>JAVTVX010000019.1:9880000-11244166 GCA_033439265.1 Dillenia suffruticosa
TTTGGTATCAATGTGTTTGATCTTTTCGTGATACTTAAGGTTTCAGTTGTAGGCCATATTAGCCTGATTATTACTATAAATTATCACTAGTCTCCCATTTTCTGCCACAATCCCTAAATCATCCAGAAATCTCCAAAACCAAAACACTCTTTGAACTTCCACTGAACATGCCATAAGCTCAGTCTCTTTCGTATATAAAGATATACAGATTTGCTTCTGTTTCTCCAAGACATGGTTCCATTTATTGAGCAAGACAGCAAAAACTAATATCGATTTGCTTCTATCCAAATCGCCACCGCAATCAATATCTGAATATCTATCGAAACGCAAATCATCTCCTCCGTAATATAAGGAGAGGTCTGCAATTCTCTTGAAATATCTCAAAATCCTTTTCACTACTCTTCAGTGATCCCTTTTAAGATTCGATTGATATCTACTCATCAGATCTTACAAAACAAATGTTTGGTCATGTATGTCTCATCGCATATACCAGATTGCGCATTACACTGGCATAAAAGATTTTATATATCTCCTTTACTTCTTCCTAAATTTTAGAGCACATGTCATGACTCAAATCTTTACTTTTAGCGATAAGAGTATCAATGAATTGCAATTGTTTATCTTGAAATACTCAAAAATATTTCTGATGTAGAACTCTTGTTAAAGAGTCAATATCCTTCTCAAGCGATTCCTATGGATCTTTACTCCGAGAATAAATTAAGTCTTACCCATGTCCTTTATATCAAAACTCGTCAATAACCATATCTTAATAGTTATCTGATACTCTCTGTTGTTTCTGGCCAACAAAATGTCACCCATATATAAAAATATAATCACAAACAAGTTACTGGAACATATCAGATAAACACAATGATTTTACTCGATCGTTATAAAACTATAAGATATCACATTCTCGAGAAATCTTAGATATGGCCGTCTGGATGACTATTCTAGGTCGTATATCAACATCCAAAATCGACAGACTTTATTCTCATGACTTATTAGAATGAACTCAGATGGTTGCTCAATGTGGATTTACTAATCAAAAACTTCCATTTACGGAAGGTGGTTTTTATTTTTTAATTTTTAAAATTTTTTTAATGTTTATCTAGTGTAACTCCAGATTTATACTCGCGACAATCGTTAAAAGTAAACGGTCAAAATAAATTGAACTACGACTTCTCGGTAGTCCAACCCATTAATCTGATTATATCCCTTTATTACCAGACGAGCCTTATACCTCTTAACCGATCCATTGACCTTTCTCTTGACCTTGAGAACCTACTTGTTCCCAATGATCCTTCTACCCTGAGGCAAATTAACTAGGTTCTTGAGAACCTACTCATTCCCAATGGTCATTCCGCCCTCAGACAAATCAACTAGGTTCCAGACCCTTTTGAATCTCATTGATTCCTTCTCTTCATCTATGGATTTCAATAAATGGTTTTTCGCAAAAAAAACCCATGAGAGCCTTTAGGACTATTTTAAATTTCTCATCATCCTCAAGAACCACAATGAAGGTCTCACGCTCATTCGAGAAGCGACGTTTAAATATGCGCCCTCAATACTTCTACAAGGAAAGAGAACCTCTTCACCTTTAGATGGATCGCTCCCACTAGGATCAAAATCAATAATGGATTATTATGTCCCACCGCTGAGCTCACCTGAGTCATTAGATTCATCCATCTCATAGAAGTAAAATCCTGATCGATTTCACCTTTCGATGAATCGCTCCCATTAGGACGAAAATCCTTAATTAGTTCTTTAGTCCTGCCACTAGGCTCAGCTAAGCTACTAAGTTTATCCATCGAATAAAAGGTAGAGTCCTAATTGACTTCATATCTCTTAGGGAAATCATCCTTAAGGAATGTAGTATCACGAGACTCAATCCCAATAACAGTACCTCTATATGCTTACCTAAGAACACATGCCCTTTAGAGTGTTCTAAGTATTTTATAAAAGATACATTTCTTTTCTGGCAGGCATAACTTATCATGTGGATACGAGAAATCGTGATCATACACGGCACAACCCCATGACCTCAACTGGCTAAGGTCATGCTACCTCCTTATCCAAAGCTCAAATGGGGTACTGACTGCAAACTTTAATGAGATACGATTGAGAACGTAGGTTACAGTCAATAAAACATCTCCACAATACGAGATGAGCAAATCGGTCTGCGCTATCATTGACCTTACTATCTCCAACAAATTCTTATTTCTCTTCTCAACTACTCTATTCATTTGAGAAGTAACAAGAATTGTCAGTTGTCTCACAATACCCTTATTGAAACAGAGCTCTCTGTATAGTTTTGACAAATACTTGGGCCCTTATCAATTCTGAGAGTCTTCACTCTCAAGTCTAACTGATTATCAACCTTGCTAACAAATCTCCTAAAATATTCAAATACTTCAGACTTGTACGGGATCAGATAAACATAACCGATACGAGTGTATTCATCTACGAACGTCATAAACTACACAGCTCCGTTTCGGACTCTCAAGCTCATAGCGCTACAGATATAAGAGTGGACCAATTGCAATGAAGTTCCAGCTTTCATTGCATTGCAAAATGGTTTTCTTGTAAAAAACTCATACACGAACAACTCAAATCTGGTTAACGGGTCCAACAGACCACTCATTAATGAAATACCATTAAAAGGGAACAATATCCAGTGCATACAGTTAATAATGGAAAGAACTAGAACAATCAAAAAAGTTGTCATAACTAATAGAAACATTAAAGTTTCCAAAACAAAAGCAAGGAATATCCTCAGCAATTCAAACAAAGTACTAAAATTAGGTTCCGTCAAATATTCAGAGTACAAAGAATGTCATCTAAATATAGAGTCTGTCCACATTGCAACTCAAACTTGCAAGTGTCAAACCTTTTGCTGATGATGACAAATGCTCCGTTTCTTATGTGAATCCTTCTAGCTTGAGAACTCACTGTGCGGAACTCTATTTACGTGTTCCTATCTCGAGTTATATGGTCGGTGGCTCCTGAGTTTACAATCTACAAAGGAGATGAATCAGTGAACAAAATGAGTCAAAACTCAAAACATGTAAAGAAGAAGAACATTCCTTCCGCTCATCACACTCATAAGTGAAATGACAAAAAATATCTCAGACGTAGCAGTTCACATCAGTCTTTGTACTTTGCTATCGGATTTCTCGGATGGTTTCATCTTGCCTAGATCTTGAGTCTTTTTCTTATGCCTATACTTTTTGTTTGGTACCACGGGAGCCCTTACTCTACTCCTCTACATAAGCATGACCGAAGTACGATCTACTTACCTCTTGGCTCTCCTCCTCGAGTTTACTGTGCTTGCTCATATCAACAAAAGTACGAATACTCTCATTGGACATGACAAAGATTTTCATGGTCTCCAATAAATCAGGTAAAAGACTAGATCACACCCAATACCTGTAACACATCCGAAATAGGCTCACCTGCATCCCTCATCTCGGTGGTCAGACTCGATACTTGCATTAAATGTTATTTCATTGTATGATCAACCATTTTATTTTAATTTATAAACTTATAAGTCAGAATCCTCATCTTAGGAACTGAAAGAGCACCATAATGTTCTTTTAAAGTGAGTTTAACCGATATAACCATAGGATATTACTCATAAATTATGATCAAGTCATCGTGTTTTCCATTGATAAGGATTGCCCTAATTTGACTATCCTTTTTCTTCAACACACAATAGACCTTATTATCGCATCTATATTGAGGTGTGGTACCTTCCTTAGGGCCCACCATCTCATACCTTAGAATCTTAAACAGATCTTGCTCTATGAGAATAAACTGAATTTTCCGATGAAAAAAATTCATAATTGTCACCATTTAATTTATTCTCATTGCAAAGATTTATTACGATAATATTCTATGCAGTTAGAGAGATTTTAGTGACTTATTGATACTTATTCTCATATTTTGTGTACCCTTCGAATCAACAAATTCTAAATGATTCGAGTATAAACCCTAATTTGAATGTATGAGTCAACAAACATCATACACCAAAAATCGGAATCGCATCTTATCATTCGAAGTTGGATTCAGCACACAAAACCCACAAAAAGTCACAAATGTGAATGTGAAACCCTAAAAAAATTGGAAAAATCAAATTTAGAGCAGCCAGATTGGCCACAGGGACCACCATGCGACTCCTAGCGCTGCCGGAACCACCTCTACACACACTCATGTGCTAGCAGCAGCATGCTACATGTGCCATGCAAGGAAATATAAATGAGATGAAATCTTATAACAACAATTGTTGTAGCCTGGTGGTGAGGCACTTGGAAGGGGATATAACAATCTTGGGTTTGAAGGTGGGCAATGACATCTTTTGTCCCTTTTCCCTTATTTTTTTTAATATTTAGTGGAGTGGAGCATGTACTTCACACTCGCTCCATGCCCCTTCGTGCGTGTATGCATGCACCAGTCGGGTCTACAGACTTCTTCTTCACCTAACTTTCTGCAACTGAGTCTCTGCGACCCGACTGCCGAAAAACCCTTTTTCCAGTAACAACAATATGCAATCTATATGTCAAAATGTAGATCTGAGTATGACAAACATTTATAGACCATTATTACAGATCGATTCATCCTCAAATTTCATAGATCTAAGGTTTTGTGTCCGTAGGGTCCAAAACTTTGACTAGACTTTTTATCATCTTAATATGCTCAAAAAATTCAACAAAATTTATTTTCATGATCCATGGATCATGGGCATTCTTGTGGTGTTCTCGGATTTATGAAACTTATTCGTGATCTGAATCATAAATTTTATACCCTACACATTTTATACCAAAAAAATTCTAAAATTTTTTAAAAAATAAATCCAATGTCACTTTAATATCAATGAAGGAATTATTATACTATATGCGTATACGGAAGTGTACTAAATTAAAAGTTTCGGAATTTACGGATAAATATCTCGACGAGTAGTTTGCCAAAAAAATAACCGAAAAGTGAATACCCATGTACGAATCGCTCAGTCGAGATGGTGATCACAAAATAAACCACCATGACGGATCCACAAAGCCTTAATCTAGAATCCAATGAACAAAATAACAGAAGAAATTTTCGTATATGAAAATTCTTCGAACTCTCGTTTTTTCTCTATAAAAATTATGTGCTTTTATCACTCTCAACATCTTTTCTTGGGAATATACTCTCAAGCAAGATTCAATCTAGTTGGGGTGAAATTGAATCGGCATCATTCACGAGAGGGAGGGAAAACATTTTACAAGTAGGTGGTTTTGATTTGGATGAGACAAAATCAAATTATTTTCGGGAAGCCATCAGAGCAAGTTTTCCATCTTGTCGTCATTGGGGAAAGAGAGAGAGAGAGAGAGATTTCCTTGGGAGTTATTCTCTATTGATAGTGGGTTGCTCACCTTTTTTGAAATGGGATAACTACCCATTATTTTAAAATTCAAATCATCTCCCCCCTTTTATTAGGTTATCCCAAAAATGCCCCAATGTGGGCATAATTTTGCGTGCTTTGACTAAAGCCAGTAATCTCTAAGGAGATTGAGATGAGCTTTGATGAGTGGCAACTTTCTTATTCGCATTGGAGCTTATTTCATTACCACCTTCCCACTTGTTGTTAACACTCACCTGGAAGACTTTTACTCGAATTAAGCATTAAATTCTTATAAACCCGAATCTATGGCTTCTATGTTTTAATCAGATACCAATTGCTTCTCCTTGACCTAGCCATCCTCTTTGATTCTGATTGTGGGGCATTCAATGCACTAGGTGGAGGTCCTTGAAACTGACTTGTTAGTTTGGTTGTGCCATTTTTTGAGTTGCAAGAGTTTCAACCTCCGACTTCAATCGTTCAACTCAGCGGATATGCAAGCTTTCCAAATAAGCTTCACTCAAAAAAGTTCTCGTTCTTGCTTGTTCTCATGGGTTTTTTATTTCTTTCTACTAGTTCTTACATAAGCATTTTGTATGAAGTAAACGAACCTTCTAAAATCCACTACTAAAGTCACGTATTTTAGTATTGGGACTAAAGTCAAAGGGATGGACTTAGATAGCATGTTTGGCTTTATTGAGGCATATGCGGTATGCCCGATTTCAGTCAAGAAGCCCTTTCTACCCTATTGAGACAAGAATAACACTCTCATCTTTCCAACTGGGGAATTTGTTGGAGTGTAATATAGCGAGGAATTAAAGTATGCAAGAGGCCTAGGCTACACAGTGCTCCCAATCTTAGGCTCAAAGAGATTGATATTGAAGAATTAGCGAATGAGTTGTGATTAGGGGTGAAATGCTACTCGAACCCAGAGCTAGCCGTGTAACACCAAAAAATTCGGTATTAGAAAATTTATATTGAATTTCCAATGCTCATTGTGAAATACCATGAAAAATTGGTTGTAATTGATTTTAATCTATCAATGAAGTTTTTATTAAGTTTTATTGGTAGAAAAATAGGTTTTGGAGATAATTTACGGCAATTAAAAATTGTTTGGAGTCAATTTGAAGAAGACAAGCCTCCTTAACTCATGACAAGACGACCTAAGACTCAAAAATTGAATTTTGGTTAAGTATGAAAGTCACTAAGGCGACCTGAGCAAGTGCCAAGGCGACTTGTGGAGATTAGTGCTCAGAATCCATGCTCTGCACAAAGGCAAATCACTTTGTCCTAATGATAGGTCGACTTGTGCTTTCCAAAACTCACAGGCAAGCCACCTCACTACAATGTCAGGTCGACTTGTGTTTTCTGATCTTGTGTCGAGTAAGGCTATTTGTGGCGAGCACAAACAAACCCGCCAGATTCAAGCCTCAGAAACATTGTCTGTAACTTTACTAAGGCGACTCATTAAGAAAGTAAGTCAACCTATGAGTTACAAAATAAGGAATTTGGGTCGTTTTAAACTAATTTCAAGTTGCGCTGATAGCTCGATAAAACAAAGAAGAAGGTGACTTGCTGGACAACTAGAGGACTTGGCCTGTAAAAATCTTAAACACATAAGACGACTTGTACTCTATTTCAAGTTGATTCATGAGTGTGGAATGTTTCAAAATGACAAAAATGGCAATCGAAGTTGAACAAAACCTAAAACTAATGAGTAACAAAGGTGAGATTTCATACTACACTATAAAAATGGCTTGACAAGCCTTCAATCTCATTTGTTCCCGAAATCACTCTTCTCTCTCGACTCTCTGTCTTTCTCTCAACTCTCATCTCCCT
This sequence comes from Dillenia suffruticosa, assembly GCA_033439265.1. Lineage (NCBI taxonomy): Eukaryota > Viridiplantae > Streptophyta > Magnoliopsida > Dilleniales > Dilleniaceae > Dillenia > Dillenia suffruticosa. Next base: position 9,887,214 of record JAVTVX010000019.1, read on the forward strand.
TACCCCTCACTCTCCCCCTCTTTCTTCTGTGAAATCAATCAACACTCTCCCCCAAACCCATAGATTTGAGCTCCTGAACCTCAAGCAAACTTGTAAAAGAATGGAGTGTTGAAAGAAATCTATGATTTGCCAAAGAAGGGGAAAATCTACGGTTTTTGAAATCCAACGATCAAAGCTCAATCCAACCCCAAATTGAGGTAATTTCTTTGATCTAAACTTGGATTTAGCTTCCCTGTTAGTGGTTTAAAATTGTTATTGAGATTGGAGGCCTTTTTTAGAGAGAATGAATTTAGGGTTTGTGAATGAGGTAAAATTTGGAAAAATTGTGAATGGAAATTTTATATTGGTGCAAATAAATTGTAAATGATGGAATTAGAATACACATCCTTGAAGCGAAGAAATTAGGGTTTGTGTTAAGTTTGGGAAAACTCATAAACCCTAGAATTGGATGTGATTAAGTATTTAATTCATATGTATTGTCTTAGGATACTTCCATCGGAAATCATGAAGGGATTATCTTGGAATTGATTTGTGAGTTTGGGAGTGTTCACCCTGTCAAGAGGTAAGTAGATGGTTATATTTAGTATGAATGATAAAATATTTTAATTATTATTTGTAAATTGAATTTTAAAAAGAATTTGAAATGGATTTGAAATGTTTTGTGATAATGGTGTATCTGAATGGAATTGTTGATGAAGATCATGACTCTTTTATTGATCTTTGAATTGTTTGCACCGTGTTACAAAGGAACATTGATTGTGAATTGTGAAATTGCTCTATTTTGTATATGAGCACACATATTGAATGATGAAATTGATATTTTTGTAACATGGTATTGGAAAAAGAAAAATGACTATAGTCTAAGTCTTCCACGGACCGGGCCATTGGGGCAGAGTGGTTAAGGCTGGTTTATATTTGGTTTGGAGGTAGGCGGAGATGAAGAGCCTCCTCAAGTTGTTTACGTGATAAGGTGGTTGTACGCCGTTGAATTCCGAGCTAACAGCCAAGGAGGGGTATTTTAAAAAAATCGTGAAAAACCCCTTGGCGGATTCTACCGACAGCTATTGGTAGGAAAACGATTTTGACAACCCCAAAGAAAAATTTTGGAAAGGAAATGAAAATGAATTATTGATAAACAACTTATAAGTCATGGATAATTTGTTCCAAATTTTATTTTGGGTAATTGATTTTTATAATTGCATTGGAGATATATTATGACATATGTGATTGGTACCACCACCCTAATTCATTATTTATGTTTAGTATGCCATTTCACTCTACTGACTGACTATTTTTATACTTACCCCCACCTTCTGATTTTTCAGAGGAAATTTAGATTGGAGACGTAAACGTTGCTTAGTGTCACTGTATATTAGAACATGAAGTGGAGTTCATATATGTTTTGGGATAGCGCAGTGATTGTTGCATGCTCGACGGGCGGGTTGGGGCATGACAAGCTGGTTCTCCAAATCCCTTGTTATCGGTAGGGCTACTAATTAGGAATTCATACTAGGCAAATGAAAAATGGCTTCAGGATCCTTGCCCAAAGCAAGAGAGCTTACATTTCAACTTGGAGCCATTACAAGAAAAAAAAAAAGAAAACCAGAAATTCTTTTCATCTCCTCATACAAGGCTTGTATAAGTCGACGTCTTAACCTGACTTCCCAAGCTAAGTTGATGTTGAAGTAGTAGTTCTGGATTGAGAGCTAGATGCTTACCTTATTATATTAAAAGGGGAAAGGCATAGGCATAGGCTAAAAGAAGGCATCTTTCTATCGAAATGCATATATTTGTCTCATACACTATGGAGATGGTGAAAAGAGATATATTTTACATCCTAGAGGGGTTAGAATTGGAGATAACACTGTTTCTGATATAGAAGTTTCTACATACAAGAAGGGGTGCTCCAAGGTGTGTGTAGGGGTTGTGTTTGTTCGTGAGAATGGATTCCTTGTCAAGTCAGTTTGGCGGGTATGGACACACTTGCATGAATTCGGGTAACGACTACAAGAGAAAAATCAAAAGGAAGCTATACCCAACCAGGGATGGACGTAAACTCGTAAGCTACCAAGTATAGGGATAATTGTCGAGGTCTTTGTAACACTGACACCTCAGTGTACTTACTATTGTATTCCTCTTTGTTTTATATATGATATTGCTCGTGTTTTACATAGGAAATCCTCTAAGAAATTTTTCGCTAAAATCGCTCTCGAAAAAATTTCGACCCAAATCACAGGAAATTCAAAAAAATTTTTAAAATGACCACTGATGGTCTAATAATAATGAGAATGACTCTAAAGTGTATAGAAATCTCAAATTTGAGTAGATCTTACTTCATAAAGTTAAATTGCATATTTTCTGAAAAATCACTTGTAAAATCCTAACTGAGTCGAACGTGTCTCAGAAAGACTAAACGATCGCGTTTTGATGCATGATAAATTAAACTGAGCCTAATACGAGGTTTTAAGTCTAATTTCAAATTATAAAAATTTTCAAGGTTAAAATGAAAATTTATAAAAATTTTTAGGGTTAAAATGAAATTTTTATAAGTTAAGGGGTTTATTTGATATTAACAAGGACTTAGAAGAAAAGATAATAAAGTGGTGGTATGAATGGATAATTAGGACCCCTGATTTGATTTGTGACTCGAATATTAACCATTGGATAAATGGAGTGAGAGAAAATAAATTGTTGATGAAAAATGATCCAAAAGTGAGAAATAAACCTTGAATGATCAATGGCGGAGATTGAAGCAAACTAGCACAATGTGTGCCTTTCCCCAAAATGTGAACAACAAGGAAGAAGGAATGGGTTTGATGTGTTCGCTGAAAGAGAGACAGAGACAGATATAGCGAGAGAGAGGGAGAGAGAGAGAGAAGAAAATTTTCTTGGCTTTGAGAAGAAAAATCCAAGGGTGCAGATTGAATGAAAGTTAGGTGAATTAGTTTGGACTATTGCATTTAGTTAGTGGGAGACAAAGAACATTATTCATTGAGTGATAGGGTATGGGCTTCCTTGACAATAAACTAATGGTAAGAATTTAACTTAGAATTGGATAAAAATTGTAGACCTTTAGATCTTGGTTGTTCGAAGATATACAATTAATAAAGATTTGAGTGTAGCGTGAGAAAAGAGTGTTTGTAGTGTGAGAGAATGACCAAAAATGTGGGAGAGAGAAAGAGAGTGAAGTTTGTTGTGACAAAATAATCCAATCGACAAAAATTGATCTTGAAGAGGTTGGATGGAGTAACTAAATAAAGAGAACACTTTGGCTCATTAATCTTCTTCAAAACTGTGAAACCTTCAAAGCCAAAGAAGCAAGACTCTTCATTTTCCTCACTAGGTCGTGAGCTTCAAGGTGGGGATACTCCAAATTTTCCTACAACACTACCCCAAATTTTTTACATGGATCAATTCCTCACAAACCCAACTACAACATATCCAAAAATTGGAGCAAAAGGAGGAGTTTTGCTTGGTGAGAATCTAGGGGAGCCTTAAGCTACATTCTTGAAGAAAAGTACGATTTCTTCAAACCACACTTTAAAATTTTTATGTAGAATCATTCCCCTCAAACCCTAACACAACATATCTAAATCTGGAGCCAAAAGGAGAGGCCTAACTTGTGAACAATGAGGAGGCCGAGAGTTAGAAAGACCATAGGAGGAGAAAGAACTCCATTCTGCCCTATTTTCAGCAAAGAATTCCACTATGATTTGTGATATCTTCCCGATAGAATCTAACCAAGTGCTAAACACAAATATTGTAGCTCTAGGTCTTATCTTTCGAACGAGATAAGAATCACCTAAATCCATTCTCTGTACCAAACGTTATGGTAATTCTTCCAAAATTGTGCAGAGTGTTTTTCTGTTTTCGACCATATGTTAGCAGAAGTTTTAGTGACCAATTTCGATCCTCATCTAGACATAATTAAGAAAAACCCCAAATACCAAAGTTGTAGGTCTTTGTCTCATCTTTAACATATCCAAATTTTGCTTAAATTAGAGTAGTATGCTAAAAGGTATAGCAGTTTCACTAAGACGGGACAGAGCATGAGTTTAGGACAAAATTGAGACAAAGTTTTGAATTTTTGAAATTTTGTGTTTAGAATCAAAGAAAATGCTCAAATTTAAAGTTATAGTACTGTCTCGTATCTTTCATATGGGACCAAAATTAATAAATTTGGAGTTATATGTTAGGAGATATGAGGAAACTACCAAAATTGTGCAAATTGAGTTATAAATATCCAAACTAGACCAAAGATAAAATTTTATAAATTCATACAGTGAGAATCGGAAGATGACTTAAACATGAAAAATGTAGGTAAATGTCGTAATTTTAACTAGAAATTTGAATCACTCAATTCTGAGTTATACAAAGAAAGTTATTTTATTTTTCCTAAAACTGTACAAGTACAAAAATTTAGAAATAGAAAATTTCTGAATGTTTGGACTTGAACCACTAAGGCAAATTTATGTTGGGGCCAAGTCCATTTAGAACTTTAAAGTCGAATAACACATAGCCCATAATGAGAGATGTGACAAAAAAATCTAAATTTAATCAAAATTGTGGAAGTCTTGTAAAGAAATAAAGAATTTACACGTGTATATTGTTGCTTTAGGGGTAGACTATTATTCTACACGCGATGGGTGACTTGGTGGAACTCGAGATTGATAGGTGAGTGGTATACCCTCTCCATATGTGTGAGTGGGATTTAAGATACCATGTTATTAATATCAAACTACGTTTTATCGTTTTCAGAAATGTTATGATTTATCCGTGTGAAAAATGATATTGTTAAAAAATTTGATAAATATTTTGTGATAAGTGGAATGTTTAAAGAAATGAGTTGATAATATGTATCCATGTGAATTGTTAAATGATATCATGCTGTGTTTTGAAATTCTGAAATATGATTTCTGATATGACTATACATCTTGACATGTTTGATTGATACTGAGTTGGAACTTGGACTAAGAGTCTATGGAAATTGACGGATATGATATAGTCCCTAGAGAACAGTTGTAGTTATGAGCACATTTGTTGAGGCACCTCCATGTGTGTTCGGATAGCCTTCTGCAGGAGGTTTCCTACAAGAGATGCATACCACATGGGTTAGACCCATAGGTGGTTTTATAGATTACGGACTAGCCTAGTTGGACCGTAAGAGGAGGGCTGTCAACACAAACAGTCTAGCACTGGGGGAATCCCATCGCTAATACCAACATAGAGAGCAAAATATGAAAATACTGGCATATGAAAAAAAAACCCTTGGTGCACCTGTCATTGGTTGTGGTTGACCCTTATCGGGAATGATTTTCTGGCTAGTTCTATCGATTTCTAAAAGTGATTAGGATGCATATGAATGATTTGATGTGTATGCTTGGAGCATAATATATTGTTTGAAAATTTCATGTAAAATTTAGAAATGTATCTGTTATATTGATTTTGACATTCGATTATTATCCACACATATTAATTTCGTGATATCAACCCCTCATCACTGAGTATTTCATAATACTCACCCATATTCCTAAAATTGTGACAGAGATAGACTGATAGAGGGACATGTCAAGAGAATTTCAACATACTTAACTTATCGGAGACTTGGACACGGTATTTTTTCATCTTCTGCTGAATGTATATATATGAGGATTTTAGATTAATCATGTATGGTATGACTGTATTCATGCTACGAATTGGGACTCTCATACTGATTTGCATACTCATACATTGTAAATTGTAAATGTTTACTTAGGAAAATGCATTTTGAAAGACTATGTTTCAATAGCCTTGCGTTACCTCAGGATACGCGTTATGTTATAGGCAGTATACAAGGAAACGGGCGACTATTCATGGTCTCGGATCAAGGATCGGGGCGTGACAATTTTATTGGTATCAGAGCTCTAGGTTGAGAGCAATGTTTTATGAAAAGAGTTTTGAAAATATTCCCAAATATATTTTCAAAAGTCCTCAATGCATATGAGAGTTTCTTTACAGTGATGAGATCCCGATATATGGTTTTAGGCATATGAGTTCCTTTATTTTTAGGGGGTTAGATACATTTTATGTCTAATCTAGCATATCATTACCCTCGATTCTTAAACAGATAACTTCATTTATTTTAGGGGGTTAGTTACTTCGTAACTAACCCTAATTCTTAAATCATACCCAATGAAAATTATTCCTGTGTAGAACTATGATAACTAGGCAGGGCACTAGATTTGAAACCCTTGAGCCACCTAGAACGCCCGAGGATATATCCTCATCACGTGCGCCCTCTCCGGTGCCTTCTCAGCTGGCTACTACAACTGCGGCTCCACCACCCGCATTTGATGCATTTAAACAGTGGTACGAGTGGTGTAGCACTCATGGGGTTCAGATGCCACCCCCACCACCACTAATGACTACGTCGACTCCAACAGTAGCTCCTACTCCTGTGGCACCAGATCCTTTACCGGCGACTGGTCCTTCTTCAATATCTGGTCTGAGTAACACTACATTCTCCATACTTAGACGTATGCATGAGTTGACTCAGCTAGTCAAGGAGGCTCGTCAGCTAGGATGTACAGATTTTTCTGGACTCGGTGATGCCACTGCAGTTAAACACTAGGTCAACTGGACGCGTCAGATTTTGATGATTCTGGGTCTGAGTGAGGAGTATAGGCTATAGGTAGTAGAAAGACTACTTGATGGAGATGCCTTCACTTGGTGGGAGGCAATTTGTGACGTTGCCATCGAACCTTTATGGTAGGAGGACTTCTTACGGGAGTTCGACCGAAGATATTTCACAGACTTTCAGCGGGACCATAAGAGGACAGAGTTCCTCCACTTACGTCTAGAGACTAGATCAGTTACTGAATATGAGGTCGAGTTGAGGAGGTTGGTTGCTTTTGTTCTCGATTTGGCTATGCCTAAGCAGATAAGGTTCAAGTTTGAGGATAGCCTCAACTTGAAAATTCGGAAGTACATGACAATCACACCCAGCCTCTCCCTCCAGGAGATTATTGATTCAGTCCACCGTGCAGAGGAGATTGTACGGGCAGAAAGTAGGAAGATGGAGAGTAGAGATCAGAAAAAGAAGAGGGCTGGATCTCACACAGCCCAGAGCTCGAAGAGAGGTAGGAGTTTTGGCTCCCACCAAGGCCCCTTTGAGGTCATGACCGCAGACTTTAGACAGGAATCACATTCTTAGAGGTTCGGAGCATCAGCCCCAATGCCGCGAGTCATTCTATAGTGCAGAGACACCCTCTTTGTCAGAACTGTGGAAGATATTCTGGATGGTATATAGTGCCAGTCAGATGCTTCCAGTATGGGAAGCATGAGCACTATCGTCGAGATTGCCCAGACCTTGATAGGAAAGGTCAGACTGGTCAGAGATGCCTTGTTATTCAGTAGCAAGGGCACCTATGCATTCAGTCCCTACTGCTTCACAGACAGTCACCGGGAGCAATACTGTGCCAGTTCCTTCATGACAGCAGCCCAGGGCATAGGCCCGAGTCTACGCCATGACACAAGAGGATGCTCAGGCGAACCCAGATGTGATCATGGGTAATTCTCCCTTAGATCCCTCTATATAAGAACTTTTATTTTATACACCTTTTGAAATCACGATGTATCGTAATGATTATGTATATCTATGACAAGTCAAGGCCTTAGAGGCCTAAATCTTTTGATATATCTATATTTGTAGAGTCTTTGTCACGCCCCGAACCGGGATCGTGAACAGCCGCCCGTTGTCCTTAGATGCCGGCTGTATTTTTACAGAAAATCGGACAGAACCCCCCATAAATCGGAGATTTCCCATATACAATTTTATCTGTATATCACATTCATCCTGTAAAATAAACAAATGTTCATCCCGGGCTCTCCAAAATCAACAAATACCACAGCCAACATTCAGAAAATACAAGGCTATAAAGTTTCTAGCAGTCCTAGCAACAGACCTCTACTATCATACCCAACTAGAGTATGAGCAACCGCCACACTGAGCGGATCTAAATTCTACGCATATAGAAAATAATTCCCAAATTATTTTTAAATATTCACAAATGCCTCAATGCAATGAAATAAATCAATACGAGGGTTTCATGAATAAATGTCCATAATTTATATAGTCATTCAAAAAAAATTATATAAATATATTGGTCAAACTAAAATCTCCAATACATAACGATATCACCAATCATCGTAGCAGAAGAGATGAAAATATCCATACCCAAACCTAGTGATATCACGTTCGCGTTACAATTATACAAACCAAATAATAGCTCCTTGTCCCAACACTAATCCTGTGGGAAAGAAAGCGAGGGATGAGTATTTATGGGAGGATACTTAGTAAGTGAGGAGATTGACATCATACTATCAATATCGAGGGTGAACTTGGAGTGTCAAAACATGAAACACAATATCAAGTGTGGGAAAAATAACGTGTTGTTTCAACAAATCAGATATCATCGGCACACATTTGAAAATAACATATGCATCCAATGTGGAAATCAATTCATAAAGAGCTGGCCAATCAAACAACCCCGGCAATGGTCTACCTCGACCAAGAACGGCGCATTGGGGGTTTTTCCAAATACAAGTATTAAATAATGGATCTCTGCCCCAATGTTGGTCACAGACTACTCCAACTAGCCTATAAATAATAATAATGTACATTTAACTAGTCGGCCGTGTATGGTGCCCCCGCCTGGTGCTAGACGGAGCAGTACTCAACGTCCTCTTCGATGGGGGTCAACCTGGAACACCCATATACATGACGATCTGGTGGATACCTTCGGCCGAAATGTATCCGGATACAAAGAGTGCCTCTACCAGATGTCCTTCGTAGCTACGGATGCTATAGGAAGCATATCACAATATCATATCGTTTGGGCACGTAGCCCCATGCATCCTATCACCATGTCGGCCGAGCATATAGCCCTATACATCATATCAAAACGTCGGCCGGGCATACAGCCCAAATATATAAGTAAATCCATTAAAACCATGTGCCAATACAGTGGAAGCATTAAAACATATCAATATGTCGAAAATATGGCAGAATATTCAGTTATCAAAACTTATGGATGCATATCAATAAAATCAGAAATTAAGACACTTCAAAGGTCACAAAACATTTCGTAAAATATTCGAAAGTTCTAACAATCATACATTTTACAGAAACATATCATTTAAAAAGTATTTTTAAAACATGGTTTTCAATCAATAACGAATGCCAAAGTCCCACTCACAGTTCAGGGAGGGTAATCACTCCCTATCTTCAAAAAGAATCCAATCTGATTTCTCGAGTCTCCAAAAAGATCAACCTAATCAGATCATCAAAATTTAATATCAATTTCTCAAGCATCTTTAGGGTTTATCCATTTTCATAATACTAAGATCGTATTTAGATTGCCTATATGCAAAATAACTTATAATGAAAACGATTTCAACCATCCCTAAGCTCTGATCACCATTTTTAAGCTACCCTTCGTCTTACATACCATTTTGCCAATTAACTACTCAAAAAAACCTAAGAAAGACATGAAATGTACAATATCCTCCACTTTACAACTCATTTCATTCTAATCCTACAACCTAGATACTTTCATGCATATTTCAAAGTTTAACTCTAAGGGAAATCATTCAAATTAACTCGACATGATTTTATGATTCTATAACATGCTTCTTTCATCTCAGACCATCTAGTTTCTGTAACATTCTATACTTAACCTTCAAAATCACATATAATCATTTCTGAAATTGTATTCTATTCGCATTCTACTTACACTCTAAACATATACAGAACCTTTCATCTTAGATTCAATCCTAGATTCATTCAATTTATCAATTAGAGCCGAAATCTCTTCACTTAGGGTTTTCTCGAAATGCAGAGTTTCGTCCGAATGTCTTTGCGGTCACTCCAAAGTTTGTAGTGTTTCCTATCAAAACAAGATTTATTTGTTAGATCTAAACACTTAGATCAGAATCAAAACTTTCAATTAGTTACCTGTGTGGAGGTTCGTGGGCTGTCACGGGCTCACAGACCATCGCGGGCCAGTGGGCCAACAGACCTGCGGGCTAGTGGGCCTGCGGGCTGGCGGCCTGCAGCTGATGGGCCTACAGTCTGGCGGGCTTGCGGGTTGGCGAGCCTCTGGCTGATGGGCCTGTGGGCTGGCGGGCCTGCGGGTGATGGGTCTGCGGGCTGGCGGGCCTGTGGGCCGCAGTGGCTTGCGGGCTGGCTCGCGCTCATGTGCTGGCCCACGCTAGCGAGTTGGCTCGTGCTCGCGGGCTCGGTCCTGCTTGCTGCCTGGCTCGCGCTCATGGGCTCGGTCCTGCTCGCGGCCTAGGCTCGCGCTGCGGGCTCGGTCTTGCTCACTGCCTGGCTCGTGCTCACGAGGTCAGTCCTGCTCGCGGCCTGGGCTCGTGCTGCGGGCTCGATCCTGCTCACTGCCTGGCTCGCGCTCACGAGCTCGGTCCTGCTCGCGGGCTGGGCTTGCGCTGCAGCTCGATTTAGTGCAAGGGCGCTGGGGCACAGAGGCTCGCGGGAGGAGGAGCAGTTGCTGCGAGCGACGGCGATGGCTGAAGGGTACGATCGATCTCGGCTCACGATGGAGGAAGGTGAGGCGGAGAGAGAGATTGCGGGAGATCGCGAGAGGGAGAGAAAGAAATAGTGAGATAGAGAGAGAAAGAGACAATGGGTGAGAGATAGAGAGAAGGAAAAGAAGTAAAGGGAGAGGGTGGCGGAAGAAGGAGATCGGCTGTGGCGAAGGAAGACGATTGGCTATGGCGGAGGAAGACGAACGGCCACGAAAGAGGAAAAGTCGGGGAGAGAGAGAGAGAGAGAGGGAGAGAGAGAGAAAGGGGTTAGGCTTTAACCCTAATCCCAAATTGGGGACGCAGCGTTTTGTCCCAAAACGCTGGTCTCCGATCTTTTTTTTTGTTTTTGGTGTTACAGTCTTCATAACTGATCTCTTTTAAATTTCTCATCAGAAGGTACTATGAAAATCTTTGGAATTGACACTCGTGTTTTAATAGACACCAGGTCAAATTATTCATTTGTGAGCACATCTTTCGCTCAATAATTCGATTAACAGCTCTCACCATTGACTGAGGAGCTGATGGTTATCACACCCCTGGTAGAGTATTTGATCCTCAATTCGGTATATCGAGGCTATGAAGTCTCGATTAAGGAGATAATATTAGAAGCAGATCTGATTCCCCTTGACATGACCGATTTTGATGCCATATTTTGGGATGGACTGGTTGAGTTTTCACCAGACTTCCGTAGATTGCTTTACTAAGGAGATAGAGTTTCGGAGGTCAGGACAACCACCATTGACTTTGTGGGAAAAAAACAAATACTACCCCATTGTATAGCATTAGTGATGGAGGCCATATGGATGGTGTACCGAGGATGCATGGCATATTTGGCCCACGTGATAGATACTATCATAGAAGGACCGAAACTTGATGAGGTCCCAGTAGTGTAAGAGTTTTCTGATGTTTTCTCCGAGGAACTATCTGGGTTACCACCAGCTCGGGAGCTTGACTTTGAGATTGATTTGGCTATGGGAACTACTCCTATTTTGATTCTGCCATATCAGATGGTGCTAACAGAGCTGCGAGAGCTCAAAATTCAGCTATAGGAGTTATTGGATAAGGGTTTCATATGTCTGAGCACTTCATCTTGGGGTGCTCCAGTTTATTTGTGAAGAAGAAGGACAATATATTTAGGCTTTGTGTGGATTATAGACAGCTGAACAAAGTAACCATTAAGAATAGATACCAATTGCCTCGCATTGGTGATCTCTTTGATCAACTTCAGGGTGCCAGGGTTTTCTCAAAAATTGATCTCATATAAGGTTATCATCAGCTAAGGATCAGAGCTGAAGATGTGCCCAAACTGCCTTCCATACTCGATATGATCATTTTGAGTTTCTAGTCATACCGTTTGGACTGATCAATGCCCCAATTGTATTCATGGATTTGATGAATCGGATTTTCCATGATTATTTAGATCATTTTGTCATCGTATTTATTGATGACATTCTCATATACTCGTGGAGTGATGGAGAGCATTCTCAGCACCTTCGGATTGTCCTACAGACACTTCGTGAGAGATAGTTATATGTCAAATTCTCCAAGTGTGAATTTTGGCTAAGGTAGATCGGATTTCTAGGGCATATAGTTTCTACGGAAGGTATTTTTATTGATCCGCAAAAAAGTTGAGGCTATATTGAGATAGGAGCAGTCGCAGACTGTTATAGAGGTCCGGAGTTTCCTTGGCCTGGCAAGTTATTATCGGAGATTTGTAGAAGAATTCTCTCGGATCACTACTCTATTGTCTAACTTGACACGGAAGGAAGTCAAGTTTGCTTGGGACGGCCGTTGTGAAGCGAGCTTTCAGGAGCTCAAACAGCGGCCGACATCTACACCAATCTTAGCCCTTCCCATTAGTAGTCGGGAGTATGTGGTGTATAGTGATGTCAGCCAATAGGGATTGGGTTGTGTTCTGATGCAAGAAGGCCGGGTCATTACATACGCCTCTCGACAGCTGAAAAGACATGACTTGAATTACCTGACGCATGATCTTGAGTTAGCAACCATAGTCTTTGCGTTGAAGATATGGTGACATTATTTGTACGGGGTGACATGCAAAGTATATACATACCATAAAAGTCTGAAATATCTATTAACTCAGAGGGAGCTAAATCTGAGGTAGAGGAGATGGTTGGAGCTCCTTAAGATTATGATCTTGTCATTGATTACCATCCAGGCAAGGCCAATGTGGTTGCAAACTCCTTAAGTTGCAAGTCATCATTCTCTTCACAATCAATTGAGAGTACATATCTCTCCTGTTTAGTGAGACTCCATGGGTTGGGAGTCAGTTTGGCTAGTGATGATCAGGGTACAATACTAGCCAGTTTTGAGGTGAGGCAAACTTTGCTTGATCGTATTAAAAAGCTTCAAGAGACTGATATGGAGCTCCGGAGTATTATTGAGAGGTCCGTAGAGGTGATGGCTGGGATTTTTGAGTCCAAGATAATGGACTTGAAGTATTCCGAGAGCTGGTCTGCATTCCCACTGATAATGATTTCTGAAGGGCCATACTAGAGGAGGCCCACTCCTTCGCTTATGTTATGTATCCAGGTGATACGAAGATGTATCGGACTTCCAAGAGAGTTATTGGTGGGTCGGAATAAAGTGGGAGATCGCAAAATTTATAGCTAGATGCTTAGTATGTCAGTAGGTGAAGGCCGAGCATCAACGGCCGGCTGGTCCATTGCAGCCACTTCCTATTCCTGAGTGGAAGTGGGAACACATTACCATGGATTTTATGGCGGGGCTACCATGGACTTTAGCACGATATGATACTATCTGTGTAATTATTGATAAACTCACCAAGTCCACCCATTTTGTCCATATTCAAAGCGACTATTCTTTAGAGGTTTTAGCCCGCCTTTACATTGACATGATAGTCAGGCTCCATGGGGTTCTTGTGTTGATAGTGTCAGACAAAGACCCCAGATTCATTTCTAGATTTTGTCCCAGATTATAGGAGGCTTTGGGTACTAAATTGAGTTTTAGCACAGCCTACCACCTGCAGACTGATGGTCAACCAGAGGGAACCATCCAGACTCTAGAGGACATGTTGAGGGCATGTGTTATGAATTTTCAGGGTAGTTGGGATTGACACCATTGATGGAGTTTGCCTACAATAACAGTTATCATGCCAGTATTGGGATGCCACCATGTGAGGCCTTGTACAGGAAGAAATGTCGTACCCCGTTGTGCTAGGACGTGGTAGGAGAGAGAGGACTCATCAGTATCGAGCTTGTTGAGGAGACTAGGGAAAAGGTGAGAATCATCCGTATGCGAATAATGGTTGCCTAAGATAGACATAAAGCTTATGCTGATAGGAGGCGATGACCTCTTAAGTTCAAGGAGGGAGACATGGTTTTCTTTCGGGTATCTCCTTAGAAAGGGGTCATCCGATTCAGGCAGCGGGGTAAACTGAACCGTAGGTATATTGGACCTTTCCACATCTTGAAGAGGGTAAGAAATGTAGCATACAGACTAGAGTTACTGGTTGAGCTTTCATGTATACATGATGTCTTTCATGTCTTGGTACTAAGGAAATATCTATCTAAACCTTTTCATATCCTAGATCCTTTGCTAGTTGAGTTGCGTGAAGACTTGAGTTTATCGGTTCAGCCCATAGCAATCCTTATCAGCAGACTAGGAAGTCGCGGAGTAAGGAAGTTCCTTTAATCCGAGTCTTATGAAGGAGTAACCAGGTTAGGATGTAACACTACACAAAAAAAAAAAAAAAAAAAAAAAAAAAAAAAAATTTTGGGGCTTAAAAGCCCTAATTTTCCTTTTCTTCCCACACTCTTCTCTCTCTCTCTCTCTCTCTCTCTCTCTCTCCCTCTCTCCCTCTTTCCCTCTTTCTCTCTTTCTCTCCTCCGCCGCCCACCGCCTCGCCTTCCTCCCGCGATCGCCGCCGCTGCAGCGCCTCCCGTGAGCAGCCCCTCTTCTCCGCGCAGCGCGATCTCCTACGAGCTGCGCTAGCCCAGCCGAGTGCGCGACTGTCCGAGCGCTCCACTGCGCGAGCCCACGCCTGCTCGGGAGCTCACTTGCGCACCGCGATCTCCTGCGAACGCTGCCACCTCGAGCCATCGCGAGCCTTGTGCGCGATCTCCCGTGAGCCAGCACGAGCTAGCGCACGAGCCAGCGCGCGACCTAGCTCGCGTCCCAGCACGAGCCAGCGCGCGACCCAGCTCGCGACCCAGCGCGAGCCAGCGCGCGACCCAGCTCGTGACCTAGAGCGAGCCCTAGCCCGTGAGCGGGCCAGCCCACCAGCGGCCCAAGGCCCGGTCCAGCCGCGGCCCACTGCATCCCGCGAAGCCCGCTGCGGCCAGCAAGCCGGGCTGAGAGCCCGTGAGCCACCAGCGGGCCAGCCCGCTAGCAGCCAGCCCACCGGCCCGCGAGCCCGTGACGGCCCGCGACCGGCTTTCCCCTTCGAGAGCTCACCTGCATCTTCTGTACGGCAGGTAACGACTGTATTGATTGAAGTTCTATGGTTTGCTGTTAGAAATTTAGTGGTTTCTAATACATCTGAAGTTTGGGAAATATTACAGTTTTTAAACCAACCCGACGGGCGAACGACAGCTAGGTCTGACACCCGAGGAACCCTAGGTGAGAGATGAATAAATTTTATTGATAGAATCCCTTATTAGGGTTTTAATCGCTATAAATTTGACGATTTGATTAGGTTTGTCTTTTGGAGAGTCGTTGAAAAATAGGGAGTGACCACCCTCCCTAGATAAGTGAGTGGGACTCTAATCTCTTGCATAAAATAGTAAAACGTATTTTCTGTCGCATTTTCGATGAAACATGCTTTGATATGCATTCGTTGACGTGTGATATTAAATTTAGAAATCTGTTTTGTGATTTTTGGAGTGTCTTGAATCATATTTACAATCACTATGCATCCATGGTTTGAAATGAAACAATAATTGTGCCATTACTTGAAAATGTATAAATTTCATTTTATACCGTTGCATTGATATGCTGTTTTGAAATGAATTGAAGAGACGTATTGGCACGCAAATTTAAAATGTTTTTGATGAACTACGTGGGTTGGATGCCCACTAGTTATGTGATGATGTGATGATACTTGTGGGACGTTGTGCCCTGGGACGTTGTGCCCTTGTGATACTATGGGACGTTGTGCCCTTGTGATATTATGATGATTCCGTAGTTACGAAGGGCGTTTGTAGAGGCACGGGTTGCCCGGATACGCTTCTGCAGGAGGTATCCGCAAACGTCATTTATTCTAAAGGCTATAGGCGCGGCCGGTTGAACCCACGTAGGGGGAGGACGTGTGTGACGCCACCGTCTAGCACCGGGCGGGGTCCTATACACGTTGATGAGTTGGCCCCAGCGAGCTCATGGCCAACGTCGGGGTAGAGAGCGTTTTAAAGTCTATGCATAATAAAAACCCCCGACGCGCCTGTCCTTGGTCACGGTTGACCTTTGCCGGGACTATTTTTGGCTCGCTCTGACATTACTTGATTTTAAATGGATGCATATATGCTTGTTATCGTGTGATTGGTTAAATGATTTCAAATTGTTAAACATATCATGTTTTGTCGCGAAATGTAAATTTTTGTTTCAAATGATGTTATTTGACACTCCAATTGTTCACCTATGCTATTTATGCTGGATATTACCCCCCTCACTCACTGAGTATCTTCCCATGATACTCACCCCTCTATTTTCTCTCCTCAGACAGGTTTATTGTGATAGAGCGACGTTACAGGCTCTAGGGCGGAGTTGGTATTTCCGACGGTAAGATTTACTTTTAATTTAGTTTCGACCCTGCGAGGTCTTGACATTGAGGTCCGTAGTTGACCATGTACTTATTTTGGGATGACTGTATAGTTTAACTCTCATATTTCATTTGCATTGAGGCGATTGTACGTACTTGAACGTTACTTGGGAAATGTGATATATATTGTATAAACTTAGGTCCGCTCGATATAGCGGCTGCTCATGCTCTAGTTGGGCATGACAGTAGAGGTCTGTGGCTAGGTTTGTTTATAGCCTTGCGTTGTTCTGAATGTTGGCTGTGGTGATTGTTGATTTTGGAGAGGCCGGGATGGCCATTTGTGGATTGTACAGGATGATTTGGATTATACAGGTATAATTGTACATGGGAAACCTCCGATTTATGGGGAGGTTCTGCCCAATTTTCTGTAAAAAATACAGCCGGCATTCAGGGGCAACGGGCGGCTGTTCACGATCCCGGTTTGGGGCGTGACAGTTCTATTGGTATCAGAGCGTCTAGGTTTGAGAAAAGATCAAAGTTTTCCCAAGTATACGCAAAGTTTTCAATGCATTAGAGAGTTTCATACAGTCATTTAAAGTCCCGTACTTGGCCATAGGCATATAAGTTCGCCTATTTTATGGAGTTGGATACATAACGCATCTAACTCATTACTTTGCATTCGAATGTTTTAAATCATAGTTCATTTATTTTTAGGGGGTTAGTTACGGAGCAACTAACCCTAAATCTCGATTTCTATCCGTTGACAATGTATTTTTTTTTCGCAGAATTATGCCACCTAGACGTGGTAGGAGAGATGCTAGATTCGCCTCACTTGAGGGCCTTACAGTGCCTGATACACCTAGGGCACCTGAGGCGCCACGAGTACCAGAGGTTGCTTCCTCTACTCGAGCACGCTCACCAGCGCCACCCCCAGCACCTCCACCGGCTGCTACAGCCGAGATTCCTCCACCACCACTCGATGCCTTGAGACAATGGCAGGAGTGGTGCAGTAGATATGGGGCGCAGATGCCACCACCTTCACTACAGACTCCAGCGACCGCACCTGCGGCCGTACCTGCTCCTTCGGCACCGATTCTTCCTTCGGTGGCCGGCCCTTCCGTGTCTACCCCGACCGACGAGACGTCGGCTACTTTGAGGCGCATCCATGAGCTCACTCAGTTAGTGAAAAAGTCACGGCAGCTCGGATGCACAGATTTTTCGGGATCCAGTGATGCAGTAGCGGCGAAACACTGGATCAACAGGATTCGTAGGATCCTTACGGATTTGGGGTTGTCAGAGGAGCTCAGATTGAGAGTTGCTGAGAGACTCCTCGATGGAGATGCCCTCTCGTGGTGGGAGGCTATCCGTGACAGTGCCACACAGACCCTGCGGTGGGAGGACTTTTTACGAGAGTTCGACCGCAGGTACTTTACCCCGTTCCAGCAGGACCGGATGAGGACGGAGTTCCTGCACTTACGTCAGGGGACGAGGTCAGTTTCAGAGTACGAGGCCGAGCTTAGACGACTAGCGGCCTTTGTCCCCGATATGGCTACACCGGTTCAGTTGAGGTTCAAGTTTGAAGATGGCCTCCAATTGAGCATCAGGAAATATATGACGGTGACTCCCTCTTTTACACTATCGGAGGTGATTGATTCAGCGTATCGGGCGGAGGAGATCGTCCGAGCGGAGGCGAGACAGAGGGAGAGTCACCAGAAGAGGAAGACTGGGTCACAGAGTGGACAGTCTTCGAAGAGGGGTGAGGTTCTGGATATCCCGGAGGTTTTTCTAGCTTCAGACCAGCAGCACCGGGACAGGGACCTCGACCACAGGGCTTTGGGGCACCAGCCCCTAGTGTCTCTACACAGTCTACTACACAGAGACCGCCCTTCTGCCGTAGATGCAATTGTCACCATGCCTTTGGGGCATGTAGAGCCCCAGTTACTTGCTTCCAGTGTGGGAAGCAAGGTCACGTTAGGAGTGTCTGTCCCGATTTAGGTCGGGGAGGATTGACTTTACAGAGTCGTACTGGTACGTCTGGCACAGGCCAGCAGGGGGCACCTGCGCACTCAGCTCTTACCGCTCCCCGGACTGCAGCCGGGAGTAACACAGTGCCAGGATCGTCGCGACAGCAGCCTAGGGCCCAGGCTCGTGTGTTTGCGATGACACAGGAGGACGCACAGGCAAACCCTGATGTTATTATGGGTAATCCTCCTGCAGACCCCTCAGTGTAGTACTTTTGTGTACTTTCTGTATGAGCTTATTGTATATCATGATGTCGATGTACAGTTTTGACTAGTTAAAGCTTTAGAAGCTTAACTAGTTTGATATATATATATATTCGTTCACTTTTTCTTCGCATTTTAAATGCCGTTGATCTTCTTTCTTACTTTTAGGTACCATGCGAATATTCGGTATCGATGCCCGTATTCTCATAGATACCGGGTCAAATTTTTCTTATGTGAGCGATACGTTCGCTTGTCATTCTGATAGACCTCTCTCGCCACTTGATGCGGAGATTCTGGTAGTCACTCCTCTTGACAAGCATATCATTCGAGATACAGTCTATAGGGGCTGTGAGGTCGGAATTGGGGAGACAGTATTAGAGGCAGATCTGATTCCGCTCCCTATCACGGATTTCGATGCCATCCTAGGGATGGATTGGCTGAGTTTACATCGGGCTTCCGTGGATTGTTTCACGAAGGAGGTTGAGTTTAGGAGGTCCGAGCAGCCACCGTTAGTATTCCGGGGCGAGAGACGAGTGTTGCCCCGCAGTATTATCTCTGTTATGAAGGCCAGACGTTTGGTACGCCATGGTTGTGCGGCTTATCTGGCTTATGTTGTCGACACCACTGTTGAGGGACCGAGGCTTGAAGATGTCCCTGTGGTGCAAGAATTTTTAGATGTGTTCCCCGAGGAGCTCCCCGGATTACCACCAGTTCGGGAGTTCGATTTCGAGATTGATTTAGTACCGGGGACCAATCCTATTTCTATTCCGCCATACAGAATGGCGCCTGCTGAACTGAGAGAGCTTAAAACTCAGTTACAGGAACTTCTGGACAAGGGGTTTATTCGTCCGAGCACCTCATCTTGGGGCGCTCCGGTACTGTTTGTAAAGAAGAAGGATGGTACATTTCGGCTTTGTGTGGATTACAGACAATTGAACAAAGCCACCATCAAGAACCGATATCCCCTGCCTCGTATCGATGACTTGTTTGATCAGCTGCAGGGAGCTAAGGTTTTCTCTAAGGTTGATCTCCGTTCAGGTTATCATCAGTTGAGGATTCAGGCCGAAGATGTGCCCAAGACAGCTTTTCGCACCCGATACGGCCATTACGAGTTTCTAGTCATGCCGTTTGGGCTGACTAATGCCCCAGCTGTTTTTATGGATCTGATGAACCGAGTTTTTCACGACTATTTGGATCGGTTCGTCATCGTATTCATCGATGACATCTTGATATATTCACGGAGCGATGAAGATCATGTTCAGCACCTTCGGGTGGTATTACAGATACTCCGTGAGAAGCAGTTATATGCCAAATTCTCAAAATGTGAGTTTTGGCTAAGACAAATTGGATTCTTGGGGCACATTGTCTCCGCGGAAGGTATTTATGTTGATCCGCGTAAGGTTGAGGCTATAGTGAAGTGGGAGCAACCACAAACAGTTACCGAGATTCGTAGTTTTCTCGGTTTGGCCGGGTATTATCGCAGATTTGTAGAGGGATTCTCCCGGATAGCTGCTCCGTTGTCGAGATTGACCCAAAAGGGGGTCAAGTTTGCTTGGGATGACCGTTGTGAGGCAAGCTTCCAGGAGCTCAAACAACGGTTAACATCCGCTCCTATTTTAGCCCTTCCCACTAGTAGTCGGGAGTATACAGTGTACAGTGATGCTAGCCGACAGGGATTGGGTTGTGTTCTGATGCAGGATGGTCGGGTTATTGCGTATGCCTCGCGACAGCTGAAGAAACACGAGGGTAACTACCCGACACATGATTTAGAGTTGGCAGCCATAGTCTTCGCATTGAAGATATGGCGGCATTATCTTTATGGGGTAACTTGCAGGGTATTTACCGACCACAGGAGTTTGAAATATCTGTTTACCCAAAAAGAGCTGAATTTGAGACAGAGGAGATGGTTGGAGTTATTGAAAGACTATGATCTCATTATTGACTATCATCCGGGCAAGGCAAACGTTGTAGCAGATGCCTTGAGTCGGAAGTCAGCATCATCCTCACAGTCGACAGAGAAAGCCTACCTTTCTTGTTTAGTGGGACTCCGAGCCTTAGGAGTCAGTTTGACTAATGATGATCAGGGAGGCTTATTAGCCAGATTTGAGGTCAGGCCGACTTTGTTCGACCGTATCAGGGAGCTCCAGAGTACGGATGAGGAGATCCAGGGTATTGCAGATAGAGTCCGCAGAGCTGAGGGCGGAGACTATAGAGTCCGTGATGATGGACTCATGGTATTCAGAGACAGAGTGTGTATTCCGGCCGATAGTGATCTTCGGCGTGCTATCCTTGAGGAAGCACATTCTTCTGCATATGCTATGCATCCCGGGGGTACGAAGATGTATCGGACCATCAGAGGTAGCTACTGGTGGTCAGGCATGAAGAGGGATATAGCAGAGTTTGTGGCACGATGCTTGGTGTGCCAGCAGGTGAAGGCCGAACATCAACGTCCAGCGGGCACACTGCAGCCTCTTCCCATCCCTGAGTGGAAATGGGAGCATATTACTATGGACTTTGTGATGGGATTGCCGCGGACTTCTACGCGGCATGATGCGATTTGGGTGATTGTCGATCGACTCACCAAATCTGCGCATTTCATCCCTATCCGCGGTGACTATTCTTTAGAGGCGTTGGCACGTCTCTACATTGATACCATAGTTCGACTTCACGGGGTGCCCGTGTCGATTGTTTCAGATAGGGACCCCAGATTCACATCTAGGTTTTGGCCCAAGTTGCAGGAGGCATTGGGTACTAGATTGAATTTCAGTACGGCATATCACCCTCAGACGGACGGCCAGTCTGAGAGGACCATTCAGACCCTTGAGGACATGCTGAGAGCATGTGTGATGGATTTCCGGGGTAGTTGGGATCGGCACCTTCCACTAGTCGAGTTCGCATATAATAACATTATCAAGCCAGTATAGGGATGCCCCCGTATGAGGCACTATATGGCAGGAAGTGCCGCACCCCGATATGCTGGGATGAGGTCGGAGAGCGACGTCTCAGCAGTGTCGAGTTGATCGAACAAACAAAAGATAAAGTTAAGGTTATCCGTGAGCGGATGAAAGCCGCCCAGGACAGACAGAAGACGTATGCTGATCGTAGGCGGCGACCTCTTGAGTTTGCTACGGGAGATATGGTTTTCTTGAGGATATCTCCCTGGAAGGGAGTTATACGGTTCAGGCAGAGGGGCAAGTTGAGCCCCAGATATATTGGGCCATTCCGTATCCTTGAGAGGGTCGGGAGTGTGGCATATAGATTGGAGTTGCCAGATGAACTATCCCGTATTCACGACGTATTCCATGTCTCAATACTCAGGAAATACTTGACCGATCCTTCTCATGTACTTGAGCCTCCACCTCTTGAGTTACGAGAAGATCTTCGTTTTCCAGTTCAGCCCGTGGCTATTCTCGATCGACAAGTCAGGAAGCTACGGAGTAAGGAAATTTCATTAGTCAAAGTTTTGTGGAGAAGCGATCAGGTCACGGAGGAGACCTGGGAGCCCGAGGAGGTTATGAGGAGTCAGTACCCCCAGTTATTTGCAGTTTAGTCTTCTTTTAGTTTCGAGGACGAAACTTGATTTTAGGGGGTTAGAAAATGTAACACTGCACAAAAAAAAAAAAAAAAAAAAAAAAAAAAATTTTAGGGCTTAAAAGCCCTAATTTTCCTTTTCTTCCCACACTCTTCTCTCTCTCTCTCTCTCTCTCTCTCTCTCTCTCTCCCTCTCTCCCTCTTTCCCTCTTTCTCTCTTTCTCTCCTCCGCCGCCCACCGCCTCGCCTTCCTCCCGCGATCGCCGCCGCTGCAGCGCCTCCCGTGAGCAGCCCCTCTTCTCCGCGCAGCGCGATCTCCTACGAGCTGCGCTAGCCCAGCCGAGTGCGCGACTGTCAGAGCGCTCCACTGCGCGAGCCCACACCTGCTCGGGAGCTCACTTGCGCACCGCGATCTCCTGCGAACGCTGCCACCTCGAGCCATCGCGAGCCTTGTGCGCGATCTCCCGTGAGCCAGCACGAGCTAGCGCACGAGCCAGCGCGCGACCTAGCTCGCGTCCCAGCACGAGCCAGCGCGCGACCCAGCTCGCGACCCAGCGCGAGCTAGCGCGCGAGCCAGCGCGCGACCCAGCTCGCGACCCAGCGCGAGCCAGCGCGTGACCCAGCTCGTGACCTAGAGCGAGCCCTAGCCCGTGAGCGGGCCAGCCCACCAGCGGCCCAAGGCCCGGTCCAGCCGCGGCCCACTGCATCCCGCGAAGCCCGCTGCGGCCAGCAAGCCGGGCTGAGAGCCCGTGAGCCACCAGCGGGCCAGCCCGCTAGCAGCCAGCCCACCGGCCCGCGAGCCCGTGACGGCCCGCGACCGGCTTTCCCCTTCGAGAGCTCACCTGCATCTTCTGTACGGCAGGTAACGACTGTATTGATTGAAGTTCTATGGTTTGCTGTTAGAAATTTAGTGGTTTCTAATACATCTGAAGTTTGGGAAATATTACAGTTTTTAAACCAACCCGACGGGCGAACGACAGCTAGGTCTGACACCCGAGGAACCCTAGGTGAGAGATGAATAAATTTTATTGATAGAATCCCTTATTAGGGTTTTAATCGCTATAAATTTGACGATTTGATTAGGTTTGTCTTTTGGAGAGTCGTTGAAAAATAGGGAGTGACCACCCTCCCTAGATAAGTGAGTGGGACTCTAATCTCTTGCATAAAATAGTAAAACGTATTTTCTGTCGCATTTTCGATGAAACATGCTTTGATATGCATTCGTTGACGTGTGATATTAAATTTAGAAATCTGTTTTGTGATTTTTGGAGTGTCTTGAATCATATTTACAATCACTATGCATCCATGGTTTGAAATGAAACAATAATTGTGCCATTACTTGAAAATGTATAAATTTCATTTTATACCGTTGCATTGATATGCTGTTTTGAAATGAATTGAAGAGACGTATTGGCACGCAAATTTAAAATGTTTTTGATGAACTACGTGGGTTGGATGCCCACTCGTTATGTGATGATGTGATGATACTTGTGGGACGTTGTGCCCTGGGACGTTGTGCCCTTGTGATACTATGGGACGTTGTGCCCTTGTGATATTATGATGATTCCGTAGTTACGAAGGGCGTTTGTAGAGGCACGGGTTGCCCGGATACGCTTCTGCAGGAGGTATCCGCAAACGTCATTTATTCTAAAGGCTATAGGCGCGGCCGGTTGAACCCACGTAGGGGGAGGACGTGTGTGACGCCACCGTCTAGCACCGGGCGGGGTCCTATACACGTTGATGAGTTGGCCCCAGCGAGCTCATGGCCAACGTCGGGGTAGAGAGCGTTTTAAAGTCTATGCATAATAAAAACCCCCGACGCGCCTGTCCTTGGTCACGGTTGACCTTTGCCGGGACTATTTTTGGCTCGCTCTGACATTACTTGATTTTAAATGGATGCATATATGCTTGTTATCGTGTGATTGGTTAAATGATTTCAAATTGTTAAACATATCATGTTTTGTCGCGAAATGTAAATTTTTGTTTCAAATGATGTTATTTGACACTCCAATTGTTCACCTATGCTATTTATGCTGGATATTACCCCCCTCACTCACTGAGTATCTCCCATGATACTCACCCCTCTATTTTCTCTCCTCAGACAGGTTTATTGTGATAGAGCGACGTTACAGGCTCTAGGGCGGAGTTGGTATTTCCGACGGTAAGATTTACTTTTAATTTAGTTTCGACCCTGCGAGGTCTTGACATTGAGGTCCGTAGTTGACCATGTACTTATTTTGGGATGACTGTATAGTTTAACTCTCATATTTCATTTGCATTGAGGCGATTGTACGTACTTGAACGTTACTTGGGAAATGTGATATATATTGTATAAACTTAGGTCCGCTCGATATAGCGGCTGCTCATGCTCTAGTTGGGCATGACAGTAGAGGTCTGTGGCTAGGTTTGTTTATAGCCTTGCGTTGTTCTGAATGTTGGCTGTGGTGATTGTTGATTTTGGAGAGGCCGGGATGGCCATTTGTGGATTGTACAGGATGATTTGGATTATACAGGTATAATTGTACATGGGAAACCTCCGATTTATGGGGAGGTTCTGCCCAATTTTCTGTAAAAAATACAGCCGGCATTCAGGGGCAACGGGCGGCTGTTCACGATCCCGGTTTGGGGCGTGACATAGGAGACCTGGGAACCCGAGAAGGCCATGAGTAGACAGTACCCCTAACTTTTCTTTGTATAGTTTTCTTAAAGTTTTGAATACGAAACTTATTTTTAGAGGGTTAGAAAATATAACATCGACATCTTGGTATACTCACTATTGTACTCCCCTTCATTTTATATATGATATTGCTCATGTTCTATATAGGAAATCCTCTAAGAAATTTTTCGCTATGACCGCTTCAGAAAAAATTTCGGTCCAAATTGCCTGGAATTCAAAGAAATTTCCAAAATAACCATTGATTGTCCAATAATAACGAGAATGACTCTAGAGTATATAGAAACCTCATATTTGAGTAGATCTTATTTCGTAAAGTTAAATCACAAATTTTTTAAAAAATCACCAGCAAAACCCTAGCCAAGTCGAACGTGTCTCAGAAAGACTAAACGATTGCGTTTTGATACGGGATAAATTAAACTAGGCCTAATACGTGATTTTGGGTCTAATTTAGAATTATAAAAATTTTCGGGATCAAAATGAAATTTTTATAAGTTAAGGGGCTTGATTGATATTAACAAGGACTTAGAAGAAAAGATAATAAAGTAGTGGTATGAATGGATAATTAGGACCCTTGATTTGATTTGTGACTAGAATTTTAACCATTGGGTAAATGGAGTGAAAGAAAATAAATTGTTGGTGAAAAATGATCCAAAGGTGAGGAATAAACCTTGAATGATCAATGGTGGAGATCGAAGCAAAATAGCACAATGTGTGTCTTTCCCCAAAACGTGAACAATAAGGAAGAAGGAATGGGTTTGATGTGTTGGCCGAGAGAGAGAGAGAGAGAGAGAGAAGAAAATTTTCTTGGCTTTGAGAAGAAAAATTCAAGGGTGGAGATTGAATGGAAGTTAGGTGAATTAATTTGGATCATTGGATTTAGTTAGTGGGAGACAAAGAATATTATTCATTGAGTGATAGGGTATGGCTTCCTTGACAACAAACCAATGGTGAGAATTTAACTTAAAATTGGATAAAAATTATGGACCTTTAGATCTTGATTGTTCGGAGACATACAATTAATAAAGATTTGAGTGTAGTGTGAGAAAAGAGTGTTTGTAGTGTAAGAGAATGGCCAAAAAAGTGGAAGAGAGAAAGAGAGTTAAGCTTGTAGTGACAAAATAATCCAATGGACAAAAATTGATCTTGATGATGTTGGATGGCTAAGATTGGATGGAGTAACTAAATAAAGAGAACACTTTGACTCATTAATCTTCTTCAAAATCGTGAAACCTTCAAAGCCAAAGAAGCAAGACTCTTCATTTTCCTCTCTAGGCCGTGAGCTTCAAGGTGGGGATACTCCAAATTTTCCTACAACACCACCCCAAAATTTTTACATGGATCAATTCCTCACAAGCCCAACTACAACATATCCAAAAATTTGACTAAAAGGAGGAGTTTTGCTTGGAGAGAATCTAGGGGGGCCGTGAGCTATATTCTTGAAGAAAGGTATGATTTGTTCAAACCACACTTTGAAATTTTTATGTAGAATCATTCCCCCCAAACCCCAACACAACATATCTAAATTTGGAGCCAAAAGGAGATGCCTAATTTGGTGAACAATGAGGAGGCCGAGAGTTAGAAAAATCATAGGAGGAGAAAGAACTCCATTCTGTCCTGTTTTTGGTAGAGAATTCCCCTAAGATTTGAGATATCTTCCTGATAGAATCTGACCAAGTACTGAACACGCTTCAGAAAAAATTTCGGTCCAAATTGCCTGGAATTCAAAGAAATTTCCAAAATAACCATTGATTGTCCAATAATAACGAGAATGACTCTAGAGTATATAGAAACCTCATATTTGAGTAGATCTTATTTCGTAAAGTTAAATCACAAATTTTTTAAAAAATCACCGGTAAAACCCTAGCCAAGTCGAACGTGTCTCAAAAAGACTAAACGATTGCGTTTTGATACGGGATAAATTAAACTAGGCCTAATACGAGATTTTGGGTCTAATTTAGAATTATAAAAATTTTCGGGATCAAAATGAAATTTTTATAAGTTAAGGGGCTTGTTTGATATTAACAAGGACTTAGAAGAAAAGATAATAAAGTAGTGGTATGAATGGATAATTAGGACCCTTGATTTGATTTGTGACTAGAATTTTAACCATTGGGTAAATGGAGTGAAAGAAAATAAATTGTTGGTGAAAAATGATCCAAAGGTGAGGAATAAACCTTGAATGATCAATGGTGGAGATCGAAGCAAAATAGCACAATGTGTGTCTTTCCCCAAAACGTGAACAATAAGGAAGAAGGAATGGGTTTGATGTGTTGGCCGAGAGAGAGAGAGAGAGAGAGAGAAGAAAATTTTCTTGGCTTTGAGAAGAAAAATTCAAGGGTGGAGATTGAATAGAAGTTAGGTGAATTAATTTGGATCATTGGATTTAGTTAGTGGGAGACAAAGAACACTATTCATTGAGTGATAGGGTATGGCTTCCTTGACAACAAACCAATGGTGAGAATTTAACTTAAAATTGGATAAAAATTATGGACCTTTAGATCTTGATTGTTCAGAGACATACAATTAATAAAGATTTGAGTGTAGTGTGAGAAAAGAGTGTTTGTAGTGTAAGAGAATGGCCAAAAAAGTAGAAGAGAGAAAGAGAGTTAAGCTTGTTGTGACAAAATAATCCAATGGACAAAAATTGATCTTGATGATGTTGGATGGATAAGATTGGATGGAGTAACTAAATAAAGAGAACACTTTGACTCATTAATCTTCTTCAAAATCGTGAAACCTTCAAAGTCAAAGAAGCAAGACTCTTCATTTTCCTCTCTAGGCTGTGAGCTTCAAGGTGGGGATACTCCAAATTTTCCTACAACACCACCCCAAAATTTTTACATGGATCAATTCCTCACAAGCCCAACTACAACATATCCAAAAATTGGACTAAAAGGAGGAGTTTTGCTTGGAGAGAATCTAGGGGGGCCGTGAGCTATATTCTTGAAGAAAGGTATGATTTGTTCAAACCACACTTTTAAATTTTTATGTAGAATCATTCCCCCCAAACCCCAACACAACATATCTAAATTTGGAGCCAAAAGGAGATGCCTAATTTGGTGAACAATGAGGAGGCCGAGAGTTAGAAAAACCATAGGAGGAGAAAGAACTCCATTCTGTTCTGTTTTTGGCAGAGAATTCCCCTAAGATTTGAGATATCTTCCTGATAGAATCTGACCAAGTGCTGAACAAAATAGTTGTAGCTATAGGTCTTATCTTTCCAATGAGATAAAAATCACCTAAATCCAATTTCTGAAACAAAAGTTATGGTAATTCTTCCGAGACTGTGTAGAGTGTTCCTCTGTTTTTGACCGTATTTTAGCAGAATATTTAGTGACCAATTGCGATCCTCTTCTAGACATAATTAAGAAAAACATGAAATACCAAAGTTGTAGGTCTCTGTCTCATCTTTAACATATCCAAATTTTGCTTAAATTATAGTAGTATGCTAAACATTATAGCACTTTCACTGAGACAAGACAGAGCATGAGTTTAGAACAAAATTGAGATAAAGTTTTGAATTTCTGAAATTTTGTGTTTAGAATTAGAGGAAATACTCAGAATGAAAGTTATAGTACCGTCTCTTATATTTGATATGGGACCAAAATTAATTAATTTGGAGTTATAGGTCAGCAGATATGAGGAAACTACTGAAACTGTGCAAATTGAGTTATAAAACTCCAAACCAAATCAAAGAAAAAATTTTATAAATTCATACAGTGAGAATCAGAAGATGAGTTAGAAAATTTATTGCATTTTTTCTAATACTGCGTAAGTGCAAAAATTTAGAGTTAAAAAATTTATGAATGTTTTGGTTTGAACCACTAAGACAAATTTGAATTGGGCCCAAAATCTTAATATTAGGCCCAAGTCCATTTAGAACTTTAAAGTCCAACAATCCAAGACCCATAATGAGAGATGTGACCCAAAAATTTAAATCTAATCAAAATTGTAGAAATCTTGTAAAGAAATAAAGAATTTATACGTGTGTATATTGTTACTTTAGGGGTAGACTATTATTCTACACACGAGGGGGCGACTTGGTGGAGCTTGAGAGGGGATTGGCATACCCTCTCTATATGTGTTAGTGAGATTTATGATACCATGTTATTAATATCAAACCATATTTTATCGTTTTCAGAATTGTTATGATTTATCCGTGTGAAAAATGATATTGTTAAAAGATTTGATAAATGTTTTGTGATAAGTGGAGTGTCTAAAGAAATAAGTTGATAATATGCATCCATGTGAATTGTTAAATGATATCGTGCCGTGTTTTGTAATTTTAAAATATGATTTTTGATATAACTATGCATCTCGGCATGTTTGATTAATACTGAGTTAGCACTTGGACTGAAGTCTATAGAAATTGGCGGATATGATATAGTCCCTAGGGGACAGTCGTAGCTATGAGCACGTTTGTCGAGACACCCCATGTGTGTCCGAATAACGTTCTGCAGGGGTCTCCCACAAATGATGCATACCACATGGGTTGGACCCATAGGTGGTTTTATAGATTATGGACTAGCCCAGTTGAACCGAAAGGGGAGGGCCGTCAGCATAAACGGTCTAGCACCGGGGGAGACCCGTGGCCAACACCGAGATAGAGAGCAAAATATAAAAATACTGGCATATGAAAAAAAATACTCGGTGTGCTTGTCATTGGTCATGGTTGACTCTTGCCGAGAACGATTTTTTAGCTAACTCTATCGATTTCTAAAAGTGATTGGGATGCATATGAATGATTTGATGAGTATGCGTGGAACATAACATATTCTTTGAAAATTTCATGTAACATTTAGAAACGTATATGTTATACTGATTTTGACACTCCATTGTTCACTACACGTATTAATTTCATAAGATCAACTCCTCACTCACTGAATATTTTATAATACTCTCCCCTACTCCTAAAATTGTAACAGATAAAGATTAATAGAGGGACACGTCAAGAGAATTTCGACGTACTTGACTTATCGGAGACTTAGACACTGTACTTTTCTATTTTCCGCTGAATACATATATGTGAGGATTCAAGATTGAGCATATATGGTATGACTGTATTCATTGTACGAATTGGGACTCTCATACTGATTTGCATACTTGTACATTGTAAATTGTAAATGTTTACTTGGGAAAATGCTTTTTGAAAGACTATGTTTCAATAGCCTTGTGTTACCTTGGGGTACGTGTTGTGTTATGGGTAGTATGCGAGGAAACGAGTGACTGTTCATAGTCTCGAATTGAGGATTGGGGCATAATAGTCTTATTGTGAAACAACATTCCATTCTTTTCGACGGCATCCTTCTGCATTGGCGGTGAGTGGAGTGCCACAACCCCATTCATCATTTTGAATGAGAAAGCCCATAGCATTGGCGATGTCTTTGGCATAAATACGAGGAGGATGTATAGTTGATATAAGATCTTGTAGATCAAGATTTGATTCTGCAAGTGAAAAGGAAACTTTTAACTACATTACCGAACATAATGCCTTTCAATGAATGCTAGAAGATTGAATGTTACTTGCTTAAGAGAGGGACTGAACTTCCTTATCACATAGATAAGGAAACCAACCAAATAGCCTGAAATCTGCTAACTGCCTGAAATGTAACTAGCTTGTCGGTGAATCGTCTTCTTGAGCCATGGTCGTTGCCTTAGGCTTACCATTATTTCATTTTATTCTATTGATGGATTCTAGCTCCAAAGAACATATACATGGAGCTATGTTGATTTACGTACATCATGTACAACTAAGAAGGGAAAGCTATTGACTTTTTTATATCGCATTTGCTACGTTCAAGCTTTCAAAAGTAGATTATTCACTAACAAAAGAAAAACATTTCTCAGGGGCGGCTTACCCCTGGAATGTAACTAAAATAGCCTGGGTGATGAAATTGAATGAATTTTGCTTAGTTATTTGAAGGTCCGAAGTTGGCCACTGGCGGCCAGCTTGACTTATGGAAAAAGAAGGGTCCATCCGTTTAAGAAAAGAAAGAAGGGAGGGCTTTTATATAAGCTTTAGAAAGGAATAATAATATAGAATATACAGATATAAAAAAATTACTCCTAGATCTATCCTATAAGATGTGCTTCAAAATGAATTCTCCTAAAACATCATTCGAGTTAGCATCAAATTATGCGTATGAGTTCATGCATAGTTTTTGGTTATTAGGGATAAATCAATATGCTTCTAATATCAAATTAGGGCTAGCTAAGATAGAAATAAAGCATTGGGTCGAACTCTTCTTTGTGACAATAGACGGTGTTTGAAATCACCATTGTTTGCCGTTAACTTTACTCGAATTTTCATAGGAAAAGATAGTTATTAATGCAGGTTGGATGCTAGCATAGATAAGTGCTATCCGACTTGAAAGGCATAGCTATAGCTATTTGCTGATAGGTGAAAGGAGTATGGAAGTTAGGAAAAGAGGGTTGGACGAGTGAAATTTTTTTTGTAAGAGTGAACATCTCTAAAGGTTGTGCATTTAAAGTCTCTATTGTGAAAAAATAAGCTATTATTTCATCTTCAGCTATTGAGCCAATTGGGACAGAAGGAACTCTTATTGTTTTCTCTTAACTAGTGCTAGTGAAAGCAAACGACAAACTCCTTCCTGACCCGGCTCACCTGCCTTTGAAGTTGGATTGCCTTTATAGAAGAGGCTCCCCGAGGAATAAAAAAGTTTGAAGTAGGATGTGGAATGGGATTGGTGATGGATGGTGGTTTTGAGAACACTGGCCGGGCAGTTGTAGAGCTGGAACGTTGGTTGCTGAATAATAGAACATTTCCCCTGTATCCCAGTCCATCTTCTGAGCGACGCGTAAGACATGGTCAAAGCTTGGTGAAAATAAGAAATAAATAGGTTTAAGTTATCTCCTACCTCTATTTCTGTGAGAAATTGTTACAGGTCCCAATTGATTCAATAGTTAGATTATTGGAGTTATCGTGTTATTAGTCTAGGGTTTCTCTTTTTATCCATAGGAAGCCTTTCGTGGGTAGTACAAGTTCAGTCTTATGTCGGTGATATAAAACACCAACATATAGAAAAAGTGCTGAAGGAACTGGTCCATGACTTGACATCGGTAGAATGCTTCCTCCAATTCCCTGTATGAGTCTTTTGCTCTCCCAATCCAAAAATCCTCCTTGTGATTTCCAAGAAGTGACAAAGAAACAATAGGGGAAAGGACTATAGAATTGGTATGGGTCATGTGCGGGCTGCCCAAGCTTCCAACTCATCTATAGAATGAATTGGGCTTCTGTGTTGATGATCTACTAGTTGATTCATGATCTAAGTGATTAACCTTATTTAATTGCTGCCAAAACCGGTCACGGGATGAACTATGAATTTCTTCACTTTGATTCATAAAGCAAGAGAGAAGTTATGAGCTCGTGGATGGAGAGGCCCCCCCTGATATTCTTATCAATACTTCAATTCTCAAGACCAACTCTTTCAAAGCTCAGACATCCATCGCCTTCGTGCTTCACCTACCAGGGTTGAAATAATCCTTGTTAGGGAACTAAGACAAAAATTCTTACTAATAATAAGAAAGGGTTAAGTAAGGGCCTCCAATGCCTATAAATAGAAGCTTTTTTCTCTATTTGGCAAAGAAAGACGTAGAAGTTAGAAATAAAGACTTTTAATAACACTTATTCCAACAACACTCTTATAGATATCGTTGAAAAACTTGCAACAATTCAGCAAGAAATAGGTCTAGTGGAAAACAATAACTTCAACACGAGCATTTGGATTTGGTGGGATCCACAGATGTAGTGGCTAGTGAACCGCATCTTCTTCTTACATGAAGATTTAGACAAAGCCGAGCTTGGATGGAACTGAACAAGATTTGGCGAATGAACACAAAGGTCAAAGGCTTTATTATTGACAAAGTAAAAAGAGGTTACTTAGTAGCCATTACATATTTCATTACTTTTCTTCCATTCCGTTCTGTGATCACATAAAAACGTAAACTTTGAAATACAATAGCTAAATTCATGTCAATTGAATCATAAGCTGAGATCATAAAGAGCATACTGCAAGTAGGAAGTGGAATTAATATAATGGATTCAAAAGCATTAAACTCTACTACTGATCTTCTCCTACTACTCACTTCGCTTCTTTCGTTAGCTTCATTTCTTTAAAGAAACTAAATATATATATATGAATGGCAGCCAAATACTTTAATTACATAGACAGTTAAGGGGTATGATCTTACAAATATATAGCTCTCTTTATTAAGTGAGACTCCATCCACTTCTCCGTCTCTACAGGAGACATTGTGAGGAGTTTTAAAAAGCATTTGCTTTCCATCATTCATTGACTGCTCTACATCCCTAGAAGAAAGACTTGTCGGAAATCACCGGTTGGTGTAATCCTACGAAGAAAGAAATGGGAGCCTTTGGGCGTAACGTAAGACTTTTTTTTTTTAAATCTTATCTTGCACAATTTCTAGTAGGATAAAAAGAGCGCCCCTAAAGGAAAGCCATCTCTTATTAGTAACCCATGCCATACTCCCAGAAAAAGCTCGAACGACCGTCAACAAAAGGGTATTTGTACTTGAAATCGATACAGGTAGGTACATAGAGAATACCATATATTATTTGCTGGCTAGTCTTAGAAGCAGCTTTAGACCTTTAATTCCTATTTGTTAGGCATAGAACATGTTCTATCCTCAATCTCCATTGGTCATCAGTGCTCTCAATCTGCTTTTTTTATTCACTAGTACATTGTGTGCAACAACTAGCAGCCCCTTTACTAGGCTAGGGAAAAGGCTAGCGCACTAGTGCATAACAACTGAAAAGCTAGCAACTTGTTAGGTGTAGTAGGCTTTTAGGGCAAATGCATCACCTATCGATCCAATCTATCTTCCCTGGCCTCTTCAACACATTCTTAATACAAAAGATACCTCCACGAGCACCACCTCAAAAGCTCAAAAGATTTTGTTCTTCCAATAGTTCCTCAGGCTTTCCCCAACGAAGCTGAAAGGTCTCTCCAGTGTTGCCTGTAGGTCATGATGTGCCTAGATGGCCGTCTCCTGTCTCCATGTCGATGGGGAATCTGCTCCACTCTTGGGTCGTCACTCAGCAGTATCTGCTCGTTCTCTACCCAATCTTATCTTTCCTTGAAGTAAGTCCAGAATGTGAGCAACTTTTATAGTCATACTAAACTCAATCACTTGGCAGGGGGTTAAGAAAGATTATAGATCTTGGATATTTCATTCTTTTCTTAACCCTATATTGGATGGAGGGATCACTGCGGGTTCGAGATCCTTCTCCCCTCCCTATAGCCTACTTTGAGGTTTCAAGAGCATAACAACCTATTCCAACATACTTAAATAACCTTAAGATTGGCCTAGTCTAAATCGAAAGAGAGAATGTTAAACACTTCGGGAATGAAAACAAGGAGGTCTTGTAACAAAGTCATTCCTCAAGCTAATAATAATAGAGCAAACTACAAGGGTATCTCACTTGCTCTAAGGAAGAAAAACCTTATCTACTATTAATTGCTTATTAGGTCTTTTCATGAGCCAATAAATGGAGTGCATGCAGGTGGTCATGCTTCACTTACCACGAAGAGCTTTTCAGCAAGACCTTTAGCAGGGGCGGGTTGAACTAGTTTTGACTTGCTTTTTACTAAGAGTGTCTTGACTTATGACTTACTTAAACAAGAGTTGAGAATCTTTCCTCTTGTTTTTTACAACGGCAGCGAAGGAGTAATGATCTAGGTACTGTCTCAGAGAGAGGCTAGGTAAAATAAATATGTCTGTAAAGATGCAGACTACCTGGACTCTCGTACGAGTCATGCAACGTTTCCAAGCAGGAACTGCTCCTTTCCTTGAGCTCCCTCTTTAGTTTCTTCTAGGCATTGATCTTGCAACAACTCGATGGAAAATTCCATCTTTTTATTAGTTTTGGAGGTCAAAGAGATCAAAGTGCGCCCTCCCTATTTTTAGTAGGTGCTCACAAGGTCAAAGTCAAAAATTTTATTCTTGCACTAATACAGGTATAGGGGGAATAAATAGTTTAAGTGATTTACACCTCAAAGTGTGTGAATACCGGATGCATAGGTTGAGTCATAGGCTGAATAGCTATTTTATTAGGCGATCAACTAGGTGCTCATACCCAATTGGATATTGTGGATTCCAGGCTTCTCGGACTCATAACAGAGGGCTAGGAAGAAGAATAATGTCAGTAGTCTTTGTCGTTATAGATCCCTCTCCTTCTGTTGTGACGACCCTTTTATTTGTTTGTTCATCGTGACACGAAATCATAAACAAGCTATAATAACTCAAAAAGAGAGTAGCACTTAGCCGTTGAGAGTGTTTGTCGTCTTTAAAAAGGAATAGTATGATCTTGGACTAGCCCTTTGAATCGTACAAGATAGTTACCCCTATCATATGGTTTTGTAGGGAGGGCGCACTTTGATCTCCCCGATCTCTAGAACTACAAAGATTGTTTATCAAAGATTGGGAAGGTTGACTCCTATTGTTTGGACTTACTTCTTACTTCATTGTTTTACTTCTGTTAGTTCGAGGAAAGCTAGCCAAGCATTGCCAGTTTAGAATAACTAGTTGTTCTGAGACTTGGTTGCATTTAAGATGCATAAATGTTCTTTTCAAACTGGGGCTGCTAAGAAGAGGGGGTAGGGCTTTACATATGATTGAGGCAAAGTAGTTTTATGATTAAATCTTAGAGGCATTCTTATCATTTGGTAGATCCAAGTCCATGGCCTATTTCAAGTTTACTTGGAGCTGGCATGAGTACAGTTTGATCTTGTGGAGTATTCATTTGTAGTGTGTCCCAATTTGAAATTCTATTCTAGGTTTGGAAAGCTACAACTCTAGGTTTGGACTTGGAGCTGCTTCCACATTGACCCTTAACCAGGCCAATATCATGAGTTTTAAGCCATTAATCAATAGATGAATTCCACCTTATGAGGGTTAATAACTCCTAATTTTAATGGAAAACATATAGTAACATTGAAAAAGTTCGGCCTGCTTACTAAGATCATAGTAGATTATTAATGTGTGCATTCCATTATCGTGAAAATATTCCTCAAGGCACAACCATAATATGTGGCCATAAATTGCAGAGGAGCAGGATCCGACATAGTCGCTGCTACAAGAATGGAATATTCCAAAACATTCGCTTCTGAAAGAATTTGAACTAATTGTGCCACAGTTGAGCATTTCTATCCAATCGTTACTTTGACTTTGTCTCCTAGGATCCACGACATGTTGGTTTTTAGAGCTGTGTGACGGGTGAATATCCGGCATGGTTTAGAGAGTACTTTTAGTCTAGTCTATGCTGGTGAATGGAAGCCCCCTATCAAGCAAGAAAGAAGTGACTCTTCCCATGGCAGAGTCACACGAGAGTCCCTGATGTAGACCGATACTTTTTGAGAAAATCAAAGCAGACCATGGGGGACTAACCTAAGCTATAAACACCTAAGATTTGGTAACAAGTAGATACTTCCGCAGGAACATAATCGATTTTCTCGTTAAATACGGTACGTGATGTTTTTCCTATTCCAAGGGAACATGGACATAATCTTTTATCCTAGCGTCACTTATATATTTATCTTTCCTCAGAGGTTCCCTCCCCTCTCAGTTAGCCTTTGCCAGCCACTATTGCAAGTAAGAGAACCTATTGTGAATGAACTTTAGCTCGATAGTCGTTCCATATATTTTGAAAAAAAAAAAGTAGAAACAAAATTTGTATAAAGTCCTCTCCTCTCCTGAGATCACTTCATTCATGTCTCCCCCTCTTAGTAGGATGCCGAGAACCACTTCATACCCATTCATCATTTTTTACCCCTTTATTTACATTTATACAATCGGAAGGTTGGGTGTGGTAGTCCAGTATGCATAGACATGTTGAAAGCCTTTTTATTTATGACGTGGTAAAAATGTATCGCATCTTGACTATCATAGATAGATTTTACATGCAGATCACCTTTTTAGAGCACATAATCAATAGTTCATCAATTGTTATGGTGAGAGATGGTTCATACACTACAAAAAGTTATTATTTAGCCATAGTATTAACGATGAAAAAAAAAAAATTTGTAGCAAAAAAGATTTGCAGCGAACAAAAATCTATGGTAAAATTGGTATCGTAAAATTTAGCGACAAAAATTTCAAAGTTTCGTCACAAATTTGCAATGAAACATTTAGGTAGCAAAGTTTGTTGCAAATTAGTGAAAAACAAATTTGTCTAAAAAACTGTGGCCATTTAGCGATGAAAATATCCACCACAAATTTGGCGACGAAGATTTAGCGACAAACTTAGAGATGAAAAGTTAGCAACAAACTCTTAGTGATTGACTTAGCGATTAAAATGGTAGCAATAAATTTAGCAACGGAAATTTAGGGATGAACTTTACGACGACTTGTTAGCGACAAATTTAGTGACGAACTTAGTGAGGATCTCTTAGCAACAAATTTACCAACAAAAATTTAGCAACGAACTATTAGTGATGAAGTTTTTGCGATGAAATTGTAGTGACGAATTTTGGGATGAAAATATAACGATAATGTCACGCCCCGACCCGGGATCGTGAGCAGCCGCCCGTTACCCTGGATGCCGGCTGTATTTTTACAGAAAATCGGACAGAACCTCCCCATATATCGGAGGTCTCCCATATTAAAATAAACCTGTTACCTGTCCAAAAGGGGCCATCCCGGCCTCAAAATGCATATATTATCCTCAACAACAAATCAGATCATCCGACTGCACAATCCAGGGCAACGCAAGGCTAACAAACAATTCTCCACAGTCCTAACCACAGACTTCTACTGCCATGCCCCCGTCAAAGGCATGGACAGCCGCCAGTCGCCCCTCCTGTGATTTAGAGGAGGCACCGAGCGATCCTAGAGGACAATTCTAAGACATGACACATTCCCAAATACAGACGCAA
Organism: Dillenia suffruticosa; assembly: GCA_033439265.1. Classification (NCBI taxonomy): domain Eukaryota; kingdom Viridiplantae; phylum Streptophyta; class Magnoliopsida; order Dilleniales; family Dilleniaceae; genus Dillenia; species Dillenia suffruticosa. The sequence continues at coordinate 9,924,882 of JAVTVX010000019.1, forward strand.
CGAAAAAGAAATGCCTCAATGCAATGTCATGCAGTGACATGAGAGTTCCACAATTTAAATGTCCATATTTATACAGTCATCCCAGAATTATAAAAATTTTCATCTATAGACCTCAGAATACAAATACATCACCAATACAAATTTGCAGCGGAAATATACAATAATTCCTCAAGTCCAGGCCTGATCTCCCAAAGAAACTGAGCGTCCTAAAAGCGACACTCCTTGTCAAATACTATCTCTGAAACAAAAGGGAAATGAGGGGTGAGTACTCGGGAAAGAATACTCAGTGAGTGAGTGGGTCAATGCAGTCATCAAATATGGAGTGTGAAACTGGAGTGTCAAAGCATAAGTATACGAATCATATTTCAAATCATCATGCTTTTCATTTCAACAATATATCATTTCACGCATTTTCAAGTCAAATATGCATCCAAAACACTGTCATTAAAATCATAGAGCTGCCAGCCGAAAATGTCTTGGCAGAGGTCTACCGCGACCTATGACAGGCGCACCGGGGGTGTTATATGCAAATTTCTTTAAAGTGCTCTCTACCCCGGCGTTGGCGACGAACCTCGTCCAGGTGCTAGACTTGGAGAGGATATCCAATCCAAATCCAAATCCTCCCCCTTTCGGGTTCAACCTGGCTAGTACCGTGTAGATAATCAAATCACGACAACTCGTGGGATACCCCAGGCCTAGGCATATCCGGACGCCACCAAAGCGCCTCTCACGGTGTCCTTCGTAGCTACGGAACAATACATATCAAAGCTCTCAAAGCCATAATCAATATCATATCAAAATGTGCCGAAGTCAGGTTCATAAACCAATGCAACATAGAGCATAAAATGGCACATTATACGTTTCAACCACTTGGATGCATAATTTCATAATTCAATACAGTTTTTGGACACTCCAACAGTTCACAAAAGTCAATTTTAAAACCAGTCAAAACATTTCCAACAAACGACAAATCATGCTCATTATCAAAATGTTGTAAAACAGGATTTACATATTAAACAAAAGCATTGAAATAAATCTCACTCACTGTTTTGGGGAGGATAGCGCACTCCCCAATAAAACCACAATACGTAAAGCAATGCTCCCCTCAATCGAATCACCAAAATAGCCAACCTAATCAATCATCACGATTTTCATCAAATTTCGACTATTGTCAGGGTTTATCAATTTCCTTAAATTTGTACAAACCCTAAATTCCTCAATTTATAAACATATTCCAATGTCATCAATTTCATTCTATTTATAAGTAAATAACAAAATCAAAATCAAGCTTAATTCGAATCTAAAACCAACTAATACTACATAATTTGACAAAGTTTATCCAAAGGTTGAAGAGATTTCGTTTCTCTCACCTAGGGTTTCTCGGATCTCGGGTCTAGCTTTCGTTCGCCCGTTGGTTTGGTCTAAAACCTGAATGTTTCCAAATTTGAAGCAATTGCGAACAATTTAAGTCCAATTACTAAAGAATTTCGAAATCCAAGTGCGAAAATCGAAACTTTGAGTCATTTACCTTCGCAGAGGCTTACGGACTGTCATGGGCCGTCGCGGGCTGGTGGAATGGTGGGCCTGGCGGGCCTGGTGGGCCTGCGGGCCTGATGGGTCTGGTGGGCCGCGGGCCGGACTGGGCCGCAGTGGCTAGGGTCGCGCTCGCGAGCTGGATCGAGTGCTCGCGCAGTGGGTCGCGCGTTGGAGCGCTCGCTCTCGTGCTGGGGCGCGCTCGAGCAGTGGATCGCGCGCTGGAGCGCGCTGTGCTCGTGCTGGGGCATGCTGGAGGCATGCAGGGGCTCGTGTAGAGGCGCACAAGGGCGCGCTGGTGCTCGTGCAGGAGCGTGCAGAGGCGCGCTAGGGGTCGCGCGCTGGGTGTCGCGCGCTGCTCGTGTGCTGATCGAGCGCTGCTCGCGCTGGGCTCGTGTTGGGCTGGCGCTGGGCTGGCGCTGGGCTCGCCCTGCTCGCGCTGCTCGCGCTGCTGGCGCTGCTGGCGCTGCTGGCGCTGCTGGCGCTGGGGTCACGCTGGGGTCGCTGGCGCTCGCGCGAGGGAGATCGCGCGCTAGCTCGCGCGTTCACACTGGGCAGCTCGTGCAGGGAGGAGCTGCAGCGGCTCACTCGCGGAAGGGAGGAGCTGCGGCGGCTGGGTGCGGTGGCGATGGTGGTGACCGGCGGTGCTGGCAGCGGCGGCAGCGGGAGGGGAAGAGACACGGCGGCGGGGAGATCGGGAAAGAGAAAGAGAAAGGGAGAGAAGAGAGGGGGAAAGAGAGAGAGAGAGAGAGAGAGAGAGAGAGAGGAGAAAATTAGGGCTTAAAGCCCTAATTTTAATTTTTTTTTTTTTTTTTTTTTTTTTTTTGGGTATTACATTTTCTAACCCCCTAAAAACAAGTTTCGTCCTCGAAACTAAAAGAAGGCTAAGCAGCAAACAATTGGGGGTGCTGTCTCCTCATGGCTTCCTCAGACTCCCAGGTCTGTTCCTCGACCTGGTCGCTCCTCCACAAAACTCTAACAAGAGGAACCTCTTTGCTCCGTAGCTTTCTGACCTGTCGATCCAAAATAATCACGGGCTGGATAGGTAAGCTCAAATCCTCTCGCATTTCTATCGGCAGAGGCTCCAAAATGTGTGAAGGATCTGAGATGTACTTCCTCAACACTGATACATGGAAGACATCATGGATCCGAGATAAGTCATCTGGCAGTTCTAGCCTGTATGCCACGCTCCCAACCCTACTGAGGATACGGAACGGGCCAATGTACCTGGGGCTCAACTTGCCCCGCTGCCGATGTCGTACTAGTCCCCTCAAGGGAGAAATCCTCAAGAACACCATATCGCCCTCCTCAAACTCTAAAGGTCGGCGTTTTCGATCCGCATATGCCCTCTATCTATCTTGGGCGGCTTTCATTCGCTCGCGGATCACTCTGACCTTTTCTTTAGTCTCCTCGACTAGCTCAACTGTGGTAAGGCGTCTCTCGCCTACCTCATCCCAGCACAACGGAGTACGACACTTCCTACCATAGAGTGACTCATAAGATGGCATGCCGATGCTGGCCTAATAACTATTATTATACGCAAACTCCATCAGCGGTAAATGCCTGTACCAACTACCCCGAAAATCCATAACACAAACCCGAAGTAGATCCTCGAGCGTCTGAATGGTCCTCTCCGACTAACCATCTGTCTGTGGGTGATATGCTGTACTAAAACTAGGCCGCGTGCCCAAAGCCTCTTGCATTCTGGGCTCAACACGCTTCTGCTGTGACTAAGGAGAAAATGTATGGACCGAGTAAATTAATTAGCTATCACCCAAATGGCATCATACTGTGCCAAAGTCCAATACAACTCTACTACGAAGTCTATCGTGACATACTCCCACTCCCACTCAAGAATGGGAATAAAAATGTTGTGAAGTACCAGCTAAACGCTGGTGCTCGGCCTTTTACCTATTGGCGAGCTAAACATCTTACCACAAAATCCTCAATTTCTCGTTTCATGTTAGGCCACCAATAACTATCCCGAATAGTCCAATACATCTTGGTACTATCTGGATGAATGCTTAAGTTGAGGAGTGTGCCTCCTTAAGTATGGCCTTGCGAAAATCAATGTCAACTGAAATACAAATCCGTTCTCCAAACACTATCTATCTGTTCTCTCGGAATCCGAAGTCTCTGACATGGTTGACCAAGGTCTGCCTGTCCTCATATCTAGCTAATGATGCTTCTTACACATCATTAACCACACTAACTCCTAAGGTACGGAGTCCCATCAATAAAGAGGGGTAAGCACTCTCTCTGTCGTCTGAGAGTAAGACACTGAGCATGCTCCTCAACACTCTGCAAGCTGACTAGGATGTCATCAGTGGAAAAGATAACAAATTGATGTACGAAATTCATAAAAGACCCGATCTATTCGGTCCATAAATGCAGCTAGGACATTGGTCAGCCCAAATGGCATGACCAAGGACTCTAAGTGTCCATGCTGATACAGAATGCGATTTTTGGACAGATCCTCGACCCTAACCCGTAACCGAGTATAACGCGATCGAAGATTTATCTTCGAAAAGACCTTATCATCGAGAAGCTGATCAAACAAATCATCGATGTGGGAAAATGAATATCAATCCTTGGTAGTGACCTTAGTCAACTGCCAATAATCCATAACAAGTTTAAGTGTTCTATATTTCTTCTTTACAAATAATACCGAAGCACCCTAAGGTGTGGTACTTGGATGGATGAATTATTTGTCTAACAATTTCTGTAGTTAAATCTTGAGCTCTCTCAGCTCAAATGGTACCATTATATATGGCGGAATAGAAATAAGAGTAATCCCTAGAGCCAGATCAATCTCAAAATTAAACTCCCGAATCAATGATGATTAGGGTGGCTCCTCGGGAAATACTTCAGAAAACTTCTGTACCACCAGAATCTCGTCAAGTCTCGAATTCTGTATGGTGGTATCGATCATATGTGTCAGATCTATCATACATCCCCGACGTATTATACGTCTGGCTTTCCTCACTAATACAATACCACGGGGTAACACCCGTCTCTCACTCGCAAACGTCAGTGGTGGCCCTTCAGGCCTCCAAAAATCGTCTTTCTTGATAAAACAGTCTAAGGAAACTCTATAAGTATACAATTAATCTATCTCTATGATGGCATCGAAATCCGTCATATCCAGTGGGATCAGATTTGCTCTCAGCACTGTCCCACCTGCCATGACATCATACTCTCTATATACGAATTCTCTAACCAACTGCTCACCAAGAGGAGCGACAACTAATAGCTCCTTATCAAGTAACGATAACAGTCCATCCGACTGTTGAGTGAAAGAAACTCTCACATAGAAATAGTTCGACTTTGTGCCAATAAGAACACAAACGTCGACTCCATTTAGTTCCATAGCACCAAGATGCAAATAAAATAAAATAAAATAAATTAAAATAAAAAGAATTTACTAAGAGTACGGAAATAATAGAGATATACACCAGTATATCAAAATAGTTAAGCCTCTAGTAGTATAACAATCATGTCTGTACATATTATCACAAAATATACGATTTCAAAAGAAAACAGTACATAAGGACCTCTAAACGGAAGGATCCGCAGGAGGATTACCCATGATCATATCTGGGTTCGCCAAAGCGTCCTCCTGAGTCATCGCATACACAAGGGCCTGCACCCTCAACTACTCTCGTGAAAACCTAATACTATATTGCTCCCGGCTGCAGTCCGTGGAGCAGTGTTACTAGAATGCGCAGGTGTTCCTTGCTGTCCTACATATGGTGTATTCTGATGACTCGAAGCCAACTAACCTCCAAGTCACAAATCAGGGCATAAACTCTTGATATGCCTCGGCTTCTCATAGTGGAAGCATGTAATAAGTGCTCTACATATTTATTCGAGCGTGGTGCTTGCCACATATGCGGCAAAGAAAAGGTCGCTGAGCAGTAGCCTAGCTCATGGTACTAGGACTGGTGATATAACCACCGGGGATATGGTCCCCCTAAAACTCCGTGAAATATCTGCGGTCGAATTCCATTAGGAAATCGCTATGCCGCAATGGTTTATAGCCTCATCGCAAATAGCCTCCCATCAAGTGAGGGCTTCCCTATCGAATAGTCTCTCAGTTACTCGTAGACTGTACTCCTCGTGCAAGCCTAGATCTATCAAGATCCGTCAGATTCAGTTGACTCAGTGCTTTGCTACCGTAGCATCACCAAGTCCAAAAATCTGTGCATCCCAACTGTCGAGCTACCGTGACTAGCTGGGTCATCTCGGGGATGCACCTAAGTATGGCGCAATTTTTATAATTCAGATTCGAAACTGTAAGAAGAACGGCCACCGATGGACGATTTGGTGCCGCTTGAGTAAGAACTACTGTAGGAGAAATAAGCGCAGCCGTAGATATCGGCATTGCCATCAAAGGTGATGGGGTGACATCTGGACCCCATGTGCCATGTACCACTCGTACACTTGCCCGAAAATATCAAGAGTAAATGGTGGGGACGGTATAATAGCCGGCTGAAAAGGTGCCAGAGAAAACACACACCTTAAGGATGTATTCTTCGGCACCGAAAGGGGTGCCAGAAATGAGAAAGTATCCTTGCTCTCTTTAAGTGAATTAGGGAGTACATATCTAGCGCTCCATGTACTCGTCATGGTTCCGCAATATAGGAATTCTCATTAGGCATTGTTCAAGGATTAGGGTTAGTACAACTAACCCCCTAAAATGAATGAAATCATCAATTTAAGAACCATCTCCATTGGTTCCTTCTTTGAAAATGAAGAAATGCTAGGTTAGATAAGAATTAGTATCTAACCCCTTAAAATAGATAAACTCAATTCCTAAGACCATATGCAGGGATATAAATGACTGTATGAAACTCTTATGCATTGAGGACTTTAAAGACCAACACACTCGGGAATGTTTCCAATACTCTCTTCCTACATAGCTCTCAACCTGTCTCTGATACCAATCCAACTGTCACGCCCCGACCCGGGATCGTGAGCAGCCGCCCGTTACCCTGGATGCCGGCTGTATTTTTACAGAAAATCGGACAGAACCTCCCCATATATCGGAGGTCTCCCATATTAAAATAAACCTGTTACCTGTCCAAAAGGGGCCATCCCGGCCTCAAAATGCATATATTATCCTCAACAACAAATCAGATCATCCGACTGCACAATCCAGGGCAACGCAAGGCTAACAAACAATTCTCCACAGTCCTAACCACAGACTTCTACTGCCATGCCCCCGTCAAAGGCATGGACAGCCGCCAGTCGCCCCTCCTGTGATTTAGAGGAGGCACCGAGCGATCCTAGAGGACAATTCTAAGACATGACACATTCCCAAATACAGACGCAACGAAAAAGAAATGCCTCAATGCAATGTCATGCAGTGACATGAGAGTTCCACAATTTAAATGTCCATATTTATACAGTCATCCCAGAATTATAAAAATTTTCATCTATAGACCTCAGAATACAAATACATCACCAATACAAATTTGCAGCGGAAATATACAATAATTCCTCAAGTCCAGGCCTGATCTCCCAAAGAAACTGAGCGTCCTAAAAGCGACACTCCTTGTCAAATACTATCTCTGAAACAAAAGGGAAATGAGGGGTGAGTACTCGGGAAAGAATACTCAGTGAGTGAGTGGGTCAATGCAGTCATCAAATATGGAGTGTGAAACTGGAGTGTCAAAGCATAAGTATACGAATCATATTTCAAATCATCATGCTTTTCATTTCAACAATATATCATTTCACGCATTTTCAAGTCAAATATGCATCCAAAACACTGTCATTAAAATCATAGAGCTGCCAGCCGAAAATGTCCTGGCAGAGGTCTACCGCGACCTATGACAGGCGCACCGGGGGTGTTATATGCAAATTTCTTTAAAGTGCTCTCTACCCCGGCGTTGGCGACGAACCTCGTCCAGGTGCTAGACTTGGAGAGGATATCCAATCCAAATCCAAATCCTCCCCCTTTCGGGTTCAACCTGGCTAGTACCGTGTAGATAATCAAATCACGACAACTCGTGGGATACCCCAGGCCTAGGCATATCCGGACGCCACCAAAGCGCCTCTCACGGTGTCCTTCGTAGCTACGGAACAATACATATCAAAGCTCTCAAAGCCATAATCAATATCATATCAAAATGTGCCGAAGTCAGGTTCATAAACCAATGCAACATAGAGCATAAAATGGCACATTATACGTTTCAACCACTTGGATGCATAATTTCATAATTCAATACAGTTTTTGGACACTCCAACAGTTCACAAAAGTCAATTTTAAAACCAGTCAAAACATTTCCAACAAACGACAAATCATGCTCATTATCAAAATGTTGTAAAACAGGATTTACATATTAAACAAAAGCATTGAAATAAATCCCACTCACTGTTTTGGGGAGGATAGCGCACTCCCCAATAAAACCACAATACGTAAAGCAATGCTCCCCTCAATCGAATCACCAAAATAGCCAACCTAATCAATCATCACGATTTTCATCAAATTTCGACTATTGTCAGGGTTTATCAATTTCCTTAAATTTGTACAAACCCTAAATTCCTCAATTTATAAACATATTCCAATGTCATCAATTTCATTCTATTTATAAGTAAATAACAAAATCAAAATCAAGCTTAATTCGAATCTAAAACCAACTAATACTACATAATTTGACAAAGTTTATCCAAAGGTTGAAGAGATTTCGTTTCTCTCACCTAGGGTTTCTCGGATCTCGGGTCTAGCTTTCGTTCGCCCGTTGGTTTGGTCTAAAACCTGAATGTTTCCAAATTTGAAACAATTGCGAACAATTTAAGTCCAATTACTAAAGAATTTCGAAATCCAAGTGCGAAAATCGAAACTTTGAGTCATTTACCTTCGCAGAGGCTCACGGACTGTCATGGGCCGTCGCGGGCTGGTGGAATGGTGGGCCTGGCGGGCCTGGTGGGCCTGCGGGCCTGATGGGTCTGGTGGGCCGCGGGCCGGACTGGGCCGCAGTGGCTAGGGTCGCGCTCGCGAGCTGGATCGAGTGCTCGCGCAGTGGGTCGCGCGTTGGAGCGCTCGCTCTCGTGCTGGGGCGCGCTCGAGCAGTGGATCGCGCGCTGGAGCGCGCTGTGCTCGTGCTAGGGCATGCTGGAGGCATGCAGGGGCTCGTGCAGAGGCGCACAAGGGCGCGCTGGTGCTCGTGCAGGAGCGTGCAGAGGCGCGCTAGGGGTCGCGCGCTGGGTGTCGCGCGCTGCTCGTGTGCTGATCGAGCGCTGCTCGCGCTGGGCTCGTGCTGGGCTGGCGCTGGGCTGGCGCTGGGCTGGCGCTGGGCTCGCCCTGCTCGCGCTGCTCGCGCTGCTGGCGCTGCTGGCGCTGCTGGCGCTGGGGTCACGCTGGGGTCGCTGGCGCTCGCGCGAGGGAGATCGCGCGCTAGCTCGCGCGTTCACACTGGGCAGCTCGTGCAGGGAGGAGCTGCAGCGGCTCACTCGCGGAAGGGAGGAGCTGCGGCGGCTGGGTGCGGTGGCGATGGTGGTGACCGGCGGTGCTGGCAGCGGCGGCAGCGGGAGGGGAAGAGACACGGCGGCGGGGAGATCGGGAAAGAGAAAGAGAAAGGGAGAGAAGAGAGGGGGAAAGAGAGAGAGAGAGAGAGAGAGAGAGAGAGAGGAGAAAATTAGGGCTTAAAGCCCTAATTTTATTTTTATTTTTATTTTTTTTTTTTTTTGGGTATTACAGATAAATTTTGGGCCGAAAAGTTAGCGATGAATTTAATGATGAAATTTTTGTGCCGAATTTTATGACAGATTTTTTGTCACGAATTTAATAACAAATTTTTAGTCACGAATTTAGCAACGGATTTTTTTATACTTTGAAAAAAATTTTGGATTGCTGAATTTAATCGGCGATACAAAATCTTACCTTAACAAGATCTAGACGAAATCATCCAGTCTTAAACTATATCCACACGAAATCCTCATCCATATATGCAGTCTTAAAACTAAATTTAATCATTCAGACGAAAGCCCTAAACAAAAAAAATACATCAACATGAATAAATAATCATCAACAAAAGTCAAAACTACAAAAACAACAAAATATCCAAAATACATAAATATCCGTGGTAAAAAATTTTCAAATCTAGAATAAATATCTAGTTAATAAATATATATCAATAAATCAAACTATCATCAATAATCTAATCAATATTGTGCTGTTCATCATCTGAAAGTTCGTCATTCGGCCCATCACTTGATTGATTAGTAAGAGGTGGGAAAGGAGGAAGTTGATTATGCTTGAGATTGAGGTGTTGTAAGATGAATTGTATTTGAGACTTCAGTGACATATCACTCATTGACAGCTCTGATTTCTTCATTTTTTTGTGACTTGAGAGTTTCGTATTTCTCTTTGACTACTCTTATTTCGCCATCCTTCTTTATAAATAGATCTTTCAGCTAGCTCAATTCTTAGGTCATCAGGTCCTCAAGTTGTGTTCTTCTTGAAGCAGCCGCATTGGTGGATGAGCTTGTACCGATGTTTGTATATAGCCTTGACAAGGACCCCATTCTGAATATTCTTTCTTTTTTTTATACCACCAAATGCCTCCACCCCCGACGCCATATTATCAACTGAGTGTTCAGATGAAGCAACACCATCATCACTACTAGAATAAGCCATTAGAAATTTATCATATTTTTCCTGCATTAACAATAAAGATGAAAATACATATGACTTCATATATATAAATACCATTAATATTAAAAACACTTAGCATTCTATTTTCCATAAAAGTTCAAAGCATCCTCTTACCATTAATAGTTTTAGCTCTCAAAATTGCTAATGAAAGAGCATTTTGTCCACATTTTCCATTTTGTGCATAATTGCTCCAAATTGACTTATTTTTCTTTCTTTTTCTTCACAAGTTTCTCTATTAATCCTACCACATCAAACATCATAAAATATAACCATTAGTGTAGTATTTGTTCAAAAATCAAACAAAAATCAATCACAATTATTACACCAATTTATATCCCATCAAATTCCCACACATCTAGATAATGTTTGTTTTTAAGTATTTTTCACTCAAATAAATTCAAAATTACTTTGTAAACTAACCTATTGTTCTTCCAAACTCCTATGCCAATATGTGTTATCAAACCAAAATACAATCAAAACAATAAATATTTCATAATATTTCGTACGAAAATAATCATTAAATATCCTAATAGCTCCTTATGAAATAAAAAATATATGATTTAACAATTCTCCTCAAGAATTCACTCAAATTTACTTAAAATGTGGTGTAAAATATATAACACTCAAATCAATACAATAGAATAGTATCACCATAAGTTTGCAAATATATCAAATTTTCACCACTTAAAAGTTTGAATTCCATGCATCAAGTGAAACGTTTTTCATTTGGTTGTAATAGAGTTAGAGTTAACGGTAAGATTAAAGGGGTATTTAAGAGTTAAAATGTAACAAACAAAATATATAATTAACTACACAATTTTTTCAATATTGACCAATTTTGTCTCAAACAAATAGCATACAAAAAAAAAAAAAATTGACTCCTTGTTGTCCACTGCACTTTGTCAACAGATTTCTCTAATTTCCATAAATGAAATGTAATTGAATAGAATTTCAACAAGATGCAGCACTTTTCTCTCTTTTTCTTCTCTCAATGTTTTTTTTTTTTTTTTTTTTCCTGCTTTCACATTTTTTTTAAGAATCCTCCAACAAAGAATAGGCAAGGGGATAATGAAACTTTTTTCTTCCTAGCTTAATCACAAAATTCATTTTTTTTTCATATTATACCAATGAAAGCATCAATGTCAAGATTTCAATCATATCTTTCCCTTGAGATAAGCAAATAACCAAAACCTTTCAATTAACTATATATACTTTTGGTACAAGGGTTAGTAACGAAAGCCAAAATAAAACGTTAGGTGTTGTATTGAGGTTGTTGTAAAAGTAGAAAAAAGAGATCATAGACTCAACTTGGTTAACAATAGGTTTTAAAATCAAGGTAGGGATTTTTTTTTCACGAAAGCCAAATGAGGGTAAAATTTAGGTGCCTTTGTTACTTTAATGCATAAAATTCTAGAATATAGTCTCAACGTGCATAACAGAGCAAATTATGGAATGTTTAATACAAGTGTGATAATCACTCAATAAGAAAATTAATCTCAAGCATATAGAATGGATTTTCTTGTTTTAGATTCAAAATCTCACTTTTAAATAGTGTTGTGACAAATTTTGCATGTTTATTTTTTTTAAAAAAATATTAAAGAAATGAATAGACATTACAATCACAAAAACCATTAATACGAGTAACTTTTTCATAAATTTCCAGCAAATCAAATAGCACACATCAACTTAGAGAGCTCAAATTTATTTATTTATTTTTTTACCAAAATATGTTGGCTTTATTAAAAAGAAAACTAAAATTTAAAATGACTCTAAAAGAAAATTGAAAAAATCAAATGCAATCACCAAATACTCCCATCACACCTAAGTGATGCATTGTTCTCAATGTATGTTAGGAAAGATAGAAAGACAAGGACAACCGCAAATTCATAGTTTCAAGCATAGTACTATAGTTAAGAGAGCATTAGCTAAAATTATTAGAGTTTGAATAGTTGAGAATTGATGCTAAGTTCACCAGGGAGGGGTCTCTCTTGGCTAGATTTATGGTTCGGCCATACCTATCTAATCATACTAGGGAAACTCGGCAAACTTATGTGATGATTGCTAAGTTTCAAGAGGACATTCTTAAAGGGGAAAGCCTGAATTCAGCATATCAAATGAGACAATAAGATTTTGTAATGAAAGAAGCTTATAATTCATCCTTTTTTTGTTCGTCCACAAACCCCTAAGATGTACAGGGATTTGTATTTGGTAGCTGAGTATGAAGAGAGATATAATAGAGTTTGTTTATAGATGTTTGACATGTCAAGAAGTAAAGGTTGACAATTAAAGATCATGTGGATTGCTTGAGTTACTCCCTATTCTCCTGTGGAAATGAGAGTATATTACTATGGATTTTATCTTAGGATTGTCCATGATTATTAGGGGATTTAATTGTTGGGAAAAATTTCTTGATGCAAAAAATATGCCAAATATCGTGTTAAATCATCAGAATCAAAACTTAATAACTAAAAATTGAAATTCAAGTTCGATGGAATTGTACTTGACTCCATCATGGGAAACTGAATAGAATACAAACTTGATTCAACCTTTGTCTAGGCAGAATCATGGCCACGCCCTTCCAAGTTAAATGTATTCTTACAAAATCTCTCTATATGATTGGAGTATTAGGGAGAAGAGTAATTCACTAACCCAGAGATCATAACCCTTATTTATTGTTGTAGGTAGTGACTTTACTTCCAAATTCATAAATAGAATTTGCTTATTTAGCTTATTTAGTTACCTTACCTAACTCACATGAATATAGGTAACTTCCATACTATTCTTAAGTCACCCTTAGACATTCCCTATTTAACACATTATAAATAGTAAATGTCCATTGGTATCTACACATTTATTTATTTCTATATCCTTTGAGATAGTTAAACCCAAATTACTGAATTTTTCAAATTTACCAAATTACTTTCATATGGGCTTATTTTATGGGATTGACAGTATGCAATACATAATTATTTTAATAAATAAGCCCAATGTTGGATTAATGATCCAACAATCTCTCACTTGGGCTATATGTGAGATTTTATAGTTATGTAATTGTTAAATAACCGAATGAGCTCAACTTCTCTGTCAATACTGAAATGTATCTATAACCAATTCCGTCCATCAATCATATCAAGTTAGGATCAAGGCGGCTTTTGTTGCATTTTCACAACTAAACCTTCAATGGTTACGTAAATTGATATAACCAAATGACATGGATCATGATATGGATACGTCGCACGGAAATGTCATGCAATGTGATCTTTGACATGCCTATTTCTAGTTGGATCTCTTTAGTGAGATCATACCAAATTAGAGTTAATAAAAACTGAATCTTTATTTTTACAGAATTAACTCAAAGTTTACATCAATAGAGCATTCATAATTTACAAACTCCTACTAAAACTATATGTCCTTAAATGGCATTAAGCCCATACGAGCAACATGCTCAAGGAATACTTTGGGTGGTAAACACTTTGTAAGCGGATCCGCAATCATGGAGTTTGTTCCTATATGTTCTATAGATATCTGATCACTCTGTACTCTTTTTTAACATCCAAAAACTTGATATCTATGTGTTTGGACTTTGTTGAACTCTTGTTGTTATTGGAATAGAGGACTATCGATTTGTTGTCACAAAATAATTTGAGAGGCTTATCAATGCTATCCATTATCCGTAGTCCCGTGACAAAATTTCGCAGCCATATTCCATGGTTAGATGCCTCATAACATACTATGAATTCTGCTGCCATTGTGGAAGATGTTCTAAGAGACTGTTTAGCACTCTTCCAAGAAATGGCTCCTCCCGTTAGCATGTAGATATAGCCTATTATAGATTTCATGCTATCTTGGCATCCCGCAAAGTCGGAGTCAGTATACCCAGTGATCTCAAGCCGTTCCGACCTCCGATATGTAAGCATATATTCCTTCATTCTATGTAGATACCGCAAGACCCGTTTGACAGTTTTCCAATGGTTCATTCCAGGATTGCTTAAGTATCTGCCCAACATTCCTGTAATGTACGCAATATCCAGACGCGTACATACCTGAGCATACATTAGACTTCCTACTGCTGATGCATAAGGAATCTTCTGTATTTCCCGTTTCTCAATATTATTTTGGGGGCACAGTTTGAGACTAAATTTGTCTCTCTTAGATATAGGGGTATCACTTGGTTTACAATTTTCCATGCCATATCTCATTAAGACCTTTTCAATATATCCCTTTTGGGATAATTGCAGAATACTCTGAGAACGATCTCGGTGTATCTGAATGCCCAATACAAAAGAGCTTTCCCCAAGGTCTTTCATCTCAAATTTCTTAGTGAGAAAAATCTTGATTTCATATAATAGGTCTTTATTGTTATTGGCAAGCAATATGTTATCAACATATAAAAGCAGAAAAATATATTTACTCCTACAGAACTTATGGTATATACATTCATTAACTAAATTCATATCAAAACTAAAGGAGATGATTACTTGATAAAATTTAAAATACCATTGTCAAGATGCTTGCTTAAGTCCGTAGATGGATTTTTTAAGTTTGCAAACCATATTTTTTGGATCTCCTGACACAAAGTTTTCTGGTTGCAACATATAGATCGTTTCATCAATGTCACCAATGAGAAATGCCGTTTTTACATCCATTTGGTGTAACTCAAGATTAAAATGCGTCACTAATGCCATTATAATCCTAAAAGAGTCTTTCGAAGAAACTGGAGAGAAAGTCTCTTTATAATCGATACATTTTTTCTATGTGAAACCTTTTGCGACAAGACAAGCTTGATAACTCTCCACATTGCCTTTCGAATCCCTTTTGGTTTTAAATATCCATTTACAACCAATAGGTTTTGCACCTTCAGGCAATGGGATGAGATTCCAAACGTCATTGTCCTTCATCGACTTCATCTCCTCATTCATGGCATCGATCCACTTTTGAGAGTTACAACATTCAATGGCTTGACAGAAGTTGATCGGATCATCTTCCATCACTCCAATGTCAACATCATGTTCCTGAAGAAATACTATATAATCATTCAGAATTGCACTTCTTATTTCTCTAGTAGATCTTCTTAATGGCATAGGTTCTTGAGGTGATAGAGTTTGTTTTTCTGAATTGGAGGGTTCTCCAACATTGTCTGACTCTGTTGTGTTTTGAACAGAATTAGGGATAGAAATCTGATCAAGTCCAATAACACATGTGGAAATATCAATATATTCCCCTTGAAAGACAATGTCTCTAACCATATCTCCCCCCGCAAACTCAACATAGGCATTTTCTGACTAAAAAATGACCTTATTTGTAGGATCATAAAATTTGTTCCCTTTAGATTTTTCAGAATATCCTACAAAATAGCAACTAACTATCTTAACATCCGGTTTTCTTTCATTGGGCCTAAAAGGCCTAGCCTCAGCTTGACAACCCAAACGCGCAGATGCTTCAAACTAGGATGTCTACTGGTCCAAAGTTCGTAGGGGATTTTGATAGTTGCCTTAATAGGAACCCTGTTCAGGAGGTGTGTTGCAATTTTGAGTGCCTCTCCCCAAAGTGACTCAGGTAAGGCAGAATGAGCAATCATACTTCTTACCATATCCTAAAGAGTCTCGTTCCATCTTTCAGCAACACCATTCATGGCGGGTGATCCAGACATGGTATATTGTGGGACGATACAGCATTCCTCTAGCAAGTGAGCAAACGATCCTGAACGTTGTTCATCGATCCATCATTTCTGCCGTAGTATTCTCCACCATGGTCAGATCTGACTTTCTTAATTCATTTACCGAGTTGGTTTTCAACTTTAGCTTTATAAATTTTGAACACATCCAGAGATTGGGACTTGGTGGTGTCGTCAAACAACCAAAAATAAAATACCTACTTCACTAAAGACAAGTCTAGGGTGAGCAGGGTCAAATCCACAGGTAACGATGGATTTATCTCTTTTAAGAAAAAATAAAAATACGGGGGGTTTGTGAAATTATCTAAAACTAATAAAACAAATAAAATTAACTAAAACAAGAAAATTAAATACTATCAATTAAAAGAGAAAATATCAATGAAAAGAAATTCTAACCAAATGAATTATTTACACCTTGATTTCATACGATTAATCATCAACCTATCTAAAAATTTCAATAACCATAAATAAATTGGTTATAGTCGTCGACAAACGCCCAACGACCAATCTCTCCTTATTTTATTGATAATTAAGAGAAGCTCGTTAATTGTTACCCTAATCGAGAGTCAATCCTAGAAAAACTCTAAGGATTGAAGATCTCAACAACATTAAGATTTAGAGAGACCCAATTCTAATTAACAAACACATATCGGATTTATTTAAATTAAATCATTTAATCCCATGACACGAATGTCATTCCCATGACACAAATGCCAATTACCACTTTATTAAAACCAACAAACAATTACGAATTTATCGTTTTAATTAGTTGTAAATTATTCTAGAATTATTAAACATTGACCACTATTTAATAAATTCTAGAAAATCATGATCCATGAAGTGCAGGAATTAAATAAATATCTATGATAAATTGAATTAATATACCCGATTAGATCTCACAATCATTGAAAATCAAGATTTCAATAATCCTTCGACTAGAAAGTAAAATTAAAAAGATTGCACGGAAAAGAAAACTCACAAAGAAAATATTATTATTGCTAGAAAAAGATGGAAAACAACTGTCGGCTGCTTCTCTGGGGAAAAGGTGGCTGTTGCCCCCTTAGGGCTACCTCCAAAAGTTTTTTCAAATAATATGAAACACTTATATATATATATATAGGAGTAGAAACCCTAAAGAAAATAGAATTTTTCCTATTTGTGAAAAGTAAATATTTCTAACCCTAATAACTACTAAAAGTAAAAAGTAAAATTCCTAAAATATAATATCTAAGAGATTTATATCTTTAAAAATTCCTTTTCCTAAATATTAGGAATGGAATAAATTCTTTAAAATTTTTTATATCTCCGATTCCATCCCAATTTTCTTTTGAATATGCAATTGGGAAAGTAAATTTTTAATGTAGTAAATCTTCAAAATCTTGCATTGTCTCTTGAGATCCATATGCCCATATGCTAATGAAAGAGTATTGCTGTCTAGTTTTTCATATTTTGCAAAATTGCTCCAATTTAACTTATTTTTCTTCTTTTTCCATAATAAAACTCCTCCTAAATCAAATGTCACAAAACATAAATATTAGTGTAATATTTATTCAAAAATAATGTAAAATCAATTATAAATATTACACTCAATTAAGTTCTATCAAATTCCCTCATACCTAGATGATGTTTGTCCTCAAGTATCCCTAACTAAAATAAAATTAAAACTATCCAACCTATTTTTTTTTTCTTCCAAGCTTCCAAGCCAATAAATACCATAAAGGTTAAACCAAAAACATAATCGAAACAATAAGTATTTCATAGTAATCCACACTAAAACAATCACTATATATCCCAACAGTCTCTTATGAAATCCAAACAACAAGATTCAACGATTCTCTCCAAGGAGTCACTCTAATGCACTCAAAAGGGTAAAAAAAATATATATGTCTCTCAAATCAACAATATGGAATGACACTACCATATGTTTGCAAATATATCAAATCTCCACCACAGAAAAATTGGAATTTCATGCATCAATCTAAAGGTTTTTCATTTGGTTATAACATGGCTAGGGTTAGGGGTAGGATAAAAAGGAATATCAAGAGTTAAAATATACCATAGAAAATATGTAATTAACCATACGATTCTTTTCTACGATAACACCTGTGCCCAGCACAAGTGGCACACCAGAATATCATGATCTTGTTACCCACATGTGCTCAACATAGCCAACATTCCAATCACATAAAAATGTCAACCTTTTTCTCTACGATCCATGATTGAAATGAAATTCTCAAGAATGCAGTATTTTTTTCTTTCTTTCGCTGCTACCTTTTCTCTCCTTTTTTTTTATATTTTCTTTTCTTTTCTTTTTCTTGTATGAAGAACATTTCTACATAGAGATGAGTAAAGTAAAACTTTTTTCTTTCCTTTTTCATATGTAGCAAATATCATCATCAAAGCTCTGATCAATACATATCTCATGAGACAATCATATAACTAATATCATACAATTAACTACATATATCCCTGGTACAAGGGTTGAAACGCTAGCCAAAATAGGGTTATAGTGTTGTATTGAAGGGTTTTGAAGAAAGAAAGGGTCTCGTGCTCAAATTGGTTCACTAAAGGGATTATAAATCAAGGCTGAGATTTTTACGAAAGTCAAAATGGGGTCAACTCTAGGTGCCTTTATCATTTCAATGCATGAAACCATGGATGTGATCTCGAAATGCAAAACATTACAAGTTCTAGAATGTACAATCCAAGTGTGATAATCACTCATCAAGAAAAATAATCTCAAGCACAAAGAATGAATTTGTTAGTTTATGGCTCAAAATGTCACATTTTAAGTAGGGTTTGTATCAAATCTTGCATGTTTATCATTCAAAGAAAACTATTAAAGATATGAGTAGTCATTTCAAGCACAAAAGTCATTGATACAATCCATTTTTCATATATCTCTAGTTGATCAAATAGTATACATCAACTAAGAAAGCTCAAATTTTTTTTTTCAATTTTTTATTTTTTTTTATTTTTGAATAAACAAAATCTAAACTAATATAGTAAAGAAAATAAATATAGTGTCAAAATAAAGAAGGAAAACATCTAACATTCTCCACACCTAAATCATACATTGTCCCCAATATATGCTCAAGTTAAGAGAGATAAATAAATGATAAATAAATCAAACAAAAAAAAGACTAAATAAATAAAAGAGAAAGGTGAGAACAATACTCTCCTAGGGTGGAGTGATGAATGGAGGGTTAAATCCAACAAGTTTTGAAGAAAAAATTATGGTGGCAACAATGGACCCCTTCGTAGGGTATGGGCACGCTCTAACTCATGTGTAATTCTGATCACTTGAGAACATTAGCAAAACTGGGCAGCAATGAAGGCTTGTTAAGGCGTGGGCACGCCTTAATGGCAGAGCACTTCTGGACATCAAATTTTTCAAGCTTTTTATTCACCTAAAAAAATCAAAATCAAAACTAAATCAAATCAAATAAATATAAAATAAAAAAATAAAAGAAAATATTGGGTTGCCTTGCAACAAGTGCCTTTGTTTAATGTACTTGGCTCGACATTAACTTCTCGTTTCAACCTCGTTCAAAAACCGGTTTGGTTTATTTTGACTTCAACTTAGCTAGCATGAACTTCAATTTTGAATTGAAGTGAAAGACTTTATCACCTGCCAATAATTGTTTTCAAAGTAGGAGTTTGTCATCAAGAAATTTGTCCCATTGTGCAACCTTATTTGTCACATTTTCCAAAAACACAAAATCCAATTCATCTTGCACAAAATTATCATGAATAATGAAATCCACCATACTATCATGAAAAATAGATTTGAAATCATTTGGATATTTCATGACATCAAAAATATTAAAAGTAATAGTTTTACTATTAAACTCAAGAGTTAAAATACCCAAATCCATGTCTATTTTTGTCTTGACTGTTTTCATGAATGGTATTGACACTTGCTTTGTTGCTTCTAAGAGAGAAGTGTTGAATCCTTCTTTTGGAGAAGTTTCCAAAATCTCGTTCTCTTCATTCTTCTTCGGTTGTGCCAACCTGTTGGGAACATGTAGTAAAATCAAAATTTTTGTTTGGAAAGTGTTAGACTCTTTACTTACCTTCTCGGTGGATTCATTCGCTATTGATGATTTCAATATTTTCTCGTTTTTAATATTTTCTTCGGTTTTTTATAAATTGTCTTCCACTTCTTTTGATAATTTTTCTAATCGATTCAAGGTTGCCATCAATTGTGACATTTAATTCTCCAAATTTTGGATGTTGGCTCTTGTCTCCTATTTAAATCATTGGCTTTCCTATTGAATTAATAAAGTGCTGTTAGCCAAACTTTTAACAATCTCTTCTAGAGACGTACCTTAGTTCAAAAAAGTTTGTTGAGGCTGAAATTGAGATTGGACTTATGGTTGTTGTTGGAATCCTTGTTGCCAATTTCCATAATTGAAATATGGTTCATTACACCATCCTTGGTTATACTGTTCGAATATGGGTCACCATAAAGAATGAGACACTTATCGGTTGGGTGATCTATCTCTGAACAAATTCCACAAGTTTGTACCGATTGTGTTTTTCCTACAATAAAATCACGCATAAGAGAAGTTAGTTCTTTTAATTCTCGACAAAAGGAAAAATCACTTACATCATTGACCATTTTTGAAACATCTTGCCATATCCAAATTGTCGGGAAATCTCAATATTAGAAAAATCACTACAAAATGTATGTTCATTAAAATCAGAAAATAACAACTCCCTAAAGCCTTTTGTGTGGCCATATCCTCGTGATTGTTGTCCTTCTCTTTTAAGCCCTTGACAACTTTCAGCAAGTTCCCTACAAAGGATTAGTCTTGCAAACAAGAAAAAATAAATAAAAGAAATAAATCACTTAACACCGCTCCCCGACAACGGTGCCAAAATTTGGTGTTATCGTCAAACAACAAAAAATAAAATACCAACTTCACTAAAGACAAGTCTAGGGTGAGCATGGTCGAATCCACAGGGAACGACAGATTTATCTCTTTTAAGAAAAAATAAAAATACGGGGGTTTATGAAATTATCTAAAATTATCAAAACAAATAAAATTAACTAAAACAAGAAAATTAAATACTATCAATTAAAAAAGAAAATATCAATGAAAAGAAATTATAGCCAAAGGAATTATTTACACCTTGATTTCATACGATTGATCATCAACCTATTTAAAAATTTCAATAACCATAAATAAATTGATTATAGTCGTCGACAAACGCCCAACGACCAATCTCTCCTTACTTCGTCGATAATTTAGAGAATCTCATTAATTATTACCCTAATCGAGAGTCAACCCTAGAAAAACTCTTAGGATTGAAGGTCTCAACAGTAGTAAAATTTAGAGAGACTTAATTCTATTTAACAAATACACATCGGGTTCATTTAAATTAGATCATTTAATCCCATGATACGAATGTCATTCCCATGACACGAATACCAATTATCACTTTATTAAAACCAACAAACAATTACGGATTTATCGTTTTAATTAGTTGTAGATTATTTTAGAATTATTAAATATTGATCACTATTTAATAAACTCTAGAATATCATGATCTACGAAGTGTAGGAATTAAATAAATACTTATGATAAATTGAATTAATATGCACAATTAGATCTCACAATTATTGAAAATCAAGATTTCAATAACCCTTCGACGAGAAAGTAAAATTAAAAAGATTGCATGGAAAAGAAAACTCACAAAGAAAATATTATTATTGCTAGAAAAAGATGGAAAACAACTGCCGGCTGCTTCTTTGGGGAAAAGATGGCTACTGCCCCCTTGGGGTTACCTCCAAAAGTTTTTTCAAATAATATGAAACACTCCTATATATATAGGAGTAGAAACCCTAAAGAAAATAGAATTTTTCCTATTTGTGGAAAGTAAATATTTCTAACCCTAGTAGCTACTAAAGGTAAAAAGTAAAATTTCTAAAATATAATATCTAAGAGATTTATATTTTTAAAAATTTCTTTTCCTAAATATTAGGAATGAAATAAAATTCTTTAAAATTTTCGATATCTCTAATTCCATCTCAATTTTCTTTTGAATGTGTAATTGGGAAAGGAAATTTTTAATGTAGTAAATCTTCAAATTCTTGTATTGTCTCTTGAGATCCATATGCCCACATGTTAATGAAAGAGTATTGCTGTCCAATTTTTCATACTTTGTAAAATTGCTTTAATTTAGCTTATTTTTTTTTCCATAATAAGTCTTCTCTTAAATCAAATATCACAAAATATAAATATTAATATAATATTTATTCAAAAATAATGTAAAATCAATTGTAAATATCACACTCAATTAAGCCCTATCAGGACTTTTCTGTACGGTTATAAATGTAACTATATCTTGAATAATCGTCTATGAATGTGATAAAATATCATTGATCATTCCAAGAAGCCAAAGGGAATGGTCTACAGATATTCGTATGAATCAGTTCTAAGATGTCTGAAATCCTTTTGGCTTCCTTTTATTAGTTTGTTTACCCTTTATACAATTTACACAAATGTCAAAGTCTAAGAAATCAAGGGAACTAAGAATTCCTTCTGACACAATTCTCTTTATTCTCCGTCTGGAGATATGACCTAATCTTTTATACTACAACGGGGAAGAATTCTCATCGGTTAATTTGCGTCTTACATTTCGAGTATCAGTATGCAGAGATTCATTAAAATAAGCCACAGTATCAAGTACATAAAGATTATCGAATCCTAATAAAGAACCAAAACCAACTAATTTTGAATCAAGAAACAAACTAATTTTCTCATTTCCGAAAGAACAAGTATAACCAAATTTGTTCAATACAGAAATAGAAATCAAATTCTATCTGAAAAACGGTATAATAAATGTTTCATACAGATCCAAAAAGAATCCGGTCCTTAACAATAATCTAAACTGTCCTATAGCTTCAACTGAAACCTTATTGCCGTCGCCTACCTAAATCTATCTTTCACCATCATTTGATAGTCGGTAATTTAGGCAACCCTGCATGGACACACTGATGTGAGTGGTCGTAATGGAATCTAGCCATCAATTATGTCCTGGTACTGAAATTAAATTAGCCTCAGAACAAACCAAAGATAGAGACATACCTTTCTTTGTACGCCAAACGTGATAATTGGTATACTCCTTCTTTTTATGTCCCTTGGCACCACAAAAGAAACATCCTTTCTTTTCCGGTTCACCCAGTACCTTTTGTTGCTTCTTCGAGGTGTTGTACTTGTAGCATCCTTAGCGGGTTTCCTTTTCTTGCCTTTAGTCGAGACTAGGTGAGTACTTTCTATCCGATCTCACTTCAACCTTTCCTCTTCTTGGACACAGTAAGAGATAAGCTCATTCAGAGACCAAGTCTCTTTCTGACAATTATAGTTCACTTTAAACTGATTAAACTGTCCCAGAAGAGATATTAAAACCGAATGCACAAGCAAGTCCTCAGAGAGGTCAAGCTTGAGTGCTCTTAACTTTGAAGCGATATGAGACATCTCCATAATGTACTCCCTAATATTACCTTGACATTTATACTTCATTGATACAAGATTTGACAAAAGTGTACCAATTTCTGACTTTTCATTCTTGGCAATCCTTTTTTCAATATCAACAAGGAAGTCCTTAGCTATAGCAATAGCATTACATATAGTGCCCCTAAAACTTTCTGGACTGGCCTTCTTCATAATCATGAGACTAATGCAGTTTGATCTCTCATACCTTTCAAACTCCCTCTTTTCATCAGAGGTACTCTTATCTGTAATTGGTGGAGGACAGTCGATCCATAGTGCAAAGTCCATATCCATAACTCCGAGAACAATCCGAAGATTTTTTTGCCATGATTTGAAGTTTGAACCATTCAATATGGGAATAGAGTTGAGTTGGGCATTGATGTTGGTGGAAATAGTGTTAACTGTCAAAACAGAGAACGGTGATCAATATATGCTCAAACGGAACTTTAAAACCCAATAAATTCAAATATGAGAAATTCCCATTATAAGATACCGATAACTCCATTAATATTTTATCTTTGGACAAAATAATTAACTTGTAAATGGAATTTTAATGTAGTAATCAAACATTGACAATAAGAGCATGTCAACCAACTATCTTCCTTTGGGCCGATGAATTGATCACATAAAAAAATCAAAAAATTGTCATGCATTTATTACCACAATGTGTACATGCAATTCTGTCAAATACGGACCTTCCTTTGGGCCGATCGGTATCCACATAAATTGCATACATACAACCTTTTATATCCAAAAAATAAATTAATTTTCACAAGAGTGGTCACTTTGATAACATGTTGTTTCAATTAATGTATCTCAAAATATATACAAAACCATACTCATATTTGAACAATATCCATAATTGAAAAAAATTTCAATTTTATCCTGATGGACTTAATATCTTGAGGATTGGGCCATTTAAAACCCAATCTTATAAACTTTAAATTGGGCCCGAAAAAGGAAACCCAATTTTATTAAATCTATCTCCATCATCTTTCTTTTCCATCCCTATACCTTTGTTTTCAGCATAAAACCAAAGTTTTAACCTTTTGCCGACAACCGATTGGCCAATCACTATTCTGTAGTAGAGGAACCAGGAAAGTTCCCAGGTAGGTGGTGAGTTTATTTAGAACTGCTTAAGAATCAGCCAACCTTAGACTTATCCCCATCTTATTGACAGAACTTTTCTAGACATGTCATGCCATCACATACTAAAAGTGTCACGCCCCGAATCGGGGTCGTGAGCAGCCGCCTGTTACCCTGAGTGCTGGTTGTATTTTCACAGAAAATCGGGTAGAAACTTCCCATATTTCAGAGGTCTCTCATGTACAATTTGACTTGTATATTCAAAATCAACCTGTCAATTTAACAAATGGTCATCCCAGCCTCTCCAAAATCAACAAATCCCACCGCAAACATCTAGGACAACACAAGGCTATAAAATTTCTAGCAGTTTTAGCCACAGACCTCTACTATCATGACCCACTAGAGTATGAACAGCCGTCACACCTAGCAGATCTAAGTTTATACAATTGTACAATAAATTTCCCAAGTAGAAAGTTTAAACGCTTATAGATGCCTCAATACAAGTAAAATGAATCAAAGCGAGAGTTATGCACAGAACTGCCCATAAGTTATACAGTCATCCCATAATATACACGGCCAACTAGGGATCTCAATATCAAGACCACGCAGGGTCGAAACAAAATACGAAATTCATATTTCAGATTTAACTTAAATCTCACCGTCGTAAATATCAAATCCTAGAGTATGCTGTCAAAGCCACTAGAGCCTGAAATGTCACTCTATCACAAAAATCCTATCTGAGGAAAGAAAAGAGAGGGGTGTGTATCAAGGGAAGATACTGTAACACCAAAATAAAAAAAAATAAAAAAATAAAAAAAAAAAAACAATATTTGGAGACGCAGCGTTTTGGGACAAAACGCTGCGTCCCCAATTGGGGATTAGGGTTGAAACCCTAACCCCCTTTCTCTCTCTCTCTCTCTCTCTCTCTCTCTTTCTCTCTCCCCGACGTTCCCTCTCCTGCAGCCGTTCGTCTTCTCCCGCGGCCGTTCGGCTTCCTCCGCCACAGCCACCGCCGCCGCCGCCGCCATCCTTCTCCTTCTTCTTCTTCTTCTTCTTCTTCTCCTTTTCCTTCTCCTTCTCCTTCTCCTTCTCCTTCTTCTTCCCTCGCGGTTTCCCTCTCTACCTCACTCTGTCTTCTCTCCCTCTCGCGATCTTCCACGATCGCTCTCTCTCCGCCTCGCCACACACTGCCGCGAGCCGCGATCAAGCCACCGAGTGCGCAGCAGCACAGCGCATAGGCGTGCATCAGTGCACAGGCGTGCACCAGTGCGCATCAGCGCACTAGCGCGCGAGCAGGACCCAGCCGCAGCGCGAGCCCAGGCCGCGAGCGCGCGGCCCCAGTGCACGAGTGTGCACGGGCGCGCGGCCCAGCGCACGAGCGCGAGCAGAGCGCGCAGGGGTGCGCAGCAGCGCGCGAGCGCGCACGAGCCAGCGCAGCACACGGGCGAGCACCAGCCCGCGAGCCACTGTCGGCCCGCAGGCCCGCCAGCCTGCAGGCCCATTAGCCACAGGTCCATCAGCAGCAAGCCCACGGGCCCACCAGGCCCGACAGCCTATCCAAGCCCGCAGGTCCAGTACGGCCCGCGGCCCAGTTCAGCCCATCGGCCCGCCAGCCCGCCGGCCCGCTACCCCGTAGCACGCAGACCAGCGAGCCCGCTAGCTGTAGCCCACGAGCCCGCGACGGCCCGTGACGGTCCGTGAGCCCGTGACAGCCCACGAACCTCCACGCAGGTAAATGACTTAGGGTTTTTGATTCGGATCTAAGTGTTTAGATATAACAAAATAAAAATCTTGTTTTGATAGGAAACACTACAGACCTTGGAGCGACCGAAGCGACAGTCGGACGAGACTCTGCGCTTCGAGAAAACCCTAGGTAAGGAGATTTCTGCTCTAACTGATACTTTGAATGAATCTAGAATTGAATCTAAGATGAAAGGTTCTGTAAATGTTCAGAGTGTAAGTAGAATGCGAATAAAATACCAATTCTGAAATGACTATATCTGACTTTGAAGGTTAAGTAGAGAATGTTACAGAAACTAGATGCTCTGATACGAAAGAAGCATATTAGAGAATCATAAAATCATGTTGAGTTAATTCGAATGATTTCCTTTAGAGTTAAATCTTGAAATATGCATGAAAGTATCTGGATTGTAGGGTTGGAATGAAATGAGCCGTAAAGTGGAAGATATTGTTCATCTCATGTTTTTCGGATAAACCCTTAAGATGCTTGAGAAGTTGATATTCAATTTTGATGATCTGATTAGGTTGATTTTTTGGAGATTCGAGAAAGCAGATTGGAAATTGTTTTGAAAATAGGGAGTGACCACCCTCCCTAGAACTGTGAGTGGGACTTTGACATTCGCTATTGATTGAAAACCATGTTTCAAAAATACTTTTAAATGACATATTTCTGCAAATATATGATTGTTAGACCTTTCCAATATTTGATGAAATGTTTTTGACCTTTGGAGTGTCTTAACTGCTGACTTTATTGATATGCATCCATGAGTTTTGATAAACGTATATTGTGCCACATTTTCGACATATTGATATGTTTTAAATACTTCCACTGCATTGGCACATGGTTTTAAATGGATTTGCTTACACATTTGGGCTGTACGCCCGGCCGACTTTATGATATTATGTTTTGGGCTGTATACCCGGCCGACTTTATGATATTATGTATTGGGCTGTATGTCCGGGCGACGTTATGATATTATGCATGGGGCTATATGCCGACTGGTGATGGGATGCATGGGGCTACGTGCTCGGCCGATATGATATTGTGATCCGTAGCTACGAAGGATATCTGGTAGAGGCACCCCTTGTGTCCGGATATGCTTCGGCCGGAGGTATCCGCCAGATCGTCGTGTGTATGGGTGCTCCAGGTTGACCCTCATCGGAGAGGATGTTGAGTACGGCTCCGTCTAGCACCAGGCGGGAGCACCATACACGGCCGACTAGTTATATGTACGTTATTATTATTATTATTTACAGGCTAGTTGGGGTAGTCTGTGGCCAACATTGGGGCAGAGAGCCATTTTTTTTATACTTACATTTGGAAAAACCCCCAATGCGCCGTCCTTGGTCGAGATAGACCATTGCCGGGAATATTTCATTGGCTGACTCTTCATGACATTGATGTGAATATTGGATGCATATCTTACTTTTTGATGTGTGCGTATTATATGTGATTTGAAATAACATGATCGGTTTGCACACTGTGGATATTTTCTTATCTTTGACACTCCAAGTTCACCATAGATATTGATAGTATGATGTCAATCCCCTCACTTACTGAGTATCCTCCCATAGATACTCACCCCTCACTTTCTTTCCCACAGGATTAGTGTTGGACCGAAGAGATATCACTGGGTTTGGGTATGGATATTTTCCATTTCTTCCGCTATGATGATTGGTGACATTATTATGTATTGGAGATTTTAGATTGGCCAATGTATTTATATAAATTTTCTGGGATGACTGTATAAATTATGGACTTTTATTCGCGAAACCTTCGTGTTGATTATTTTATTGCATTGAGGCATTTATAAATATTTAAAAATAACTTGGGAATTTATTTTATATATGCGTAGAATTTAAGTCCGCTCCGTGTGGCGGCTGCTCATGCTCTAGTTGGGCATGACAGTAGAGGTCTGTTGCTAGGACTGCTATGAACTTTATAGCCTTGCGTTGTTCTGGATGTTGGCTGGGATATCTGTTGATTTTGGAGAGGCCGGGATGACCAATTATTTATTTTTACAGGATGAATGTCATATACAGGTGAAATTGTATATGGGAAACCTCCGATTTATGGGGAGGTTCTGCCCGATTTTCTGTAAAAATACAGCCGGCATCCAGGGACAACGGGCGGCTGTTCACAATCTCGGTTCGGGGCGTGACAGATACCCAGTGAGTGAGGGGATTAAGCTCAAGTACAAATAGTGTAGGTGAATATTGGAATATCAAATAATATTATTTATAACTAATAATTCAAATTTTTGCAGTCAATCATGATATGTTCGCTAATATGAACTTATTTAATCATTCACACGTTAACATACATATATGCATCTATTTAAAATCAAGTAGATCATAGAATAAACGAAAGGATCTTGACAAAGGTCAACCATGACCAATGATAGGCGCATCGAGAGTTTTATTATGCAAAGAGTTTTCAAAAGTAACTCTCTATCCCGATATTGGCCATGAGTTCGCTTGGGTTAACTCATCATCGTGTATAGAACCCCGCCGGTGCTAGGCGGTGGCGTCATATACGTCCTCCCCCATCGTGGGTTCAACCGGCCGCGCCTATAACCATTAAACATATGACTTTTGCAGATACCTTCTACAAAAGCATATCTGAGCAACCCGTGCCTCTACAAACGCCCTTCGTAGCTACGGAATCATCAATGTCATCATCATAGTATCACAAGGGCACAATGTCCCATAGGTAAAAATCATATCATCGCATAACTAGTGGGCATCCAACCCACATAGTTCATCAAAAACATTTTAAATCTGTGTGCCAATACATTCATCAAATCATTTCAAATCCAAGTCAATATGATGGCAGAATAGAAAACATATCTAATTCTCAAATAATGACACAATATCATTTCATTTCAAATATGGATGCATAGTCATCAGAAACATAAGTTTACGACACTCCAAATGTCACAAAACAAGTTTTAAAATTTAATATCACACGTCGAGTCAATGCATATCAAAAATATGTTTTATTAAAAATACGGTAGAAACAAGTTTTAATATTTCATGCAAGAGATTAGAGTCCCACTCATATTTCTAAGGAGGGTGGTCATTCCCTATTTTCCAAAATCAAACCAAATAGACTTCTCGAATTTTCAAGAAAGTCAACCTAATCATATTATCACAATTGTCATCAAATTTCCAATTATTCTTAGGGTTTATTATTTTCGCTAAGTTTATATAAATCTAAATTCCTCAATTTAGAAATATACGCCAATGTCATTTTAAAGGTATTGAAACCTAAATTTGAAAAAATTGATTTCAAATATTGAAGAGATCGCATTTCTCTCTCACTAGGGTTTCACAAAATCTCAGGCCAAGCTTTAATTCGCCGGTCGAATTGGTTTAAAACCTATAATATTTTCAAATTTGAACAATATTAGCAATTAACTCAAATTCTAAATACCAAACCCTAGAACTACAACCAAATATAGCTATTATTTACAGTGAAAAAACTATGACCTTGGGTTTCTATGGGGACTGCAGGTGAGCTCTCGAAGGAGACGGCCGGTCCAGGACTCGCGGGCTGTCGCAGGTTCGCGGGCCGTCGTAGGTTCGCACTATGGAGCGTTGGCAAAAGATCGCACGCAGTGGTGCACTGTGCTGGCGTGGAGAGGATCTGCTATGCAACGGCGCTTGCAGCAAAGAGAGTGAGGCCACAGTGGATTTCAGGCAGAGCCGCGGTAGATTTCGGGTGAATTCGAGGAGAGAGAGAGAGAGAGTGCGCGAAGGAGAGAGAAAGAACAGAGGGAGGAAGGGAGAGTGAAAGAGTGGTAGCGATAGTGGAAGCAGCGGCGGCGGCGATCGGGTGTGGCTGCGGGAGAGGAAGAGACGGAGATGAGAGGGAGACGAAGAGTCGGAGAGAGAGATTAGGGCTTTAACCCTAATTTGATTTGGGGAGAGGGGAGTGCCGCGTTTTGGCTGAAACGTAGCACTTCCTTCTCTCCCTCTCCTCTCCCCTTTATATATATATATATACATTCATATTTATATTTTCGTACCCATATTTTTGCTAACTTGCGAATTTCATAAAAACAATGGGTTCGCTGCGATTTACGAACACGACAATTTAATTTATATCAAAATTTAATTTAAAAACTCAAAAATTAAAAATCAATATAAATAAAAATTTTTCCTCTATGTATATAAATATCTCAAAACCAATATACTTGTTCGGACACCGAGTATCGGTGTTACAAAAAGAATAACCAATTTTGAATATAAAAGAGATAGTAAAAAATGATAAGAATGAAAATGGGTTCAATTGAGTCAAATGAGTTCCAAAACTTTTTACACCCAAAATTGAGTCTATTTGGACCCAAAATAGCCCATATCCTTTAATATTTTTGTGATATGGATTTGCAATAAAAGAAAAGTTTTATTTTATTAGAATCTGAAAATTTTATTCTGAAATTGAGATATCATTATTAAAAAAAAAAAAGGAAACTAAAATCTGAAAATTTCTTTTTTTTTTATTTATTTCCCAAAACAAAAGTTTCCTTAATTTTTTTTGTTTTTTTTTTAAGTCGATAGGACTCAAAAAAAAGTCAACTTC
This sequence comes from Dillenia suffruticosa, assembly GCA_033439265.1. Classification (NCBI taxonomy): domain Eukaryota; kingdom Viridiplantae; phylum Streptophyta; class Magnoliopsida; order Dilleniales; family Dilleniaceae; genus Dillenia; species Dillenia suffruticosa. The sequence goes on from JAVTVX010000019.1 coordinate 9,955,664, forward strand.
CTTTAAAAAAAATATTAGATAACAAAGATTCTTGTATATATATATAAAAAAAGCACCGAATGTTGATTTTGATAAACAAATTTTCCCAATTTTTTTTTGAAACACTGGATGTCGACTTTTAATAAGAACTAAAAGTCGACTTTAAATAAAAATTTTCCATAACATTTTCCTTTATTGAAATCCACAAAAAATAAACTTGAATATATATATATATATATATGTATATATTTTTTTTTGCCGAAAACCAAAATATAAAAAAAAAATCATAGTAAATCTTAAATATACAGAAAAATTTCGATGATTCAAACATGAGAGGCTCTGATACCATTTGTTAGAAAAAATTTCTTGATACAAAAAATATCCCAAATATCATGTTAAATCATCGGAATCAAAACTTAATAACTAAAAACTGAAATTCAAGTTGGATGGAATTGTACCTGACTCCATAGTTGGAAACTGAATAGAATACAAACTTGATTCGACTTTCATCTAGGCAGAATTCCGGCCATGACCTTCCAGAACAAATATATTCTCACAAAATCTCTCTATATGATGGGAGTATTAGGGAGAAAAGTAATTCACTGATCCAAGAACCATAACCTTATTTATAGTTGTAGGGGGTGAATTTACTTCCAAATTCATAAATGGAATTTGTTAATTTAGCTTATTCTAGTTATCTTACCCAATTCACATGAATATAGGTAACTTCCATGTTATTCTTAAGTCACCCTTAGACATTTCCTATTTAACCCATTATAAATAATAAATGTCCATTAGTATCTATACATTTATTTATTTATATATCCTTTAAGATATTTAAACCCAAATTACTGAAATTTTCAAATTTACCAAATCATTTTCATATGAACTTATCTTATGGGTTTGATAGTATGCAATACATAATTATTTTAACATATAAGTCCAATATTGAATTAATGATCCAACATTAATATCATATGGATCATAGTAGATCACCTCACTAACTTAGCTTATTTTCTCCCAATTTTAGTGACTTATTATGTGGAGAAGTTAGCTAAACTCATATGTCGATGAGATTGTGAGATTATATGGTATACCGATATCAAGTTTTGTTTCTCCATTTTGGCAGAATTTTTAGACTAGATTGGGGATAGGATTTATTTATTTTTTTGTAGCATATCATGCTTAAATAGATAGTCGATTAGATATAACTATATACTATAGAGCATATCTTGAGAGTCTGTATTTTAGAGCTTCATGGTAATTGGAGTAAAAATTTGATGTTAGTAGAACTTGTCAATGACAACTTCTACAAGTCCAACATTAAGATGACACTGTTTAAAGCATTATATGGAAGGAGATTCTGAACTTCTCTTTGTTTGAATAAACTAAATGAAAAATAGATATTTCAATCTAAAACGAGACCCGCTAATGTGTAAGAAACCACATAGAAAATCTAACTTATTTGAGAAATGATAAGAACAGTTTAGTCCCGCAAAAGGGTTATCTAACAAGAGACACATATATTTGGAATTTGAGAAGAATTTGAGAAGAAGATAAAGTTTTTCTTTAAAGTTTATCCGATCAAAGATGTGATGGGATTTGTAAATAAGAAGAGAAAGCTTAATAAAAAAATAAGTGTAGGTCTTATGAATCCATGCTAAATTTCACAACAATATTCTTAGTTTTCTTGAATTTCCTTAGACGTGAGATTCGCGTGAATAATTGAATATCTTACTCCTAGAAGTAAAAGGGTTTAAATTGTTTCAACCTTATACAATAAAAATAAGGAAAGAAATAATGACTACTAAAATTAAAAGTAGGAAGTTTTGAAGCAAAATCAACATCAACACTTCACACGGTACGGACGGCCCAGCGGTCCCAGTCAGCATGCGGGGAACTTTTGATTCGTGCCTTCTTGGGTCCTTTTCGCTTGTCCAATTGGCCCATATATTCATCGGCAGGCCATTCTATATCATTACAAACTACCCTTTCAATGTTCCATTTGTCAATGTGTTGCCAATTTGCAGCACCAATCAAACCCATGGTGCTCCATCTCTCTCCAAGAAGAAACCACGCAAATGCAGCACCCCATACTGGCTCCAACCCATGAATTATGGCGGTCTCAGTAGTTGATATATCACGCATTGCAGCAATCTGTAGAATGAAACAATTTCTATAAGAAAATAATGCTTCCGACCATTCTTGCCAGAATAAAATTGCTAAATTTACACATCAAAGTTCTTAATTTATGAAGAAAAATGCAGGTGCAGAGACATAATTTACCTATATTTTTTCTATTAAAAATAAACAAAGATTTCCCTATATTTTACCTTATCAAGAAGAAGCACGGGAATTTTCCATGAAGATACACAACAAACAAAAAGGGGGACATAAATAAAACCAAACCAGGATGACGAACTGCTATATTGTTTACTGGAAGTTACAATCCACCTAAATAGGAAGCTGACAGCCCTAATATTTTAATTTGAACAACCAAAAGTTTCGCCATGGACAGAAAGATGAAACATTTATCTGGAGTAGCAAACTCATTTTGCAAATTCTGGTAAACGTTTTCAAAACAAAATACAAATTCATCCAATTGTAAAAAACCTTTAACACGTGATGTTAGCCTTTGCTAGTTTTCTTGTTTTTGATCAGTCCCTCATTCAGATTATTCTCAAAATAACTGAAGCTCAAGATTGTAAGATAACTGGGCCAACCCTCGTGAAAGAAGCAAGATGACAATGTTTGAAAACAAAATATTTTTATTTTTCTTTTTGGGGGAATTGACTCTGTGTACTCCAATGGTCACAGTCTGTAGGCTAGGTTTGCTATTCTCTCTAGATCCGTTTGACGCTTTTCAACGGTGTCTGAACCCTGCCCCACCCCAGGATGCTCTCAAAGCCCCCGCTTAGTTTAAAATTGAGCCTTATTTTTGATCTTGGGTTTGATGAATTGCGCTTGCTCAGTTCAGGGGCGCTACTCTTTATGGGTTTGTGTAACAATCCTCTCTCTGGAGAGGAAAAATATATAGGGAGATAAAAGAGAGAGAGAAAGAGAGAAAATTAAGAGATAAAGAGATAAAGAGAGAAAAACTATAAAGAAAGAGAGAGGGAGAATATAAGAGAGAAAGAGAGATTATATTTCTTTATATTCAATTTCTTATTAATATATGTCTTAACATTACTATTTATATCATTTTTACTAACTATTTAACTATTTATATTAACTACTAACTAATATATTAACTATTAACTAATATTTTTAATTATGATTAATCACTAACTATAGTTGTTACAATACCTTCCCCCTTCAAAGCATCTTTGCCCTTAAGGATGGAAAAAAAATCAAGAATTGAAACTTGAATCTATAAATTTTGAACCATAGCTTACATTTGTGTTGAAAGATAAAATGATAAAAATGAATAATTGATAAGATTTGAGTTACATGAAGAGTAGTGAGAGAAAAATATAAATGAAAGAACTTGATGGAGACATTTCTTAAACTTTTTTTTTTGTGAATGATTTTTCCCAACAAACAATGGAAATTCAATTTTTGGAGAGTTTGGCAAGAATCCACCATTAAGAACTTTATTGGACATGTAAGACTTTCTTTCTTAGAAAATTGAAATTTTGCTTCTAATGAAAAATTTTTCTCAATGACCCCCAAAATTTTAACATTTGGAATGTCTGACAAGAAATCACCATTAATAGATTCTTTCTTAGTCATTTGTGATTCTTCTTCCACCCTTAACATTTTTTCACTAGTAGATCTCAACATTTGTTTACTAGAAGTAGATAGAATGGAAGACTCAAAAATTGTATCAATACTTTGTTCTTCCATAGGTTTAGATATTGTTTCATTTGCCACTTGATTTGTTTCATTGCTTTCTAATTTATTTTTATTTTCTTGCTCCTTTTTCACCAAAATATTGATATCTTCATGGATACCAAACATTTTCAATAGGCGTGTCATGAGAGCGTCCATCTTTTTATCGTGTTCTTCCTAATTTTTTTATCCATTTTTGCCTACGAAAATCTCGTTCTTTTTTATATTCTTCAAACCAATCATCTTTCACCATTGATTATACCAAGAATCATTTGTATCTGATGCCAATTTGTAACAATCCTCTCTAGAGAGGGAAAATGTATAGAGAGAGATAGAAGAGAGAGAGAGAAAGAGAAAGAATTAAGAGATAGAGAGATAAAGACTATGGAGAAAAAAAGAGGGAGAATACAAGAGATAAAGAGAGATTATATTTCTTTACATTCAATTTCCTTATCAATACATTCTTGACATTACTATTCATAATATTTTTATTACTATTTAACTATTTCTATTAATTACTAATTATTATATTAACTACTAACTAATATTTCTAATTATGATTAATCACTAACTATAGTTATTACAATTTGGCTTTGGTCCCCCACCCCCCGGGGTGTGTGCTACCGAACTCTTCCCATAATTTAAATCTTCATCCGAAACTAGACAAGTTGGTAAAATATGCACATTCTTTTAGGTAATATCAAAGTTTAAAATTTGATAATTAAAAAAAAATTAAAGTGGCAAGGTATTGAATTTTTTTAACCAAATTTTCAAATATAAACCTTGAAAATAAAAAAATAGGTATTAAGAGATGTCCTCGCTTAATGGGTCTGATAATTAATTCGAATCATATTAGTTAAAACCAATAAATTAGTTATTAGACTTTGATTGATCAAGTACCAAAAAATTAAAAAAAAAAAAATTTGATTCATACATGTGATTTGTCCAGTTATTTGTTCATTGTGATTGCGTTGTGAACAATTGCGCATATTCACTAAATTGATATATGAAACAATTATAGAATGCAATTAAATTTAGAAAATTTTGGGATTATAACATTTCATCAAATTGTAGGCACCCGAATCTTTTAAACCCAAAATTTTTTAAATTACATTTAAACTTACGTTGCATTTTCCTTTTCACTTTCTAAAATAAAACCCCTTTTTTGATAAAAAGAAAGTAATAGAAAAAACATTATTTTTCATTGCATATTCATTGTTTAATCAATTTTCTGAATGAATAAAAATTGATTTTCTTTATTTTCTTTCATTATTATTGTTGTTATTGTTATTACTACTTTGTTGGGCAAAAGAAATGTAATATATAACATTCTTTTGTGAATATAAGTGATGAGACCATACGTAGCCCAAATCGTTGGATCATCATTTTTATCATATTTTAGTGCAGCTGCAAGGTCTAGAAAATTTACTTGACATTTTCGAATATAAAAATCGATTGATTTGGCGTTTACTGAATTCATTAGACTCCCTACCAAAGATAGCGAAATAAAATACACCAATTCCATTGAAATTGATGATCTTTCTCTTAGCCGCTCACCGAATCCCCAACTCTTCCCAAATCTGGCCAATTAAAAACTCAAACACTCGATAACCTAATCAATGGAGGGAACCCTAGTCCCAAACTTTTTTCTTTTTTCCTGTTGGAAGTTATGCCCAATTGGGATAATTTTTTCTTAACTGAGGGTTAGTTTTGATTAATAACCAACTAACCAACCTTCACGAAAAAAAAAAGTAACTCCCCTCTTTTCTCTCACAGGTGTGCATACGTGAAAAAAGAAAAGTGCTCCGTGAGAGAGGATGCTTTTTGTATATTGTCATCAACGTAAGATGAAAGGACTTTTTTTGTGTGAGTGCACGTTACCAAGAGATTGATTTTGATTTAGAAACAAAACTCTAGAGTGTGAGGGTTCGAGTTCTCCCATCATTAGATTATCAAATTTTGGGTTGAGACGTCGTGGATTCATGATGGTGGTGTGTTTCGTGATATATCATCTTGACCGAGTAATCTGTACGAGCGATTACACTGTTTCAATTGATTTATTGGAGCCTAATATATCAAGATATTTATCTATAAATTTCGAAACTTTTAATTTAATACGCTTCTGCATACATATGTAGTGTAATAAATCCTTTATTGGTATCAGAGTGATATTGAATTTATTTAAATTTTTTTTTTGGAATTTTTGGATATAAAATGTGTAAGGTACAAAATTTAGAATCCGGATCACGAATGAATTTTGTGAATCCGAGAGTACAATAAAAATGCCCATGATCCATGGATCATGAAAATAATTTTTGTTGAATTTTTTGAACACATAAAGGTCATAAAAAGTCCGGTCAAAATTTTCGACCCTATAGACATAAAACCTTAGATCTGGCGAGTTAAAAGACTAGTTGATCTATAATAATGGTATAATTGTGTTCATTGCATCTTGATCTACATTTTGACATATGAATTGTGTGATTTGGTTGTCGGAAATTAAGTTTCTAAAATGGCCGCGAAGGGACGAAATTTTAAACATTTAAATGGTAAAGTTTAGGAGCTCAAATTTTCCAATAAATCATGTTTAGAATAATTTTAAAAAAGTATTTTCTGGTAGCCGGGTCGAAAGGACCCGGTTGTAGACCCGTCGGGTGAAAAAGACCCGTCCCAACCCATAGGCGCGTGCAGAAAATGCACCCCCAGAAGGAACATGAAGCTCCTGGTGGTTGGCGCGTGCAGTTCACATGCTCTCTAGGCACGTGAATATGGGTGACCCCGGTTTGTTTCAACTCGGACCCGCGATCCAAACTGCATCCTGACCCGGGACGCGACCCGGTCCACGTGTATGACCGCATGCAGGACGCGCAGAATGTCCTGCACGTGCAGTAGCATGGTGCCGCGCCCATGTATGCATGTGCCAGATGCTCTATTTGTGGCGTTTGATGTCCGTTGATTCATATACTCAAATTAGGGTCTATACTCGAATCATTTGAGATTTTTTTATTCGAAAAGTTCACAAAATATGAGAATAAGTATCAACAAGTTACCAAAGTCTCTCTAACTGTATAGAAAACTGTCATAATAAATATTTATAAGGAGAATAAATTAAATGGTGACAATTGTGAATTTTTTTACCAGAAGATTCAGTTTATTCTCAAAAGAGCAGGATCTATATGATATTCTGAGGTATGAGAATGGTGAGCCCCAAGGAGGGTACCACACTTCAAATTAAACGGGATAAGGAGATCAATCGTGTATTGAAGAAAATGATAGCCAAATTAGGGTAATTCTTATCAATGGAAAGTACGATGACTTGATCCCGGTCTATGAGTAATATCCTATGGTTGTGACGATTAGGCTAGCCCTAAAAGAGCCTTCTGGTGCTCTTTTTAGCTCATATAGTGAGGATGCTGAATAAAATGGTCAATCATACGGTAAAATAACATTTAATATAAATGTCGAGTATGATCAATGAGTTCAGATATGCGAATGAGTTTATTTCGAATGAGTTACAGGTATTGGGTGTAATCCAGTTTTTTATCTGATTCATGGCAGACTATGAAAATCTGTGTCATTTCTGATGAGAATATTCATACTTTCACTTATGTGAGCAGGCATAATGAGCTCAAGGAGGGTTTGGAGGCGAGAAGGCCAACTCGAGTCATACTTATGCAGCAAAGTCGAGCGAGTGCTCCCATGGCGCCAAACACAAATTGCATAAGTATAAGAAGAAGACTTGAAATCTAGGCAAGATGAAACCATTAGAGAAATCCGATAGCAAAGTACAAAAACGCAAGAAGCAAGAATTTGATAAAACCAATACGAAGTGCTACGCCTAAGGTAGTCTTGGTCATTTCGCTTGTTAAGTGTGATGAGTAGAAGAAATGTTATTCTTTTTTACGTGGTTTGATTTTTGGCTTATTTATCGTATTGTTCACTGATTACTCTCATTTGTGGATTGTAAATTTAGGAGCCATCGACCACGTAGCTCAAGATAGGGGTGCGTACGTAGAGTTCCACTGAGTGAGTTCTCATGCTAGGAGGATTCACATGAGGAAATGAGCATTTGTAATCGTCAATAGAGGGATTGACACTTGTAAGTTTGAGTTGCAATGTGAAAAGACTCTGTATTTAAATGACATTATTTACACTCCAGATATTTGACAGAACTTGATTTCAGTACCTTGCTTGAATCTCGAGGATATGCTTTCTTTTTGTTTTGGAAACTCTAATATTTCTATTAATTACGACAATTCTATTGATTATTCTAGTTCTATCAATTATGAACTTTATATACCGGATATTGTTCATTGTAATGGTATTCCTTGTTATTCTTCTATTAGCTTTACATCTGGTTACTCTGATTGAGAAGTAAATCAGTGGCATAGTAGACTTGGATACATAAGGTTAAGAGATGATGAATTGGTTAGCAACAAGTGATTTGTTGGACCTTATAATAAGATTCGAGTTACCCGTATGTGAGTTTTGCTTAGTCGTCAAAGTTACAATAAAACCATTTAGCAAAACAATGAGAGCTGAGACTTCTTTGCATTTAGTCCATTTTAATATCTGTTGCCCTATGAGCATGAGAGCCCAAATGAGTTGTGTAGTTTATTACGTTCGTAGGCAATTACACGCGTATCGGTTATATTTATTTGATCTCGCACAAGTGTGAGGTATTAGAATACTTCAGGAGATTTATTAGTGATGCTGAAAATCAGTTAGACTTAAGAATAAAGATTCTCAGAACTGATAGGGGCGCGAGTATTTGTCAGAACTACACAGCGAGCTCTATTTCGAGAAAGACATTACGAGACAACTGACTATTTTTGTTACTTCTCAAATGAATGGAGTACCCGAAAAGAGGAATAGAACTTTGTTGGAGATAGTGAGATCTATGATGGCACAGGTCAATTTGTCAATTTCCCATTGGGAAGATGTTTTATTAATTGTAACCTACGTCCTCAACCGTATTTCATTTAAGTCCGAGGTCAGTACCTCATTTGGGCTTTGGATAGAGAGGTAGCCTGACCTTAACTACTTGAGGTTATGGGGTTATGCTGCGTATGATCATGATTTCTCACATCCATACGGTAAGTTAGTCATGCAAGAAAAGCAATGTATCTTTAATAAGATACTCAGAACACTTTAGCGGGTATGTATTCTTAAGTGAGTATGCTGACGACACTATTACTGAAATTGAGTCTTGTGATGCCACATTCTTTGAGGATGTTTCCCTAAGAGAGGTGAAGTTAATTAGAACTTTACTTTCTATTCGATGGATGAGCTTAGTAGCTTAACTAAGCCTAGTGGCGGGACCAAAAAAACGATTAAAGATCTTCGTCCTAGTGGGAGCGATCCATCGAGAGGTGAAAGTTACCTTCTATGAGATGGATGAGTCTAGTAACTCAAGTGAGTCCCGCAGTGGGACACAAGAACCTATTACGGTTTTGATCCTAGTAGGAGTGATCCATCTAGAGACGAAGAGGCTCTCTCTTCTCATAGAAGTATTGAGAGTGTGTACTTAAACGTCGCTTCCCAAATGAGGGTGAGACCCTCATTGTGACTATTGAGGATGATAAGAAACTTACAGTCCTAAAGGCCCTCGAGGGTGGTTTTTTTTTTACAAAAAACCATTTATTGAAGGTTATAAATAAAGAGAATGAGTTGATGAGAATCAATAGGGTTTGAGACTTAGTTGATTTGTTTAAGGGCAAAAAAACCATTGGGAACAAGAAGGTTATCAAGGTCAAGAGAAGGGCCGCCGCTCGTTTGGTAGCCATAATCATACTCAGACTAAGGGGTTAGACTATCAAGGAGGTTGGACTACCGAGGAGTCGTAGTCTAATTTATTCCGATTCATTTACCTTTTAGCGATTGTCGTGAATATGGATTTGAAGTTATACTAGATTGACGTAAAGACGACTTTCCGTAATCAAAGCTTGGATGAGAAGATCTACATAGAGCAATCTTCTGGGTTTGATCTAGTAGATCAAGTAGATAAGGAAGGCAACATACGACCTTAAACATTCATCCAGACAGTGGTATCTAAGATTTCACAAGGAGGTGATATCTTATGGTTTTGTAATGATCGAGGAAGATTATTGTATCTATCTGAAACGTAATATTAAAAATTTGTTTTGTGATTATTGGAGTGTTTTAAATTATGTTTACGATGACTATGCATCCATGGTTTGATATGAAACAAAAATTGTGCCATTACTTGAAAATTGATAAATTTCTTTTACGGTTGCATTGGTATGCAGTTTTAGAATGATTTGATGAAATGTATTGGCACGCGGATTTCAAATGCTTGATAAACTATGTGGGTTGGATGCCCACTAGTTACGCATGATATGATTCTTTCTTGTGGGACGTTATGCCCTTGTGATACTATGATGATAACGTTGATGATTCTGTAGCTACGAAGAGCGTTTGTAGAGGCACGGGTTGCTCGGATACGCTTTTGTAGGAGATATCCGCAAACGTCATTGATTTTAATGGCTATAGGCACGATCGGTTGAACCCACGATGGGGAAGGACGAGTGTGACTCCACCTTCTAGCACCGGGCGAGATCCTATACACGAGAATGAGTTAGCCCCAGCAAACTCATGGCCAACATCGGGGTAGAGAGCGATTTTAAAGTCTATGCATAATAAAACCCTCGATGTGTCTGTCCTTGGTCATGGTTGACCTTTGCCAGAATTATCTTTGGCCTGCTCTACTATTATTTGACTTTTAAATGGATACACACATGCTTGTTATCATGTAATTTATTTAAATGATTTCAAATTGCTAAACATATCATGTTGTGCTGCAAAATGTAAATTTTTGTTTCAAATGATGTTATTTGACAGTCCAATGGTTCACCCACACTATTTATGCTTGATATTATCCCCTTCACTTACTGGGTATCTTCCCATGATACTCACCCCTCTCTTTTGCTTCCTCAGACATGATTTTTGTGATAGAGCGACATTTCAAGCTCTAGAGGGTTTGACAGCATACCCTAAGATTTGGTATTTACGACGGTAAAGTTTAAGTTAAATTTGAAATATGAATTTCATACTTTGTTTTGAACCTGTGCGGTTTTGATATTGAGGTCCGTAATTGGCCATGTATATTATGGGATAGCTGTATAACTTATGGGCAGTTGTGTGCATAACTATCACTTTGATTCGTTTTATTGCATTGAGGCATCTGTAAGCATTTAAACTTTCTACTTGGGAAAATTTGTTGTATATTTGTATAAACTTTAGACGCGCTCAGTGTGGCGGCTGCTCATGCTCTAGTTAGGCATGACAGTAGAGGTCTATGGCTAGGATTGTTGGAGATTTATATAGTTTAGCATTGTTCTGGATATCTGCTGTGGTTGGTAGGTTGTTGTGAGGCCGGGATGACCATTTTATTTTATCTACAAGTTGATTTTAAATTATACAAGTTTATTTGTATATGGGAAACCTCCGATTTATGGGGGGTTCTGCTCGATTTTCTGTATAAATACAGCCGACATTCAGGGTAACGGGTGGCTGCTCATGACCCCTGTTCGAGGCATGACAATCTTTTGGCTGGGTTCAAAAGAGAGTATCTAATGACCGTTAAAATATGGTTACTGTCAAGTTTTGACATGAACATATATGAGATTTAGTTCATTCTCGGAGTAAGGATCCAAAGGGATCGCTCGAAAAGAATGTTGACTCTTTAACAAGAGTCTTACATCTAGAAGATCTTGAGCATTCGAGATGAACGAATGTAACCCATTAGATACTCTTATCGTTAAAGGCGCTAAAGGCAAAGATCTGAGCCTTGATATGTGCCCAATAACTTAGAAAGAAATAAGGGAAGTTAGTAGGATCCCTTATACTAGTGCAATGGGTAGTCCAGTATATGCGATGAAGTATATATGACCAGACATTTGTTTTGTAGGATCTGGTGAGTAGGTATCAATCGAATCCCAGAAGGGATCATTGGAGAGCAATGAAAAGGATTCTGAGATATTTCAAGAGAATTGTGGACCTCTCATTGTGTTATGAAGGAGGTGATTTGCAACTCATTGGGTATTTAGACACCGACTTGGGATGGCGATCTAAATAGGCGCAAATCGACATTAGTGTTTGCTATCTTGCTCAATAAATAGTATTATGTCTTGGAGAATCAAGAAGCAAATCTATATATCTCTCTATTTATGATAGAGATTGAGCTTGTGGCATACTCAGTAGCAGTTCAAGGGAGTGTTTTGGTTTCGGAGATTTCTGGATTACTTAGGGGTTGTAGAAAAAAGTGGGAGGTCATTGATGATTTATAGTGATAATCAGGCCAGTATTGCCTATAACTGAAACCCTAAGTTCACAGAAAGACCAAACACATTGATACCAGATACTATTTTGTAAGAGATATCACCAAGAAGGGTGTAATGATGCTTAAGTATATTTTTATATAGTATGGTGGCCGATCTTTTCACCAAACCCATTGTGAGAGATTCTTTTGTGAGATATATGGAATTATTAGGTTTACATGTAATTTGACATTTCTCACTATATACTGATTGTGATGCTTATTGATATATATGACATATGTGCATTATATAGTCACAAGTTTATTTTTTGTATTGGTTTATTGTTATATATTATTAGTGTGTTATGATAAAAGATATGTCAGGCAGGCATGGTCGACTCTCTTATACAAGTAATCACCTCCAGCTCTGAATGAGTGGAGTTGAGATGGTTTTTAGTAGTAAGAGGCTTTGAGAGTAACTCTGCTAGAATATAAGTCGCCCTAGTGTGTATTCAAAATGAAGTTATATGCAACATGACCGACATAGACATGCCCACATCCATGTTGCCTGTGAGAAGTCAGGTTGAAATCTCAGATATCACCTGCGTTAAGTGATATCATCTCTGAGATACTCGTTCTGAGATCTTTGGGTTAAGACTTATGTAGATTGAGACTCATACATGTACAGTGTTAGAAAAATTTGACATATGCCCTTTTGAGAGATGAAAAATAACATTGTGGCATGTGTTTCATAACGTGTGTGAAAAGACTACCAAGCGATAGTGTGAGCTATTGTTTGAGATGACAATATGATTAAAGATCCCTATTTCCATTGTGTGAGACCGCGATATCCATTGGATGAGATCTCTTGTACCCTTATGGCTTTCCTCTGTCTCTTGAGATTTTTTTTTGGTGTTGCTACTTTAGTATGTCACCAAAAAACTATAATTGATTCAATTTTGCGGTGTATGTTTAGAAAAGCAGCTAAGATAAGATTAAAAGTTAGGAGTATGGAAGGAAGACCAATCAACATTATATCATAGTGTTATATTTAACGGTCGACCTGTTATGTTAATCCATGTTGGGATTCAAATATAATAGTGAATACATAGTCGAACAAATGATTGTGGATCACTTTCAATAAGAAAAGTGACTCGATGGATGTAGTAGCGTTAAGTTTGGGGTACAACAAGTTCTTTTTGGTACTAACGACAGCTCATCGATTATCTTAAAAGATATATCGAGAAGTCTTTGCTTGCAGGTGTACTCGCCGGTCACATAACGTCCAATCCTGTATGGAAGTCTAGTAGGGTGATATACTAGATTGTATGAGTTGTGATCTTGTGACGATTGTGAAATACCATCATGTATAAGTGGGAGATGTTGGAAGTTATGCCCACTTGGGACAATTTTTTCTTAACTGAGAGTTAGTTTTTATTAATAACCAACTAACCAACCTTCACAAAAAAAAGTAACTCCCCTCTTTTCTCTCGCATGTGTGTATATATGAAAAAAGAAAAGTGCTCTATGAGAGAGAATGCTTTCTATATATTGCCATGGACGTAAGATGAAAGGATTTTTTGTGTAAGTGCACATTATCAAGAGATTGAGTTTGATTCAGAACTATAATTTCAACCTCGATTCTGTATAATTTTTTTTTGTGTGTGTGTGAGAGGATTTTCCTTTATTCCTTATAATTTGAATTTAAAAAAATTATGTTGGGTCAATTTAAACCCACATGGGGGACCCGACACCTATTTCCGACATTTTCTACTCGCACATGAGAGTTAGACCTATATTTAATTTAGTTATTTTCATATACCATCAATTTCATATAAGCAAATGGATCGTATGACTAGCGAATATATCAAGAGCTCAGAACTATACACCATTAAGAATATATATCAACCCATCGTTTAACATAATGAGGACATTAAATCTCACTATACTCCAAACTTCTTTTTGCTCCACACAGTCAATGTATTTCTTTTCCCTCAAACAATACAAATAAAAGTATATTTGACTCAACTCAAATTATATATTCACAATTATAGTTTAAAACACTAAATCAAAAACAGAGTTGGCCGGCCTATGAATACAAAATGACGTGTTAGCTATAAGATAATCTTCCTTTCATACTACTATCTATCTGCTTCATTTTAGTTGTTTTTCTAGACATGCACTGCAAAACCGAATCAATCATGATCTTTTGGTAACATGCTAAATTAGCAACACTAAGATAAAAATTTAAAAAACAGGTGAAAGTTCTAAAGGTATTGAATAAGGTTAAGTATAAACCTTTCGGTTTCACATAATGAGGTAAATGGATTTATCAACTCATTACCCATAGGGTTACAAAAACACAAATGGTATGAAACAAATGTTATGATACATTTTCTACTCAATTAGAAGCGTATGTCTCTTTTTCAAAAGTATAATGTATCGTACAAATATTAGTCTAACTGTATCACAACACTCGACTTGACTTTCTCTTTTTATAATTCCTCCATAATCATCACAATTTCAAGAGAAAAACATACTTGGCTCATAGACAAGTGTAATGGATTTTGGGAAATCCATTTCGATTATTAAGAAAATATATAAATTGTAATCTCATCTTAATTCTCTATTAAGGCGGCATGCCTATGTTAATTAACTACAAATTAACATTGCCCCATCTCTATATATCATGTAGACATTAGAGACGATTATTCATGTAAGAGAGTCAATTTTCAAAACTTGGCCGACATACTTTTAAATCAAGATATAAGAACTTGTAAATACAAAACAAATTCAAATATCATAAAATTATGAGTATTACGTCATAGTCATTATATATACCAATACAATTACATCCTACACAATTCGAAAGATTTAACATGTTTTAAAATTATATTTCTAGCTATAGGTTTCGTGAACGTATTAGCTACCATTAAATGCGTAGACATATATTCAAAATTTCCTCCCTTTTTTCAACAATGTCTCAAATAAAGTTGAACTTTGTATTTATGTGTTTGGTTCTCCTATGATATTTGAGATCTTTCGTGTAAGTGATAGCTGATTGACTATCATAATAAATTATTACAACTCTTATTGGTCGTTTATGATTTCTAAATGTTGTAAAAACTTTTTTAATCAAATACATTCTTAAATTGTAGAAGTACAAACCACAAACTTTTGGTTCTATTGTGGATAGTGATACACGCGTTTGTTTCTTACTTTTCTAAGAGGCGGCACCATTATTCAATAAGAAAACGTAACTTGAGATGGATTTACATTTATCTAAATCGCCACTCCAATTGGTATCATTTTATTAACTTAATGACAAATTATTTCCTTGATAACAAAGGGAATAGTTTGTAGTTCATTTCAGGTATCGTAAAATCCTCTTTATAGTAGTCTAGTGACTCCGACCTGTATTGGATTGATACCTGCTGACCAAAACTACATTATAGCAGATGTTAGGACTAGTACATATCATAGCGTACATCAGACTCCCAACAGTATTGGAATATGGTACTTTTGACATCTCTTGTTTCTCTTCAATGGTTTGGGCACATCACTAGATTTAAATTCTTGCCTTTGGCCACAAAAATATCAATGGGTTTATGGTTGTTCATCCTAAACTATTCTAGAATCTTTTTAATATAAGATTTTTAAGACAACATTAATAATCTCTTAGAATGATCTCTGTGAATCTTAACACCTAGCATGTATTCTGCCTCACCCATGTCCTTCGTCTCAAAATTTGATGACAACTAATTTTTTATATTCAAGACATACTCCATATTATTTCCGGTTAACAATATGCTATTGATATATAGAGATAGAATTACAAATTTGTATTTGGATTTCTTTACATAAATACAATAGTTTTTGTTTATCATCATGAAGTCGTAAGAGATTACAGATATGTGAAATCTCAAATATTATTGTCTTGAAAACTGTTTGAGACCATAAATTGATTTATTCAATTTACAAACTTTGTTTATTTGGCCTTCAACTATGAAACCTACTGGTTACTTGATGTAGATTTCTTCTTTAAGTTTTCCATTCAGAAAGATAGTTTTCACGTTTATCTGGTGTAATCTTAAATATAATTTGGCTACAATAGCCAACAATAGGTGAATAGAGACAAATCTCACTATTGGTGAGAAGGCTTCTCATAATCAATACCCTCTTGTTGGGTAGAACCTTTTGCCACTAATCAAGTTTTGTGTTTTTCGATTGTTCCATCAGCCTTATGTTTAACTTTGAGAAATCACTTGTTCTAAATAGGTTTACACCCAGGTGGAAGATCATTTAGTTCCCAAACTTGGTTGGATTCCATCAACTCCATTTCTTCCTCTATTGCTTTCACCCACTCATCCTTGGCAGGACAGGACAAAGTCTCATTCACATTGTTAGACTCATCCTTATGCTGTGGAGAAATGATAAAAGCAATTTTGTAACAACATCTTTTTTGAATTGATGACTCGGTTGGATCGTTAGAACTTAAATCATTCCCATTAGGATAATCTAGAGATTCAATTTTTCGTGGTTCTCTTGATCCATTTGGCACAGATCCATCATCTGAATTATTCAATTCAAACAAAAGCTCTATATTGACTATTTCACCTCTATTAGAAAAATCATCTTCCAAAAATGTCACGTTTTGTGATTCAATTTCTATTATAGTACCATCATCGCATTTACCAATAATATATAACATTTTGACTAATCAGAGTATCTAATAAAAATATACTTCTTTCCTCGGGTAGCTAGCTTTCCAAACTTATTAGAAAAGTCATGAATATAGGCTATCGATCCCCAAAATTTAAAACCATTCAAACTTTGTGCTCTACCGGTCCAAAGTTCATATGGTGTAGTTCGTATTGATTTTGAAGACACCCTATTCAAAATATAAGCCGCAATTAACAATGCATCTCTCAAAAGGAAATAGACAAGTTAGCCTATGTCATCATGGATCTTATCAAATCCAGCAATATTCTATTCCTCCTCTCCGCAATACCATTCTATTGAGATGTATAAGAAATACTCAATTATCTAATAATTCCCTTGGCACTACATAGATCATTGAATTGATTTAATAGATATTCACATTCTCGATTTGTTCTCAAGATTTTAATTGTTTTGTCCATTTGATTTTTCACTTCATTCATATAACGTCTAAAACACTCAAATGTGTCAGACTTTTGAAAAATCAAATAGATATAACCAAGCCATGTGAAATCATCTATGAATATAATTAAATATGTTACCTCATTTGAGCCTTCACATTCATTGGATTACAAATGTCAGAGTAAACTAATTATAATGGAAATTCAGCCCTTATAGCCTTTTCGAATGGTTTTCGAGTTATCTTCTTAGCAAAACAATATTCACAATTTGATAAATCAAGTTTAGTAAGAGAATCCAATAGTCCTATTTTCATTAGTCGATTCATCATATTCTGCCCATTATAACCAAATCTAGCATACCATACTTTATCATCAACATTAGCATCACTAGAAAAACAAATATTAATGAAATATAACAACCAACATAACAGTTAAATATTTATTTATCACAATCCAAAATAATAAAGCCATCCATGAGATATCCAAAACTATAATACATACCATTATAATAAATACAGACCTTATTACGAGAAAAGTTCAAATCATAATCAAGTTTAAGAAGAACAACAAGAGAAACTAAATTTTGTTGAATCTCTGGAGCATAGAGAATAAAATGTAAAATTAGGGTTTGAAAACTTCATAACTTTAGTTTGCAAGTGCCAATCACTTTGACCTCTACTCTTATATTGTTTCTTACGTATATTCATCTTGTAATAAGAGAAACTTGACGAAAATCCACGAATGCTTCCCGATCTCTTGTCACATGGTTTGTTGCTACTGAGTCTCATAGGATAAGATTTAGAAAGTAAAATAGTATGAGAGAAATTTATAATACTTAGAGAAGCGTAACAATGTGCTTCCTTTTTCAGTTCGGGGCATTCTCGAGCAAAATGACCAAGAGTTTTACAATTGTAATACTTCAGGTTGCTATTGTCTTTCTTCTTCCAAGACCACTTACATTTGTTCTTGTGGTTGGAATTGTTCTTCTTTGACCCTATTTCAGCTTCCTTCCCTTTCTTGTCTTTATTCTTGTTCCTCTTACGCTTAAACCCAGAAACTTTCTGGGAATTAAACTCAACTACAAATGCGTTAGAAATTGATCTTGCAGCACTAAGCCGATTATCTTCGAGTTCCATATGGCGAGCAGCGTCATACAAAGTCTTAATACTATTATTATGAGTTAGATTAACTTTCAAGTGCACCCACTGATCTGGATGGGAACAGACTAAAAGCTGAACCTATTGCTTATCAGAGAGAACATGACCAGCAAATTTCAATTCCCTTATCATATTTGATATGGTCCTCAAATGTTGTTTAATGTTGTGATTAGTATTCTTTTTATACATGTTAAACTTAATTGTCAACTATCTCAAACTCATCACACTAGTACCTCCATACTTTTATCTGAGGTACACCTATATGTCATGAGTAGTAAGAAATTGTTCACATTCATGAATGAGATCATCAAAAACAGAACTGACCAGGATGCCATATGTAGTAGAATCTTTCTTCTTCCATGTCTTGTAAATTTCTTGATCTCTTTTCTGCTAAATAGTGTTTCCTACTCCAGGGTCTTGCATGATATTGTTAATGTCCTCTAAGGTATTCTACTTTTGCAGCATATACCATATCTTATGACACCAAATATCATAATTGTGGCCATTGAATTTTTCACCCTTGTTGAGGTCTATTATTATGGAATTTGATATCATGGTCTGAGTTTTCAAAGCGAGGTAATCATAAGTTTTCATGCTCATTTAAAGCATATAATTTTGTAATTAAATCAACATTTATGATAAATGAATACAAGGTATAGACTCGAAAGTTCACCAAATTCTCAATCATCATCTATGATCCAAATGTTTGATTACCATAAATTTAATTTTTTAAAATAACGAAACCCAATAGATTTTAGATGAGAATTATTTAAATTCTTATAATCTAAAACCTCCCACTAAAAATACTTTACATATTTAGAATAATGCAAAATAAGAACACATCTTTTTCATATACATGCATACACACTTAGATATGCATCGCTTTGAAATATTAAAGACATTCTAAATATATACTTAAAAAGTGGTCTACTACATATATTGATAGATTTCTACTATTCATAATTATAGTACACAACTATATAACAAAAAAGGAAAAAAAGATTGTTACGCGATTTAATTATATCACGATTTCAGACAAGTATGCCCTAATCAAGTGTTATGTATAGTGTAGAATAAGTGTCGATCCCACAATGATATTATGTATTACCAATTATAAAATACGCTATCTAAATTAGACAAACAAATCAAGATAGTAAAAATATTAAAATTACGAAAATATTAAAAATAGAAATATTAATAGATCAAAACCCTAATTTTATAAAACCCTAAAACATCGATTTCATCTGTTTTCAATTTTTTCACACGATTGAATTCTTTCAAATCTCTTAAAGTTTATTGACTAAAGATTTATTCTTGATGATGACAAACTTTCCTAAATTAGATTCACCCAATGGTCATGCAATAAAACCTTAATTCGACTAACCAAAATCCAATGGTTATACAATTTTGATTAGACTGAACTGCATTAAAATCTATGGAATATTTATAATCTAGGGTTTCTCCTAAAATCCCCACACACAGAGTTAATTATCTATCAATCTCATAATCTTATATGGATTTTATTGTATAGGTTAGATTTCATGCAATCTTCTCTCGATCTTATGCATGTAATCACAAATCATCAAATCGTAGGGCCCTTTACAAATCAAGCATTAAGTTCAACAATAAAATCTCATAAAAAAAAGAACATACCAATAAAAATTTAATGAAAAGAAACGAAACGAATCAAACCATACTATTAATCAAAGAACAGAATTCATTGAGTCCTAGGAATAAGAAATCTAAGTAGACATATAAAAAACACAAGAAAAGTAAAAAAAAGAATCCCTTTGCACCCAAAGGAACCCTCCTCTAAAAGAGGTGGCTACTAGGGTTTCTCCTCCCCTTTCAAGTATAAAGGATGTCTGTTTCTTATAATCTAATTCCTAAGAGTTCTAAATGAATAAAAATTAGTGGGTCTTCGTAACAGCTTGATATTTCATTTGGACTTGGGTGTTTAGAACTCTTGGGCCTTGATTTCTTGCACTGCAGTAACTTCAACTCAAATGTTATATATCTTTTGGTCTGACCTAACCTCTGAGGTCTTCATAAGATTTGTAAACCTTGAAGTCTTCTTTCTAACTCAACAAGAATCAGGTCAATCAGATATCGGAGTAGAAAGTTATGCCCAAAAAACTAATAACTGTCTGTAAAGTCTAATATCTTTAAATAAGCCTAATAATCCTAAAATAAAGCCCATGAAAATAATCAATGTAAAATCATGAAACAAAACCTAAAAATATTTCTAAAAGTTATAAATAAAGTCTAAAATAAAATAAAATAAATTCAAGTGTATAAAAATGTCGCTATCAAAAATACATTAATTCATCTCTTCTTTTCTTTCATATACATGCAAGTAACCATATTGACCATTCATTTTGAAAGCCTATCAGTGGGAGAAAATCTCCTAACCGCATGTGGTGTTGTGCTATTTATCCTTAAAGATAGCGATTTTTTCATCTTAATCTCTATCTGCTTAACTCTTTACATTTTAAGTAATCATAATCTGAATCTCTTGAGAATGATCCATTCATTCTCTTCTATTATTTCATCAACCATTTTAGTTAGATCACTAGCGAGAGCATTTCTTATTATATTAATTTTGGCTTTATCTCCCCCAAACCAGTGACCCAAACGCAAAAATTCAAAGCATTTTCGACTCATAACCCTCAAGTGTTATGGCAAAGTGTGCATTGGATTCATTTTATAATTCATCATTATATCTAATTTTATCAAATGCTATAGAGTCCTCTCATCTTTATATCTTCGCCGCAGAATAATTGGAGTGCGTATGATCTTTATCATGTCCTGAAAGTAGGGTAAACATCAGATTGGTCACGAAACCAATCACAAAATTTTAAAATACCATTTCCAATGATTATACTCAAACATTCAATCAATTTATATCGAAAAAACAAAATTTTCATACATAAATCAATTAGCATATTATTAAATAGATATTAAAAATTTTAATTTAGGTAGCCAACTATTACAAAATAATTTTCTTAACATAAGAAAAAAATTTTCAGAAATTTTTGAAATTGAAAATCATTTCTTTTTGTAATTTTTTAAAGAATTTTATTAATTTAAAATTAATAAAAAAATATTTTCCATCTCCAAAAGTAAGGTAAAAATTATAGAAAAATCCACAAAAGACTGAAAATTATTTCTATAAAATTTTCAGTAGGAAAGAATGCCTCACATGCCCTTACGCGTCATTAGGAAGGGCAAGCAACTGAGGCCACGCGCCCACTCACCCAGGGCAACTCATGATCTCCACATGCCGCCTTCCTAGTGGATTTAGACCCCAGACTACCCCCAATTTTCAGTGTCTCTGCTTTCAATGGTAGTCTTAGTTTTTTAATCAGACACCTAGAGTTTAGATCATACACATGCATGACCGAGAGTGGTATTGACACAGGTCTACTGTTCGTCTTCTTCTTCCCCACATAAAATTTTTGCATCTCGACCTTAATTTCTCAAGGTCATATCTCCTTTATTTTTAAACCATGTTGCACATTCTTTATATGGTTGGAAAGGGTTTTTAACGAGGAATCCAACCATATAAATATTAAATCATGAAATACATTGTATTAAAAGATATAAACACATAAAATTTCGGGTTGGGTTTATTTATCTCCAAAAATACTAGACGTGGATGCATATTTTTTGCAGAACTATTCCTGATGTTATGGGCATTCATCTATTAAAATTTTGGAGTATTTTGTACACTATAATAGATGTTACTATTAACAATTTTCTAAAAAAAAATGTACTCAGATTGCTCTAACATGATATTTAATATGACCCATATTATTTTCTCACGTCAAAAAAATTAAGAAACAACTTTTTTATGCTCTGTTACCAATGATAATTATGTTATAATAATCGAATATGGAACTTTATACTTAAAATTGAAATATCAAAAATAAATTTATCAGAATTTAGGGTTGAATCACTACTCCTTTTGATATACAAATCTAAAGAACAGTCACGTATGGATATGTTTTTGGTTTTCACAATCCAAAAACTTTGAATATGATATAAGATTTAGATCTTCAAGAACTCTCAAGTGTTGATATTCACTTCTTTTGTTAAAACGTATATCAATTTTTTTTCATTCCTTTTTTTACAAAAAAATAAGAGAATAAAAAAAGATAAAGATCTTACGTTTTTAACTTTGCAAAAAACCAACTTGTTTTGAAATTCAAAACAATAGGGAGTTAGGAGTTAGGAGTTAGTTTTTTGCATAAAAAACTACTCCCCCTTTTCCTTTATCCCTTATAACTTGAATTTCAAAAACTTGTGTTGGGTTGGGTCAAAACCACATGGGCGACCCGGTGCCCATTTCCAACAAATTCCGCTTCCAATTCTCTTCCTGCTAGTGTTTCGAATCTTAAAAGGCAAAAAGCTATTGAGGACATTGTTCCAATTGATTGAAATTCCAAGTCGTTGGGAATGAATTTCAGATGATACCATATAGAAATAGAATGCATTTTACATAATTTTGAAATGGGTATTCTAATCAATAAATATTTCCTTCAATTTAAATGAAAATATGAATATTCATGTCATGGGTATTTTAGTTTGGCATCTTGTTCTGAATTTAGTTTTAATCGGTTCTGTCTTCTTTTGAAATGTTGTAAAATTTAGATATGATTTTTCTTTTTTCTTTTGAGGTACTAGTATTTGATACAGTTGAAAATTGATTTGGACAGAAAGGATTTGGATTTGTGGACCAGATCCAAATTTTGACTTGGATAAATTTCATAATTGGTGCATCGCATTCACATTTTGTAGGTCTTCCAAATAAAAATCAATAGTTGGTATAAATTTCACAACAATATGTAGTAGTTTTCTTCTTTAAAAATTTCACCATTGAACCTTCTTGCATACAAGTAATTGGGCATGGCTTTCAGATCATTCAACATTTTGCAAGATAAAGTTTTCAACTATCCTTTTTTAGTTCCTTGTACTTCTCTCATTTGCTCATAATGTCTATTGCCTTCAAGATTGGAGGTACCTTAGGTTTTGAGCCGGTATATGATGGCAACGCTAAGCCACATTTTTGGACTGAAAAGTTTATGTTCTAAGTCCTATCAAACAATGCTCATCAAGTGTAAGAACCTTGTTTCATTGGTAGGAAAATGCTTGATGGAAGAATACAAATTCATGTCCTTTTTTATTAATTTACAAATAATGGATTTTATTGGAGGTGGGTTTCGACTTCACAGATAATGATTCTCGAGGTTTGAGGACCGAAACAAATTCAATGTAGTTCCTAGCTTACTTCACAAGAGTGTTCCTACAAAGACCACCCGGGGTTGGTCCGACGTAGAAAACTCTGACGCTCAAGTTAGGAGAGTGTTGGCAATGAAAGAAAATAGGCTAAAGAGAGAGAGAGTCTATGCCCTCTATTGTGATTGTGTGCCTTTTTTGTATAGAGTTTTCTAAACATATCTCTTGGATCGACTCCGTTTTACCTATATATTGTGTCTATAGTTGAAATCATAGTTTCCTTTTGGAAAGATTGACGGGGATATCGTGAGATTATCAGGGTTGTGGTAAAAAATTGATTCAATTTAAATTTGAAATGAAATCTGTTTAACCCAGGAAAATTAAAATTGTGATAGAGATATCCTGCCATATCGGGGACTTTTTGTCGAGATCTATTCCCTTTAGGCGAGGGACTTTTCTATAAGTAAGAGAGATTCAAATTTACATAAAATCGGTTATTTCGTCACGTAGTGGGGGCCCCTGTGTACGATGAGATATGGCACCGAAGAGCCCGAAGGGAAGAGGTGAAAGTTATTGGCTCCTATTACTAGTGATGAGGAGGTATGTAACATAATGGAGTTACCTCGAGCTCCTCTTTCAACTGTAAGAGAAGACATGTTGGTTGGTGTCCCACCAGGAGTGGAGGCGTCACGCCCCGTACCGGGGTCGTGAACAGCCGCCCGTTGTCCTGAATATCGGCTATTTTTTTATAGAAAATCGGGTAAAATCTCCCCATAAATCAAAAGTTTCCCATATATAATTTAACCTGTATAATTTAAATTAACCTGTAAATAAAATAAAATGACTATCTCAGCCTCACAACAACCTACCAACCACCGCAGACATCCAGAATAACGTCAGGCTATATAAATTTCCAACAGTCCTAACCACAGACCTCTACTATCATGCCCAAGTAGAGCATGAGCAGCCGCCACACCGAACGGACCTAAATTTTATCTTATATATAATAATTTTCCCAAGTAACATTTATATACATACAATCGCTTTAATGCAAACGAAATATGAGAATTTCACAACTAAATATATATAAATTATATAGTCATCCCAAAATAAGTATATGGCCAACTACAGATCTCAATGTCAAAACCTCGCAGGGTCAAACATAAATTACGAAATTCATCTTTCAAATTTAAACTTAAATCTCACCGTTGTGAATCACCCAAATCCACCAAAATCTCTAAAATCTGAAGCGTCGCTCCAACACAACAATATTCTGTCTGCGGAGGGAAAAGGGAGGGGTAAGTATCATGATAAGATACCCAGTGAGTGAGGGGGATAATATCAAGCATAAATAGTGTGGGTGAACCATTAGAGTGTCAAATAATATCATTTGAAACAAAAATTTACATTTCGCAGCACAACATGATATGTTTAACAATTTGAAATCATTTAAATCAATCGCACGATAGCAATCATGTATGCATCCATTTAAAAATCCTGGCAAAGATCAACCATGATTAAGGACAGGTGCATCCGGGGTTTTATTAGCATAGCCTTTAAAATAGCTCTCTATCCCAACGTTGGCCATGAGTTTACTGGGGCTAACTCATCATCGTGTATAGGACCCCGCCCGGTGCTAGACGATGGCGTCACAATCGTCCTCCCCTATCATGGGTTCAATCGGCCGTACCTATAGCCCTTAGAATCAATGACGTTTGCGGATACTTATTGCAAAAGCATATCCAGGCAACCTATATCTCTACAAATGTCATTCGTAGCTACGGAATCATCAATGTCATCATCATAGTATCACAAGGGCACAACGTCCCACAAGAAAGAATCATATCATGCATAACTAGTGGGCATCCAACCCACATAGTTTCTCAAGGCATTTGAAATCCACGTGCCAATACATTTCATCAAATCTTTCAAAATTGCATACCAATGCAACTGTAAAAATGAATTTATCAATTTTCAAGTAATGACACAATTTTTGTTTCATGTCAAACTATGGATACATAGTTATCGTAAAACATAATTTAAGACACTCAAGTAATCACAAAACTGATTTTAATATCATACGTCAAGTCAATACATATCAAAAGTATGTTTTATCAAAAACACAGCAGAAAACACGTTTCACTATTTCATGCAAGAAATTAGACTTCCACTCACATTTCTAGGGAGGGTAGTCACTCCCTATTTTTCAAATCAATCCAATTGACTCCTCGAATCTCCAAAAGACAAATCTAATCAAATCACCAAATTTTATATCAAATAAAACCCTAATAAGGGATTTTCAATTTTTTCTTTCTAATTTAATATAACCTTAATTTACACAATCATTTCTAAATTCTTGTTTCATCAAATTTCAAATCATTTGGCTCACCAATGATCAAATTTTTAATATTTATCATTTTTTCTAATTTTTCTTAAATTTAACACATTTCCAAATAGATATATAACTTCCAATTTTAAATTCAACATAAAATCAACAAAATTTATTCAAACTTTGAAGTGAGTGCGTTTCTCTCACCTAGAGTTCCTCGGGTTTCAGAGCTAGTTGTCGTTCGCCTTTCGGATTGGTCTAAAACCTACAGTGAAGATGCAGGTGAGCTCTCGAAGGGAACAACTGATCGCGGGCCGTTGCGGGCTCTCGGGCCTGTGGCCTGGCCCACTGGTGGCTCGCAGGTTCACAGCCCGGCTTGCTGGCCGCAGTGGGCTTCGTAGGCTACAATGGGCTTGCGGGTCAGTAGTGGGCTTTACAGGTCAGCAGTGGGCTTCACGGCCTGGCGGACGCTCATGGGCTAGGGCTCGCTCTCGCAAGCTGGATCGTGCTCACGAGTGGATCGCGCGCTGTGAGGAACACGCGCTCGTGTAATGGGTCGCACGCTGGAGCGCGCTTACGCTCGTGCTGGGGCACTCTTGCGCAGTGGGTCGCTCGTTGGAGCATGTTGTGCTCGCGCAGAGGGTCGCGCTGGAGCGTGCTGCAGGCTGGCGTTCGCGAGCTAAGGCACGTACTCGCGCGATGATCGCTCTCGTGGAGGCTACGGTCATGGGGAGGGAGGTCGCTTGGCTCGTGGAAAGGCGTTGCAGTGGTAGTGATCGCGGGAGGAAGGCGCTACTCGCAGGAGGGCGTTGCAGCGGCGGCGATCACGGGAGGAAGGCGAGGCGGTGGGCGGTGGCTGCGGGAGAGGAAGAGATGGAGTGAGAGAGAGAGAGAGAAAGATAGGATGAGAGAGAGAATTAGGGCTAAAAGCCCTAATCCAATTTGGGGGGAGAGTGCTGCGTTTCACTTCAAAACGCAGCACCTCCTCTCTCTTTTTCGAACCCTCTAAAAATCAGTTTCGTTCTCGAAACTAAAAGAGAACTAAATAGCAAACAACTGGGGGTACTGTCTCCTCATAGCCTCCTTGGACTCTTAGTTCTCCTCCTCGACCTGGTCACTCCTTCACAAAACTCTGACCAATGAAACTTCCTTACTCCGCAGGTTTCTAACCTACCAATCTAGAATAGCCACGGGCTGAATTGGAAGACTAAGGTCCTCTCGTAACTCAATAGGTGGAGGCTCAAGTATATGAGAAGGATCGGCCAAGAATTTTCTAAGTACTGAGATATGGAATACGTCGTGAATACATGATAGTTCATCTGGCAGCTCCAATCTATATGCCACACTCCCGACCCTCTCAAGGATACGGAATGGCTCAATATATCTGGGGCTCAACTTGTCTCGCTGCCTGAACTGTATAACTCCTTTCCAAGGATATATCCTCAAGAAAACCATATCTCCTATAGCAAACTCAAGAGGTCCGCTACCTACTATCGGCATATGCCTTCTGTCTGTCCTAGATAGCTTTCATCCGCTCATGGATGACTTTAACTTTATCCTTCGTTTGCTCAATCAACTTAACACTACTAAAATGTCGCTCTCCAACCTCATCCTAACATATCGGGGTACGACACTTCCTACCATACAGTGTCTCGTACGGGGGCATCCCTATATTGGCCTGATAGCTGTTATTATATGTGAATTCGACCAGTGGAAGGTGCTAATCCCAACTACCATGAATATCAATGACACATTTCCGAAGCATATCCTCGAGCGTCTGAATCGTCCTCTCAGACTAGCTGTCCATCTGAGGATGATATGTCGTACTGAAGTTCAATCTAGTATCCAATACCTCCTACAACTTGGGTCAAAACCTAGATGTGAACTTGGGGTCCCTATCTGAAACAATCGACATGGACACCCCGTGAAGCCGAACTATGGTATCAATGTAGAGACGTGCCAATGCCTCTAAGGAATAGTCACTGCGGATAGGGATAAAATGTACAAATTTGGTGAGTCGATCAATAATCACCCAAATCGTATCATGCCGTGTAGAAGTCCGTGGCAACCCCATTACGAAATCCATAGTAATATGCTCCCATTTCCACTCAGAAATGGGAAGAAGCTGCAATGCGCCCGTTGGACACTGATGCTCGGCCTTCACCTGCTAGCACACCAAGCATTGTGCCACAAACTCTACTATATCCCTTTTCATGCCTGACCACCAATAGCTACCCCTGATGGTCCGGTACATCTTCATACCCCCAGGATGCATAGCATATGCAGAAGAATGTGCTTCCTCAAGGATATCACGCCGAAGTTCACTATCGGCCGGGACACACACTCTGTCTCTAAATACCATGAGTCCATCATCACGGATTCTGAAGTCTCCGCCCTCACCTCTGCGGACTCTATCCGTAAAACCCTGAAACTCCTCATCCATACTCTGGAGCTCCCTGATACGGTCGAACAAAGTCGGCTTGACCTCAAATTTGGCTAGTAAGCCTCCCTGATCATCGTTAGTCAAACTGACTCCTAAGGCTCGGAGTCCCATTAAACAAGCAAGGTAGGCTTTCTCTGTTGACTGTGAGGATGATGCTGACTTCTGACTCAAGGTATCTGCCACAACATTTGCCTTGCCCGGATGATAGTCAATAATGAGGTCATAATCTTTCAATAACTCCAACCATCTCCTCTGTCTAAGGTTCAACTCCCACCGGGTGAACAAGTACTTTAGATTTTGGTGATCCGTGAATACTTTACAAGTCACCCCATAAAGATAATGCCGCCATATCTTCAACGCGAAAACTATGGCTGTCAACTCTAAATCATGTGTCGGCTAGTTAACCTCGTGCTTCTTCAACTGTCACGAGGCATATGCAATAACCTGATCATCCTGCATCAGAACACAACCCAATCCTTGTCGGCTAGCATCACTGTATACTGTATACTCCCGACTACTAGTGGGAAGGGCTAAAATAGGAGTGAATATCAACCGTTGTTTGAGCTCCTGAAAGCTCACCTTACAACAGTCATCCCAAACAAACTTGACCCCCTTCTGGGTCAATCTCGACCCCCTTCTGGGTCAATCTCGACAACGGAACAGTTATCCGGGAGAATCCCTCTACAAATCTA
This sequence comes from Dillenia suffruticosa, assembly GCA_033439265.1. Classification (NCBI taxonomy): domain Eukaryota; kingdom Viridiplantae; phylum Streptophyta; class Magnoliopsida; order Dilleniales; family Dilleniaceae; genus Dillenia; species Dillenia suffruticosa. The sequence goes on from JAVTVX010000019.1 coordinate 9,984,731, forward strand.
TGATAATACCTAGCCAAATCGAGAAAACTACGAATCTTGGTAACTGTTTGTGGCTACTCCCACTTCACTATAGCCTCAACCTTCCGCAGATCAACATAATACTCTCTGCGGAAACAATGTACCCTAAGAATCCAATTTGTCTCAGCCAAAACTCACATTTCGAGAATTTTGCATATAGCTGCTTCTCACGGAGTATATGCAATACTACCCGAAGGTGTTCAACATAATATTCATCACTCCGTAAATATATTAAGATGTCATCGATGAATACGATGACGAACCGATCCAAGTAGTCGTGAAAAACTCGATTCATTAGATCCATAAAAGCAGCTGGGGCATTAGATAGCCCAAACGGCATGACTAGAAACTCATAATGGCCATATTGGGTATGAAAAACTCTCTTGGGCACATTTTCGACCCGAATTCTCAACTGATGATAATCCAAACGGAGATCAATCATAGAGAAAATCCTGGCTGCCTGCAGCTGATCAAACAAATCATCTATACATGGTAGGGGATAATGATTTTTGATGGTGGCTTTGTTCAATTGCCTGTAGTCCATACAAAACCGAAATATACCATCTTCTTCTTTACAAACAGCACCGGAGCACCCCAGGATGAAGTGCTCGGGCGGATAAACCCTTTATCTAGAAGTTTCTGCAACTGAATCTTAAGCTCTCTCAATTCCACAGGTGCCATTTTGTATGGCAGAATAGAAATAGGATTTGTCCCTGGTACTAGATCAATCTCGAAATCGAACTCCCGAACTGGTGGTAATCCGGGAAGCTCCTTGGGGAATACCTCTGGAAACTCCTGCACCACAGGAACATCTCCAAGTCTCAGTCCCTTAATGGTGGTGTCAATAACATAAGCCAGATAAGCCGCACTATCACGACGTACCAAGTGTCTGGCCTTCATAACAGATATAATACTATGGGACAATACTCGTCTCTCGTCCTGGAAAACTAATGGTGGCTGCCTGGACCTCCGAAACTTAACCTCTTTTATGAAACAATCCACGGAAGGCCGGTGTAAACTCAACCAATCCATCCCTAGGATGGCATCGAAATCCGTGATGGAGAGCGAAATCAGATCTACCTCTAATACTGTCTCCCCAATACTGACGTCACAGCGCCTATAGACTGTATATCGAATGATATGCTTATTAAGAGGAGTGACTACCATAATCTCCTCATCAAGTGGCGAAAGAGGTCTATCAGAATGGCGAGCGAACGTGTCACTCACATATAAAAAATTCGACCCAGTATCTATAAGAATACAGATGTTGATACCAAATATTCGCATGGTACCTAAAAGTAAGAAAAAAATCAACAGAATTTAAAATGCGAAGAAAAAGTGAACGAATGTATATATATCAAACTAGTTAAGCTTCTAAAGTTTTAATTAGTCAAAACTGTATATCGATATCATGATATACAAAAGGCTCATATAGAAAGTATAACAAAAGTACTACACTGAGTGGTTTACGGGAGGATTACCCATAATAACATCAGGGTTTGCCTATGCGTCCTCTTGTGTCATCGCAAACACACGAGCCTGGGCCCTAGGCTGCTATCGCAATGATCCTGGCACTGTGTTACTCCCGGCTACAGTCTGAGGAGCGGTAAGAGCTGAGTGCGTGGGTGCCCCCTGCTGGCCTATGCCAGACGTACCAGTACGACTCTGCAAAGTTGATCCTCCTTAACCTAAATTAGAGCAGATACTCTTAACGTGACCTTGCTTCCCATACTGGAAGTAAGTAACTGGTACTCTACATCCCCCAAAGGCATGGTGGCTGCTGCATCTACTATTGAAGGGTTGTCTTTGTGTAGCAAACTGTGTAGAGACACGAGGGGATGGTACCCTAAAACCCTATGGTCGAGATCCCTATCCCGGTTCTACTGGTCTAAAGCTAGAATAACCTCCGGGATATTTAGAATCTCTACCCCTCTTCGAAGACTGTCCACTCTGTGACCCAATCTTCCTTTTTTGGTGACTTTCCCTCTATCTAGCCTCAACTCTGATGATCTCTTCCACCTGATATGCTGAATCAATCACCTCTGATAGTGTAAAAGAGGGAATCCCTGTCATATACTTTCTGATGCTCAATTGGAGGCCATCTTCAAACTTGAACCTCATCTGAGCCGGTATAGCCATGTCAGGGACAAAGGCCATTAGTCATCTGAGCTCAGCCTCGTACTTTGAAACTGACCTCGTCCCCTGGCGTAAGTGTAAGAACTCCGTCCTCATCTGGTCCTACTGGAACGGAGTGAAGTACCTATGGTCAAACTCTCGTAGAAAGTCCTCCCACCGCAGGGTCTGTGTAGCACTGTCACGAATAGCCTCCCACCACGAGAGGGCATCTCGGTCGAGAAGTCTCTCAGCAACTCTCAATTTGAGCTCCTCTGATAACTCCAAATCTGTAAGGATCCTACGAAATCCAGTTGATCCAGTATTTCACCACTACGGCATCATTGGATCAACTGGATCAAAGTAACCGACGTCGCATCGGTCGAGTAGAAACAGAAGGACCAGCCACCGAAGGAGGAACCGGTACCGTAGAAGCAGGTATAGTCGCAGGTGCGGTCGCCGAAGTCTGTAGTGGAGGTGGTGGCATCTGCGCCCCATATCTACTGTACCACTCCTGCCACTGCCTCAAGACATCGAGTGGTGGTGAAGGAATCTCGGCTATAACAGCCGGTGGAGGTGCTGGGGGTGGCGCCAGTGAGCGTGCTCAAGTAGAGGAAGCATCCTCTAGCACTCGTAGCGCCTCGGGTGCCCTACATGTATCAGGCACTAAAAGACCCTCAAGTGATGCGAATCTAGCACATCTCCTACCACGTCTAGGTGGCATAATTCTACAAAAAGAATACATTTTTATTAGATTGAAATTAAGGATTAGGGTTAATTGCTCTGTAACTAACCCCCTAAAAAAATGAACTATAATTCAAAGTATTTGCATTTGAAATAATAGGTTAGATGCGTTATGTATCCAACTTCATAAAATAGATGAACTTATATGCTTATGGTCAAATATGAGACTTTAAATGACTGTATGAAACTCTCTAATGCATTTAGGACTTTTCATATACTTAGGAAGACTTTTACTATTATATTTTCTCTAACCTAGACGCTCTGATACCAATAGAACTGTCACGCCCCATACCAGAGTCGTGAGCAGCTGCCCGTTGTCCTGAATGTCGGTTGTATTTTTATAAAAAATCGAGCAGAATCTCTCTAATAAATCGGAGGTTTTCCATGTATAATTTAACATGTATAATTTAAAATCAACATGTAAATAAAATAAAATGGTCATCCTGGTCTCACAACAACCTACCAACCACCGCAGACATCCAGAACAATGCTAGGTTATATAAATTTCCAACAGTTCTAGCCACAGACCTCTACTGTTATGTCCAATTAGAGCATGAACAGCCGCCACACCGAGCGGACCTAAATTTTATCTTATATACAAAAATTTTCCCAAGTAACATTCATATACATACAATCGCCTCAATGCAAATGAAATATGAGACTTTCATAACTAAATATATATAAATTATACACTCGTCCCAAAATAAGTATATGGCTAACTACGGACCTCAATGTCAAAACCTCGCAGGGTCAAAAATAAATTACAGAATTCATCTTTCAAATTTAAACTTAAATCTCACCGTCGTGAATCACCCAAATCTACCAAAATCTCTAAAATCTGAAGCGTCGCTCCAGCACAACAATAATCCTATATGAGGAGAGAAAAGGGAGGGGTGAGTATCATGGGAAGATACCTAGTGAGTGACGGGAATAATATCAAGCATAAATAGTGTGGGTGAACTGTTGGAGTGTCAAATAATATCATTTGAAACAAAAATTTATATTTCGCAGCACAACATGATATGTTTAGCAATTTGAAATCATTTAAATCAATCGCACGATAACAAGCATGTATGCATCCATTAAAAAATCAAATAATAGTAGAGTAAGCTAAAGATAATCCTAACAAAGGTCAACTATGACCAATGACAGGCACATCGGGGGTTATATTATTCATAAACTTTAAAATCGCTCTTTACCCCGACGTTGGCCATGAGTTTGCTGGGGCTAACTCATCATCATGTATAGGACCTCACCCGGTGTTAGACGGTGGCGTCACACTCGTCCTCCCCCATCGTGGGTTATACCGGTCATGACTATAGCTCTTAGAATCAATGACGTTTGCGGATACTTCCTACAAAAGCGTATCCGAGCAACCTGTGTCTCTACAAATGCCTTTTGTAGCTACGGAATTATCAATATCATCATCATAGTATCACAAGACACAACGTCCCACAAGAAAGAATCATATCATGCATAACTAGTGGGCATCCAACCTACATAGTTTCTCAAGGCATTTGAAATCGCATGCCAATACATTTTATCAAATCATTTCAAAACTGCATACCAATGTAATCGTAAAAAGGAATTTATCAATTTTTAAGTAATGGCACAATTTTTGTTTCATGTCAAACGGTGGATGCATAGTTATCGTAAAATATAATTTAAGATACTCAAGTAATCACAAAACAAATTTTAATATCATACGTCAAGTCAATACATATCAAAAGCATGTTTTATCGAAAATACGGTAGAAAACACGTTTCACTATTTCATGCAAGAGATTAGAGTTCCACTCACATTTTTAGGGAATGTGGTCACTCCTTATTTTTCAAATCAATCTAATTGACTTCTCGAGACTCCAAAAGACAAACCTAATCAAATAACCAAATTTTATATCAAATAAAACCCTAATAAGGGATTTTCAATTTTTTTTCTTTCCAATTTAATATAACCTTAATTTACACAATCATTTCTAAATTCTTGTTTCATCAAATTTCAAATCATTTGGCTCACCAATGATCAAATTTCTAATATTCTCATTTTCTCTAATTTTCCTCGAATTTAACACATTTCCGAATAGATATATAACTTCCGATTTTAAATTCAACCTAAAATCAACAAAATTTATTCAAATTTTGAAGTGAGTGCATTTCTCTCATATAGGGTTCCTCGGGTTTCAGAGTTAGCTGTCGTTTGCTCGTCGGATTGGTCTAAAACCTGTAGTGAAGACGCAGGTAAGCTCTCGAAGGGAACAACTGGTCGTAGGCTCGCGGCCCGTTGCGGGCTCGCGGCCCGTCGCGGGCCCGCGGGCTGGTGGACTGGCGAGCTGGCCCGATGGTGGCTCGCAAGTTCGCAGCCCGGCTTGCTGGCCGCAGTGGGCTTCACGGGCTACAGTGGCTCGTGGGTTAGCAGTGGGCTTCGCGGCCTGGTGGGCACTCCGGGCTAGGTCTCACGCTTGCGAGCTGGATCACGCTCGCAAGTGGATCGCGCGCTGTAAGGCACATGCGGTCGCACAGTACGTCGCGTGCTGGAGCACACTCGCGCTCGTGCTGGGGCACGCTCGTGTAGTGGGTCACGCGTTGAAGCGTGCTCACGTAGTGGGTCGCGCGCTGGAGCGCACTTTGCTCATACAGAGGGTCGCACTGGAGTGTGCTTGCACTCGTGCTGGAGTGCACTCACGCAGTAGGTCGTGCATTGGAGCGTGCTGTGCTCGCACAGAGGGTTGCGCTGGAGCATGCTGCAGGCTGGCTTTCGCGAGCTAAGGCGCGTGCTCGCTCGAGGATCGTGCTCACGGGGTGGCTGTGGTCGTGGGGAGGGAGGTCGCGCAAGGGCACGCTTGGCTCACGGAAAGGCGTTGTAGTGGCGGCTATCACTGGAGGAAGGCGAGGCGATGGGCGGCGGCTGTGGCTGCGGGAGAGGAAGAGACGGAGTGAGAAAGAGAGAGGAAGAGAGAGAGAGAGATGCGATGAGAGAGAGAATTAGGGCTTAAAGCCTTAATTCAATTTGTGGGGAGAGTGTTGTGTTTACTCCAAAACACAACACCTCCTCTCGTTTTTCTTTCCTTCTTTTTTTTAATTTTTTTTAATTTTTTTTAATTTTTTTAAATTTTTTTAAATTTTTTTAATTTTTTAATTTTTTTTATTTTTCTTTTCGGTGTTACAGGAGGGGCCTGGTTCTTCCAATGCCTTGTCAGAGTACATGTATGTCCAAAAGGTTAAGGGAGTAATGCCGGATCAAACGGCCCCCTTGCCTCCTATTCGGGTTCGGTCATGTGACCAATCTAAGTAGTTGAAGGAGATAGGGATTACCTCTATAAGCTATAGTAATAACTATTTTTGCTACTTGGACATTGCAAAGGTGAAGAGGCTTACAGATAGACTAGATTTTGGCCATGCAGAGTCAAAGCCAATTTAGCTATTAGTGGGACATGGTAGTGACTATGGTAGCTCTTCCAATTTAGGTGCATTTTTTTAACTATTCTTAGGTTAATTAATAGACGAATTTCAGTGTATTGTAACTTTTGGTTTATTTTCCTTTGTATACTATTGCCATGTCAGAGTTTCAAAGGACAAGAAAAGACATGTTATGCCACCTTCTATAAGAAAGAAAATTTGATACAAATATTGTAGGCTGACCTGAAATATTTGTATGAGGTCACCGACGCTGCCATTATTAAGGGTGAGAAGTTAAGGGATCTTCTCAATAGCAGTTAAGTAGATAAGTTGGCTACAGAAGAGTTGGCATGGGAATGAGAAAAGGCTTTCGTTGCTTTGTAGACGGAGAATACAGAGTTGAGGGAGACTTACGAGCTAGATCATCAAGAGCTATTTGAAAGATGGTGGCAAGCCAAAGAAACCATCTGCAGTTTAAGGGATAGTTCGACTGAGGGAGTGGATGTTAATAGTTCTAGTTTCCCTGGATCGGGTCTGGTTAGAGCTCCTAGAAGCAGTCTTTCCGAAAGTGTAGCTATTGCACGTTCTCATATTTTCATTTTTTGAGCTGATCATACAAACCTACTGTGAAGACCTCCTACTCCTTTTCCATTATCTTTCATTGCTTCTATTTTCTTTTTTTTTTTCTGATCTTTGTCTTTTGTACTAAGACTCCTTGAACGAAAATAATTCTTTGGGTTTGGTTTTTCCATCTTCTATTTCTGCCTTGCTACCATGTTGTTTTGTTACTTAAGAATCCCTTTGAGCAGGAAGGCCAGAATGTATTCTTGGGTTGGGACTTTAAATTTGTTGTCTAATGGCCTCATAGTAGACAAATTGAAGGTGGATAATATAACCATTGTTGCGCTTTAATAGAGGATGATGTATCTAGCATTGTGCCTTGATGGTGGATAGTGTATCTAGTATTAGCCGAAAATACTTGGAGGCATTGCGTCTTGATTGTAGATAATCACCCCAAAAAAATCCCCTATCTAGACAGATAAAATCCATATGCAAAACCTACTAAAACTATCAGCAAAACTTTCTTCAATAGGTAAACCTTCAGTTGGCTGTATACCAGTCAGGATAAGTCTTTTCCGATGGTTTTGGTCACTGTTAGAGCATGTCCTAAGTCTATACTGAAGGTTAGAAAAGCGTTGGTAAAATTTACTATTTTCTATCGTCTATTACCACAAGTGTTAGGAAAAGTTACTACATTTTATCATCGGTTATCACAAGTATTAGGAAAAGTTATTGCCTTTCATCATTGATTACCACAAATGATAAGAAAAGTTATTTCCTTTTATCTTCAATTTGAAAAATATTAGTGCAAGTTACTATTTTTTATCATCGGATACCACATATGTTAGGAAATGTTACTACCTTTTATCGTTGATTACTACGTGTAAGGAAATGTTTCTATCTTTTATCGTCGGTTACCACAACTATTAGAAAAATATCGGTAAAAGTTACTATATTTTATCGTGGATTATCACATGGGTTAAGAAAAGTTACTGATTTTTATTATTGGTTGCCACATGTGTTAGCAAAATTTATTGTGTTTTAACATCTGTTACACAAGTGTTAGGAGAAGTTACTATTTTTTATCGTCAATTTGAAAAGTGTTGGTAAAGGTTATTGTTTTTTATTCTCGGTTACCACATGTATTAGGAAATATTATTATTTTTTATTATAGCTTACCACGTGTTAGGAAATGTTGTTGGTTTTTATCGCCAGTTACTACATTAGTTTGAAAAGAGTTGGTAAAAGTTACTGCCTTTTATCTTTGATTATCATAAGTGTTAAAAGATATTACTATATTTTATTGTTGGTTACCACGCGTTAATAAATATTACTATCATTTCTTGTCGATTACCACATGATGTGTTAGAAAATGTTACTATTTTTTATCGTAGGTTATCACATGTTAGAAAATGTTACTATCTTTTATAATTGGTTACCACAAGTGCAACAACTATTAGGAAATGTTATTACCATTTATCATCAATTACTATAGGATGTGCTAGGAAATGTTACTATCTTTCGTCGATTATCATAAGTGTTTGAAAATATGACTACTTTTTATCGTCGGTTATAATATCGGTTTGAAAAGAGTTGATAGAAGTTACTAGATTTGTTTTTTATTGTCAGTTACCATATGTGTTAAGAAATATTGTAACTTTTTATTGGTTATCACATGTTAAGAAATGGCACTACTCGTTGGTTATTACAAGTATTAGGAAATGTTACTTATTTTCAATTACGTATATATTAGTATAAGTGACTGTCTTGTATCATCACTTAACACAAGTGTTAGGAAATATTATACCACAAGTGTTAGAAAAAGTTATTGTATTTTATCATCGATTAGCATATGTATTACTATAGGTTACTATATGTGTTAGTATAAATTATTGTCTTATATCGTCGGTTATTACAAATGTTAAGAAATGTTATTGTCTTTTATCGACAATTACCAATTACTATCTTTTATCCTTAGTTACCGCAATTATTACTATATTTTATCCTCAATTAGCAAAATTTACTGCATTTTAGCATCAGTTACCACATGATATCAGTGGTTTTTTAAAATGGTATAGATTTGAATTACTGTAGGTAAATTAAGAGACTATAAAATAAAGAAATTACAAATTGTATTAATAAGCAAGGATGGTTGATATATTGATTTGTAAGTAGAATGACAGATACATATAAGACCAGAAAGAAAAAAGAAAAAAATTGTATGTCCTACAACTGCATGTCTTCTGAGATGCTCAAAACAAAAAATATTCATTTTAAATCTCAAATTAAAATGATCTGTTTATTTTTAAATTTCGATAATATCTTGGGATGATAGGAGTTCTTTAGATTGAACTTGTTTTTGAAATGGTTGTGATTCTTCATGGTCAATTACAATGTTCATCCATCATTAGTTCGTCCCACATTTATAGCTAGAAATATTTAAAATCTTTCAAATATCCATTCCTAGCACAAACCAATAAAACCTAGATTAACTTTTTTATAAAAAAATAAAAATGTAATTACTTTTTTATAACACTTCACAAAGTTGTTCGTCTTGTAAATCTAATATTATAAAGTGTTTCAGTGAAAGCAAGAGTGAGAGCTTTAAATGGGTTAGGGGAGGAAAGTTTTTAATTTTTGATTGAAAATATGTTTGTATGAGTAAGAGATGAAATGAGGCTGAAATTTGATTGAGTTAAAACTTTCTATAGATTTTGAGAGCCATGAGAGGAGGAGAGTTTTCGAGTGAATGAGAAAATTTGATAGTTTCTGGGATGATTTATAATATATTTGGTTTAGTCATTTTACCGTTATATCACAAACAAATTTTTTAAACTTGCCATTTTTCCACCATTTTCTCCGTGCTTTTTTTTTTTCTACTTCCCGCCTTCTTTTTCATTACACACTTTTGTTTTAATCATTACCTACGTTGTTTTTAATTTCTCATATTTTTTCATACTTTTAGTCAATATTGCTATGTGTCTTTCCCATATGCATTATTTAGATAGGTTAAAAATCACTTATTACATTTCATGTATTTTTTATGACTTGTTACCCTACTATTACTATATTTCAAGCAATTTTTACAACTTGTTACTTTAAAGTACATCGATACATACCATACTTTAAAATATATCAATATATACCATGTTAAGTTAATATATATTCCTAGTCGTTGTAGCGATAGCCGTATTGTGCTTTGCGTATGAAAGAAATGTAGAGGGTGAATAGGTTTGACCTATATTTTGAACAAGGCACTCACAGTCTGCAAGCATGTAGTCAACTGCACGAGCCACGCAGATACTCGCGATGGATATTAGCTGCTTTGCATGATCCATCTGGGATTCATATTGGTAGCCTAATTTAAACTAATTTATTAGATTATTATTTTCATCAATCTAATTTTTGAGATATAGGATGCACTTGTTAACACATGATAATATCACTTTTATATTATGTATTTATTACTACTTATTTTATCACCGTATCACTACATATCATAAGAAATCTCTTACTCTATCAACATCATCATCGTCATTCTCATCTGTGTTGATATCGCTGTCCTAACTCATCTAAAACATTTAAATAACTCTAAAATTCTAAAAGTACTAATAGGACATATTATTTAAATTATTAATATTTTATTTTAATAACTCTGAATTTAAATAAAATTTCATTATTTAAATTACAATAACTAACATCTGCATTAAGTTAAATTACTTTCAAGAAAAGATGATCATACAAATTAAGGAAATTACATTAAATTTAATTAATTACATTAAATTAAATTATATCATAAACTAAGTACAAACAATGGAGGCAATTGAAAAGGATAGACACTGCCTTCCGAACTCCTCTTATCTTCAAACCACTAAGAAAATGCTGAAGATGAATCCTTAGTTGTTTGGTCGGACAATGTTCTTAAGAGGAATGCTTCTTGCCTCGTACACAAGGCCGGAATCCTAATGAGTCCCGAAAGATTCCATCATATGTCATGATGGAACCTTGTATGGGCAAACGTTGTAAAAACCTTATATCGGCATAAATTAGGTTTTGTGGTTCAAAACCCATATTAAACTATCTAACATCGGCTCTCACTTGCACATTAGTCACTCAAAATTACTTCAAGGTAGCACTAACTATTTATAATCACAAAGGAAAGCATGATCGTTGCAATGAATGAATAAAGAATTTAAACTCTCCAACTTTCATACTTCACACAACTTCTACACACATACAATTTATTGAGAGCATTTATTCAAAACCAACTTTCATTAATACCACAAGTTAATCATATGGAGCCAAAGCAGCTCCAACCCTACTTCAAACTCTACCTCAATCACTAATATTTCACATGTAATATTATTTAAAATTACTAATAATATTGATAATGTAAACCACCTCTAACATAATATTTCATATATAACATTATTTAAATTATTCATATTTGCTGATATTGATAATTAATTAAGTTATGTAATATTACATTATTTAACTTAATATTGATAATTATAAATTTTTATTATATAGTATCCTCCACTCATCCAACATGAGAATGTCACATGATTCAATGGTTGAATAGTGAATTACAATGCCACCTAAATTGGTCCAATTGTTGCATTAGATAATTTAATTTATAGTAATACATATAGTAATATATAATAATATATTATATAGTAATATAAGATTGATATTATTATTTTATTAGAAAATGATGCATTTGTATCTCAAAAGTAATGCCAACAATCTCAAATTTTTTACACATCGTTGGATAATTCACATTTCATTAATCCAACAACTAAGTAAATTTGGACATATCATCAATTAATCCAACGGCTCGGGGTTATTTCAACATCACATGTCTTTCAACTTAAATTGACATATTATATCATGGGTGCAACATATTATATTACACAGGGGTTAATGTCATTTGACAATCATTTTCACAAACAAATTTTCAAAGCTATTGTTTTTCGTATTTTTTTCATTACACTATACTTGCCTCTTTTTTCATCTTATTTAACATCGTTTTCCATGCTTTATACACTTTTTTCCCTACCCCTTCTTTTTTCTTCGTTACACTTATTCCTAATTAGGTTTACATGTTATTTAGGTTATTCAAAAAATCACTTACTACATTTCATGTAAGCAATTTTTACGACTTATTACAATTATCACTAAATAAAAAAATAAAATGTTTGGGGTTAAAAAGAGGTTTTGTCGTAGGAGTTATTGTTAAAATGTCTAATTATTAAAATATGGTAAATATTGTAAATTAAATGTCAATTAAAATAAGTTAATATTAATATGTTGTAATTTATATAAAATTATATAATATTGATAATTAATATGTTATTTTCATAATTTTATATTATAATATTATATTATCTAATAATAAAAAAATATCATAACATTATATTATATAAATTATTAATTTCATTTTGTTACCTAATTTAAATTAATAACGTTAATAATTTAAATTAATAATAGAATCATGGTGGGCCACGAATTGCGAGATTGCGCATGCCGGCGTGATAGAGCCGCGTAGTGCCATGCGGGCAGTGTGACGGACCGTGCTCGCCAGCGTGGCAGAGCCGCGCGGCATGCACTGCGCTTGCCTGTGCAGTAGAGCCGCGTGGGGAGTGCGCGGTCTGCCAAAGAGTTGTGTTCATGCTTGGTAACGATTCGGTTCCCTAATCGGCAATGTCTAGCTGCTGCATTGGATTCAATCATCACCGTCGACTTACGTTCGGCCATGCAGATCGAGCGTCGGAAGCGTCTATAGAATGGACGAAGGCAGATGGACGGAAATCTCGACAATTGGCTTCTTCGGTGGATAATAATTCAATCAGACATCGGATTCGTGTTCAGCGACATCGTCTTGGTCTTCCCCGTCATCGAATTCCTCCATCGGTGTTGATGATAGCCATACCATTGGAGCGTCATCGACGATACACACGGAGTGCCTTTGAATCGGGGTTCAGACCATCGTAATCAAGTCATCCAGAGTCGACTTAAGTCACAACTTAGTTTGATTGCAGCACTGAAGACGGTTGCAGTGGCATTGGTGAGTTGTAGATGGCGGATCGGACAGGAATTCAGGAACAATTGGGAAGCGACGGACAAAATTGACTAGATCCAACCTCAGATCTAGCATCAGCGTACGCAAGTATTCCTTTTCGGGCGTTTTCCAGCGACGTCGCTAGTGGCGGAGAAACGAACAGTGGAGGAGAATCTGTGAAAAGGCCAAAAAAAAAAAAGAAAAAAGAACAAAAAAGGAAGAAGAAAAAGGAAAAAGGTGGACTACATGGTAAGTACGGATAATCACAATTTGAATATTACATCAAAATCAAAATCGAAATCGAGACGTGTAGTCCATTTGAATGTTACATCATGACAATTGGCATAAAATTATCGATATTAATATTAATTTAAATAATATAATTATATAAAATTAATAAATACATAAATAATATTACATGATAAATAATATTATAATATTAATAATTATATAAAATTAATAATTTATATAATATAACGTTATAATATAATATTATAAAAATGCGGATCCAATCTTTGAGAAATTGAGAAGCTTTGGATGAGGAATCTCATTTAACATGAGACTCTAGAAGGTGGTTAATTTAAAAGGATACAGGTGCTGGAAAAGGGCCAACATTTACCTACCGAAAAGGGCTAGGGTCACCCGAATTTCATGGAAGAAAATTACAACAACGATAGATAAACTATTAATATTAAAATTTGGCCTAATTAATTATCATATTAATATTTAATTTTAGCTAACAAACAAAGTTAAGTTTAAGTTTAATTCCTGAATCTAGTTTATTATAAAATTAGAATAATATATCCAAAAAAATACAAATCATTGAAGAATTTCGTATTTAAAAATTTAATACACATAATTTTGATTGAAAAATATTAAAATTATAAAAGTTCAGGAACCTTCATTTCCTGCTCTATTCTTCTGCCCTGGCCACTAATAAAGTTTAATGACCCTCCAAGGAAAGCGTCTAGAGATTCCTGATCGACTACAAATGCTAAGGGATTCCTGAGGGATTCCTGATCGAGTTGACTGGTCCTAAACTTGAAGTTGAAATCTTTACAAATGTCGACTTCATGGCTTTATAAACCCACCCAACCCTCTGCCTATCCATCTGCACCTCGAAAACTTCTCCCTTCGTTATTTCTCCTGGCCGCCAAAAACCTCTCCCTTCCTTATTTGCTCCCTTGAAAACTTCTCCCTTCCTTTTTTCTCCCAACTGTCAAGAACCTCTCCCTTATTTGCTTCCACTGCCTAGACTCTCCACCCTCTCTCATAAAATTCCGACGAGGACATTTATGTTAATTTTTTAATTTTTCATATTGTCGGACCTTTTCTTACAGCAAGATGTTTTTTGGCATTTTGTTCCGGCGTCGATAACCCTTTTTCTGGTGTCGACTGTTCCGTTTTTTCCAACTGTTCTGTTTTTTTGTTTGATTTTTTTTTTCTTTTTTTATTTTTTTGGTTATGGGGTTTGAATATCGGTTCTGAAATTTTCTTTGTTCAACAAAACCCGGTGTGCCTCTCTGGATATTGTAGATCCTGTTCTGGCATTGAGGAAGTGACAACAAGTATGTTTACCTTTAGCCATTTTTTTAGTTAAATAATGTATATGAAGAAGTTAAATAATGTGGTTAAATGATATATTTGATATTAAAATTATATTGTTACAATAAATTAAAATTAAAATTAAAAATTAATTGTTATAAGAAATTTTAAATATATTGTTAAAAAATTAAAATATAAAAAAATTGAAAAAATTGATAATATTTACAAAATTTATGAAATCTAGAAAATGTATAAAATTTATTGAAGTAGTGTTTATATAGTTTTTTAAAACTTTATAAAATAAAAATAAAAGTCCGTGTATATAAAATATTGTATCATTCAGAGAAATTGAAGTAAATATAATCTTTATAAAGAAATAATGTCTTTGGATTTTTAATTTTGAACAATATATGAAATCATTACGTTTTTTGAAAATTTTGTTATTGATTTTAAATTTTAATAAAAAATGTATACATGTTTATCTAAAATTAGTATAAAAATGTATGTTAATAAATATTAAATAATGTACATTAATAAAAAAATATATAAATATAAGCTAATCTAAATAATTAAATATTCTATAAAAAAATGTATATTTATATGAAATGTAAATAAGTGAGTGTAAAATTAATATAAATAAATGTATATAAGTTAATAGGGAATCAGTATAGAATTAATTTAGACACTAAAATTAAGTAATATAGAAAATTAAAAAATGCTGTGAGTTAAATAAGTTTAAAGGAGTATAACATAAAAAATATATACAAAAGGAAAGAAATTGAAAATTAAAACTAATTTATTATAGAAAATTAATTAATTTATAAATAATTACTTGTAATATAGAAGTAATATTTTCAATGAGAGATAAGTTGCAAAATAAAACTGTTGTAAATATAAAATAAATTTATGATCTTAACTTGGCATACTATGTCTAGTAAAATTCCATCTACAAACAAATAATTGTCCAAAGAATGAGGTACTTAAATGAAGACAGACGAGCTACGCTTCTTTTCTGGCAACTTTCCTAGTGATTCCTACTACAAGATAGGTCTGGGTTGAATTTAAATGAGGTTCACTAATTTATACAATACAAATAATGTACACTCTAAGTTAGGGATTTAGAAATTAAGATTGAAATTGATGTGGTTTTTATAAGAATAATTGGATATTCTCTTATTATTAGAATTCCAACATAGTGTTAAAATTTTGTTGTGATGATATATGAAGGGAGGGTGGCTGAGAATCGGGTTAGAGTATTGCTTTATTGGGGAGGCGAAATGAGAACAGAGGCAAATGGTTATGAGTACAATAGACCTCTCAAAATATGTATGGCACAACGCGAAGGACGTTAGATTGAGAGAGATTACTGACACTGCCAATCACTGCTGCATTAATGTCGAAGTAATGATTCAATATTTTTATCATTATTTTTTGTTCTCACTCTAGTTTCATTCGCCTTGAGTGCTCTTCCTTTGAGATGCTCATCTAGTAGTACTTGATTGAAAGATAAAAGAGTACGAAGAGGTATGTGAGTATTTTAAAGGAAGAAGTGAGAAAGACTATTGTCATAGCCGATCACTGCTGTATTAATGACGAAGTAATAATTCAATATTTCTATCCTTGTTTTTTGCTCTCACCCCACTTTTGTTCACCTTGAGTGTTCTTCCTTTGAGATGCTCATCTAGTTCTACTAGATTGAAGGACAAAGGACTATGTGACTATCTTAAAGGAAGAAGGCACAACGTGAAGAAAGTTGGATTGAGAGAAACCACTATCATTGCGGATCATTGTTGTATTACTGACGAAGTAATTAATCAATATTTCTATCCTTGTTTTTTGCTCTCACTCTAGTGTCATTCACCTTGTGTGTTTTTTCTTTAAGATGCTCATTTAGTTCTACTAGATTGAAAGGTGAAGGACTATGTGAGCATCTATCTTAAAGAAAGCACAATGCAAAGTAAAACCAATTGACTGTGATATACTAGGTTCTTGTAATATGCAATAACAATGTAATTCGAAATAAATTTTTTAACTTATTAGAAACAATAATAATCTATATTAATAATTCTAATAATAATCTATATTAATGATATTACTATAATTTCTTACCATTGTGCACAGTGTTATCATACATTACTACATGTTACTAATAACTATACAATTATGCACATGGTTGCAGTATTTCACTCTAATGTGTAATAATATTACCTTACAAACTAACCACAACTTATCGTCAATTTACACCACCTTTTTTGCAACCTTACTAGTAATCATAATTTTACCACCTTTTATTTATCACAGACTATCTGTTACAACAATTTTATCACTATGTATCACAACTCTTATGTATAATAATATTATCAACTTTACCACCAATTACTGTACTTTACCAGCTATAGGTGGCAATTTAGTCAAGCAAAATCACTACAGAGTATTTCACTCCAATTTATAATAATATTACCACAAGTTATCACAAATTTACCAAAAGTTATTGTAAAATTACCACCTTTTATAGCAATTCACCACCTGTTATAGCAATGCACAACTTGTTATTCCAAATTATCCCCTTTTATTGTAACTAATTGCCAGTATCGCAAATGGGTTAATACCTTAACTCTTAAATTTTTAAACCATTCCTAAAGTCTATACAGATAGTAAGGCTCATTAGTCAATATAGATGACACATATAGAGATATTTTCAAACAATCCTTAAAGAGTACTACATTTACTTGCAAAACTAATAACCGTTAGAATAGTATATAGCATGTACAAATAGTACCATATATGGGTTAGCATAGTTATAGACTTAAACAGAAAGTATGGTTTAGTGGATAATATAAATTACCCATATAGAGTCTAAACACAATTATTGACAAAAAATGATAATAGTCAGGATTGTAAATAGTATTTACATACGATACAATCTACGGATTAGCATAACTATAACACTTTTGCAGATGGTATAGCTTAGTAGTCTGTAAAAAAGACTTACATAGAGATTGTTTTCAAATCATCCCTAAAAGAGGGCCACATTTATTGATGACAACTGATAATCATTCTAATTGAGCATCGCTTTTACAGACAATGCAATATATAAGTTAGTATAGGTATAGAACTTATGTAGACAGTATGGTTTAGTAGTGAGTAAAGAAGACTCATATAAAGACTTTTTTCAAACTGTCACTAAAGACGACCATATTTATTGATGAAAGTGATAATTGTTCAAATAGTAAAAAGCATTTACAGATGGTGAGATATATCAGTTAATATAGATGTAGAATTCATGTAGACGGTATGGTTAAGTGGACAATAAAGAAAAGTCATATATAAAATGTTTTCAAACAATCTCACATTTATTGACCACAAATGATAACCGTCAGAATTTAATATAGTTTTTTAAGATGGAGCAATATTAGAGTAAACATAGATATATAATCTATGCAAACGGTATGATTAAGTAAATAGTAAAGAAAAGTCATGTAAAAATATTTTCAAATGGTCTTTAAAAGCTATCACATTTACTGACCATAAGTGATAATCGTCAGAATTAAACATTTCTTTTACATATGGTTGTGCTACTTTTATTGATGGTTGATAAACTTTTTCCCAACGGACAATTTATACCTTTAGAAAATGTATACATTTCTCGACGGTTTCGTCAAAAGTATCTCTATAGGGTATAAAAAATCATTGCTAAATGTTATCAATGTAACATCGATTTCTGGTGACTGTATATCATATACCACTTCTCATGGTTCTATATATATAATATCCTTTTGAGACATCTAAAATGAAAATTTAATTTTTCTACTTATTTATTTTAAGGTTTCGCTTTAAAATCGTTAAAACTGAAATTTTATCGGTAAACCAAAAATCTTCTCGATAAGCACTTGTAAGGCCTAAATAAGCCAAAAAATGACTAAGAAAATGCCTATACACTTCAATAAAAATATTTAATGAAATTTCACATTTTAAAGAAATTTCGAACAAAATTTTATAGGGACAAAAAAATATAAATTTTTAAAAGTTAGTAGTTTAAATGCAATTAAGAAAAATTGAGGGACTAACTTACAAACTACTCAAGGATGGAAAATTAGAGCCAAATGATTGGTCAAGAGGACAACAAAGTTGGTTAGTGGCTACATAGGATAGTTCCACATTCTAGAAAGCTCATTGGATGGAAGTTTATGCATGAAATCTAATTGGATTAACTTGTGCTTCTTTTCTTTGACATGACCGGCCAACAAGACATGTAATGGAGTACATGGAGCTTGCTTGAATCAACAATTGCATGGTTTGAGTGTTAGAACAAGTGGATGGTTGAGATAATGCATGAGATGATCCAATAGTCAATGATACTTTACTAGGTTTGTCGAGGAACTTGTTTTCAAAAATTTGGATCACTTTTTTCTTCATTCCTCCTCATTTGGCTGAAAATATGAAGACTCCCTCTCTAAAATTGAGTTCAACCAAGAAGCCAAAGAGGTAAGAGTATTGTTGGAAATTTTAATTTCAAGATGGAGGTATAGAAATATTGTATTCATGTGTTGTGATTTGATTTTGGTGTTAAGGTAAGAAAAAAAATTTCAAGGATTCAAAAGGAGCATTGACATATATTATTAGCAAGAGAGTTTACAATGAAGGTAACATGTTTTTATCTTGTGCAAGGATTAAATCATTTGTTGAATAGTTATATTAGTATTCATACTAGCATACTAGTAATTAAATTCTGGATTTGAATCTTGTGTAGTCTTACTATGGTATCTCATTCTATAGGAATCGAAAATCTAAACTGCTTATTCATGTCTAAACTAGACTCCTTAAGTTTTAAAATGGTATATTATATGAATCATTTCATTAAGGAATCGATTTTTAGTGATTTTTGGGAGTTTAGCATGATTCAACCTTCTGTTTTCATACTCTATGTACGGTCAGTATATTGTACAAATTTTTAAGATATCTTCTGTATGGAATTTAGAGAAACTTAAAACATGAAAGTTGCTAGTATCTTGTAATACCGAAAAACCGATATTAGAAGTTTTGTAAATATCTTTATAATATAATAGAAAATTTTAAATTATATTGATTTTCAATTTTGGGTTATTAAATTGAAATTTTGGGTATATATAAATAATTATTTATTTATAAATTTATTTATCTATAAAAAAAGAAAAAAAAAAGGGAAGGAAGCACAGCGTTTTGGGTCAAAACGCTGCACTCCCTTCCTCCCTCAAATTCAATTAGGGCAAGAGCCCTAATCTCTCTCTTTCCCCCCGTCTCTCTCTCTCTCGCTCTCTCTCGAACTCTCTCTCTCCCTCTCTGTTTCTCACTCTCCGCCTCCCTCCGTCGCATCTCCCTCACTCACTGGCGAGCTTCGCCATACACAGCCGCCCTCCTCCTCTCCCTTTTTCTCTCTGTTTTCTCTCTCTTCTGCACATGAATAGAGCTCTCTCTTTCCTTTTCTCCCTTGTGTGCGAACAATTCTCACTCTCTCCCTCCTTTGCTCGCTCGCACAGTGCTCGTTGTGAGCACTTCCCTTCTACTGAAGCCCTAAACCGATGCCCAGTGGATCTTTTAAACACCCCAGACTACCCGCACTCATCTCCTACGCAGGTAAGGGTGAAAGTTCTAACCTATAGCTCTAGGGTTTTGATTTTCATAGTGATTAAGCTTAAATTTCTGAACTTTGCTTCGATTTGGAAGCATTGCGGGTTCTATACTGAATTGAACGGTGCACGAAAGTTAGGTTTGCGAATGTGAAAACCCTAGGTGAGGGAAATTCTAATCCTTTCGATAAATTAAATAAATTTAGGGTTAATTTAGGATGAGAAATTCTCTATATGTCCTAAAAATGTGTGGGATTTGAATAAGATGCATTTATGAAATTCTATATATGATTATTAAGGTTAAGTTTAGGATTTTACATGAAGTAGGCTGTCTGATACGAAAGAAGCATGTTAAAGGATAATAAGATCTTGTTGAGTTGATTAGAATAGTTTTTCTTAGAGTTTAATTTAAAATATGCATGAAAAATATTATAGTTATGTAAATTCAGAAAAAAAATTGGAAAATTTGTTAGAAATTAGAGAAAATTGAGGAATATTGGGAATTAAAGCTATGGGTGAGGCAAATAATCCTAAATTGATGAAATGAGAATCTAAAAATATGAATGTATAAATTAAGGTTATATTAAATTAGGAGGAAATTTGAAAAAGCTTTAATGGGACTTTATTTGATGATAAATTGTGATGATTGGTCTAGGTTAACCTTTTGGAGACTCGAAAGGAGTTATTATGCAGTAATTGTGGAAATAGGGGTGCATACCCTCCCTTGAGGTGAGTGTATGGTTTATTGTGATTCTAAATGAGTAAATTATTTAAAATTCTTTATAAATGATTTTAAATGATTTTTACATGATTTATATGAATTGTTTTGTAATTGTGGAATGTCTGAAATAAGAATTTGAATTGCGAATGCATCCATTGAGTTTATAAATGTAATACCGAACTTGGTGCCCGAACAATGTATCTTGATTTTGAAATATATATTCCTTTTTATTTAAAAAAAAGGGGAGAAAACGCCGCGTTTCGGCCTGAAACGCGGCACTCCCTCCCCCTTGTTAGATTAGGGCTAAAAGCCCTAATCTGTTTCTCCCTCTCCCTCTCTCGCTCTTTCTCTTTCTCTTTCCCCGACCCTTCATCTCCCGCGGCCGCCGCTCACCTCCGCGGTTGTTTCGCTCCTCTCAACCGCGATCCGCCACCACCCAACGGCCATCGCCACTGTTCTCTCTCTCTCTACCTCACTCATGGCCTCCCTCTCAGTTTCTCTCTCTCCGCTGTTCACTCTTTCTCGCAATCTCCCTCTCGGCCTCCTCCGCCACGTGCCACCACTGCGAGCGCACCAACGCACGACAGCGCTAGAGCGCGCAATAGCGCAGAGCACTGCGTACTCTCTCGAGCGCGAGCGCTAGCGCTCCCCTGCGCGCCTCTGCACGAGCCCTTGCACGCCTCTGCATGAGCCAGCGTGCCCTTGCACGAGCGCCAGCACGCCCCAGCACGAGCTACCCTGTGCGAACGTGCCGCCTAGCGCGACCCTCCGCACGAGCCTAGAGCGCGATCTCCCGCGAGCTGCGTGATCCCTACACGAGCGCGAGCGAGCTCCAGCGCTTGACCCACTGCGCGAGCGTGCGTGCCTTACAGCGAGCGATGCAGCTCGCAAGCGCAAGCCCTAGCCGTGAGAGCCCACTAGCGGGCCAGCCCGTGAAGCCCACTACTGACCCGCGAAGCCCATTGCTAACCCACAAAACCCACTACTGACCCGTAAGCCCACTGCGGCCGGCGAAGCCCATTGCAGCCAGCAAGCCGGGCTGCTGACCCATGAGCCCACTAGCTGGCCAGCCCACCAGCCCGCTAGGCCACCGGCCCGCGAGCCCGCGACCGGCTTTCTCTTTTGAGAACCATCTGCCATCCTCGCAGAAATCCTTCACTGCAGGTAACGGTTGTGTTAGATGTGGTTTTGTGTTAGAAATTGATTTAATCGCTAACGTGGTTTCAAAATTGAAAATATTACAGGTTTTAAATTTATCTGACGGGCGAACGAAAGCTAGGTTTGAGATTCGAGTAAACCTAGGTGAGGGAAATGAAATTATTTCCATACTTAAATTTAATTTGGTCAAATTTAGGTTGAATTTAGAATCGGAAGTTATATATATATGTTGTTATGGCTTAAAATCGATATTTAAGTTCTTAGAACATATGGTTAAATGTGCAGAAATTATGGTGTATATTTATAAATTGAAGAATTTATGGTTGTACGAATTTAAGGAAAATGATAAACCCTAACAATAGTCGAAATTTTGATAAAAATCGTGATGATTTGATTAGATTGGCTTTCTTGGTGATTCGATTGAGGGGAGCTTTGTTTCTATGTATTGTGGTTTTATTGGAGAGTGCGCTATCCTTTCCAAATCGGTAAGTAAGATTTATTTCAATACTTTTATTTAATGTGTATACTCTATTTTAAAATATTTGTTAAATGAGTATGATTTGCAGCGTGTTTGAAATATTTTGATTGGTTTTGAAATTGATTTTTGTGAACCGATGGAGTGTCCAAAATTGTGTTGAAATATTGAAATTATGCATCCATGTAATTAAACTGTATATTGTGTCATTTTATACTATATATTGCATTTGGTTTGTGAACCTGATTTCGGCACATTTTGATACGATTTTGGATTTGGTCTTGAGGGCTTTGGTATGTATTGTTCCGTAGCTACGAAGGACACCGTGAGAGACGCTTTGGTGGCATCCTGATATGCCTAGGCCTGGGGTATCCCACGAGTTGTCGTGATTTTTATTAACGATACGGTACTACCCAGGTTAAACCCAAAAGAGGGAGGATTTTGATACTCTCTTCAAATCTAGCACCTGGACGGGGTTCATCGCCAACGCCGGGGTGGAGAGCACTTTAAATAAACTTGCATATAACACCCCCGGTGCGTCTGTTATAGGTCGCGGTAGACCTCTGCCAGGACATTTACAGCTGGTAGCTCTATGATTTTAGTGCCAGTGCTTTGGATGCATATTTGACTTGAAAATACGTGCTAATGATATATTATTAAAATGAAAAGTATGATGATTTGAAATATGATTCGTATACTTATGCTTTGATACTCTAATTTCACACTTCATATTTGACGATTACATTGACCCACTCACTCACTGAGTATTCTTCCCCGAATACTCACCCCTCATTTCCCTTCTTGTTTTAGAGATAGTATTTGACAAGGAGCGTTGTTTTAGGACGCTTGGTATCATTGGGAAATCTGGTTTGGACTTGAGAAGTCATTATATATTTCTACTGCAAATTTGTATTGGTAATCTATATGCATTCTAAGATCTATAGAGGGCTATTGTGTAATTCTGGGATGACTGTATAAATATAGACATTTAAATTATGGAACTCTCATGTCATTGCATAACATTGCATTGAGGCATTTCTTATTCGTTGCGTATGTACTTGGGAATGTGTTATGTCTTAGAAGTGTACTCTAGGATCGCTCGGTGTCACCTATAAATCACAGGAAGGGAGACTGGCAGCTGTCCATGCCTTTGACGGGGGTATGGCAGTAGAGGTCTGTAGCTAGAATGTTGGAAATTTTATAGCCTTATGTTATTCTGATGTTAGTTGTGAGATTGGTTGATTTTGGAGAGATCGGGATGGCCATTTGATTATTTTACAGGATGGTTGAAATTTATACAAAATTAAGTGTAATTGGGAGACCTCCGAAATATGGGGAGGTTCTACCCGATTTTTTGTAAAAATACAGCCGACATTCAGGACAACAGGCGGCTATTCACAATCCCGGTCCGGGGCATGATAATAAATGAATGTGCGTCATATATTGTGAAATATTTGAATTATGAATGTTATGGTACTATTTAGAAATTGTTTTGTTGAAATTTTGACATATGAATTGTGAATTAGATATTTGCAAATGAAACGGTGCATGAAATTAATGGCTATAGTCATTCCCCTCACGGAGTGACCCGACGGGGTGACCCGACGGGGTGACCCGACGAGGTGACCCGACGGGGTGACGTGGTTGAGGGTTGGATTAGATTAGCGGGAGAGACAAACATGACTCCCTTTGCTGTATGTCGACCTATATGTGGATGCACCCCAGTGAGGCACGATTCAATACCAAGGAAAGGGGTTTTGGTATTTTGGGATATATGGAATGAAAACCCTTGGCGGGCTTTCGTTCGGGTTGGCTCAAACCTGGTACGTGAGTGTTTTTATAAAAGGGCCCCATGATTTTGGGAAGACTGAAATTTATGGATGCATGTTTGTTTAAATTATTCTGATTTGTTGAGACTATTTTATATTCAAAGAGTTGTTTATGAAAGATCTTTGACTACCTCACATTCACCTTTCATTTATTGTCACAACACCATTACACTCCACTTGCTGAGTATCCCTAATACTCACCCCTCTCTTTACATTTTTCAGAGAATATTTAGTTTGGAGACTGGATGTGGGAGCTTACGAAGGATATTTCGCTGATTTGCATAGGTATTTAGTAGTGTAGGGTTTTTTGAGAGTTGTAAATCGTAGATCTATGGAAAGGAAGTTATGTACATCTCATACCATGAGGATTTTACTGATATTTGTTGAGTTCTTTGACAAGTATTGGTAAAATCCGACGATTATGATTTGAGAATTCATTATTTTGATTGAACTATTTTTTGGAAAATATTTTTTCTTGTATTGGGACATTTGGATTGAAATGTTGAATTTCGATATTATTTTCGGTGTTATGAAGTTCTATACATCTCATACCATTTGGACTTTATTGATAGCTTGTTTTCTTCAGGCAAGTATTAGTAAAATTCTTGACTATGATTTGAGATTTCTTTTATTTTGAATGTTTTATTTTTACTGAGATTTCTAGAATGGCTGGGATGGCCACACTGTATGCATGTATGTACAGGAACGAACTAGATGGGTCCTTTGCATGTGTATTGTTTTATGAATTTCTTATTTTGATGGATTTATATACTGGAAGATTTATTGTTCAATAATGTAGTCTTGTGGAGTCCCGGTATATGAGGAGATTCTGCTCGTGTACCGAGACAATACGGTGGTTGTGTGTACTCGATCCGAGAATCTGGGCATCACATATCTATTCTATCTTTAATTTAAGCTAAATATTACTTGAATCGGAGTAGTAGGCATAAAGTTATAGTATTTTTATTGAAATTGCACAGAAATAGTTTTTAAAGCCAAAACTAAAATTAAAAAGAAATTTTATAAAATTATACACATAAAATCTGAAAATAATATAAACTAGAATATTTTAGATCGATATCTTGTCTTCAATTAGAGATAAGAATCGCTTAAATTGGAGGAGTACATAAAGAGATATGGAGTTTCTCCCAAATCTGCGCAAAGTTGAATTTTGGAAACTTAGATTTGAAAATTTTCTAAATATGGAATTTGAGATTTTATTTTAAAGAAAAATATTTTCATATGCAATTCGTAATCCTATAATATGATATTATCGAAATAATTGATGAATAATATATTGTTTAATCTAGGCATATGGTTACGTTTTCGTACGTAGGGTGACTAATTCGAGAAATAAGAACAGTTAAGGAAAGTGGTGTACCCTTCCTAGTCGAGATGAGTAGGATGAACTATTTCTGACTTTAAATGAAAAAATAGTTTGATCATAATTTTTATAAATAAATTTTGAAATGTGATTTAGAGATGTTTTACTGTTTGTGGCATGTCTTGAAATGATAATTCTAAGAAAATTTCCATTTTGATATTACGACTTGATAGTGTCATGATTTTCCTTATGAGTAAAGATTTATGAATGATGACATATGACTCATGTGTATGATTATGAGATGCTGCATTGTGGCTGTAACACACTCCTTACCACGATATTGAGCGTTTACCCAATAGGGTGACGTGGTAGAGTAATACAAGAGCAAGAGTTTGAGCCCCCTGACTCTGGCTAACGGATCTAATAAACGACCACCCGTGAGGAACGTGTCAACACCAAGAGAAGGTGGTTAAAAGAAACAAATATATATATATATATATATATGTTTCATTTTATAGTATTGTGGTGACCGTTTGGTGGATTTTATCCTAATTAGGCCAAACTATGAATAGAATATGATTTATTACCGACTAACTCCCCATGATACATGATTATGATAAGCATGCATATTATTTTGAATTACACAATATATTGCAAATGGATATAAATTTGAAAATGATGATTTAACTTACCACTCTCACAAATTCATTTATTATCATTATATAGTTTTTGCACTTCATTCACTGAGTATGTGGATTATACTTACCCCCTCACATTTAAAAATTTTCAGCTTATACTGTACTTGACTTACTTTGAGGTACTGTTCCACGAGTTTTATTGAGAGACGTTATCGGGTAAGTATTCATACTTATCCTTATTTACAATTGGACCGCCCATATAAATATTATATGTAAATCGAAGGTAAATGTTTTAAAGAAATTTCTAAAAAAAATTCTTCTTCAAATCTTCCGCTATATGATTTGACTTAAGATATCGAGCAGAGTCATAATATTGGCCTTGCATCACCTCGACGTGTGAGTAGGGCATACCTATGACTCGAGAAGTGTCTGTTCGCGTGTTCGACCTGCGGGTCAAGGCATGACAACCGACAATAAAATTTACTGTTAGCATAGGGCTTTAATTTTGTAGTGAGTATATGTAACACTGACATTTCGGTATCCGTACAAGTGTACTAGTTTTGAAATATATATATATATATATACATATATAGAGAAAAAATTTTATTTATATTGATTTTTGATTTTGGTGTATTTAATTTAAATTTTTGGATATTTTTTAAGTTTTCGTGTTCGCAATCATAATAAATCCTATTTTTATGAAATTCGCATTTTAGAAAAATATAGGTGTGAAATTATATATATACATATATATATAATTGTAAAAAACAAAAGGGGGGAAGCGCTGCGTTTTGGCCCAAAACACAGCACCTCCCCCAAATGGGATTAGGGCTTTTAGCCTTAATCTTTTCCCCTCCCATCTCTTCATCTTCCTCTCTCTCTCTCACTCTCTCTTTCTCTCTCTCTCTCTCTCTCTCTTCGGCTTTGCTCGAACCTACCACCCACCCATCGACGCTGCTCGCTTCACCGCCGCTGCTCCTTCCTCCCGCGAGCACCGATCTTCAGTGAGCACGACTGCAACTCCTTCCACCACTACGCGATCTCCCCAGCGCGAGCGCGCACCAGCCCATTAATGTGCAGCCCGCGAGCCCATTGCGGCCCGCGAAGCCTATACGGCCCGCAGGTCCGCCAACCTGCTGACCCGTGAGCCCGCGAGCCCACAACGGTCCGCGACGGCCCATGAATGCCCACGAACCTCCACGCAAGTAACTGATTTAGAGTTTTGATTCTGATCTAAGTGTTTATGACCTAACTAATAAATCTTGTCTTGATAGGGAGCGTTTCAGATTTTGGAGTGATTTAAGAGACATTCGAACAAAGGTATGCGCTTCGAGAAAACCCTAGGTGAGGGATTTCAGAATCATTCAATTTGGTTATTGAATTTAGGATAAATTTAGGATAATAAGTCTTGTATATGTTAGAATATAAACTAGATTCGAAATGAATGCATTTTCGGATATTATATGCGGTTCATTAGGTTAAGTGTATGAATTTATATGAAATGGGAGTGTTCAGGATGATAGAATCAAATTAAGTTGATTTGAATAGTTTTCCTTCGAGTTTAAATTGACCTATGCATGAAAATAGTAAGAAATTGGGATTTGAGTTCAAGGGTTGATGCAACCTTTCTCATTATAAATTGTTCTGCTTATAGACAATTTAAATATGATCTCCATATTATAAAAATAGACTCATATACCTTGAAAATGACATATGACTTGAAACATTTGGATGTTAATCGAAAAGTGTATGATTTTTAAAAAATTTTCCATCTTATAGGAAAATAATTTATTTTAAAACTTATTTCCGATCTTGAGTGATTTTAGAGTTGAATTTGACTTGATTTAAAAGTACGTTAATTGTTCATAAATGAAATGCAATTGATGACATTAGAGTGTATTCATAAATTGAAGAGTTAAGGTTTGTACAAACATAGGGAAAATGGATAAACCCTATAATACTTGAAAATTTGATAGTAAATTATAATGATCTGATTAGGTTGATCTTTTTGGAGACCCGATGAATCAAATTGGATTTTTTTGACAATAGAGAGTGACCACTCTCTCTAGAAATGTGAGTGGGACTTGGACATCTACTATTGATTGACAAATCATGTTTTACCGATTTTCAAACGACATGACTTTTATACGTGTGAAAACTAACTTTTTGGATTTTGATAGACATATTTTTGTGACCATTAGAGTGACCCAACTATTGATTTTATTGATTTGCATCAATGAGTTTGATAACCAGACACTGTGCCATTCTTTTGACATATTGACAAGTTTTAATGTTTCTACTGTATTGACACGTAATTTTAAATGGATTTACATGTACTATTTGGGCTATACGTCCGGTCGATGTTATGTTACGATGCATGAGGCTATATGCCCGACCGATATGATAATATGATGCATGGGGCTACGTGCCCGACCGATTTGGTGATATAGTGATATGCTTCCTATAGCATTCCGTAGCTACGAAGGACATTTGGTAGAGGTACTCCTTGTGCCCGGATGCATTTCGGCCGGAGGTATACACCAAATTGTTATGTGTATGAGTGTTCCAGGTTGACCCTCATCGGGGAGGACGTAAGTTTACCTCTGTCTAATACTGGGCGGGACACCATACACGGCCGACTATATATATATTATTATTATTATTTAGAGGCTAATTGGGATAGTTTATGGCCAATATTGGGGTAAAGAGCCATTATTTGATATTTGCATAGTGAAAACCCCAAATGCGCCCGTTCTTGGTCGAGGTAGACCATTGTCGGGATTGTTTATTTGGTTGGCTCTACATATGTGACTTGATACATGGATGGATGTATATGTTATTTTCTGATGTGTGCCTTGAGATATGTTTTACTCTAAAACAACACGTTATTTTCACACACTCGATATGATGTTACATGCTTTGACACTCCAAGTTCACTCTCGATATTGATAGCATGATATCAATCCCCTCACTTGCTGAGTATCCTCCCATAGATACTCACTACTCGCTTTCTTTCCCACAGGATTAGTCTCGGACTGAAGAAAAATTTTATGATTTCATACTTGTGGCATGGACTTGATAGCAACAGGCTTGGGTATGGATGTTACCATATCGTTCACTACGATTATTAGAGATTTTAGTTGGATCAATGTATTCATCAATTTATTTTTTTGGGATGACTGTATAATTATGAACATTCATTCGAGAAACTCTCATATTGACTCGGTTCACTTGCATTGAGGTACCTATATGTATTTAAAATGTTAACTTGGGAATTTATTGTACAAGTGTATAAACATTTAGATCCGCTCGGTGTGGCGGCTGCTTATACTCTAGTTTAGCATGACAGTAGAGGTCTGTGGTTAGGACTGCTAGAAATTTCTATGGCCTTGCATTGTCCTGGTTGTCTGCTGTGTTTTGGTTAATGGCTGTGAGGCCAGAATGACCCTTTTATTAAATTGGTAGGATGGTTGTGAATATTCCAAGGTAAATTGTACATGGGAGACCTTCGAAATATGAGGTTCTGCCCGATTTTCTGTAAAATTGTAGTCGGCATCCAGGGCAACGGGCGGCAGCCCGGTTCGGGGCATGACTGTATGGTTGGTATCAGAGCGTCTAGGTTAGAGAAAGGATAGTAATAAAAGTCTTTCCAAGTACATTTAAAAGTTCTCACTGCATTAAAGAGTTTCGTATAGTCATTTAAAGTCCCATACATGGTTGTAGACTACCAATTTCATTCATTTTAGGGGGTTAGTTACTACGTAACTAACCCTAATTTTTAAATCATTGCAAACTCTAGAGTTATATCTAATGAAAATTCTCTTTGTAGAATTATGCCACCTAGACGCGGTAGACCGTGGGACGCGAAACTAGACTCGTACTACCCAAGACTCCTTAAGTGCCTGACCCTTCGAGGGGACCTAAGACCCTTGGAGTCCTGAGGCTGCTTCCTCTTCACAGGCACCCCCTGTAGAGCCTACTCAGCCGGCTGCTCCATCCGAGGTTCCACCACCATCCCTTAAGGCGTTTAGGTAGGTGTATGAGTGGTACACCTCCCATGGGGTTCAGATGCCACCCCCACCACCACCGCCACCGCCGGCAGTGCCGACTCCTACGGCCATGCCACCTCCACCAATACCGATGGGCGTACCGACTCTTACGGCCATGCCACCTTCAGTTGTACCAGATCAGCCCTCAATTGTTGGTCCTTCCTCTGTTTCAGGACCTAGTGACACTACCTCCTCCACCTTGAGGCGTATTCATGAACTCACACAGTTGGTAAAGGAGGCGAGGCAGTTAGGCTGCACAGAGTTTGTGGGAACGGGTGATTCCATAGCAGCGAAGCACTGAATCAACTGCACCCGCAGAATTTTGACTGATCTAGGTTTGAGCGAGGACTACCAGCTTCGGATACCAGAGAGACTGTTGGATGGCGACGCCCTCACTTGGTGGGAGGCGATTTGTGACGATGCTACCGAGTCGTTGCGATGGGAGGACTTCCTGCAGAAGTTCGATCGTAGATACTTCTCTGAGTTCCAGCAGGACTCCTAGAGGGCAAAGTTTCTGCACTTGCGGCAAGGAACCAGGACAGTGACAGAGTATGAGACGGAGATAAGGCAACTAGCTGCTTTCGTTCCAGACTTGGCAACGCCGAAATAGCTACGGTTCAAGTTTGAAGATGGCCTCAACTTGAACATCAGGAGATATATGATAGTGACTCCTAGTCTCTACTTTGTGGAAATCGTGGACTCAGCACTTAGGGCGGAGGAGATCGTTCGTGCTGAGGGCAGATAGCGGGAGTACAGAGAGCAAAGGAATAAGAGATTTGGGGCTTCTTCGAGCCCTGGATATCAGGGAGGCTTTTCTCAGTCGAGATAGGCACATACTGGGCAAGAATCGCGACCTCAGGAGTTTAGAGCACCGGCCCCTAGTGCCACTACTCAGAGTTCAGATCAGCGGCACCCCTTTTGCCGCCGATATGGTGGACACCACCCTTTTGGAGAGTGTAGGGTTCCTGTTACATGCTTCCAGTGTGGGAAGCCAGGGTACATTAGAAGCGCCTACTCTGAGTTAGGATTTGGAGGTTAGATAGCTTCAGAACACTGGAGTGTTCTCCGAGGACGACAGTAGGGAGCACATGCGCACTTGAATCACACCGCTCCACGAACAACAGTCGGGAGCAACACGGTACCGAGAGCAACACGGTACCGAGAGCAACACGGTGCCAGGACCATTCCAACAACAGTAGAGGACACAAGGCCGTGTATACTTAATGATGTAGGAGGATGCTCAGGTGAGTCCTGACATGATTATTGGTGCTCCTCCCACTGATCCCTATGTTTAGAGATATTTTTTTATATACCTTAGCACCATCACTAGTTAAAACCCTAGAGGCTTAACTATGTTGGTATGTATATACATTTTGATATATATATATATATATATATATATATATGTAAGTATATATCTTTCCATATTTATCAACAGATCTTTTTATTTTCTCACAATAGGAGTTATAAACATATGGGGAGTCGACGCTAGTGTCCTGATTGACACCAGGTCGAACATTTGTATGTGAGAGCGTCTTTTGCCCACGGGTTGGGTAAGCCTTTGTCACCACTTGATGAGGAGATATTGGTCATCACTCCTCTGGGTGAGTAGATACTTAAAGATTCTATCTACAGAGGGAGCAATGTCACGATCAGAGATGCGGTATTTGAGGCAGACCTGATTCCACTTGAGATGACGGATTTCGATGCCATCCTAGGGATGGATTGGCTAAGCATGCATAGAGCCTCAGTAGATTGCTTCACCAAGGAAGTGGAGTTTTGGAGACCTGAGGGGCCGTTGTTGAGGTTCCCAGGCGAGAGGCGAGAGGCGAGAGGCGAGTGTTTCCTCGCTGTATTGTATCGATGATGAAGGCCAATAGATTGATACACCAAGGGTGTACGACATACCTAGCTCATGTTATTGACACCATAGTAGAAGGACCGAGGATTGAGGAGGTCCCACTGGTGCAGGAGTTCCCAGATATATTTCCCGAGTAACTACCCGGACTACCCCCAGTTCGGGAGTTTGATTTCGAGATTGACATAACTTCAAGAACCACTCCCATAACTATTCCGCTATACAGAATGGCACCAGCTGAGCTTAGAGAGGTCAAGGTCCAGTTGCGGGAGTTGCTGGACAAGGGTTTTATCCGTCCAAGCACTTCGCCTTAGGGTACTCCGGTGTTATTCGTAAAGAAGAAGGACGGGACTCTACGATTGTGTGTGAACTATAGGCAGCTAAAAAAGGTTTCCATCAAGAATCGGTACCCTCTGCCGCGTATTGATGATTTATTTGATCAGTTCTAGGGTGCGCGGGTTTTCTCAAAGATCAATCTTCGATCTGGATATCATCAGTTGCGGATCAGGGCGAGGATGTGACCAAGACTGCATTTCACACCCAATATAGACATTATGAGTTCGTGGTCATGCCATTTGGGCAAACCAATGCACCAGCAGCCACAGACAGTAACCGAAGTGTGGAGTTTCCTTGGTCTTGCGGGGTACTATCGGCGGTTCGTAGAAAGATTCTCCCGGATCGCTGCTCTACTTACCAGATTGATGCGGAAGGACGTCAAGTTCTTTTGGGATGATCGTTGTGAGACGAGCTTTCAGGAGCTCAAACAATGACTGACAATGGCACTAGTGCAAGCTTTCCCCACAAGCAGCAGGGAGTACGTGGTATACAGCGATGCCAGCAGACAAGGATTGGGCTTTGTACTAATGCAGGATGGCCGAGTAATTACTTATGCTTCACGACAATTGAAGAAGCATGAGCTGAATTATCCAACGCATGATTTGGAGTTAACAGCTATAGTCTATGCATCGAAGGTATGGTGGCATTATCTTTATGGAGTGAATTGCAAAGTCTTCACTGACCACCAGAGCCTAAAGTATTTATTTACTTAGAGGGAGCTGAACCTTAGACGGAGACAAAAGATAAAGTTAGGGTCATCTGTGAGCGGATGAGAGCTGCCCAAGACAGGCAGAAGGTATACGCCGATCGTAGGCGGTGACCTTTTGAGTTTGCCAATGGAGATATGGTTTTCTTGAGGATATCTCCTTTAAAGGGAGTTATATGGTTCAGGCAGCGGGGCAAGCAGAGTCCTAGATATATTGGACCCTTTTGTATCCTTGAGAGGGTCGGGAGTGTGGCAAACAGATTAGAGCTACCAGATAAACTATCCCGTACTCATGATGCCATCCATGTCTCAGTACTCTGAAAATATCTAGTTGATCCTTCTCGTGTACTTGAGCCTCCACCTGTTGAGTTACGAGAGGACCTTAGTCTTCCAGTTCAGCTTGTGGCTATTCTAGATTGACTGGTCAAAAAATTACGGAGCAAGGAAGTTTTACTGGTCAGAGTTTTGTGGAGGAGTGACCAGGTCGAGGAGGAGATCTGGGAGCCCGAGGAGAATTATTTAGTATATTGCTTCCTTTTTATTTCAAGAACGAAACTTGTTTTTATGGGGTTAGAAAATGTAATACCGATATTTCGTTATCCGTACAAGTGTACTGGTTTTGAAATATATATATATATATATATATATACATATATATAGAGAAAAATTTTTATTTATATTGATTTTTGATTTTGGGGTATTTAATTTAAAATTTTGAGTATATTTTAAGTTTCTGTGTTCACAATCATAATAAATCTTATTTTTATGAAATTCTCATTCTAGAGAAATATGAGTGTGAAATTATATATATACATATATATATATATATATATATAATTGTAAAAAAAAAAAAAGGGGGCGGGAAGCACTGCGTTTTGGCCCAAAACACAACACCTCCCCCAAATGTGATTAGGGCTTTTAGCCTTAATTTTTTCCCCTCCCGTCTCTTCATCTCTCTCTCTCTCTCTCTCTCTCTCTCTCTTCGGCTTTGCCCAAACCCACCACCCATCGTCGCCGCTCACTTTGCTGCCACTGCTCCTTCCTCCCGCGAGCACCGATCTTCCACGAGCGTGACTGCAACTCCTTCCGCCACCACGCGATCTCCCAGCGCGAGCCGAGCACGCCCCTGCGTGATCCACCCAGTGCGAGCACGATCGCACCCCTGCGCAATCCTCCATACGCGAACACAGTGCGCCTTAGTTCGCAAGCGAGCACCTCAGTCCGCAAGCAAGCGTGAGCTAGCCCGCGAGTGCGAACCAGGCCCTAGCACACCTGCGCACGAGCACGCAGCTCGTGAACCCCCTGCAGCCCGTGAGCCCACTGCGGCCCGCAGGCCTGCCAGTCTGTTGACCCGCGAACCCGTGAGCCTACTGTAGCTCTAACGGCCCGTGAGCCTATAACAACCCACGAATCTCCACGTAGGTAACTTTTTTGGGGTTTTGATTCTGATCTAAGTGTTTATGACCTAATTAATAAATCTTGTTTTGATAGGGAGCGTTTTAGATTTTGGAGTGATCTAGAAGACATTCGAACGAAAGTCTGGGTTTTGAGAAAACCCTAGGTGAGGGATTTCGGACCCATTCGATTTGATTATTGAATTTAGGGTAAATTTAGGATAAGAAGTCTTGTATATGCTAGAATGTAAATTAGATTCGAAATAAATGCATTTTCGGACATTATATGCAGTTCATTAGGTTAAGTGTAGGAATTTATATGAAATGAGATTGTTCAAGATGATAGAATCAAATTAAGTTGATTTGAATAGTTTCCCTCAGAGTTTAAATTGACCTATGCATGAAAATAGTCGTAAATTGGGATTTGAGTTCAAGGGTTGATGTAACCTTTCTCATTGTAAATTGTTCTGCTTATAGACAATTTAAATACGATCTCCATATTATAAAAATAGACTCATATACCTTGAAAATGACATATGACTTGAAACATTTGGATGAGAATCAAAAAGTGTATGATTTTTGAAAGATTTTCCATCATATAGGAAAATAATTTATTTTAAGGCTTATTTCCGACTTTGGGTGGTTTTAGGGTTGAATTTGACTTGGTTTAAAAGTACGTTAATTGTTTATAAATAAAATACAACTGATGACATTAGAGTGTATTTATAAATTGAAGAGTTAAGATTTGTACAAACTTAGGAAAAATGGATAAACCCTATAATACTTGAAAATTTGATGTTAAATTGTGATGATCTGATTACGTTGATATTTTTGGAGATTCGAGAAATCAGATTGGATTTGTTTTGAAAATAGGGTGTGACCACCCTCCCTAAAATTGTGAGTGGGACTTGGACATATACTATTGATTGACAAATCATATTTTACCGATTTTCAAACAACATGACTTCTATACATGTGAAAACTAAATTTTTTAATTTTGATAGACATATTTTTATGACCATTGGAGTGTCCCAACTGTTGATTTTATTGATTTGCATCCATGAGTTTGATAACTGGATACTGTGCCATTCTTTTGACATATTGACATGTTTTAATGATTCTACTGTATTACCACGTAGTTTTAAATGGATTAACATGTACTATTTGGGCTATATGCCCGGTCGACGTTATGTTACGATACATGAGACTATATGCCTGGCCGACATGATGATGTGATGCATGGGGCTACGTGCCTGACGGACTTGGTGATATGGTGATATGCTTCCTATAGCATTCCGTAGTTACGAAAGATATTTGGTAGAGTCACCCCTTGTGCCCGGATACGTTTCGGCCGGAGCTATCCGCCAGATCGTCATGTGTATGGGTGTTCCAGGTTGACCCTCATTGGAGAGAACGTGAGTTTACCTCTTGTCTAACACTGGGCAGGACACCATACACGGCCGACTATATATATATATTATTATTATTATTATTTACAGTCTAGTTGGAATAGCCTGTGACCAATATTAGGGTAGAGAGTCATTATTTGATATTTGCATAGTGAAAACCCCCAATGCACCCGTCCATGATCGAGGTAGACCATTGCCGGGGTTGTTTGTTCGGCCGACTCTACATATATGACTTGATACATGGATGGATGCATATGTTATTTTCTGATGTGTGTCTTGAGATATATTTTACTCTGAAACAACACGTTATTTTCGTACACTCGATATGATGTTACATGCTTTGACACTACAAGTTCACCCTCGAAATTGATAGCACGATATCAATCCCCTCACTTGCTGAGTATCCTCCCATATATACTCACCCCTCGCTTTCTTTCCCACAGGATTAGTCTCGGACTGAAGAAAAATTTTGTGATTTCATACTTGTGACGTGGACTTGATAGCACCAGGCTTGGGTATGGATGTTACCATATCTTCCGCTATGATTATTGGAGATTTTAGTTAGATCAATGTACTAATCTATTTATTTTTTTGGGATGACTGTATAATTATGGACATTCATTCGAGAAACTCTCATATTGACTCGGTTCACTTGCATTGAGACACCTATATGTATTTAAAATGTTAACTTGGGAATTTATTGTACAAGTGTATAAACATTTAGGTCCGCTCGGTATGGCGGCTACTCATGCTCTAGTTTAGCATTACAGTAGAGATCTGTGGCTAGAATTGCTAGAAATTTCTATAGTCTTACATTGTCCTGGTTGTTGGCTGTGGTTTGGTTAATGGTTGTGAGGCCGGGATGACCCTTTTATTAAATTAGCAGGATGGTTGTGAATATTACAGGGTCAATTATACATGGAAGACCTCCGAAATATGGGGAGATTCTGTCTGATTTTCTGTAAAAATGTAGTCGGCATCCAGGGCAACGGACGACTGCTCATGACCCCTGTTCGGAGCGTGACAGTATACCTGGCATTGCACCGAGCATACTTGGAGGCGTTATACCTTAATGCTGGGTAGTGTATCTAGCATTGGGCCGAGGATTCCTAGAGGTGTTGTGCCTTGATTGTAGATGGTGTATCTGGCATTGCATTGATGCCGAGATTATAGATAGTGTATCTGGCGTT
Organism: Dillenia suffruticosa; assembly: GCA_033439265.1. Taxonomy (NCBI): domain Eukaryota; kingdom Viridiplantae; phylum Streptophyta; class Magnoliopsida; order Dilleniales; family Dilleniaceae; genus Dillenia; species Dillenia suffruticosa. Next base: position 10,021,860 of record JAVTVX010000019.1, read on the forward strand.
GCGCCAAGGATACTTGAAGGCGTTACACTTTGATGGATTTATCGCTTGTACTTCGTAGTAACTGTTTATAATCAACATAAGTTAACTCCTTTCGGTACCATAATGGAATACAAAAAAATTTAAGAATTGTCAATAAAATACTCTCAAAGAGGGAAAACATCTAATGAAAAGAGAAGAAAAACTCTAATGGGTGGTCTAATGCCACCAACAAAATAGCGAAGCTATAATAAAACTTTAGACAAAGTTTACTAAACAGAATGAGCCGAAAGGTCTTAGTCACAACTGATCTTTCCAATGCCGAGAGGCGTTTTAAATTTAATCTTCACATGCCTCATGCTCTGTAGTACTTCTAGAGCATTCAGATTTTGGCATCCCAAGATAGCATTATATGGTGCTGAAACTTTGCCACATTAAAAGTTACGGTAGCAGTGGTGGTGATCCCAACGTCATGAGGAGAGATATACACCTTTAGGATATAGCCATTCGTCAGAAAGCCCTTTTATAGGTATAACATGAGGTTGTAGATACACGTGATCATAGCTCATCTGTTTGAAGGCATCCCAATATAGGAGATTGCAACTCGCTCATTGATCGGCAAAAATCTTTTTAACTACAAATTGGCTAATCATTACCATAATAATCAATGGGTGTTCGCGTCCTCGATGAACTTCCACAAGATCATCATTATCAAATCCTATCATTGGCCTTTCCTGCTTTAGTCCCTTTCCAAAATGAATAGTTTGGTCAGCAGAAAAACTGGGGCCACTATCATCTTTGTTGGGCAGTGGCCTGTTTCTAGTAGGCTGGTTGACCAAGGAATGAGAGGACTGTTCCTAGAGGAAATGGTCATCAAATGTGAATTATTGGCCCATAAATGGAGGATTACTCTGTTTGCTAGTCCTCAATAGTTCACAGGCCCCACCATTCATTTGCCTCATCTCCTCATTTCTCGCCCTGTGGTTCTTAGTGAGAGCTGCTCTTGCGATCATCATAGATAAATCTTTGGAGCTTACCATCATAAACTAGTGTTTCCGGTTCATCCTTTAACTTCCAGTATTCATCTGTTAAGTGACCATAATCTCAGTGGAAGTGGCAGTACCATATTCGATCATTCTTGGAGTTATCACTCAAAAGATAACCCAGCCATCTAACATATAGCTTGTTCCTTATTTGTAACAAGATCTGCTCAGTGTTTTATTCAGCGGGATATAGTGATTGAATTTACAATAAGAAGGGGGTGTAGGCTAGTTCTTTTTGGGAGAATGTTGTTGAGAAGAGTGGCTGTGCTCGATTCCATTGGAGACAGGTTTAATTCACCGTCTGTCAAGTGCTTCTGCCTCCTTGGCAGCAATGTACTTCTCAGCGTGTGAGTAGAACTATCATTGTTAGGGGATTTTTTGTGATTGAAATCTTCATTCCTGAAGGTCGTAGTCCAGTTAGTAGTACTACTAAGGCTATTTAGTGATCCAAGTCTGAAACCTTCATCATTTCAGTTTTAAACTTTTCTAGAAAATCTTTAAAGGGCTCATCATCCCTTTGTCGCAATGAAATGAGGGAGGTAGACTTTCTCTTGGCCTCACAATTGATTACGAGGTAGGTCTCGAAATGTTCCCTTAATTGGGAGAAGTTTTTTATACCAAGCGAGAGTAGAGAATTAAACCACGACAAAGCATTCCCCTTTAGAGTTGTGGGTAAGTACATACAACTGGCAACATCAGACATGTCTCGAGAGATCATGATTGTCATGAAGTGGGAGGTGTGATCTCTGGAGTTGGTAATGCCATTATATCTCTCAATAGGTGGAAAAAGCACATCTCATGGCATTAGTTCAGTAGAGATCTTCGAGTCAAAGGGTGAAATGTTGGTCGAGTATTGTACGACTTTGTTACGCTCATTGTTGACACGTTTCAGTTCTGCAGCCACAAGATCCTCTATTTGTTTCCTCAAATCGTCAGGGTTATATAGAGAAGTTGCCGAGTGCTCTTGGTTCCCTCAGGGCTGAAGCCTATACAGGCACAAGTGTCCTAATCTCTATAGGAGGATGACCCCTAATGCCAATGGGCATGGCTGAGGCCTTCCAATTGTCAGCTCATGTCTTGAAGCTTTGATTCGAGCCTCTCTATTGTAGAGCGATGGGCTATGTTTGGGGAGGCTAGAGTAAGGTTTGGAATCTTCCAAGTTTGGTGTTGCGTGGTTGGTAGTGGAGTTCCTTCTTGAGGCGATCCCACAGCTAAATTTGGGAAATAGGAGTGTCCACCAGGTTGATTGGGGCTATTAGTTGAATATTCTCTATTGGGGTAGACATTCATCCATCCATCGCTGACATGGCTTCGGAATCATTTTGACTCCTTCCTTTTAGGGGCATGACTGGTAGAAAGCATGGCAAAACAAAGTATGAAACAAGTTTATTTCTAATATGTTCTGATAAATGGTGTCAATTTGTTGGAGGTGGGTTTCGGCTCCACAGATAATGACTCTAGAGGCTTGAGGGCCGAAACAAATTCAGTGTTGTTCCTCTCTCATTTCATGAGAATGTACTTGCAAAAAACCACCGGTAGATGGTATGATAGAGGAAATTCCAAAGCTTAAGTTAGTAAAGTGTTGGTAATGAGAGAACACAAGCTAGAGAGAGAGAGAGAGAGAGAGAGAGAGAGAGAGAGAGAGAGAGAGAGAGAGAGAGAGAGAGAGTCTGAGCCCTCTGTCGTGATTATGTGCCTTTTTTGTGTAGAATTTTTTATACATACCTCTTGGATCGCCTCCGTTTTTCCTATATATTGGGTTTGCAATTGAAACCTTAGTTTTCTCGTGGGGAGATCGATAGGGATATCTTGAGATTATTAGGGTTAAGGTCAAAAATTGATTCAATTTAAATTTGAAATGGTTTGAAATCTCTTTAACCCAGGAAAATTCAAGCCGTGATAGAGATCTCCTGCCTTATTGGAGACTTTTTGTCGAGGTTTGTTCCCTTTACAAGAGGGACTTTTCTATAAATAAGAGAGATTTGAATTTACTTAAAATCCATTATATTCGTCATGTAGTAGGGGCGCTTGCATTCGATGAGATCCATGCACTGAAAAGCCAAGTAGTTGGGGGGTTTATGGAGATTAAGACAACCGTGAGGGCTACAGCTTCCCGGTTGATTTTGGATCGTGGGGCTACGTTGTTTTGGCTACGGACCAACCTTTTGGCTATGGGCCATGGGCCATCAGTCCATGTGTTGTCGGATTTGTGCCACTGGGTCAGCAGAAATCCTAATTAGTATTTGCTCTTATATTTTATTCGCCATATAGCCCAAAAAACAATCTAATATAACTAAATTCTTAATAAGAACATTGTCACTAAGCCTTTACTATTTCAAATTAGATATTATGTTCATCTATTATCGTGATTTAGTTGTTTTTGCTGATTACTATCAATTATGTAATGAATTTATGTGCTGCCCAAGTTCAATCTAGCCGGTTTCTAATAATGACTTCTCATTCTCCACAAAGAAAGGAACTCATAATCAAGAATAATTTTGTGCGCACTTGTTTCCTTTTTTTTTTTTGAAATTTTTTTGTAGATTTCCTTTGATTTTCTTAAGACATTTTGATGAAATAATTCCATAATACAAATAAATTTTTAAAACATTTCAAGAAAATGTCATTTAGGAAAATTATATTTAAAGTTCTTGAATTTTGAATTTAAATTTCATTTAGGTCGTTAAGGTTTATTTTGTCACAATTAAATCTCTAACCTTCAATATACGTAATAATTGGATCCTCAGCTTCACATTGTTAATGATATGATAATGATGTGACTGTTATCTGTTTGCATGGTGTGTTGGATTGTTGTTGATGATGACGTGAACACAAGTATGTTACCGATGTGGCATATGACATGTAAGCAAACAACTTAGCATCTCTCTCATTTGATTACATGCACTGCTCCATTTTCCTCCTTCAATCAAGTAAAGAACTCTGTCTCTTCTCTCTCTATCAATCTCTCTTTCAAAGAAATCTGAGACAATGGCTTGAAATTGGGATATCTGAAGACTTGAAATAATGAATTCAGAGCTTTACCAAGTTTTAAGGAATAAAAGAAGTAGTTTTTGAGTTTTTTGCTATGCTTGATGACGATAATGGTTAGAATTATAATGAAAGAGGCAAGTAAAGATTAAGGTTTCGAATTGGACAGTATTTGGAATTTATTTGGTAAAACAACACTTTAATCAGCTTTAAAAAGAAAGAAAGCAAAATCAAGCACCAATTTAGAAAAAGAGAAGATTATCTGCGGTGAAGCAAGCTTAATAGTGATGGTGGTCGACATCTATGGTGGTAAAGAATAAACAGAAGCAGGGGCATTAAGTAAATGATAATTTATATTGAAATAAGAGAATTAAACTTTGAACAATTTTTAACGGAACAAAAAATGAACTTTTGGTGCTTCAATCTACATCAATGAGATTATTATCGGAATTTGTGGTGGAAAAATGAAAATAAAGCTCAGACTTAGAATTAGACATATCTCGAAGTCAAATTGATGAGAGAAAGCCTCATTAAGGTTTAGAAGGAAGAAAGCACATAGAATGGTGCTTTAATTTAACAAACCAAAAACTTGAAAATAGTTGACCGTGATGGTGGTGCGTAGAGAAGCTTTCCGAATGCATGAATAGTGAAATAGATGGGGACGATGGGTTTATGAGTGTAGTTATAAGGTATTGATGAGGTCAACTAGATGATTTGGTTCAATAATTAGAGTTATTTGAAAAGAGAGAATGTTTAAGCTTGTAGGAGGAAGAACAAGAACAATGGGAGGTAGAGAAATAGGTGGCTTTTCTTAGGCCTTGAAAATCTCATCTTCGGATTCTATTGAGAAGGCGATCACAGATTCGACAGCAACAAAGCCATCTTCTTCCACCATGATGGCAGCCAAATACCATTGTAGAAGGCCTAAATGTCTATGTAGGCTTTATTGGACTCGATGACGATGACATTCTCACATTTGGTCGGATTTCTACAGAGGGTGTCACACCCCAACTACCCTTGGTTCGAGCACATGCGACAACTGACATCTTATCCGAAATACGGGTAACCCTAACCCATACACCAAAGTATAATAAGAAATTTATTGATATCCATATATTTTTCAAAATAATTCAATAAATCCAAATAAACCAACATATATTATCATACAACCAAAGGACCAACCTAATCCGTTTCTGTTAAAAAACATGCATGCATAAGGCAAACCCCGCCTTTCAAATCCAAATACATGCACAAGGGATCCAAATCAACTCAATTAAAGACAATTCTCAAGTAAACTTTTGGTTAATCAATAGATTCTCAATATACATATACAAAACCAAACAAAATTCAAAAATCTAAAATCAGCAAAGATAGTATTCGAGATAATTTTTCAAAAATGGTAACAACTAATGCCTCCACAAATGTCCACTAATATCTCAAAATATAATCAAAAGAAATCGATACCCAAAGCGGCTCTCAAAATATCTTAGGTCAGGCTCAAGACAAGGGAAGTTAAATATCCTCTAAAAAAATAAAATAAGAAGAATGAGTATAAACAATACTAAGTGAATATAATAACATATTATGCAATGAATGAGGGATTAGTATGGAAATATCAAATAATATTTCCAAATTCTTTTTTTCATTGTAATCAAATACATCAATAATCATCATAAAAATTAAGATTTTAAACTAAATCCAATCATCAAGATGTGATAAAATTTTATGAATCCAATATATTTCACATTTTCTAAATATGGGGTTATCAAAATCATTGTTCTCGATAAAAGTCTACCACGACTTAGGGTGGGTCCATCAAAGAGTTTTAATAATTTAAGTTCACAAATACCCCAATTCTTGGCATTGGACGTGATGTTTTATTGGTGGTACAACCAATTATTCCACGATTTTATTTATTACGTTGGGCCATAGAGGTACCACACATGCTCGACTATCTCACATGGTCTAGTAACCCCACCACATTATCCCGTCGGGTCGCACTGTAAAGGGAAATGACTGGTCATTTAATAAGGGTTCAACAAATCATATGCACCATTTCACAAGATTCATAAATCCATTTCACATGCCAAATTTAATTCAACTATTTCTCAACTCAAGTCATACTCAATACATCGCATAAAATATGACACATTATTCATTTACAACAAATTGGATGCATAACTATGTCAAATTCAGGTATAGGGACATTCTATACATGCAAAACCATTTAAGATCCTTTTTAAAAATAATTTTAGAAAATTAAATAAATATTTACTTATTTAAAGCATAACATACAATCCATTCATCTCTTGGGAGGGTTAACACCTCCAATCCACAATCCAAAACTAAGGTAATTCCTCCTAAACCTTCAATCGTCTCAACCTATGGCAATACACACCATTTCATAGTTAATCATAAATCAAATTTGAGATTAGTTATTTTTTCCCTAAATTTTCCTAACCATAGATTTTCAACATCATCAAATGTATGTTCAATTCTTTCTAATAAATATTATAGATCTAAGAAAATCATCTTCCATTTAATATTTCCCTCAATTTCATCATTATACAAACTCAAAATCTAAACCTCCAAACTCAATCCTTTAAATCTCAACATAAAAATTCAAAGACATGATAAAGAAACTCAAATCTAGTTAAGAGGAGATGATTACCTTAAACGAAACCACCAATTTCGTTCTCAAGTTGAGTTATACCAAAACCCTAAACTTTTTCTCTACAAAATTCCAAATTTCAATATAAATTGTAATTTCATGTAGAAAGAAAAATTACCTCTATTGGGACCCCAATTTCATCTCTTGTTGAGTTACACCAAAACCCTAAGTTTTTCTTTCTCTCTCTAGAAAACTCAGTTCCCTTACTAGAACCAATCCTGTAGAAGCCTCAACATTTGGGTTTTTGCTTAAACAGTTGCTCTTGAAGAGAGCAAAGAGAAAGGAAGAGTTAAAGGGAGGGGATGGGGTTTCGGGTGATGAGAATGGGAAAAAGTAGGGGAGGAAGAGAGAGAGAGTAAAATAAAAAATTGGGGAGTGGATTTTGACTTTTCTTTTCTTTTTTTGTGTTTTCAGTATTATAATTCCTAACCCCTAAAAAAATTTCGTTCTCAAGATTTCAAAGAAAATTATACATCAACAAGACTGAGGTATTGCTTTTTCATAATATTCTTGGGTTCCCAAATCTCTTATTCAGCTCGATTACTTTTCCCTATTGGACCTTAATAATAAGGACTTGTCTACTCCACAACCTCTTGATTTGGCAATCAAGAATAGCAATGGGTTGGACTTTGAATCTCAGGTCCTTTAGCATGTGGGAAGGATCTACAAAGTATTTCTTTAACATCAAGACATGGAATACACCATGTATCTTCATCAAATCCAGAGACAATTGAAGCCGGTAAGCCATCTTTCCTATCCTCACAAGGATATTGAAAAGGCTAATGTACCTAGAATTTAAAATTTCCCCTTCCGAAATTGAATCACACCCTTCCAAGGTGATATTTTCAAATCGACCATGTCTCCGACCTCAAATTGAAAAGGTCTTCTCTTTCTGTTGACGTAGCTTTTTTTATGTCTTGAGTTGCCTTTACTCTTGCCTGAATCACCTTCACTTTCTCGACGATTGTTTCAATTAACTCTATATTTCCAATCTTCCTCCCTCCTACCTTATCCCAAACAATTGAGTTCGTCACTTTCTTCCATATGGAGCATCATAGGGTGGCATCTCAATACTAGCTTGAAAGCTATTGTTGTATGCAAACTCAATCAATGGGGGGTGGCTATCCCAACTACCTTGGAAATCCATCACACATGCTCTAAGCATATCCTCCAGGGTCTGAATTGTGTTCTTTGATTGCCCGTTGGTTCGAGGGTCGAAGGCAATGCTATACCTTAACTTGGTTCCCAACGTGATAACATGCAATTTATTGAATTTACTATTGTTATCATGGTTTGAATTTGAATTGTTTAATACACTAATGGTTGGTTTTATTGAATTTTATTTTTAGGAAATTGAAATTGAGAACTTGGAGCAAATTGGGCTTAACAAGAAAATTTTGGAGCTAATTGGGAGTAAAGTTTATAATGGGAAGATTCCTAATTGATTTGAAAGATTAAAAGGAAGGAAAATGCTACTAAATCTCTCATGTTACTAATTCTCTCAAAGAGGTTGGAAGGAAAAAGCACATTCATATATTTTCTTTCCAAAAAGGGGCCGGCTGCCTTGCTTATTTAAATGAAGGGCTGCACTCAATGACACAACATAATACTCTCTACACAATACTCCAAGGAGGTGGCTACATCTTAAGGAGAAAAGAGAGGAACTTCATGACTGTTCATTCAATCTCTCATTAGGTTTTATTTCTTATTTTTTTCTTTCTTCTTGCGAACATTATTTTTTTTTATTTTCTTGTGTTGATATTTACCACCATGAGTGGTTAGTTCTTTTATTCTGATTCAAGGGGAATTTTAATCGATTGTTCTTCATTGTGAGGTTATGTTCTTAATTTAATTTCTTGTCTTTTATTTAAGTATTCGTCGATTATTGGTTTATTTTTATGAAGAATTGGTATTGGTTAATCTGACAATTTAATTCAATATCAATTTTTCTACTGCATCCAAGATTTCAGTGATCCGTAATTATCATGAATGAATGGTATGAGTAGCAAATAGGTTATATATATTTATGGGTCGTTTACCGATATTCATTTTAACCTAAGGAATCGATAAAACAAAATCGAATAATTGTACGGCTATCCTGGTTATTTGTATTTTGGTTTAACTGTTTTCACAGAACTTAATGCTGTCATTATTTGATATGGAACGCTATCGTGCCCAGTCGATTAATGATAAGTTTTGATTGGATGCTGAGTTTGGTCAATTATTTTAGGAAAACACAAGATTTATTATGGCTATCCTAATAGATCTAAGGTTAAATACTTGAATTGCAAGAATAATATTTTCAACCAATGATCAATAAGACAATCGAATATATGAACCCTTGGATCGGAGTTTGCTGAATTGAATTTCTTCTTTAAATTTAAGTATTTTTGCATATTTGATTTGTTTTTTAATTTTACCTATTTAATTTTGATTTAGGAATTTCTTTTATAAACCCCCCATTTTATTTTGGCATTACTAAGGAGTTAAGTTAATATAGTTCCCTTGGGATTCGACCTGATAACCACTATTGCTACAGTTTGTTGCATTAGGGAAATCAGTATTAATTTGAGGGTTTCGACAACCCGACCAAATTTTGGCGCCGTTGCCGGGGAACTATTTTAATTTCTTAGTTTGTGTTTTTCACTTGTTTATTGATTTTTGGAGAGGAAAAGATGGAAAATCGTGATAGAACTATGAATGAGTTAGCTGTATCAATTTTGAACCAACATCCCTTGTATATCGAGAACCCAACTCATGAGATAAGTCACTCGAATCTTGAAAATCAAATTTATGAATTGACTGCTTTGATTCGTCAGATGGCTGTAGGGCAAATACATGCAACCAAAGTTTGCGGCATATGCTTGATACCCGGACATCCTACGGATATATGTTCATCTCTGCAAGAAGATTCTACTCATCAAGCAAATGCCGTAGGAGGATTTCCTGGCCAACCTCAAAAGAAGTATGACCCCTACTCTACTTATTATAACCCCAGATGGAGAGAACATCCAAACTTGAGTTGCGGGAATCAAGGAGGACAAACAAGATATTCTCCTCAGCAATTCAATAGGCCAACACATGCACCGACACAATTGTCTAATTCAGGTATATCCCTAGAAGATATTGTGAAAGCTCTCGCGACTAACACTCAACAATTTCAACAGGAAACGAGAACTAGCATTCAAAATTTGGAAAATCAAATCACTCAGCTAGCCACTTCGGTTAGCAATTTGGAGGTTCGAATCTCAAGGAAATTACCTTCACAAACGGTAGTAAAACTTAAGGAGAATGATAGTGCAATGGTGTTTCGCCCAAGAAGGTAGATGAAAAGAAGGATGAAAAAGAGGATAAGGTCATCGATGAAAGTCCAATTAAGTTTGAGAAATCCAAGATGGAAGAATACGAGAAGGAAGTAGGGAAAATAAGAGGTAATGAGATAGGTGAGAATGTGTCTGATATCATCAAGAGAACTCTACCTGAAAAATGTACAGATCTAGGTATGTTCACTCTATCTTGTATTATTGGTAAGAAAAAAATGGAGCATGCCATGTTAGATTTAGGAGCACCTGTTAATATCATGCCTTATTCAATTTATAGTGCTCTAAAATTGGGTCCTTTAAAAGAAACTGAGGTTGTTATTCAGTTAGCTAACTATTCTTATGTTTACCCAGAGGGGATTGTTGAAAATATTTTGGTGCAGGTTAACGAATTAATTTTTCCAACAGATTTTTACATCTTGAAAATGGAAGGAGACACTATCACAAATTCAGCTCCACTTCTATTAGGACAACCATTCATGAAGACAGTAAAGACCAAAATAGATATGGATGAGGGTACTCTCTCCGTCGAGTTCAACGGCGAGATTGTGAAATTTATTATTTTCGATCCTATGAAGTACCCAAATGAGTGTCAATCAATTTGTTCTACTGATATATTTTATTTAATTGTGCAGGAAATTTGTGAAGAAAAATGTGATATTGATTTTGAATTGAATGCACAATTAGATATGGAAGAAAAGTCATATGAGCCTCACAAAGTAAAGTTGAAGCCTCCTTGAAGAGAAACAAATGAAGACTATCGAGCATAACGACGTTAAATAATTGCGCTTATTGGGAGGCAACCCAAAGTTTTTTTTTTTTTTTTTAAGAGTTTGATTAAATTTTTAGTTATTTCATTTTTTCAATTTTAAATTTTTTATTAGTGTTATTTATCCCTTCTCTTAATTTTTTACATGTGTCCAGCACTTTTCTCAAGCCACGTCACAAATAGAGTGATATTCAGATTTCGGACAGAAGTACTCCTCCTCACACCAGATGATCACGCGGTATTCTGAAAGTTTAATCCATAAATTGGGCAGAAGCACTCCTTCCGATCTTCAGGCCACAATTTCTGCATTTCAATCTTCTCAATGGGAAAAAAGCGCGTTGCAGAGCACAAGTACGGGCTTCGGGGTCGACCGTTTGCCTTGTCACTAGCTCACACTCCAGTAAAAAAAATCCAAACGTGCAAGCACCAGCGATTAGGGGAGTTCTCTCTCTCTCTTTTCTTCATTGTCTTCAATTTTAGCATTTCATTTCATTGTCTTCATTTTTAAGTTCACTTTTTAATTGGTTTATCTCTTTTATTGCATCAAGTTTTTATTTTTTGTTTCTAGTCTCTGAGCTAGGATAGTGTTGGCGATGATTTATTTTTGCATTGTGCTTAGGCATATTATCTTTGCATACATTGAGGACAATGCCGCATTTAGGTGTGGGGGAGAATTTCAGGATTTCTTGAATCCATGTCATTTCTCTATTTTCCTTCCAATTCCATACTCTTTTGATTTTCATCAGAAAATGATCCTTGAGTTAGTATACATTGTTTCCTTGAGTTGGAACTCATGAAAGAGACAAGTATGATTAGTTGTATTTTGGACAAAAATTCTTTTAAGCATTCAATTGACTTTGATGATTGAATTAGATGCAAATGTACAAGATTCGATACAATATTACACACTTTGTGAGCATTTGAGCCTTGAGAGCATATTATCATTTTTGCTCTAATTTTTTTTGTGTGTGCATCAATCATAGTGTGTTTATTCTAGAACTTGCTTTGTAATGCTTTTCAAGACCACATTCATGAATTCATGCATTAATATGATGGGGACAATTAGGCTTAAACACTTTATCTATCTTAAAAGACCTTCCCGTACATACTTATTCCCTAGTGAGCCAAATTAAGCATTTATCCTTTTTTTTCTTTGTTTATAACCTCGCAAATTGACACACAGCCTTCTTTTTGTGCTTAACCTTCTTTTTGGTCCTCATATCAAAGAAACATGTGTTAGGGGTTGAATGGATGGGTATTTGCAAAGGGGAAATGGGATAGTTTTATATTGGGGTGTACTGTTAGAAATTTATTCATTAGATTTATGAGATTTGTATATGCACTATATGTTCTTCCTTGAGATTGATATTCGATTGTTCTCTCTCTCTTCAAAAAAAAAAAGCAGAAAAGAAAGAAAAAAAAAAGAGAAGAGAAAAGTATTCAGAAATTTGATCGAGAAATGATAATGTTTTGTTTAGTCAATTTTCTTTGGGTTGATTGTATCACCATGTAATGGGATGGGCTTGATAGTGGGAAATAGTCTCGTCATTGTCTGTTTGTTTTCTTTGATATGCATTTACACATCATATCCCCTTTTATCCTACCCATACCTAAGCCAAGTTACAACCCATGTAAAGACCCCCAGATTTTTGTACTGAATTCATATATTCAGTGGTGGAGATTTGATTAATAAGCAAGCCTATGGTAATAGCATACTATGCTTTCATTTTGAGAGTTATCAATAAATTCCCTTTAAACACTTGAGTGCATAGAGCGATCTCCTTGTGAGGGTAACGGATCTTGTTGTATTGAATTCTGATGATATTGTTGAGTCTATTGGGATACTTATATTTTCTTTTAAGGTTATACAAACTATGATTACTTGCTCTCTGGATTGTGATTCTGGCTTGAATGTTTCAATGTGTGCTACTTGAGATTGTTGAATGATGAAATGAAGGAGGGGAAGGAGTGAAGAGGAGAATGATTGTATGGCATTGGCATTGTAAATGCTTGAGGACAAGCATTGGTTTGGTATGGGGGAATTTGATAACATGCAATTTATTGAATTTATTATTGTTATCATGGTTTGAATTTGAATTGTTTAATGCACTAATGGTTGGTTTTATTGAATTTTATTTTTAGGAAATTGAAATTGAGGACTTGGAGCAAATTGGGCTTAACAAGGAAATTTTGGAGCTAATTGGGAGTAAAGTTTATAATGGGAAGATTCCTAATTGATTTGAAAGATTAAAAGGAAGGAAAATGCTACTAAATCTCTCATGTTACTAATTCTCTCAAAGAGGTTGGAAGGAAAAAGCACATTCATATATTTTCTTTCCAAAAAGGGGCCAGCTGCCTTGTTTATTTAAATGAAGGGCTGCACTCAATGACACAACATAATACTCTCTACACAATACTCCAAAGAGGTGGCTGCATCTTAAGGAGAAAAGAGAGGAATTTCATGACTGTTCATTCAATCTCTCATTAGGTTTTATTTCTTATTTTTTTCTTTCTTCTTGGGAACATTATTTTTTTTATTTTCTTATGTTGATATTTACCACCATGAGTGGTTAGTTCTTTTATTCTGATTCAAGGAGAATTTTAATCGATTGTTCTTTATTGTGAGGTTATGTTCTTAATTTAATTTCTTGTCTTTTATTCAAGTATTCATCGATTCTTGGTTTATTTTTATGAAGAATTGGTATTGGTTAATCTGACAATTTAATTCAATATCAATTTTTCTACTGCATCCAGGATTTCAGTGATCCGTAATTGTCATGAATGAATGGTACGAGTAGCAAATAGGTTATATATGTTTATGGGTCGTTTACCGATATTCATTTTAACCTAAAGAATCGATAAAATAAAATCGAATAATTGTATGGCTATCTTGGTTATTTGTATTTTGGTTTAACTGTTTTCACAGAACTTAATGCTCTCATTATTTGATATAGAACGCTATCGTGCCCATTCGATTAATGATAAGTTTTGCTTGGATGTTGGGTTTGGTCAATTATTTTAGGAAAATACAAGATTTATTATGGCTATCCTAATAGATCTAAGGTTAAATATTTGAATTGCAAGAATAATATTTTCAACCAATGATCAATAAGACAATCGAATATATGAACCCTTGGATCGGAGTTTGGTGAATTGAATTTCTTCTTTAAATTTTAGTATTTTTGCATATTTGATTTGTCTTTAATTTTACCTATTTAATTTTGATTTAGGAATTTCTTTTATAAACTCCCCATTTTATTTTGGCATTACTAAGGAGTTAAGTTAATATAGTTCTCTTGGGATTCGACCTGGTAACCACTCTTGCTACAGTTTGTTGTATTGGGGAAATTGGTATTAATTTGAGAGTTTCGACAATATTTCCAATCTTCCTCCCTCCTACCTTATCCCAAACAATTGAGTTCGTCACTTTCTTCCATATGGAGCCTCATAGGGTGGCATCTCAATACTAGCTTGAAAGCTATTGTTGTATGCAAACTCAATCAATGGGGGGTGGCTATCCCAACTATCTTGGAAATCCATCACACATGCTCTAAGCATATCCTCCAAGGTCTGAATTGTGTTCTTTGATTGCCCGTTGGTTCAAGGGTCGAAGGCAATGCTATACCTTAACTTGGTTCCCAACGCCTATTTCAGCTTAGTCCAGAATCAATCAGTGAATCTAAGTTCTCAGTCTGAGACATAGACACTGGGATCCCATGTGGTTTCACTATCTTATCAATGTAGAGTTTAGTAAATTTTTCCAAAGAGTAAGTGTTCTAAGTCGATAAAAAGTGAGCTGATTTTGTGAGTCGATTCACAATCACCCAAATAGCATATGTCGACTTGGAAAACATGGCAAACCAACCATAAAGTCCATGGTGATATGTTTTCACTTTTACTTAGGAATCGGGAAAGGTTGGAGGACGCTGGTTGGTTTCTAATACTCAGCTTTAACTTGGTGGCATACTAGACACTTAGCCACATACTCAGTTTTCTACCGTTTTAACCTCGACTACCAATAAATCTCATTTATGATTGGATACATCTTTGTATTCCCAGGATGCATTGCATAAGTCGAAGAGTATGCCACTTCAAATGTAAAATCATTACTTTTGGGAACACAAATCTGTTTCCCATATACTACCATGCCATCATCTCGAATTTTAAACTTGCCACCTTCTCTCTTGTGGATCTTCTCAACTATACCTTTCAATTCATTATCAATTGCCTTAAGCTCCTGAATGCAGTCTACTAAGGTGTGTCTTACTTCAAGCTTGGTCAAAAATTCACCGTGCTTATCATTGGTCAACCCAACTCCAAGTGTATAAAGTCCTAACAAGCATGAGAGGTAAGAACTCGCATGAGATGCCGAAGAAGAAGACTTGTGGTTTAGGGCATCCGCAACCACATTTAGTTTGCTTGGTAGTAATCTATCACTAAGCCATAGTTCTTGAATAATTTTAACTACCTCCGTTGCCTCAAGTTTAGCTCCTTTGGAGTGAGCAAGTACTTGAGACTTTTGTGATTAGTGAAGATCTTGTACTTGAGACTTTGTTGGATAGTGACACTAAACACCACACAATCACCACCGCTAGTAAGAAGGGCAAGGATCGGAGCGGATATGAGTATCTTCTTGAGTTCCTAAAAACTCTCTTTGCACCGGTCATTCCACTCAAATTTAACTCCTTTCCGAGTCAAGTTGGATAATGAAGCCATGATCTTGGAGAACCCCTCAAAAATCTCCGATAATATCCCGTCAAACCGAGGAAGCTTCTCACCTCGATGACATTCTTGGATGCTCCCACTTCAATATGGCTTCCGCTTTCTTTCGATCAACAAATATCACATCCCTGGATACCACATATCCTAAAAGCTAATCTCTCTTAGTCAGAACTCACACTTAGAGAACTTGGCATATAACTCCTTCTCCCAAAGAGTTTGCAACACTATCCAGAAATGCTTAGAATGCTCCTCATCATTCTTGGATTACACCATGAAAAATTTGTCCAAATAAGAATGGAACTCCTTATTCATTAAGTACATGAAGGCAACGAGAGTATTTGTTAACCCAAAGGGTATTAACATAAACTAATAGTGGCCATACCGCATTCTAAATGCGGTCTTGTGATTTTCACCATCCTTTATCCTTAATTGATGGTACCCGGTACTCAAATTTATCTTTAAGAAAACCAAATCCCCTTGGAGTTGATCAAACAAATCATCAATTCTCGGTAAGGGATATTTGTTCTTGAAGGTCACCTTATTTAGCTATCAATAGTCGATACACAATCGAAGAGTACCATCCATTTTCTTCATCAATAAAATCGGAGCACCCTAGGGTGAGATACTCATTCGGATAAACCCCTTAACTCCTTCAACTCCATAGGTATCACCCAATATGGAGGGATTGAGATCAGTGCAGTGTCAAGAACCAAATCAATGGCAAATTCAAACTCCCAAATTGAGGGCAAATCCAGCAACTCGTCCGAGAAGATATCCAAGAACTTATTTACCACCGGAACATCTTTCAAGTTGGGACCCTCAACCATGGTGTCAATATATGTGCAAGGCATACTTCACATTCCTTATGCACTGGCCTTCTAGCTTCCATTGCCGAAATCATATAGCTCGGCAGAATTTGTTGCTTATCAGCAAACACAAGTAAGGACCACTCTCTTTTATAGAACTCCACATCTTTAGTGAAGCAACCCACTAAAGCATGGTGAAGGTGAAGGTGTAACCAAACCATACTTAGTATAGCATCAAAGTCTCTCATTTCCAACAGAATCAAGTCGCTTAGAGAGTTTTCTCCCCAATCATCACATCACAACCTTTGTACACTATATTCCTAACCAATTGCTCATCCAATGGAGTGATCACCAATAATTCTTCATCAAGGGGACTCAAGGGTCTATTAAGGTGCTTAGCAAACCCCGCACTCACAAATAAATTATTATAACCCATATAAATGAGTACATGAGCATCAATATCAAAGATTTTAATCATACCTGTAACTACGTCTAGGTTGGCCTAAGCTTCTTTATCTGTCATGGTATAAATCCTCATCTGAGTCCTTGGTTGAGAATGTTGGGGAGGAATGGCTATCGTGTTGCCCTCGGTCCCCATCCATAAAGCAATATTTGCCGAAGGAGTAGGGGTATTAGTTTGACTACCCCTAGATCCGATTGGTTGCTCCTAACCTTATAGGCTTCTCTGTTCACTCATTCCCTACTCCATGTAATTGTTATGGAAATGCCTTTCCATCCCACATTTATAGCATCTCCACAATTCCCTACAAAATCCAAAGTGAAACTTCTTACAATTTGGACAAGGGTCCTTATTCCCTGCCATCTTACTTCCAGAGGTAGAACTGGCGGTAGGAGCACCAAACTAAGGTGTTCGTTGGCCCTGTAGAGAGCTAATGGATCTGAAAATAAAAACACGACTATAGGGGCCCATGTTACTATTCTACTTGGGGCATTGACATAAAGTGAATCTGGACCTCCTTTTTTTGCCATAACTCTCTCTAACTTTTGATATTCAACTAGGGAGGTGAATAGTTGAATATAGATATTGTTAAAAATTTTCTGTAATTAAAAAACTTACAACTGAGTTGCTTGAAAATCAAAACAGAAAAGTAAAGAATATATAGAACTTTTTATAGTGGTTCTACCAAATTAGGTATACATCCACTCTCAAACTCCCATTGAATTTTGAATTATCATATTAATAATACAAACCTGATTATAGGCTCAAGTTAAACCTTTACAGTGTTCCTACGCAACATCACTTTTCTAACTCAATACAGATTGGTTCTCTCATACTAAAGCTAAAGTAGTAACACACTCTTTGGTCTTTTGAACACTCAGTACATGTGAGAAGGGAATGTCAAGGATGAGAGGTTTTGATCCTAAAATTTGATAGAATTGATTTCAAACTGAATATACTCAAAAAATAAATTGAGAATAGAGTAAAAATGGATGAATTAGGATAGAGGTTACTCATAAAAGTTAATCAAGCATATCATTTTCTTTATTTCTCTTACCTAGTATTTATTGTGGCATTGAAAAAATCTGTTAAAGGATTATTGAAGTTGAACATTGGTCATAAATTTTCATCAATAAATGCTCTACATTAGTACTCATTTTTCACACTAAATTCTCTCACTTGTGTCATTTTCTTGTTAACCAATCAAAGTTTGTTTTTCTTTATTTGAATGTTAGTTTTGATCGAAATAGAAATATTCAAAAAATCAGAAAAAGAGGATGATCGTTGAGTTCAAATCTATTTTGAAAATTTGTTCTCTGATAATTTTGGTTCGACGGGACTAAATAACACGTTGACTTGAATTCAAAAATTTAATATTGTGTTCTTGACAAAACAGGTCGACAAGAGAGTATCTAGGTTGACAAAAAAATGTACCAAATTAAATAGGTAGACACGTAGACTTAAATTGGTCGATGTGTTCTGATGTATTAACATGATTCTTATGGACATCGACATGACTTACTTAAAAATCAATAAACTAGGTTGACAAGCTTTATCTCCACATTGACACATTACTGTGTCTGCTAGAAATTGGTGGATCTGTCTCTTAAAATTGGTTGATGTGTTAAGTGTGTTGACAAGGTTAATGTTTAGGTCTTTGTGTGATATCTAAAAGTTAACTATCATCAGGTCGACATGTTTTGAGTAGGCATCGACATATCATTGTGTGAATACAAAATTTGTGGACCTGTTCTCATAAATTGGTCATTGTATTATACATGTTGACAAGGTTAATAAGGTCGATGTATGATTTCTAAGCAACACCTTACATCTGGTCGACATATTGTAGGCTCACATTAATATGCTTCTGGGCTAACTTAAAATTGGTGGACATGTCTTTTAAAACAGGTCGATGTGTTCTTCATGTCGACATAGTCAATAAGTAGGTCGATATGTATCTTTTAAGAGATATAGTATCACGCCCCGATCGACAATCGAAGGCCGTGAACAGCCGCCCATTACCCCGTATGCCGCCCATTACCCCGTATGCTGCCCATCACATGACATGCAAACTGAGGCAACGAAGGCTAACATCTTCACCTGTTTAAAACTCATTTTTCCTCAAAGTAAAATTTTCCCAAGTAAAAGAAAGTAAAATACAACCCTTTGCTTCAATGCATGAATGTACAACAAATTTTGAAAGTTCCAAATTTACAAGTTACATAATACAATTACGGTCATCTTATAAATTACGTACATGATCATTTTATAGACCTCTATTTTTTTTTACATTATCCAACTCCATCATGGAAGAATGGCTAGTACCATACCCAAGGCTCGGCGTCTCCAAATGTATACCCAATGTGTCGAATGCCTCTCGACATGTGTTCTTGTCAAAACTATATCTGTCATCATGGAAAATGAGGGATGAGTATTATGAGAAAATACTCAATGAGTAATGGGATTGACATTATGTTCTTAATAGCATGTATGAGTGCGGAATGTCAAAGTACAATTTAAGACAATTATATCAAAATCAAGCATGGCATTTCCATAAATCAGATGATCATATATCATACATCATAATATCAATATTTGCATCCATTAACATTTCCAAATCATTTAGAGTTTGCCAATAAACTATTCCTAGCAAGGGTCTACCATGATGAATGATGGGCGCATTAGGGGTTTTTCATATGCAAGTATAATACATTTAGCTCTCTACACCAATGTTGACCACGAGGCTCACCAAAGGCTAATCCATTTCTTTGCATACATGTATAATCAACTATGTATAGAATCCCGCCCAGTACTAGACAGTGGTATCACACATGTCCTCCCCAAATTGGTTCAATCGGCCACAACTATATATATAACGTTTGGGAGATACCTCCTGCAGAAACGTATTCGGACACAATGGGTGTATCGGCCAATGCCCTTCATAGTTACGGTAATCTGTCAAGGACATCATCACATCAAGTCTACAAAGGATATCATCACATCATAAGTAGGCATCCGGCCCTGACATTTTCAATTAAACCATTTCAAATTTGTGTGCCTATGCAATGGAAGCATATAAATCATATCAAGTTTCTGAAAAAAATGGCACGATTTCATTTTTCAATGAAATTCATGGATGCAAATTATCTAAACAAATCATTTGAGACACTCTCATGATCACAAAGATAAGTATTATAAAATATAAATCAAATATCATGTTTTCACATGTGTCATTAAATAAGTCATTTGAAAAGTTATAAAGTATGGATTTTTGTTCAATCAAAAACATAATGTCAAAATCTCACTCACAGATATGGGGAGGGTATGCTACTCCCGTATCAATCTCGAACTCCACCAAGTCACCCCTCGTGTGTAGAATAATAATCTACCCTTAAAGTAACAATATACATATGTGTAAATTTTTTATTGTTTTACAAGACTTTCACAATTCTTGATTGGCTTTAAATATTTTTGGGCCACATCTCTCATTATGGGTCTTGAGTTGTTGGACTTTAAAGTTTTAATTGGACTTGGACTCAATTCTAAGATTTTGGGTCCAATACAAATTTGTCTTAGTGGTTCAAGTCCAAACATTCATAAATTTTCTAAATCTAAATTTTTATATTTGCGCAATTTTAGGAAAAATGCTATAACATTTTCTATATGGCTCGGAATTGAGTGATTCAAATTGCTACTTAAAAGTAAGACCTTTACTACATTTTGTATGTTTAACGTATCTTCCAATTCTCACTGTATGAATTTATAAAATTTTATCTTTGGCCTAGTTTGGATTTTTATAACTCAATTTACACAGTTTCAGTAGTTTCGTCATATCTCCCAACATATAACTCCAAATTGTTTAATTCTGGTCCCATATGAAAGATAAGAGACAGTGCTACAACTTTTATTTCGAGCATTTCCTCTAATTCTAAACACAAAATTTCATAAATTCAAAACATTGTCTCAATTTTGTTCTAAACTCATGCTCTGTCTTGTCTCGGTGAAAGTGCTATAACATTTAGCATACTACTCTAATTTAAGCGAAATTTGGATATGTTAAAGATGAGACAGAGACCTACAACTTCAAGTATTTCTTAATTATGTCTAGAAGAGGATCAAAATTGGTCACTAAAAATTCTACTAATCTATGGTCGAAAACAGAGGAACACTCTACATAGTCTCGGAAGAATTACCATAACTTTTGGTACAAAAATTGGATTATGTGATTCTTATCTCGTTGGAAAGATAAGATCTAGAGCTATAACATTTGTGTTTAGCACTTGGTCAGATTCTGTTGGGAAGATATCTCAAATCTTAGAGAAATTCTCTATTGAAAACAGGGCAGAACCGAGTTCTTTCTCCTCCCATGGTTTTTCTAACTCTTGGCCTCCTCATTGTTCACCAAGTTAGGCCTCTCTTTTTGGCTCTAATTTTAGATATGTTGTGTTAGGATTTTAGAGGAATGAATATACACAAAAATTTCAAAGAATGGTTTGAAAAAATCATACATTTCTTCAAGAATGTAGCTCAAGGTCACCCTTGGATTTCACTTTGCAACACTCCTCCTTTTGCTCCAATTTTTGGATATGTTGTAATTGGACATGAGAAAAGTTGATTTATGTAAAAATATTAGAGGGTGTTGTAGGAAAAATTTTAGATCTTCACCTTAAACTCACGGCCTTGAGAAGAAGATAGAGAGTTTCTTCCTTGTTTCCTTGGACACTCACGGTTTTGGAATGGAGAAGAATGCATAAGTGTTTGCTTTTTGTTAACTGCTCCAATTAATCCTAGCCATTCAACATTTGTGAGATAAATTCTTAGCCCTATGATTAGTTTGTCACATAAGTCATTCTCTTTCTCTCTCCCACGTTTTCACTCTCTTTCTCACACAACAACTCACTTTTTCTCACACTACAAGCACATGTCTTCATTAAATGCATGTCTCCCAACCACCATGATCCAAGAGCTCACAAATTTTGATCCTACTCCAAGTTGAATCCTCACTATTGGTTGATTTCCAAGAAAACCATTTCTCTATACAATAAATAGTGTCTTGTCTCCCACTGACTCAATCCAATGGTCCACATTAATTTATCTTACTTTAATTTAATCCACTACAAAAAAACAGCCTTTTAGCCACAAATTTAGCGACAAAAATTTTAAAAAAATTCGTCACTAAAAACATTAACGATGGATTTAGCGATGAAAAATTTTTCGTCGCTAATAACGCGTCACAAAAATTTAGCGACGAAAATTGAAATCCGTCGCTAAATTTAGCGACAAATAATTTTTCGTCGCTAAAATTTGTCACAAACTTTAGTGACGAAAAATAATCCGTCGCTAAATTAGCGATATAAAAAAATCCGTTACTAAATTTAGCGACAAAAATCTAAAATTCGTCGCTAAATTTAGCGACAGATAATTTTTGTCGCTAAAATCTGTCGCTAATTTAGGGAAAAAATCTGTAATAATAAAAAAATCCGTCGCTAAATTCAGCGACGGATTTGGAATCCATCGCTGATTTCAAATTCCGTCAAAATGTCGTACGTGTCACGCGTGCCACCCTTGCCCACCCGAGCCAACACCACAACCTGCCCACCTGCCCAAGCCAGCGCACGTGCCATTCCGTCAAAATGTGAGCTGGCACCCCCGCGCAGGCACTCTTAATTGCTGGAAAATACCGCGCCTTCTGCCTCCACCATGGTTCGAACTCCGAACTCCTGCACGCACACACGCAACCTGTAAACCACCAAGCCAAATATATTATTATGATATAAATTTCTTTTTTATTATTTATTATCTTTATTTCACATTTTTCTAATAATAATAAAATAATATATAATAATAATTTAAAATAATAAATATAATAAATTTTTTTATTTATACCACCCACCTAAAATAATATTAATTAAAAATAACAAATATGATAATTTTTAATAAAATAAAAAATAATAAAATACTAATTTAAAATAAAATAATAAATTAATTAAAAAATATGTTAATAATATATTTTGATTTCTTCTTTTTCTTTTATCTTATTATTTTATTATTTTTTTCATTTTTATTTTATTTTTTAATCCATAATTTAAAAATATATAAGAAATCAGAATAGAAAGAAAAAAAAACCCCAAAAATAGAGATAAGGAAAAAAAAAGTGAGAATAGAAAACAAAGAGGAGGAAGAAAGAAAAAAAAATATTATCACACAACACTAACACTAAGCAGTGGTGGTACAGTGGTGATATGTCTTCTGTTAAATATTATCACACAACACTAACTACAAATTTATATTTTTTGTATTAAAACAATGAAGGACGCCCAGGCGCACCCCAGCAGGGGTGCGGGCGCCCGCTCCTGCTTGCCTGGGCACCCAGGCAGGCAAGCCCCAGCAGGCGCCCGTGCGTGCATGCGTCGGCGCCCGCGCAAGTTTGATTAATATTTAATTAAAAAATTTATATTATTGAATAAAATAATACAAATAAAATAAAATTACATATACAATAATAAAAAATATTAAATAAAAAAAAAGAAAAAAAATAATAAATTAATTAAAATATATATATAATTTAAATAAAATAAAATATATGGTTCTTTTAAGAATTAAATAATATTATTCTTCTAAAAAAATAAAATAATATAATAAAATAAAATGTAAACTTAAATATTTTAAAATAATAATATGATTTGTTAATATAAATTAATAAAATAAAATTATAATTAAAAGAAAATAAAATTCAGCGACGAATTTTCAAATCTATCGCTGAAATTATTAAAATAAAATAAAAATAAAATAAAATTCTAATTATTCAGCGACGGATTTGGAATCCGTCGCTGAATTAGTCACGGATTTAGAAATCCGTCGCTAAATTAAATTACAAACTGATATATTTCGTGGTTGTTAAATTAATTTTTTAATTTAAATATTATATTATTATTATATTTTATTTAATTATATATAAAAAGCCATTTAGCGACGAAATTTGTAACGAAAAATTTTTTGTTGCCAATTAACGACGAATTTAGTTACGAAAATTTTTTCGTCACTAATTAGCGACGAATTTAGCCACAAAAATGTTTTCGTCACTAATTAGTGACGAATTTTGCTACGAATGATATGTCCGTCGCTAATTTAGCCACGACTTCCTTTTCGTTGCAAATTTTGTGACAAATTAGCGACAAAAAAGTTTTTGTCGCTAAATTCATCGCAAAATAGCGACGAATTTTTTCCGTCGCGAAAATTCCTAGCTAAAACCGTGTTTTGTTGTAGTGATCTCCACCCTTGGATTACTCTTCAAATTCCAAAAAAAATTCTCTCATCTCTCTCTCTCTCTCTCTCTACGGCTTTGGGGAAGGGGCCATTTATCAATTATTTCTAAATTCTTGTTAATTGCAAATAAGTCTCTTGACTTATGAAAATTACATTTTGACCCTAAAAATTTTCAAAATTTCAAGTTAGACCCAAAATCTCGTATTAGGCCTAATTTAATTTATTCCGTATCAAATCGTGGTCATTTTACTTTTCCGGGACATATTCGACCCAACTGGGTTTTATCGGTGATTTTTCGAAAAAGTTACGATTTAACTCTACAATGCAAGATCTATCGAATTTTGATACACTCTAGAGTCATCCTCAATATTATTGGACCATCGGTAATCATTTTGAAAATTTTGAATTTCCGACGATTTTGACTGAAATTTTCGGGAGCGATTTTAACGAAAAAATTTTCTTATTGAATTTTTTTTTAACATATAATATGAACAATGGCATATATAAAATAAAGAGGAGTACAACAGTGGATACATTGAGGTGCCAGTGTTACATATAGGAATTAGGTCGACAAGTTATCGGGTATGTTGATCTCTTTAGACTTTTGCCTATGCTTATCAATGTGTTAGGAAAGTGGATCGCCATACTCCTAAAATTGGTCGACATGACATTCTAAATTTGTCCGCTTGAGATTAACAGGTTGATGTGTCCTAAAATTCAAGTCGTTGTGTGAGACAATTCGATGTGTTCACGGGAATATCGACACACATTTATTTTGCAAAATGTATTATATTTCTTTTATGCAGGTCGACAAGAGTTATACATTAGGTCGATGTGTTTATGGTTAGAGTAAAATTGGTTGACATAGATCTTAAAATTGGTAAACCTGAGGGATAGGTCGATGTGTATGAAAAGTAGATCGACAAGTTGTATAGATTTATGTTTTCTAATGGTTTTCTGGGTTTTTTGAACTTATTTTTTTTCAATTTATTATCATCAAAACTTATTCATCTAAAAAATCTCCCCTTTTGATGATAACAAAACTTTTAATACTTTATCTATTGCTTCTGATCATTTTGATTTAAAGTTTGATTCAAATTATGCTTCTTGTCCTATTCAAGACTTCAAATACTCATTATTCAAACTATATTACCTTGTATCAACATTCACACACATAATACATTGTATTGCTACTAGCATCATTAGTCTAAGTCCAACATTTTGATGTACCTACACTGCACATTTCACTTAACCAACTTGTCTCTCCTTAAGTTTCACTTAACATTTATCAACTTGTGTACACACACTACAACCACTGCACACACATGCTGCACTGTTATGACTTCTTAGCATTGCACACATACTGTGTATTGCTTAGCAGTTCACTTAGCATAAGCAATATTCTGCACTACTCAGAACTTTGGTACATTAGCTATCAACACATTTTTCCTATCCTAAGCACTACTCTGCCGTTCTCATAACAATATATTGCAGTTATTGTAGCATCATGCCACACACAGCGGCACCAGCAGCATCACCATAATTTTATCATTATCATACAGCAGCATTAGATACCATAGACTCCAATACGATAAACAATTTTAGCATTTAGACAATTTCAGCATGCAGACCATCAAACTTTATCCTCCTTTTTGTTATCAATAAAAGGGTATCAAAAACTAGAATTCATACTAATCTCCAATCACATGCAATTTTACTAGTCAGTTGCTCCCCCTCAAATGAATACACCAACAACCACTTCCACCATGCATACTCAACCCTATCTACTATCCACTATACTGCCATTTTCAGTTGCATACTCAAACCTCATATAGCAACTTCATATATAATTCGACAAATATGTGATCCATCATATATACACATACACATATTTTAAGATACAACACAGTAGTAAGCACACAGCAATTTTCAGAATTTGCATACATTCACAAGCATACACATTCACAATTCACACAATCTAACAACAAACATATACAAATTTAGAGATTGCCAAGCATTCATATGAACATTAGAGAGTGCAAAAATATGGACCATTGATTAGCAAACATTGAAATTGTAGAAAGCAAAGCAATATTGAAATTTAATAATTGAATACATACTTGTTCAAAAATGAAAAAAAAAGAGCATGTAAACATCAAAGAGTGCCAAAATATGAACCAAAGATGACTTGAACTAATATCAGCAAAAGTGAGAGGGTTTGGGAGATTGAGATAGTTTTCTTTGTCTTTTTCAAGGAATTCTAGTCTTTCTTGATGCTTTGAAGTCTCATCATCAATACATAACCCATTTGACCTTGTAGAAGTTGTCTTTTCTCAAACTTCTCAAACTTCTCAAACTTTTCCCAAATCAAGTGAAGAGTGACCTTGGTTCATTTTCTGTTGCTTCCCCAGTTTCTTCTTCTATCTCTTCTATTTGCCTCTTGTTGGCTCCTTCTCCTTTTCTAACCCATTCTCCCTCACTGTTACACATTCATCTTGCTTGAAGCATTAAAGAAGCATTGATTCCATTCTTTTCATTCAACTTAATCACCATACCTTATCCAATTCCATATGATTACATGACAGGATTTTAGAAATCATACCGGCATATGGTAGAAGTGAGTTCTCAGATTTATGTGTAGCAATCATGAAGTAAAGAGCTATGAATTGCAATCTGGGATTCTTGTCACTCATGATGTAAACCATCAACTAGAAATCCTCTCTAGAAATGGTTGAATAGTTTCCTCCTCTAGGTCTCAACACATGTGCCACAATCAAATGCAAAATACATTCACAGAAACCTAATTCTGTGGCACTAGTGTTTACAACAGTCAGGTTTTCATAAGCAAAAACAATTATAGCATTCTCCAATAACTAGATTTCATATATGGTTCACATTTATCATAAGGCACCCATGCAAGTCCATTTTCTCTACATACAATTCTAAGTCTGATTTCAATTACTTTTCGATTCGTATAAATCCTAAACGCATATAAGATAGAGTGATCACTACGATAATCCGAGATTCATTCACATCTCCATCAGAAATCACTTCAACATTGTTATAGAATAGTTTAATTGCCTTCTCATGAATAAATTTGTTCGGAATCATCAACCAATTAGGGCATACTTTATTCAAGTGTTCTTCGTACTTGAAATTTGCCCTTTTCAGAAAAACTCAATCAATTAACATCTCATGATTGACATTTCTTCTTGATAAAATCTTCTCATACAACTCGGTTTATTCAATTGATTTGAATTCATGAGCATTGAATTGTGCGATTGGCTCTAGTTGCGAAGGAGGCATAAGGGGTTTTGTAGATTTAGATTTCACAGTCGAGGGTTTTGAAGAAAAGGCTTTGGTTGCAGGTTTCGAAGGAGGCTTGGAGTATGTGGATTGTTTGGAAACAGGTAATTTCTTCTTGGAAGCCATGTTCGATTAGGGTTTTGCAAAGGAGAATCACCTAGGTTTTAGAGAGAGAAAGGGAAATTTGAAATTTAAGAAGAATAGTGCGATGGGTCGATATGTCAACCATCCATATTCCATTCTGCATGTCACAGGTCGACACCTTTTCATGTACATTGACCTGTTTTTAAGATATTTAAAAGAGATCGGGTCGACATACTTTTAAGGACATCAACCTGACTTTTAGTGCTATGCAGGTCGACATACTTATACTTAGATCGACAAGTTCATGTCTATTTTTCATTTTAAGTTGTAGGTCGACAAGTATTTCTAATTCAACAACTAGTAGGTTGACAAGTTTTTATAATTTTTAATTTGTTGACACCTTTGAGAAATAGGTCGACCTAGAGTTCATTTTCAGAAATTTGACTTATGCTTTGTTTTTCATATTTCTTTCTTATTTCTATATTTTAGTCATTCTTAATTCTCTTTTTAGTTCACAGAATCTATTCTTATCCAATGACTTGGTAAGAATGTCAACAATTTGTTTTTGAGTCTCTGTATACTTAAGAATAATTTCATTTTTTAGAACATGATCTCTGATGGAGTAATATCTCACTTCAATGTGTTTGGTTCGAGAGTGATGGACTGGATTCTTAGTTAGATTTATAACACTTGTTTTATCACATTTAATAGGAATGCAATCGAAATCTATGCCATAATTCTTCATTTGATGTTTAATCCAGAGAATTTGTGCAGCACATTGTCCGGCAGAAACATATTCAGTTTCGGTTGTTAATAACGCCACCCTACTTTGTTTCTTGGAAAACCATGATACTAACATGTTTCCAAAACATTGATAAGTACCGCTAATACTTGTTTTATCTAATTTGTATTCTGCAATATCAGTTTCAGAGAATCCATACAACTAAAAACTTGAATTTCTATCATACCAAAGGTCTAGATGTGTGATATCTTTTAGATATCTAAAGATTCTTTTGACCGTTACCCAATGAGATTCCTTTGGATCTGATAAGAATCTTGCACAAAAATATACACTGAATTGTATGTCTAGTCTTGAAGCAGTGAGATATAAAAGTAATCCAATCATATTTCTATATAATTTTTGGCATACTAACTTGCCATTTTCAACTTTATCTAAATTTATACTTGTGCTCATAGGTGTGGCATTTTTTTTTACATTCAGTTAACCCAAATCTTTTAATTAAATTATTGGTATATTTTGATTGATTAATGAAAATTTCTTTTTTTGATTGCCTACTCTGAAGTTCTAGGAAATAGTTTAATTCTTTCATCATACTCATTTCAAACTCTCATTGCATTCTTTTTGTAAATTCTTCACACATTTTTATACTATTCCTTTGAAAATTATATCATCCACATAAATTTGAATAATTAGGAAATTGTCTTCTTTTTTATTATGAAGAGAGTAGTGTAAATTTTTCCTCTTTCAAAATTATTTTCAATTAGAAAATTGTTCAGCTTTTCGTACCAAGCTCTAAGAGCTTGTTTCGAGCCATATAAGGCTTTTGTCAATTTGAATACATGTTTTGAAAATTTTGGATCTTCAAATCCTGATGGTTGTTCTACATACACAATCTCATTTAAATAGCCATTCAGAAAGGTACTTTAAATATTCATTTGATATAACTTGAAGTTCATATAATAGAAGAAGGTTAGAAGCATTCGAATTGCTTCTAATGTAGCCATTAGAGCATATGTTTCATCATAGTCAATTATTTTCTCTTGGCAATATCATTTGACAACTAATCTTACATTGTTTCTTGTGATTGTTTCATATTTATCGAGTTTATTTCTAGCTACCCATTTAGTTCCAATCACAAATTGATATGATAGTCTAAAGACAAGATTCCATGTGTCTTTCGAATTTGTTTAATTCATCTTGCACGGCCATTATCCAATTTTCATCTCCTAATACTTCCTCCACATTTTTAAGTTCATTCTGACAGATGAATGTTACATATTCACATTGATTTTGTAGAACTGATCTACTTCTAACTCTTGAACCTATATCTCCTATTTTTTTTACATTACATCTTTTCTTATTTGAGGGTATTTGATTTCTTTCTCTTATTGAGTTTCATCCATTTTCTTCTTGTTCAGTGAGTTTATTGACTTATTTTTTCTAAGATTTCATGTTTTCTATAAGATTCAATTCACTAACATTTTTTAGATAAATCTTCATCATCTAATATTCTTTGATCAATGTCATTTTTTTCGTCAAATTCCACATGTATTGATTTCTCTACTGTCATGATTCTTTTGTTACAAACTCTATATATCTTACTTACTTTTGAATAGTTTAAGAAGATTCTTTCATCACTATTGGTATTAAATTTTCCTAAGATTTCTTTTCCATTGTTCAGAACAAAACATTTGTATCCAAAAATTCTAAATTAGGCCTTCCTTTATAAAGCTCATAAGGAGTTTTTTTTTTTAAGATTGGTTTGATTAATACCCTATTCATGATGTAGTAAGTAGTATTCATTACTTTTGCCCATAAGAATTTTGGCAGATTATACTCATAGAGTATGGTTTTAGTCATTTCTTGTAGTGTTATGTTCATCCTTTCTACTATCTCATTCTGTTGGGGTGTCCTAGGTATTGAGAAATTATAATCAATACTATGACTGCTATAAAATTCTTCTATGGTCTTATTCTCAAATTCTTTGCCCATAAGAATGTTAGCAGATTGTACTTATAGAGTATGGTCCTAGCCATTTCTTGTAGTGTTATGTTCATCCTTTCTACTACCCCATTCTGTTGGGGTGTCCTAGGTATTGAGAAATTATGATCAATACTTTGACTGCTACAAAATTCTTCTATGATCTTATTCTCAAATTCTTTGTCATGATCACTTCTAATACTTTTAATTGATATTCTTTTTTCATTTTGAATTTTCTTGTACAGTTTGATGAAAGTTTCACTGGCTTCCTCTTTCTTGGCAAGGAATAGAACCCAAATATATCTAGAGTAATCATCAATGATTACAAAACCATAATATTTTTCTCCTAACTTTGAGTTCTAGTTGATCCAAATAAGTCGATGTGAAGAAGTTCTAGAGAAATGCTAGTAGATACACGGTTTTTGGGTTTGAAAGAAGTTTTGATTTGTTTTCCTTCATGCAGGCATCACACAACCTATTCTTTTCATATTTTAACTTAGACAGATCTTTTACAATGTCTTTCCTAACTAGTTTTGAAATAGTATCCATGCTTACGTGTCCTAATCTCCTCTACCATAACCATAAATTGTTCTTACTTTATGCAATTGGACAAGATTCATTTTGAATTTCTAATTGTTCTAAATTAACTACATAGATATTTTTTCTTCTAAAACTAGTAAATTTAATAGTACTAGAGATTTTGTCGATAGTAGAGTATGTATCAGATTCAAATATAACTGTATAACTTTTATTACATAGTTGACTGACGCTCAATAAACTAAACTTAAGACCAGAAATGAGAAGAATATTCTGAATTTGAGAGTTAGTGGACTTACTTTCGATGTTATCTATCCCAATGGCTTTCTTTTGGAGTTGTCACCAAAAGCCACATTTTTTTCTTTCTTCTTCTCAAGAGATGAGAATTTTCCAGTCATATTTCTTGAACATCTACTATCAACGCACTAGACTAAATTTCCATGAGATTCCCATGATTTCAGATAGACCTGCAACAAGATTCAATCATACTTTTGCCTTTGGTACCCACATCTTCTTGGGTCAGACTGAGTTAGCCTTGATTTGATTCTTGGGACTGCATTTTAGTTTCATTTTTTATAAGTTCTTAAACCAGCAAATATAAGTAGAGTGTCCAAATATTTTGCAATTGGTACATTTTTTATTATTTACATTTGTGTTTTTTGTATTGATGAAAAATTTGTTTCTATGTTTACAATTTTCTGACTTGTGTCCCAATTTCATGCATGTGTAACATCTCTATAATTTGACATTTTCTAAATTAGGTACAAAGAAATTATATAACTTCTTTTGGGTTTGGGTAGGATTATATCATAACCCAATCTTATCAAATACTACTTTTCGTACTCCTAGAATGGTATCTAGTTTTTCTTGATCCTATATTAATTTTCTAGCATGGTACTTTGCCTAATAATGTTCTTCTCTTTCTGTTCAGTTAATTCCTTTCTTAGAGTTATGTTTTCATTCATGTGATTTTCACTATTCTTTTCATTTTGCTGATCTAGATATTTATTCTATAACTCCTTTTCGATTTCAGCAATTTTTAATTCTAGTTAAGCATTTTTCTATCTTAATTCATTTGTTTCTATTCTTGATTTTTGTATTGTCTTAACAGTTTCAATCACGCCTTTTTTTAATAAATTATTTTTCATTTTTAACCTTTTTAATTCTTTGAGTGATTCTAGTAAGTTTCCTGCAATTTAATGATGGTGAAATTGTTTTCATCAGAATTAGAACAAGAGGAATAGGAAGTATAATTTAACTTGCTGTCAGAGAATTCTTTATTGGCCATGAAACATACGTTAGCTTGTTCCTCTACTTGTTCTTTTCCACTTGAGCTAGAATCTTCATTATTCCAAGCTGCAAGTACCTTCTTCTTTTTCTTCTCCTTTTTTTCTTTCTTAATTTTTTTCGTCCTTGGGACAATCAGCTTTTATGTGTTCCAATTTCTTGCACTCAAAGCACATAATTTCTTTTTTCCTTTCTAGCATTTTGAAGAATGATTTGTTCTTGTTTCTTCTTCTCATCTTAAACTTCTTGAATTTTCTGGCCTGTAGTGCTTCATCTCCTTCATTGTCTTCTTCTTCTAAGTTTGAGGTGCTTTTATCACTGCCAACTTTGAGAGCCACCCCTTTGCCTCTTTCATCTTTTGCTGGCTCCTTCACATTCAATTTCATCTCATGGATTATTAAAGACCCCATGAGTTCATCCATGATCAAGATTTCAAGATTTTTGGACTCTTTTATTGCTGTAACTTTAGATTTCCAAAACTTTGGCAGACTCCTTAGAATCTTGTTTACCATATCTTCTTGAGGAATTCCCTTTCCAAATTGTTATCTTATTAAATCTTGTTATCATTTTACAAATAGTTTCTTCTTCTTTCATTTTGAAGATTCGTACTTTTATTTCAGCAATCTAATTTTGCTCTTGCGAACTTGATTAGTAACTTTGTAAATAATTTCGAGTCTTTCCCAGATTTTTTTTACTGTGATGCATGATGAAATTCGATTGCATTCGTTGATGCTTAAGGGAAGGTGAAGGAGATTTATAGCCTTGAAGTTAACTTGATAGGCTGACTGGCACACATACACTATCAACCTCTTCTGTGAGAAATTCAACATCTTCTTCGATTATTTTCCAGACAATGAGATCCTGTGCAATGATGAAATTACACATTTTTTTGCTTTCAATAGCTGAAATTATTTCCATTGAAAAATTGTGCACAATTTGTTGAAGATGATTTTATTGATACATTATCTCTGTTAATGGTCATTCGGATCTTTTGTGTTAAACTGTTAGGTTTTCTATCAATACACCCGCTCTAATACCAATTGATATTCAACAAAAGGGGATTAATAATTGAATATAGATATCTTTTAAAATTTTTTATAATTAAAAAGCTTACAACTGAGTTACTTGAAAATCAAAATAGAATAGTAAATAACACACAGAACTTTTTATAATGGTTCCACCAAACTAGGTATACGTCCACTTTTAAACTCCCCCTGGACTTTTTACTATCAACTCAATAATACAAATTTGATTGCAAACTCAAGTTAAATTTTTATGGTGTTTCTAGCAACACCACTTTTCTAACCCTACACAGATTGATTCTCTTACACTAGACCCAAAGCAGTAACACACTCTTTGGTTTTTTGAACGCTCAGTACATGTGAGAAGGGAATGTCAAAGATGAGAGGATTTAATCATCAGATTTGGCAGAATTGATTTCAAACTAAATATACTCGAAAAACAAATAGAAAACAAAGTAAAAATGGATGCGTAAGGATAGAGGTTGTTCTGAAAGTTAATCAAGCATCTCTTTTTCTTCATTTCTCTTCTCTGATATTTATTGTAGTATTGAAGAGATCCGTTGAAGGGTTGTTGAAGCCGAATGTTGCTCATAAATGTTTATCAATAAATGCTATGCAACAGTACCCATTTTTCGTATTGAATCACCATTCTCTCACTGGTGCTACTTTCTTGTTAACCAATCAAAGTTTGTTTTTGCTGCATTTGAATATTAGGTTGATCAAAATAGAAATATTTGGAGAATCTGAAAAAGAGAATGATCGTTATGTTTAAATTTGTTTCGAAAATTTGTTCTCTGAAAACTTGGGTCAATAGGACTAAATGACACATCGGCCTAAAGTTAAAAAATTCAGTATTGTGTTTTTGATTAAACAGGTTGACAAGAAAATTTCTAGGTTGACAAAAACATGCACCAAATTAAATAGATAGACACAGACTTAAATTGGTTGATGTATTTTGAAGTGTCGACATGATTTTAATGGACATTGACATGACTTACTTGAAAATCAATATCCTATGTCCAACAAGATTTATCTCCACATCAATGCATTCCTATGTTTGCTAGAAATTGGTGGACCTGTCTCTTAAAATTGGTTGATGTGTTAGGTGTGTCAATAGTGATAAAGTTCAGGTCATTGTGTGATATCAAGAATTAACTATCATTAGGTCAACATGTTTTCAGTAGGCATCGACATACCATTGTGTACACACAAAACTTGTGGACCTATTCTCAGAAATTGGTCAATGTGTTATGCATGTTGACAAGGTTAATATGCAAGTGATGTGCGATTTCTAAGCAATAGCTTACATCAGGTCGATATGTTGTAGGCTCATATCGACATACTTCTATGCTAACTTAAAATTGGTAGACATATCTTTTAAAGTAGGTCATTGTTTTTCATGTCGACATAGTCAACAAGCAGGTCGATATGTGTCCTTTAAGAGACATAGGATTCATGTTGACAAGTTATTAGACATGTTGACCTCTTTATACTTTTGCCTTATGCTTATTGATGTGTTAGGAAAGTGGGTCACCATACTCTGAAAATTGGTCAACATGATACTCTAAATTTGTCCACCTGAGGTTAATAGATCGATGTGTGATAGAATTCAAGTCGTTGTGTGAGATAGATCGATATGTTCATGGGAATGTCGACATATGTTTACTTAATAAAATGTGTTATGTTTCTTTTGTTCAAATCAACAAGAGTTACACATCAGGTCGACGTGTTTAAGGTTCAGATAAAATTGGTCAACATAGATCTTAAAGTTGGTGGACTTGAGGGATAGGTCGCTGGGAGTGAAGAGCAGGTTCACAAGTTATACAAACTCTATTTTCTAATGGCTTTCTAGTTTTCTTGAATCTATTTTCTTCTAATTTATCATTATCAAAATTTATTCATCTCAACTACTTTTCCCTACTCAACCACTATTTTCTTTGCCTGCAAAACTAATTGCAACATATCCTTATATGTATGGGCTTCTGTCACCAACATCTTCTCTTTTATGTTTAATTTCAAGCTCACTTCACACTTAGAGACAGAGACTTTTTGAAGTTAATGAACTCCAAAACATATGTAGATAGCTCCTAAGCTTCGTCTCATGTTCGATCACCATTTTGTTTCCTTACACCAACTTGAAAAATTCCTTCAGCTTTTGTTCTTTATAGAAGCGGATAAAATACTTGTCGTTAAATTCCCTAAGGAATTCATCCCAAGTCAGATGGGAAGAAGACTTACTCTTCACATTTTCCAATCAAGAGCGGTCACTTTTGTCCAACAACCTAACTGGCACTATCGATTTCAACTCGTCATTCAACTTCATATCAATAATGGTTTTTTGAACATAGCCAATCCAATCCTTGGCTACCCATGTGTCACTTGTGCCTAAAAATGTTTCACATGTAAGTTATCTTGCTTCTTTGATCAACTTCAACAACTCGAAGGTAAGGCGGTCAATTGAAGCAACAATTGGAGGAGGAGATGGTGCCATCGGGGCACTTGGTGAGATAGTATGCGATGGTAGAAGTTGGAGGAAGAGCCGGTGCTTATGGTAGAGGTTGCATTTGAGTCTCATAGGCCATTTATCACTCCATCACCTGTTGGAGTGCAACAAACGGTAGGGCTGGCTTCACGGTTGACGGAACTAAGCGAAAAGGAGTTAGAGGAGGTGCATGTGAAGATGATACGACCTCTGGTTGAGGAGATGGTCAAGAAATCTCATTGATATTTCTCATTCTTCATTTGGGAGGTATTGTAGTTCTACAAAAGTAAAAACTATAACACTCAAGATTAGGTGAGAAACTAAATACCTAACCTTTTGAAACTAAATTCAACTTCTTAGGACACAGAAGGAACATTAAAAATCCTTTGAAAACACTTTGAATACCAAAACATCAAAATAATTTAAAAATAATTAAAAACTTTTGAAAATATTTGGGAATATTTGAAAACATTTCAAACTTTTACAAAACAAGAGTCTAAACTCTGATACTAATAAAATTGTCATGCTCTGACCTTTGGTTTAAGCATGCGACAAACACCACATTATCCTAAAATATGGATAAACTTAACTCTGTGTACAAAAATACCGTAAGATATTTATCGATATCCATCCATTTTTCAAAATAAATCAATAAATCCAAAGAAACCAACATGCATCATCATATAACCAAAAGACCAGTCCAGTCCATCCCTGCTCAAAACATACATGCATAAGGTCAGTTCAACCATTAAAATCCAAATATATGCAGAAGGCCAACCTGGCCATTCCAATCAAATTTATAGAATATAAAATAAGTCGTTACTTAAGAGATCCAACATAACTCAATCAAAAATAATTCTCAAGTAAACTTTCAGTTAAGCAAATGGGTTCTCAATATGCATATACAAAACCAGATGAAATTCAAAATTCAAAATCAACAAAAATAGTATTTAAGATAGTTTTCCAAAAATAGTTATAACTAATACCTCAAAAAAAGTCCACTAATAACTCAAAATTTAATCAAAAGAAATTGATACCCGAAGTGGTTCTCAAAATATCTTCAATTTGACTGAAGGCATGAGATAATATCCAAACTAAATATTCTCTATAAAAATAAAATGAGATGAATGAATATAAACAATATTCAGTGAGCGAAATAACATGTTAAACAATATTCAAATGGTCTGCTAACCCCATCACATCACTTTGTCAGGGAATTGACAAGTGATTTAATAGGGTGTTCAAACTCTCATTCCAAACCAATCATATGCACTATTTCACAAGATTCATAAATTCATTTCATGTACAAAATTTAATTCAACTATTTTTCAAATCAAGTTATACTCAATATTTCGCATAAAACATAATATATTATTCATTTATAACAAATCAGTTATATAACTATATCAAATTCACGTATATATTATTGCACACATAAAAAACCATCCAAAATCCTTTTTAAAAATCTACTCATCTCTTGGGAGGGTTAACACTTTCAATGTACAATCCAAACTAAATTTATTTTCCTAAACATTCAATCGTCTCAACCTAAGACAATACACATAATTTATCGTTAATTATAAATCAAATGTGGGGTTAGTTGATTTTCCCCCTAAATTTTCCTAATCTTAAATTTTCAATATCGGCAAATCAATATTCAAAGTTTTCTAATAAATATCATAAATCTAGAAAAGCCATCTTCTATTTAACATTTTTCTCAATTTTATTATTATACAAACTCTAAATCTAACCTTATAAAATTAATCCTTTCAATCTCAACATAATAATTAAAAAATATGATAAATTAATTCAAATTTAGTTAAAAGGAAAAAATTATCTTAAACGGAATCACCAATTTCATTCTCATGTCAGAGAAAAATTATCTCTATTAGAATCACCTATTTTATCCCTTATTGAATTATACAAAAAACCTAAATTTTTCTTTCTCTAAAAATACACTTCTCTTACTGGACCAAACCCTTAATGAGTTTTGTTGGGAGTTTTAGAGGACTCAATATGTGGATTTTTGCTTGAACTTGGTTGTTCTTTATTTAATTAATTATAATTCTTATTTTTATCTTATTTGTTTTATGATTAATAATTATATATTTAATTATTTTATATTTTTATTATAAAAATGATTATTTTATTATTTTTATAAAATAATCGACGTAGCGGAATATCGCATGATTAAGAGAAAAAGGGAGATAGAGACGTAAACTTGCTTGTTGACATATCATATGCGATGTCATTAAATTGTGTGCACATCATCAATACCCCTGTAGCTTAGTATGCTATGTTAGTACGTATCAGTTACATCATGAACGACATAATGCTCAGAATCTTATTTTTTTCATATATTAAAGGTTAAGGTTTCGATCATAGCAAAATAAAATTTAAAAACATAAATAAAATGTGTGTTCAAAGTTTAATAACTTTACATGTAATTTGTCAGTGCCATTTTTATTAAATTGCAGATGCCCAAGAGTTAGCCCCAAAAATTTCAAGATTATTTTTTAAAGATACATTGTATTTTTCCTTCAATTTCCAAAATAAAACTCCTTTTTTATAAATAGAAAATACTAGAAAAGTTCATTTATCATTGCAAATTTACTGTTTAATTACTTTTCAATATGTGTGGAATAGACATGACCATGGTTCCAGCACCGTCTCTTTGGGCTCCGAAACCACCAATTCTTAATTCCTGAGGAACCAGAACCACCATCTGGAAGCGACAATTCTGGTTCTTGAACTCTAGGCTCCGATCTTGGTTCTAGAACCAGATTAAATAAATAAATAATAATTAAAAAAAGAGAGTAAGGTTTAAACTCAACTTTTGTTTCCAAAAATTGAGTTACAAAAGTATCCTCACGAGGTGTAGGGCAATCAAAATCAACGTAATTCAGTAGATGTACCTAAAACTCTCGATCGCATTTACAATTTTTGTAGTAGATTAGAAAGTTAAAATACTGTACAATTCACGGTACTTAATAGATAGTTATAATATTTTATTTTTAATATTATAATATAAACATTTAATTTTAATAAAAAAGAAACATCAGTCCCAATTTTTCAAAATAAAAAAACGGAATAAAATCTTATAGATATAGTTCCGGAACAGTAAACCAGTTTATGGTTCTTTGCATCGTTAGAATTACTAGCCACAGTCTGATCATTTCATGGTTCGATAGAACCGTGAATGTGCCCAAATACTTACTTTCTTTACTTTCTCCTATTTAAAATCTTTTTTATGAAAAAATCCTTAAAATCTAGCATTCTCTTCTAAATAAATAAATAAATAAATAAATATATATATATATATATATATATATATATGGTTTTTTTTCACAAAATCAATCCCTCCAGATGAAATGAACCCCCACCCCCACCCCAATACACATAACTCTTCCTCCGCTCCACCATTTCTCGTTCACTTAAAACATAAATCAAACAACCTCTCTTTCTCGCTCTCTCGGCAAAATGGAGATCAGTTCCATCACTCTTCTTGAGCACGATGAGAGCAACAAGGAGAACATTCCTCCCACAAGTCCAACGGAAAACAACGAGAACATACTTCTTCCTTCAATGAAAACCAAGGAGAGAAGAATCGGAAAGCCACTTGAAGACATTACCAATCTTATTAATCGTCCAAGTAACTCAGCTTCCAATTTTCTTCCTCTGCTTCCTCTCAGTCATCCCGTCTCTGTTACAAATCCGAAAAAGCAAAAACGGTCGACGACATTGCTCCAATGAACACTAGTGTTTCTAATGCCAAGTCATTGAGAATGAATTTCAGATGATACCCGATAGAAATAGATTACATGTATCTTGTTCATATATTGTTCACCATTTGCAATGGGTATTGTAAAAGATGACAGTTTCCTTCAATTTTAATGAAAATACAAACTCTTCATTTCATGGGTATTTTAGTTTAACCTCTTGCTCGCATTTTGGTATTAATTGGTACCGTCTTCCACAAAATGCTGTTAAATTCAGCTAAAGAGATATATATTATATGAGGTACTAGTACTTGATAAACAGCTGAGTAGGCGTTTGATTCGTATTCAGAAGTTGGAATCAATTTTTGAAATAAAAAAATATGTAGAGTAAACTTTTGGGTTTGGATTATAAATAAATTTCGTGGAACCGATGATACTATAAGGTTACCAATGACTCAATAATTTTAAATATAATTTTTGTTTAATTTTTGGAGTATGTTTAAACCATGAAATGTCGGGTCAAAATTTTGGCCGTGCATAGTGCCTGAGACCATAGAACCCTAGATCTATTATGCTAGAGGTCAAATTGATGCATAAAAATGGTGTAAATGTGTTACTAATACTCAGTTTTATTGATTTGAGTGGTAAATTGTAATTGTTGTTGCCAAAAACCAGGATTTTCGACGTGGCCGATAAGGGCCGCGGCAATAATCTTTGATTTGGCTTATTTAGGGCTTAAATCTTTTAAAAAATCGAGTTTATGATGCATATGGAAGTCCAATTTCAAGCTACAGTTGAAATCCAAGTCAAAATTAGGCCAGAAAATAGGTTTTTAAGCAGCCAGGTTGTACAAACCCGGTTGTAGGGAGTCGAGCGAAAAAAACCCAATGCAGACCCATGGGCGCATGCACATTATGCTCTCGAAGGCGGATGACAGGCAAGGAGTGGGCACGTGCACTTCACGCACTCTGAGACACGTGAAGGCAAGGTTAGGGGTATGGGTTGGATCCGACCCAGATCTGTGTCTTGACCTACGTCCTAACCTGGGATACAAGTCACACGCGTGTAGGCACATGATCGATGCACCGGCGTCTAGCATGTGCAGAGCATGCTATTGGTGCGTGTAGGTGCATGGAAATGTAGCAGCCGTGCATGGCTATGTGTGCTTACCATGTTTCGGATTCGATTTCATCACTTTATTGAGGGTCGCACATTATGAATTGTGACTTTGTGTGGGTTTTTGTGTACCAAGTCCAAGTATGGATGGTAAGATAAAATCATAGGTTGTGGTGGATGGGTCCGTTGATCTATTCATTCGCTTTGTGGTTCACATTCGAGCTATTTTGTTTTTCTTGATTTAGAAGGTGCACAAGATATTTGAATAAGTATCAATAAGTCACTAATATCTCTCTTCTTGTGTACTAGAGATTATGGCTATTTTGAAAATTGTCGTACTAGATCTTTATAGGAGATAAACTGAATGGTGACAATTATGATCTTTATAGAGGGTAAACTGAATAGTGACAACTATAATATTTGGTACTGGAAGATTTGGTTTGCTCTCGAGAAGGAGGTGCTTTCTAAGATTCTGAGAAACGAAATGGTGAACCCCTGGTGTCACTCCCCGAACCAGGATCGTGAACAGTCGCCCGTTGTCCCTGGATGCCGGTTGTATTTTTACAGAAAATCGGGTAGAAGCTCACCATAAATCGGAGGTTTTTCATATACAATTTCACCTGTATATGACATTCATCCTGTAAAAATAAACAATTGACCATCTCGACCTGTTCAAAATCAACAAATATCACAGCCAACATCCAGAACAACGCAAGGCTATAAAGTTTCTAACAATCCTAACAACAGACCTTTACTGTCATGCCCAACTAGAGTATGAGCAGTCGCCACACCGAGCGGACTTAAATTCTACGCATAAATAAAATAAATTTCCAAGTTATTTTTAAATATTCAAATGTCTCAATGCAATGAAATAAATCAATACGAGAGTTTCACGAATAAATATCCATAATTTATACAGTCATCCCAAAAATTTATATAAATACATTGGTCAAACTAAAATCTCCAATACATAATAATATCACCAATCATCATAGCGGAAGAGATGGAAAATATCCATACTCCAGTCCAGTGATATCTTCTCGGTCCAACACTAATCCTGTAGGAAAGAAAGCGAGGGTTGAGTATTTAGGGAGGATACTCAATAAGTGAGGGGATTGATATCATACTATCAATATCTAGAGTGAACTTGGAGTGTCAAAGCATAGAAAAGAAAATATCCACAGTATGCAAACCGATCATGTTATTTCAAAATCATATATAATACGCATACATCAGAAAGCAAAATATGCATCAAATATTTACATCAATATCATGAAGAGTTGGCCAATGAAATATTCCCGGCAATGGTCTACCTCGACCAAGGACGGCGCATTGAGGGTTTTTCAAAATGCAAGTATTAAATAATGACTCTCTACCCCAATGTTGGTCACAGACTACCCCAACTAGCCTGTAAATAATAATGATGTACATATAATTAGTCGGCCATGTATGGTGCCCCCGCCTGGTGCTAGACGGAGCCGTACTCAACGTCATCTCCTATGAGGGTCAACCTGAGACACCCATACACATGACGATCTGGCGGATACCTCCGGCCGAAACGTATTCGGACACAAAGGGTGCCTCTACCAGATGTCTTTCGTAGTTACGGATCACAATATCATATCGGCCGGGCACGTAGCCCCATGTATCCCATCACCATGTCTGTCGGGCATATAGCCCCATGCATCATATCATAACGTCGGCCGGGCATATAGCCCAATATGTAAGTAAATCCATTTAAAACCATGTGGCAATACAGTTGAAATATTAAAACATATCAATATGTCGAAAATGTGGCACAATATTCAGTTATCAAAACTCATGGATGCATATCAATAAAGGCAGAATTTAAGACACTCCAAAGATCACAAAACATTTCATAAAATATTCGAAAGTCATAACAATCATACATTTTGCAGAAACATGTCATTTAAAAAGTATTTTTGAAACATGGTTTTCAATCAATAGCGAATGTCAAAGTCTCACTTACTATTTTAGGGAGGGTGGTCACTCCCTATTTTCAACGTCAATCAAATCTGATTCCTCGAGTCTCCAAAAAAAATCAACCTAGTCATATCATCAAAATTGAATATCAATTTCTCAAACATCTTTAGGGTTTATCCGAAAAACATGAAATGTATAATATCCTCCACTTTATGGCTCATTTCAATCCAACCCTACAACGTAGATATTTTCATGCATATTTTAAAGTTTAACTCTAAGAAAAGTATTCGAATTCACTCGACAAAATTTTATGATTCTATAATATGCTTCTTTCGTATCAGACAATCTAGTTTCTGTAACATTCTATACTTAACCTTCAAAGTCATATATAATCATTTCAGAATTTATATTCTATTCGTATTCTACTTACACTCTAAACATATACAGAATCTTTCATCTAAATTTTAATCCTAGATTCATTGAATGTATCAGTTAGAGCTGAAATCTCCTCACCTAGGGTTTTCTTGAAGTGTCGAGTCTCGTCCGAAAGTCACTTCGTTTACTTCAAAATCTGTAGGGTTTCCTATCAAAACAAAAATTTATTTGTTAGATCTAAACACTTAGATCCGAAGCAAAACCCTAAGTCATTTACCTGCGTGAAGGTTCGTGGGCTGTCATGGGCTCACGGGTCGTCGCGGGCTCGTGGGCTACAGCTAGCGGGCTTGCTGGTCTGTGGGCCAGTGGGCTGGCGGCTAGCGGGCCGACAGGCCGGCGGGCCTCTGGCTGATGGGCCTGCGGGGTTGGACGGGCTGTCGGGCCTGGTGGGCCCGTGGGCCTGCGGGCTATAGTTCTTGTGCAGGCACTGGCGCGCGTACAGGCGCTGGTGCGCGCTCATGCACTGGTGCACGCTCGTGCGTGCTCGTGTGCTGGGTTCGCGCCCGCTCGTGCGCTGGCTCTCGTGGGCTCAGTCCTGCTCATAGCCTGGGCTCGCACTGCGGGCTGGGTCCTGCTCGCGGCCTGGCTCGTGCTGTGGCTGGGGGATCGCGCTGCAGAAGGTGCTGTAGTCGCGTGCGGTGGCGGAAGGCAGTGCTCGATCGTGGCTCGCGGCGGTGTGCGGCGAGGCGGAGAGAGGGCGATCGCGGAAGATCGTGAGAGGGGGAGAAGACGGAGTGAGGTAGAGAGAGAAACCGAGAGGGAAGAAGAAGAAGAAGGAGGAGAAGAAGAAGAAGAAGGAAAAGAAGAAGGCGGCGGAGCTCACAGCGAAGGAGCGGCGCCGCGTTGCCCCTGTGTGGGAGAGACGAAGGGTCGAGGGAGAGAGAGAGAGAGAGAGAGAATAGTACGAA
Source organism: Dillenia suffruticosa (assembly GCA_033439265.1). Lineage (NCBI taxonomy): Eukaryota > Viridiplantae > Streptophyta > Magnoliopsida > Dilleniales > Dilleniaceae > Dillenia > Dillenia suffruticosa. The sequence continues at coordinate 10,065,443 of JAVTVX010000019.1, forward strand.
TTAGGGCTTTAGCCCTAATTCAATTTGGGGAGGGCCAAAACGCTGCGTTTTAGCTCTCCCTTTTTTTTTTTTTTAGCTTGGTATTACATTTTCTAACCCGCTAAAAACAAGTTTCGTCCTCGAAACTAAAAGAAAGTAATACGCTGAGCAAGTGGGGGTACTGTTTCTTAAGTCTCTTAATAGTCTCTTCGGGCTCTCAGGTCTCTTCCTCAATCTGGTAACTCCTCCCCAAAACTCTGACCAATGAAAGTTCTTTACTCTGCAGCTTTCTGACCTATCAAACTATAATAGCTGCGTGCTGAGCTGAAACACTAAGATCCTCTCTGTCTGGCCGTTCCTCGTCAGACGTTGTTTGAGCTCTTGAAAGCTCATCTCACAACGATCATCCCACAAGAACTTGACGTCCTTCGTATCAATCTGGTAAGTATAGCGGCGATCTGGGAAAATTCTTCTATGAATCGCCGATAACACCCCGCAAGACCAAGGAAACTTCGCACCTCGGTCACTGTCTGTGGCTATTGGTGTGGTGGTCAGCCCAAATGGCATGACCACGAACTCGTAATGTCCATATTGATTGCGGAATGCGGTCTTGGGCACAGCCTCAGCCCTGATCCACAACTAATGATATCCAAATCGAAGATCAATCTTTGAGAAAAACACGCGCACCCTGGAACTGCTCAAATAAATCATCAATATGCGACAAAGTGTTCTGATTCTTGATGAAAACCTTGTTTAGCTACCTATAGTTCACACACAATCTTAGAATCCCGTCTTTCTTCTTCACGAATAATACCGGAGCACCCTAAGACGAAATACTCAGACAGATAAAACCCTTGTCCAGTAATTCCCACAACTAGACCTAGAGCTCTCTAAACTCCACTGGCGCCATTCTGTATGGCAGAATAAATATAAGAGTGATCCCTGGAGCTAGGTCAATCTCGAAATCACACTCCCGAACTTGGGGTAGTCCGGGTAGCTCCTCAGGAATATATTTGGGAAAACCTGCATCACTGGGACCTTCTCAAGCCTCAGATCCTTAACAGTGTGTCGATAACATGAGTTAGGTATGCCGTGCAACCTCGCGACAAGGCTTACCCAACCCGTGGGCAAAAAGGCGCTTCTCACATACGAATGGTTCGACCCGGTGTCAAATAGGACACGAGTGTCGACTTCCCATATTTCCATAACTCCTAATGTGGGGAAATAAAAGATCAATTGATAAATATGGAAGAAAATATATATAGATATATATATATATATATATCAAAATGTATGTACAACCAACATAGTTAAGCATCTACGGCTTTAACTAGTGATGGTTCTCAAAAAAAGTACATGGACATCTCTAAACATGGGGATCAGTGGGAGGAACACCAAAAATCTCATCAGGACTCGCCTCAGCATCCTCGTGTCATCGCATATACACGGACCTGTGTCCTCTACTGCTGTCGTGACGGTCCTGGCACCGTGTTGCTCCCAGCTACCGTCCAAGGAACGGTGTGACTTGAGTGCGCAGGCGCTTCCTGCTGTCCTCCCCAAGGAACACTCGAGTATCTCGTAGCTATGTGACCTCCAAATCCCAACCCAGGGCAGGTGCTCCTGATGTGCCCTTGCTTCCCACACCGGAAGCATGTAATGGGCATCCTACACTCTCCAAAAGGGTGGTGTCTACGACATCGGCGACAAAAGGGGTGCCATTGATCTGAAATCTGAGTAGTGGCACTAGGGGCCGGTGCTCTATACTCCTGGGATTCTGATTCCTGCCCAGTAAGTGCCTGTCTCGACTGAGAGGAGCCTCCCTGGTACCCTGAAGTCCTAACCTTCTTTGAGCCCTGGCTCGAAGAAGCCCCTAATCTCTTCTTTTACTCCCTGTTCTCCCGCTGTTTGCCCTCAGCACGGACGATCTCCTCCGCCCTAAGTGCTGAGTCCACAATCTCTGCAAAGGAGAAACCAGGGGTCACTGTCATATACCTCCTGACGTTCAAGTTGAGGCCGTCCTCAAACTTGAACCGTAGCTGCGTCGGCGTCGCGAAGTCTGGAACAAAAGCAGCTAGTCGCCTCAACTCCATCTCATACTCTGTCACTGTCCTGGCTCCCTGTCGCAAGTGCAGAAACTCTGCCCTCTTGCGGTCCTGCTAGAACTCAGAAAAGTACCTGCAATCGAACTCCCGCAGGAAGTCCTCCCATCGCAGCGGCTCGGTAGCATCGTAACAAATCGCCTCCCACCAAGTGAGGGCATCACCATCTAAAAGTCTCTCTGCTATCCAAAGCCGGTAGTCCTCTCTCAACCCCAAATCAGTCAAAATTCTGCGGGTACGGTTGATCCAATATTTCGCTGCTGTGGGATCACCCGTCCCTGCGAACTCTGTGCAGCCTAACTGTCTCGCCTCCTTCATCAGCTGGGTGAGCTCGTGAATACGCCTCAAGGTGGAGGAGTTAGTGTCTCTAGATCCCGACACAGTAGAAGGATCAGCAACTGGTGGCTGATCTGGTACAACAGAAGGTGGTACGGTCGTAGGAGTCGGCGCGGCCATCGGTGGTGGTAGTGGGGGTGGCATTTGAATCCCGTAGAAAGTGAACCACTCATACACCTGTCTAAACGCCTCAAGGGACGGTGGTGGAACCTCGGCAGGAGCAGCCGGCCGAGTAAGCGCTGCAGGGGGCGCCCATGTAGAGAAAGCAGCCTCAGGCACTCCATGGGTCTCAGGCTCCCTCGGAGGGTCAGGCACGTGAGGGGTCGTAGGTAGCGCGGGTCTAGCTCCGCATCCTGCTCGTCTACCGCATCTAGGCGGCATAACTCTATAAGGGAAAATTATCATTAGATATAATATTATAACTTATCGATATTTAAGAATTAGTGTTAGTTACATAACAACTAACCTCCTAAAATGAAGTCTTGGGTCTAAGAATTTAATAAAAATGACATACTAGGTTAGATACGGATCGTATCTAACCCCCTAAATGAATATCTCATATGCCGAAAACCATGTATGGGACTTTAAATGACTGTGTGAAACTTTAAAATGTATTGAGGACTTTTAAAACCAAGTTACTTGGGAATGTTTTCAAATCATTTTATAAAACATAGCTCTAAACCAAGAGCTCTAATACCAACCGAACTGTCACGCCCCGAACCGGGATCGTGAACAGCGGCCCGTTGTCCCTGGATGCCGGCTGTATTTTTACAAAAAATCGGGGAGAATCTCCGCATAAATCAGAGGTTTCCCATGTACAATTTCACCTGTATATGATATTTATCCTGTAAAAATAAACAATTGGCCATCCCGACCTCTTCAAAATCAACAAATATCACAGCCAACATCCAGAACAACACAAGACTATAAAGTTTCTAACAGTCCTAGCAACAGACCTCTACTGTCATGCCCAACTAGAGCATGAGCAGCCGCCACACCGAGCGGACTTAAATTCTACGCAAATATAAAATAAATTCCCAAGTTATTTTTAAATATTCAAATGCCTTAATGCAATGAAATAAATCAATACGAGGGTTTCACGAATAAATGTCCATAATTTATATAGTCATCCTAAAAATTTATATAAATACATTGGTCAAACTAAAATCTCCAATACATAATAATATCACCAATCATTATAGCAGAAGAGATGGAAAATATCCATACCCAAATCCAGTGATATTTCCTCGGTCCAACACTAATCCTGTAGGAAAGAAAGCGAAGGGTGAGTATCTATGGGAGGATACTCAGTAAGTGAGGGGATTGATATCATACTATCAATATCTAGGGTGAATTTGGAGTGTCAAAGCATAGATAAGAAAATATCCACAATATGCAAACCGATCATGTCATGAAGAGCAAAATATGCATCCAATATTTACATCAATGTCATGAAGAGCCGACCAATGAAATATTCCCGGCAATGGTCTATCTCGACCAAGGACGGAGCATTGGGGGTTTTTCCAAATGTAAGTATTAAATAATGGCTTTCTACCCCAATGTTGGCCATAGACTACCCCAACTAGCTTGTAAATAATAATGATGTACATATAACTAGTCGGCCGTGTATGGTGTCCCCGTCTGGAGCTAGACGGAGCCGTACTCAACGTCCTCTCCGATGAGGGTCGACCTGGGACATATATACACATGACGATCTGGCGGATACTTCCGGTCGAAACGTATCCGGGCACAAAGGGTGCCTCTACCAGATGTCCTTCATAGTTACAAATCACAATATCATATCGGCCGGGCACGTAGCCCCATGCATCCCACACCATGTCGGCCGAACATATAGCCCCATGCATCATATCATAACGTCGGCCGGGCATACAGTCTAATATATAAGTAAATCCATTTAAAACCATGTGGTAATACAGTGGAAATATTAAAGCATACCAATATGTCGAAAATATGGTACAATATTCAGTTATCAAAACTCATTGATACATATCAATAAAGGCAGAATTTAAGACACTCCAAAGATCACAAAACATTTCATAAAATATTCGAAAGTCATAACAATCATACATTTTGCAGAAACATGTCATTTAAAAGGTATTTTTGAAATATGGTTTTCAATAAATAGCGAATGTCAAAGTCTCACTCACTGTTCTAGGGAGGGTGGTCACTCCCTATTTTCAAAACCAATCAAATCTGATTCCTCGAGTTTAAAAAAAATCAATCTAGTCAAATCATCAAAAGTGAATATCAATTTCTCAAGCATCTTTAGGGTTTATCCGAAAGATATGAAATGTATAATATCCTCCACTTTACGGCTCATTTCAATCCAACCTTACAACCCAAATACTTTTATGTATATTTCAAAGTTTAACTTTAAGGAAACTATTCGAATTCACTCGACAAAATTTTATGATTCTATAATATACATCTTTCGTATTAGACCATCTAGTTTCTGTAACATTCTATACTTAACCTTCAAAGTCATATATAATCATTTCAGAATTTGTATTCTATTCGCATTCTACTTACACTCTAAATATATACAGAACCTTTCATCTTAATTTTAATCCTAGATTCATTGAATGTATCAGTTAGAGCCGAAATCTCCTCACCTAGGGTTTTCTCGATGCGCCGAGTCTCGTTCAAAAGTCGCTTCGGTCACTTCAAAGTCTGTAGGGTTTCCTATCAAAACAAAAATTTATTTGTTAGATCTAAACACTTAAATCCGAAACAAAACCCTAAGTCATTTACCTGCGTGGAGGTTTGTGGGCTGTCATGGGCTCACGGGCCGTCGTGGGCTCGTGGGCTACAGCTAGTGGGCCGCTGGTGTGCGGGCCAGTGGGCTGGCAGCTAGCGGGCTGACGGGCCAGTAGGCCTCTGGCTGATGGGCCTGCGGGCCGATAGGCTGAACTGGGCTGCGGGTCGTACTGGATCTGCAGGCTTGGACTGGCTGACGGGCTGATGGGCTGTATGGCCTGGTGGGCCCGTGGGCCTACGAGCTGTAGTACGTGTGTAGGCACTGGCGCGTGCACAGGCGCTGGTGCGCGCCCGTACGCTATGCTGGTGCACGCCTATGCGTTGGTGCACGCACGTGCGCGCTCGTGTGCTGGGTTCGCGAGCGGCGCTTGGTTCGCGCCCGCTCGTGTGCTGGGTCCGCGCCCGCTAGTACGCTGGCTCGCACTCGCAGCCTGGGCTAGCACTCGCGGGCTCAGTACTGCTCGCGGCCTGAGCTCGCACTGCGGGCTGGGTCCTGCTCGCGGTCTGGGTCGTACTGTGGCTGGGGGATCGCGCTGCAAAAGGCACTGCAGTCGCATGCGGTGGCGGAAGGCAGTGCTCGATCGTGGCTCACGGCGGTATGCGGCGAGGCGGAGAGAGGGCGATCGTGGAAGATCGCGAGAGGGAGAGAAGACAGAGTGAGGTAGAGAGAGAAATCGAGAGGGAAGAAGAAGAAGAAGAAGAAGAAGAAGGAGAAGAAGAAGGCGACTGAGGTCACGGCGAAGCAGCGGCGCCGTGTTGCCGCGGTATGGGAGAGAAGAAGGGTCGGGGGAGAGAGAGAGAATGGGACGAATTAAGGCTTTAGCCCTAATTCAATTTGGGGAGGGCCAAAACGCTGCGTTTTGGCTATCCCTTTTTTTTTTTTTAAGCTTGGTGTTACACCTGGGAGGGTACCATAGCTCAGACTAGGCAGGATCAGGAGATCTATCGTATGTGAATTGAGAAGGATAGCCACATTAGGGTGATCCTAATTAATAGTGTGCATAATGACATGATTCCGATCTATGAGTAGTATTTTACGGCTATATCGGTTTGACTTGTGATAAAATAGTATTATGGTACTCTATCATCTCCTAAAGTGAGGATGCTGACTTATAAACTTATCACTTGATCATAAGATGATGTAACATTTGATGAAATATCGGGTATAATTGTTGGGTTAAGGAATATGAGCAAATCCATTTCGGATGAGTTTTAAGTACTGTTGTAATCCACTCTTACTTGAATCATGGAAGATCATGAAATCTATCTTACACATGATGAGAGTATTCGTGCTTTCGCTAATGTGAGCTCGAGGAGGAGCATCTGGAGGTGAGTAAACTGTACTCGAGTCATGCTTATGCGATGGAGTCGAGTAAGGTATCCTGAGCTACCAAAACATAGATGACATAAGCATGAGAAGGAGACCCAAGACTCAGTCAAAAAGAAGTCATCTAAGAAATCCGACAACAAAGTACAAAAGTACAAGAAGAAGGAGCTTGACAAGGCCAAAGTAAAGTACTACATATGTAGGAGACTTGGTCATTTTGCTTGTGAGTGTGACGAGCGGAAGGTTTGTCATTTTTCTTTACATGGTTTGAGCTATGTCTCCTCCATTGTAATGCTTAGTGATTCCTTTTTTTTTGTGAATTGTAAACTCAGAAACAACAGACTATATAGCTCAAGATAGGAGTGTATATACGGAGTTTCACCGACTGAAACCTCAGGCTAAGAGGATTTATATGGTGAACGGAGCATTTATCATCGTTAGAGAGATTGACACTTGCAAGTTAAAGTTGCAAAGTGGTCAGAGTTTATATTTTCATGCGTATTTTATACTCTAGATATTCGACGAAACCTTATTTATATACTTTGTTTTAACTACTTAGATATGCTTTATCTTTTGAAAAATCTTCGGTTTCTATTTACTATGACAGTTTTTTGATATGTTCTAGTTTTATTCATGATAAACTGTATGTACTGGATACTATTTCATTTAATGGTAATTCTTGTCTTTTTTCTATTGCCTTTATATCTGATTATGTTGATGATGATATGAATGTATGGTATAATAGAATTTGACATATAAAGCAAGAGAGAATGAATCGATTAGTTGCAAGTGATCTGTTGGGCCTACTCATCAAGGTCGAGTTACCCGTATGTGAGTTTTGTCTAACTGACAAAACTATAAGAAAACCATTTGACAAGACAATGAGAGTTGGGATTTCATTGCAATTTGTTCACTTTGATATTTGTAACCCTATGAATTTGAGAGTCCAAAATAGAGCTATATATTTGATTACGTTTATAAACGATTACACGCATTTCTGTTACGTTTATCAGATTTTGCACCAATATGAGATATCAGAATATTTCAGGAGATTTATTAGTTATATTAAAAATCAATTAGATCTAAGAGTAAAGACTTTCAGAATCGATAAGGGGTACGAATGATTTGTTCTGGTTTTATCCATGATGGATTGTATGTACCGGGTGCTACTCCTTCTAATGCTTTCCTTGTTATACTTCTATTGTCTTTACATCTAATTGCGTAGATGATGATGCAAATGAGTAGTATAGTAGACTCAGACACATAGGGCAAGAGATGATGGATCGGTTAGTAGTGAGTGGTTTGATGGATCCGCTGACCAGATTCGAGTTGCCCATATGTGAGTTTTTGCTTAGTTGGCAAAACAATAAGAAAACCATTTGGCAATACAATAAGAGCTGGGACTCCACTATAGTTGGATCACTCTAATATCTGTGGTCTTATGAGCATGAGAGCCAAAAATAGAGCTGTGTACATTATGATGTTCATAGATGCTTATACACATTTTGGTTTATCTACCTGATCTCGTACAAGTTTGAAACATTAAGAATGTTTCAAAATATTTATTAGAAAGATTGAGAATCAGTTAAACTTGAAAGTAAAGACTCTCAGAACTGATGGGGGCGTGAGTATTCGTTTAAATTACACACGGATCTCTGTTTCGAGAAGAGTATCATGATATAACTAACTATTCCTATTACTTCTTAGTAGAATGAAATAGTTGAGATAAGAAATAGAACTTTGTTTGAAATTGTGAGGTCTATGATGGCATAAATCAATATATCTGTCTCCTATTGGGGAGATGTTTTATTGATTGCTACCTAGATTCTCAACTGTGTTTCATTAAAATCCGCAGTCAGTACCCCACATGAGCTTTGGATAGGGAGATAGCCTGACCTTAACCACTTGAGATAATGAGATTGTGCCACGATTTCTCGCATCCACACAGCAAGTTAGGACTACGAAAAAGTATGGTTCTTAGGTGAATATACAAATGACACTGTTATCGAGATTGAGTCTCATGATATCACATTCATTGAGAATGATTTCTCTAAGAAATGTGAAATCAATCTAGACGTTACCTCTCTGAGATAGATGAGCCTAGTGACTCGGGAAGCTCAGCGGCGGGATACAAGAATCCACTTCGGATTTTGGTCCCAATGGTAGCGATCCATCAAAAGGTAAAGATTTTTCTCTCCTCGTAGGAGTATTGAGGATGTGTACTTAAACGTCACTTTTCGATTGATGGTGAGCCCCTCATTGTGACTCTAGAGAATAATGAGAAATCCAAAACGGTTCACAAGACTCTCGAGAGTTCTACGAAAGACTATTTGTTGAAAACCATAAATGAAAAGGAGTCGATAAGAATTAACAAAATCCGAGACCTAGTTGATTTGCCTGATGGTAGAAGAACTATTAGGAACAAGCAAGTTCTCAAGGTCAAGTGAAAGTTCGATAGATCGAAAGAGATATATAAAGCCTGTCTAGTAACCACAGTTACACTTAAACTAAGAGTTTGGACTATCGGGGAGTTATAATCTAATTTATCTCGATCTATTTACTTTTAGTGATTGTCACGAGCATGGACTTGGATTCACACCAGATGGATGTAAAGATCGCTTTCTGTAATAGAAGTTTGGATAAGGTGATTTACATGGAGTATCCCTCTGGATTCATTCTAGTAGATCAGGTAGATAAGGTTTGTTGGATTTGGATATCAACATATGACCTTAAACACTCATCCAAGCGGTAGTAATTGAGATTTCATGAGAATGTGATATTTTATGGTTTTATAATAATCGAGTAGAATCATTGTGTCTAGTTGATACATTCAGATGACTTTTTAATGATCTTGTTTTCATATGTGGGTGATATTCTGTTGGGTAGGAACAACAGAGAGTATCTAATGATGACTGTACGTTCCATGTGTATGCCTCATCGCATACACTAGAATGCACATTGTACTGGAATAAAGGATTCTACTCATCTCCTTGATTTCTTTCTGAATTCTAGTGCAATGTGCATTCTAGTATATGCGATGCGACATATATATGCAACGTACAGTTTAATGTATGCGATGAAGCATATACGACCAAGCATTTATTTTTTTTTGCAGTCGATTTGGTAAGTAGGTATCAACTGAATCGTAGAAGGGATCACTTTAGAGCAGTAAAAAGGATTATGAGATATCTCAAGAGAATTGAGGACCTCTCCTCATGTTACGGAAGAGGTTATTTGCATTTCGTTGGGTATTCAGATGCCAACTAGGAGTAGCGATCTGAATGAACGCAAACTGACATCAGGTTTTATCTTCTTAGAGCAATGAGAAGCAAACCTGTGTAACTCTATCTACGATAGAGACTGAGCTTGTAGTTTGCTTAATGGCAGTTCATGAGAGTGTTTAGCTCTAGAAATTTCTAGATGACTTAGAGGTTATGATATATAGTGGGAGGTCAGCGATAATTATTGTGATCATCAAACCCCCATTACTAACAACCGATACCCTAAGTATTATAATGAAGCCAAACACATTGATACCTAAGACCGTTTTGTGAGAGACACTACCAAGAAGGGTATTGTGACAACTAAGTATACTTTTACATATAGCATGATGGCTAATCTCTTCAGAAAACCCATTGTGAGAGATTTTTTTGTGGGACAATGAATCATTTAGTTTAGTATACTTTAACATTTCTTATTATATACTGTTTTAGATGTTTATTGAAATATATAACATGCGTGTATTATTAAGTTACAAGTTTATTTTTTGCACTCATTTATTGTCATATATTTGGTGATATATTGTGATAAAAGATATGTCAAACAAACGTGGTTGAATTTCTCACACGAGTAACTACTTCCAACTCTGAGTAAGCAGAGATAAGACGTCTTTTAGTTATAAGAGGCTTTGAGAGTGGCCATGTTAGAACATAAGTCATCATGATATGTGTTTAGGATAAGATCATCTGCGATATGACCGATATGGAAATACCCACATTCATGTTGCCTGTAAGTAGCTAGTTTTGAGATCTTAGATACACATGTGATTTGTAATATTGTATCTAAGATACTCTCTCTGAGATTTTTGGGTAAACTATTATGTGTAGACCGAGTCTTGTACCTATACAATATTAAACAAATCTGATATATGCCCTTTGAAATATGAGAAAATAACATTGTGGCATGTGTTTCATACAACGTCATACTACATGTGATGAGACGACCATGGGACAGTGCGAGCTATTATTTGAAACGATAACATGATCATGATCCCTGTTCTCACTGTATGAGACTCGAGATCCATTGGGTGGGATCTCTTGTGCCTTTATTATTTTTGACGGTTTCTAAAGGTTTTGGTTCAGTGTTACTATTTGAGTCTATTTACCTATAGTTCGTAAGATAAATTGAGATCTACGGGGCAAATTTAGGAAAATAGCTGAATTGAAATTGATAGATTCAAGTTTGGAAAAAGGAAGGCAATAGATATTACATCATTGTGTTGTATTTATAGGTTGACCTATTATGTTAATCTGTCAGGCCCTGAACCTCGGATTGACCACGCAACAATCGCCGCGTTGTCTCGGTACACAGGTAGAACCTCCCCATATACCAAGACTCCGCAAGGATAACCAACTATATAATACTTCTTCCAAATACAATACACAAATAAATGACCCATCCGGTCCATCCCAGTACTCACAAGCCCACATCAACACACAAATAGGGAGGGGGTTCCTGTACATGCACGCATGTAATGTGGCCATCCCAGCCACTTCAAGGATATTTCAAAATCAAAACAGATGAAATCCCAAATCATAGTCGTAGGATTTTACTGACATTTGTCTGAAGAAAACAAACTAGCATCAGTAAAGTCCAAACAATATGAGATGTACAGAACTTCGTAAAATCAAAAGAAAGTATCAAAATTCAACACTTTGAACCAAATATCCCATTCAAACAATAAGTTTTACCAAAAATAGAATTTAAAAGAAAGTAAACAAGTCTTCCCTTCCATGGATTTCAAATCAACTAAAATAACCTTATATCACTATCATACCGACACAAAACAGCAGATAAACCTTCCCAAGCTCCAATTTTTGTAGGAGACCTAAACTTCCTCTGAAAAATGTTAAAGAGAGGGGTGAGTATTGGGAAATATCTAGTGAGTAGAGTGCAATGGTGTGATTGTGTAATAAATAAGGGGTGAATGTGGGACAGTCAAAGCATATATCAAAATCACACTTTATATATGGTAAAACATTTCAATAATTCAATCAATCCTTAAAGCATGTATCCACATTGATCATTTTATCAGAAAATCCTGGGGTCCCATCAAAAGCATTCCCGTCTTAGGCTGGCGAATCTAGACGAAAGTCCGCCAAGAGTTTTTCCATCTAATGTTTCAAAACATGCTCCCTTCCTTGGCATTGGCTCCTACTTCATCGAGGTGCAAATCAGATATAGCATGAGTTCGGCAGAGGGAGGGACGTCTAACTCCCCCGCACATCCAACCCCAACCACGCCACCCCGTTGGGTCACTTCGTGGTGGGAATGGCTATAGCCATTTACTACCAGCACCTTTTATTTCTCAAATACCTAATTTCATAAACCATGTGCCATAATTTCCAACAAATAATCTTAAATTTCTTGCCATAGCAATTCATAAAGTAACATCAATCAACATATGGCACACATGCATACATAAACACAGCGGATGCATTCATATTTCACAATCCAGTTCATACATCCCACAATCACAAAACAATTTATATAAAATATGTAAAAATCTTACAAAAGCGTTTATAAAACAAATTTTAAAACAAATTTCTCATTTAAGAACATAATGAACCGTCCACTCACATTTTAGGGAGGGTATCCACTCCCTATGCCCTATTGATATTCAAGAGATCTCCTTTTAAACTCAAAAAAGGTTAACCTAGACCAATAATCCACAATTTCAATTCAAATTCCAAGGAAATCTATTCTAATCGACTCAATAAATTTCTAATTTCATCAAACACGTTTCTTTCGTATTGATCAACCTAAATTCATTTAGAATTTAGACGAAACCCTAGAAAACACATATCAAATATCAGAAAATGCATTCTAATCGAATCTAACATACATCCTAAATATATACAAGACATCTTACACTAAATTTACTTAATTTATCGAAAGGATTTAAATTTCCCTCACCTATGGTTTCCGTAGCTTGCAGCACAAGCGTCCGTGCGCCTACAACTCGATTCGAACTCCTGTAATGTTTTCAAACCGAAACACATTTTAGCAATTAACCCTAATTACCAAGAGAATCAAAACCCCTAAACTATTGATCAACAATCGGTCCTTACCTGTGCAGTGGAAAGGTCGCGGCCTAGGGTTTCTAATAGTGCGGTCTGGCAGAGAGCAGCGAACATTGCAGGAAGGCTGTCGGCAGAGAGAGCAGGTTGTGGGCTCACGGGTCGTCGCGGGATCTTGGGCTGGCGCGCTCAAGGGCTGGGGCCTAGCGTGCTCACGGCTGAGGTACGCGCTCGCGATGACTGCAGTCGCGCCCTCGCGCTCGTGCAGGGAAGCTCGCTCTGCGGCACTCTTGCATGGCGAAGCTCGTGCTGTGGCACCCTCGCATAGGGAAGCTCGCGTTGTGGCCTACTCGCGGAGGAGGTGGAGCAGCGGCGAAGGGAGATTTCACCGCGGAGGAGGAGGACCAGCGGCGAAAGGAGATTTCGTGGGAGAGGGAGTGTGCGAAGGAAAGAGAGAGTTCGAGAGGCAGAGAGACAGAGAGACAGAGAGATAGAGAGTGCGAGAGCGAGAGAGAGAGAGAGAGTACGTTTGTGAGATGGTAAGAGAGAGACAGAGGAGGCAGAGATGGTGGCGGAGAGGCGACGGGCGAGAGAGAGGGAATCGGGAGAGGTGAGAGGGAGACGAAGAGACGTAGGGCTTTTTGCCCTAATTGATTTGGGGGAGAGGGAGGTGTTGCGTTTTGGTGTGATTCTCTGGAACGGCTGGGATGACCAATTTTGCATGCATGCATGTACAGGAACGCCCGCCCCACTTGTGTGTCGATGCATGCTCGTATGTATAGGGATGGACCGGATGGGTCTTTTTCATGTGTATTGTTATAGGATTTTCCTATTTCTAATGGAGTTGTGTATTGGATGAGTTATTGAATTGATTTGTAGCCTTGCGGAGTCCCAGTATATGGGGAGGTTCTGCCCGTGTATCAGAACAACGCGGCGGTTGTTGCGTGGTCGATCCAAGAATTGGGGCATGACAACTTTATTGATATCAGAGACAGGTTCACGATTTTAAAAGTTTGATGGTTTTGGATATAATTTCAAATGTTTCCAAATGTCCCGAAAGTTTTCTGAAAATTTTGAAATGTTTGGTTTTCGAAAAAGGTTTTCGGAGAATATACAAAGTCTTCCATGGATTTCTTAGGAAATTAGAAACATTCTTTTTAGGGGTTAAATATTAACTTTCGCTTAACCGTTTGACTTAATTGTAACTTCTTGTTGTGTAGATCACTATACCTCCACGAAAGTGAATGAGGAATATGAACGAGATTCCTCCACCGAAGCATGAAGATGAGTCGTCCTCGCATGCTCTTCCTCCTTCCGTGCCTATACACCCGGCTCCTCCTATCGGGATTTCGGCTCCTCCTATTGCTGCTCTTCAGCAAGTAATGGAGTGATGAAGCACCTTCGGAGCGTAGTTCCAATCTCCACATGCGACTTCAGCTCCTCCACCGACCACTCCTTTAGTGCCGGTTGCTACTCCTAGTACCCCACTAACGCCTCCTCCTCCAGTTGTCACAACAACCGATCGCCCTACTGTGGAGTTATCTAAGTTGATAAAGGAGGCAAGACAATTAGGATGTGAGACATTCGTGGGTACTTCTAATGCTTCAGTGGCCAAGAAATGGATTGGCCGAATTTAAGAGACCGTCTCCGACATGAGATTAAGCGATGAGATGAAATTATGGGTGGCGGTGAAACTGTTGGATAAAGGTGCAAGGACATAGTGGGAGAATGTGAAGGGAAGGGCTCCTGTTCCTCCTAATTGGACAGAATTTCTTAGGGCCTTCGAGGAGAAATACGACACCCGATTTTATCGGGATCAAAAAAGAGATGATTTTTTCAAATTAGCTCAAGGAAACAAGACAGTATCTAAGTACGAGACAGGACTGAGAGAGCTTGCTAATTATGTTCCGGAGTTTGTAAACTCCGAGAAGTCTCTAAGTTCAAAGTTTGAGTCAGGACTAAATTTGAATATCAGAGAGAAAATGCCCATCACCAAGGGGCATACTTCCAAGACATTCTAGACTTGGCCTTGAGGGCCGAGAAAATGGTGATGGAGAGAAACAAAGTCAGAGAGCATCATAGGAAAGGAAAGAGGCTTAGTAGCTCCGGTTCGAGTCAAGGTTTTAAAAGAAGTCGAGGCATGGGCTCTTATAGCGGTAGATCCTTTTCGGGATCAGTTGGCTTTCCTCCGAGACAATCTACTTTTAGGCCTAGTGCTTCCAGCAGAACTGTTGGTATAGGAGTAGGGTCCATGGGTGGCAGAGGAGAAACTTGCCCAAATTGCAAGGGGCGTCATCCGGGTCCATGTGTGGAACCCAAAAGATGCTACCATTGTGGTAAGGAGGGTCACATTCGGTACTCTTGTCCGGAGTTAAATGTAGAAGGGCAAGAAAGCCGACAAGTTAGAGGTCCCTCGAGTGGTTCTAGAAGAGATTCGACGATTGCTCCTACACCTTCCACTAGCAATGCACCGAGGACGGGCATGGGAAGTAATACTGTAGCTGCCACCACACAACGCCCTCAACCTATAACTCAGACCCGAATCTATGCCATGACAAATGAAGAGGCCCAAGTAAAACATGATGTAGTCACAAGTAAATCTCTTTTAAATTTTAAGTTTTGAAATTGAAAATGTGACATAAATGGTTTATGATTATAATTTGATAGTTGTGATCATGGCTTAAAGAATGTGGATGATATGACTTTGTTTATGGTTTATAATTATAGGTACAATGAAAATTTTTGATGTTGATGTACATGTGCTCATAGATATCGGGTCTAATCATTCCTTTGTGGGTTCGGGATTTGCTAGACATTCTGATAAGCCTTTGTTCCACTGGTTGAGGAATTATTGGTTATCACACTTTTGGGAGAACATTTAATCAAGGGAACAGTGTATAAGTCTTGTGAGGTAAAAATCGGGAAAGTAACTCTCGAGGCGGATTTGATTTCGTTGGAAATGAAAGATTTTGATGTCATTCTAGGTATGGATTGGCTGTATCTTCACCGAGCTTCCGTGAATTGTTTCACTAAGGAAGTGGAATTCCGAAGGCCAGGACATCCCTTGCTTGTATTCGCCGGAGAACGGCGAGTGTTGCCGAGTTGTATAATTTTAGCTCTTGAAACTCGGAGACTAGTGCATAAGGGATGTGAAGCTTATTTGGCACACATTGTTGATACCACTGTGAGAAGTTCTAGTCGGGACGATGTTCCTATGATGAATGAGTTTCCAGATGTTTTTTCGGAAGAGTTGCCTGGGTTGCCACCAAACTGGAAGTTCGATTTCACAATAGATCTAATTCCCGGCACCGCACCAATTTCTATTCCCCCGTATCTAATGGCACCCGCAGAGTTGAAAGAGCTGAAGGTTTAACTCCAAGAGTTGCTGGAGAAAGGGTTTATCCAACCGAGCACTTCACCTTGGGGTGCTCCGATCTTGTTTGTAAAGAAAAAGGACGGAACCCTCTGATTATGTATTGACTACCGACAGCTCAACAAGACAACAATAAAGAATAAGTATCCTCTTCCGAGAATTGATGATCTGTTTGATCAACTTCAAGGTGCAAGTGTCTTTTCAAAGATCAACTTGAGATTTGGTTATCATCAGTTGAAGATCAAGGACGGTGATGTTCATAAGACCGTATTTAGAACGCGGTATGGATACTACGAATTCCTAGTAATGCCCTTTGGATTGAAGAGTGCTCCTGCGGCCTTCATGGATCTTATGAATCGAGTGTTCCATCCTTATCTTGATAAATTTGTTATAGTCTTCATCGACGATATTTTGGTGTATTCCAAAAGTGATGAAGAGCATTCCAAATATCTCCGAATCATTTTGCAAACTCTTAGGGAAAAATAGTTATATGCCAAGTTCTCAAAATGCGAGTTTTGGTTAAGAGAGATTGGATTTTTGGGACATGTGGTTCCTAACGACGGGATTTTTGTGGATCCAAAGAAGGTGGAAGTCATTCTGAAGTAGGAGCCGCCTAAAAATGTCACCGAAGTACGAAGTTTTCTTGGATTAGCAGGGTATTATCGGAGATTCGTAGAAGAATTCTCGAAAATAGCAGCTCGATGACAAGTTTGACTCGAAAGGGAGTCAAGTTCGAATGGGGTGAAAAGTGTGAGGATAGTTTTCAAGAGTTTAAGCAAAGGTTGACCTCCGTTCCTATCCTTGCTCTCCCTACTAGTGGCGGTGGTGATTATGTGGTGTACAGTGATGCCAGCAAGCAAGGATTAGGGTGCGTGCTGATGCAAGGTGATAAGGTGATTGCTTACGCTTCTCGCCAACTAAAGAAGCACGAAGTGAACTATCCTACTCATGATTTGGAGCTAGCTGCCATTGTGTTTGCTTTAAAAATTTGACGGTATTATCTGTATGGGGTTACTTGCAAGGTCTTTACCGATCACAAGAATCTCAAATACTTACTCACTCAGAAGGAGCTTAATTTAAGACAAAGAAGATGGTTAGAACTGATCAAGGATTATGACTTAGTAATTAACTACCACCTCGGGAAAGCGAATGTCGTAGCTAATGCTTTAAGCCGCAAGTCCTCATCTACGGCATCCCAAGGGAGTTCTTACCTCTCTTGTTTAGTTAGACTCCGAGCACTTGGAGTTGAGTTGGTTAAGGATGATCAAGGTACTTTATTAGCCAAGTTTGTGGTCAGACCTACATTATTGGATCGTATTCGGAAGCTTCAGGCTACAGATGTTGAGTTGAAGGGCATTGTTGAGAAAATCAAAAAAGGGGAAGGCGGTGAATTCCAGATTCAGGATGATGGATTTATATTATATGGGAAACGAATGTGCATTCCGAAAAATGAAGATCTCCGGAAGGCTATACTCGAAGAGGCGCATTCCTCTGCCTATGCTATGCATCCGGGGAGTACCAAAATATATCGAACCATCAAAGAATCATATTGGTGGTCTGGGATGAAGAGAGAGATAGCCGAATGTGTGGCGAGGTGTCTTGTATGCCAGCAGATCAAGGCTGAACATCAGAAACCAGCAGGGACACTTCAACCACTACCAATTCCCGAATGGAAATAGGAGCATATCACTAGGGATTTCGTAGTGGGATTGCCACGTACTCCGAGCTGTCACGATGCCATATGGGTGATTATAGACCGTCTCACCAAATTGGCTAACTTCTTGTCGATTCAGAATACTTATTCGTTGGAAAGATTGGCAAAGTTGTACATTGATGAGATCGTAAGGCTTCACGGAGTACCGGTGTCTATTGTATCGGACCGTGATCCTCGATTCACTTCTAGATTCTAGCCAAAGTTACAAGAGTCCTTAGGGACTAAGTTGAAATTCAACACTACTTTTCATCCCCAAACCGATGGACAATCAGAGCGCACCATCCAAACATTGGAGGACATGCTTAGAGCATGTGTTATGGAATTTTAAGGTAGTTGGGATAGACATCTTCCGTTAGTTGAATTTGCCTACAATAACAGTTATCAAGCAAGCATAGGGATGCCTCCATATAAAACCCTTTATGGAAGGAAATGTGGTACTCCCTTGTGTTGGGATGAAGTTGGAGAGAGAAATATTGAAAGCATAGAAATGATCGAGGCTATTAAAGAAAAAGTGAAGCTGATTCGGGAAAGAATGAAGGCGGTTCAAGATCGACAAAAGAGCTATGCTGACAAGAGAAGAAGACCTTTGGAATTTGAAGAAGGAGATATGGTGTTTTTGAAGATATCTCCTTAAAAGGGCGTAATCCATTTTCAGAAACGAGGAAAGCTAAATTTTTGTTATATTGGTCCCTTCAGAATTCTTCAAAGGATTGGACAAGTGGCATACCGTCTAGAATTACCGCCGGAGTTGTAGAGAATCCATGACGTTTTTCAAGGTACAATCGGTGAAGATCATTAATAGGCAAATCAAGCAATTGAGGAATAAGTAGATTCCTATGGTTAAGGTGCTATGGAGAAATAATCAAGTTGAAGAACAGACTTGGGAAACCGAAGAATTAATACAGAACCAACAACCGCAGCTCTTTGATGTATAATTGTATCTTGGAATTTCGGGGACGAAATTTATTTTTAGGGGGTTAAGTGTTGTGGCACCGACAAAGAGAAAAAAAAAAGGGAAAATGAAAAGTCACTTTCCCAATTTCTTTCCCTCAATTCTCTCCCGTCACCCTCTCTCATCTCTCGCCCCCAATCTCTCCCTCTCCCGTCTCTCTCTCTCTTTCTCTCTCTCTCTCATTCTCACTCTCTGTTTCGCTCACCGTTTCTCTTCTCTCCCGCGCACGCGCGAACAGATTCTCTTCTCCCATTCCCGAGCGCGCGATAGTAGCGTTGTCCTCTCCTTGCTCGCGCACTCGCACGCTTTGCTCTCTCCCTCTGCCAAAAGCTCTTCTGCAGCCCTCACAGGAGCCCAAGCCAGCAGTTGCAAGAGACATTCGAAACTAGGCCGCGACCTGCATTTCATCCCCTGCACAGGTAAGAACGATTCTCTGATCAATAGTTTAGGGGTTTTGATTCTCTTGGAAATTAGGGTTAATTGCTAAAGTGTGCTTCGGTTTGGAAACATTACAGGGGTCTGGACCGAGTTGCAGATGCACGGACGCTAGAGCTGCAAGCTGCGAAAACCCTAGGTAAGAGAAATTCTAGTTCCTTCAGAAATTTGAATAAGTTTAGTCCGAATTTAGAATGAGAGATTTGTATATACTCTGAAAATGTCTGAAATTTGAAAAGAGTGCATTTTCCTGAATTTTGATATGTGATTTCTAGGGTTACGTCTAAATTCTACATGAATTTAGGTTGATTAAATATGAAAGAAACGTGTTAGATGAAATTAGAACTTATTGGGCTTATTAGAATAGATTTATTTAGAGTTTGAATTGAAATTGTGAATTATTGACCAAGGTTGACTTTTTGGAGACTTGGAGGGAGTCATTTTGGAAAACGTATAGAATTAGGGAGTGAATACCCTCCCTAAAAGGTGAGTGAATGGTCTGTTGTGTTATAAATGATCAAATGAGTTTAAAATTGTTTTATAAATGATTTTGTAAGATTTTTCATGTTTTATATCAATTGTTTTGTGATCGTGGGATGTCCGGACTGGATTGTAAAGTATGAATGCATCCATTGTATTTATAAATGCATATATACCATATGTGATTTGATGTTGCTCTATAAATTGCTATAACATGAAATTGATGATTGTTTGCTAGAGATTATGGCACATGACTTGAGAAATGACATATTTGAGAAATGCATAGTGCTAGTAGTTAATGGCTATAGTCATTCCCTCCACGGAGTGACCCGACGGGGTGGCATGTGTCACGCCCCGAACCGGGATCGTGAACAGCCGCCCGTTGTCCCTGGATGCCGGCTGTATTTTTACAGAAAATCGGGCAGAATCTCCCCATAAATCGGAGGTTTCCCGAATACAATTTCACCTGTATATCATATTCATCCAAAAAAATAAGTAAATGGCCATCCCGGCCTCTCCAAAATCAACAAATACCACAGCCAACATCCAGAACAACGCAAGGCTATAAGTTTCTAGCAGTCCTAGCAACAGACCTCTACTGTCATGCCCAACTAGGGCATGAGCAGCCGCCACACCGAGCGGATTTAAATTCTACGCATATATAAAATAAATTCCCAAGTTATTTTTAAATAGTTACAAATGCCTCAATGCAATGAAATAATCAACACGAAGGTTTCAAAAATAAATATCCATCATTTATACAGTCATCCCAGAAAATTTATATAAATACATTGGTCAATCTAAAATCTCCGATATATAATAATATCACCAATCATCGTAGCGGAAGAGATGGAAAATATCCATACCCAAGCCCAGTGATATCTCCTCGGTCCAACACTAATCCTGTGGGAAAGAAAGTGAGGGGTGAGTATCTATGGGAGGATACTCAGTAAGTGAGGGGATTGACATCATACTATCAATATCGAGGTGAAATTTGGAGTGTCAAAGCATAAGATAAGAAAATATCCACAGTGTGCAAACCGATCATGTTATTTCAAAATCATATATAATACGCACACATCAGAAAGCAAGATATGCATCCCAAAATTTTAAATCAATGTCATGAAGAGCCGGCCAATGAAATATTCCCGGCAATGGTCTACCTCGACCAAAGACGGCGCATTGGGGGTTTTTCCAAATGCAAGTATTAAAGAATGGCTCTCTGCCCCAATGTTGGCCACAGACTACCCCAACTAGCCTGTAAATAATAATAATGTACATATAACTAGTCAGCCGTGTATGGTGCCCCCGCCTGGTGCTAGACGGAGCCGTACTCAACGTCCTCTCCGATGAGGGTCAACCTGGGGTGTAACACTGCAGAAAAAAAAAAAAACAAAAAAAACAAAAAAAAGTCAAAATTAGGGCTTAAAGCCCTAATTCTTTTTAATTCTCTCTCTCTCTCTCTCTCTCTCTCTCTGTCTCTCTCTCTCTCTCTCTCTCTCCCTCCCTCTTTCCCCCTTCTCTCTTTTTCTTCTCCGCCGCGGCCGCTACTCTCCTCCTCCGCCGCCCACCGCCTCACCTTCCTCCCGCCACCGCACGCCGCCCACTGCTGCAGCGCCCTCCCGCGAGCAGCTCCTTCCTCCACGCGAGCGCTGCCTCCTAGCGCGCGAGCCCAGCACGCCACAGCTCGCGATCTCCCGCGAGCCAGCGCGCCACAGCTCGCGATCTCCCGCGAGCCAGCGTCCCGCGAGCCAGCGCGCTACCCCTGCTCGACCTAGCTCGCGACTCATCGAGAGCCAGCGCGCGACCCAGCTCGCGACCCAGCGCGAGCTAGCGCACGAGCCAGCGCGCGACCCAGCCCGCCTCCCAGCACGAGCCAGCGCGCGACCCAGCGCGAGCTAGCGCGCGCCAGCGCGCGACCCAGCTCGTGACCCAGAGCGAGCCCTAGCCCGTGAGCGGGCCAGCCCACCAGCTGTCACGCCCCGACCCGGGATCGTGAGGAGCCGCCCGTTACCCTGGATGCCGGCTGTATTTTTACAGAAAATCGGGCAGAACCTCCCCATATATCGGAGGTCTCCCATATTAAAATAAACCTGTTACCTGTCCAAAAGGGGCCATCCCGGCCTCAAAATGCATATATTATCCTCAACAACAAATCAGATCATCCTACTGCACAATCCAGGGCAACGCAAGGCTAACAAACAATTCTCCACAGTCCTAACCACAGACCTCTACTGCCATGCCCCCGTCAAAGGCATGGACAGCCGCCAGTCGCCCCTCCTGTGATTTAGAGGAGGCACCGAGCGATCCTAGAGGACAATTCTAAGACATGACACATTCCCAAATACAGACGCAACGAAAAAGAAATGCCTCAATGCAATGTCATGCAGTGACATGAGAGTTCCACAATTTAAATGTCCATATTTATACAGTCATCCCAGAATTATAAAAATGGTCATCTATAGACCTCAGAATACAAATACATCACCAATACAAATTTACAGCGGAAATATACAATAATTCCTCAAGTCCAGGCCTGATCTCCCAAAGAAACTGAGCGTCCTAAAAGCGACACTCCTTGTCAAATACTATCTCTGAAACAAAAGGGAAATGAGGGGTGAGTACTCGGGAAAGAATACTCAGTGAGTCAGTGGGTCAATGCAGTCATCAAATATGGAGTGTGAAACTGGAGTGTCAAAACATAAGTATATAAATCATATTTCAAATCATCATGCTCTTCATTTCATCAATATATCATTTCACGCATTTTCAAGTCAAATATGCATCCAAAGCACTGTCATTAAAATCATAGAGCTGCCAGCCGAAAATGTCCTGGCAGAGGTCTACCGCGACCTATGACAGGCACACCGGGGGTGTTATATGCAAATTTCTTAAAGTGCTCTCTACCCCGGCGTTGGCGACGAACCTCGTCCAGGTGCTAGACTTGGAGAGGATATCCAATCCAAATCCAAATCCTCCCCCTTTCGGGTTCAACCTGGCTAGTACCGTGTAGATAATCAAATCACGACAACTCGTGGGATACCCCAGGCCTAGGCATATCCGGACGCCACCAAAGCGCCTCTCACGGTGTCCTTCGTAGCTACGGAACAATACATATCAAAGCTCTCAAAGCCATAATCAATATCATATCAAAATGTGCCGAAGTCAGGTTCATAAACCAATGCAACATAGAGCATAAAATGGCACATTATACGTTTCAACCACTTGGATGCATAATTTCATAATTCAATACAGTTTTTGGACACTCCAACAGTTCACAAAAGTCAATTTTAAAATCAGTCAAAACATTTCCAACAAACGACAAATCATGCTCATTATCAAAATGTTGTAAAACAGGATTTACATATTAAACAAAAGTATTGAAATAAATCCCACTCACTGTTTTGGGGAGGATAGCGCACTCCCCAATAAAACCACAATACGTAAAGCAATGCTCCCCTCAATCGAATCACCAAAATAGCCAACCTAATCAATCATCACGATTTTCATCAAATTTCGACTATTGTCAGGGTTTATCAATTTCCTTAAATTTGTACAAACCCTAAATTCCTCAATTTATAAACATATTCCAATGTCATCAATTTCATTCTATTTATAAGTAAATAACAAAATCAAAATCAATCTTAATTCGAATCTAAAACCAACTAATACTACATAATTTGACAAAGTTTATCCAAAGGTTGAAGAGATTTCGTTTCTCTCACCTAGGGTTTCTCGGATCTCGGATCTCGGGTCTAGCTTTCGTTCGCCCGTTGGTTTGGTCTAAAACCTGAATGTTTCCAAATTTGAAACAATTGCGAACAATTTAAGTCCAATTACTAAAGAATTTCGAAATCCAAGTGCGAAAATCGAAACTTTGAGTCATTTACCTTCGCAGAGGCTCACGGACTGTCATTGGCCGTCGCGGGATGGTGGGCTGGTGGGCCTGGCGGGCCTGGTGGGCCTGCGGGCCTGATGGGTCTAGTGGGCCGCGGGCCGGACTGGGCCGCAGTGGCTAGGGTCGTGCTCGCGAGCTGGATCGAGTGCTCGCGCAGTGGGTCGCGCGTTGGAGCGCTCGCTCTCGTGCTGGGGCGCGCTCGAGAAGTGGATCGCGCGCTGGAGCGCGCTGTGCTCGTGCTGGGGCATGCTGGAGGCACGCAGGGGCTCGTGCAGAGGCGCACAAGGGCGCGCTGGTGCTCGTGCAGGAGCGTGCAGAGGCGCGCTAGGGGTCGCGCGCTGGGTGTCGCGCGCTGCTCGTGTGCTGATCGAGCGCTGCTCGCGCTGGGCTCGTGCTGGGCTGGCGCTAGGCTGGCGCTGGGCTGGCGCTGGGCTCGCCCTGCTCGCGCTGCTCGCGCTGGGGTCACGCTGGGGTCGCTGGCGCTCGCGCGAGGGAGATCGCACGCTAGCTCGCGCGTTCGCACTGGGCAGCTCGTGCAGGGAGGAGCTGCAGCGGCTCACTCGCGGAAGGGAGGAGCTGCGGCGGCTGGGTGCGGTGGCGATGGTGGTGACCGGCGGTGCTGGCAGCGGCGGCAGTGGGAGGGGAAGAGACACGGCGGCGGGGAGATCGGGAAAGGGAAAGAGAAAGGGAGAGAAGAGAGGGGGAAAGAGAGAGAGAGAGAAGAGCGGCCCAAGGCCCAGTCCAGCCGCGGCCCACTGCATCCCGCGAAGCCCGCTGCGGCCAGCAAGCCGGGCTGAGAGCCCGTGAGCCACCAGCGGGCCAGCCCGCTAGCAGCCAGCCCACCGGCCCGCGAGCCCGTGACGGCCCGCGACCGGCTTTCCCCTTCGAGAGCTCACCTACTTCTTCTGTACGGCAGGTAACGACTGTATTGATTGAAGTTCTATGGTTTGCTGTTAGAAATTTAGTGGTTTCTAATACATCTAAAGTTTGGGAAATATTACAGGTTTTAAACCAACCCGACGAGCGAACGACAGCTAGGTTTGACACCCGAGGAACCCTAGGTGAGAGATGAATAAATTTTATTGATAGAATCCCTTATTAGGGTTTTAATAGCTATAAATTTGACGATTTGATTAGATTTGTCTTTTGGAGAGTCGTTGAAAAATAGGGAGTGACCACCCTTCCTTAGAGATGTGAGTGGGACTCTAATCTCTTGCATAAAATAGTAAAACGTATTTTCTGTCGCATTTTCGATAAAACATGCTTTGGTATGCATTCGTTGACGTGTGATATTAAATGTAAAAATCTGTTTTGTGATTTTTGGAGTGTCTTGAATTATATTTACAATGACTATGCATCCATGGTTTGAAATGAATCAATAATTGTGCCATTATTTGAAAATGTATAAATTTCATTTTATACCAATGTATTGATATGCTGTTTTGAAATGAATTTGATGAGACGTATTGGCACGCAAATTTAAAAATGTTTTTGATGAACTATGTGGGTTGGATGCCTACTAGTTGTGCGATGATGTGATGATACTTATGGGACGTTGTGCCCTGGGACGTTGTGCCCTTGTGATATTATGGGACGTTGTGCCCTTGTGATACTATGATGATTCCGTAGCTACGAAGGGCGTTTGTAGAGGCATGGCTTGCCCGGATACGCTTCTGCAGGAGGTATCCGCAAACGTCATTTATTCTAAAGGCTATAGGCGCGGCCGGTTGAACCCACGTAGGGGGAGGACATGTGTGACGCCACCGTCTAGCACCGGGCGGGGTCCTATACACGTTGATGAGTTGGCCCCAGCGAGCTCATGGCCAACGTCGGGGTAGAGAGCGTTTCAAAGTCTATGCATAATAAAACCCCCGACGCGCCTGTCCTTGGTCACGGTTGACCTTTGCCAGGACTATTTTTGGCTCGCTCTGACATTACTTGATTTTAAATGGATGCATACATGCTTGCTATCGTGTGTTTGATTAAATGATTTCAAAATGATAAATATATCATGTTTTGCTGCGAAGTGTAAATTGTTGTTTCGAATGATATTATTTGACACTCCAATTGTTCACCTATGCTATTTATGCTTGATATTACCCCCCTCACTCACTGAGTATCTTCCCATGATACTCACCCCTCTATTTTCTCTCCTCAGACAGGTTGATTGTGATAGAGCGACGCTACAGGCTCTAGAGCGGAGTTGGTATTTTCGACGGTGAGATTTATTTCTAATTTAGTTTTGACCCTGCGAGGTCTTGACATGGAGGTCCGTAGTTGGCCATGTACTTATTTTGGGATGACTGTATAGTTTAACTCTCATATTTCATTTGCATTGAGGCGATTGTACGTATTTGAACGTTACTTGGGAAATGTGATATATATTGTATAAAATTGGGTCCACTTGGTATAGCGGTTGTTCATGCTCTAGTTGGGCATGACAGTAGAGGTCTGTGGCTAGGACTGCTAGAAACTTGTAGCCTTGCATTGTTCTGGATGCTGGCGGTGGTGTTTATTGATTTTGGAGAGGCCAGGATGGCCATTTATTTAAATTATAGATTGATTTTGATTATACAGGTTTAATTGTACACGGGAAACCTCCGATTTATGGGGAGGTTCTGCCCGATTTTCTGTAAAAATACAGCCGGCATCCTAGGGCAACGGGCGGCTGTTCACGATTCCGGTTTGGGGCGTGACAGTTCTATTGGTATCAGAG
Organism: Dillenia suffruticosa; assembly: GCA_033439265.1. Taxonomy (NCBI): domain Eukaryota; kingdom Viridiplantae; phylum Streptophyta; class Magnoliopsida; order Dilleniales; family Dilleniaceae; genus Dillenia; species Dillenia suffruticosa. Next base: position 10,091,829 of record JAVTVX010000019.1, read on the forward strand.
CGTCTAGGTTTGAGAAAAGATCAAAGTTTTCCCAAGTATACGCAAAGTTCTCAATGCATTAGAGAGTTTCATACAGTCATTTAAAGTCCCGTACTTGGCCATAGGCATATAAGTTCGCCTATTTTATGGAGTTGGATACATAACGCATCTAACTCATTACTTTGCATTCGAATGTTTTAAATCATAGATCATTTATTTTTAGGGGGTTAGTTATGGAGCAACTAACCCTAAATCTCGATTTCTATCCGTTGACAATGTATTTTTTTCGCAGAATTATGCCACCTAGACGTGGTAGGAGAGGTGCTAGATTTGCCTCACTTGAGGGCCTTACAGTGCCTGATACACCTAGGGCACCTGAGGCGCCACGAGTACCAGAGGTTGCTTCCTCTACTCGAGCACGCTCACCAGCGCCACCCCCAGCACCTCTACCGGCTTGAAGATGTCCCTGTGGTGCAAGAATTTTTAGATGTGTTCCCCGAGGAGCTTCCCGGATTACCACCAGTTCGGGAGTTCGATTTCGAGATTGATTTAGTACCGGGGACCAATCCTATTTCTATTCCGCCATACAGAATGGCGCCTGCTAAACTGAGAGAGCTTAAAACTCAGTTACAGGAACTTCTGGACAAGGGGTTTATTCGTCCGAGCACCTCACCTTGGGGCGCTCCGGTACTGTTTGTAAAGAAGAAGGATGGTACATTTCGGCTTTGTGTGGATTACAGGCAATTGAACAAAGCCACCATCAAGAACCGATATCCCCTGCCTCGTATCGATGACTTGTTTGATCAGCTGCAGGGAGCTAAGGTTTTCTCTAAGATTGATCTCCGTTCGGGTTATCATCAGTTGAGGATTCAGGCCGAAGATGTGCCCAAGACAGCTTTTCGCACCCGATACGGCCATTACGAGTTTCTAGTCATGCCGTTTGGGCTGACTAATGCCCCAGCTGCTTTTATGGATCTGATGAACCGAGTTTTTCACGACTATTTGGATCGGTTCGTCATCGTATTCATCGATGACATCTTGATATATTCACGGAGTGATGAAGATCATGTTCAGCACCTTCGGGTGGTATTACAGATACTCCGTGAGAAGCAGCTATATGCCAAATTCTCAAAATGTGAGTTTTGGCTAAGACAAATTGGATTCTTGGGGCACATTGTCTCCGCGGAAGGTATTTATGTTGATCCGCGGAAGGTTGAGGCTATAGTGAAGTGGGAGCAGCCACAAACAGTTACCGAGATTCGTAGTTTTCTCGGTTTGGCCGGGTATTATCGCAGATTTGTAGAGGGATTCTCCCGGATAGCTGCTCCGTTGTCGAGATTGACCCAAAAGGGGGTCAAGCTTGTTTGGGATGATCGTTGTGAGTCGAGCTTCCAGGAGCTCAAACAACGGTTAACATCCGCTCCTATTTTAGCTCTTCCCACTAGTAGTCGGGAGTATACAGTGTACAGTGATGCTAGCCGACAGGGATTGGGTTGTGTTCTGATGCAAGATGGTCGGGTTATTGCGTATGCCTCGCGATAGCTGAAGAAACACGAGGGTAACTACCCGACACATGATTTAGAGTTGGCAGCCATAGTCTTCGCGTTGAAGATATGGCGGCATTATCTTTATGGGGTAACCTGCAGGGTATTTACCGACCACAGGAGTTTGAAATATCTGTTTACCCAAAAAGAGCTGAATTTGAGACAGAGGAGATGGTTGGAGTTATTGAAAGACTATGATCTCATTATTGACTATCATCCGGGCAAGGCAAACGTTGTAGCAGATGCCTTGAGTCGGAAGTCAGCATCATCCTCACAGTCGACAGAGAAAGCCTACCTTTCTTGTTTATTGGGACTCCGAGCCTTAGGAGTCAGTTTGACTAACGATGATCAGGGACGCTTATTAGCCAGATTTGAGGTCAGGCCGACTTTGTTCGACCGTATCAGGGAGCTCCAGAGTACGGATGAGGAGATCCAGGGTATTGCAGATAGAGTCCGCAGAGCTGAGGGCGGAGATTTCAGAGTCCGTGATGATGGGCTCATGGTATTCAGAGACAGAGTGTGTGTCCCGGCCGATAGTGATCTTCGACGGGCTATCCTTGAGGAAGCACATTCTTCTGCATATGCTATGCATCCCGGGGGTATGAAGATGTACAGGACCATCAGAGGTAGCTATTGGTGATCAGGTATGAAGAGGGATATAGCAGAGTATGTGGCACGATGCTTGGTGTGCCAGCAGGTGAAGGCCGAGCATCAGCGTCCAGCGGGCACACTACAGCCTCTACCTATTCCTGAGTGGAAATGGGAGCATATTACTATGGATTTCGTGATGGGATTGCCGCGGACTTCTACACGGCATGATGCGATTTGGGTGATTGTCGATCGACTCACCAAATCTGCGCATTTCATCCTTATCCGCGGTGACTATTCTTTAGAGGCGTTGGCACGTCTCTACATTGATACCATAGTTCGACTTCACGGGGTACCTGTGTCGATTGTTTCAGATAGGGACCCCAGGTTCACATCTAGGCTTTGGCCCAAATTGCAGGAGGCATTGGGTACTAGATTGAATTTCAGTACGGCATATCACCCTCAGATGGACGGCCAGTCTGAGAGGACCATTCAGACCCTTGAGGACATGCTGAGAGCATGTGTGATGGATTTCCGGGGTAGTTGGGATCGGCACCTTCCACTAGTCAAGTTCGCGTATAATAACAGTTATCAAGCCAGTATAGGAATGCCCCCGTATGAGGCACTATATGGCAGGAAGTGCCGCACCCCGATATGCTGGGATGAGGTCGGAGAGCGACGTCTCAGCAGCGTTGAGTTAATTGAACAAACAAAGGATAAAGTTAAGGTTATCCGTGAGCGGATGAAAGCCGCCCAGGACAGACAGAAGACGTATGCTGATCGTAGGCGGCGACCTCTTGAGTTTGCTACGGGAGATATGGTTTTCTTGAGGATATCTCCCTGGAAGGGAGTTATACGGTTCAGGCAGCGGGGCAAGTTAAGCCCTAGATATATTGGGCCCTTCCGTATCCTTGAGAGGGTCGGGAGTGTGGCATATAGATTGGAGCTGCCAGATGAACTATCCCGTATTCACGACGTATTCCATGTCTCAGTACTCAGGAAATACTTGACCGATCCTTCTCATGTACTTGAGCCTCCACCTCTTGAGTTGCGAGAGGATCTTCGTTTTCCAGTTCAGCCCGTGGCTATTCTAGATCGACAAGTCAGGAAGCTACGGAGTAAGGAAATTTCATTAGTCAAAGTTTTGTGGAGAAGTGATCAGGTCGAGGAGGAGACCTGGGAGCAAGAGGAAGCTATAAGGAGTCAATACCCCCATTTATTTACAGTGTAAATTTTCTTTTAGTTTCGAGGACGAAACTTGATTTTAAGGGGTTAGAAAATGTAACATTGCACAAAAAAAAAAAAAAAAAAAAACAAAAAAAGTCAAAATTAGGGCTTAAAGCCCTAATTCTTTTTAATTTTCTCTCTCTCTCTCTCTCTCTCCCTCCCTCTTTCCCCCTTCTCTCTTTTTCTTCTCCGCCGCGGCCGCTACTCTCCTCCTCCGCCGCCCACCGCCTCACCTTCCTCCCGCCACCGCACGCCGCCCACTGCTGCAGCGCCCTCCCGCGAGCAGCTCCTTCCTCCACGCGAGCGCTGCCTCGTAGCGCGCGAGCCCAGCACGCCACAGCTCACGATCTCCCGCGAGCCAGCGCGCCACAGCTCGCGATCTCCCGTGAGCCAGCGTCCCGCGAGCCAGCGAGCTACCCCTGCTCGACCCAGCTCGCAACTCATCGCGAGCCAGCGCGCGACCCAGCTCGCGACCCAGCGCGAGCTAGCGCACGAGCCAGCGCGCGACCTAGCCCGCGTCCCAGCATGAGCCAGCGCGCGACCCAGCTCGCGACCCAGCGCGAGCTAGCGCGCGAACCCAGCTCGCGACCCAGCGCGCCAGCGCGCGACCTAGCTCGTGACCCAGAGCGAGCCCTAGCCCGTAAGCGGGCCAGCCCACCAGCGGCCCAAGGCCCAGTCCAGCCGCGGCCCACTGCATCCCGCGAAGCCCGCTGCGGCCAGCAAGCCGGGCTGAGAGCCCGTGAGCCACCAGCGGGCCAGCCCGCTAGCAGCCAGCCCACCGGCCCGCGAGCCCGTGACGGCCCGCGAGCCCGCGACCGGCTTTCCCCTTCGAGAGCTCACCTGCATCTTCTGTACGGCAGGTAACGACTGTATTGATTGAAGTTCTATGGTTTGCTGTTAGAAATTTAGTGGTTTCTAATACATCTGAAGTTTGGGAAATATTACAGGTTTTAAACCAACCCGACGAGCGAACGACAGCTAGGTCTGACACCCGAGGAACCCTAGGTGAGAGATGAATAAATTTTATTGATAGAATCCCTTATTAGGGTTTTAATCGTTATAAATTTGACGATTTGATTAGATTTGTCTTTTGGAGAGTCGTTGAAAAATAGGGAGTGACCACCCTCCCTAGAGATGTGAGTGGGACTCTAATCTCTTGCATAAAATAGTAAAACGTATTTTCTGTCGCATTTTCGATAAAACATGCTTTGGTATGCATTCGTTGACGTGTGATATTAAATGTAAAAATCTGTTTTGTGATTTTTGGAGTGTCTTGAATTATATTTACAATGACTATGTATCCATGGTTTGAAATGAATCAATAATTGTGCCATTATTTGAAAATGTATAAATTTCATTTTATACCAATGTATTGATATGCTGTTTTGAAATGAATTTGATGAGACGTATTGGCACGCAAATTTAAAAATATTTTTGATGAACTATGTGGGTTGGATGCCTACTAGTTTTGCAATGATGTGATGATACTTGTGGGACGTTGTGCCCTGGGACGTTGTGCCCTTGTGATATTATGGGACGTTGTGCCCTTGTAATACTATGATGATTCCGTAGTTACGAAGGGCGTTTGTAGAGGCACGGGTTGCCCGGATACGCTTCTTCAGGAGGTATCCGCAAACGTCATTTATTCTAAAGGCTATAGGCGCGGCCGGTTGAACCCACGTAGGGGGAGGACGTGTGTGACGCCACCGTCTAGCACCGGGCGGGGTCCTATACACGTTGATGAGTTGGCCCCAGCGAGCTCATGGCCAACGTCGGGGTAGAGAGCGTTTCAAAGTCTATGCATAATAAAACCCCCGACGCGCCTGTCCTTGGTCACGGTTGACCTTTGCCAGGACTATTTTTGGCTCGCTCTGACATTACTTGATTTTAAATGGATGCATACATGCTTGCTATCGTGTGTTTGATTAAATGATTTCAAAATGATAAATATATCATTTTTTGCTGCGAAGTGTAAATTGTTGTTTCGAATGATATTATTTGACACTCCAATTGTTCACCTATGCTATTTATGCTTGATATTACCCCCCTCACTCACTGAGTATCTTCCCATGATACTCACCTCTCTATTTTCTCTCCTCAGACAGGTTGATTGTGATAGAGCGACGCTACAGGCTCTAGAGCGGAGTTGGTATTTTCGACGGTGAGATTTATTTCTAATTTAGTTTTGACCCTGCGAGGTCTTGACATGGAGGTCCGTAGTTGGCCATGTACTTATTTTGGGATGACTGTATAGTTTAACTCTCATATTTCATTTGCATTGAGGCGATTGTACGTATTTGAACGTTACTTGGGAAATGTGATATATATTGTATAAAATTGGGTCCGCTTGGTATAGCGGCTGTTCATGCTCTAGTTGGACATGACAGTAGAGGTCTGTGGCTAGGATTGCTAGAAACTTGTAGCCTTGCGTTGTTCTGGATGCTGGCGGTGGTGTTTATTGATTTTGGAGAGGCCAGGATGGCCATTTATTTAAATTATAGATTGATTTTGATTATACAGGTTTAATTGTACACGAGAAACCTCCGATTTATGGGGAGGTTCTGCCCGATTTTCTGTAAAAATACAGCCGGCATCCTAGGGCAACGGGCGGCTGTTCACGATTCCGGTTTGGGGCGTGACATGGGGCACCCATACACACGACGATCTGGCGGATACCTCCGGCCGAAGCGTATCCGGACACAAGGGGTGCCTCTACCAGATGTCCTTCGTAGCTACGGATCACAATATCATATCGGTCGGGCACGTAGCCCCATGCATCCCATCACCAGTCGGCCGGGCATATAGCCCCATGCATAATATCATAACGTCGGCCGGGCATACAGCCCAATGCATAATATTATAAAGTCGGCCGGGCATACAGCCCAAAACATAATATCATAAAGTCGGCCGGGTATACAGCCCAAATGTGTAAGTAAATCCATTTAAAATCATGTGCCAATGCAGTGGAAGCATTAAAACATATCAATATGTCGAAAATGTGGCACAATATACGTTTATCAAAACACATGGATGCATATCAATAAGGTCAGCAGTTAAGACACTCCAAAGGTCACAAAACATTTCATCAAATATTGGAAAGTCATAACAATCATACATTTTGCAGAAACATGGCATTTAAAAGATATTTTCGAAACATGGTTTTCAATCAATAGCGAATGTCAAAGTCCCACTCACAGTTCTACGGGAGGGAAGTCACTCCCTACTGACAAGCCAAATCGGATCTCACCACTCGAGTCTCCAAAAGATCAACCTAAATCAGATCATCAAATTTCTGTAACATTCTATACTTAACCTTCAATTCATATATAATCATTTCATAATTTGTATTCTATTTGCATTCCACTTACACTCTAAACATATACAAAGTAGTGTTTCCTGCGTGGAGGTTCGTGGGCTATCACGGGCTCACGGGCCGTCGCGGGCTCGTGGGCTACAGCTAGCGGGCTCGCTGCTCTGCGTGCTACGGGGTAGCGGGCCGGCGGGCTGGCGGGCTGGCGGGCTGATGGGCTGAACTGGGCCGCGGGCCGTACTGGACCTGTGGGCTTTGACGGGCTGTCGGGCCTGGTGGGCCCGTGGGCTTGCTGCTGATGGGCCTGCGGCTAATGGGCCTGCAGGCTGGCGGGCCTGCGGGCCGACAGTGGCTCGCGGGCTGGTGCTCGCCCGTGCGCTGGTGCGCTGTGCACTGCGCTGGCTCGTGCGCGCTCGCGCGCTGCTGCGCGCGCCTGCTCGCGCGCCCTGCTCGCGCGCCCTGCTCGCGCGCCTGCTCGCGCGCCCTGCTCGCGCGCTCTGCTCGGTCGTGTGCTCGCTTGCTCGCGCACCTGCTCGCGCACTCGCTGGCTCGGTCGTGTGCAAGGGCGGGTTGCGCTCGCGGAGGTTCTGCAGTCGCGCTGTGGAGCACTCAAGCTCGCGCGATGGTGGCAGGAGGGGTTGCTGCTGGTGGCGGCTGTTCGCGGACGGAAGCAAGATCGCGCGGTGGCGGCGCTCGGCGGAGCTTGCGAAGGAGGTGAGATCGCGAACGATCGCGACTGCAGAAAGGAGAGAGAGCCGCGGGAAGGAAGAAGAAGAATCAGAAAAAGAAGAAGAAGAAGAAGAAGATGAAGGAGAAGGAGATGCCGGCGGGAGCTCGCGGGGGAAGAGCAGCGCCGCGGTGGGGGAGGGAGACGAAGGGTCGGCGGAGAGAGGGAGAGAGAGAGAGAGAGAGAGAGAGAGAGAGAGAGAGATAGAAGAATTAGGGCTTTAGCCCTAATTCAATTGGGGGAGGGCCAAAACGCTGCGTTTTGGCTCTCCCTCTTTTTTTTTTTTTTTTTTTTTTTTTTTTTTGGCTTGGTGTTATAGCATGGTTGGGGTTTTATTGTGAGAGAGGTATACGCGGCCTCTGCTCTGCCACGTCGGACTATCCGGATTGCACCCCGGGGAGGTCTGAGCCAACGCCAGGGAAGGGGGTAGTGTTTGTGATACTAAAATGGAAAACCCCCTGGCGGGCTTCCGTCTTTGTTTGGCCAAACGCAGGACGGAAGTGATTTCGATGGGACCCTTGTGATTCTCTGAAAGAACATTTGATGTGGATGCATACTTTACGAATTATCTGATTTATTGAAAATGTTTCGATATATATAAAATGCTATTTGAGATATACTTTAACACTCCCATATTCACCCCTCATTTATCACATAATTATATCATTGCACTCCACTTACTGAGCATTTCCTAATACTCACCCCTCTCTTTAACATTTTTCAGAGGATGTTTAGGTTTGCGGCAGAAATTGGAGCTCGGAGAGGTTTAATCCGCTGATTTGTGTAGCTACATAGTGATGCAAGCTCATTTTGGTTGCTTTTAAAATCCATGGAAGGGAAGACATGTATAATTCTTTTGGTATGGATTAAATCAATACTTGTTTCATATATAGGAATAAGTATTGATGAAATCCTTACATAGTTTGTGTTGGAGTTTGTACGGAACTTGTTCATTTTCTTTTAACTCTTATTTTTGGCTAAACTTATTGTTTAAATGGGACATTACGTTTGAAATGTTGGAAGTTGTTATTTTCTTTCGATTTGGCAAAGTTTTGTACATCTCATATCGTATGAACTTTACTGACGGTAGCTCATTTTTTCAGGCGAGTGTTAGTAAAATTCTGCGACTATGATTTGGGATTTCGTTTATTTTAAATGCTTTAATTGTGCTGAGAATTCTGGAACGGATGGAATGACCAATTTTGCATGCATGCATGTACAGGAACCCCCGCCCCACTTGTGTGTCGACGCATGCTCGTGTGTACAGAGATGGACCGGATGGGTCTTTTGCATGTGTATTGTTATAGAATTTTCCTATTTCTGATGGAGTTGTGTATTGGATGAGTTATTGAATTGATTTGTAGTCTTGCGGAGTCCCGGTATATGGGGGTATTCAGCCCGTGTATCTGGACAACGCGATGGCTGTTGCGTGGTCGATTCGAGAGTCGGGGCGTGACATAATCCATGTTTGGATTTAAGCATAATAGTGAATACATAGTCGAACAAACAATTGGGGATCATTTTCAATAAGAAAAGTGGGTTGATAGATATAATTACATTAGGTATGGGGTAGTTCTTTTTTATACTAACGATGACTTCTCGATCATTCTAACAGATTCATCGAGAAGCCTTTGCATGTGTATTCGTCACCGGATTTGAGGATCGAGACATCGTGGTAATTTGGTGATGGTTCGATCTCGTGATCACGATCCCGACCTTGTAATCCGTTCAAGGGATTTCACGACGCGATTGAATTTTTTGAGACCGATCCTACATATTGAGGTAACTCGAAAATTCCAATCTTTTTACTATATTTCCATATGCACATGTTGTGTAAATTAAATCCAACGGAATGAATAACCGAGATTCAAGTTGTCAGACTTTTAAGTGAGTTAGTTGAAAATCGGTGAGCTTCTCTTGCCCCTTGGTTTTCTAAGCCTACAAAATAATTGGAATCCCAAACTAAAAGGAGTCTTATATGCACTTTGGTGATGACACCAAGTTCAAACAGGATCGATAAGTTTATTATGAAAAAGAGCTTATCCTGGACCACATTGCAGAAAAGCAAATTCCACAATGTCAAACAAGGGCTAATGTCATCAACAATCCTTATCGTTTTCATTTCTTGGAAGGTCATCAAGAAAGGCTTTAGACCTAAAACTAGAGCAGCTTTTGCTCTGAGTGGTGGTCCCTGCATTACAAGTCTTATGTGACAAATACGCCAGATGTCCATTAACAGTGAGTTATCCATATTCCTTTTTGACAATCGGCTGTAAGGGGCCATGTAAGAGGTCTAAATCTCTCATCAGCAAGTGTGTAAAAGTTTCAATAGTCTCGACCTGCCAACGTAGGATTGCGAATGGGCTGGATACCGGCAACAGAATGGATGCCGCATTAGGATCCACGTATGCCCAATCAAGGAATATCACGGCAATCCAGATGGCTAGAGTCGCGAGTTGCTTCTGACGATCATCAACTACCTAAAGGCTAAAAGGTTACTCCTTTTTTGCGGCAAAAACCTGTAAAATAGAGTACAATCAGCTCTGACACGACTAGATTTGATTTTCATTCGGAATATGCACCAAATTTTTGTCTTGGTATATTTCTTAAAAAGTTGAGAGCTTTTTTCAAGAAGATGATCCAAGAATCAAAAGTATTGCCTGTGTGAAAAGTGATTTTGACCAGTTACTTGACAGAATAGAATTTGTGTCATTAACTCTTAATCATTGGTTTTTCATAGGAGTGCCCATCAACAAGTGATGACAAATCCACCTTTTGAGAGGAAGGAGCTAAACGATAAATCTGTTTGTTTTAGGGTTCATGCATATGACATTGATTGCCTTGCATATAAAGGCATTGACCTTATCTAGCAGCCTCGGGAGCTAGTGATCATTAAAGCTTTCATCTTTCATTGAATTGCGAGATGCATATTCAGGCAACCTTTTTATTGGAGGCCAATGGAATGTACGATCACACAATGATCATGAATGAGTCGGTGTGCATCATACTTTCTTAAGCATAAAATTAAATGCTTCTGTAACTAATTGATATGCTTTGCTTTCTTTAATCATCTATGCCTTGCATGTAAAGACACTGAGCTTATCTAGCAGCCTCAGGAGTTAGTGATCATTAAAGCTTTCATCTTTCATTGGATTGCTAAATGCATATGCAGGCTACCTTTTTATTGGAGGCTAATTGAATGTACCATCACTCGATGATCATGAAAGAGTCGGTGTGCATTACAGTTTCTTCAGCATAAAAATGCTTCTATAACTAATTGATATGTCCCTCTGCTTTGCTTTCTTTAATGATGTATGCTTTTAAGCTCATGGGAAAAGTCATCTTATATTACATAAAGAAGCATTTTGGTCAACTCTAGCTAATTGAAAAATTGATGAATTAAGCTAATTTGACCTTGAATTAGGTTTTTGAACTTGAAGAACAAGAGACTGTTTACTAAGACATTTTCGTGAAATCCTCTTTTATCCTTTATGGTGTTTTACCAAAACTGTGGCCCAACACATAACTAGAATCCTAGGAGGAAATACACCCAGTCTTTTGTCTAGGGAATATGACTGGTTCATAGTTCATAACAATTTCTGCAGGTCAGAAATGAAAGCTTCATGGTTTAATAGAATGTTTAACATGAGATAAGATCGATGTGAGCATTTGTTGCCTTTTTCCGTCTGTCTATATAGTTCCCACCCAGCAACACGTGCTTGAAATAGGAATTTGTTCATAATAGAATCCACAGCAGAGGTTTAAACACAAGCATATAAGAGCATTCAGCTCAAGAATGGCCCTTCAGTACCTTGGAAAGGAATTTGCAGTGAGAAATCTCCAATGGGAGGGACACCTTTTAAGGACATCATTAAGCGATCGTGTCTTAAAAGTCATTGACTAGACAAACACTCATCTCTGACTTTATAATTAATGACAAATTGAGGGTTGATAGAAAAACAAAGATTTAAAGAGCGAATTGGTACTAGGCACTATATTTAATCATATAGAATTGAGTGAAATGGACAGCTCATTTCTGATCAAGCGTTGGTTAATTACTCTATTACTCTTTTTTGTTGCGGCAGAAACTGTTGTTAGACCACAAATGCTAAGCCCTGATGCACTACAGAACAAGACAAACCTTAATGGCTCGATAGCGTTTCCACTTAGTTTTTTTTATAGTCAATATAGAGAGTATGAGCTACATATATGTGTATATATAGAGGAGACTCCTAGCTTTGAATCTGCATCCGGTGAATAATTTAAAGAGCTTGGTGTAAAGAAAATGGTGAGCTTGAATTTCAAAGCATGCCTAATCTTGGTTTTCCTTTCATTCGATTTTTCAGAAACTCGAACTCTTCGCAATCCCTTACCGGAGGTGAAGAATTCACTTGGATCATTTCGAGCATTGCTCGAGACAACTAAAGAAGTACTCATGGTGGGCTTGGCAAGTGAAAACGCATATGCAACTCCCACTGAATTGAAGCGACTTAGTCCTGGAGGACCCGATCCAATACATCACTAGAACTAGTCCAAAACAAACATGACAGAGAGGCAACGAATTGTTGCTGAACAGAAGTGAAGGAGAACACTTTGGTAGGAGCACTTTTGTAGCGGATTCTTTTTTTCTTCTGCAATTCCCACTCGTTGTGCTTACTTTTGTAACCCAATGTTGTTGAGCCCTTGCACTTCAGAATGAATGAAACCAAAAGGTTTACTAAACAAATTGCGCTTTTGCATAAACAATAACATTCTGCACGAAAAATCCTATAAGATTATTCGATCAAGCGACTTCCCATTTAGTACGTCTAATGTGTAACAATATCAATGTGAGTTTTAGGTGATCAATAAACTATAAAAAGCATGATATGTTGCAGCCCTTTTTGATCTTATTTTTTATTTCGAGTGCGAAGTCAATTAAGGACTACTTTACCTCATTGATTTTGTCCCGGAACTAATTTTGAGATTTTGGAACTTTTGTCTGTCATTTTTTTCTTCTCCTCTCTTTCTGATGTTGTCTGATGATGAAGTTTCACAGTATACCGTACAGAAAAAAGTAGAGATAATTATAGAAAAGCTTCGAGTCTATGAAGCCTATACATGTTGCTTTGCCGCCTAAAACAGCTCGCACAGCCTTTTAGAGAGAGTAAAAGTGCATGTAGTAGCATTTTTGTATTATATTGGTGAAAGGTGATGACCCTTTTCTTTTTTTTTATATATCGATTTATATTTACAATTAATCTTATTTGAATATTTATTAAATTTAATTTAAGAAATAATTTTTCTAATATAATTTTTTTTATTTTTAATTTTAAATTCAAAATTTAATTAAAAAATTTAACACACTTACTACTAAATTAATTATCGGTCGGTTAAAGGTGATGACTTTATTATAGGATATGTTTTGACTTCCATTAGTGTTTCGTGGTTCCGTGGTTTCGTGGTGTTTTCTTTTTGGTCGCGAAGGTGTTTATCCCTTATTTAATTATTGCAGCAATCTGGTTACTTTGTGCGACGCCTTGCATTCATTTTATTTCTCCGACCAAATATTCTGCATGACGGCAGATTTTGATTATTGAAGAAAGAGAATTCCTTAAGAGGAAGAAACTTTCTCAGGCATACTACAAAATCTCTGAGTTATTTATAAGTATACAAGATGATGTATTTATAGTTAAGTACATAAATTTTGATTAAAACACATAAATAAATTATAATAAATTTTAAACCAATGATTTTCTCGCTTCAAGGGGGAATGTAACACCAAAAAAAAATTAAAAAATAAAGACGACAAAACACTGCGTCCCCAAATTTAGGAATTAGGGTTGGAAACCCTAATCCCTCTCGCTCTCTCTCTCTCTCTCTCGCTCTCTCTCTCTCTCCCGACCCTTTGTTTCTTCTCCCACCGTGGCGCCGCTCCTCGTTGGCCGCATGTTCTGCCGCCATCATCACTACCTTCTTCTTCTTCTTCTTCTTTCCCTCTCACTTTCTCTCTCACAGTCTCTCCCTCTCGTGATCTCTATCCCTTCCGCCTCGCCTTCCTCCGCCGCGAGCCACGATCGATCGCACCGCACGCCACCGTGCACGACCGCAGCTGCTCCTTTCTCCCGTGAGCCTCCGCGAGCGCAACCCAGCATCTTTGCACGCAATCGAGCCACAGCGCATCTCAGTTCGCGAGCAAGTAGAACCCATTCCGCGAGCGAGCTAGACCCAGTCTGCGAGCGAGCACGAGCCAGGCCGTGCGTGAGCACAGCGCACGAGCGAGCACGGGCGCGCACCAGCGCACTAGCACACGGGTGTGCACCAGCGCACGGGGGCGCACCAGCCCGCAAGCCATTGCGACCCGCAGGCCCATCACCCGCAGGCCCGTCAGCCTGTAGGCCCATCAGCTGCAGCCCCGCTGGCCTGCTAACCCAATGGCCCGCAGACCGCGAGCCCACTAGCCGAAGCCCACTGGCCCGTTGACCCGCAAACCCACGGCCCGCGATAGCCCGTGAGGCCATGAGCCCGTGAGCCCGTGACAGCCCACGAACCTCCACGCAGGTAAATGACTTAGGGTTTTGCTTCTGATTTAAGTGTTTCAACCTAACCAATAAACCATGTTTTAATAGGTGGCATTTTAAATCTTGGAGTGATCGAGGAGACATTCGGACGAAGGTCTGCGCTCCGAGAAAAACCTTAGGTGAGTGATTTCAGACCCATTCGATTTGGTTATCGAATTTAGGGTAAATTTAAGATAAGAAGTCTTGTATATAATAGAATGTAAACCAGATTCGCAATAAATCCATTTTTGACATTATATGCGGTTCATTAGGTTAAGTGTACGAATTTATATGAAATGGGATTGTTCAGCATGATAGAATCAAATTAAGTTGATTTGAATAGTTTCTCTTGAAATTTAAATTGACATATGCATAAATAGTCACAAATTGGGATTTGAGTGCAAGGGTTGATATAGTCTTTCTCATTATAAATTATTTTGTTTATAGACAATTTAAATACGATCTCCGTATTATGAAAATAGATTCATATACCTTGAAAATGACATATGGCTTGAAACATTTGGATGGAAATCGAAAAGTGTATGATTTTTCAAAAATTTTCTATCTTATAGGAAAATTATTTATAAACTTATTTCAGACGTTGAGTGGTTTTAGGGTTGAATTTGACTTGGTTTAAAGGTACGTTAATGGTTTATAAATAAAATACAACTGATGACATTAGCGTGTATTCATAAATTGAAGAGTTAAGTTTTGTACAAATTTAGGAAAAATGGATAAACCCTAAAATACTTGAAACTTGATGTTAAATTATGATGATCTAATGATCTGATTAGGTTGATCTTTTTTGGAAACTCGAGGAGTCTGATTGGATTGTTTTGAAAATAGGGTGTGACCACCCTCCCTAGAAGTGTGAGTGATACTTTGACATTCGCTATTGATTGAAAACCATATTTCAAAAATACTTTTTAAATGACATATTTCTGCAAATACTTTTATGAAATGTTTTGTGACCTTTGGACTATCTTAATTTCTGACGTTATTGATATGCATCCATGAGTTTTGATAACTGAATATTGTGCCACATTTTCAACATATTGACATGTTTTAATACTTTTACTGCATTGGCACATGGTTTTAAATGGATTTACCTATATATTTGGGTTGTATGCCTAGCCAACGTTATGATATGATGCATGGGGTTATATGCCCGGCCGACATGGTGATGAGATGCATGGTGCTACGTACCCGGCCAATATGATATTGTGATATGCTTTCTATAGCATCCGTAGTTATGAAGGACATCTGGTAAAGGCACCCCTTGTGTCCGGATACGCTTCGGCCGGAGGTATCCACTAGATCGTCATATGTATGGGTGTCCCAAGTTGACCCTCATCGGAGAAAATGTTGAGTACGGCTCCGTCTAGCACCAAACGGGGGTACCATACACGGCAGACTAGTTATATGTACATTATTATTATTTACATGCTAGTTGGAGTAGTTTGTGGCTAACATTGGGGCAGAAAGCCATTATTTAATACTTACATTTGGAAAAACCTCCCAATGCGCCGTCCTTGATCGAGGTAGACCATTACTAGAGTTGTTTGATTGGCGGACTCTTTATGAATTGATTTCCACATTGGATGCATATGTTATTTTCAAATATGTATCTGATGATATCTGATTTGTTGAAACAACACGTTATTTTTCTCATATTTGATATTGCATTTCATGCTTTGACACTCGAAATTCACCTTCGATATTGATAGTACGATATCAATCCCCTCATTTACTGAGTATCCTCCCATAAATACTCACCCCTCGCTTTTTTTCCTACAGAATTAGTGTTGGACCGAGAAGGTATTGTTGGGTTTGTATAATTGTGACGCGAACGTGATATCACTAAACTTAGGTATGGATATTTTCATCTCTTCCGCTACGATAATTTGTGATATCGTTATGTATTGAAAATTTTAATTTGACCAATATATTTATCTAATTTTTTATGCGATGACTGTATAAATTATGGATATTTATTCGTGAAACCCTCGTATTGATTTATTTCATTGAATTGAGACATTTGTGAATATTTAAAAATAACTTGAGAATTTATTTTATATATGCGTAGAATTTAACTCCGTTCGGTGTGGCGGCTGCTCATGATTTTGTTAGGCATGATAGTAGAGGTTTGTGGTTGGGACTGTTAGACATTTATATAGTCTTGCATTACTCTGAATGTTTGGCAGTGGGATTGTTTGAACTTGGAGAGGCCGGAATGATCATTTGTTTATTTTACAGGATGAATGTTGATATACCGGTCAAATTGTATTGGGAGACCTCTGAAATATGGGGAGATTCTGTCCGATTTTCTGTAAAAATACAGTCGGCATCAAGGGTAACGGGCGGTTGTTCACGACCCCGGTTTGGGGTGACAGGGAAGCTCTCTCTCTCTATCAATGGAAAGATCTCCATGCAGGACATGATAAGATCAATTAAGACTCCTTGCACGGTCCAACGAAGATCTCTACATACTTGTCCAGTCTAGGACAACTGAGATCTTCCGGTTTGTATGCGTGGGAGCAGCTCAAGCAAAGAAGAGTTTAGTCCAGATAGAATTCAAGCATGGCCGGGCTAGTGCGCAGCTCTGCCAGTTTTGGAGCATGAAGATTATTTCGGAGACTACTCATGTATAGTATCTTGTGAATTACACGTATTCAAAGATTATCTCTAATTTATGAAGGCAAATGTGTATAGATGGTCAATTGATTTCTTAAAAAGTGTGAATTTCACGGGATTGAAATGTCATAAAAATTTTAATTATGATATTAAAAATATAAATAATTCAAATATTAAGATTATCATCAAATTATTTAGGATGACAATTTTTTTTTTAATTCAAAATAATTTGAAAACTGTGTTAATACGTTACTAGCGTGACACTAATCTAATCAATCAGTTTTTTTTTATCTGAAATAATTTGAAAGTGAAATCAAAATAATAATTTCTATAATTTTAACTATAATAGTTGTATGTGGAGCAAGTTATCTTCATCGTTAGGGGCATCAAAAGTTTCTTCACTCATCTCCAGACAAATGCAATATAGTTAAATAGGTCTTGGTTAGTGAAATTAACAAACACTAGTTGTTTCTCTTTGCAGGGGCTGATCTAAGGAATGAACTGAAGAAAGCTTCCATAGCTGTAGGCAGGTGAACGCCCTCCTGCATCATTTTGTTTTTATTTTGTTGTTCATGGACTTATCATCAAGCTATTAAGTAAGGACAGATTTTTAGAAAAAGCCTAAAAAAGAATGGGATGGACATAGACTTTTTATTTATTTATTTATTTCTTTTGCTACCACGGCAAATATAATTAGATGATAATATTATAAAATGTTTTATAACTTCAGAAAATATGTTATAGATGCGAATGAGCTAATCCACAAGGTTGGGATCCCAACCTAAAAAAGAATGCAAATAAACACCTCCTGAGGTGCTCAAAGTCTAACGACAGCCATGCAACACCTATATGAAAGTTAGTACCATCCCATTGAGGAGAGGTTTTGTTGTTCATATGTCAAGGGCCAGTAAGATTTTATGCGTTGTATCGAATTAAACCACATCCACTATTCACTCCACATGCTTTCATACCCTGACATCGGTAGGGGCACAGAGAGCTACCTTCGCTTGAGAGAGCTGTACTTTGATCGATTGAACTACAATCCCAGGAAACTTAGGTGTACATCTTAAAAATTTTTATTATTTTTTTTCTCAAACCGAGCTCATGGGCCAATCCGGGCAGGTTTATTGTCGTTTTTATGTTGAGCTTGTGGTGTTTTCTTCCCCAGTTGTGGTATGGTGGGTTTTTAGCCCTCTTTTTTTTCTTTTTTTTTTTTTTACTTTGATTATCAATATTTAAAAATCTTATTAATTTAAATTGAATAGTTGCGAGTCTAATTTAAAAACTGATTCTTTTGGTATCTATTTTTTCAATTCCAAAACTCAAACTTAAAATTTTCGTTAGAGAATTTAGGATCCAAATCATTTCCAAATAAGTGTGGAATTTATGATTACTATTGAGAAATTGTTTAAATTGATAGCACATGAATTGAATTTATAATTTTTGTGAAATGATATATATGTTTGGCTTGGGGTGAGAGTCTGAACCCCTATTAGATGACTAGTCATTTCCTGCTATGGAGTGACCTGACGAGATGACGTAATGGGTTGGTAGACCATGGGATGTAGCCGAGCACGTGTGGTACATTCATAACTGGATATAGTGTCCACGGATGTGGGATAGTTGGACGCACCTCCAATGAAAACCCACAAACAACGTCAAGAATGAGGGTATTTTAAAATGTAAAAAAAATTATTAAAACCCTTGGCGGTTCCAACCTAGGTTATAGTAGATATTTATTAGAAACAATGATTTTGGTTCGCTCCGTATTTGAAAATATGAAATATTTGGATGTATATGAAATTGAATTATAACAATTGTGAATTACGATGATTTTGGTAACAATATCTGAGTTATTTATTTATTAGATGAAATTGAGAATGACACGATAGTTTTAAAATATATGCATTTGATATATTTATCATACTAATCTTGTTTTTGTATAATTTATATATCACTCACTAAATATATTATATATTCACCTCTCTAGTTTCTATTTTCATAGGGCTAGCTTAATCGACACTTGCGGAGCGTAGTGTTGGATTCGTAGAAACTTATTTTGTCAGACTTTTTTGGGTAATAGTTTTCTTTTGGAATTGAGGTATTAGTGGACCCAAGTTGAGGCATACCATGTATTTTAAATTGAAAAATTATTTTCTACTATATTTATATGGATTGAAATTTGATTATGGTTTGTATATTTAAAATGAGAACCCCCATTTTTATCTCCTTGAATTTTTTTAGAGTTATTTTAATAGAATTTGATTTGGATTCCTTGAGTAGAGACATGCTTATATTTTGTGGATTTGATTTGAATGGCCGAGTTGGCCTGATGCATGCATGTTTTTTAACAAAGGTGGACCGAGCTGGTCCTTTGATTGTGCGCTGAATGCATGCTAGTTTATTTTTATGGATTGATTATTTTGGAAAAGGAGTGATATCGATGAATGCCTTGCGGTCCCTTGGTGTACGGGTTTGGTTTACCCGTATTCTGAAGTAACATGGTGGTTGTTGTGTGCTTGACTGGAGGGGTCAAGGCAAGACAATTTTATTAGTATCAGAGTTTAGACTCTTGCTTTGTAAAATTTTAAAAGGTTTTCAAATATTTTTAATGGTCCTCAATTGTTTTCAATTATTTTAAACTTTTGATTTTCAAGTGTTTCCAAAGGATTTTTAAAGTGTCCCTATGGGTCCTAGGAAGTGGAGTCATGTCTAGGTATGCATGCATTCATCAAACTATTAGCATATGATATAATCAAAAGCAAGAGACTTGTTAGATAACTTCTGAAAGAGAATAGAGAGATGATGAATAGAGGCAAAAGCCTTAATCCTAAATATTCTGACTACACATGGACTAGATTTTTATCAGACTTCAGATAGGTTGTTGGTCATAGTTGGCACTATATCATGGGATATAAATAGGATGACAACTAGATTGTTTTAGCCAATGATATGAAAATAAGACTGTCGGTGTTCCTCCAATTACTTAAGCCACTACTACACATTCAATTACATCAGCCCACTTGTGTCTCCAACTCCAATAGTTAGCTTTTAATCAACTCTAGCCAAATTATATAGATAATACAGGGCCACAAAGCACAGAGATGGATATAGAGATACGAGAAGTAGAAGTGTCTCCTGAGAGGACTATCGGTTCTAGAAATTGATAGTTGAGTTTAGGAAAATAAAATTGATAATTTTTCACGGGAGTAATAATCCCTTGGGCTGTAGAGTATTTCAGTGTTGAGTTTTCTATAAGTTCATGATCACAGAAGGGTACAAGATCAGACTTGTCACCTATTACCCAAAGGAATATCCCTACGATTGATGGAATTCAGAGTTGAGAGACCCTAATATGAAAGTAACTTTCGATGTGTCATTGAGGTGATTTTACATAGGTTTATCATATGACATGTGTACTTACCTATATTAGATATCAAAATATGTTTAAATTTCTGAACTTGTAATAGAATGGTTAGACTGTTAGTGAGTATGAGATTATTTTGCCCAATTATTAGTGCATGCCCAATAGTTAGTTAAAATAAATGAAAATAAAGCAAAGAGGTTCATGGAAGGATTACCATCCTTTTTTTAGAAATATTTAGTAACTCAACTTTTTACCCCTTCTAAGATCTAGAAAAATAATTTGAAGGCTTTGGAATTGATTGCTAAGACAAGCAAGATATGTCACGAGAGAAAAGACCAATAAAAATCCAAACTTCAAACAAAAGAAGAAAGAGGGAAAATAGAAACAGCATTAGCAACGTGAGAGCTCTGATAAGAGGCTATTATGTTCTAATTATTGGAATATCCATACAGAATTATGGGAGGGATAAGACCTTCTTCAAATGTTTTCATATGGGTCACTATACCTTGTGTTACCTCTTTGGCCCATGTGACTATAATCTGTCCTTTTACTGCATATTGTACCATCTAGACCTATACATCCTCAGAAGCCAACGCTTCCTTAAGTCCCAAGGCCAATGCCACCTAAATTGATTGTATCACCATAACTAAAATAAAGACAAGATCGAGATATGCCACTAGAGCTAAGAGGTGAGGTTGGAGTTTATGTAGTTATTGTTTAGGAGATTAACACTTCACCAGATGAGATTATAGGTGGGATGTGGTTATTTTCTTATGATATCCTTGTTTTAATCAATCCAGCTACCATGAAATCATTAGTTTTATTAGTATTTAATATGCATTAACAACTAGACTCCGAACCATTAGAGTAGTGGTTGTGGTTATTAAGATTTATAAAAATTGTATTGTAAGCTTATAGGGGTATGATTGTAATTTTGATTTGTTGCCATTAGAGTTTATGGATTTAGATGTATTTCTAGGTGTAAAATAGCTATCGGCTAACTATACATTGGTTCAATGATACTGAAAGATTGTTAACTTTTTACAACCAGAGTAGCCATGGATTTTGTTTGCCAATGATAGATTTGTTAGAACTTTAGTTATATCTTTTATTTGAGTGACTAGGATGCTATGTAAAAGTTGTTATGGATGTTTAGCATTTCTCAATAAGGTCAGGGATGAGCAAACTTATTGTTTAACATACCAATGGTTTAAGATTTCCCTAAGGTATTTTTTGATGACTTGCCAAAGAGAGATTTCATTATCGATTTGATGTCAAATACTACATCTATTTCTATAGGTTCATAAAGAATGACACTTTTTTTTTTTTTTTGGTACCATGTCTTGGACACCGCCCGGTATCCGGGGCTTTGCCCAATTGAAGTGTTGAAGACTCCGTTACATGAACTTATGGAATGAGAATTTGTTTATTCTAATACTTTTTCTTAGACTATACCAGTATTACTTATGAATCTTTGAGATTACTTATTGAATAAGGATAATTCCTTAAGAATATGTATTGACAATTGAAGGTTGAAACAAGTTACCATCAATGATAAATACCTTTGTAAAGAATTAATGGTTGTTTGAATAATTGAGAGGTACCGCAATCTTCTTAAAGTTAGATCTTAGATTGGGTTATTAGCATATTATTGTTTGGAAGGGAGAAGGATATTCCAAAGATTGATTTCCATGATTTCTATAACTAGTATGAGCTCTTGGTGATACCATTCGGGTTAATGAATGATCCCGTGTCTTTTAAGCACTATCATGGCTTCATGGTTATATTTATAGATAATATTTTAGTTTACTCTAAAGATACATTATGGTATAAACACCACTTTTGGATTACTCTGCGAACTTTGAAAATCGAGGAATTATATTGCCAGATTGAGTAAATGTGAGTTCAGACTCGATGGAATAAATTTTCAAGTCTTCTTGTTTTTGATAGAGGACTTTTTGTAAATTCAAATAAAGTTGAAACTATTGTTAATCGGTAAACACTTATTACTATCATAGAGGCATCTAGTGTTTTGGACCTAGTAGAGTATTTGGCAAATTTATCAAGGATTTCACCTTGATACCAGTTTCACTTACTAGACCAACTCGTAAGAGGGTACCTTATAGATAGGATCAGTAATATAAGACTAGTTTTTAGACCTTAAAGGGTAAGTTTGTATCAGTTTTAATTTTGACATTGTTGGTCAATGAATAGGACATGTCGACTTAACTAGTACTATGTAGGATTTTTTTTAATTTTTATACTTGACTTGCAACTTTTACATAGTCAAATTTTCAAAAGAATCCTTTTTTTCTCTTGATTTGACAAATTCTTAGCACCTGTAGAGTGGATGAGAAGTTGTCTGGTTCTATGTAGTGAGTGCATGGCACATCATAAGTAAAGGTTGAGCATCAGAACTAATGAAAATTACTCGAGTCACTCCTTATTTCTGAGTAGGAATGAGAGTATAGTTTCATGGAATTTGTCTTAAGATTTCTTAAGATTATTAGGGGATTTGATACCATGTGTATAATAGTAGACCGCCTTACTAAAACCTGGAAAAGAAAACCAAGACGTATATTGATTAGATTGTATCGTTACGTGAAATGCCAGACTCTATTGTGTCGGATAGAGATTTATAGTTTACTTCTCAGTCTTAGCTGAAATTACTGGAGTCTTTAGGAATTAAGTAGAAGTTAAGTACAACGTTCCATCCTTAGAATGATGGTCAGTCTAAAGGAACTTTGGAGGATATGTTCTGAGCCGGTGTACTTGACCTCTCTGATAGTTAGGATAGGCATATCTCTCTAGTAGAATTTGTTTACAATAATAATTATCAGTCTAGAATAGGTATAGCACAATATGAAGCGTTATATGAGAGAAAAAGTAATACTCAATTGTGTTGGGATGAGCTTGGTGAGAGAAAGATAGAAAATGTGAAATTGATAAAGGCAACCGAGGAAGTGAAGGTGATTCCAGCAAGAAAGAAGATGGCTCAAGGTAGACAAAAGAGTTATGTGGACAAAAGGAGAAGACCTTTGGAATTTGAGATTGGAGACATAGTTTTTTTTGAAGATATCACCTTGAAAAGGTATGATCCGATTCCGAAAGCAAGGAAAATTGAATTCTCGGTACATTAGCTCTTTCAACACCCCTGAGAGGATAGGAAAGGTGGCCTACTAGCTTGAGTTACTCTCAAATTTGATGAAAATCCATGATGTATTCCACGTCTCAATGTTAAAGAAATATTTGTCAGATTCATCCCATGTTTTAAAAACTCTATCGGCCGAATTAAGAGAGATTTAAACTTCAAAGTCCAACCTGTACCTATTATTGATAGACAAACCAAGAGATTACGGAACAGACAAGTCCCTATTATTGATGTCAAATAGAAAAGCGATCAAGTCGAAAAAGAGACTTGGGAGCCCGCGGATGTTCTGAAAAAGTAATACCCCCATCTTTTTTAGATATGATTTTATTTTTTAAATTTTTAGAATAAAATTTATTTTTAGGGGTTAAAAATTATAATACCAAAAAAAAAATAAAAACAAAACAAAAAAAAAACAAGTGGTGGGTCCCACCACCACCTAAGCCCTCTTTCTTTTTCTTTTTCTTTTTCTTCCTTCTTCTCCCTTCTCACTTCTCCCCTCTCTCACCCAGACCCCTACCCCAAACCTCTCCCTCACTTCCCTTCTCGACTCTCTCTCTCCCTCTCCCCTCTTCCTCCAATTTAATCAAATACTCTCAAATATCCATAAATCTAAACTCCAAACCCTTCAACAAACACCTAGAAGGTTAAATCTATAGGAAATTTCAAGTTTTCCTAGAGAGAAAAAAAAACCCTAGGGTTTGGAATGGATCAACAATGGATAAAAATTGATACTTCCAATAGAGGTAATACTCTTTTCTAAAGTTGGGTTTCATTATTTTGATATAAACTTTAGATTTATGTTGACATTTGAGGTTTTGTAGAGAGAAAAAAATTAGGGTTTGAAGATAATGTGACCAAGAGACAAAATTGATGGTCAAAGTAAGGTAATTTTTCTTCTTTTATCTAAAATTTAAGTGCATTTTTCTAGTATATAAACTTTATGTTAAGATTAGAAAAATAAAGTTTAGGGTTTTAAATCTATGGTATAAATAATGTTAAAATTTAAGAAAATCTTGAAATGAGAATTATTTTCCTAGGTTAGTGATATAGTTTGATAAAATTAGATGATGGATCGATAAATTTTAGAAAATTAGAATTTTGTTTATATGAAAAATATTGATTTTTCCTAACGTTAATTTGTGATTAGTTGATAATTCGTATTTATTGGTTTAAGTTGAAACAATTAAAGGGTTAAGAGAATTTACCTTAGATTGGATTATGAATTGGGAACGTTCACCCTCCCAAGAGGTGAGTGATTTCGTGATTGTATTTAAATAAGAAAAATGTTTTTATTGAATTTTCTAAATGATTTTCAAATTTTGGATTTATATACTTTAGTGTGTGTGGAATATCTCAAATATTGAATTTCGAATTTTTTTGCATCCTATATAATTTGAATGAACAAATGTGTCATATGAATTAGTTGATGTTGAATCCAATGGTACGATGATTACTATTGAGAAATTGTTAAAATTGATGAAACATAAATTTAATTTATAATTTTTGTGAAACGATACATATATTTGGCTTGGGGTGAGAGACTGAACCTCTATTAGATGCTAGTCATTTCTCGTTACGGAGCGACCCGACGGGGTGACGTAGTTGGGTTGGTAGACCATGAGATACAGTCGAGCATGCGCAGTATATTCATGATTAGATATAGTGTCCACGGGTATGGGATAGTTGGATACACCTACAATGAGAGCCCACAAGCAAAACGTCAAAGATGGGGGCATTTTTAAAATGTAAAAAAAATTATTAAAACTCTTGACGGTTCCACGCTAGGTCATGATAGATATTTGTTGGAAATAATGATTTTGGTTTGCCCCGTATTTGAAAATATGAAATAGTTGGACACATATGAAATTGAATTATGACAATTGTGAATTATGATGATTTTGGTAATAATATTTGAGTTATTTATTCATTGGATGAAATTGAAAACGACATAATGGTTTTAAAATATATGCATTTGATATATCCATCATGTCATGCCCTGACACTCGAGTCATGCACGCGACAATCATTGCGTTATTTCAACATATGGGCAGAACCTCCCTATATACCGGAATAATGCAAGACATTCCACTTGTTCAAACCTATTTTTAAAACTATTTAAAATCATACAAAGGACCAATCCGGTCTATCCAATGTCAATAGTATGCATGAGACCAACCTGATCATTCCAAATCAAATGCATGCATAAGGTCATCTTAGCCATATCAAAGAATTCTTAATAAAGTCTTCACAAATTCTAGATATCTCAAAATTCACAATAAGTCCAAATGTCCCAATGAAACCATAAGTTTTGCAAAAGACAAATATAATCAAAAGTTTACAAAGTTCCACAAAAAAAAAAAAAAAATCAAGGATCTTACCAATACTTGATCCAAAGAAAATAAAGCAAGTATCAATATTCAAACCAAATAAAAGTACAAAATGAAGAGTACAAAGCCTCCTTCCACGGATCATACCACATCAACTCAAAAATTATATCTACATCATCAATATCTATAGCAATTCAGCAAAAAAAATCTTCAACCGGCTCCAATGACTCTCTCGCCTAAGCTTCCTCTGAAAAATATAAAATAAAGGGATGAGTATGAGAATACTCAATGGGTAGAGTGCAATGGTATGATTGTGTTAATAAATGAGGGGTGAATATGAAAAAATTAAAAGCATTTTTCGTAAACAAGTTTTTGGATATAAAATAGTCACAACATTTAGAATAATTCAAACAATAATGCATTCATAAATTTCAGACTTTCCAAAATCATAGGGTCTCCCTAAGAAATCACTCTCATCCCAGATTTGGCCGAATCTGGACGAAAGCTCGTCAAAGTGTATTCAATCCATTTGTTTCACAACACTAGTTTCCCTTTCCTTGGCGTTGACTCGTATCTCATCGGGGTGCATCCAGATATAACATGACTTTGGCAGAGGGGGCCATGTCTGCCTCCCCCACTCATCCAACCCCAACCACGATACTCTATCGGGTCACTTCGTTGAGCACATGACTATAGTCATTTACCTCATGCCCAATCATTTCATAAATATCCAAATCACATTCCATGTGTCATATTTTCAAAAAACAATTCTCAAATTCAGACCAGAACATTCATGAATCAAATATCCAACAACATATGACACACATTCATTTAAAAATACAATGGATCCATATGTAATTCAAATCTTCATTTCAGACATCCCACAATCACAAAATTTTAAATTAAATATATAAATTTATTCAAAATCATTTATTAAAGAATTTAAAATAATTTACTCATTTAAAAGCACAATGAACCATCCACTCATCTCTTGGAAGGGAAATTACTCTAAATTTCAAATCAAATTAAATCCAACCCCTCCTTTTCGAATGCTTTAATTTAGGATGTTGAGCACCAAATAAATCAATAAATCATGAATCAACACTCAATTCACCAATCTTAACTAATATCTACCTCAAAATAGCAAATGATACAATGTGCCAAGGTAGGCTGGGCATGGGAATCATTATCTCATACTTACTGCAAGTTACATTTTCTTTTTTGGTTTGAGTTAATGGCATTTCCCCTTTTCCCCTTCCTTTGTTTTATTTACCTCAACATATAATAGAAACTTTATTAACTTCCAAAATTTGTTAAAAATATTATTTACTAGGTTTATATTAATGATGCAAAAGTATGCATATTGCTTAATGCTTCAGGTTTATTAAAACAATTTAAAATTCATCACAAACTATTTTAATGGCAGACTGGCTTCAAAAGTTAGCATTTTAAAATGAAGAAACCCCTCATACATCGGATGAAGTCAAATGGGATAGTACACACGTACATATGGCGAGAAATAACAATAATGACCCACATAATTACAAGTCTTTGATTGATTAAAGACATAAATGCTCACGCACAAAATTGAACCGCATGCAAGCATTTTTGAACTCTCAACAATTCTATAGAAAGTGAACTCGCAATGAGCTGCCGGCTTTGTGGTCAAAACATTGTCATATAAATGTAACTAAGGCAACGACACTTCTAATTAAAACACAGCAAACATCATAAAACAAAGATTGATGGATAGAAAATACATAATTACTTGCTGAAGACCTCCAATCGGCACTCCCCCTTTCGCAACTCAATCTCAAATGCCCTAAATCAAGAACTCAATTCACAAACCTGAAAAACCCTAACACAAGAACCATAACTCCTTCTCAAGAAACAATTCAAAATCTCGATTAACAAGCTCTAAGCAAATTTTACTCCCACAGCGTAGACGTTGATGAAATCTTAAGAAGCCAATTGAAATCCAAAACCCACATTTTCCATTGAGCTTCCCTTTCCTACTTGCTCTGTACAATCAATCCATCCCGAGAGAGAAAGAGAGAGAGAGAGAGAAAGAGAGAGAGAGAGATATGTGAGTTTAGTTGAGGAGAAAGCAAGAGAGAGAGACAGAGAGGGAGTGTTGTGAAAGACGAAAGAGAGACAAAGGAGAAATGAGAAAGCCGAGAGAGAGAGGGAGAGTGTTATTTGGGAAAGTGAAATGTTGACTTTTCTTTTTTTTTCTTTTTTTTTCTTTTTTTCTCTCTTTCTTGGTACTACAACACTTAACTCCTTAAAAAGAAATTTCGTTCTCAAAATGTAAAAGAAAATTATACATTAAAAAGTTGAGGGTATTGTTTTCACATCAACTTTTCGGTATTCCAAGTTTCATTTTCCACTTGATTGCTTCTCCACAATACCTTAACTATTGGGATTTATTTACTCCTCAATTGCTTAGTCGTCGAATAATGATTTTCACCGGTTATGCCTTGAAACTCAAATTTTCATTCAACTCTACTAAATATGCTTCCAATACGTGCGATTGATCTGATAAATACTTTCTCAACATTGAAACATGAAAAACGTCATGGATTCTTTATAACTCCGGTGGTAATTCTAACCGGTATGCCACTTGTCCAATCCTTTCAAGGATTTTGAAGGGACCGATGTATCGAGAGTTTAACTTTCCTCGTTTTTTAAATCAAATTATTCTCTTCCAAGGAGAGACCTTCAAAAGCACCATATCTCATATTTCGAATTCTAAAGGTCTTCTCCTTTTATCGACATAGCTCTTTTATCAATCTTGAGCCGCCTTCATTCTTTTCCGAATCAACTTCACATTTTCTTTAGTGGTCTCGATCAATTTTACACTTTCAATCTTTCTCTCTCTAATCTTGTCCCAACACAATGAAGTCCGGTACTTCCTTCCGTAAAGAGTTTCATAATGAGGCATCTCTATGCTAACTTGATAGTTGTTATTATAAGCAAATTCAACCAACGAAAGGTGTCTATCCCAACTGTCTTGAAAATCCATGACACATACTCTAACTATGTCTTCCAATGTTTGAACCGTGCACTTCGATTGTCCGTCAGTTTAAGGATGGAAAACATTACTAAATTTTAATTTAGTCCCTAAGAACTCTTGTAGCTTTAGCTAAAATCTAAAAGTAAATCGAGGATCACGGTCTTATACAATGGATACCGAAACTCCGTGAAGCCTCACGATCTCATCAATGTATAATTTGGCCAATTTTTCTAAGGAATAGGTGATCTGAATCGACAAGACGTGAGCTAACTTTGTGAGACGATTCACAATCACCAAAATGGTATCATAACAGTTTTGTGTATGTGGCAAACCTATCACAAAATCCATAGTGATGTGCTCCTACTTCCATTTGGGAATTAGTAGTGGTTGAAGTATTCCGGCTGACTTTTGATGTTTGGCTTTGATTTGTTGGCATGCTAGACATCTTACCATAAATTTGGCGATCTCTCTCTTCAATGTAGACTACCAATATGACTCATCTTGGTACCCCCCGGATACAAAACATAGGCTGAGGAATGTGCCTCTTTAAGGATTGCTTTCCAGAGATCCTCATTCTTTGGAACATATATGCGCCTCCCATAAGCTACAATCTCATCCTTCCAAATCTAGAACTCACAACGTTCCCCTTTTTGGATTTTCTCTACTATGTCCTTCAATTCCTTATCGGTCACTTGAAACTCCCACATGTGGTCTACCAAGGTAAACCTCACCATAAACTTGACTAATAGTGCACCGTGATTATCCTTAGCCAATTTGAGTCCAAGTATTCAGAGTCTAACTAGACAAGTGAGGTAAAAACTCCTTGGGATGCCAAAGATGAAGATTTACAACTTATAGCATCCGCAACTGCATTCACATTTCCGGGGTGGTAATTAATCACCAAATCATAATTCTTGATTAGTTCCAACCACCTCTGTTGCCTTAAGTTTTGCTCCTTCTGAGTGAGCAGGTATTTCGGGCTTTTGTGGTCGTAAAGATCTTGCAAGTAACCCCATATAAATAATGTTGTCAAATCTTTAAAGCATAGATATGGCAACTAGTTCCAAGTCAAGAGTAGGATAGTTCACTTCATGTTTCTTTAGTTGGCGAGAGGCGTAAACAATCACCTTATCCCCTTGCATCAGTACACACCTTAGTCCTTGCTTGCTAGCGTCACTATATGCTAGAAAATCACTACCATCGCTACTAGGGAGAGCAAAGATAGGAGTAGAGGTCAATTTTTGCTTAAATTCTTGAAAATTACTCTCATACTTTTTACCTCATTCGAACTTGACTCCTTTCTGAGTCAAATTAGTCATTGGAGCTGCTATTTTTGAGAATTTTTCTACGAATCTCCGATAATACCCTACTAATCTAAGGAAACTTCTCACCTTAGTGACATTTTTAGACTGTTCCCACTTCAGTATAGCCTCTACCTTCTTTGGATCCACAAAAATCCCATTCTTGGAAACAACATGCTCTAAAAAGCCAATCTTTCTCAGCTAAAACTCACACTTGGAGAACTTGACACACAACTTTTTCTGCTTAAGAGTTTGCAAGATGATTCAAAGATGTTCAGAATGCTCTCTATCACTCTTGGAATACACCAAAATATCATCGATAAAAACTATGATGAACTTATTGAGGTAGGGATGAAACACTCGATTCATGAGGTCCATGAGAGCCGCAGGAGCATTCATCAATCCAAAAGGCATTGTTGAGCTGTCGTAGTCAATATATAATCGGAGGGTTTTGTCCTTCTTCTTCACAAACAAAACCGAATCTCCCCAAGGCTAGGCACTCGGTCAGATGAACCCCTTGTCCAACAACTCTTAGAGCTAAACTTTTAATTCTTTCAACTCTACAGGTAACATCGATAAGGAGGAATAAAAATTGGTGCGGTGCCAGGAATCAGAACTATGGTGAAATCAAACTCCCAGACCAGAGGCAACCCAAACAACTCTTCCAAAAAAATATCTAAAAATTCATTCACCATAGAAATATCATTCAAATTAGGGCTTCCTACTATGGTGAAAACAATATAAACTAAATAAGTTTCATATCCTTTATGCACTAATCTCCGTACTTTAAGAGTTAAAATTACACAGCTCGGCAAGACTTGCTGTTCACCAAGTAAAGGATGCCCTAGCCTATGGAATTTCACTTCCTTAGTGAAGTAGTTCATTGAAGCTCGGTGAAAATATAGTTAATCCATGCCTAGAATGGCGTCAAATCTCTCATTTCCAATAGATTCAAGTCCGCTTCAAGAGCTACCTCACTGATCTTCACCTCACAATCCTTACACACTATATCCCTAATCAAGTGCTCCCCTAAAGGTGTAATAACCAACAATTCTTCAACAAGTAGAACTAAAAGCCTATCAGAATGCCTAGCAAATCCTGAACTCACAAATGAATTATTAGACTCAGTATCTATGAGCACATGAGTATCAACACCAAAGATTTTTATCGTACCTATTAGCATAGACTATAAGAAAATCAGTAGTCAATCCACAAATTTCACAATTCATATATATGACCCCCTATAACCTCTCATCATTCTACATAATTATGAATATTTCATATATCTACCTAACGATCATAAACAAAATTACATCATCATCATTTCTCGAATCATAATAATAAACCTTCTATATCACATTTTAAATTGCTAGTTCAAGTTTCAAAGTGGTTTACCTATAACCAAGTCCGAATTGGCTTGGGCTTCTTCGTTGGTCATAGCATAGATTCTGACCTAAGATCTAGGCTGGGTACGCTATGTGGGGGCGGCTACGGTATTACTTCCTGTGCCCGTCGTAGGAGTAACACTGGTGGAAGGTGTTGAATTAGTAGTCTAGTCGGACCACTAGGAGGACCCCAAACTTGACAACTTTCTTGCCCTTCTACATTCAACTCTGGGCAAGTGTATCAAACATGACCCTCCTTCCCGCAATGATAACATCGTTTGGGCCCCCTGCACGAACCCATATGATGCCCCTTACAAGTAAGGCAAGGTTCTACTCTACTCCCTCTCAGTCTTGCTCCTGATCCAACATTTTTGCTCAGAGCATTTGATTTGAAAAATGGTTGGCTTTAAGGAGAGCCAACGGATCCTGAAACGGATAACCACTATAAAAACCCTTGCTTCTATTTTTCTTGGAACTTTGGCTCCATATAAAACCACTGAGCCTCTTTCTTTTCCCATGGTGTTCTCTGACTTTGCTTATTTCGATCACCATTTTCTCGGCCCTCAAAGCGAAGTCTAGGATATCTTGGAATGTATTCCCTTTAGTGACATATATTTTCTCTCTCATGCTCAAGTTCAATCCCGATTCAAATTTTACACACAGGGACTCTTTGGAATTTACAAACTTTGGAACATAAGTGGCAAGTTCCCTTAGTTCTGCCTCATACTCAGACACCGTTTTGTCTCCTTGAGCAAGCTTGAAGAATTCCTCTCTTCTGGTCCCTATAAAATTGTGTGTAATATTTCTCCTCAAAAGCTCTGAGAAACTCTTCCCATGTTGGTGGTGTAGTCTCTGTATCCTTCACATTTTCCCTCCAAGTTTTAGCACTCTTATCTAGTAATTTCACTGCTACCCACAACTTCATCTCATCATCTAGGCTCATGTCGGTGACAGTCTCTTGAATTTGGTCAATCTATTCCTTGGCCACCGAAGCATCACACGTGCTGGAAAATATCTCACACCTTAATTGTCTTGCCTCTTTTATCAACTTAGACAACCTACGGTAGGGCGATCGGTCATTGTAGCAACCAGAGGAGGTACTACTGGAATACTTGGTGCAACAGCTGGCATAGGAGGAGGAACCAACAGAGGAGTTGAAGATTGAGGCGGAGCTTGGTACTGTGCTCCACCACTCTATTACTTGCTAGAGGGCAGCTATAAGAGGTGTAGGATTCCTTGTTAAATGAGTCGAGTGTGTGGACACTGACGAAGGTAGAGCATGTAAGGATGACTCATTTTCATGCTCTCGGGGAGGAATTTCATTTACATTCCTCATCCCTCTATGTGGAGGCATGGTTATCTACAAGGGAAAAGCTATGTTTAGCAAAAAATGTTAAGAGAAGAACTAATAACTTAACCCCTTAAAAAGATATCCCTAATTCTTTAAGAATCCAAAGAAGGCTTTTGTACATTCTTTGAAAAATATTTTTAAAATCTAAATTTTCAAAAGAAAACTATTCTTAAAACTTTTGAAAAATCGTTGGGGACATTTGGTAACATTTTAAATCTTCAAACATTTTAAAAAAATAAAAATAAAAATAAAATCAAACCGGTCTCTAATACCAATAAAGTTGTCACGACCCGACCCTTGAGTCAAGCACGCGACAACCGTTGTGTTATCTCGACAGGCAAAATCTCCCCATATACCGGGACAGCGCAATGTATTCCACCTATTCAAACCTATTTTCACAACTATTTAAAATCATACAAAGAACTAACCCAGTCTATCCAATCTCAATAGCATGCACGAGACCAACCCGTCCATTCCAAATCAAATGCATGTATAAGGCCATCTCGGCCATCTCAAAGAATTCTTAATAAAGTTTTCACAATAAAGTCTAAATGTCTCAATGAAACCATAAGTTTTGCAAAAAACAAATATAAGCAAAAGTTTATAAAATTTTACAAAAACAAATAAGTAAGGATCTTACCAATACTTGCTCCAAAGAAAATAAAGCAAATATCAATCGAATCCAAACTAAATAAAAGTACAAAATAAAGAGTACAAAACCTTATTCCACATATCATACCACATTAACTCAAAAATAATATCTACATCATCTTGGAACATAGGGTGGAACTCAGACATGTTTTAGCGTAGCGCTGTGGTTGTCATGTGCTGGGACTTGTGGGTTGGGGCATGATAGGGAATTACTATAGGTCTTAGGTCATGCATTCGAATACTATTTCACAAATCTCATAATAAGTATCGAAATGTGCTAAAATAGTTCAAACAAGATCATAAGTTCAATACTAGCATACTCAACATAGATCAATACACATGGTATATCATTTCAATTCAATATTTTGATGCATATTTTATTTTAAACTCGCTTTTGAAACACTCCACAATCACAAATTAATTTATAAACTAATTTTAAAAACATTTATAAAATCAAGTAAAACATTTACTCATTCAAAATTATAACCATGCACTCACTCAGCTCTTGGGAGGGTAAACACTCCAAGTCTACAATTCAATCAAAGGTAAATCCCTTATAATTCTTTTAATAGAATATTTAGAAACTAATAAAAAGAAATTATTTTTTAAAAAATAATAATTTTCTTATTTTAGTTGAAAATTATTATTTTTTTTAAAATAATAGTTTTATTTTTAGAAGAAAATTTATTATATTATAAACTATAAATTCTCCGATATAATCAATAAAGAGATAAATTTAATTCTCATAAAAGAAATATAATAAGAAATTTGTTAGAGAATAAGTTCCCAGTTATCAAAACTAAGGTCTAAGGGAAAGAAAATTCTAGCGAGAGAAGAAAGAATTCCATATAGACTATCCATTAACTAGATCTTGCACTAGATTTCACATCAAACTAATGTGAAGATTCACAATGTTCAAAAAATCACTTTTGGTATGACAGAAGATTACAAAATAACTCACATTAGGATTATAGGTTGTTCGTGTTTAACCGACAATCCAAACCAAACCAAACTAAAATTTTCAGTTTGGTTCATTTTTTTAAAAAAGAATAAATTTGGTTCAGACTAGACTGAATCCAACCGAATTTTTTTTTTGTTCAATTTTGATTTAATAAAAAAGAAAATGAGTCGATTCAGGTTGAATCGAACCAAGAAAAATGTTCTAGAAAGTGTGGAGCAACTCAAAATTGAAAACCCCCAAGTAATATATCCACCTTGTCAAGTGAGTCCAACCCTATATCCCTTCTTCCTCACATCCTCATGTAAGTAAATGCTCTCTAGCGTGGCACCTCTCTCTCTCTCTTCAAACCTTATTTTTCTCTCCCCCATCCCCCCTCTCTCCTCTATATATATTGGCGTTCTCTTACTGACTTCTATACATCTTCTCTCTCTCAGTCTCCTCCCTCCCTCTCTCTCTCTCCATATGTCATGCCCCGAACCGGGGTCGTGAACAGCCGTCCGTTATCCTGAATGCCGATTGTATTTCTACAAAAAATCGGACAGAACATCTCCATAAATCGGAGGTTTCTCATGTACAATTAAACCTGTATATGCAAAATCAACCTGTAATTTAAACAAATAGTCATCCCGATCTCTCCAAAATCAACAAATTCTATCTCCAAACATCCAGAACAACGCAAGGCTTTACAATTTCCAACAATTCTAACCACAGACCTCTACTGTCATGCCCAACTAGAGCATGAGCAGCCGTTACACCGAGCGGATCTAAATTTATACAATGTATAATATTTTCCAAGTAGAAAGTTTAAAACGTTTACAGATACCTCAATGCAAGTAAAAATGAACCAAAATGAGAGTTATACACACAACTGCCCATAAATTATACAGTCATCCCATAATATACACGGCCAACTACGGATCTTAATATCAAGACCACGCAGGATCGAAATAAAATAAAAATTTCATATTTCTATTTGAAGTAAATCTCACCGTCGTGAATACCAAATCCGCCCTAGAGCCTGTAAAGTTACTCTATCACAATAAATCTGTCTGAGGAGGGAAAAGAGAGGGGTGAGTATCATGGGAAGATACCCAGTGAGTGAGGGAGATAATATCAAACATAAATAGTATGGGTGAACCATTGGAGTGTCAAATAATATCATTCAAAACAAAAATTTACATTTTGCCGCAAAATATGATATGTTTAGCAATTTGAAATCATTTAATCAATTACACGATAACAAACATGTATGCATCCATTTAAAATCAAGTAATATCAGAGCGAGTCAAAAATCGTCCAAGCAAAGGTCAACCATAACTAAGGACAGACGCGTCGGGGGTTTTATTATGTATAGACTTTAAAACGCTCTCTACCCCGACGTTGGCCATGAGTTCGCTAGGGCTAACTCATCATCGTGTATATGACCCCGTCTGGTGCTAGACGGTGGCGTCACACACGTTCTCCCCCTACGTAGGTTCAACCGGCAGCACGTATAGCCCTTAAAATAAATGACGTTTGTGGATACCTCCTGCAGAAGTGTATCCGGGCAACTTGTGGCTCTATAAACGTCTTTCGTAGCTACGAAATCATCAATGTCATCATCATAATATCATAAGGGCCCAACGTCCCACAAGTAAAATTATATCATCACATAACTAGTGGGCATCCGGCCCACATAGTTCATCAAAGCATTTCAAGTCTGCGTGTCAATACGTTTCATGAAATCATTTCAAAACAGCATATCAATGCAATGGTAGAAAAGGAAATTATCAATTTTCAAGTAATGACATAATTTTTATTTCATTTCAAACTATGGATGCATAGTCATCGTAAACATAATTCAAGACACTCCAATAATCACAAAACAGATTTGAAATTTAAGATCATACGTCAAATCAATACATATCAAAACCATGTTTTATCAAAAACAAGGTAGAAAACACGTTTTACTATTTTATACAAGAGATTAGGGTTTCACTCACATATTTAGGGAGGGTGATCACTCCTTATTTTTCAACGAATCTTCAAAAGACAAATCTAATCAAATTATCAAATTTTATATCAAATAAAACCCTAATAAGGGATTTTTTTATTTTTTTCTTTCCAATTTAATATAACCTAAAATCAACAAAATTTATTCAAATTTTGAAATGAGTGCGTTTCTCTTACCTAGAGTTCATCGGGTTTCAGACCTAACTGTCGTTCGCCCGTCGGATTAGTTTAAAACCTGTAATATTTTCAAATTTGAAATATATTAGTAACAACTAAATTTCTAACACTAAACCCTAGAATTTCAACCAAATCATAGTCGTTACCTACAGTGAAGATGCAGGTGAGCTCTCGAAGGGGAAAGCCGGTCGTGGGCCGGTGAGCTGGTGGGCTGGTAGGCTCGCAGGCTCACAGCCTGGCTTGCTGGCCGCAAAGGGCTTCGTGGGCCACAGTGAGTCGCGCGCTGGAGCTCACTCTCGCTCGTGCTGGGGTTGCATGTACTCGCGCAGGGGTCGCATGCTGGAGCGCTAGAGTCACGAGCTGGCTCGCGCTGGGCTCACGCACTGCTCGTGGGAGATTGCTCGCAGTGGGTCACGCAGGAGCTCGTGCAAGGATCACGCAGCTTATGCACAGGCACGCAGTCATGCACAGGAGTGGTCCCGAGCAAGCGCACACTCGCGCTGTGGAGCGCTCGGGCAAAAGGTTCAGCGCTGCTGGTGCGCTCGCATGAGGAAGGAGGTGCTGCAGGCTAGCGCGCTCGCGTGAGGAGGGAGGAGCAGCGGCAGTGGGTGGCGGAAGGGGGAGACCGCGACGGAGGAGAAGGGCAGCGGCGGAGGAGAAGAGAAAGAGAGAGAGAGAGAGAGAGAGAGAGAGAGAGAGAGAGAGGGAGAGAGGGAAAAAAAAAGAGATTAGGGCTTTTTAGCCCTAATCCAATTTAGGATTTTTTTTTCTTCAGTGTTACACCATACATGCTCTCTCTCCTAGTTTTTCTCCACCACTCGAGAATTACAATTTATATTCCTCTCTCTCGATGGCTGTTGTCCGTGACCATCACCCACTTAACCTCCACCTCCCTCTCTGAGAATCCCCCGATCAACATACTTGTTTTACTCTCCCTGTCATTATCCGAACCGGGATCGTGAACAGCCGTCCGTTATCTTGAATGCCGGCTGTACTTTTACAGAAAATGGGACAGAATCTCCGTATATTACGGAGATTTCCCAAATACAATTTATCGTGTATAAATCACAACCACCCTGTAATATAATCAAATGACCATTCCGACCTCTCCAAATTAACAAATCTCACAACTAACATCCAGATAACACAAGGTTATAAAAATTTCCAACAACCTAGCCACAGACCGCTATTGCCATGCCCCCGTCAAAGGCATGGATAGCCGCTAGTCGCCCCTCCTGTGATTTAGAGGAGGTACCGAGCGATCATAGAGTACACTTCTAAGACATGACACATTCCCAAGTACTTACACAATGAATCAGAAATGTCTTAATACAATGTTATGCAATAACATGAAAGTTCCACAATTTAAATGTCCATATGTATACAGTCATCTCAGAATTTACACAATGGTCGTCTGTAGACCTCAGAATGCATATACATTACCAATATAACTTTTGCCGCAGAAATTATATAATAACTTCGCAGGTCCAAAAACCAGATCTCCCAATGATACCGAGCGTCCTAAAGCAACGCTCCTTGTCAAATACTTTCTCTGAAACAAGAAGGGAAATGAGGGGTGAGTACTCAGGGAAGAATACTCAGTGAGTGAGTGGGTCAATGCAATCGTCAAATATGGAGTGTGAAACTGGAGTGTCAAAACACAAGTATACAAATCATATTTCAAATCATATTTCATTATCAAGTTAAATATGCATCCAAAGCACTGTCATTAAAATCATAGAGCTGCTAGCCGAAAATGTCCTGGCAGAGGTCTATTGCGACCTATGACAGGCGTACCGGAGGTGTTATATGCAAGATTATTTAAAGTGCTCTCTACCCCAGCGTTAGTGACGAATCTTGTCCAGATGCTAGACTTGGAGAGGATATCCAAATCCAATTCCAAATCCTCCCCCTTTCGGGTTCAACCTGATTAGTATCGTGTCGATAATCAAATCACGACAACTCGTGGGATACTCTAGGCCTAGGCACATCCAGATGCCACCAAAGCGTCTCTCACGGTGTCCTTCGTAGCTACGGAACAATACAATCCAAAGCCCTCAAGGCTAAAATCAATATCGTATAAAAAATGTGCCGAAATCAGGTTTACAAACCAAATGCAACATATAGCATAAAATGGCACATTATACATTTCAACCACATGGATGTATAATTTCATAATTCAACACAGTTTTTTTTTGGACACTCCATCGGTTCACAAAAATCAATTTTAAAACCAGTCAAAACATTTCAAGCATACGACAAATCATGCTCATTCATCAAAATATTGTAAAACAGAGTTTACATATTAAACAAAAGTATTGAAATAAATCCCACTCACTGTATACGGGAGGGTGATCACTCCCTATTTTAAAAGCCAATTCAAATCTGACCGCTCGAGTCTCCAATGAGATTTTCCTAATTAATCATCATAATTCGATATCAAATAAGGGTTTAGTTATGGATCTTCAATTTTCTTTCCATCCAAAACTACCTAATTTGATAAAATTTATTCAAGAGTTAAAGAGATTTCCTTTCTCTCACCTAGGGTTCCTCAAATCACAGATCTAGCTTTCGTTCGCTCGTCGGTTTGGTCTAAAACCTGAATGTTTCCAAATTTGAAACAATTGTGAACAATTTAAGTACAATTACTAAAGAAATTCGAAACCCTAGTGCGAAAATCGAACTTTGAGTCATTTACCTTCGTAAAAGCTCACGGACTGTCACGAGCCGTCGCGGGCTCGTGGGCCGCGGGATGATGGGCTGGCGGGCTTGGTAGGCCTGCGGGCCTGATGGGTCTGGCGGGCTTGGAGGGCCTGCGCGTTGGCAGTAGGCCGCGGGCCGGACTGGGCCGAGTGGCTAGGGCTCGCGTTCGCGAGCTAGATTGAGTGCTCGCACAGTGGGTCGCGCGCTGGAGCACTCGCGCTCGAGCAGTGGATTGCGCGCTGGAGCGCGCTGTGCTCGTGCTAGGGCGCGCTATACTCGTGCAGAGGGTTGCGCTGGAGGGTGCGCTGGCGCAGGGGAGCCCGTGCTAGGGCGCGCTGGAGCGCGCAAGGGCTCGTGTAGAGGCGTGACTCGCTCGTGCAGAGGCACGCAGACTGGGGCACGCTTAGACTCGCGCTAAGGGCTGCACAGTGTGCGTTCGGGCTCGGGAGAGCACGCAGTCGCGCGAAGGAGAGCGCAGTGGCGCTCTTGCAGGGAGGAGCTATAGTAGCTCGCTCGCGGGAGGGAGGAGCTGCAGTTGCTGTGGGTGGCGTGCGGCGATCTTCATGACGGAGGAACCGGGTGGTGACTGAGCGGATCACGGTGGAGAGTGGCGATCGCGAGAGATAGAGAGAGAGTGAATAGTGAGAGAGAAAATCCGAGAGAGAAAGATAGAGAAGGAGAGAAGAAGAAGAAGACGATGGTGATGGTGGTGGTAGCGGTAGGTCACAACGGAGGATGCCAGCGGAAAAGGGAGACGCGGCGGCGGGGAGATCAGGAGTAGAGGAGAGAGAAAGAGAAAGAGAGAGAGAGAGAGAGAGAGAGAAGGGGAAATTAGGGTTTTAATCCTTAATTTCCCATATGCAGGGGGTGCTGCGTATTGGCTCAAAACGCAGCACTCCGCTGTGGTTTTTTTTTTTTGGTGTTATATTTTCTAACCCCCTAAAAACGAGCTTTGTCATCGAAACTAAAAGAAGGCTAAGTAGTAAAAAACTGGGGGTGCTGTCTCCTCATGGCTTCCTCAGGCTCCCAGGTCTGTTCCTTGACCTGGTCGCTCATCTAGAAAACTCTAACAAGAAGAACCTCTTTGCTCTGTAGCTTTCTGACCTATCGATCCAGAATAGCCACGGGCTGAACAGGTAAGCTCAAGTCCTCTCGAAGCTCAACTGGCGGAGCCTTTAAAATGTATGAGGGATCTGGCTGATATCTCCTAAGTACTGAGACATGAAATACATCGTGAATACGCGATAGGTTTGTTGGCAGCTCTAATTTATATGCTACACTTCCGACCCTCTCAAGGATATGGAAGGGCCCAATATACTTGGGGCTCAACTTCCCCCGTTGCCCAAATTGAATGACTCCCTTCAAGGGAGATATTCTTAAAAATACCATGTCTCCCACAGTAAACTCTAGAGGTCACCGCCTACGATCTGCATAGGATTTCTGTCTATCCTGAGCAACTTTCATTTGCGTACGGATAATACTCACTTTCTCCTTCGTCTCCTCTACCAACTCAACATTGGTGAGACGTCGCTTACCAACCTCATCCCAGCACAACGGGGTACGACACTTCCTCCCATACAATGCCTCGTAAGGTGGCATGCCAATGCTCGCCTGATAGCTATTATTATAGGCGAACTCCACTAACGGAAGATGCCGATCCTAACTCCCCCGGAAATCCATAACACATGCCCTAAGCATGTCCTCTAAAGTCTGAATGGTCCTCTCTGACTGACCATCTGTCTGGGGGTGATACACTGTACTAAAATTCAGTCTAGTACCCAAAGTCTCCTGCAGACTGGGCCAAAAACGGGATGTAAATCTGGGGTCTCGATCTGACACTATTGACACTGGAACCCCATGCAGTCGCACAATCATATCAATATAGAGGCATACCAACGCGTCAAGTGAGTAATCACTCCTAATCGGATGAAGTGTGCGGACTTAGTAAGTCGGTCAACTATCACCCAAATAGCATCATGCTGTACCGAAGTCCGCGGTAACCTTACTACAAAATCCATCGGGATATGCTCCCACTTCCACTCAGGAATGGGAAGGGGCTGCAAAGTGCTAGCTGGACGCTGGTGCTCAGCCTTTATCTGCTGACAAACAAGGCAACGAGTAATAAATTCTGTAATTTTCCGTTTCATACCCGACCACCAATAACTGTCTCTGATGGTACGGTATATTTTAGTACTACCGGGATGTAAAGCATAGGCAGATGAATGGGCCTCCTCAAGAATAGTCCTGCGGAGATCACTATCTGTTGGTACACATACCAGATCCCCAAAAACCAACAGTCTATCCTTGCGAACTCTAAAGTCATCAATATCACCTCTGCTGGCTTTCTCATAAATGACTCGGAGCTTTTCATTACTCTGCTGAAGCTCCCTGATACGGTCGAGCAAACTCGACCGAACCTTAAATCTGGCTAGTATAGCTCTCTGATCATCACTAGCCAACCTGACTCCCAGGGCTCGGAGTCCCAATAAACATGAGAGATAAGTACTCTTGGTAGTCTGAGAAGAGGAAGACGACTTCCAACTCAAGGCATCAGCCACTACATTAGCCTTGCCCGGATGATAGTCAATGATGAGGTCATAATTCTTTAGCATCTCTAACGATCTCCGCTGCCTCAAATTTAGCTCCCTCTGAGTGAATAGATATTTCAGACTCTTGTGATCTGTAAACACCCTGCATGTGACCCCATATAAATAGTGACGCCATATCTTTAGTGCAAAGACTATGGCCGCCAACTCTAAATTGTGCGTAGGATAGTTCACCTCATGCTTCTTTAGCTGTCGCGAAGCATAGGCGATAACTCTACCATTCTACATCAATACACAGCCCAATCCCTACCTGCTGGTATCACTGTATACCACATACTCTCGACTACTCATGGGAAGGGCTAGAATCGGAGCGAACGTCAACCGCTGTTTGAGAAGCTCACCTCACAACGGTCATTCCATACAAACTTGACACCTTTTCACTTCAATCTACACAATGGAGTAGCTATCCGGGAAAACCCCTCAACAAATCTATGGTAATACCCGGCTAGGCCAAGAAAACTCCTGATTTCTGATACTGCTTGTGGCTGCTCCCATCTCAATATAGCCTCAACTTTTTGCGGATCAACAAAAATACCCTCCGCAGAAACTATATGGCCAAGAAAACCAATCTGCCGTAACCAAAATTCACACTTGGTGAACTTGTCATAAAGTTGTCTCTCACGAAGAGTCTGCAGAATCACCCTAACGTGCTGAGCATGCTCATCATCACTCCGCGAGTAGACTAAGATATCATCAATAAAAATAATAACGAACCGGTCTAAATAATCAAGAAAAATTCGGTTCATTAGGTCCATAAATATGGCAGGGGCATTAGTCAGCCCAAACGGCATGACCAAAAACTCATAATATCCGTACCGGGTACGGAAAGCCATCTTAGGCATATCTTGACTCCTAATCCGCAACTGATGATATCCCGATCGAAGATCAATCTTCGAGAAAACTTGAGCACCTTGCAATTGATCAAATAAATCATCTATGCGAGGTAGTGGATATCTATTCTTCACAGTCACCCGATTAAGTTGCCTGTAATCAACACACAATCTCAGTGAGCCGGCTTTCTTCTTTACAAACAGCACTGGAGCGCCCCAAGTGGACGTGCTAGGACGGATAATCCCTTATCCAGCAACTCTTGCAGCTAGACCTTGAGCTCCCTCAGCTCAGCCAGTGCCAACCTGTATGGCGGCATAGAGATAGGGGTAGTCCCTGGAGCTAAATCGATTTCAAAGTCAAACTCCCAAACTGGTGATAATCCGGATAGCTCCTCGGGGAAAATATCCGAAAAGTCCTGTACCACTGGGATATCCTCCAGTCTCGGTTCTTGAGCAGTGGTGTCAATGGTATGAGCCAGGTAAGCCGCACATCCATGGCGAATCATATGTCTGGCCTCCAAAACTGAAATGACACAGCGGGGTAAAACCCGCCTCTCACCCTCAAAAATCAACACTGGCTGATCGGGTTTACGAAACTCCACCTGCTTCTTAAAGCAGTCAATTGAAGCCCGATGCATATGTAGCCAATCTATCCCTAAGATAACATCAAAATCAGTATGGAGAGGGGGATTAGATCTGCTTTCAGCACTGTACCCCCAACTTTGATCTCACATTCTCTATACACTGTGCCGCGCACAATCTGCTCACCCAAAGGAGTGATGACTAATAGCTCCTCATCCAAAGGTGAGAGCGGTCTATCAGAATGCCAGAAGAATTGATCGCTCACATATGAATAGTTAGACCCCGTGTCAATAAAGATACGAGCATCTATTCCGAAGATAGGTAGAGTACCTATCATTGAACAAAATGTACATAAATTTAGAATAATTTCAAACTTGATATGTATATATATATGTCAAAATAGTTGAGCCTTTAAGGTTTCTACAACTTTAGTGTACAAAGATGTCAGAGTAGTATCATGTCGACAAAAAGGAATACAACATAAAATACCTATACGACTGATACAATGCTGACATCCTCAAAAGAAGTGGAAACACGAATAGAGTTCCTATTCTACAGGATCAGAAGGAGGAGTACCGATGATGATGTCGGGGTTCACCTGGGCATCCTCCTGCGTCATGGCTTAAACCCGAGCCTAAGCTCTAGGTTGCTATCATGCCTGAGTCTACACTGTGTTACTCCCGGTGGTCACCCTGGGAGTAGAAGCTGCTGGCCGAGCAGGCTGTGTAACACCAAGCTTAAAAAAAAAAAAAAAAAAAAAAACAATATTTGGAGACGCAGCGTTTTGGGACAAAACATTGCGTCCCCAATTGGGGATTAGGGTTAACCCTAACCCCCTTTCTCTCTCTCTCTCTCTCTCTCTCTTTCTCTCTCCCCGACGTTCCCTCTCCTGCGGCCGTTCGTCTTCTCCCGCGGCCGTTCGGCTTCCTCCGCCACAGCCACCACCGCCGCCGCCGGCAGCTTCTTCTTCTTCTTCTTCTTCTTCTTCTTCTTCTCCTCCTTCTTCCCTCTCGGTTTCTCTCTCTCCCTTCGCGATCCCTCTCGCGAACGCTCTCTCTTCGTTGTTCTCTACCCTCCTCTGCGAGCCACCGCGCGACCCGCTTCCCTGCACAATCGCACCACCCGCGACCTTCCGCAGGCACCACCACCACAGCAACAGTGATTCCCTCCCTCGTGCGAGCGCGCGATCACCCGAGCACGCCGTAGCGCGAGCGCGACTGCTCGCGAGCGCGCGACCCTTCTTGCGCGAGCGTGAGTCCGAGTGCGCCTCAGCCTACGCGGTTTCTGCCCCAGCGTGCACAAGAGCGTGCGGCCCAGCGTGCACGGGTGCGCGGCCCAGAGTGCACGGGCGTGCACGGGCGCGCGACCCAGCGCACGAGTTTGCGCGGCCCAGCGCACCAGCGCTCGGGGCCCAGCGCACGAGCGCGGCCCAGCGCACGAGCGCGGCCCAGCGCACGAGCGCGGCCCAGCGCACGAGCGCGGTCCAGCGCACGAGCGCGCGGCCCAGTGCACGAACGAGCAGAGCGCGCGAGCAGAGCGCGAGCGCGAAGGGGCGCGCAGCAGCGCACGAGCTAGCGTGCGAGCGCGCACGAGCCAGCGCAGCGCACGGGCGCGCGCCAGCACACGGGTGAGCACCAGCCCCCGAGCCACTGTCAGCCCGCAGGCCCATCAGCCACCGGCCCATCGGCCCGCTAGCCCGCCAGCCCGCAGACCAGCGAGCCCGCTAGCTGTAGCCCACGAGCCCAGTCCGGCCCGTGGCCCACGAGCCCGCGACGGCCCGTGACGGCCCACGAGCCCGTGACAGCCCACAAATCTTCACGCAGGTAAATGACTTAGGGTTTTGTTTCGGATCTATGTGTTTAGATCTAACAAATGAACCTTGTTTTGATAGGAAACCCTACAGACTTTGGAGTGACCGAAGCGACTTTCGGACGAGACTCGGCGCTTCGAGAAAACCCTAGGTGAGGAGATTTCGACTTTAATTGATAAATTGGATGAATCTATCATTGAATCTAAGATGA
The DNA here is from genome assembly GCA_033439265.1 of Dillenia suffruticosa. Taxonomy (NCBI): domain Eukaryota; kingdom Viridiplantae; phylum Streptophyta; class Magnoliopsida; order Dilleniales; family Dilleniaceae; genus Dillenia; species Dillenia suffruticosa. The sequence goes on from JAVTVX010000019.1 coordinate 10,136,798, forward strand.
AAGATGTTGTATATGTTTAGAGTGTAAGTGGAATGCGAATAGAATACAATTTATGAAATGATTATATATGAATTTAAGGTTAAGTATAGAATGTTACAGAAATTTGATGATCTGATTTAGGTTGATCTTTTGGAGACTCGAGCGGTCAGATCCGATTTGGCTTGTCAGTAGGGAGTGACTTCCCTCCCGTAGAACTGTGAGTGGGACTTTGACATTCACTATTGATTGAGAACCATGTTTCAAAAATATTTTTAAATGATATATTTCTGCAAATGCCTGATTGGTAGAATTTTCGAATATTTGATGAATGTTTTGTGACCTTTGGAGTGTCTTAACTGTTGACTTTATTGATATGCATCCATGAGTTTTGATAAACGTATATTGTGCCACATTTTCGACATATTGATATGTTTTAAATACTTCCACCGCATTGGCACATGGTTTTAAATGGATTTACTTACACATTTGGGCTGTATGCCCAGCCGACTTTATGATATTATGTTTTTGGCTGTATGCCCGGCCGACTTTATGATATTATGCATTGGGCTGTATGCCCGGCTGACGTTATGATATTATGCATGGGGCTATATGCCCGGCTGATCTGGTGATGGGATGCATGGGGCTACGTGCCCGGCTGATATGATATTGTGATCCGTAGCTACGAAGGACATCTGGTAGAGGCACCCCTTGTGTCCGGATACGCTTCGGCCGGAGGTATCCGCCAGATTGTCGTGTGTATGGGTGTCCCAGGTTGACCCTCATCGGAGAGAACGTTGAGTACGGCTCCGTCTAGCACCAGGCGGGGGCACCATACACGGCTGACTAGTTATATGTACATTATTATTATTTACAGGCTAGTTGGGGTAGTCTGTGGCCAACATTGGGGCAGAGAGTCATTCTTTAATACTTGCATTTGGAAAAACCCCCAATGCGCCGTCCTTGGTCGAGGTAGACCATTGCCGGGAATATTTCATTGGCCGGCTCTTCATGACATTGATGTAAAATTTTGGGATGCATATCTTACTTTCTGATGTGTGCGTATTATATATGATTTTGAAATAACATGATCGGTTTGCACAGTGGATATTTCATTGTCTTATGCTTTGTCACTCCAAATTCACCTCGATATTGATAGTACGATGTCAATCCCCTCACTTACTGAGTATCCTCCCATAGATACTCATCCCTCACTTTCTTTCCTACAGGATTAGTGTTGGATCGAGGAGATACCACTGGGTTTGGGTATGGAGGTTTTCCATCTCTCCGCTACGATGATTGGTGATATTGTTATGTATTGGAGATTTTAGTTTGACCATTCCATTTATTTAAATTTTTGGGATGACTGTATAAATTATGGACTTTTATTCGTGAAACTATCGTGTTAATTATTTCATTGCATTGAGGCATTTGTAAATATTTAAAAATAACTTGGGAATTTATTTTATATATGCGTAGAATTTAAGTCCGCTCCGTGTGGCGGCTGCTCATGCTCTAGTTGGGCATGACAGTAGAGGTCTGTTGCTAGGACTGTTAGAAACTTTATAGCCTTGCGTTGTTCTGGATGTTGGCTGTGGATATTGTTGATTTTGGAGAGGCCGGGATGGCCAATTGTTTATTTTTACAGGATGAATGTCATATACAGGTGAAATTGTACATGGGAAACCCCCGATTTATGGGGAGGTTCTGCCCGATTTTCTGTAAAAATACAGCCGGCATCCAGGGACAACGGGCGGCTGTTCACGATCCCGGTTCGGGGCGTGACAGGCTGCCCCTGTTGTCTCCTACGAGGAGTACTAGTGCGGCTCAGTGAACTCTGTCCTCCGAGTCCTAACTCAGGGCAAGAACTCCTAATATGCCCCGGCTTCCCACAATAGAAGCAAGTGACCGTCACTGAACAAACTCCTATCAGATAGGACCTATTGCGCCTGCGGCAATAAGGATGCCGTTGAGTAGTACACTGTGCAGGGTGAGTCAAAGCAGGCTGTCTAAACCCATGGGAGTACTATCCAAGTCCCAGCTCAGGAAATCCAGATCCTAATCCATCTCCGTGCAAACTGGATTCCCTACCCCTCTTGGAGTTCTGCGCAAAATGAGACTTCTTTTTTTTTCTTTTCTGCTCTCTGCTTTCTTTTTGCCTATCCTTTATACGGACCAAAGCCTCCGCACGGTGAGCAGAGTCTATCACCTCGGCCAGTGTAAACTGCAGGGTAACAGTCATATATTCTTTATATTGAGGCTAAGACCGTTCTCAAATTTGAAGCACAAATACTGAGGTGTAGCTAGATCCGGTACGAATGCGGCAAATCTCAGCATATCTGCCTCGTACTCCTTGATAAATCTAGACCCCTGTGTAAGCCGTCCCAACTCTGACCTCATCCGATCCTACTGGTAGAGTAGGAAAAATCTTCGGTCAAACTCCCGAAGGAAGTCGTCCCACCACAGTGGCGTTGTTGCCTCATCAATGAGAGCCTCCCACCATGAGGGGCCTCTCCCTCTAATAATCGCTCTGCCACTTTCAGGCAGAGCTCCTCTCCAATCCCCAGATCGGTCAGAATCCTGCGGGTGCGGTTGATCCAATGCTTGGCAGCCGCAGCATCACCAAGTCCTGCAAAATCTGTGCACCCCAGCTGACAGGCCTCCTTAACCAACTGAGTCAACTCATGTACCCGTCTAAGAATAGCCGATGTAGTCTCACTCGGCTCAGACAAAGTAGAAGGACCGGCCATTTTATGAACCGATGAGGTGTAAAAAAAAAACTGTGTTGAATTATGAAATTATGCATCTATGTGGTTGAATTGTATAATGTGCCATTTTATGTTATATGTTGCGTTTGGTTTGTAAACCTGATTTCGACACATTTTTTTATACGATATTGATTTTAGCCTTGAGGGCTTTGGATTGTATTGTTTCGTAGCTACGAAGAACACCATGAGAGACGCTTTGGTAGCGTCCGGGTATGCCTAGGCCTGGGGTATCCCACAAGTTGTCGTGATTTGATTATTGACACGGTACTAGCCAGGTTGAACCCGAAAGGGGAAGGATTTGGATTTTGATTTTGATATCCTCTCCAAATCTAGCACCTGGACGAGATTCGTCGCCAACACAGAGGTAGAGAGCACTTTAAATAAACTTGCATATAACACCCCCGGTGCGCCTGTCATAGGTCGCGGTAGACCTCTGCCAGGACATTTTCGACTGGCAGCTCTATGATTTTAATGACAGTGCTTTGGATGCATATTTGACTTGATAATGCGTGCAAATGACATATTGTTGAAATGAAAGGCATGATGATGTGAAATATGATTTGTATACTTGTGTTTTGACACTCCAGTTTCACACTCCATATTTGACGATTGCATTGACCCACTCACTCACTGAGTATTCTTCCCCGAGTACTCACCCCTCATTTCCCTTTTTGTTTCAGAGATAGTATTTGGCAATGAGCGTTGCTTTTTGGACGCTCAGTATCATTGAGAGATTTTATCTGGATCTGAGGAGTTATTGTATATTTCCGCTGCAATTTCATAAGTTTGTAATTGTATTGGTGATATATATGTATTATGAGATCGATAGACGACCATTGTATAATTCTGGGATGACTGTATAAATATGGACATGTCATTGCATAACATTGCATTGAGGTATTTCTGGTTCATTGTGTAAGTACTTGTGGTTGTGTCAAGTCTTATAAGTGCCCTCTAGGATCGCTCAGTGCCTCCTCTGAATCACAGGAGGGGCGACTGGCGGCTGTCCATGCCTTTGACGGGGGCGTGGCAGTAGAGGTCTGTGGCTAGGTTATTGGAAATTTTTATAGCCTTGCGTTATCTGGATATCGGCTGTGAGATTGGTCGATTTTGGAGAGGTCGAGATGGCCATTTCATTTTAATACAGGATGATTGTGTTTTATACAGGGTAAATTGTATATGGGAAACCTCCGAAATATGGGGAGATTTTGTCCGATTTTCTGTAAAAATACAGCCGGCATTCAGGATAACGGGCGGCTGTTCACGATCCCGGTTAGGGGCGTGACAGTTGGATTGGTATCAGAGCGACTTGGTTAAAAGCTATGTAAGAAGAGAGTCTTGGAAACATTCCCAAATATGTTGGTTTTTAAAGTCCTCAATGCATGAGAGTTTCATACAGTCATGAAGTCCCAGTGCATGGTCATAGGCATATGAGTTCATCTATTTTAAGGGGTTAGATACGGTTGTATTTAACCTAACTTACTATATTCTTCTCCTATTGAACTAAGAATTTCATTCTTTTGTGAGGGTAACCATGCAATGATTAGTCCAAAATTCTTGAACCGTGCCTATTCTTTTTATGATACTTAATAAGCATCTTTTTCTTGCAGAATTATGCCACCTAGACGTGGTAGGAGAGATATTAGATTCGCATCACTTGAGGGTCTGTTAGTGCCAGATGCACCTCGGGCACCCGAGACCCCACGAGTACCAGAGGACTTAAACGAGCCGGAGGATCATACCTCGACTCGCGTGCCGCCACCGGCACCTACTCAGCTAGCTGCTTAGGCTGAGACTCCCGTACCCACACTCGCGCCTTTCGGCAGGTGTACGAGTGGTACGCTTCACATGGGGTCCAAATTCCGCCCACACTACCTCCTACAGCGGCGCCTGCACCTGCAGCAGCGCCAGTTCCTACGGCACCGGTTCCACCGCCGGTGGCCGGTCTTTCTACTTTGTCTGAACCGACTGATACTACATCGGCTATTCTTAGATGGGTACATGAGTTGACACAGTTGGTTAAGGAGGCCCGTCAGTTGGGGTGCACAGATTTTGCAGGGCTTGGTGATGCTGCGGCAGCCAAGCATTGGATCAACCGCACCCGCAGGATTCTGACTGATCTCGGGATTAGAGAGGAGCTCTGCCTAGCGATTATTAGAGGGAGAGGCCCTCTCATGGTGGGATGCCCTCATTGATGAGGCGATAGAGCCATTGCGGTGGGACGAATTCCTTCGGGAGTTTGACCACAGATTTTTCCCACTCTACCAGTAGGACCGGATGAGGTCAGAGTTGGGACGGCTTACACAGGGGTCCAGATCTATCTCGGAGTACGAGGCAGATATGCGGAGACTCGCCGCATTCGTACCAGATCTAGCTACACCTCAGTATTTGCGCTTCAAATTTGAGAACGGTCTTATTCTCAACATAAAGAAATATATGACTGTTACTCCACAGTTTACACTAGTCGAGGTGATAGAGTCTGCTCACCGCGCGGAGGCTTTGGTCCATGCAGAGACTAGGCAGAAAGAGAGCAGAGAGCAGAAAAGAAAGAAAGAGAAGTCTCAGTTTGCGCAGAACTCAAAGAGGGGCAGGGGATCCGGTTCGCATAGAGGCGGATTTGGATCTGGATTTCCTGAGCTGGGACGGGGACAGTACTCCCATGGGTTTAGACAGCCTACTCCGACTCACCCTGCACAGTATACTACTCAACGGCATCCTTATTGCCGCAGGTGCAATAGGTCTCATCCGATAGGAGCTGGTTCAGTGACGGTCACTTGCTTCCACTGTGGGAAGCTTGGGCATATTAGTAGTTCTTGTCCTGAGTTAGGACTCGGAGGACAGAGTTCACTGAGCCGCACTAGTACTCTTCGTATGGGACAGCAGGGGCAGCCTGCTCGGCCAGCAGCTTCTACTCCCAGGTGACCACTGGGAGTAATGCAGTGCAGACTCAGGCACGACAGCAGCCTAGGGCTCAGGCCCGGGGTTATGCCATGACACAGGAGGACGACCAGGCAAACCCCGACATCATCATGGGTACTCCTCCTTCTGATCCTGCAGAATAGGATCTCTATTCGTATTTTCACTTCTTTTGAGGATGTCAGCATTGTATCAGTTGTATAGGTATTTTATGTTGTGTTCCCTTTTGTCGACATGATACTACTCTGACATCTTTGTACACTGAAGTTGTAGAGGCCTTAGAGGCTCAACTATTTTGACATATATATATACATATTAAGTTTCAAATCATTCTAAGTTTATGTGCATTTTGTTCAATGATAGGTACTCTACATATCTTCGGAATAGATACTCGTATCCTTATTGACACGGGGTTTAACTATTCGTATGTGAGCGATCAATTCTTTCGACATTTTGACAGGCCGCTCTCACCGTTGGACGAGGAGCTATTGGTCATCACTCCTCTGGGTGAGCAGATTGTACGCGACACAGTGTATAGAGAATGTGAGATCAAAGTTGGGGATACAGTGTTGAAAGCAGATCTAATCCCCCTCGCCATGACTGATTTTGATGCCATCTTGGGGATGGATTACTACATATGCATTGGGCTTCTGTTGACTGCTTTAAGAAGCAGGTGGAGTTTCGAAAACCCGATCAGCCAGTGTAGATTTTTTAGGGCGAGAGGTGGGTTTTACCCCGCTGTGTCATTTCAGTTTTGGAGGCCAGACGCATGATTCGCTACGGATGTGCGGCTTACCTGGCTCATATCATTGACACTACTGCTCAGGGACCGAGACTAGGGGATGTCCCAGTGGTACAGGACTTTCCGGATATTTTCCCCGAGGAGCTACCTGGATTACCACCGATTCGGGAGTTTGACTTTGAAATCTATTTAGCTCCGGGGACTACCCCTATCTCTATGCCGCCATACAGGATGGCGCCGGCTGAGCTGAGGGAGCTCAAGGTCCAGCTGCAAGAGTTGCTGGATAAGGGGTTTATCCGTCCTAACACGTCCCCTTGGGACGCTCCAGTGCTGTTTGTAAAGAAGAAAGACGGCTCATTGAGATCGTGTGTGGATTACAGACAACTTAATCGGGTGACTGTGAAAAACAGATAACCACTGCCTCGCATAGATGATTTATTTGATTAATTGCAAGGTGCTCAAGTTTTCTCGAAAATTGATCTTTGATCGGGATATCATCAGTTGCGGATTAGGAGTCAAAACATGCCAAAGACAGCTTTTCGCACTCGATACGGGCACTACGAATTTCTAGTCATGCTGTTTGGGCTGACTAATGGCCCCACTGCATTCATGGACTTGATGAACCGAATTTTTTATGATTATTTGGACTGGTTCGTTATTGTTTTTATTGATGATATCTTAATCTACTCGCGGAGTGATGATGAGCATGCTTAGCACCTTAGGGTGATTCTACAAACTCTTCGTGAGAGACAACTTTATGCCAAGTTCATCAAATGTGAATTTTGGCTGCGACAAATTTGTTTTCTTGACCATATAGTTTCTGCGGAGGGTATTTTTGTCGATCCGTAGAAAGTCGATGCCATTACGAGATGGGAGCAGCCACAGACAGTGACTAAGATCAGGAGTTTTCTTGGTCTAGCCGGGTATTACTGCAGATTTGTAGAGGGTTTTTCTCGAATTGCTGCTCCGTTATATAGATTGAAGTGAAAAGGTGTCAAGTTTATATGGGATGATCGTTGTGAGGTGAGCTTTCAGGAGCTCAAACAGCGATTGACGTCCGCTCCGATTCTAGCCCTTCCCACGAGTAGTCGAGAGTATGTGGTGTACAATGACGCCAGCAGGCAGGGATTGGGCTGTGTATTGATGCAGGATAGTAGAGTTATCGCCTATGCTTCGCGACAGCTAAAGAAGCATGAGGTGAATTATCCTACGCACAATTTGGAGTTGGCGGCCATAGTCTTTGCACTAAAGATATGGCACCACTATTTATATGGGGTCACATGCAGAGTGTTTACAGATCACAAGAGTCTGAAGTATCTGTTCACTCAGAGGGAGCTGAATTTGAGGCAGCGGAGATGGTTAGAGCTGCTAAAGGATTATGAACTCATCATTGACTATCATCCGGGTAAGGCTAATATAGTGGCTGATGCCTTGAGTCGGAAGTCGTCTTCCTCTTCTCTGATTACCGAGAGTACTTATCTCTCATGTTTATTGGGACTCCGAGTTTTGGGAGTCAGGTTGGCTAGTGATGATCAGGGAGCTATACTAGCCAGATTTGAGGTTCGGCCGAGTTTGCTCGATCGTATTAGGGAGCTTCAGCAGAGTGATGAAGAGCTTCGAGGTATTTATGAGAAAGCCAACAGAGGTGATATTGATGACTTTAGAGTTCGCAAGGATAGACTGTTGGTTTTTCGAGATCGGGTATGTGTACCAGCAGATAGTGATCTTCGCAGGGCTATTCTCGAGGAGGCCCATTCATCTGCCTATGCTTTACATCCCGGTAGTACTAGAATGTACCACACCATTAGAGACAGTTATTGGTGGTCGGGTATGAAATGGGAAATTACAGAATTTATTGCTCGTTGCCTTGTATGTGAGCAGATAAAGGCTGAGCACCAGCGTCCAGCTGGCACTTTGTAGTCCCTTCTCATTCCTAAGTGGAAGTGAGAGCATATCACGATGGATTTTGTAGTGGGATTACCGCGGACTTCGGCACAGCATGATACTATTTTGGTGATAGTTGACCGACTTACTAAGTCCGCACACTTCATCCCGATTACGAGTGATTACTCACTTGAGGCGTTGGCATGCCTCTATATTGATATGATTGTGAGATTGCATGTTCCAATGTCGATAGTATCAGATCGAGACCCCAGATTTACATCCCGTTTTTAGTCCAGTCTACAGCAGGCTTTGGGTATTAGACTGAATTTCAGCACAGCGTATCACCCCCAGACAGATGGTCAGTCGAGAGGACCATTCAGACTTTAGAGGACATGCTTAGGGCATGTGTTATGGATTTCTGGGGGAGTTGGGATCGGCATCTTCCGTTAGTGGAGTTCGCCTATAATAATAGCTATCAGGCGAGCATTGGCATGCCACCTTACAAGGCATTATATGGGAGGAAGTGTCGTACCCCGTTGTACTGGGATGAGGTTGGTGAGCGACGACTCACCAATGTTGAGCTGGTAGAGGAGACGAAGGAGAAAGTGAAGATTATCCGTACACTGATGAAAGCCGCTCAAGATAGACAGAAATCCTATGCAGATCGTAGGCGGCGACCTCTAGAGTTTACTGTGGGAGACATAGTATTCTTAAAGATATCTCCCTTGAAGGGAGTCATTCGATTTGGGCAGCGAGGGAAATTGAGTCCCAGGTATATTGGGCCCTTCTGTATCCTTGACAGGGTTGGAAGTGTAGCATATAAATTGGAGCTTCCAGCAGACCTATCGCGTATTCACGATGTATTTCATGTCTCAGTATTTAGGAGATATCAGCCAAATCCCTTACACATTTTAGAGGCTTCGCAAGTTGAGTTTCGAGAGGACTTGAGCTTACCTGTCTAGCCCGTGAATATTTTGGATCGACATGTCAGAAAGCTACAGAGCAAAGAGATTCCTCTTGTTAGAGTTTTGTGGAGGAGCGACCAGGTCGAGGAACAGACCTGGGAGCCTGAAGAAGCCATGAGAAGACAGCACCCCCAACTTTTTTCTGTATAGTTTCTTTTAGTCTCAAGAACGAGACTTGTTTTTAGGGGGTTAGAAAATGTAATACCCAGAAAAAAAAAAAGAAAAAGAGAAATTTAAAATTAGGGCTTAAAGCCCTAATTTTCTTCTTTTTCCCCCTCTCTCTCTTTCCCTCTCTCCCTCTTTTTCTTCTCTCTTCTCCAGATCTCCCCGCCGCCGTGTCTCTTCCCCTCCCGCTGCCGCCGCCAGCACCGCCGGTCACCACCATCGCCACCGCACCAAGCCGCCGCAGCTCCTCCCTCCCGCGAGCGAGCCGTTGCAGCTCCTCCCTGCACGAGCGCCACTGCGCTCTCCTTCGCGCGAGCCAGCGCGAGCCCGTGCGACCTATCGCGAGCCCAGCACGAGCCAGCGCGAGCCCGTGCGAGCCAGCGCGAGCCCAGCGCGAGCCCAGCGCGAGCAGCGCGCGACCCCCAGCGCGCCTCTGCACGCTCCTGTACGAGTGCCAGCGCGCCCTTGCACGCCTTTGCATGAGCCCCTGCGCGCCTCCAGCACGAGCCAGCGCGCACTCCAGCGCTCACCAGCGCGCGACCCATTGCGCGAGTGCTCGATCCAGCTCGCGAGCGCAAGCCCTAGCCACTGCGGCCCAGTCCAGTACGCGGCCCAGTCCGGCCCGCGGCCCACCAGACCCATCAGGCCCGCGGCCCACCAGGCCTGCCAGCCCATGAGCCCGCCAACTCCCGGGCCACGGCCAGCGACGGCCCGTAACAGTCCGTGAGCCTCTGCGAAGGTAAATGACTCTAAGTTTCGTTTTTCGTACTTGGGTTTCGAAATTCTTTAGTAATTGAACTTAAATTGTTCGTAATTGTTTTAAATTTGGAAACATTCAGGTTTTAGACCAAACCAACGGGCGAACGAAAGCTAGATCCGAGATCCGAGAAACCCTAGGTAAGAGAAATGAAATCTCTTCAACGTTTGGGTAAACTTTGTCAAATTAGGTAGTATTAGTTGGTTTTAGATTCGAATTAAGATTGATTTTGATTTTATTATTTACTTATAAATAGAATGAAATTGATGACATTGGAATATGTTTATAAATTGAGAAATTTAGGATTTGTACGAATTTAAGAAAAATGATAAACCCTGACAATAGTCGAAATCTGATGAAAATCATGATGATTGATTAGGTTGGCTATTTTGGTGATTCGATTGAGGGGAGCATTGCTTTACGTATTGTGGTTTTATTGGGAAGTGCGTTATCCTCCCAAAAACAGTGAGTGCGATTTATTTCAATGCTTTTGTTTAATATGTAAACTCTGTTTTACAACATTTTGATGAATGAGTATGATTTGTCGTATGCTTGAAATGTTTTGACTGTTTTTAAAATTGATTTTTGTGAACCGATGGAGTGTCCAAAAACTGTGTTGAATTATAAAATTATGCATCCATGTGGTTGAATTGTATAATGTGCCATTTTATGCTGTATGTTGCATTTGGTTTGTAAACCTGATTTCGGCACATTTTTGATACGATATTGATTTTAGCCTTGAGAGTTTTGGATTGTATTGTTCCGTAGCTACGAAGGACACCGTGAGAGACGCTTTGGTGGCATCCGGATATACCTAGGCCTGGGGTATCCCACGAGTTGTCGTGATTTGATTATCGACACGGTACTAGCCAGGTTGAACACGAAAGGGAGAGGATTTGGATTTTGATTTTGATATCCTCTCCAAGTCTAGCACTTGGACGAGGTTAGTCACCAACACCGGAGTAGAGAACACTTTAAATAAACTTGCATATAACACCCCCAGTGTGCCTGTTATAGGTTGCGGTAGACCTCTGCTAAGATATTTTCGACTGGCAGCTCTATGATTTTAATAACAGTGCTTTTGATGCATATTTGACTTGATAATGCGTGCAAATGACATATTGTTGAAATGAAAAGCATGATGATGTGAAATATGATTTGTATATTTGTGTTTTGACACTCCAGCTTCACACTCCATATTTGACGATTGCATTGACCCACTCACTCACTGAGTATTCTTCCCCAAGTACTCACCCCTCATTTTCCTTTTTGTTTCAGAGATAGTATTTGACAAGGAGCGTTGCTTTTAGGACGCTCAGTATCATTGGGAGATTTGATCTGGATATGAGGAGTTATTGTATATTTCCGCTGTAATTTCGTAAGTTAGTAATTGTATTAGTGATGTATATGTATTATGAGATCGATAGACGACCATTGTATAATTCTGGGATGACTGTATAAATATGGATATGTCATTGCATAATATTGCATTGAGCCATTTCTGGTTCATTGTGTAAGTACTTGGGGTTGTGTTAAGTCTTAGAAGTGCCCTCTAAGATCGCTCGGTACCTTCTCTAAATCACAGGAGGGATGACTGGCGGATGTCCATGCCTTGGACGGGGGCATGGCAGTGGAGGTCTGTGGCTAGGTTATTGAAAATTTTTATAGCCTTGCGTTATCTGGATGTCGGCTGTGAGATTGGTCGATTTTGGAGAGACCTGGATGGCTATTTGATTTTAATACAGGATGATTATATTTTATACAGGGTAAATTATATTTGGGAAACTTCCGAAATATGGGGAGATTCTGTCCGATTTTCTGTAAAAATACAGTCGGCTTTCAGGATAACGGGCGGCTGTTCACGATTTCGGTTCGGGGCATGACACGGTAGGTCACGGCGGAGGATGGCAGCGGAAGAGGGAGACGCGGCGGTGGGGAGATGAGGAGTCGGGGAGAGAGAAAGAGAAAGAGAGAGAGAGAGAGAGAGAGAGAGAAGGGGAAATTAGGGTTTTAATCCCTAATTTCCCAAATGCAGGGGGTGCTGCGTTTTAGCTCAAAACACAGCACTCCGCTATGGTTTCTTTTTTTTTTTTTTGGTGTTACACTTCCTCTTCCTCCTAACTCCCCTCCTCTACTACTCAAAGCGCTTCCTTTTGTTCCTTTGATTTTGAGAACCTACAAGTACTCAGTCACGAAAACGGTGCATGGCTTACAAAGTGCGTCACAAGCACATATCAGCCATCCATGCTTTGAAGGTCATTCATGGAGATTCCGATCCCAATGTCCACCACCAGATCCATCCCAAGATGGACATTCTCCGGTGAACTGACTCTTCCTATGTCTACCGCCAAATCCACTGCCAAATCCACTGCAAGATGGACATTTCTAATAATTTCTTACAAATTTGACAGATTTGAAAAATATTTGCACCGGTTTAAATTGTACCAAACTTAATCAAGTTGAATTTTTTTTGTTTGGTTTCAGTTTATATTTTTTAAATTTTTTTTTTTTTGTTTGGTTTGGTTTGGCCACTAAACCCAACCAAACCGAACTGCTAACACCCCTAACTACCATGTCATAGGGTACAAACATGCAAGGAGCCAAAATAAGTACAAGTCACCACAGTCTTGGGTATATATTTAAGGATGATTGCCATGGGAAGGAAAAGCAATAAAATTTAAAAGGATAGTCCTGGTTAAAGGTTTATGGGATAAAATACATTTTTCGTAGGGTCAATATTACATGGAAATGGAAACAAATACAAAATGATACGACGAAATGATACTTTATAAAAATATAAGAAACAGAAATATAGAGGAATGCATAAATATAAAAAGATATATGAATTTTTATATAAATATTAATTATTTTATGAAAATAATAGAATAATCATATTTTATAATAAAAATTTAAAATGATCAAAATTAATTATTAATCATAAAATGATTAACATGAAAAAGTATAATTAAATAAATAATTAATTTATTAAATACAAAAATGTGTAATTATAAAAAATATAAGAATTTTTATATAAATATAAATTAATTTAATATGTTAAAATTGTCACGCCCCAAACCGGGATCGTGAACAGCCGCCCGTTGTCCCTGAATGCCGGCTGTATTTTTACAGAAAATTGGACAGAACCTCCCCATAAATCGGAGGTTTCCCATGTACAATTATACCTGTATAATCCAAATCATCCTGTACAATACACAAATGGCCATCCCGGCCTCTCCAAATTCAACAAACACCACAGCCAACATTCAGAACAACGCAAGGCTATAAACAAACCTAGCCACAGACCTCTACTGTCATGCCCAACTAGAGCATGAGCAGCCGCTATATCGAGCGGACCTAAGTTTATACAATATATATCACATTTCCCAAGTAAAGTTCAAGTACGTACAATCGCCTCAATGCAAATGAAATATGAGAGTTAAACTATACAGTCATCCCAAAATAAGTACATGGCCAACTACAGACCTCAATGTCAAGACCTCGCAGGGTCGAAACTAAATTAGAAGTAAATCTCACCGTCAGAACAATAAATCCGCACTAGAGCCTGTAACGCTGCTCTATCACAATAAACCTGTCTGAGGAGATAAAATAGAGGGGTGAGTATCATGGGAAGATACTCAGTGAGTGAGGGGGATAATATCCAGCATAAATAGCATAGGTGAACAATTGGAGTGTCAAATAACATCATTTGAAACAAAAATTTACATTTCGCGACAAAACATGATATATTTATCAATTTGAAATCATTTAATCAAACACGCGATAGCAAGCATGTATGCATCCATTTAAAATCAAGTAATGTCAGAGCGAGCCAAAAATAGTCCTGGCAAAGGTCAACCGTGACCAAGGACAGGCGCGTCGGGGGTTTTTTTATTATGCATAGACTTTAAAACGCTCTCTACCCCGACGTTGGCCATGAGCTCGCTGGGGCCAACTCATCAACGTGTATAGGACCCCGCCCGGTGCTAGACGGTGGCGTCACACACGTCCTCCCCCTACGTGGGTTCAACCGGCCGCGCCTATAGCCTTTAGAATAAATGACGTTTGCGGATACCTCCTGCAGAAGCGTATCCGGGCAACCCGTGCCTCTACAAACGCCCTTCGTAGCTACGGAATATCATAATATCACAAGGGCACAACGTCCCATAGTATCACAAGGGCACAACGTCCCAGGGCACAACGTCCCACGAGTATCATCACATCATCGCACAACTAGTAGGCATCCAACCCACATAGTTCATCAAAAACATTTTTAAATTTGCGTGCCAATACGTCTCATCAAATTCATTTCAAAACAGCATATCAATACATTGGTATAAAATGAAATTTATACATTTTCAAATAATGGCACAATTATTGATTCATCTCAAACCATGGATGCATGGTCATTGCAAATATAATTCAAGACACTCCAAAAATCACAAAACAGATTTCCAAATTTAATATCACACGTCAACGAATGCATATCAAAGCATGTTTTATCGAAAATGCGACAGAAAATACGTTTTACTATTTTATGCAAGAGATTAGAGTCCCACTCACTTATCTAGGGAGGGTGGTCAATCCCTATTTTTTCAACGACTCTCCAAAAGACAAACCTAATCAAATCGTCAAATTTATAGCGATTAAAACCCTAATAAGGGATTCTATCAATCAAAATTTATTCATCTCTCACCTAGGGTTCCTCGGGTGTCAGACCTAGCTGTCGTTCGCCCGTCGGGTTGGTTTAAAACCTGTAATATTTCCCAAACTTCAGATGTATTAGAAACCACTAAATTTCTAACAGTAAACCATAGAACTTCAATCAATACAGTCGTTACCTGCCGTACAGAAGATGCAGGTGAGCTCTCGAAGGGGAAAGCCGGTCGCGGGCTCGCGGGCCGTCACGGGCTCGCGGGCCGGTGGGCTGGCTGCTAGCGGGCTGGCCCGCTGGTGGCTCACGGGCTCTCAGCCCGGCTTGCTGGCCGCAGCGGGCTTCGCGGGATGCAGCGGGCCGCGGCTGGACTGGGCCTTGGGCCGCTGGTGGGCTGGCCCGCTCACGGGCTAGGGCTCGCTCTGGGTCACGAGTTGGGTCGCGCGCTGGCTCGCGCGCTGGCTCGCGCTGGGTCGCGAGCTGGGTCGCGCGCTGGCTCGCGCTGGGTCGCGAGCTGGGTCGCGCGCTGGCTCGCGCGCTAGCTCGCGCTGGGTCGCGAGCTGGGTCGCGCGCTGGCTCGTGCTGGGACGCGAGCTGGGTCGCGCGCTGGCTCGTGCGCTAGCTCGCGCTGGGTCGCGAGCTGGGTCGCACGCTAGCTCGTGCTGGCTCACGGGAGATCGCGCACAAGGCTCGCGATGGCTCGAGGTGGCAGCGTTCGCAGGAGATCGCGCGAATGCGCGCTGTGCAGAGGGTGAAGCGCTGGAGCGGGGTGCGCAGGTGAGCTCCCGAGCAGGCGTGGGCTCGCGCAGTGGAGCGCTCGGACAGTCGCGCACTCGGCTGGGCTAGCGCAGCTCGTAGGAGATCGCGCTGCGCGGAGGAGAGAGGCTGCTCACGGGAGGCGCTGCAGCGGCGGCGATCGCGGGAGGAAGGCGAGGCGGTGGGCGGCGGAGGAGGAGAGTAGCGGCCGCGGCGGAGAAGAAAAAGAGAGAAGGGGGAAAGAGGGAGGGAGAGAGAGAGAGAGAGAGAGAGAGAGAGAGAGAGAGAGAGAAAATTAAAAAAGAATTAGGGCTTTAAGCCCTAATTTTGACTTTTTTTTTTTTTTTTTTTTTTTTTTTTTTTTTTTTTTTTTTTTTTTTTTGTGCAGTGTTACATTTCTAACCCCCTAAAATCAAGTTTCGTCCTCGAAACTAAAAGAGAATTTATACTGTAAATAAATGGGGGTATTGACTCCTCATAGCTTCCTCGGGCTCCCAGGTCTCCTCCTTGACCTGATCACTTCTCCACAAAACTTTGACTAATGAAATTTCCTTACTCCGCAGCTTTCTAACCTGCCGATCTAGAATAGTCACAGGCTGAATTGGAATGCTAAGGTCCTCTCGCAACTCAAGAGGTGGAGGCTCAAGTACATGAGAAGGATCGGTCAAGTATTTCCTGAGTACTGAGACATGGAATACGTCGTGAATGCGGGATAGTTCATCTGGCAGCTCCAATCTATATGCCACACTCCCGACCCTCTCAAGGATACGGAAGGGCCCAATATATCTAGGGTTCAACTTGCCCCGCTGCCTGAACCGTATAACTCCCTTCCAGGGAGATATTCTCAAGAAAACCATATCTCCCGTAGCAAACTCAAGAGGTCGCCGCCTACGATCAGCATACGTCTTCTGTCTGTCCTGGGCGGCTTTCATCCGCTCACGGATAACCTTAACTTTATCCTTTGTTTGTTCAATCAACTCAACGCTGTTGAGACGTCGCTCTCCGACCTCATCCCAGCATATCGGGGTGCGGCACTTCCTGCCATATAGTGCCTCATACGGGGGCATCCCTATACTGGCTTGATAACTGTTATTATATGCGAACTCGACTAGTGGAAGGTGCCGATCCCAACTACCCCGGAAATCCATCACACATGCTCTCAGCATGTCCTCAAGGGTCTGAATGGTCCTCTCAGACTGGCCGTCCGTCTGAGGGTGATATGCCGTACTGAAATTCAATCTAGTACCCAATGCCTCCTGCAATTTGGGCCAAAACCTAGATGTGAACCTGGGGTCCCTATCTGAAACAATCGACACAGGTACCCCGTGAAGTCGAACTATGGTATCAATGTAGAGACGTGCCAACGCCTCTAAAGAATAGTCACTTCGGATAGGGATGAAATGCGCAGATTTGGTGAGTCGATCGACAATCACCCAAATCGCATCATGCCGTGTAGAAGTCCGCGGCAATCCCATCACGAAATCCATAGTAATATGCTCCCATTTCCACTCAGGAATAGGAAGAGGCTGCAGTGTGCCCGCTGGACGCTGATGTTCGGCCTTCACCTGCTGGCACACCAAGCATCGTGCCACAAACTCTGCTATATCCCTCTTCATGCCTGACCACCAGTAGCTACCTCTGATGGTCCGATACATCTTCGTACCCCCGGGATGCATAGCATATGCAGAAGAATGTGCTTCCTCAAGGATAGCACGCCGAAGATCACTATCTGCCGGAATACACACTCTGTCTCTGAATACCATGAGTCCATCATCACGGACTCTAAAGTCTCCGCCCTCAGCTCTGCGGACTCTATCTGCAATACCCTGGATCTCCTCATCCGTACTCTGGAGCTCCCTGATACGGTCGAACAAAGTCGGCCTGACCTCAAATCTGGCTAATAAGCCTCCCTGATCATCGTTAGTCAAACTGACTCCTAAGGCTCGGAGTCCCACTAAACAAGAAAGATAGGCTTTCTCTGTCGACTGTGAGGATGATGCTGACTTCCGACTCAAGGCATCTGCTACAACATTTGCCTTGCCCGGATGATAGTCAATAATGAGATCATAGTCTTTCAATAACTCCAACCATCTCCTCTGTCTCAAATTCAGCTCTTTTTGGGTAAACAGATATTTCAAACTCCTGTGGTCGGTAAATACCCTGCAGGTTACCCCATAAAGATAATGCCGCCATATCTTCAACGCGAAGACTATGGCTGCCAACTCTAAATCATGTGTCGGGTAGTTACCCTCGTGTTTCTTCAGCTGTCGCGAGGCATACGCAATAACCCGACCATCCTGCATCAGAACACAACCCAATCCCTGTGGGCTAGCATCACTGTACACTGTATACTCCCGACTACTAGTGGGAAGGGCTAAAATAGGGGCGGATGTTAACCGTTGTTTGAGCTCCTGGAAGCTTGCCTCACAACGGTCATCCCAAGCAAACTTGACCCCCTTTTGGGTCAATCTCGACAACGGAGCAGCTATCCGGGAGAATCCCTCTACAAATCTGCGATAATACCCGGCCAAACCGAGAAAACTACGAATCTCGGTAACTGTTTGTGGCTGCTCCCACTTCACTATAGCCTCAACCTTCCGCGGATCAACATAAATACCTTCCGCGGAGACAATGTGCCCCAAGAATCCAATTTGTCTTAGCCAAAACTCACATTTTGAGAATTTGGCATATAGCTGCTTCTCACGGAGTATCTGTAATACCACCCGAAGGTGCTGAACATGATCTTCATCGCTCCGTGAATATATCAAGATGTCATCGATGAATACGATGACGAACCGATCCAAATAGTCGTGAAAAACTCGGTTCATCAGATCCATAAAAGCAGCTGGGGCATTAGTCAGCCCAAACGGCATGACTAGAAACTCGTAATGGCCGTATCGGGTGCGAAAAGCTGTCTTGGGCACATCTTCGGCCTGAATCCTCAACTGATGATAACCCGAACGGAGATCAATCTTAGAGAAAACCTTAGCTCCCTGCAGCTGATCAAACAAGTCATCGATACGAGGCAGGGGATATCGGTTCTTGATGGTGGCTTTGTTCAATTGCCTGTAATCCACACAAAGCCGAAATGTACCATCCTTCTTCTTTACAAACAGTACCGGAGCGCCCCAAGGTGAGGTGCTCGGACGAATAAACCCCTTGTCCAGAAGTTCCTGTAACTGAGTTTTAAGCTCTCTCAGTTCAGCAGGCGCCATTCTGTATGGCGGAATAGAAATAGGATTGGTCCCCGGTACTAAATCAATCTCGAAATCGAACTCCCGAACTGGTGGTAATCCGGGAAGCTCCTCGGGGAACACATCTAAAAATTCCTGCACCACAGGGACATCTTCAAGCCTCGGTCCCTCAACGGTGGTGTCAACAACATAAGCCAGATAAGCCGCACAACCATGGCGTACCAAACGTCTGGCCTTCATAACAGAGATAATACTGCGGGGCAAGACTCGTCTCTCACCCCGGAAGACTAACGGTGGCTGCTCGGACCTCCTAAACTCAACCTCCTTCGTGAAACAATCCACGGAAGCCCGGTGTAAACTCAGCCAATCCATCCCTAGGATGGCATCGAAATCCGTGATAGGGAGCGGAATCAGATCTGCCTCTAATACTGTCTCCCCAATTCCGACCTCACAGCCCCTATAGACTGTATCTCGAACGATATGCTTGTCAAGAGGAGTGACTACCAGAATCTCCGCATCAAGTGGCGAGAGAGGTCTATCAGAATGACAAGCGAACGTATCGCTCACATAGGAAAAATTTGACCCAGTATCTATGAGAATACGGGCGTCGATACCGAATATTCGCATAGTACCTAAAAGTAAGAAAGAAGATCAACGACATTTAAAATGCGAAGAAAAAGTAAACGAATATATATATATATATCAAACTAGTTAAGCTTCTAAAGCTTTAACTAGTCAAAACTGTACATCGACATCATGATATACAATAAGCTCATACAGAAAGTACACAAAAGTACTACACTGAGGGGTCTGCGGGAGGATTACCCATAATAACATCAGGGTTTGCCTGTGCGTCCTCCTGTGTCATCGCAAACACACGAGCCTGGGCCCTAGGCTGCTGTCGCGACGATCCTGGCACTGTGTTACTCCCGGCTGCAGTCCGGGGAGCGGTAAGAGCTGAGTGCGCAGGTGCCCCCTGCTGGCCTGTACCAGACGTACCAGTACGACTCTGTAAAGTCGATCCTCCCCGACCTAAATCGGGACAAACACTCCTAACGTGCCCTTGCTTCCCACACTGGAAGCAAGTAACTGGTGCTCTACATGCCCCAAAGGCATGGTGACAGTTGCATCTACGGCAGAAGGGCGGTCTCTGTGTAGTAGACTGTGTAGAGACACTAGGGGCTGGTGCCCCAAAGCCCTGTGGTCGAGGTCCCTGTCCCGGTGCTGCTGGTCTGAAGCTAGAAAAACCTCCGGGATATCCAAAACCTCTACCCCTCTTCGAAGACTGTCCACCCTGTGACCCAGTCTTCCTCTTCTGGTGACTCTCCCTCTGTCTCGCCTCCGCTCGGACGATCTCCTCCGCCCGATACGCTGAATCAATCACCTCCGATAGTGTAAAAGAGGGAGTCACCGTCATATATTTCCTGATGCTCAATTGGAGGCCATCTTCAAACTTGAACCTCAACTGAACCGGTGTAGCCATATCGGGGACAAAGGCCGCTAGTCGTCTAAGCTCGGCCTCGTACTCTGAAACTGACCTCGTCCCCTGACGTAAGTGCAGGAACTCCGTCCTCATCCGGTCCTGCTGGAACGGGGTAAAGTACCTGCGGTCGAACTCTCGTAAAAAGTCCTCCCACCGCAGGGTCTGTGTGGCACTGTCACGGATAGCCTCCCACCACGAGAGGGCATCTCCGTCGAGGAGTCTCTCAGCAACTCTCAATCTGAGCTCCTCTGACAACCCCAAATCCGTAAGGATCCTACGAATCCTGTTGATCCAGTGTTTCGCCGCTACTGCATCACTGGATCCCGAAAAATCTGTGCATCCGAGCTGCCGTGACTCTTTCACTAACTGAGTGAGCTCATGGATGCGCCTCAAAGTAGCCGACGTCTCGTCGGTCGGGGTAGACACGGAAGGGCCGGCCACCGAAGGAAGAATCGGTGCCGAAGGAGCAGGTACGGCCGCAGGTGCGGTCGCTGGAGTCTGTAGTGAAGGTGGTGGCATCTGCGCCCCATATCTACTGCACCACTCCTGCCATTGTCTCAAGGCATCGAGTGGTGGTGGAGGAATCTCGGCTGTAGCAGCCGGTGGAGGTGCTGGGGGTGGCGCTGGTGAGCGTGCTCGAGTAGAGGAAGCAACCTCTGGTACTCGTGGCGCCTCAGGTGCCCTAGGTGTATCAGGCACTGTAAGGCCCTCAAGTGAGGCGAATCTAGCACCTCTCCTACCACGTCTAGGTGGCATAATTCTGCGAAAAAAAAAAATACATTGTCAACGGATAGAAATCGAGATTTAGGGTTAGTTGCTCCGTAACTAACCCCCTAAAAATAAATGAACTATGATTTAAAACATTCGAATGCAAAGTAATGAGTTAGATGCGTTATGTATCCAACTCCATAAAATAGGCGAACTTATATGCCTATGGCCAAGTACGGGACTTTAAATGGCTGTATGAAACTCTCTAATGCATTGAGAACTTTGCGTATACTTGGGAAAACTTTGATCTTTTCTCAAACCTAGACTCTCTGATACCAATAGAACTGTCACGCCCCAAACCGGGATCGTGAACAGCCGCCCGTTGTCCCTGAATGCCGGCTGTATTTTTACAGAAAATTGGACAGAACCTCCCCATAAATCGGAGGTTTCCCATGTACAATTATACCTGTATAATCCAAATCATCCTGTACAATACACAAATGGCCATCCCGGCCTCTCCAAATTCAACAAACACCACAGCCAACATTCAGAACAACGCAAGGCTATAAACAAACCTAGCCACAGACCTCTACTGTCATGCTCAACTAGAGCATGAGCAGCCGCTATATCGAGCGGACCTAAGTTTATACAATATATATCACATTTCCCAAGTAAAGTTCAAGTACGTACAATCGCTTCAATGCAAATGAAATATGAGAGTTAAACTATACAGTCATCCCAAAATAAGTACATGGCCAACTACAGACCTCAATGTCAAGACCTCGCAGGGTCGAAACTAAATTAGAAGTAAATCTCACCGTCAGAACAATAAATCCGCACTAGAGCCTGTAACGCTGCTCTATCACAATAAACCTGTCTGAGGAGATAAAATAGAGGGGTGAGTATCATGGGAAGATACTCAGTGAGTGAGGGGGATAATATCCAGCATAAATAGCATAGGTGAACAATTGGAGTGTCAAATAACATCATTTGAAACAAAAATTTACATTTCGCGACAAAACATGATATATTTATCAATTTGAAATCATTTAATCAAACACGCGATAGCAAGCATGTATGCATCCATTTAAAATCAAGTAATGTCAGAGCGAGCCAAAAATAGTCCTGGCAAAGGTCAACCGTGACCAAGGACAGGCGCGTCGGGGGTTTTTTTATTATGCATAGACTTTAAAACGCTCTCTACCCCGACGTTGGCCATGAGCTCGCTGGGGCCAACTCATCAACGTGTATAGGACCCCGCCCGGTGCTAGACGGTGGCGTCACACACGTCCTCCCCCTACGTGGGTTCAACCGGCCGCGCCTATAGCCTTTAGAATAAATGACGTTTGCGGATACCTCCTGCAGAAGCGTATCCGGGCAACCCGTGCCTCTACAAACGCCCTTCGTAGCTACGGAATATCATAATATCACAAGGGCACAACGTCCCATAGTATCACAAGGGCACAACGTCCCAGGGCACAACGTCCCACGAGTATCATCACATCATCGCACAACTAGTAGGCATCCAACCCACATAGTTCATCAAAAACATTTTTAAATTTGCGTGCCAATACGTCTCATCAAATTCATTTCAAAACAGCATATCAATACATTGGTATAAAATGAAATTTATACATTTTCAAATAATGGCACAATTATTGATTCATCTCAAACCATGGATGCATGGTCATTGCAAATATAATTCAAGACACTCCAAAAATCACAAAACAGATTTCCAAATTTAATATCACACGTCAACGAATGCATATCAAAGCATGTTTTATCGAAAATGCGACAGAAAATACGTTTTACTATTTTATGCAAGAGATTAGAGTCCCACTCACTTATCTAGGGAGGGTGGTCAATCCCTATTTTTTCAACGACTCTCCAAAAGACAAACCTAATCAAATCGTCAAATTTATAGCGATTAAAACCCTAATAAGGGATTCTATCAATCAAAATTTATTCATCTCTCACCTAGGGTTCCTCGGGTGTCAGACCTAGCTGTCGTTCGCCCGTCGGGTTGGTTTAAAACCTGTAATATTTCCCAAACTTCAGATGTATTAGAAACCACTAAATTTCTAACAGTAAACCATAGAACTTCAATCAATACAGTCGTTACCTGCCGTACAGAAGATGCAGGTGAGCTCTCGAAGGGGAAAGCCGGTCGCGGGCTCGCGGGCCGTCACGGGCTCGCGGGCCGGTGGGCTGGCTGCTAGCGGGCTGGCCCGCTGGTGGCTCACGGGCTCTCAGCCCGGCTTGCTGGCCGCAGCGGGCTTCGCGGGATGCAGCGGGCCGCGGCTGGACTGGGCCTTGGGCCGCTGGTGGGCTGGCCCGCTCACGGGCTAGGGCTCGCTCTGGGTCACGAGTTGGGTCGCGCGCTGGCTCGCGCGCTGGCTCGCGCTGGGTCGCGAGCTGGGTCGCGCGCTGGCTCGCGCTGGGTCGCGAGCTGGGTCGCGCGCTGGCTCGCGCGCTAGCTCGCGCTGGGTCGCGAGCTGGGTCGCGCGCTGGCTCGTGCTGGGACGCGAGCTGGGTCGCGCGCTGGCTCGTGTGTCACGCCCCGACCCGGGATCGTGAGCAGCCGCCCGTTACCCTGGATGCCGGCTGTATTTTTACAGAAAATCGGACAGAACCTCCCCATATATCGGAGGTCTTCCATATTAAAATAAACATGTTACCTGTCCAAAAGGGGCCATCCCGGCCTCAAAATGCATATATTATCCTCAACAACAAATCAGATCATCATACTGCACAATCCAGGGCAACGCAAGGCTAACAAACAATTCTCCACAGTCCTAACCACAGACCTCTACTGCCATGCCCCCGTCAAAGGCATGGACAGCCGCCAGTCGCCCCTCCTGTGATTTAGAGGAGGCACCGAGCGATCCTAGAGGACAATTCTAAGACATGACACATTCCCAAATACAGACGCAACGAAAAAGAAATGCCTCAATGCAATGTCATGCAGTGACATGAGAGTTCCACAATTTAAATGTCCCTATTTATACAGTCATCCCAGAATCATAAAAATGGTCATCTATAGACCTCAGAATACAAATACATCACCAATACAAATTTTGCAGCGGAAATACACAATGACTCCTCAAGTCCAGGCCTGATCTCCCAAAGATATTGAGCGTCTTAAAAGCGACACTCCTTGTCAAATACTATCTCTGAAACAAAGGGAAATGAGGGGTGAGTACTCGGGAAAGAATACTCAGTGAGTGAGTGGGTCAATGCAATCGTCAAATATGGAGTGTGAAACTGGAGTGTCAAAACATAAGTATATAAATCATATTTCAAATCATCATGCTTTTCATTTCAACAATATATCATTTCACGCATTTTCAAGTCAAATATGCATCCAAAGCACTGTCATTAAAATCATAGAGCTGCCAGCCAAAAATGTCCTGGCAGAGGTCTACCGCGACCTATGACAGGCGCACCGGGGGTGTTATATGCAAATTTCTTTAAAGTGCTCTCTACCCCAGCGTTGGCGACGAACCTCGTCCAGGTGCTAGACTAGGAGAGGATATCCAATCCAAATCCAAATCCTCCCCCTTTCGGGTTCAACCTGGCTAGTACCGTGTAGATAATCAAATCACGACAACTCGTGGGATACCCCAGGCCTAGGCATATCCGGACGCCACCAAAGCGCCTCTCACGGTGTCCTTCGTAGCTACGGAACAATACATATCAAAGCCCTCAAGGCCAAAACCAATATCATATCAAAATGTGCCGAAATCAGGTTCATAAACCAATGCAACATATAGCATAAAATGGCACATTATACATTTCAACCACATGGATGCATAATTTCATAATTCAATACAGTTTTTGGACACTCCAACGGTTCACAAAAGTCAATTTTAAAGCCAGTCAAAACATTTCCAACATACGACAAATCATGCTCATTATCAAAATGTTGTAAAACAGGATTTACATATTAAACAAAAGCATTGAAATAAATCCCACTCACTGTTTTGGGGAGGATAGCGCACTCCCCAATAAAACCACAATACGTAAAGCAATGCTCCCCTCAATCGAATCACCAAAATAGCCAACCTAATCAATCATCACGATTCTCATCAAATTTCGACTATTGTCAGGGTTTATCAATTTCCTTAAATTTGTACAACCCTAAATTCCTCAATTTATAAACATATTCCAATGTCATCAATTTCATTCTATTTATAAGTAAATAACAAAATCAAAATCAATCTTAATTCGAATCTAAAACCAACTAATACTACATAATTTGACAAAGTTTATCCAAAGGTTGAAGAGATTTCGTTTCTCTCACCTAGGGTTTCTCGGATCTCGGGTCTAGCTTTCGTTCGCCCGTTGGTTTGGTCTAAAACCTGAATGTTTCCAAATTTGAAACAATTGCGAACAATTTAAGTCCAATTACAAAAAAATTTCGAAATCCAAGTGCGAAAATCGAAACTTTGAGTCATTTACCTTCGCAGAGGCTCACGGACTGTCATGGGCCGTCGCGGGCTGGTGGGCTGGTGGGCCTGGCGGGCCTGCGGGCCTGATGGGCCTGCGGGCCTGATGGGTCTGGTGGGCCGCGGGCCTGGACTGGGCCGCAGTGGCTAGGGTCGCGCTCGCGAGCTGGATCGAGTGCTCGCGCAGTGGGTCGCGCGTTGGAGCGCTCGCTCTCGTGCTGGGGCGCGCTCGAGCAGTGGATCGCGCGCTGGAGCGCGCTGTGCTCGTGCTGGGGCATGCTGGAGGCACGCAGGGGCTCGTGCAGAGGCGCACAAGGGCGCGCTGGTGCTCGTGCAGGAGCGTGCAGAGGCGCGCTAGGGGTCGCGCGCTGGGTGTCGCGCACTGCTCGTGTGCTGATCGAGCGCTGCTCGCGCTGGGCTCGTGCTGGGCTGGCGCTGGGCTGGCGCTGGGCTGGCGCTGGGCTGGCGCAGGGCGGCGCTGGGCTCGCGCGCTGGGCTCGCGCTGGCTCGCGCCGGCTCGCGTGCTGGCTCGCGCCGGCTCGCGCGCTGGCTCGCCCTGCTCGCCCTGCTCGCGCTGCTCGCGCTGCTCGCGCTGCTGGCGCTGCTCGCGCTGCTGGCGCTGGGGTCACGCTGGGGTCGCTGGCGCTCGCGCGAGGGAGATCGCGCGCTAGCTCGCGCGTTCGCACTGGGCAGCTCGTGCAGGGAGGAGCTGCAGCGGCTCACTCGCGGAAGGGAGGAGCTGCGGCGGCTGGGTGCGGTGGCGATGGTGGTGACCGGCGGTGCTGGCAGCGGCGGCAGCGGGAGGGGAAGAGACACGGCGGCGGGGAGATCGGGAAAGAGAAAGAGAAAGAGAGAGGGAGAGAAGAGAGGGGGAAAGAGAGAGAGAGAGAAAGAGAGGAGAAAATTAGGGCTTAAAGCCCTAATTTTAATTTTCCTCTTTTTTTTTTTTTTTTTTTTTTTTTTTTTTTTTTTTTTTTTTTTTTTTTTTTTTTTTTTTTTGTATTTGGGTATTACATCGTGCGCTAGCTCGCGCTGGGTCGCGAGCTGGGTCGCACGCTAGCTCGTGCTGGCTCACGGGAGATCGCGCACAAGGCTCGCGATGGCTCGAGGTGGCAGCGTTCGCAGGAGATCGCGCGAATGCGCGCTGTGCAGAGGGTGAAGCGCTGGAGCGGGGTGCGCAGGTGAGCTCCCGAGCAGGCGTGGGCTCGCGCAGTGGAGCGCTCGGACAGTCGCGCACTCGGCTGGGCTAGCGCAGCTCGTAGGAGATCGCGCTGCGCGGAGGAGAGAGGCTGCTCACGGGAGGCGCTGCAGCGGCGGCGATCGCGGGAGGAAGGCGAGGCGGTGGGCGGCGGAGGAGGAGAGTAGCGGCCGCGGCGGAGAAGAAAAAGAGAGAAGGGGGAAAGAGGGAGGGAGAGAGAGAGAGAGAGAGAGAGAGAAAATTAAAAAAGAATTAGGGCTTTAAGCCCTAATTTTTTTTTTTTTTTTTTTTTTTTTTTTTTTTTTTTTTTGTGCAGTGTTACAAAAATATTTCAAAAACGTTTCAAAAATAGAAAACGTTTCTGAAATCGAGAAATACTAATTTTGAAAAGTTTTCATAAATCATAACTTAGGATCGACTAGAGCACCATTCTTCCCTTCATTGTACACCAGTCCCTCCTCAACCCCCCCCCCCCCCCCCGTCCTCCCCCACAAAAAAAAAGGAAAAAAAGGAAAAGGGAGAATGAAGGAAAGAATGAAAAGCACTCCCACACATGCATACACCAACGACAATAGTAAAGAGAGAAGAGAAGGCAAAAGTGTATGGTTTTTGGGCGGGTACAACTTGTGGCTACATAAAATATTTTTAAGTGCTCCTTATTTTAACAATATCATGTTTAGTTTTTTCTTCAATTATTTTAAGTCCTCGATGTGGTGTCATGAAGCTACGCCTTGATGGTTTCTTTCTTTATTATTGTATTTCTGACATCCTTGTATCTGAAATGCTTATGATGATAATGACATAAGTGGCTCCTTGCATATCCATGAGAAGGAGTCAATATTTTGTGCTGCGGCGCTTCGAATACAAAGAACTGTAACTTTCGAGAAAGAATCTTAATAATTTAGTCACACCAGCTGATGTCTTAGATATCTTTTTGGCATTCTTAGTCAAGATATAATTTCTAGTTGGCTTGGTCCTTTTATATTTGTCAAAGCGAAGAACGACTATTGATCATTTTATATTTGTTAAAGCAAAGAGTGACTAGACCATTTCCATGGAAAACCTTCATAATTGGTGGAGAAAATGCAAAGAATGTGTTTGTTGAGTGGAATTTTTGCTCTGCTGTTAGTGATCTAAGATTTCAAAAACTGTAATAAGAGTGCACTGAATGCAGCAGTGAAATTCATTGTATTAGTCGGCCAATATAAACATGGTACTTGTATTTTAAGGTAACAAGATAAACATGAATATGCAAATTATTTCTGTTGATCAATGTTCACAAGGACCCTTCATGCTTTTGGAAAACAAAAGCAAAGTAACATTGAATACCGAGAATGGAAGACACTACACTAGAAGAGGCGTCTCCAAATAGGGCTTCCTCAGATACTCGAATCAAATTAGTCAAAACAGAGATCCGGTTACCCATTGTGGGAACTAAAAAAACACATTGAATACTAAAAATTCTAGTAGGAGAAAAAGGTTTCTTGCCCTTTTATGAACCAGGGCTTATAAATAGAGATGGGTTATATGGCACATCATATCTCAATTTGCACACTCATTTGCATGATTACTATAATATATGTAAGCATCGGATGACTAATCCAAGTAGTACATAGGTGCTTGTCCTTTTCTTGGTTATCTTCTCAGCTTTTGCATGCTTTCCCATGCAAACTGAGACCAAAAGCTGCATCTTTTTAAGTAAATCATGCATTGAACTATCCAGGTATCACACTTGGAGATTGGCATTAGATGCGGGATTAACCAGGCTATCACCTGGAGGCCCGGAACCTCAGCATCACTCTCAGGCACCTGTCCATCCCTAGAGATTGCTAAAGACTGGTACATGCATGTGGTTATATTTCTCTCATATGTTGTCAGTCTACACTTGTTAAGCCTATCGAAAATCAACAGGTCTTACAAATTTCACAGCCATTATCTTGGGTTTTAAGCTAGAGTGATAGTAGCAGTAACTTTGCTTCCAGTAGTATTCTCCCTCTCACCTTCTGTATCATTTGTTCGTTGAATTGAATGAAGGCATGGGCAGTATGACAGAAAAAGGAAAAAATAATCTTTGATTCTATTGGATAGAAAGAAGAGCAGCTTCAATAGGTTAATCTATTTTTAGACATTTTGTCTAAAGTTGATAGATTTCTTTTTAATATAAGGCCAATCTTTGGAGCTGCATATATAATAATATATATATATATATATATATATATATATATATATATATATATATATATATGCAAAGGTCCAGAAGCCCTTCTGTGATAAGAACCAAGAAAAAGCAGTTCTATGCACCTTATACCCAACTCTAGAAAATAATAAATAAATGAAAACGTTTGTCATTTACCACTATCATCGACACCATGCATAGAAGCCACACAAAGAGGCTTAATTACTTATTGCTATTAGCTTATGTCTTCTGATTGGAACTGTAAATTATTGCACGGAGTTGCTTACTCGAAGTTAGGCCTAGTAAGAGATTTTATGCTTGCCTTACCCTTTCTAGACCCTTGCCAACTAGGTTTAAAAAGGGGTCCAGTCCTACCAAAGCATTAGGATGGAAGGAAAGAAAGTTTCAATCAAGATGGAGATGGTAAGGATTGGTTTGCTTTAGCTAGAGACATTTTCTTGGTTATCTACCCTTCGTGTGCGTACTTTAGCTGTAGTTTATCATTTTAATTTAGAAGCATAGATTCTTCCTTTTTCCCTCTTTCTTTTATAACTAAACCCAAAGGCAGACCTTGAACATCTTTCTCTTTTGTCTTTTCTGGGCGGGGGCATCTGGCCATGAAGAAGGCAATTCAAATGGTCTCAGCCATTAGACAGTTGAACTTAGTTTAGAAAGATAGAATCTTGATAATTAATGTGTAATACCCAAATAAAAAAAAAAAAAGGGAAAATTAAAATTAGGGCTTAAAGTCCTAATTTTCTCCTCTCTCTCTCTCTCTCTCTCTCTCTCTCTCTCTCTCTCTCTCTCTCTCTCTCTCTCTCTCTCTTCCCTCTCTCTCTCTCACTCCGTCTCTTCCTCTCCCGCTGCCGCCGCCAGCACTGCCACTCTCCACCATCGCCACCGCACCCAGCCGCCGCTGCTCCTCCCTCCTCACGCGAGCGCGCTAGCCACAGCGCCTTCCTCCTTCGCGCAGCACGATCTCCCGCTGCCATCCTCCGCCGAGCGCGATCGCTGCACCACCGCGAGTGCACCAGCGCACGCGACAGTGGCAGCGCGAGCCCAGCACGAGTCAGCACGCGAGCCCAACGCGAGCAGTGCGCGACCCTCTGCACGAGCCCTTGAGTGCCTCTGCACACTCCTGCACGAGCGCCAACGGGCCCTTGCGCACCTCTGCACGAGCCCCTGCACGCCCTAACACGCCCCAGCACGGGCTCCCCTATGCCAGCGCGCCCTCCAGCACGCCCCAGCACGAGCACAGCACGCTTCAGCGCGCGATCCACTGCTCGAGCGCATCCCAGCACGAGCGCGAGCGCGCCAGCGCTCGACCCACTGCGCGAGCACTCGATCCAGCTCGCGAACGCGAGCCCTAGCCACTGCAGCCCAGTCCAGCATGCGGCCCAGTCCGGCCCGCGGCCCACCAGACCATCAGGCCCGCCAGCCAGCCAGCCCGCCCACGAGCCCGCGACAGCCCATGACAGTTCGTGAGCCTCTGCGAAGGTAAATGACTCAAAGTTCGATTTTCGCATTAGGGTTTTGAATTTCTTTAGTAATTGGATTTAAACTGTTCACAATTATTTCAAATTTGGAAACATTTAGATTTTAGACCAAACCGACAGGCGAACGAAAGATAAATCTGAGATCCGAGGAACCCTAGGTGAGAGAAATGAAATCTCTTCAACTCTTGAATAAATTTTATCAAATTAGGTAGTTTTGGTTGAAAAGAAAATTGAAGGTCCATAACTAGGCCTTTATTTGATATCGAATTGTGATGATTAATTAGGAAAATCTTATTGGAGACTCGAGCAGTCAGATTCGAATTAGTTTTTAAAATAGGGAGAGATCACCCTCCTGTATACTGTGAGTGATATTTATTTCAATACTTTTGTTTAATATGTAAACTCTGTTTTATAAAATTTTGATAAATAAGTATGATTTATCGTATACTTGAAATGTTTTGACTGATTTTAAAATTATTTTTGTGAACCGATGGAGTGTCCAAAAACTGTGTTGAATTATGAAATTATGCATCGATGTGGTTGAAATGTATAATGTGACATTTTATGTTATATGTTGCATTTAGTTTGTAACCTGATTTCGACACATTTTTTATACGATATTGATTTTAGCCTTGAGAGCTTTGGATTGTATTGTTCCGTAGCTACGAAGGACACCGTGAGAGACGCTTTGGTGGCGTCCGGATATGCCTAGGCCTGGGGTATCCCACGAGTTGTCGTGATTTGATTATCGACATGATACTAGTCAGATTGAACCCGAAAGGGGGAGGATTTGGATTTGGATTTGGATATCCTCTCCAAATCTAGCACCTGGACGAGGTTCGTTGCCAATGCCGGGGTAGAGAGCACTTTAAATAAACTTACATATAACACCCCCGGTGCGCCTGTCATAGGTCGCGGTAGACCTCTGCCAGGACATTTTTGGCTGGCAGCTCTATGATTTTAATGATAGTGCTTTGGATGCATACTTGACTTGATAATGCGTGCAAATGATATATTGTTGAAATGAAAAGCATGATGATTTGAAATATGATTTGTATACTTGTGTTTTGACACTCCACTTTCACATTCCATATTTGACAATTGCATTGACCCACTCACTCACTGAGTATTCTTCCCCGAGTACTCACCCCTCATTTCCTTTCTTGTTTTAGAGATAGTATTTGGCAATGAGCGTTGCTTTTAGGACGCTCAGTATCATTGTGAGATTTGATCTGGATTTGAGAAGTTATTGTATATTTCCGCTGTAAATTTCGTAAGTTAGCAATTGTATTGGTGATGTATATGTATTATGAGGTCGATAGACGACCATTGTAAAATTCTGGGATGACTGTATAAATATGGATTTGTCATTGCATAATATTGTATTGAGATATTTCTGCTTCATTGTGTAAGTATTTGGGAATGTGTCATGTCTTATAAGTGTTCTCTAGGATCGCTCAGTGTCTCCTCTAAATCACAGGAGGGGCGACTGACGGCTGTCCATGTCTTTGACGGGGGTATGGCAGTAGAGGTCTGTAGTTAGGTTATTGGAAATTTTTATAGTTTTGTGTTATCTGGATGTTGGCTGTAAGATTGATTGATTTTGGAGAGGCCGGGATGGCCATTTGATTATATTACAGGATGATTGTGATTTATACAGGGTGAATTGTACTTGAGAAACCTCTGAAATATGTGGAGGTTCTGCCCGATTTTCTGTAAAAATACAGCCGGCATTCAGTATAACGGGCAGCTGTTCACGATCCCGGTTCGGGGCGTGACAGTTGGATTGGTATCAGAGCGACTTGGTTAAGAGTTATGTAGGAAGAGAGTCTTGGAAACATTCCCGAATATGTTGGGTTTTAAAGTGCTCAATGCATGAGAGTTTCATAAAGTCATGAAGTCCCAGTGCATGGTCATAGGTATACGAGTTCATCTATTTAAGGGGGTTAGATACGGTTGTATCTAATCTAACATGCTATTTTTCCTTTTGAACTAAGAATTTCATTCTTTTGTGAGGCTAGCCATGCTATGATTAGCCAAAATTCTTGAACCATGCCTATTTTTTTTATGATACTTAATAAGAATCATTTTCTTGCAGAATTATGCCACTTAGACGTGGTAGGAGAGGTGTTAGATTCGCATCGCTTGAGGGTTTGTTAGTGCCAAATGCATCTCGGGCACCCGAGACCCCACGTGTACCAGATGAATTAGACAAGCCGGAGGAACGTACTTCGACTCGCGTGCAACCACCGGCACCTACTCAGCCAGCTGCTTAGGCTGAGACTTCCGTACCCACACTCGACGTCTTTCGGCAGGTGTATGAGTGGTATGCTTTGCATGGGGTCCATATTACGCCCCCACCACCTCCTACAGCGGCGCCTGCACCTACAGCAGCGTCAGTTCCTATGGCGCCAGCTCTACCACCGATAGTCGGTCCTTCTACTTTGTCCAAGCCGAGTGAGACTACATCGGCTATTCTTAGACGGGTACATGAGTTGACTCAGTTGGTTAAAGAGGCCCGTCAGTTGGGGTGCACAGATTTTGCAGGGCTTGGTGATGTTGCAGCAGCCAAACATTGGATCAACCGTACCCACAGGATTCTGACCGATTTGGGGATTGGAGAGGAGCTCTGCCTGAAAGTGGCAGAGCGATTATTAGAGGGAGAGGCCCTCTCATGGTAGGAGGCCCTCACTGATAAGGCGACAGCGCCACTGTGGTGGGACGACTTCCTTCGGGAGTTTGACCGCAGATTTTTCCCACTCCACCAGCAGGACCAGATGAGGTCAGAGTTGGGATGGCTTACACAGGGGTCCAGATCTGTCTCGGAGTATGAGGCAAACATGTGGAGACTTGCCGCATTTGTACCGGATCTGGCCACACCTCAGTATTTGCGCTTCAAATTTGAGGACGGTCTTAGTCTCAGCATAAAGAAATATATGACTGTTACCCCACAGTTTATACTAGCCGAGGTGATGGACTCTACTCACCGCGCAGAGGCTTTGGTCCAAGCAGAGACTAGGCAGAAAGAGAGTAGAAAGCAGAAAAGAAAGAAAGAGAAGTCTCATTTTGCATAGAACTCCAAGAGGGGCAGGGGATTTAGTTCGCACGGAGGCGGATTAAGATCTAGATTTCCTAAGCTGGGACGAGGACAGTACTCCCACGGGTTTAGACAGCCTGCTCCGACTCACCCTGCACAATGTACTGCTCAGCGGCATCCTTATTGCCGCAGGTGCAATAGGTCCCATCCGATAGGAGCTTGTTCAGTAACGGTCACTTGCTTCCACTATGGGAAGTCAGGGCATATTAAGAGTTCTTGCCCTGAGTTAGGACTCGGAGGACAGAGTTCACTGAGTCGCACTAGTACTCTTCGTATGGGACAGCAGGGGCAGCCTGCACGGCCAGTAGCTTCTACTCCCAGGGTGACCACCGGGAGTAACACAATGCAAATTCAGGCACGACAGTAGCCTAGGGCTCAGACCCAGGTTTATGCCATGACGCAGAAGGATGCCCAAGCGAACCCCGACATCATCATGGGTACTCCTCCTTCTGATCCTGTAGAATATGATCTCTATTCATATTTTCATTTCTTTTGAGGATGTCAACATTGTATCAGTCATATAGGTATTTTATGTTGTGTTCCCTTTTGTCGACATGATACTACTCTGACATCTTTGTACACTGAAGTTGTAAAAGCCTTAGAAGCTCAACTATTTTTACATATATAAATACATATCAAGTTTAAAATCATTTTAAGTCTATGTGCATTTTGTTCAATGATAGGTACTCTACCTATCTTCGGAATAGATGCTCGTATTCTTATTGACACGGGGTCTAACTATTCGTATGTGAGCGATCAATTCTTCCGACATTCTGACAGGCCGCTCTCACCTTTGGATGAGGAGCTATTGGTCATCACTCCTCTGGGTAAGCAGATTGTGCACGACACAGTGTATAGAGAATGTGAGATCAAAGTTGGGGATACAGTGCTGAAGGCAAATCTAATCCCCCTCGCCATGACTGATTTTGATGTCATCTTGGGGATGGATTGGCTACATATGCATCGGGTTTCAGTTGACTGCTTTAAGAAGCAGGTGGAGTTTCGAAAACCCGATCAGCCAGTGTTGATTTTTTAGGACGAGAGGCGGGTTTTACCCCGCTGTATCATTTCAGTTTTGGTGGCTAGACGCATGATTTGCCACGAATGTGCGGTTTACCTTGCTCATATCATTGACACCACTGCTCAGGGACCGAGACTGGAGGATGTCCCAGTGGTACCAGACTTTCCGGATATTTTTCCCGAGGAGCTACCCAGATTACCACCGGTTCAGGAGTTTGACTTTGAAATCGATTTAGCTCCGGGGACTACCCCTATCTTTATGCCGCCATATAGGATGGCGCCGGCTGAACTGAGGGAGCTCAAGGTCCAGCTGCAAGAGTTGCTGGATAATTTATCATCCTAGCACGTCCCCTTGGGGCGCTCCAGTGCTGTTGTAAAGAAGAAGGACAACTCACTGAGATTGTGTGTGGATTACAGGCAACTTAACTGGGTGACTGTGAAGAACAGATATCCACTGCCTCGCATAGATGATTTATTTGATCCATTGCAAGGTGCTTAAGTTTTCTCGAAGATTGATTTTCGATCGGGATATCATCAGTTGCGGATTAGGAGTCAAAACGTGCCAAAAACAGCTTTCCGCACTCGATACAGGCACTACGAATTTCTAGTCATGCCGTTTGGGCTGACTAATGCCCCCGCTGCATTCATGGACTTGATGAACCGAATTTTTCATGATTATTTGGACCGGT
The DNA here is from genome assembly GCA_033439265.1 of Dillenia suffruticosa. Taxonomy (NCBI): domain Eukaryota; kingdom Viridiplantae; phylum Streptophyta; class Magnoliopsida; order Dilleniales; family Dilleniaceae; genus Dillenia; species Dillenia suffruticosa. The sequence goes on from JAVTVX010000019.1 coordinate 10,171,887, forward strand.
TCGTTATTGTTTTTATTGATGATATCTTAGTCTACTCGCGGAGTGATGATGAGCATGCTTAGCACCTTAGGGTGATTCTGTAGACTCTTCGTGAGAGACAGCTCTATGCCAAGTTCACCAAGTGTGAATTTTGGCTGCGGCAGATTGGTTTTCTTGGCCACAGTTTCTGCGGAGGGTATTTTTGTCGATCCGTAAAAAATCGATGCCATTACGAGATGGGAACAGCCGCAGACAATGACTGAGATCAGGAGTTTTCTTGGTCTAGCTGGGTATTACCGCAGATTTGTAGAGGACTTTTCTCGAATTGCTGCTCCATTATCTAGATTGATGCGAAAAGGTATCAAGTTTGTGTGGGATGACCGTTGTGAGATGAGCTTTCAGGAGCTCAAACAGAGGTTGACGTCTGCTCCGATTCTAGCCCTTCCCACGAGTAGTCAAGAGTATGTGGTGTACAGTGACGCCAGCAGGCAGAGATTGGGTTGTGTATTGATGCAGAATGGTAGAGTTATCACCTATGCCTTGCGACAGCTAAAGAAGCATGAGGTGAACTATCCTACGCACGATTTGGAGTTGGCGACCATAGTCTTTGCACTAAAGATATGGCGCCACTATTTATATGGGGTCACATACAGGGTATTTACTGATTACAAGAGTCTGAAGTATCTGTTTACTCAGAATGAGCTGAATTTGAGGCAGTGGAGATGGTTAGAGCTGCTAAAGGATTATGACCTCATCATTGACTATCATCCGGGCAAGGCTAATGTAGTGGCTGATGCCTTGAGTCGGAAGTCGTCTTCCTCTTCTCAGACTACCGAGAATACTTATCTCTCATGTTTATTGGGACTCCGAGTCTTGGGAGTCAGGTTGGCTAGTGATGATCAGGGAGCTATACTAGCCAGATTTAAAGTTCGGCCGAGTTTGTTTGACCGTATCAGGGAGCTTCAGCAAAGTGATGAAGAGCTCCGAGGTATTTATGAGAAAGCCAGCAGAGGTGATATTGATGACTTTAGAGTTCGCAAGGATAGACTATTGATTTTTTGAGATCGGGTATGTGTACCAACAGATAGTGATCTTCGCAAGGCTATTCTCGAGGAGGCCCATTCATCTGCCTATACTTTACATCCCGGTTGTACTAAAATGTACCGCACCATCAAAGACAGTTATTGGTGGTCGGGTATGAAACGGGAAATTACAGAATTTATTGTTCGTTGCCTTGTATGTCAGCAGATAAAGGCTGAGTACCAGCGTCTAGCTGGTTCTTTGCAGCCCCTTCCCATTCCTGAGTGGAAGTGGAAGCATATCACGATAGATTTTGTAGTGGGATTACCGTGGACTTCGGCACAGCATGATGCTATTTTGGTAATAGTTGACCAACTTACTAAGTCCGCACACTTCATCCGATTAGGAGTGATTACTCACTTGAGGCGTTGGCACATGTCTATATTGATATGATTGTGAGACTGCATGGGGTTCCAGTGTCTATAGTATCAGATCGAGACCCCATATTTATATCTCGTTTTTGGCCCAGTCTGCAGGAGGCTTTGGGTACTAGACTGAATTTCAGCACAGCGTATCACCCCCAGACAGATGGTCAGTCAGAGAGGACCCTTTAGACTTTAGAGGACATGCTTAGGGCATGTGTTATGGATTTTTGGGGGAGTTGGGATTGACATCTTCCGTTAGTGGAGTTCGCCTAGAATAATAGCTATCAGGCGAGCATTGGCATGCCACCTTACGAGACATTGTATGGGAGGAAGTGTCGTACCCCGTTGTGCTGGGATGCGGTGGGTGAGCGATGACTCACCAATGTTGAGCTGGTAGAGGAGACAAAGGAGAAAGTGAGAATTATCCATACGCGGATGAAAGCCTCCCAGGATAGACAGAAATCCTATGCAAATCGTAGGCGGCGACATTTAGAGTTTACCGTGGGAGACATGGTATTCTTAAAGATATCTCCCTCGAAGGGAGTCATTCGATTTGGGCAGCGAGGGAAGTTGAGTCCCAGGTGTATTGGACCCTTCCGTATCCTTGAGAGGGTCGGAAGTGTAGCATATAAATTGGAGCTGCCAGCAGACCTATCGCGTATTCATGATATATTTCATGTCTCAGTACTTATGAGATATCAGTCAGATCCTTCACACATTTTAGAGGCTCCGCCAGTTGAGTTTCGAGAGGACTTGAGCTTACCTGTTCAGTCCGTGGCTATTCTAGATCGAAGTTAGGCCTAGTACAAAATGTAATACCCAAATACAAAAAAAAAAAACGGGAAAATTAAAATTAGGGCTTAAAGCCCTAATTTTCTCCCCTCTCCTCTCTCTCTCCCTCTCTCTCTCTCTCACTCCGTCTCTTCCTCTCCCGCTGCCGCCACCAGCACCGCCGCTCGCCACCATCGCCATCGCACCCAGCCGCCTTTGCTCCTCCCTCCTCACGCGAGCGAGCTAGCCGCAACGCCTTCTTCCTCCACGCAGCACGATCTCCCGCTACCATACTCCGCCGAGCGCGATCGATGCACCACCGCGATGCACCGGCGCACGCGACAGCGGCAGCGCAAGCCCAGCATGCGAGCCCAGCGCGAGCCCTGTGCGCGAGCCAACACGCGAGCCCAGCGCGAGCAGTGCGCGACCCTCTGCACGAGCCCTTGCGCGCTTCTGCACGCTCCTGCACGAGCGCCAGCGTGCCCTTCGGAGCCTCAGCACGAGCCCCTGCGCTCCCCAGCACGCCCCAGCACGGGCTCCCCTATGCCAGCTCGCCCTCCAGCACGCCCCAGTACGAGCACAGCACGCTCCAGCGCGCGATCCACTGCTCGAGCGCGTCCCTGCACGAGCACGAGCGCTCTAGCGCACGACCCACTGCTCGAGAACTCGATGCAGCTCGCGAGCGCGAGCCCTAGCCACTGAGGCCCAGCCCAGCACGCGACCCAGTCTGGCCCGCAGCCCACCAGACCCATCAGGCCCACAGGCCCACCAGGCCCGCCAGCCTGCCAGCCCACCAGCCCGCCAGCCCGCGGCCCACGAGCCCGTGACTGCCTATGACAGACCGTGAGCCTCTGCAAAGGTAAATGACTCAAAGTTCGATTTTCGCATTAGGGTTTCGAATTTCTTTAGTAATTGGATTTAAACTGTTCACAATTGTTTCAAATTTGGAAACATTCAGGTTTAAGACTAAACCGACGGGCGAACGAAAGGTAGATCTGAGATCCGAGGAATCCTAGGTGAGAGAAATGAAATCTCTTCAACTCTTGAATAAATTTTGTCAAATTAGGTAGTTTTGGTTGAAAAGAAAATTGAAGGTCCATAACTAGGCCTTTATTTGATATCGAATTGTGATGATTAATTAGGAAAATCTCATTGGAGACTCGAGCGGTCAGATTCGAATAGGTTTTTAAAATAGGGAGTGATCACCCTCCCGTATACTGTGAGTGAAATTTATTTCAATGTTTTTATTTAATATGTAAATTCTGTTTTACAATATTTTGATGAATGTGCATGATTTATCGTATATTTGAAATATTTTGACTGGTTTTAAAATTGATTTTTGTGAACCGATGGAGTATCCAAAAATTGTGTTGAATTATGAAATTATGCATCCATGTGGTTGAAATGTATAATGTGCCATTTTATGCTATATGTTGTATTTGGTTTGTAAACCTGATTTCGGCACATTTTTTATACGATATTGATTTTAGTCTTGAAGGCTTTGGATTGTATTGTTCCATAGCTACGAAGGATACCGTGAGAGACGCTTTGATGGCGTCCGAATATGCCTAGACCTGGGGTATCCCACGAGTTGTCGTAATTTGATTATCGACACGGTATTAGCCAGGTTGAACCCGAAAGGGGGAGAATTTGGATTTGGATTTGGATATCCTCTCCAAATCTAGCACCTGGACGAGGTTCGTCGCCAATGTCTGGGTAGAGAGCACTTTAAATAAACTTGCATATAACACCCCCAGTACGCCTGTCATAGGTCGCGGTAAATCTCTGTCAGGACATTTTTGGCTGACAGCTCTATGATTTTAATGACAGTATTTTGGATGCATACTTGACTTGATAATGCGTGCAAATGACATATTGTTGAAATGAAAAGTATGATGATTTGAAATATGATTTGTATACTTGTGTTTTGAAACTCCACTTTCACATTCCATATTTGACGATTGCATTGACCCACTCACTCACTGAGTATTCTTTCCTGGATACTCACCCCTCATTTCCCTTCTTGTTTCAGAGATAGTATTTGGCAATGAGTGTTGCTTTTAGGACGCTCAGTATCATTGGGAGATTTGATTTGGATCTGAGGAGTTATTGTATATTTCCGCTACAAATTTCGTAAGTTAGCAATTGTATTGGTGATATATATGTATTATGAGGTCGATAGACGACTATTGTAAAATTCTAGGATAACTGTATAAATATGGATATGTCATTGCATAACATTGCATTGAGACATCTCTGGTTCATTGTGTAAGTACTTGGGAATGTGTCATGTCTTAGAAGTGTTCTCTAGGATCGCTCGGTGTCTCCTCTAAATCACAGGAGTGGCAACTGACGGCTGTCCATGTCTTTGATGGGGGCATGATAGTAGAGGTCTGTAGCTAAGTTATTGGAAATTTTTATAGTTTTGCGTTATCTGGATGTTGGCTGTGAGATTGATTGATTTTAGAGAGAGCGGGATGGCCATTTGATTATATTATAGGATGATTGTGATTTATACAGGGTGAATTGTATTTGGGAAACCTCCGAAATATGGGAAGGTTCTGCCCGATTTTCTGTAAAAATACAGCCGGCATTTAGGATAACGGGCGACTGTTCACGATCCCGGTTCGGGGCGTGACATAATGAAAGTGATATTTGTGAATAGGCTAAGCTATTACACAACAAAGTTCCAAATTTTGGTGTCATGAAAGAAATTTTACATTTTCTAACAAAAATAAATAATTTTTTTCTATTAAAAGTAAAATTTTCTGTAATACCTTCTTGTGAGTATTTCATATGGAAGAGCCAAGTTCCAATTGAGGTTAAACCTTTTTTTTTTTAAGTTTTGGTCCTTGATCAATTAATACTGATAGCTTACAGCAAGTTAGAAGACCACAAAAACATTATCCCTCGACATTTCTGTCATGTGCCAGGAAAACATGACACAAGCAGTCACCTTTTCTGCCATTGTGATTTTGTTTGGGGTCTCTGGATTCATCTCTTTAACATAAATGGTAAAGTTGGGTCTGTTTGGCTACCTGATCCTTTCTATCAAATATGGAGGTTTTGGCAGTTCTAAGGATTCTAGATTTCTTTGGGCTTGTGTCCTCTTCGCTTTTTTATTGGTATATATGGTTGGAGAGGAATTCCATGGTTTTTGATAATCGTGTTCTTCCACAACATTTGATTTGGAATAAAATGGTCTTTTTTGCCTCCTTATAAATAATTGCTGCATTCTCTTTTAGTGGTTTTTCACTCTTCGATCCATAAGGAGATTGTGAGCTCTATTAGCTTTAACACCAAATCTCCCTTTTATTTTACTTGTCTATTTTTGTCTCGTATCGTCCCTTGAGGATAGCTTATTTTTCATTTTGTATGTTTTTGTTATAAATTGAATTTGTTTATATAGAAAGAGAAAAGAAAAAGGAATGAAACTATTAGAAATAACTCCCTGCAAGTTCTCTTAAAAGACTCCTATGAAGTGTTAATGAAACAATCCGATGCTGTATGCATGTATTAGCAATGGGAGGAGTCTAGACACCTCGTTGGACACCATAATTTCGGCTGATCTTGAAGAAAATTATCAAACAAATGAGGCTGTTATGGGGAAAATGACTGAATTCCTAATTTGTTATGGAAGACATCTCAGCATTGTAATCTATGCTGTTGTTTAGTTCCTTGTCCACACTGAAAGGCACTGCTTTTGCAAATGTGGTAAAAGTGTTTGTGGAGAAGGTCATTTGAACATTTCTAGAAACTTATAACATTTGTTCTGGTGCTTATATTCATTTTGAGTATATGGCAAATGATTAAAATCAAACCCTTCTAGTGCCATTCCATGATCAAGGTTCAGAAGCAAGGATCGCTGGGATGGAAAATTAGCTCATTAGGAGGAAAGAGAGTGAGGTTAAAGCTGGCTCACTGCAGATCAGAGGCATTATAATTTATTTTCTCAGAAAAGTTTTCTTGCTAAGAAGTTTAAACGCTGTTAGAAAATACAATTAGGTATAAAATAGATGAAAATACCAACATCAGCAATTATTATATACTTTGGTGCAGCTTGCCCATACACACGAGCATAAATCAGATTCCCCTGGGCCTCGTGCTTTAAAGAGTCTAAGTAGATTATGCTCTGGATGAGTTGAAGAGTGATTGAAAGGCAATTCTTTATTAGTTTTTGCCTTTGCTGCTTTTGCCTCTGAGGGTTTCTCGTCCTCTGAGCCTCATTTGTTGTTTCTATTGTTTCAGGCACACATGCCATGAGAGAAACACAGAGAGAGAGAGAGAGAGAGAACCGCAAAATGTCAACATTCATAAAATAAATAAGAACTTTTTGCTTGCTGCTACATGAAGGATACGAAGAACCTTCTCCTATAACAACACCTGTAATATTTGATCACCTGATGGTCTACGTTAACATGAGTCCAAGTTGAACTCTGCTGCAGAGTTGAGACGATCAAAGTTGTGTGGTTTTGCCTACTTATAGTCTGCCCTCAATCTTACTGGGTGTCAAAACAAAAAACTTGATCAGATAACTCTCTTTAGCGATTGTTCGGTTTTCTTGTTCTCTTTAAGTCTGAGTGGTTTGTTTAACCATCTATAATCTAAGTGATATAACTAACCTGTGCTGTTTCAAGTTGCAGAGTGCATATTGCTTGTAGAATTTGATGGAGTCTAGACTTAAGATAAGATCTTTGATGAGTATCATCACTTGCAACATGCAGAGTGGAGACATTTTTTTTGCTATTTCAATTAGCCCCGTGTCCTCGTGGGTCATGACAAAGCAACTTGTTAGTTATCTTTATGCTCTGAAGACTATTTAGATCTTTATGATGCTATTGGTTTTTACAAGATAAGGTGAGGCATGCCAGACTTGAAAGCTTCATTGGGTATAGGTCTATATAGATATGTGAAATGCGCAAGATAATGGATAACAGCATAGCACGATATGAACCATAGTAAAGGTAAAGACCTTAAGTTTCGACATTGTTCAGGAGCAGGTTGAGAAAGAAGTAAAGAAATTAATGTAGATTAGTAACAAAGGGAGATAACATAAAACCAGTTTCATGGTCCACTGATCTTGGGGATGAAAGGATATATGATAGGTTTCTAAAAACATATTACGATAATGAAAAATGAGATAGTTTTTATATACATTTCATCTTATTGAAGATATGTGTAAGAGTGTAATTACCGATGCAAAAAGGCTGATTTCCCAATTAATTTGACTTTTATCAAAATTCGACATTAAATCTATTTTCTTTTAAAATAGTGATGAATGAAATAATAAAAAATATCCAAAATTAGATATCATGGTATATATTTTTTACAAATAATATAGTATTGGTTGATAAAATTAGAAACGATATTAATGTTAAATTAGAGTTATGAAGAAATACACTAAAATTTAAAAAATTTAAATTGAATCGATAAAAAATTGAGTATATTAGATAAACGTTTGATAACATTAATTAGAATGATGGAAAATGATTAAATTAAAAAGATAAGACGTATTAAAGAGTGAAGATTTTAAATATTTTAAATTCATCGTTTATATTGATAATGACATAGATGAGAATGTGAATTATAGAATTCAAATGGGTTGAATGAAATAAATAAATGCATATAGAGTTTTTGGGGACTTACAATACCATTGCAATTGAAAGGAAAAGTTTTATAGAAGTATAGTAAGAGTTGCAATATTATATAGTATGGAATATTGAATTATTAAATAATAACAAGAATATAAAATAGATTTATCTAAAATGAGAATATTCAGATAAATGTACGAAAAAATTAGAAAAATAAGATTACAAATGAAAAATACGTACTATATTGGAAATAAATTTAATTGTGGATAAAATGAAAATTGCTTAAAATGATTTAGACATTTGTAACAAATACCCAAAAACGCATCAATTAGAATGATCGAAATTTTAAATGTAGGAGATTTAGTAAAATGTTGATTTAGACTATTGAAAATATAAATGTAAATTATTCGTAAAAATATAAATATCAGGTATTTAGTTGAGCAAAAAATTTTAAATAGAAATAAATGAAATAAGAAAATATAAACTAATTGTACTACTATTATTATTATAGTTGACTTAAATTCTTAAAAATAGTATATTTTTATTTATTTTTTTCATTATTTGTATTTTATTTTTCATCTTATTTTTATATACTTTTGTTTATAAATTTTAATTTTATATTTTTTTACTCTTTTTAGATTTTGATATTGATCTTTCAAATAAATAATCAATTTTAAAACTAATTTATTATCGTTTTTGGTGCAGCTTGCCGACACACACGAGAATAAATCAGATTCCCTTCGGGCTCGTGCCCTTAAGAGTCTTAATAGATTAAGCTCTGGATGAGTTGAAGACTGATTGAAAGGCAATTCTTTATTAGCTTTTGTTTTTGTTGCTTTTGCCTCTGAGGGTTTCTCATCTGTTCAGCCACATTCGTTCTTTCTATTGTTTCGGGCACACATGCCGAGAGAGAGAGAGAGAGAGAGAGCTGCACAATGTCAACATTCATAAAATAATTAAGAACTTTTTGCTTGCTGCTATATAATGGACACGAAGAACCTTCTCCTATAACACCACCTGTAAAATATAATCGCCTGTTGGCCTACAATAACATGAGTCCAAGTAGAACTCTGCTGCAGAATTGAAAGCGATCAAAGTTGTGTCAAAACAAAAGGTTTGATCAGATAACACTTAAAACTCTCTTTAGCCATTGTTTGGTTTTCTTGTTCTTTTTAAATCTGATTGGTTTGTTTAACCATCTATAATCCAAGTGATATAACCAACCTGTGCTATTTCAATATCATCACTTGCAGAGTGCATATTGTTTGCAGAATTTGATGGAATCTAAACCTAAGATAAGATCCTTGATGAATGTCATTTACTTGCAACATGCAGAGTGCAGACATTTCTTTTCCTATTTCAATTAGCCCCGTGTCCACGTCTATCATGACAATGCAACTTGTTAGTCATCTTTATGCTCTAGAGACTATTTAGATCTTTATGATGCTATTGGTTTTTACAAGATAAGGTCGCGCATGCCAGATGCGAAAGCTTCATTGGATATAGGTCCCTGTAGATATGTGATATGTGCAAGATAATGGATAACAACAGAGCACGATGTGAACCATGGTAAAGGTGAAGACCTTCGGTTTCGACATTAATCAGGAGGAGAGGTCGAGAAAAGTGAGGATGTGTTAGAAAAAGCAACGTAAAGCAAAAAAAATTGAGAGAATAAAGAAAGTAGAAAAAGAGAGAAAATGATATATGTATTATATATATATATATGTTGTATATACAATACGTTATATATATTGTGTATCCAATAGGTTGTATAAAAACTTTATTTATAGAGTGATTTCATGAAAATATAAAATAAAAAAATAAAATAGAATATTTATAAAATTGGTAAAAATAAATGAAATATTACAATATTGAAATTCTGGAAAGTTAATATTTTCAAAAATTTTTTAATTTAAAAATTTTCAAAACTTTTTTAATAAAACTTCTTCAACTTAGGAATATTAATTTTGTTGACACCCCCCTCAAACTCAAGATGGGAGTAGATAAGTCATCTTGAGTTTGTGTAATACATCATCATGACGCTTAGAAAGATGAGTCAAGATCACAAAAAAACCTTATGCAAGGAGATTAAAGAATTATCAAGAAAAATACAATAGTCAGTAGTGTACCATCGATTAGAAGGATCACTGGTGCAATCAATATCAGAATAGGCACGTAGCTGATACGGTAGAGAGTACAGTATAGTTGTAATTACCAGAAAAAATAACTTGTTATAAGAGAGTTTCAAAATCACCAAGAAATATTGTAAAGCAGAATAAAGCAGAAAAAACAGAGATAAAACATAGGAAAACAGAGGGAATAATGCAGACAGAGTAGAAAAAGTGGTAATAGTAGAATCCTCAATAGCAGTAACAGCAGCAGACTTAGAAAAAATAGAAATAAATAGATAAAGCAGAGGTAATAAAGCAGACTCTTCAATAGTAGAAAAGTAGCAGATCGTAAGATATTATCGAGAACCAGTAGCAGAACAATTTTGGACAACAGAAATAGATTGAAAAATATCTAATTTCTCCATAATTAATCAAAAAATATCTAATCGATGAGAAAAGTAGAAAAAAAATATCAGATCAAAATCTAGTACTCTAATATCATGTTAGAAAAAGCAAGATAAAATAGAAAAATAGAGTAAATAAAGAAAACTGAAAAAGCTGACTAAGAGAGAATGACATGTATATTGTATATATGTTGTATATACAATAAATTAAGAGAGAGAATGATTCATATATTGTGTGTTCAATAGGTTATACAAAGGTTTTACTTATAGGGTGTAACACCAAACTTAAAAAAAAAAAAAAAGAGGGAGAGCCAAAACGCAGCGTTTTGGCCCTGCCCCCAATTGAATTAGGGCTAAAGCCCTAATTCCTTTCTCTCTCTCTCTCTCTCTCTCTCTCTCTCTCTCTCCCTCTCTCCGCCGACCCTTCGCCTCCCTCCCCCACCGCGGTGCTGCTCTTCCCCGCGAGCCGCCGCCGCCATCCTTCTTCTCCTTCTCCTTCTTCTTCTTCCTTCTTCCCGTGGCTCACTCTCCTTTCTGCAGTCGCGATAGTTCGCGATCTTACCTCCTTCGCAAGCCCCGCCGAGCGCCGCCACCGCGCGATCTCGCTTTCGTCCGCGAACAGCCGCCACCAGCAGCAACCCCCTCCTGCCACCATCGCGCGAGCTTGAGCGCTCCACAGTGCGATTCCTCCACGCGAGCCCGATCATGCCACAGCGCGTGATTACTGCCTCCTCGCGCGATCGAGCCACCAAGTGCGCTCTCCAGCCCACAGCGCGAGCCAGGCCCCGAGCAGGACCCAGCCGCAGTGCGAGCCCAGGCCGCGAGCAGGACTGAGTCCACGAGCGTGAGCCCAGGCCGCGAGCGAGAGCCCAGGCCGCGAGCGCGCGAGCCAGCGTGCACGGGCTCACGGCCCAGCGTGCACGGGCGCGCAGCCCAGCGTGCACGGGCGCGCGGCCCAGCGGCCCAGTGCGCAGCAACGCACGAGCACGCGCGAGCAGCGCACGAGCACGCCCCAGCACAGCGCACCAGCGCACGAGCGAGCACCAGCCCGCGAGCCACTGTCAGCATGCAGGCCCATTAGCCGCAGGCCCATCAGCAGCAAGCCCACGGGCCCACCAGGCCCGACAGCCCCGTCCAAGCCCGCAGGTCCAGTACGGCCCGCTGCCCAGTTCAGCCCATCGGCCCGCCAGCCCGCAGGCCCATCAACCGCCGGCCCGCTAGCCCGTCAGCCCACTGGCCCGCAGATCAGCGAGCCCGCTAGCTGTAGCCCACGAGCCCGCGACGGCCCGTGACGGCCCGTGAGCCCGTGACAGCCCACAAACCTCCACGCAGGTAAATGACTTAGGGTTTTTGATTCGGATCTAAATGTTTAGATCTAACAAATAGAAATCTTGTTTTGATAGGAAACACTACAGACCTTGGAGTGACCGAAGCGACAATCGAACGAGACTCTGTGCTTCGAGAAAACCCTAGGTAAGGAGATTTCTACTCTAACTGATACTTTGAATGAATCTATGATTGAATTTAAGATAAAAGGTTCTATATATGTTCAGAGTGTAAGTAGAATGCGAATAGAATACCAATTCTGAAATGACTATATGTGACTTTGAAGGTTAAGTATAGAATGTTACAGAAACTAGATGCTCTGATACGAAAGAAGCATATTAGAGAATCATAAAATCATGTTGAGTTAATTCGAATGGTTTCCCTTATAGTTAAACTCTGAAATATGCATGAAAATATCTGGATTGTAGGGTTGGAATGAAATTAGCCGTAAAGTGGAAGATATTGTACATTTCATGTTTTTCGGATAAACCCTTAAGATGCTTGAGAAGTTGATATTCAATTTTGATGATCTGATTAGGTTGATCTTTTGGAGATTCGAGAAAGCAGATTGGAATTGTTTTGAAAATAGGGAGTGACCACCCTCCCTAGAACTGTGAGTGAGACTTTGACATTCGCTATTGATTGAAAACCATGTTTCAAAAATACTTTTAAATGATATGTTTCTGCAAATGAATGATTGTTAGACCTTTCTAATATTTGATGAAATGTTTTGTGACTTTTGGAGTGTCTTAACTGCTAACTTTATTGATATGCATCCATGAGTTTTGATAAACGTATATTGTGCCACATTTTCGATATATTGATATGTTTTAATGCTTCCACTGCATTGGCACATGGTTTTAAATGGATTTACTTACACTTTTGGGCTGTATGCCCGGCCGACTTTATGATATTATGTTTTGGGCTGTATGCCCGGCCGACTTTATGATATTATGCATTGAGCTGTATGCCCGGCCGACGTTATGATATTATGCATGGGGCTATATGCCCGGCCGACTGGTGATGGGATGCATGGGGCTACGTGTCCGGCCGATATGATATTGTGATCCGTAGCTACGAAGGACATCTGGTAGAGGCACCCCTTGTGTCCGGATACGCTTCGGCCGGAGGAATCCGCCAGATCGTCGTGTGTATGGGTGCTCCAGGTTGACCCTCATCGGAGAGGACGTTGAGTACGGCTCCGTCTAGCACCAGGTGGGAGCACCATACACGGCCGACTAGTTATATATACATTATTATTATTATTATTTACAGGCTAGTTGGGGTAGTCTGTGGCCAACATTGGGGCAGAGAGTCATTCTTTAATACTTACATTTGGAAAAACCCCCAATGCGCCGTCCTTGGTCGAGGTAGACCATTGCCGGGAATATTTCATTGGTCGGCTCTTCATGACATTGATGTGAATATTGGATGCATATCTTACTTTATGATGTGTACGTATTATTTATGATTTTGAAATAACATGATCGGTTTGCACACTGTGAATATTTTCTTATCTTATACTTTGACACTCCAAATTCATCTCGATATTGATAGTATGATGTCAATCCCCTCACTTACTGAGTATCCTCCCATAGATACTCACCCCTCACTTTCTTTCCCACAGGATTAGTGTTGGACAGAGGAGATATCACTGGGTTTGAGTATGGATATTTTCCATCTCTTCCGCTACGATGATTGGTGATATTATTATATATTGGAGATTTTAGATTGACCAATGTATTTATCTAAATTTTATGGGATGACTGTATAAATTATGGACATTTATTGAATTATTTCATTGCATTGAGGCATTTGTAAATATTTAAAAATAATTTGAGAATTTATTTTATATATGCGTAGAATTTAAGTTCGCTCGGTGTGGCGGCTGCTCATGCTCTAGTTGGGTATGACAGTAGAGGTCTGTTGCTAGGACTGTTAGAAACTTTATAGCCTTGCGTTGTTCTGGATGTTGGCTGTGGATATTGTTGATTTTGGAGAGGCCGGGATGACCAATTATTTATTTTTACATGATGAATGTCATATACAGGTGAAATTGTACATGAGAAACCTCCGATTTATGGGGAGGTTCTGTCCGATTTTCTATAAAAATACAGCCGGCATCCAGGAACAACGGGCGGCTGTTCACGATCCCGGTTGGGGACGTGACATAGGATGATTCTATAAAAATATAAAAGGAAAAAATAAAATAGAATATTTATAAAATTAATAAAAATAAATGAAATATTACAATATTGAAAATTTGAAAAGTCAATATTTTTAAAATTTTTTTGATTTGAAAATTTTTAAAACTTTTTCAATTTAGAGATATCAAGATCTATGTAGTTATGTGAAATGTGCAAGATAATGGATAACAACAGAGCACGATATGAACCATAGTAAAGGTAAAGACCTGAGGTTTCGACATTGATCAGGAGCAGGTTGAGAAAAGTGAGGATATCATTGCAGATTAGTAACAAAGTGAGATAACATAAAACTAGATTCAGGGTCCGGAGATATTGAGGATGAAAAGCTTTATCAGCTTCACTGAGGTACTTACAGTAAAGAAAGGTGCACAGTCAGTCAAGAAGAAGAGCAAGCAATATATTTATAAAGTCAGATGCTCGGCATATGAGCATTTTTTTTCCTTCCTCCGTAGATCGAGAATAAGTTAGGGTCATCTTTATTTATATGACTAAGGATGTGCGGTGAGAGAGGAATTGGGTTGAAGTACTACATCCTTAAATTTGCCCCCTTACATTTTGCCTCCTAAAATTTAAGGTCTGGTTAGGGGTAGGGTAGAGGGATGGGAAAATCCAAATATATATATATATATGTATAACACGAAATGATTTATAAATTTTTTCTCTCTTGTTTTTTTGGATGACTTTCTCTCGCCTTGCCGTTTAAAAAATTGAATCTATTCGGAAAAATGCAAAAGTTTCTCGTAATTTAACCCACAATGGGAAAAACTAATTTTTATGGGAGTAAGTTTTGTGGGAATATTTTTATAAGAATAAATTTTATCCCCTAAATTATTTCTCTCCGTACTTCATACCCGAATGGTAGCAAGTTTTAGACGCTCAATTTTTGTTTGAGGCTCTTCCCTGATAGCAGAGACTTTCTTAGGGAAAAAGCACATAATGTTTTTAAATTTTGCAGAGTTAACATTAGTTTATGCCACTGTTACTCCATTTGCAAAATGCTCTACAATCAAACAATGACTTTCACAGCATAATTGCAGCACCGTAAAAGAACATGTTGGGTATGTTATAATATCGAAATATTCGGTATTAGAAAATTTTTATTAAATTTTTAATATTTTTTTGTAAAAACATCAAGAAAAATCGATTATAATTGGTTTTAATTTATCGATGAATGTCTTATAAAGTTTTGTTTGGAAAAAAATAAATTTTGATAATAATTTGGGATAATTAAAATTTATTTAAAGTTAATTAAATGAAGACAATCCAACTTATTCAATAACAAGACATTTACAGATCAAATATTGAATTTTGATTAAATATAGAATTCACTAAGTCAACCTGAGCAAGTTCCAAGCCGACTTGAGAAAATTAGGTCTCAAAATTCTTAACCTCGTACATAGGCAAATCGACTTGCCCAATGACATATTTACTAGTACTTCTAGAGTTTGAGTTTATTAGCCTACATGTGGCCAATACGAGTCAACTCGTCATTTTTAAATTATAGAAAAATATGTCTGCACATGAAGCAAGTCCACTCACTAAAAAGTGAATTGACTTTGGGGTTACAAAGGAAGTCGACTTGAGCCAATTTTCGAATCGACTTAAGAGCCTGATAAAACCAAAATCAAGCTTACTTGTTAGATAACAAGTTGACTTAGTCTCTAAAGACTTTAGGTACATAAGTAGATTTGTATTGTATTGCAAGTCAACTCATGAGTATAAAAAAGTATGAAATGACAAAAATGGACAATCAATTATGAACAAATCTTAAAAATAGAAAGGAGTAAGATTGATATTTTATCTCATACAATTAAAAATGTTTAAATAAACTTTTATTTTTATTCATCTCTCCCGAACTCACTCTTTTCTCTCTCACTCGACCTCTCTGTCTCGACTCTCATCTCTATCTCTCGCCCATCTCACTCTCAATCTCTTTGCTAAAATCAATCTCATTTTTCTCAAACTCACTACTTAAACCTCTCAAACCCTCAAGCAAACTCATAAATAAATGTGGTTTTAGGATAAATCTAGGGTTTACACAAAAGAGAAAAAATCTAAAGTTTTTAAATCCAATGTTCAAATCTCAATTCAACCACAAAATTGAGCTAATTTCTTCCATCTAAAGTTGGATTTAGCTTTCTCATTAGTGGATTTAAATTTGTTATTAAGATTTAAGAGATTTGTTAGACAACGTGAATGTAGGGTTTGTAAATGAGAAAAAATTGAAAAAATTTGTAAATGAGGATTATATGTAGATGCAAATAATATGCAAAATGATGGATTGAAAATATAGAATTATATATTTAAGAAATTAGGATTGTATTATGTTTGGAAAAACTCATGAACCTTAAAAATGAACATGATTTAATATTTAATTCATGTGTATTGTATTAGGATAATTCAATTAGAAATCGAGAAGGGATTATCTTATAATTGATTGTAAATTGAGAATATTTACCCTCACAAGAGATAAATGGATGGTTATATTTAGCATAAATGATAAAATATTTTCAATTATTATTTGTAAATTGAATTTTGAAAGAAATTTGAAATGGATTTGAAACGTTTTGTGATTGTGGTGTGTCCAAAAAGAATTTTTGATAAATTCATAACTCTTTTATTGATAGTGAATTTGTTTGTACTATGTTGCAATGGAACATTGATTGTGAATTGTAAATTTACTCTTGTTTGTATATGAGCACAAAATGTTGAATGATAAAATGAATATTTTTGTAACATGATACTGAAAAAGAATAGACAATACTCTAAATCTTCCACGGACCAGGCCATTAGGGCGACGTGGTAAAAACTAAGTTAAAATTTGGTATCATGGTAAGCGAGATGAAAAGCCTTCTTAAATTGTTCTCATGATAACATGACGGCACCCCACTAAATTCTGGGCCAACGCTAATGAGGGAATATTTTATAAAAATTGTGAAAAATACCTTGACAAATTCTACTAATGGCCATCGGTAAAATGGTGGTTTTGGTAACCCAAAAAAAATTTGAAAAGGAAAATAAAAATGGATTGTTGATGAACTTATGAGTCACGAGAGATTTATTCTGAAATTTATTTTGTACAAATGATTTTCATAATTGTATTAGAATATATTCTAACTTATATGTTTGGCACAACCACCCTCACTCCTCATTCATGTTCAGCATGCTATTGTACTCCACTTACTAAGTATTTTTATACTCACCCCTCTCTTTCTAATTTTTTAAAGGGAATTTAGATTGGAAACGTAAACTTTACCTAGTGCCGGTTGAAAAAATTATTTTTGTTGACTCTCAATGGGTAATAATTATGATAATATTTTTGGCAACTACTGTATATAAATCATGGAATGAATTTTTATACATCTTGTTATATTCAGATTTGATAAATATTTACTTGATTTCCCTGGACAACTATTATTAAATCCTTACTTTTATGATATGAAATTTTATTTAATTTGTTTAAAATTTTTTTTTCAAAACGTATTGCTTTCGTTGAAATATTTGGATTATGTGATAAATTTTGAGTACATTTTAAATATGTGAATATATTTAAATAATTGAGAATTGTTTAGATGGACAGGTTGATTTAAAACAAATTTAAATTAAGTGTTTAAAATATTGAAATGACTTGCAGTATTTCGAAACATGGAGTGAAGTTCATGTATGTTTTAGGGTAACGCGACAGTTGTTGCGTGCTCAACTTGAAAGTCGGGGCGTGACATATGTAATCAAACGCATATCATGATTCAATTTGTGTTGCTTGTTGATGTCGAGAGTAACAAAGTTGAGAGAAATAATGGAGACCTGTGATGAACCACGGTGGTTGACGAGGTGTGGGGGCGACTCCCATATTTCGGCTACAAACGAACTTAAGCTGCTCATGAATTGCCTGTAACATGATCTGCAAGCTTGTTTATTAAAAAATTCAAGCTTAAATATAGCTACAACTACGCTTAGACTTGTTTAAAACGTGGCTTGGCTCGTTTAACTAGCTCAAGGAGTCAAGTTTGAATAAAATTTTGAGCCTTGTGTAAGGAAGACTTCTAATTTTAGGAACCTATTGAGCTTGAACGCCTTCCCCCTCAACCAAAATCAACTGCAATATGGACATTAACCGTTTCAAATTATAAACAGATCATATATGGATACGGCCGTAGGATATTGAGAATGGCCTCACTCAGGGTTGTATTTGGGGTTAGGATTCCTATGTTCTCTATATTTAATTGTTAGGGTTTTAAGCCAAACACAGATCTTTTTCACTTTTGTGTGATTGATTTTTTCTCGTTTCGGCTTGTGCCATTCAAAATAGAAGAAAATAGAATGATTTAGTCCACTGGGAAATCATAGTATATCATACAGCTTCTACTCCAGACCCCCGTCGCTCCTGCACGGAATAAGGAAACTTACCAGCACATATTCAAACTGTTACAGATACTTCTATTTGTTAAATTTTTCTTGCTTCCATGGATCCCCTTGTGGCAGCCGTTTTCGTCCTCTTCATTTCATTTGTGACATTCTTGTCAACTTCTTAAAGCTTTTACCTTTGATCCTTGCATAATGAGCGAGCAAAACTTTGAATTAATTTAATAATTTTAAAGCACACATGATATCTAACTTGTTGCACTTTGGGTCTAATCTTCAAAGAGAACAATAAAATATCTGAATGATAAAGTTTCCCACTTTTTTTCATCTTCAAGCGGGACATTCGATATACATTGCTGTTCCTGAATGTTGATGAGCTAACTTTCCCACCGCCAAAGCCTCTAAAGACCATTTCAATGGCTTGTCATTAACTTTTGTTGGCACAGGTGTCTAGACAAGATAGCTAGTCTTCAACTAAGTGCCACAAAGACTAGTATGGTTGAAGCCTAAATAATTATAGTTTACACTAAATTTTTATAATCTAAATTTCCTTTTCCAAAAAATTAATGAATCATTCATGCTGTCTGGTAAGATGAACCTTATGTGGCTCTAGTTTTATGAGACGACTGTTGAACAAACAACTCACTCACTACAGTCTTTTCTTGAAAAGAGGGAAAAAATGCCCAAAGAGGAAAAAAAAAAAAAAAGGATCTATGTATAAGTAACTGAGCAAATTTTTTTGAGATAGCGATAAACATGTGTTTCTGTGGTGGTATTCCTCTAGTTCTTTCTCTCTAAAATGAGCACTTCGCTAAACTGCCTATCTTTGCAAAGAGATATTTTGGCATCCACATGCACAAGCCATGGTGTTTGATGTATGCTTATCGACTTATCAAAGCTTTGCTATAATGCTTATTATTATGCTTCAGACTTGCTGTTTTACTCGTAGCACATGGGCGAGGCATTGGCATTTTACACACCATGGTTGTTTCTTTGTGCAGATATGTATATTCTCACACGAACCTCACTCTAGTGATAAGATTAACCTGCAAATGGGGCTGTACCGAGCTTACGTGGCGTGGTGACTTTTTGTTTCGCAAGTAGCAGTGCAAATGGTAAAGCAAGCGTTGGTCCCCAGAAATCCATTTATATTTAAAACTCCGCCGTCCTCCGCATTACAATTTGATTGCTTATTTATGCATATTGTTTGGACAATTATTCCTGAGGCAAAACCTGGGACTGACTCATGATAGTGGTGTCCCATTGTGCAATAGAGCTGGATAATAAAAGCTTTCCAGAAAAAGGCATTCTTATATCCCGTGTGAAGATTTGTCTTAATCCACAACATTTGCACTAAAAACAAAACTCATAATGGGACTCTTTCTTTTCTTCATACAATATGACAAACAAAGAATTAATAAAGTATCTAAATAGACTCAAAGCTGCTTTTAAATTTATAGGTAAGGATCGATTTGCAACTGCCAACTGCCATGAGAGGCCATTGAGTGCAATTCTCTTTCTTTTTAGTTTTTTCCTTCCAATTGCAAGTTGATTGGTTACCCTCTCCTACCCATAAAAGCTCTGACCCTCTGAAGGCTGGAATCACAACTTTTAGCATGGGGTCTATAATCCTGATAAATTGGTTTGCTTCTATATATGTCATTGGGAGAATTCATATGGTTTTCTTGCTTGATTTACTATACTTTATGACCATCATCTATACAAATTATCACTACAAAAGTCTGAGAAATGATGTCATGAGAATTTTCCTCCTGAAATTAGCACTACTGTCGAGCAGATATTGCACAAACGTCAATACAAATATTTTCTGCAAGATTTTCATGAGATGAATTGTCGAGTAATTGCAATGTACATAAGCTCACGACAGTTATATGGATAATTTTTCATGACCAAAAGAATTGTCCTAGTAGTATCGAAGAAAAGCAACCGTGCACTACTGCCTTCAAACTTTGTTGTAGATCACTGAACTTTGTAAGCAAGAAAATGGAAATATTGCAAGTGTATCTTCTACACGAATGATTGTGAAACTCTGACTCCCAATTGACAAGAATAACCTGAATTGGACATAAATGCTCCCAGACAAAAGTGAAGATACAGTATTAATGGTGATTGGTTTGGCAACTTTGTTTATGTTATCAATGTGGATGTTGATCAAGGGCTTTATTTGCTGGATCAAATCGCTTTCTGGTTTATAACTTTTAATGTAATTTGACTTATCCTGTCCACTCATTGATCTTTATTTCGTTCAATCATTTAGATTCTCCACCTCTAACATGCAATGGCGGGATGTTTTGATTAACCAAATTAACATGAATCCAAACAACAAATACTTTTAGTGATTTTTGTAATTAATTCATAGTTTTGTCCCTGTCTCTCTCCTTTTCGGTCATCATGTTGAATGGCTTATCAGACAAACCACGTGGGGAAGAGGCATTTCCCTGCTTAGAATTTAAATGAAGAAAAGAAGCTCGGGTAGATACTATTCTATTCCTTGGCTTTTGACATATGTGCTGATGTTTTACGTCCTTCTTGCTTTAAAAGATAATTAATCCAAGCTAGTTTTATAATCAACCCCACAGACCAAGCCACACAATTGGGTTTTCTTTTGTATTGAGAGAGAGAGCTCTGTAGAAGAGGGTTATAAGACATATGATGTTAGTGATTTAAGATTAATGGGAGACCATAAAGCACCAAAACATCACTAGGAATTCCACGTTGGAGGGATTTGTCTGTATACCTAGAAATAAATAAAGCATTTTCTCTCCACTAACTTTGATCTTGCTTTTTAATTGCTATAAATGGCTAGCCTGCTAGATTCTTCATCAGTCTTCATCACACACTCTCTCTCTCTCTCTCCTGTGGTAGCAAAAGCTACTAGCTAGTTTCCTCCTTACCAACTAGTTTACATTATCATTTGAGTGTTTTCTATATGGCCAATTCGACTGCTATAAAAGTTGTGATATTGGTGTTGTGTATTTCAGCACTTCTTGTTGACTCTGATGCACGAATGCTATTAGATGTTACAACTATGAAGAATACCAGTAACAGTCAGCTTCTTTTACGTAAGTTAGGCTTCAACATACCCGAAAAAGAGCATTATAAAAGGAGGTCAACACTGGACAGGCTCTCACCAGGGGGACCAGATCCTCAGCATCATTCTCAACCACCCACACTAGCCTAGCTACCATGTGTCCCCGATGGGAGATTTTGGCGGCAAAGTTTGCTAAACCTTCTCTTTGCTTATCAGTTCTCTCACTCACTCTCTCTCTCTCTCTCTCTCTCTCGGCTGTTTTCCCTGCTTTTTCTCTTTTTTGTTCTTTGAGCCATTTGTTGGGTACATTCAGCTTTGTGCTTTGTATGTTCACTTCACCAATCATTAATGTAATGCAGCAGCAGTCTTCTGGCTGAGTAGCACATTTCCTCACCCCCCCCCCCGCCCCTCAGACTGCGTTTGAATCTTCCCCAGTCCCTTCAACTTAGGATATGAGAGAGAGAGAGAGAGAGAAAGAATCAAACCTTAAGAAAAAGCCATAAAAGGATTGCTGCAACTGGACAGCTTTTGAAATGTCCAAGCTGAAGTGGCTGCAGTAAATTACAAACTTGATGTCTAATTTTCTTCAGTTGCATAAAAGTGTAATCTCTTTATGTGCATCGTGCTTCTTTCAAGTTTTTTATGCTTCTTCTGCAGTTAGCTATGCATTTTATTCATTGTTTTCCAAATATTTTGCAATTGCTCTTGCAGACAGCTTTAGTTTCAGCGCAAGAAACCTAATAAACTGTCATTCTGTCTGATGTTAAGTTCTTCGATATTCGGAATTAGTTAATGCTGTCGTTTGCAAAATTTACTAATGGAAGAATTTCCATGTGTGCTGGACACAAGACCTCTATTCGGCCTAAAGCTTGTATCTGTTTTGTGATTAGATAAATTGTGACAATAACGTTAATAAATTTTCCATTAAACAAAAGCATAAGCGCATCGCTCGTCTGGAACTTGTGGGTGTCATCGAATGCAAGACCTGCAGATCTTGTGAATGACATATACAAATATATTTACATTGTCATTCCTCTTTGCGTCATTGTAACTATTGCCAAAGTAATGTTGTCACTTTTTTTTGTCAAGCCCCTGCTTGCGAGTCAAGTATGCATCAACCATTGCGATATATTAAAACACATATGAGCCCTACCCTATGTTACTAAATATTGCAAGGCATCCAAACTTTCATTTTTTTCCCAAACAAAAACATTCAAATAATTCAACTCGGTCCATCCCTACTCAAAATTTCTATGTATAAAATTACTATTCAAATCCAAATACACACACGAGGTAAGCCAGGTTATTCCAATCAAATCCATGGAAATAAAACAAGTCCCAAAAATTTCCAAGTAAACTTTCAGTTAATCAAATATCTTCTTAATATATATATATATAATTAAACGAAATTCAAATTCAAAATCAACAAAAATAACATCCAAAATAGATTTTTAAAAATGGTTAAAACCAATGCCTCCGTAAGAATCCACTAATATATCAAAATACAATACAAAAAGTCAATACCCGAAGAAGTCCTCAAATATCTTCGGTCTGGCTCAAAATAAGAGCTGATCTCCAAGTTAAGCGTTATCTATAAAATGAAATGAGAATAATGAGTATAAATAATAGTCAGTGAGTGAAATAACATATTATATAATGAATGAAGGGTGGATGTGTATATCTCAAATAATATTTCAAAAAAAAATTATTTTCATCATATTTAATTTCATAAATGTTTTACTTAAATATCAAGATTATCTAACCAAATCCAAATATCACAATAAAACAAATTTTATGCATCTAAGTCAAATCATAATTTTCAAACAAAGAAAACGGATTGCCAAAAATACTTTATCCGGCAATGGTCTATCACGATCAAGAGCAAATCTGTTAAGATATTTTTATACATTTCATATTTATCAAATGCCCGTAACTTTGGTATTGATTCAAAACCTCCCTGGTAATACAACCAAGTTAGCTCGATGGGATAGAAAAGGCGTCTCCCAACCAAGTAATCACTATAATCACTAATAGGGATTCAAACTCACACTCAAATCCAGTAAATAAACAATTCCATATTTCACCAATACAACAAATGTGACAAATTTAATTTAACTATTTTTCAAGTCAAATAATACTCAATATATCATATAAAATATAACACATTATTCATTTATAATAAATTGGATGTATAATTATATCAAAATTACGTATAGAAATATTCCATACACGCAAAACATTTCAAAAGTCATTTAAAATTTATTTTAAAATTCAAGTGAAGTATTTTATTTATTTAAAATATAACAAACAATTCTCTCACATTTTGGGAGGGTCAAAACACTCCCAATTACAATCCAAAACTAACTTAATCTCTCCTGAACTTTTAATTATCTCAACTTAAGACAATTAATACAATTTCACCGTTAATTATAGATCAAATTTGGGGTTATTAGATTTTCTCCTAAATTTTCATAACCCTAGATTTCCAAAGTTATCATGTCATGTTTAAATCTTTCTAATAAATAACATAGATCTAGGGAAATCATTTTTCATTTAACATTTCTTTCAATTTCATCATTATACAAATGTTAGGCTTAAACCCCCAAATTTAATCCTTTCAATCTCAACAAAATAATTCAAAAACAAAATAAAGTAACTCAAATCAAGTTAAAGGAGAAAATTACCTTAAATGAAGTCATCAATTTCGGTCTCAAGTCGAGTTATATCAAAACCCTAAATTTTTTCTCTTTACAAAATCATAAATTTCAACATAAGTTACAATTTCATACAAAAACAACTCAATTATAAGTTAAGAGAGAAAAATTATCTCTATTAGAATCACTAATTTCGCTTCATATTGAATTACACTAAAATTCTAAGTTTTTCTCTATCTAGAAAACTCACTTCCCTCACTAGATTCAACCTTCAATAGGTTTTGTTGGGAGTTTTGTAAATCTCAATTTGTCGGTTTGTTGGTAGTTCAAAGTATTGATCAAAAGATTTTGGAGTAATTTTAGTTGATTTTTTAATAGAGCAAAGAGAGAGGTAGAGAGAGAGACTGGGCCAATAAGGAGAGTAGGAGAGGGGATGGGATTTTGAGTGATGAGAATGAGAGAAAGCGAGGGAGGAAGAAAGAGAGTGAAATAAAAAATAAAAAAAAAGTGGGTTTTGACCTTTTTTTCCTTTTCTTTTCTTTTTTTTCTTTTTCTTTTCTTTTTTCTTTTTTGATATTACAATTTCTTAACCCCTAAAAGTAAATTTTGTCACCAAAATTTAAAGACAAATTATACATCAAAGAGATAGGAGTATTGCTTTTTCATAGTATTTTCAGACTCCCAAATCTCTTTTTTTACTCGATTGCTTTTTCATTAGATCTTAACAATAGCAATTTGTTTGTTCTGTAACCTCTTGATTTAGCGATCAAGAATAGTTGCAGATTGAATTTTGAAATTCAAGTCTTCCCTTAGTTTGATCAGTAGAGTTACTAAAACATGCGAAGAATCCTACAAATATTTTTTTAACATTGAGACATATAATGCATCATGAATTTTCATCAATTTCGGAAGCATATGCCACATTTTCTATCCTCTCAAGGATCTTGAAAGGGCAAATGTAGTGGGGATTCAATTTTTCCCCTTTTGGAACTAGATCACACCCTTCAAAGGTGATATTTTCAAAATATCATGTCTCACACTTCGAACTCTAATGGCTATCTTCTTTTATCGACATAACACTTTTGTCAATTTTGAGTCGTCTTCATTATTTCTCGGATTATCTTTACTTTCTCTATTTTTGTTTCAATTATTTTCAATCCTCCTATCTTAGTATAGAGTCTCATAAGATGATATCCCAATATCAATCTGATAGTTATTGTTGCATGCAAATTCAATTAGTAGAAGGTGTCTATCTCAACTTCCTTAGAAATCTATCAAACATGTCATAAGCATATCCTCCAAAGTCTGAATTGTGCACTCCAATCGCCCATCAGTTTGATGGTGGAAGGTGGGGCTGAATCTCAACTCGGTTCCCAACTCCTCTTATAGCTTAGGCTAGAATTGGGAAATGAATCAAGGGTCTTGGTCTGACACAATGGACATCGAAATCTCATATAGTCTCACAATCTCACTTATATATAGATTTGCTACCCTCTAGTGGTTTTTGATCGGCAAGAAATGTGCCGACTTAGTGATTTAGTCCACTATCACCCAAATGGTATCATGTCTAGTTGGAGTACGGGGCAGACCAACCACAAAATCCATGGTTATATGTTCTCATTTCCACTCAAGGTTGACAATAGTTGGAGAGTATCAGCTGGTCTCTGGTGCTCAGTCTCGACTTGTTGGCATACTAAACACTTATCCATATACTCAACTATCTCTCACTTTAACCCCGAGAACCAATAAGTCTCTTTAATGGTCTAATACATCTTTATACTCCTTGGATACGTCACATAAACCGATGAGTGTGCCTACTTGAGTATAGCCTTCCGGAGTTCATCATTCTTAAATACACAAATCCATTTCTCATATATTACCATACCGTCTTCTCAAATTTTAAACTTGCCACCTTCTTCTTTATGGACCCTCTTAATTATGCCCTTTAATTCGTCATTAGTTGCTTAAAGCTCATGGATGTGGTCCACCAAAGGAGGTCTCGCCTCAAACTTGGTCAAAAGTGTAGCATGCTCATCATTGGCCAAATCAACATCAAATGTTTGGAATCCCACCAAGTAAGAGAGGTAGGAACTCTTATGAAATGTCACATTAGATGAAGATTTTCGACTCAAGGCATCCGTAATCAATTAGCTTTCCCGGAGTGGTAGTCGATCACCAAAACGTAGGCCTTGATTAGCTTAACCACCTCAATTGTCTCAAATTTATCTCCTTTTGAGTGAGCAAATACTTGAAACTTTTGTGATCGGTGTAAATCTTGCATGCATCCCCATACAAATAGTATTGTCATATCTTCAAGGTGAAAACAATAACGGTTAACTCTAGATCATCAGTGGGATAATTCAACTTATATTTCATTAATTAGTGAGAGGTATCAGCAATCACCCTTTCTTCTTACATCAAGACACATTCTGAACCTTACTTGCTAGCACTACTAAAGACAACATAATCACTAACGCTGGTGGGAAGAGCAAGGATGAGAGCGGATATCAACCTCCACTTAGCCTCTTGGAAGTTACTCTCGCACTTATCATTCCACTCAAATTTGACTTTATTCTGAGTCAATTAAATAATGGAGTCACGATCTTGGAGAACCCCTTTACGAATCTCTAATAATACCTCACCAATCCAAGGAAGCTTTTCACCTCTGTAACATTCTTCAGTTGCTTCCATTTCAAGATTATCTTTACCTTTTTCAGGTTTACAAAGATCCGAACACTATATGGCTCAAGAAGTCAATCTCTCTTAATCAAAACTCACACTTAGAGAACTTGGAATAAAGTTGCTTCTCTAGAAGAGTTTGCAACACAATCCGAAAATACTCCAAGTATTTCTCATCATTCTTTGAATACACCAAAAAGTTATCTATGAACACAATGATAAATTTATCCAAATAAGAGTGGAACACCATATTTATTAAGTCCATAAAGGCCACGGGAGCATTTGTTAACCCAAAGGTATAACCATGAACTCATAGTGGTCATTCCATATTTTAAACACGGTTTTGTGAATATGACCGTCATTTATCTTCAATTGATGGTATTCGATTCTGAAATCTAAATTCAAGAACACATAAATCTCTTAGAGTTGATCAAACAAATTATCAATCCTCAACAAGGGGTATTTGATCTTGATGGTCAGCTTATTTAGCTACTGGTAATCGATACACAAATAGAGAGTACAATCTTTCTTCTTAACAAATAAAACCAGAGTATCCCAAGTTAAGGTACTCAGTTGAAACCTTATCTAACAACTTCTAAAACTAGACCTTCAACTCTGAAGGTTCCATCTTATGCTGAGGGATTGAGATTGGTGCGGTGCCAATAATCAAATCAATAGCAAATTCAAACTCTTATATTAGAGGCAAACTGTCACGCCCCGAACCGGGATCGTGAGCAGCCGCCCGTTACCCTGGATGCCGGCTGTACTTTTACAGAAAATCGGACAGAACCTCCCCTTATATCGGAGGTCTCCCATATTAAAATAAACCTGTTACCTATCCAAAAGGGGCCATCTCGGCCTCAAAATGCATATATTATCCTCAACAATAAACCAGATCATCCTACTGCACAATCCAGGGCAACGCAAGGCTAACAAACAATTCTCCACAGTCCTAACCACAGACCTCTACTGCCATGCCCCCATCAAAGGCATGGACAGCCGCCAGTCGCCCCTCCTGTGATTTAGAGGAGGCACCGAGCGGTCCTAGAGGACACTTCTAAGACATGACACATTCCCAAATACAGACGCAATGAAAAAGAAATGCCTCAATGCAATGTCATGCAGTGACATGAGTTCCACAATTTAAATGTCCATATTTATACAGTCATCCCAGAATTATAAAAAAAATGGTCATCTATAGACCTCAAAATACATATACATCACCAATACAATTTTGCAACGGAAATACACAATAATTCCTCAAGTCCAGGCCTGATCTCCCAAAGAAACTGAGCGTCCTAAAAGCGACACTCCTTGTCAAATACTATCTCTGAAACAAAAGGGAAATGAGGGGTGAGTACTCGGGAAAGAATACTCAGTGAGTGAGTGGGTCAATGCAGTCATCAAATATGGAGTGTGAAATTGGAGTGTCAAAACATAAGTATATAAATCATATTTCAAATCATCATGCTTTTCATTTCAACAATATATCATTTCACGCATTTTCAAGTCAAATATGCATCCAAAGCACTGTCATTAAAATCATAGAGCTGCCAGCCGAAAATGTCCTGGCAGAGGTCTACCGCGACCTATGACAGGCGCACCGGGGGTGTTATATGCAAATTTCTTTAAAGTGCTCTCTACCCCGGCGTTGGCGACGAACCTCGTCCAGGTGCTAGACTTGGAGAGGATATCCAATCCAAATCCAAATCCTCCCCCTTTCGGGTTCAACCTGGCTAGTACCGTGTAGATAATCAAATCACGACAACTCGTGGGATACCCCAAGCCTAGGCATATCCGGACGCCACCAAAGCGTCTCTCACGGTGTCCTTCGTAGCTACGGAACAATACAATCCAAAGCCCTCCAGACCAAAACCAACATCATATCAAAATGTGCCGAAATCAGGTTCATAAACCAATGCAACATATAGCATAAAATGGCACATTATACTTTTCAACCACATGGATGCATAATTTCATAATTCAATACAGTTTTTGGACACTCCAACAGTTCACAAAAGTCAATTTTAAAACCAGTCAAAACATTTCCAACATACGACAAATCATGTTCATTATCAAAATGTTGTAAAACAGGATTTACATATTAAACAAAAGTATTGAAGTAAATCCCACTCACCGTTTTGGGGAAGGTAGCGCACTCCCCAATAACACCAAAATACGTAAAACAAGACGCCCCTCAATCGAGTCACCAAAATAGCCAACCTAATCAATCATCACGATTTTTATCAATTTTCGACTATTTCAGGGTTTATCGTTTTTTTTTCTTAATTCGTACGAACCCTAAATTCCTCAATTTATAAACAAATCAACTAATGCTACCTAATTTGACAAAGTTTATTCAAGGGTTGAAGAGATTTCATTTCTCTCACCTAGGATTCTTCGGATCTCAGATTTAGCTTTCGTTCGCCCGTCGGTTTGGTCTAAAACCTGAATGTTTCCAAATTTGAAACAATTGCGAACAATTTAAGTCCAATTACTAAAGAGATTCGAAACCCAACTGCGAAAAATCGAAACTTAGAGTCATTTACCTTCGCAGAGGCTCACGGACTGCCACGGGCCGTCGCGGGCCGTGGGCTGGCGGGCCTGGTGGGCCGGCGGGCCTGATGGGTCTGCGGCCTGGTGGGCCTGCGGCCTGGCAAGCCGGATCACGCGCTGGAGCGCGCTCGCGCTCGTGCTGGCGCTGGCGCTGGCTCACGCGCTGAAGCACACTCGTAAGCTGGATCGTGCGCTGCTCGCGCTGTGGGTCGCACGCTGGAGCGCTCGCGCTCGTGCTGGGGCGTGCTGAGGCGCTCTGGGGTCGCGCGCTGGGGATAGCAAGCTGGGGATCGCGGCTGCTCGCGCGCTGCTCGAGCGCTGTTCCCGCGCTGCTCGCACGCTGTTCGCGCGCTGCTCGCGCTTAGGCTGGGTCGCGTTGGGACGCGCTGGGGCGCGCTGGTGCTCGCGCTGGGGCGCGCAAGTGCGAGCTGGTGTAGGGACCGCACAGGGGCGCGCAGGGGCTCGTGCTACGGCGTGCTCGAGCGATCGCGTGCTCACAAAAGGGAGGGTCGCGCTGCAGCGCTCGCGCGCTCACGAGGAAGACTGCGCGGTGGCGCTAGCGCTCGCGCGGAGATGATCGCGCGGCTGTTCTCGGGCGGTCGCTCGCGGCGGAGGATGGCAGCGGGAGGGGAAGAGACACGGCGGCGGGGAGAAGGGAAAAAGAGAGAAGAAAAAGGGAGAGAAGAAGAGGGAGAGAAGAGAAGAGAGGGGGAAAGAGAGAGAGAATGGAAAGTAATTAGGGCTTTAAGCCCTAATTTTAAATATCCCAGTTTTTTTTTTTTTTTTTTCTGTTGGGTATTACACAAACTAGTTAACTCATTTCGGAAGACATCCGGGAATTCATTCACTACCGGAACATCCTTCAAGTTGGGACCCTCAACTATGGTGTCAATGATGTGTGCAAAGTAGGATTCACATCTTTTATGCACTACCTTTCTTGCTTCCATTGCCAAAATCACATAGTTCGACAGAATCTATTACTCACCGGCAAACACAAATAGGGGACACCCTGATTTGTGAAACTCCACCTTCTTAATGAAGCAATCTACTAAAACTTGGTTAAGGTGTAACCAATCCACATCTAGTATGGCATCAAAATCTCCCATTTCCAATGGAAACAAGTCCGTCTCAAGAGTTGTCTCCCCAATCATCACATCACAACTCAATAACTATACTAGAATCAATATCAAAGATTTTTATCATATCTATTTAATGTAAACTATCAAGTAATTAATAGTTAATCTTCAAAATACATACTCTACAAATGACCCTTATATCATGGCATTACACCAAACAATCATAAACACATCAGATGTTTTCCTACAATAAGAATCTCCACTTCTAAACATGATTTTACTATCATACTAATTAGATGCATGTATATATATAAAACTTTACAATTTACGGTTCTAGATTGAAAGGCTATAATTGATCTGTATGGTTCAACACCCTTTGGCCCCAAACTAGCTATAACTTAAAGGAGATTCTTTGTCACTACTGAGTAATCACTCATCGAGTGACACTCACATAAAGGAATTCTACGGGCTAGCTACTCAATGGCATATCCCTAACTTAATCATCACCAACCATAGGACACTTATATCATCACTTTCAAATCTCCAAGGAAAAGATTAGGGGGAGGTACCTGTGGCCATATCTGGGTTGCTTGAGCTTTCTCATTTTTCATGGCATAAATCTTCGTTTGAGTCCTTGTTTGAAAAAATTGGGGAACAACGGCCATCGTGTTGCTTCTTGTGCCTATCCGTGGAACAGTATTTGTTGAATGAGTGGGGTTTTTATTTAACCAACCCTAGATCTGCTAGGTTAGTTCTGACCTAGGTGACTTCTTTGTCTGCTCATTCTTAACTCTGGGTTATTCTTACGAAAATGATCTTCCTTCCCACATTGGTAGCATCTCCATGGTTCCTTACAAAACTCGAAGTAAAATTTCTTACAATTTGGGCAAGGTTCCTTCTTACTCCCCACCGACTTACTTCTTAATATGATGTTAGCTGTAGGAGCACCAAATTGAGGAGGTCATTGGCCTTATAGAGGGCCAATGTGTTACGCCCCCAGATCGGGATTGTGAACAACCGTCCGTTATTCTGAATGCCGACTGTATTTTTATAGAAAATCGGGTAAAATCTTCCCATATTTCGGAGGTCTCCCAAGTACAATTAATCCTATATAAATCACAACCATCCTGTAAAATAAACAAATGGCGATCCCAACCTCTCCAAAATCAACCAATCCCACAGCCAATATCCAGAATAACACAAAATTATACAAATTTCCAACAGTCTAGCCACAGATCTCTACTGTCATGCCCTCATCAAAGGCATGGACAGCCGCCAGTCGCCCCTCCTGTGATTTAGAGGTGGCACCGAATAATCTTAGAGTACACTTCTAAGACATAACACATTCCCAAGTACATACACAACGAATAAGAAATACATCAATGCAATGTTATGCAATGATATGAGAGTTCCACAATTTAAATGTTTATATTTATACAGTCATCCCAGAATTACACAATGGTCATCTATAGATCTCAGAATGCATATACATTACCAATACAAATTTTGCAGTAGAAATATATAATGACTCCTCAAGTTCAAACCAGATCTCCCAATGATATTGAGCGTCCTAAAAGCACGCTTCTTG
The DNA here is from genome assembly GCA_033439265.1 of Dillenia suffruticosa. Classification (NCBI taxonomy): domain Eukaryota; kingdom Viridiplantae; phylum Streptophyta; class Magnoliopsida; order Dilleniales; family Dilleniaceae; genus Dillenia; species Dillenia suffruticosa. Next base: position 10,203,688 of record JAVTVX010000019.1, read on the forward strand.
TCAAGTACTAGCTCTAAAACAAGAAGAGAAATGAGGGGTGAGTACTCAGGGAAAAATACTCAATGAGTGAGTGGATCAATGCAATCGTCTAATATGAAGTGTAAAGTTGGAGTGTCAAAATATAAGTAGACGAATCATATTTCAAATCATTATACTTTTCATTTCAACAATATATCATTAGCACGCATTTTCAAGTCAACTATGCATCCAAAGCACTATCACTAAAATCATAGAGCTGCCAGCCGAAAATGTCCTGACAGAGGTTTATCGTGACCTAAGACAGGCGCATCGGGGGTGTTATATGCAAGTTTATTTAAAGTACTCTCTACCCTAACATTGGCGACAGACCTCGTCCAGGTGCTAGCCTTGGAGAGAGTATTCAAATCCTCCTCATTTCGGATTCAACCTAGCTAGTACCGTATCGTTAATCAAATCACGACAACTTGTGGGATACCCTAGGTCTAGGCATATCCGGATGCCACCAAAACATCTCTCACGGTGTTCTTCGTAGCTACGGAACAATACATACCAAAACCCTCAAAGCCAAATCCAAAATCGTATCAAAATGTGCCGAAATCAAGTTCACAAACCAAATGCAACATATAGCATAAAATGGCATATTATACATTTCAACCACATCGATGCATAATTTCGATCTTTCAACACATACTCCCCTCAATCGAATCACCAAGAGAGCCAACCTAATCAAATCATCACGATTTCCATCAAATTTTTTACTATTTTTAGGGTTTATCATTTTTCTTAAGCTCGTACAAGCCCTAAATTCTTCAATTTATAAATATACACCAATGTCATCAATTTCGTTCCATTTTCAAGGTATCGAAATCTATTTTCATAACATAAACGTATTTTAATTTCCTATATGCAGGAAAATTTATAATGAAAAAACTGCATCAATCCTTAATGTAACACCTAATTTTAAAAAAAAAAAAAAAAAAATTAGGGCTTAATGCCCAATTTTCTCCCCTCTCTCTTTCTCTCTCTCTCTTTCCCCCTCTCTTCTTTCTCTCTCCCTCTCCCTCTCTCCTTTTCTTCTCTCTTCTCCCGATCCCCCGCCGCCGCGCCTCTCTCTCCCGCTGCCGTCCTCCGCCGAGCGCGATCGGAGCGCACCAGCGTGCGCTGCACCACAGCGAGCGCACCAGCGTGCGCGACAGCGCCAGAGTGCGCGGCAGTGCGAGCCCTGCATGAGCTCAGCACGCGAACCCAGCCTGCGCGCGAGTTAAGCGCGAGCAGCCTGCGCGCGAGTTAAGCGCGAGCAGCCTGCGCGCGAGTTAAGCGCGAGCAGCCCACGAGCAACGCGCGAGCAGCCCTGGAGCGGCGCGTGAGCAGCCCGCGAGCAGGGCGCGAACAGCGCTCGACCAGCTCGCGAGCAGCGCGCGACACACAGCGCGCGACCCCAGCGCGCCTCAGCACGCCCTAGCATGAGCCAGCGTGCACTCCAGCGCGCGATCCACTGCTCCAGCACGCTCCAGCTTGCGACCCACAGCGCGACCAGCTCACGATCCAGCTTGCGAGTACGCTTCAGCGCGCGAGCCAGCGCCAGCGCCAGCGCCAGCACGAGCGCGAGCGCGCGATCCGGCTTGCCAGGCCGCAGGCCCACCAAGCCGCAGGCCGCAGGCCCACCAGGCCGCAGACCCATCAGGCCCGTCGGCCCACCAGGCCCGCCAGCTCATCAGCCCGCGGCTCACGGCCCGCGACGGCTCACGGCAGTCCGTGAGCCTCTACGAAGGTAAATGACTCTAAGTTTCGATTTTCGCATTTGGGTTTCGAAATTCTTTAGTATTGGACTTAAATTGTTCGCAATTGTTTCAAATCTGGAAACATTCAGGTTTTAGACCAAACCAACGGGCGAACGAAAGCTAAATTTGAGATCCAAAAAATTCTAGGTGAGAGAAATGAAATCTCTTCAACCCTTGAATAAACTTTGTCAAATTAGGTAGCATTAGTTGATTTGTTTATAAATTGAGGAATTTAGGGTTCGTACGAAATTAAGAAAAACGATAAATCCTGACAATAGTCGAAATCTGATGAAAATCGTGATGATTGAGTAGGTTGGCTATTTTGGTGATTCGATTGAGGGGCGTCTTGTTTTACGTATTTTGGCGTTATTGGGGAGTGCGCTACCTTCCCCAAAACGGTGAGTGGGATTTATTTCAATGCTTTTGTTTAATATGTAAATCCTGTTTTACAACATTTTGATAATGAGCATGATTTGTCGTATGTTGGAAATGTTTTGACTGGTTTTAAAATTGACTTTTGTGAACCGTTGGAGTGTCCAAAAACTGTATTGAATTATGAAATTATGCATCCATGTGGTTGAAATGTATAATGTGCCATTTTATACTCTATGTTGCATTGGTTTATGAACCTGACTTCGGCACATTTTGATATGATATTGATTTTGGCTTTGAGAGCTTTGATATGTATTGTTCCGTAGCTACGAAGGACACCGTGAGAGACGCTTTGGTGGCGTCCGGATATGCCTAGGCCTGGGGTATCCCACGAGTTGTCGTGATTTGATTATCTACACGGTACTAGTCAGGTTGAACCAGAAAGGGGGAGGATTTGGATTTGGATTGGATATCCTCTCCAAGTCTAACACCTGGACGAGGTTCGTCACCAACGCCGGGGTAGAGAGCACTTTAAAGAAATTTGCATATAACACCCCCGGTGCGCCTGTCATAGGTCGCGGTAGACCTCTGCCAGGATATTTTCGGCTGGCAGCTCTATGATTTTAATGACAGTGCTTTGGATGCATATTTGACTTGAAAATACGTGAAATGATATATTGTTGAAATGAAGAGCATGATGATTTGAAATATGATTTATATGCTTATGTTTTGACACTCCAGTTTCACACTCTATATTTGACGATTGCATTGACCCACTCACTCACTGAGTATTCTTTCCCGAGTACTCACCCCTCATTTCCCTTTTGTTTCAGAGATAGTATTTGACAAGGAGTGTCGCTTTTAGGACGCTCAGTATCTTTAGGAGATCAGGCCTGGATTTGAGGAGTCATCGTGTATTTCCGCTGCAAAATTTGTATTGGTGATGTATTTGTATTTTGAGGTCTATAGATGACCATTTTTTTATAATTCTGGGATAACTGTATAAATATGGATATTTAATTTGTGGAACTCTCATGTCACTGCATGACATTGCATTGAGGCATTTCTTTTTCATTGCGTCTATATTTGGGAATGTGTCATGTCTTAGAAGTGTCCTCTAGGATCGCTCAGTGCCTCCTCTAAATCACAGGAGGGGCGACTGGCGGCTGTCCATGCCTTTGACGGGGGCATGGCAGTGGAGGTCTGTGGTTAGGACTGTGGAGAATTGTTTGTTAGCCTTGCGTTGCCCTGGATTGTGCAGTATGGATGATCTGGTTTGTTGTTGAGGATAATTTATGCATTTTGAGGCCGGGATGACCCCTTTTGGACAGGTAACAGGTTTATTTTAATATGGGAAACCTCCGATATATGGGGAGTTTCTGTCCGATTTTCTGTAAAAATACAGCCGGCATCCAGGGTAACGGGCGGCTGCTCACGATCCCGGTTCGGGGCGTGACAGTTGGATTGGTATCAGAGCGACTTGGGTAAGAGCTATGTAGGAAGAGAGTCTTGGAAACATTCCCGAATAAGTTTGTTTTTAAAGTCCTCAATGCATGAGAGTTTCATACAGTCATGAAGTCCCAGTGCATGGTCATAGGCATATGAGTTCATCTATTTTAGGGGGTTAGATACGGTTGTATCTAACCTAACTTGCTATATTCTTCTCCTATTGAACTAAGAATCTCATCCTTTTGTGAAGGTAGCCATGCTATGATTAGTTCAAAATTCTTAAACCGTGCCTATTCTTTTTATGATAATAAGCATCTTTCTCTTGTAGAATTATGCCACCTAGATGTGGAAGGAGAGGTGCTAGATTCGCATCGCTTGAGGGTCTGTTAGTGCCAGATGCACCTCGGGCACCCGAGACCCCACGAGTACCAGAGGACTTAGACGAGCCGGAGGATCGTACCTCGACTCGCGTGCCACCACCGGCACCTACTCAGCCAGCTGCTCAGGCTGAGACTCCCGTACCCACACTCAACGCCTTTAGGCAGGTGTACGAGTGGTACACTTTGCATGGGGTCCAGATTCCGCCCCCACCACCTCCTACAGCGGCGCCTGCACCTGCAGTAGCGCCAGTTCCTACGGCACCGGTTCCACCGCCGGTGGCCGGTCCTTCTACTTTGTCCAAGCCGAGTGAGAGCACATCGGCTATTCTTAGACAGGTACATGAGTTGACTCAGTTGGTTAAGGAGGCCCGTCAGTTGGGGTGCACGGATTTCACAGGGCTTGGTGATGCTGCGGCAGCCAAGCATTGGATCAACCGCACCCGCAGGATTTTGACCGATCTGGCGATTGGAGAGGAGCTCTGCCTGAAAGTGGCAGAGCGATTATTAGGGGGAGAGGCCCTCTCATGGTGGGAGGCCCTTATTGATGAGGCGATAGAGCCACTGCGGTGGGACGACTTCCTTCGGGTGTTTAACCGCAGATTTTTCCCACTCTACCAGCAGGACCGGATGAGGTCAGAGTTGGGACGGCTTACACAGGGGTCCAGATCTGTCTCGGAGTATGAGGCAGACATGCGGAGACTTGCCGCATTTGTACCAGATCTGGCCACACCTCAGTATTTGCGCTTCAAGTTTGAGGACGGTCTTAGCCTCAGCATAAAGAGGTATATGACTGTTACTCCACAGTTTACACTGGCTGAGGTGATAGACTCTGCTCACCGCGCGGAGGCTTTGGTCCGCGCTGAGACTACGCAAAGAGAGAGCAGAGAGCAAAAGAGAAAGAAGGAGAAGTCTCATTTTACGGAGAATTCCAAGAGGGGCAGGGGATCCAGTTCGTACAGAGGCGGATTTGGATCTGGATTTCCTGAGCTGGGACGGGGACAGTACTCCCAGGGGTTTAGACAGCCCGCACCGACTCACCCTGCACAGTTTACTACTCAGCGGCACCCTTATTGCCGCAGGTGCAGTCAGTCCCATCCGAGCGGAGCTTGTTCAGTGACGGTCACTTGCTTCCACTGTGGGAAGCCGGGGCATATTAGGAGTTTTTGCCCTGAGTTAGGACTCGGAGGACAGAGTTCATTGAGCCGTACTAGTACTCTTCGTATGGGACAGCAGGGGCAGCCTGTTCGGCCAGCAGTTTCTACTCCCAGGGTGACCACTGGGAGTAACACAGTGCAGACTCAGGCACGACAGCAGCCTAGGGCTCAGGCCCGGGTTTATGCCATGACGCAGGAGGACGCCCAGGCGAACCCCGACATCATCATGGGTACTCCTCCTTCTGATCCTGTAGAATAGGATCTATATTCGTATTTTCACTTCTTTTGAGGATGTCAGCATTGTATCAGTCGTATAGGTATTTTGAGTTGTGTTCCCTTTTGTCGACATGATACCTCTCTGACATCTTTGTACACCGAGGTTGTAGAAGCCCTAGAGGCTCAACTATTTTGACATATATATATACATATCAGGTTTAAAATTATTTTAAGTTTATGTGCATTTGTGCAAATGATAGGTACTCTACCCATTTTTGGAATAGATGCCCGTACTCTTATTGACACGGGGTCTAACTATTCGTATGTGAGCGATCAATTCTTCCGACATTCTGACAGGCCGCTCTCACCTTTGGACGAGGAGCTATTGGTCATCACTCTTCTGGGTGAGCAGATTGTGCGCGACACAGTATATAGAGAATGTGAGATCAAAGTTGGGGATACAGTGCTGAAAGCAGATCTAATCCCTCTCGCCATGACTGATTTTGATGCCATCTTGGGGATGGATTGGCTACATATGCATCGGGTTTCGGTTGACTACTTTAAGAAGCAGGTGGAGTTTCGAAAACCCGATCAGCCAGTGTTGATTTTTGAGGGCGAGAGGCGGGTTTTACCCCGCTGTGTCATTTCAGTTTTGGAGGCCAGACGCATGATTCGCCGCGGATGTGCGACTTACCTGGCTCATATCATTGACACCACTGCTCAGGGACCGAGACTGGAGGATGTCCCAGTGGTACAAGACTTTCCTGATGTTTTCCCCGAGGAGCTGCCCGGACTACCACCTGTTCGGGAGTTTGACTTTGAGATCGATTTAGCTCCGGGGACTACCCCTATCTCTATGCCGCCATACAGGATGGCACCGGCTGAGCTGAGAGAGCTCAAGGTCCAGCTGCAAGAGTTGCTGGATAAGGGGTTTATCTGTCCTAGCACGTTTCCGTGGGGTGCACCGGTGTTGTTTGTGAAAAAGAAGGACGGCACATTTCGGCTATGTGTAGATTATAGACAGCTGAACAAAGTTACCGTTAAAAATCGGTACCCACTACCACGTATTGATGATCTCTTTGATCAGTTACAGGCTGCCAGAGTATTCTCGAAGATAGATCTCCGGTCGGGTTACCATCAACTACGGATTAGGGCCGAGGATGTGCCTAAGACGGCTTTCCGCACCCGATACGGACATTATGAGTTTTTGGTCATACCGTTTGGGCTGACTAATGCCCCTGCCGCATTTATGGACCTAATGAACCGAATTTTTCACGATTATTTGGATCGGTTCGTCATTGTTTTTATTGATGATATCCTAGTCTACTCGCGGAGTGATGATGAGCATGCTCAGCACCTTAGGGTGATTTTGCAGACTCTTCGTGAGAGACAGTTTTATGCCAAGTTCACCAAGTGTGAATTTTGGTTGCGGCAGATTGGTTTTCTTGGCCATGTCGTTTCTGCGGAAGGTATCTTTGTTGATCCGTAGAAAGTTGAGGCTATCTTGAGATGGGAGCAGCCACAGACAGTGACTGAGATCAGGAGTTTTCTTGGTCTAGCCGGGTATTACTGTAAGTTTGTAGAGGGCTTTTCTCAAATTGCGGCTCCGTTATCTAGATTGATGCGAAAAGGTGTCAAGTTTGTATGGGATGATCGTTGTGAGGTGAGCTTTCAGGAGCTCAAACAGCGATTGACGTCCGCTCCGATTCTAGCCCTTCCCACGAGTAGTCGAGAGTATGTGGTGTACAGTGACGCCAGCAGGCAGGGATTGGGCTGTGTATTGATGCAGGATGGTAGAGTTATCGCCTATGCTTCGCGGCAGCTAAAGAAGCATGAGGTGAATTATCCTACGCACGATTTGGAGTTGGCGGTCATAGTCTTTGCGCTAAAAATATGGCGCCACTATTTATATGGGGTCACATGCAGAGTGTTTACAGATCACAAAAGTCTAAAGTATCTGTTCACTCAAAGGGAGCTGAATTTGAGGCAGCGGAGATAGTTAGAGCTGCTAAAGGATTATGACATCATTATTGATTATCATCAGGGCAAGGCTAATGTGGTGGCTGATGCCTTGAGTCGGAAGTCATCTTCCTCTTCTCAGACTACCGAGAGTACTTATCTCTCGTGTTTATTGGGACTCCGAGCTTTGGGAGTCAGGTTGGCTAGTGATGATCAGGGAGCTATACTAGCCAGATTTGAGGTTCGGCCGAGTTTGCTCGATCGTATCAGGGAGCTCCAGCTGAGTGATGAAGAGCTCCGAGGTATTTATGAGAAAGCCAGCATAGGTGATATTGACGACTTTAGAGTTCGCAAGGATAGACTGTTGGTTTTTCGAGATCGAGTATGTGTACCGGCAGATAGTGACCTCCGTAGGGCTATTCTTGAGGAGGCCCATTCATCTGCTTATGCTTTACATCCTGGCAGTACTAAAATGTACCGCACCATCAGAGACAGTTATTGGTGGTCGGGTATGAAACGGGAAATTACAGAATTCATTGCTCGTTGCCTTGTATGTCAGCAGGTGAAAGCTGAGCACCAGCGTCCAGCTGGCACATTGCAGCCCCTTCCCATTCCTGAGTGGAAGTGGGAGCATATCACGATGGATTTTGTAGTGGGATTACCGCGGACTTCGGCACAGCATGATGCTATTTGGGTGATAGTTGACCGACTTACTAAGTCCGCACATTTCATCCCGATTAGGAGTGATTACTCGCTTGAAAGGTTGGCACGCCTCTATATTGATATGATCGTGAGGCTGCATGGGGTTCCAGTGTCGATAGTATCAGATCGAGACCCCAGATTTACATCCCGTTTTTTGCCCAGTCTGCAGGAGGCTTTGGGTACTAGACTGAATTTCAGCACAGCGTATCACCCCCAGACGGATGGTCAGTCAGAGAGAACTATTCAGACTTTAGAGGACATGCTTAGGGCATGTGTTATGGATTTCTGGGGGAGTTAGGATCGACATCATCCGTTGGTGGAATTCGCCTATAATAATAGCTATCAGGCGAGCATTAGCATGCCACCTTACGAGACATTGTATGGGAGGAAGTGTCGTACCCCTTTTGTGCTGGGATGAGGTTGGTGAGGGATGACTCACCAATGTTGAGCTGGTAGAGGAGACGAAGGATAAAGTGAGGATTATCCGTACGCGGATGAAAGCCGCCCAGGATAGACATAAATCCTATGCAGATCGTAGGCGGCGACCTCTAGAGTTTACTGTGGGAGACATGGTATTCTTAAAGATATCTCCCTTGAAGGGAGTCATTCGATTTGGGCAGCGAGGGAAATTGAGTCCCAGGTATATTGGGCCCTTCCGTATCCTTGAGAGGGTCGGAAGTGTAGCATATAAATTAGAGCTGCCAGCAGATCTATCGTGTGTTCACGATGTATTTCATGTCTCAGTACTTAGGAGATATCAGCCAGATCCCTCACACATTTTAGAAGCTCCGCCAGTTGAGCTTCGAGAGGACTTGAGTTTACCTGTTCAGCCCGTGACTATTCTTGATCGACAGGTCAGAAAGCTACGGAGCAAAGAGGTTCCTCTTGTCAAAGTTTTGTGGAGGAGCGAACAGGTCGAGGAACAAACCTCGGAGCCTGAGGAAGCCATGAGGAAACAGTACTCCTATCTATTTTCTGTATAGTTTTCTTTTAGTCTCGAAGACGAGACTTGTTTTTAAGGGGTTAGAAAATGTAATACCCAATTAAAAAAAAAAAAAAAAAAAATTAGGGCTTTAAGCCCAATTTTCTCCCCTCTCTCTCTCTCTCTTTCCCCCTCTCTTCTTTCTCTCTCCCTCTCCCTCTCTCCTTTTCTTCTCTCTTCTCCCGATCCCCCGCCGCCGCGCCTCTCTCTCCCGCTGCCGTCCTCCGCCGAGCGCGATCGGAGCGCACCAGCCTGCGCTGCACCACAGCGAGCGCACCAGCGTGCGCAACAGCGCCAGAGTGCGCGGCAGTGCGAGCCCTGCACGAGCTCAGCACGCGAACCCAGCCTGTGCGCGAGTTAAGCGCGAGCAGCCCGCGACACCCAGCGCGCGACCCCAGCGCGCCTCAGCACACCCTAGCACGAGCCAGCGTGCACTCCAGCGCGCGATCCACTGCTCCAGCACGCTCCAGCTTGCGACCCACAGCGCGACCAGCGCACGATGCAGCTTGCGAGTGCGCTTCAGCGCGCGAGCCAGCGCCAGCGCCAGCACGAGCGCGAGAGCGCGATCCGGCTTGCCAGGCCGCAGGCCCACTAGGCCGCAGGCCCACCAGGCCGCAGACCCATCAGGCCCGCCGGCCCACCAGGCCCGCCAGCCCATCAGCCCGCGGCAGTCCGTGAGCCTCTGCGAAGGTAAATGACTCTAAGTTTCGATTTTCGCATTTGGGTTTCGAAATTCTTTAGTATTGGACTTAAATTGTTCGCAATTGTTTCAAATCTGGAAACATTCAGGTTTTAGACCAAACCAACGGGCGAACGAAAGCTAAATTTGAGATCCGAAGAATCCTAGGTGAGAGAAATGAAATCTCTTCAACCCTTGAATAAACTTTGTCAAATTAGGTAGCATTAGTTGATTTGTTTATAAATTGAGGAATTTAGGGTTCGTACGAAATTAAGAAAAACGATAAATCCTGACAATAGTCGAAATCTGATGAAAATCGTGATGATTGAGTAGGTTGGCTATTTTGGTGATTCGATTGAGGGGCGTCTTGTTTTGCGTATTTTGGCGTTATTGGGGAGTGCGCTACCTTCCCCAAAACGGTGAGTGGGATTTATTTCAATGCTTTTGTTTAATATGTAAATCCTATTTTACAACATTTTGATAATGAGCATGATTTGTCGTATGTTGGAAATGTTTTGACTGGTTTTAAAATTGACTTTTGTGAACCGTTGGAGTGTCCAAAAACTGTATTGAATTATGAAATTATGCATCCATGTGGTTGAAATGTATAATGTGCCATTTTATGCTCTATGTTGCATTGGTTTATGAACCTGACTTCGGCACATTTTGATATGATATTGATTTTGGCTTTGAGAGCTTTGATATGTATTGTTCCGTAGCTACGAAGGACACCGTGAGAGACGCTTTGGTGGCGTCCGGATATGCCTAGGCCTGGGGTATCCCACGAGTTGTCGTGATTTGATTATCTACACGGTACTAGCCAGGTTGAACCCGAAAGGGGGAGGATTTGGATTTGGATTGGATATCCTCTCCAAGTCTAGCACCTGGACGAGGTTCGTCGCCAACGCCGGGGTAGAGAGCACTTTAAAGAAATTTGCATATAACACCCCCGGTGCGCCTGTCATAGGTCGCGGTAGACCTCTACCAGGACATTTTCGGCTGGCAGCTCTATGATTTTAATGACAGCGCTTTGGATGCATATTTGACTTGAAAATACGTGAAATGATATATTGTTGAAATGAAGAGCATGATGATTTGAAATATGATTTATATGCTTATGTTTTGACACTCCAATTTCACACTCTATATTTGACGATTGCATTGACCCACTCACTCACTGAGTATTCTTTCCCGAGTACTCACCCCTCATTTCCCTTTTGTTTCAGAGATAGTATTTGACAAGGAGTGTCGCTTTTAGGACGCTCAGTATCTTTGGGAGATCAGGTTTGGATTTGAGGAGTTATTGTGTATTTCCGCTGCAAAATTTGTATTGGTGATGTATATGTATTTTGAGGTCTATAGATGACCATTTTTTTATAATTCTGGGATGACTGTATAAATATGGATATTTAATTTGTGGAACTCTCATATCACTGCATAACATTGCATTGAGGCATTTCTTTTTCATTGCGTCTATATTTGGGAATGTGTCATGTCTTAGAAGTGTCCTCTAGGATCGCTCGGTGCCTCCTCTAAATCACAGGAGGGGCAACTGGCGGCTGTCCATGCCTTTGACGGGGGCATGGCAGTAGAGGTCTGTGGTTAGGACTGTGGAGAATTGTTTGTTAGCCTTGCATTGCCCTGGATTGTGCAGTATGGATGATCTGGTTTGTTGTTGAGGATAATTTATGCATTTTGAGGCCGGGATGGCCCCTTTTGGACAGGTAACATGTTTATTTTAATATGGGAAACCTCCGATATATGGGGAGGTTATGTCCGATTTTCTGTAAAAATACAGCCGGCATCCAGGGTAACGGGCGGCTGCTCACGATCCCGGTTCGGGGCGTGACACTTAAACTCAAATCCCAAATTCTGAATGTTTTTAAGCATTCGTCAAATCAAACTCTAAGAGAAACTATTCGAATCAAATCTGTACGATTCTATCATCTAGAATAGCTCAATTTATATAAAATCCTATATTTGAACTAATTAATTTCATATAATGTCAAACAATGCATTTCAATCTATTCTAACATTCATCCTAACATATGCAATACACTTTTACTCTAATTTATCCTAAATTTGTCCAAATAAATCGAGAGAGTTAGAAATCCTCACGTAGGGTCCCTCGGGTTGCAAATCTAGTTTTCGTTCGCCCGTCATATTAATTTAAAACCTATAATATTTTCAATTTTGAAACCATGTTAACGACTAAATCAATTTTTAACACAAAACCACATCTAATACAGCCGTTACCTACAGTGAAGGATTTCTGCGAGAATGGCAGATGCTCTCAAAGGAGAAAGCCGGTGCGGGCAAGCGGGCCGTCGCGGGCTCGCGGGCTGGCCCGCTAGTGGGCTCGCAGGCTCGTAGCCCGGCTTGCTGGCAATAGTGGGCTTCGCGGCCCGCAGTGGGTTCGCGGGTCAGCAGTGGGCTTCGAGGCCTGGCGGGCGCTCATGGGCTAGGGCTCGCGCTCACGAGAGGATCGCGTGCTATGAGGCACGTGCGCTCGCACTCGTTCTGGGGTAAGGTCGCGTAGTGGGTTGCACGCTGGAACGCGCTGTGCTCGCGCAGAGGGCGCGCTGGAGTGCTCACGTGAGGGAGGTCGCACAGTGCTTTACGCTGTCGCGCTCTGGTGCGCTCGCGGTGGTGGCGCGCGGAGGAGGAGACCGAGAGGGAGATCGCGAGAGAGAGTGAACAGCGGAGAGAGAGAGAAACTGAGAGGGAAGGATAGAGAGAAAGCGGTGGCGATAGCCGTTGGGTGGTGGCGGGTTGCGGCAAAGAGGCGCGAAACAACCGCGGAGGAGGGCGGCGGCCGCGGGAGGTGAAGGGTCGGGGAGAGAGAGAGACAGATTAGGGCTTTTAGCCCTAATCTGACAAGGGGGAGGGAGTGTCGCGTTTAGGGCCAAAACACGGCGTTTCCTCCTTCCTCTCTCTTTTTTTTTTTTTTTGAAAAAAGAATATATATTTCAAAACCAATACATTGTTCGGACACCGAGTGTCGGTATTATATTTTCTAACCGCCTAAAAACAAGTTTCGTTCTCAAAACTAAAAGAAGGCTAAACAGCAAATAATTGGGGGTGTTGTCTCCTCATAGTCTCTTTAGGCTTCCAGATCTCTTCCTCGACCTGATCGCTGTGCCATAGCACTCGGACAAGAGATACCTCCCTGTTCCGTAGCTGCCGGATCTGCTAGTCAAGTATGGCCACTGGCTAAATAGGTAGACTCAAGTCCTCTCATACCTTTACTGGCGGAGGCTCCAAAATATGCGAAAGATCTGGGATGTACTTCCTCAACACTGATACATGGAAGATATCGTGGATTCGAGATAACTCGTCTGGCAGCTCTAGTCTGTATGCCACGCTCCTAACCCTACTTAGGATACGGAATGAGCCAATGTACCTAGGGCTCAACTTGTCCCGTTGTTGATATCAAATGAGTCCCTTCAAGGGAGAAATCCTCAAAAATACCATATCATCCACCTCAAACTCTAAGGGTCGGCATCTCCAATCCGCATATACCCTCTGTCTATCCGCATATACCCTCTGTCTGTCTTGGGCGACTTTCAACCGCTTACGAACCACCCTAACCTTTTCCTTAGTTTTCTCGACTAACTCAACATTGGTAAGGCGCCTTTCGCCTATCTCATCCCAGTACAACGGGGTACAACACTCTCTACCGTAAAGTGCCTCATAGGGTGACATGCCGATACTGGTTTGATAACTATTATTTTATACAAACTCCACTAGCGCTAAATGCCTATCCCAATTACCCCAAAAATCCATAACACAAGCCCGAAACAAATCCTCGAACGTTTGAATGGTCCTCTCTGACTAACCATCTGTCTGTGGGTGATATGCTGTGCTAAAACTGAGCCGTGTGCCCAAAGCTTCCTGCAGCTTGGGCCAAAATCAAGAAGTGAATCTCGGATCTCTATCTGAGACTATGGACACAGGAACCCCATGTAGTCTGACGATTTCATCAATATACAGACGTGCCAATGTCTCCAGTGGAGAGTCGCTGTGTATCGGGATGAAATGTGCAGACTTGGTGAGTCGATCAACTACCACCCAAATGGTATCATATCTGGCCTGAGTCCGCGGCAATCCCATAACAAAATCTATAGTCACATATTTCCACTTCCATATGGGAATGGAAAGAGGCTGTAGTAAACCCGTTGGCCTCTGATACTCAGTCTTCACCTGCTAACAGACTAAACATCTAGCTACAAACTCCGCAATATCCTTCTTCATACCTGGCCACCAATAGCTGCCCCGAATAGTTCGATACATCTTTGTACTACCCGAGTGTATGACATAGGCCGAGGAGTATACCTCCTCTAATATGGACCTGCAGTGATCCTTATCAATAGGTATAGCTACTCTATTTCGATAAGTTAGAAATCTATTACTACGGACTCTGAAATCATCTATATCACCTCTGCGGGCTCTCTCAGTAAGAGTCTGGAGCTCAGTATCAGTACCCTGAATCTCCCTAATACGGTCCAATAGCATCGACCTGACCTCAAACCTGGCTAGCAGAGTGCCATGATCATCACTAGCCAATCTGACTCCCAAATCCCGGAGTCCCATCAAACAAATGAGGTATGCCGTATTGTTCTCCTAAGATGATTAAGCTGATTTCTGGCTCAAGGCATCAGCAACCACATTGGCCTTACCCGGATGATAATCAATGACATGATCATAATCTTTAAGGAGTTCCAACCATCTCCTATGTCTCAGGTTAAGTTCTCGCTGGATGAATAAATATTTCAGACTTTTATGATCAGTATACACCCGGCAAGTCACCCCGTACAAGTAATGATGCCATATCTTCAATGCAAAGACTATGGCCGCAAGCTCTAGATCGTGTGTCGGATAATTCACCTCATGTTTCTTTAACTGTCTAGAGGCGTAGGCGATCACCCGACCATTTTGCATCAAAACACAGCCTAACCCCTGTCGGCTAACATCACTGTACACTGTGTACTCCCGACTGTTGGTGGAAAGTGCCAAAATCGAAGCTATAATCAACCGTTGTTTGAGCTCTTGAAAACTCGCCTCACAACGGTTATCCCATACAAACTTGATATCTTTTCGCGTCAATTACACAATGGAACAACTATCCAGGAAAACCCCTCAACAAATCTGTAGTAATACCCGGCCAGACCAAGAAAACTCCTGATCTCAGTCCCTATCTGCGGCTGCTCCCATCTCGTAATGGCATCGACCTTCTGCGGATCAACAAAAATCTCTTCCGCAGAAACGACGTGCCCAAAAAATCCAACCTGTTTTAGCCAAAATTCACATTTTGTGAATTTAGCATACAGCTGCTTATCGCGGAGGATCTGTAAAACGGTGCGAAAATACTGAACATGATCCTCGTTACTCCACGAATACACCAGTATATCGTCTATGAAGACTATGACAAATTAGTCCAGATAGTCGTGAAAAACTCTGTTCATCAAGTCTATGAATGCAGCGGAAGCATTAGTTAGTCCAAACGGCATGATTAAAAATTCGTAATGCTCGTATCGAGTGTGGAAAGCTGTCTTTGGCACATTTTGACTCCTAATCCGCAACTAATGATATCCCGATCGAAAATCAATTTTCGAGAAAACTCAGGTACCTTGCAATTATCAAACAAATCATCTATGTGAGGTAGCAGATATCTGTTCTTCACAGTCACCCAATTAAGCTACCTGTAATTCACACATAATCTCAGTGAGCCATCCTTCTTCTTTACAAACAGCACTGGAGCGCCCCAAGGGGACGTGCTAGGACGGATAAACCCCTTATCTAGTAACTCCTGCAGTTGGACCTTGAGCTCTTTCAGCTCAGCCGACGCCATCCTGTATGGCGGCATAGAGATGGGGGTAGTCCCCAGAGTTGAATCGATCTCAAAGTCAAACTCCCGAACCTGTGGTAATCCGGGTAGCTCCTCGGGGAAAATATCAGGAAAGTCCTGTACTACTGGGACATCCTCCAATCTCGGTCCCTGAACAGTGGTGTCTATGATGTGAGCCAGGTAAGCCGCACACCCGCGGCGAATCATGCGTCTGGCCTCCAAAATTGAAATGACACAGCGGGGAAAAACCCGCCTCTCTCCCTAAAAAATCAACACTAGCTGATCGGGTTTTCGAAACTCCACCTGCTTCTTAAAGCAGTCAACTGAAGCCCGATGCATATGTAGCAAATCCATCCCCAAGATCGCATCAAAATCAGTAATGGCGAGAGGAATTAGATCTGCCTTCAGCACGGTATCCCCAACTTTGATCTCACATTCTCTATACACTGTGCCGCGCACAATCTACTCACTCAGAGGAGTGATGACCAATATCTGCTCATCCAAAGGTAAGAGCGGCCTGTCAGAATGTCGAAAAAATTGATCGCTCACATACGAATAGTTAGACTCCGTGTCAATAAAGATACGAGTATTTATTCCGAAAATAGGTAGAGTACCTATCATTGAACAAAATGCACATAGAATTAGAATAATTTCAAACTTGATATATATATATATGTCAAAATAGTTGAACCTCTAAAACTTTTACAATTTCAGTGTACAAAGATGTCAGAGTAGTATCATGTCGACAAAAGGGTACATAACATAAAATACCTATACGACTATTACGATACAATGCTGACATCCCCAAAAGAAGTAGAAATACGAATATAGATCCTATTCTACAGGATCAGAAGGAGAAGTACCTATGATGATGTTAGGGTTCGCCTAGGCGTCCTCCTGCATCATGGCATAAACCTGGGCCTGAGCCCTAAGCTACTGTCATGCCTAGGTCTGCATTGTATTACTCCCGGTGGTCACCCTGGGAGTAAAAGATGCTGGCCGAGCAGGCTACCCCTGTAGTCCCATATGAGGAGTACTATTACGACTCTGTGAACTCTGTCCTCTACATCCTAACTCAAGGCAGGAACTCCTGATATGCCCCAACTTCCCACAGTGGAAACAAGTGACCGACACTGAACAAGCTCCTATTGAATGTGACCTATTGCACCTGCGGCAATAAGGATGTCGCTGAGCAGTATACTGTGCAGGGTGAGTCGGAGCGGGCTGTCTGAACCCCTGGGAGTACTGTCCCCGTCCTAGCTCAAGAAATCCAGATCCTAATCCGCCTCTATGCGAACTGGATCCCCTGCCCCTCTTAGAGTTCTGCACAAAATGAGACTTCTCTTTCTTTCTTTTCTGCTCTCTGCTCTCTCTCTACCTAGTCTCGGCGTAGACCAAAGCCTCCGTGTGGTGAGCAGAGTCTATCACCTCAGCCAGTGTAAACTGTGGAGTAACAGTCATATACCTCTTTATGCTTATTTTAAGACCGTCCTCGAATTTGAAGAGCAAATACTGAGGTGTGGCCAAATCCGATACGAATACAGCAAGTCTCCGCATATCTGCCTCATACTCCGAGACAGATCTGGACCCTCTGTGTAAGCCGTCCCAACTCTGACCTCATCCTATCCTGCTGGTAGAGTGGGAAGAATCTGTGTTCAAACTCCCGAAGGAAGTCGTCCCACCGCAGTGGCTCTATCGCCTCATCAGTGAGGGACTCCCACCATAAGAGAGTCTCTCCTTCTAATAATCGCTATGCCACTTTCAGGTAGAGCTCCTCTCCAATCTCCAGATCGGTCAAAATCCTGCGAGTGCGGTTAATCCAATGTTTGGCTACCGTAGCATTACCAAGCCTCGTGAAATCAGTGCACCCCAGCTGACGGGCCTCCTTAACCAATTGAGTCAACTCATGTATCCGTCTAAGAGCAGCCGATGTGGTCTTACTCGACTCGTACAAAGTAGAAGGACAGGCCACCGGCGGTGGAACCGGTGCCGAAGGAACTGATGCTGCTGCAGGTGCAGGTGCCACTATAAGAGGTGGTGGGGGCGGAATTTGGACTCCATGCGAAACGTACCACTCGTACACCTGCCGAAAGGCGTCGAGTGTGGGTACGGGAGTCTTAGCCTGAGCAGCTGGCTGAGTAGGTGCCGGTGGTCGCACGCGAGTCGAGGAACAATCCTCCGGCTCGTCTAATTCCTCTGGTGGGGCAAAACAGGTACTCCGTCGGGTCGTCATACTTCTACAAGAGAAGAATTCTTATTAGGTATCGTTCAAAGAATAGACATGGTTCAAGAAATTTGGGTTAGTCACATCTTGACTACCCTCACAAAGAATGGAATCCAATCCAAAAAAAAAAACATGTTAGGTTAGACACAACCATATTTAATCCCCTAAAATGGATGAACTCATATACCTATCACCATGTACTGGGACTTCATGACTGTATGAAACTCTCATGTATTGAGAACTTTAAACACAAATACACTTGGGAATGTTTTCAAGACTCTCTTCCTACATAGCTCTCAACCTAGGCGCTCTGATACTAATCCAACTGTCACGTCCCGGACCGGGATCGTGAACGGCCGTCCGTTGTCTTAAATGTCGAATGTATTTTTATAAAAAATCGAGCAGAATCTCCCCATATTTCGGAAGTCTCCCAAATACAATTAATTCCATATAAATCACAACTATCCTGTAAAATAAACAAATGGTCATCTCGATCTCTCCAAAATCAACCAATCCCACAGCTAACATTCAGAATAACGCAAGGCTATACAAATTTCTAGCAACCTAGCCACGGACCTCTACTGCCATGCCCCCGTAAAAGGCATGGATAGCCGTCAGTCACCCCTCCTGTGATTTAGAGGTGGCACTAAGTGATCTTAGAGTACACTTCTAAGACATAACACATTCCCAAGTACATACACAACGAATAAGAAATGCCTCAATACAATGTTATGCAATGACATGAGAGTTCTATAATTTAAATGTCCATATTTATACAGTCATCCCAAAATTATACAATGGTCGTCCATAGATCTCAGAATGCATATACATTACCAATACAAATTTTGCAGCAGAAATATATAATGACTCCTCAAGTCTAAACCAAATCTCCTAATGATATTGAGCGTCCTAAAAGCAATGCTCCTTGTCAAGTACTAGTTCTGAAATAAGAAGGAAAATGAGGGGTGAGTACTCGGGGAAGAATACTCAATGAGTGAGTGGGTCAATGCATTCGTCTAATATGAAGTATGAAGTTGGAGTGTCAAAGCATAAGTAGACGAATCATATTTCAAATCATCATGCTTTTCATTTCAACAATATATCATTAGCACGTATTTTCAAGTCAACATGCATCCAAAGCATTGTCACTAAAATCATAGAGCTGTCAGCCGAAAATGTCCTAGCAGAAATCTACCGCGACCTATGACAGGCATACCGGGGGTGTTATATGCAAGTTTATTTAAAGTGCTCTCTATCCCAGCGTTAGTGATGGATCTCGTCTAGGTGCTAGACTTGGAGAGAGTATCCAAATCCTCCCCCTTTCGGTTCAACCTGGCTAATACCGTATCGTTAATCAAATCATGACAACTCGTGGGATATCCGAGGTCTAGGTATATCTGGATGCCACCAAAGCGTCTCTCACGGTATCCTTCGTAGCTACGGAACAATACATACCCAAGCACTCACGGCCAAATCCAAAATCGTATCAAAATGTGCCGAAATCAGGTTCACAAACCAAATGCAACATATAGCATAAAATGGCATATTATACATTTCAACCACATGGATGCATAATTTCGATCTTTCAACACAGTTGTTGGACACTCTATCGGTTCACAAAAATCAATTTCAAAACCAGTCAAAACATTTCAAGTACACTTCAACTTATACTCATTTATCAAATATTTTAAAATAGGGTTTACACATTAAACAAAAGTATTGAAATAAATCTCACTCACTATTTTAGGGAGGATAGCGCACTCTCCAATAAAACCACAACACATAGAATCAAAGCTCCCCTCAATCGAATTACCAAAAAAGCCAACATAATCAAATCATCACAATTTTCATCAAATTTCCGACTATTTTCAGGGTTTATCATTTTCCTTAAGTTCGTACAAACCCTAAATTCTTCAATTTATAAATATATACCAATGTCATCAATTTCGTTCCATTTTCAACGTATCGAAATCTATTTTCATAATATAGACGTATTTTAATTTCCTATATGTAGGAAAATTTATAATGAAAAGACTGTATCAATCCTTAAACTCAAATCTCAAATTCTGAATGTTTTTAAGCATTCATCAAATCAAACTTTAAGAGAAGCTATTTGAATCAAGTCTGCACGATTCTATCATCCATAATAGCTCAATTTGTATAAAATCTTATATTTTACCTAATTAATTTCATATAATGTCGAATAATGCATTTCATTCTATTCTAACATTCATTCTAACATATGCAATACACTTTTAGTCTATTTTACCCTAAATTCGTCCAAATAAATCGAGTGAGTTAAAAATTGTCATGTAGGGTCCCTCGGGTTGCAGATCTAGTTTTCGTTCGCCCGTCAGATTAATTTAAAACTTATAATATTTTCAATTTTGAAATCACGTTAACGACTAAATCAATTTCTAACACAAAACCACATCTAATACAGCCATTACCTGCAATGAAGGATTTCTGCGAGGATGGCAAATGGCTCTCAAAGGAGAAAGCCGGTCGTGGGCTCCTGGGCCATCTCGGGCTCGCGGGCCGGTAGGCTGGTGGGCTAGCCCGTTAGTGGGCTCGTGGGCTCGCGGGTCAGTAGTGGGCTTTGTAGCTTGGCGGGCGCTCACAGGCTAGGGCTCGCGCGCTGCGGCGTGCTCACGCTGGGGCGTGCTTGCGTAGTGGGTCACGCGCTGGAGCGCGCTGTCCTCGCTCAGAGGGTCGCACTGGAGTACTCACGCGAGGGAGATCGCGCAGTGCTCTGCACTGTCGCATGCTGGTGTGCTCACGGTGGTGGCACGCGACAGAAGCGCGCGACGGAGGAGACCAAGAGGGAGATCGCAAGAGAAAGGGAACAGCGGAGAGAGAAAGAGAAACTGAGAGGGAAGGATAGAGAGAGAGCGGTGGCAATGGCCGTTGGGTGGAAGCGGGTCGCAGCGGAGAGGCGCGAAACAGCCGCGGGAGGTGAAGGGTCGGAGAGAGAGAAAGAGGAAGAGAGAGAGAGGGAGAGAGAGAGATAGATTAGGGCTTTTAGCCCTAATCTGACAAGGGGAAGGGAGTGCCGCGTTTCAGGCCGAAACACGGCGTTTCCTCCTTCCTCTCTTTCTATTTTTTTTTTCTTAAAAAGAATATATATAAAAAAAAAGAATATATATTTCAAAACCAATATATTGTTCGGGTACCGAGTGTTGGTGTTACACAATGGATCCAGAGATAGAGGTGCAACCATAGGAGCCCGAGCTCCTACTCTTCTTAGAGTTTTACCCTGATACAAATTCGGACTACTTCTTCTTTCCTTGACCATCTCTCACCTTCCCTATTTCTTCTACAAGGCCAACTCCAAAATATCTTGAAAGGAATCGATTTTGGTCACCAACATCTTTTCTCGAATGTTCAAGTTCAAGCCATCCTCAAAATTAAATCTAATATACTCCTCGAAGGCTATATTCAGAACAAAGGAGGACAGTCTTCTCAGCTCAATCTCATACTCCACCACCATCTTATTACCTTGGTAGAGATGGAGAAACTCCATCCTTTTTAAGTCTCAATGAAACTAAGTATAATATTTCTCACTAAATTCCTGAAGGAATTCGCTTCAAATAATTGGTGTCAGAGACCTCTCTCTCAAATTATCCCACCATACTCTGACATCTTCATCTAAGAGCTTCACAACCACTATGAGCTTCCTCTTATCATCAAACTCCATGTCAGCCAACACTTCTCGGACTCATTTGACCCAACTCTTGGCTACTGTGGTATCATAAGTTCCCAAAAATGTGCCACATCCCAATTATCAAGTCTCCTTGAGCAACTTGGACAACTCAATAGTTGATCAGGTGGCCGGTGTAGCAATGGAAGTAAGGGGCACGGTGCCATCGAAGGAGTTGAGGGGACAATTGGAGTAGGTGGAGGTGGAATTGGTGTACGAGATGGTACTTCTAAATAGACGCCATATGTGTTCCACCACTCTATTGCCAAAGGGTATCTAGTGATGTTGCTACAAACTCAGATGGAGGTGTCAGATGTGTAGAAATCGGTGGAGGCATATGTGAAAACAATGCGGTATCGGGTTGATGAGGTGGAGTAAAAGAAATTTCATTCAGCTTTCTCATTTTTATTCGAGAAGGTATAGTTCTACAAAAAAGAAATTATGTTAGTACCTAAGACTAGGTGAAGAACTAAATATCTAACTCTCTAAAAATAAACTTAACTTTCTAGAATCTATAGAAGGCACTTTAAAAATCTTTTGGAAACACTTTGAGTACCAAAACTTTAGAATAATTTGAAAATAATTGAAAACTTTTAAAAACATTTAAGACTATTTGAAAACCTCTCAAACTTTTGCAAAACAAGAGTCTATACTCTAGTACAAATAAAATTATTATGGCCTGACCCATGAGTTGAGTACGCAACAACCACCGAGATACCCTGAAACACGTATGAGCCGTACTCCATGTTTTGAAATCTCGCAAGGCATCAAAACTTTCATTCTTTTTCCAAGCAAAAGCATTCAAATAACCCAATGTAAATCCAAATGAGTTCAACACAATACCAAGGACCAGCCCAGTCTATTCCTACTCAAAACATGCATGTATAAGGTTAGCCCAGCCATTCAAATTTAAATACATGCACAAAACCAATCCAGTCATTCTAATCAAATCCACAAAAATAAAACAAGTTCCAACTTAAGGGATCCAAACCAAATCAATCAAAAACAAATTCCAAGTAAACTTCCGATTAATTAAATAGGTTCTCAATATACGTATATAAAACTAAACGAAATTCAAAATCCAAAATCAAAGATAGTATCCAAAATAGTTTTTCAAAAATGGTTAAAATCAATACCTCTACAAGAGTCCACTAATACCTAAAAATGCAATCCAAAAAATTGATACCGCAGAAGTTTTATGCATTGAAATCATATCATAGTTTTCAAACAAAGAAAGGGGCTGCCAAAATACTTTGTTTGAAATTGTTTACCATGACCAAGAGCGAATCCATCAAGAGATTTTCATACATTTCACATTGATCAAATACCCCTAACCTTGGCATTGGTTTAGAACCTCTCTAGTGGTGTAAATAAGTTAGTCCAATGGGACAAAAGAGACGTCTCCGGAGTTTAACTACTTTCCCATCTAATAAAACTCTCACCATGGTATCTCATCGGGCCACACTGTGGTGGGGAATGACTATAGTCATTAATAGGGATTCGGCTCACACACCAAACCAATAAATACACAATTTCATATTTCACCAATATAGCAAATGTATCAAATTTAATTCAACTATTTTTCAAATCAAATCATACTCAATATATCCTATAAAATATCGCATATTATTCATTTACAACAAATTGAATGCATAATTATATCAAATTTATATATAGGGATATTTCACACACAAAAACATTTTAAAACTCATTTAAAAATCATGTAAAATATTTTACTGATTTAAATCATAACATACAATCCACTCATATTTTATAAATGTTAACACTCTCAATCCACAATTCAAAATTAAGTTAATCCCTCCTAAACTTTCAATTGTCTCAATGCAAGGCAATAAATACTATTTCACTATTAATTATAAATTAAATCTGGGATTAGTTTTTTTTTTTTCTAAATTTTCCTAACTCTAGATTTCCAAAGTTATCATGTCATGTTCAAATCCTTCTAATAAATATCATAGATTTAGGGAATCTATCTTCTATTTAACATTTTTCTCAATTTTATCACTATATAAACGTTAGACTCAAACCTCCAAATTTAATTCTTTCAATCTCAACAAAATAATTCAAAAACATGATAAAATAATTCAAATCTAGTTAAGATGAGAAGATTATCTTATATGAAGTCACCAATTTTGTTCTCAAGTCGAGTTATACCAAAACGCTAAACTTTTATTCTTTACGAAATCCCAAATTTTAACATAAATTACAATTTCATTCAAAAAAAAAACTCAATTATAAGTTAAAATAGAAAAATTAACTCTATTGAAATCATCAATTTTATTCCTTGAATTACTCTAGAATTCTAAATTTTCTTCTCTCTAGAAAACTCATTTCATTTACAAAACTCGATCTTTAATTGGTTTTGTTAGGAGTTTTATAAGTCTCAATGTGGGTTTATTAATAGTTTAGAGTGTAGATTAAAAGATTTTCAAGTGACCTTAGTTGATTTTTGAAGAGAGCAAAGAAAGGAGGGAGAGAGAGAGTGAGCCGAGTGGGAGAGTAGAGAGAGGTGATGGGGTCTCGGGTGATGAGAATGAAAGAAAGTGAGGGAGGAAGAGAGAGAGTGGGGGTGGGTTTTGACCTTTTTTTTCTTTTCTTCTCTTTTTCTTTTTTTATTCTTTTCTTTATTCTTTTTTGGTGTTATATTATTTTAGCTATGTATTTCTTCCTCATCGGGAAAATATGCGGATGCTCCTAGCTGATAACTGAAAGTGCCTATTTTGTTTTGGACTAGTGGATTCGTTTCAAAGGTTTGAATAGGGTGAAAAAAAAAAGGCCCTAGAAATTTGACAAAACATCATGCAGATTCAAATCGAGTCTCATATCATCCAATGGGCCGCTTGTCTGCTTATCAATACAGCTAAATTTGCAGCAATTTATTGTGGATTGACCTCGCACAGATTTTTTTTATTTTTGTTTCATTTCCTACGATCAGAATTATATTCTAATTAATTCGATTTAACTATATATAGAAATTTTATTTAAAGAATGTTATCTTAATATAATTTTTTTTATTTCTAAATTTTAAATTCAAAATTTGATTAATAAATTTAATATATTATTCTATTAGCTAAACCCCCGAGGCGCCCCCACACACATTGTGCTCTGCAAACTCTGCGTCCTTATAATCTGTAGATATTTTGACAACGAGCATTGCTGCAAGTTATTCTATAATTGCTGCAAGTTTTTCCTACTCCTGGTGCGCGTTAACAGTTGTAAGCAGAGAGTCTGTTTCTGTGATTTAAACTCTATGATTTCAAGGACTACCTTATAGTTTTGCCACATGACTTGTGTTTTTAACTAATTCGTTTTTGTGAACACTAATGGCTAGTTTTTATTTGATGCAGTACCTCACCAACCATGTACCCATGCACTGAGATCACAATAAATGTTGTTCATCAAAATCAGCTATGTGATAATTTGAGTTGGCTGGTTTCCCTGTAACTTTCAAGACTTCGACGAGCAACCATTGCCCCAAGAAAAAGATTATTCACTTTGGGCATAGATGATAGTTGTAATATTAATCAACGCAAAGGTAAAAGCAAAAACAAAAAAGCAAAAAAGTAAATAAATAAAGGACTCACCCATACAAAAAATACTCCCCGACTTAATGAGCTGCAGGGGGTAGATGATGAGAAAATTTTCACTATGTTGGAACAAGACCCTAAATCTTGACAAGAAAATTTTCACTATGTTGGAACAAAACCCTAAATCTCAACTCAAAAGTCTCTCACAAAGATGGCTCTTAAAATACCAAAAAAAAAATGATTTTCACAAAACTCACGGTTTCAACTCACAAGGAACACCCATCTCCATGTTCTAAATCCTATACATATAGAAGCATGAGAGGAAAAAGAAATCCTTCGGTATACAAAGTCGGGCGGCGCAGCAGCCCCAATTTGAAAGCGCTAAAAGGCATAACTGCACTGCGCAATTGCAACAAGAGTCAACAGAAGGAACAAGCTCAAAGCATGAATCCCACACCTAAAGTGAATTAAACAAGACGAGGAATTTGGATCATTTAATTTTAACAATCCCCCTGAACCAAATTCATCAAATGAATCTTCCAAAACTTGTGATAATAACCAAAACCTCCTCATCTTTCAAATGACCTATGTAAGTCTTAAACACCGGCACTGACCAGGTTCAAGCAATGCTTGAACATGGACACACAAATGTCTTTGTCTATCGACAAGTACGTATGTAGGGCAACCAAATATTTTCAAATTTGAGTATTTGCAAGGGGTCTGTGATATTTTTTCTCAATAGTAGTTGACGGGAAACAATTGATAACATAACAGACTGTCGAGACTGTCGAAACTGTCTTGAATGAATTAGGCAAACTAGAATTGGAGTGCATGGACTGAAAATTCTCCAATAACGTTCGATTCATGTGTTACGCCATTTTGCTGAGAGGAACCTGGAACTATTAAATGTCCCTTAAACAAAAGTTATTGAATTCATTAGAATAGAACTCTAAGCCATTATTTATAAGAAGATGCTTAATTTGCCTCTCTATTTGCGTATTTGCTTCACAACTAAAGTCTTTCTATACTTGAATGTGTCAAATATATCATTTTTCTGCTTATAGAAAGAACATTCACATTTTTATGGAATAATCATTCGTGCCCATCAACATATATCTTGCACCCATGATTGGTAAGCACCTCGGAGCTATGTCATGTTACAGTTTTTGGAGTGGGTGAGACCAGGAAAGAATATGTCATGTCATGCTATGTAACGTCCATAATTTTGCTGTGAGCATATTCACATGCTATGCCAAGATCAAATGTATGCTAGAGAAATAGAATATGTTCCTTGTATGCTTTAAATTTCACATGTAGCTCCCACATAAAGAACATGCTTTTTCTATGGTTGGCATGCCATTTAAAGTGAGTTAGAATGAGATATATTAAAGATGAGTCTAAAAAATGATGTGATGCTTCAATCCTTTGATGCTCTATACTTTCGTGATCCTTGCCATTCCATGCTCAGTCCACATTTTGTTGGAAATCAGGATGAAGAACAACAATTAAACTCAAAGATAGTATCCTGGACACCAAGGGCCCAATTCAATCTTAAGCATTTGAAGTACTAGGCTACACAATTTCCAGCAATGTGCAGATATTTCAAGTCCTAAAATTAGTCAAAGTCCAGTCCATGAGAAGTCTAGAACACAATGAGGAGAAATCCAGAACATCCCAAGAAAAGCCTGCAACACAGCCCAATCTGTCGGGCTGATAGGGCAGTGCATTGTCAATGGCAAGAAAAACTAACTGTTGGATTCCAACGGCCAGAAAAGCTAGCCGAAAGTGTCATGTCCCTATCCCCGCGTCTGACAAGCGACCTTGAAAAATGTGTAATCACCGATTTACATTCGTGTAATCACCGACATACATCCAAAGATGTGATGCCCGGCTATTATAAAACCATTTTCAAGAAAGTATACAAAATATTTAAATTCAAAAACACGTAAACGATAAATATATTTTTAACATTTTAAAACATGTCTTTCAAATTACAAGTTTCAAATTTAAAATATATATATATATATAATATTACATGAAAAGTTTCGATTTTAAAATATCCTCCAATAGGTTTATCTACATGTTTCAAAAATCCACAACTAAAGACTAATACCAAGAGTTGGTCTCGGACGGCTCTCTTCTCGACCAGATCTAACTAACGGTAGAGTGGTTTCTATCCTTACATTTTTCCTGAAAAGAATAGAAATGAAAGAGTGAATATAAAAATACTCAGTGAATAGTGTAATAGTATATCTGTGTAAAAAAATGAATGATAAGTGTAAGAGTGTCAAACAATGTTTTCAAAACCATATTTCTGATTCAACAAAACATTATATAATCCTCTTGACATTTCTCAACAAAATCCATAATTTCCATGAAACATAATAAGTTTTCAATATGCACTTGTTTTTAAAACAAGAGCTTTGGCTCAAAATCTCTGTACCAATGGTTTTGTTCGGACCAATGGTGAAACTGTTAAAAAGTTTTCAATTATTACTAGTCATAAATATTAACCTTAATATTGGCGTTATTTCAGAACTTTCAAAATGGTGCATCCAAATTAGCCCAACAGTGATTTGGGAGCATCTCTCTATAGCGTCTACCCCCTCAAGTCTAACAAGTTCTCCATGCCACCCCATCGAATCAGACTGTGGAAGTTTAAACTAGTTATCATATATACATGGTGCACACACTCCAAATATGCACCATTTCGTAAAAAGAATATCATATGCCCAAATCAATAATGCTCTCAACTCATGAATTCAATAATAATAACCATGAAGAAATTTAGTATGGCACATTATGTCATGCCCCGACCTTCGAGTCAAGCATGCAACAACTGTCGCATTATTTCGCATACAGACAGAATTTTCCTGTATACCAGGACAACACAAGACATTCCACATGTTCAAACCTGTTTTCAAAATATTTAAAATCATACAAAGGATCAATCTGGTCCATTCAATCTCAATAGCATGCACGAGTCCAGCTCGGCCATTCCAAATTCCAATACATACTCTAAACCAATACAATCAACTATTAATTTTTTTAAAAGAAAATTTTCAAAATTCAAAATAAAAGTACAAATGTCTAACATAAACAAAAATAAGTTCGCGAAAGTAAATGTAATATCATTTACAAATTTTCAAATTGTCTAAAAGTTTATTCCACCAATACTTGCCCACAAAAAAAAGTATTAATCGAATCTAAACCAAACAGAAGTACAAAATTCTCATTTCAAAGATTTTACTATCTTAATCCCAAAAATAGAAGTTGCACCATCAATATCTATAAAAAATCAGCAAAAACACTTCTCCAATCATTCCGAACAAAGTCTTCCATCTAAACTTCCTCTGAAAAATGTGAAAGAGAGAAGTGAGTACTATAAATACTTAGTGGGTAGAGTGCAATGATACAATTGTGCAATAGGTGAGGGGTGAGTATAGGGAAGTCAAAAACTCACATGTTATAAACAACTCATTTTATAAGAAATAGTTTCAGTAAATCAAAATAATTTCAAATAAACATGCATTCACAAACTTTAAACTTTTCGAAAATCACGGGGTTTCTCTAAATAAAACACTTCTGCCCAAGTTTTGGCCTAACCCGAGTAGAATCCTATCAAGAGGTTTTCATTTTACTTATTTCGAAATACTATATCTCCTACCTTGACGTTGACTCATACCTCACCGGAGTACATCCAGATATAGCATGATTTCGGTAGAGGGAGCCACATCTGCCTCCTATGCTTATCCAACCCGAACTGCGTTACCCCGTCGGATCATTACGTGGAGGGAATGACTATAGTCATTTACCTCATGTACCATCATTTCACAAATATCCAAATCACATTCCATGTACTATGTTTCAACAAACAATTCTCAAAATTATACTAAAACATTCATGAATCAAATATCTAATAACATATGACACACATTCATTTATAAATACAATAGATGCATTTATGATTCAAATTTGCATTTCAAATATCTCACAATCACAAAAATTTATATAAAAAATATAATATCATTCAAAATCATTTATTAAAGAATTTAAAATAATTTGCTTACTTAAAGACACAGCGAACCATCCACTTAGCTCTTGGAAGGGTACTCACTCCCAATTTTAGACCAAATTAAATTCGACCCCTCTTTTTCGAATGTTTTAACCTAAAACATTGAATACAAAATAAATTAATAAATTATGAATCAACATTTGGCTAATTTGTTTTTCTTCAATATTCCAAAATTTAATTTCTAATAATTTCTTAACATAACATGCCCTAGAAAATGCTATATTTTGAACTACAATTCTTGGATTGCAATAATTCCAATTTTTACTTAAAGATTAAATATAAAACTATAACTTTTATGATCATGAATCAAGTCAATTCTAATCACACAAAAATATCCAAGTCTATGAATGTGATAGTCCTAAATTCATGATCACTTTTGCGTAGTCATCTAAAAATCATCATAACTTTTACTACACATCTCGGATTTAAGTGATTATTGTCTCATATTAAAGATAAAATATAGATATATAACATTTATGTTTAGATGTTAGCCTAAATTTGCATCAAAGATAGCTCCAATCCACAACAATGATCACGTTTAGAACATGATAGGAAGTAGGGGATTCTGCAAAACATGTTATCTTGAAAAATTCATCAAAAATTTGATTCTCAGCAAAATGCCTACTGCAATATGTCATTTTAAAGCTATGGGAATCTAGTTTCATGAAAATAAAATCAAATTTGAATTGTCTATATGCAGAAGGAGTTATGAGGGTAAGATCACAGTATACACAAGTCATTCCCGTTGTAGAAAAATCAATATTTTCAATTAAATTTCATTTTCCTCCATTATTCTAAGTTCAAATCATCTATCAATGCTTTACTTATATAATTACATAATTTTCATTCATTCCAAACCTTAAACCCAATATTTTATAATTCTAGGTTTAGGTTTCCCAAATTCAATTCGTCCAACCCTAAGAACAAAATTCAAATTTCTAATGAAAAGCTTGAATACAAATATAGGGAGGAGAAGTTACCTCTATTTCATGATCGATTTGAGTCAGGGATGTCGGATTTCAAAACTTCCTAAATTTCCCTTCGTGTGGAAACTTTAGATTTTTCCCAAAATCTGTTCCATCACAGACTCCATTGGAGTTTTGGGAGATGGTTAAGGTGGTTCAATGATGGAGAAATAAATTGTTGGAGAGAGGAAGTGAAGGTGGGCCTTCACATTTTTCTACCACGTCCTAGCACCCTTATCCAATAATTTTACTGTCACCCACAATTTTGTCTCATCATTTAGTCTCATGTTGGTGATAGTGTCTTGAATTCAGCCAATTCACTCCTTGGCCACGGAAGCATCACACATGCCAAAGAATATCTCACACCTGAGTTGTCTTGCCTCCTTGATTAGTTTTGACAACTCAACTGTAGGACGATCAGTTAATGTAACAATCAGAGGAGTAGGTGCTATGGGAACACTAGGTGCAACTGCCGACATTGGCGGAGGAGCTAAAGTTGGATGCAAAGTTTGGTACTGTGCTCCATAAGTACTCAACCACTCCATCACTTGCTGGAGGACGGCTATAGGAGAAGCAGGAATCCCGGTTAAAGAGGTCAGGTGTGTGGACACTAACGGAGGTAGAGCATATGAGGATGACTCATCTTCACGCTCTTGAGGAGGAATTTCACTCACATTCTTCATCCTTCTACGTGGAGGCATGATTATCTACAAAAGAAAAGTGATATTTAGCACATAGGGTTAAGTGAGAAACTAATTACTTAACCCCCCAAAAATGATGCTCCTAGTTCCCTAAGAATACATGGAAGACTTCTGTACATCTTTTGAAAAATCCCATTTTTTTTTAAGATCTAAATTTCAGTAGAAAAACGTTCTTAAAACTTTTGGAAAACCATTGAGGACATTTGGAGACATTTCAAATCTTCAAACATTTTAAAAATTGACCTTATCTCTGATACCAATAATGTTGTCATGCCCCGACTCTCGAGTCGAATATACAACAACCGCCATATTATCTCGGCATATAGGCAAAATCTCTCCATATTTCGCGACAACGTAAGACATTCCACCTATTCAAATTTGTTTTCAAAAAACTATTTAAAATCATACAAATGACCAACCCGATCCATCCAATCTCAATAGCATACACGAAACCAACCCGACCATTCCAAATTTCAATACATGCTCTAAACAATATAGTCAACAATTAATTTTCCAACAATAGTTGCCCACAAAAAAAATAAAGCAAATATCAATCGAATCCAAACCAAATAAAAGTACAAAATTCTCATTCCATGGATTTTACTACCTTAATCCCAAAAATAGAAGTTAGACCATCAATACCTATCAAAGATTAGCAAAAACACTTCTCCAATTGTTCCAAACGAAGTCTCCCATCTAAACTTCCTCTGAAAAATGTGAAAGAGAAGAGTGAGTACTATAAATATTCAGTGGGTGGAGTGTAATTACATAATTGTGCAATAAATGAGGGGTGAGTGTGGGGAACTAAAAAATACACATGTAATAAACAACTCATTTCATAAGAAATAGGTTCAGCTAATCGAAGTAATTTCAAATAAACATGCATCCACAAACTTTAGACTTTCCGAAAATCATGAGGTTTCTCTAAAGAAAACACTTCCGCCCAAGATTTCGCCTAACCCGGGTAGAACCCCACTAGGGGTTTTCAATCTACTTATTTCGAAATACTATATCTCCTTACTTTGGTGTTGACTTGTACCTCACCGAGGTACATCCAAATATAGGACGACTTCGGTAGAAGGAGCCACATCTGCCTCTCTCGCTCATCTAACCCCAACCACGTTACCCTATCGGGTCGCTCCGTGGAGAGAATGTGTAACACCATAAATATATATATAATAAACAAAAAAAAAAAAAAAATTCGGGATTGGGGCTAAAAAAAGCCCTAATCTCTCTTTTCCCTCTCTCCCAATCTCTCTTTTCCCTCTCTCTCTCTCTCTCTCTCTTTCTCTCCCTCTTTCCCTCTTTCTCCTCTTCTCCTCCGCTACGGCCTCTCCCTTCCGCCACCGCACCACGTCACTGCGCAGATCGGCCCTCCCGCGAGCGCTGCCGCCTTGAGCTATCACGAGCCAGCGTGAGGCCCAGCGCGCAAGCCAACGCGTGACTCAGCACGAGCCAGTGCGCGGCCCAACGCGCGAGCCCAGCGCGCCACAGCTCGCGATCTCCCGCGAGCCAGCGCGCGAGCCCAGCGCGCCACAGCTCGCGACCCAGCGCGAGCCAGCGCGCGACCCAGCTCGCGCCCAGCGCAAGCCAGCACGCGAGCCAGCGCGCGACCCAGCTCGCGACCCAGCGCGAGCCCTAGTCCGTGAGCAGGCCAGCCCACCAGCGGCCCAAGGCCCAGTCCAGCCGCGGCCCACTGCAACCCGCGAAGCCCGCTGCGGCCAGCAAGCCGGGCTGAGAGCCCGTGAGCCACCAGCGGGCCAGCCCGTCGACCCGTAGGCCCACCAGGCGGCCAGCCCATCAGCCCGCCAGCCTGCGGCCCACGACCGGCTTTCCCCTTCGAGAGCTCACCTGCATCTTCTGTACTGCAGGTAACGACTATATTTGATTGAAGTTCTAGGGTTCGGTGTTAGAAATTTAGTTGTTTCTAATATAATTGAAATTTGGTAATATTACAGGTTTTAGATCAGGTTGACGGGCGAACGAAAGCTAAATTCGGAAATCTGAGAAAACCCTAGGTGAGAGATGCAACCTTTTCAACATTTGAATTAATTCTATCGAAATTAGATCGAATTTAGATCGAGAGTTACATAATATATTGAAATGCGTGACATTCGAGGAAAAATAGACAAAAATATGAGAAATATTAGAAACTTGACCATTGGTGAGTCAGATGATTCGAAATTGAGGAAACGAGAATCTATGACGAAGTTTTGTAAATTAGGTGGGAGAAATTTGGAAGGGAAAATTTGAAAATCCCTGATTTGGCTTTTATTTGATATTAAATGTTGATAATCTGATTTAGGTTGATCTTTTGGAGACTCGAGCGGTCAGATCCGATTTGGCTTGTCAGTAGGGAGTGACTTCCCTCCCGTAGACTGTGAGTGGGACTCTAATCTCTTGCATAAAATAGTAAAACGTATTTTCTGTCGCATTTTCGATAAAACATGCTTTGGTATGCATTCGTTGACGTGTGATATTAAATGTAAAAATCTGTTTTGTGATTTTTGGAGTGTCTTGAATTATATTTACAATGACTATGCATCCATAGTTTGAAATGAATCAATAATTGTGCCATTATTTGAAAATGTATAAATTTCATTTTATACCAATGTATTGATATGCTGTTTTGAAATGAATTTGATGAGACGTATTGGCACGCAAATTTAAAAATGTTTTTGATAAACTATGTGGGTTGGATGCCTACTAGTTGTGCGATGATGTGATGATACTTGTGGGACGTTGTGCCCTGGGACGTTGTGCCCTTGTGATATTATGGGACGTTGTGCCCTTGTGATACTATGATGATTCCGTAGCTACGAAGGGCGTTTGTAGAGGCACGGGTTGCCCGGATACGCTTCTGCAGGAGGTATCCACAAACGTCATTTATTCTAAAGGTTATAGGCGCGGCCGGTTGAACCCACGTAGGGGGAGAACGTGTGTGACGCCACCGTCTAGCACCGGGCGGGGTCCTATACACGTTGATGAGTTGGCCCCAGCGAGCTCATGGCCAACGTCGGGGTAGAGAGCGTTTCAAAGTCTATGCATAATAAAACCCCCGACGCGCCTGTCCTTGGTCACGGTTGACCTTTGCCAGGACTATTTTTGGCTCGCTCTGACATTACTTGATTTTAAATGGATGCATACATGCTTGCTATCATGTGTTTGATTAAATGATTTCAAATTGATAAATATATCATGTTTTGTTGCGAAATGTAAATTATTGTTTCAAATGGTATTATTTGACACTCCAATTGTTCACCTATGCTATTTATGCTTGATATTACCCCCCTCACTCACTGAGTATCTTCCCATGATACTCACCCCTCTATTTTCTCTCTTTAGACAGGTTTATTGTGATAGAGCGACGCTACAGGCTCTAGAGCGGAGTTGGAATTTTCGACGGTGAGATTTACTTCTAATTTAGTTTTGACCCTGCGAGGTCTTGACATTGAGATCCGTAGTTGGCCATGTACTTATTTTGGGATGGCTGTATAGTTTAACTCTCATATTTCATTTGCATTGAGGCGATTGTACGTATTTGAACGTTA
Source organism: Dillenia suffruticosa (assembly GCA_033439265.1). Lineage (NCBI taxonomy): Eukaryota > Viridiplantae > Streptophyta > Magnoliopsida > Dilleniales > Dilleniaceae > Dillenia > Dillenia suffruticosa. The sequence goes on from JAVTVX010000019.1 coordinate 10,237,953, forward strand.
CTTGGGAAATGTGATATATATTGTATAAACTTGGGTCCGCTCGGTATAACGGCTGCTCATGCTCTAGTTGGGCATGACAGTAGAGGTCTGTGGTTAGGACTGCTAGAAACTTGTAGCCTTGCGTTGTTCTGGATGCTGGCGGTGGTGTTTATTGATTTTGGAGAGGCCAGGATGACCATTTATTTAAATTATAGATTGATTTTGATTATACAGGTTTAATTGTACACGGGAAACCTCCGATTTATGGGGAGGTTCTGCCCGATTTTCTGTAAAAATACAGCCGGCATCCTAGGGCAACGGGCGGCTGTTCACGATTCCGGTTTGGGGCGTGACAGAATGACTATAGTCATTTACCTCATACACTGTCTTTTCACAAATATCCAAATTACATTCCGTATGTCATGTTTCTACAAAAAATTCTCAAAATCATACCAAAACATTTATTAATCAAATATCCAACAACATATGACACACATTCATTTATAAATACAATGGATGTATATGTGATTCAAATTTTTATTTCAAATATCCCACAATCACAAAAATTTATATAAAAAATATAAAATCATTCAAAATCATTTATTAAAGAATTTAAAACAATTTGCTTACTTAAAAATACAATGAACCATCTACTCAACTTTTAGAAGGGTAATCACTTCAAATTTAAAAGCAAATTAAATCCAACCCCTCATTTTCAAATGTTTTAACCTAAGATATTAAGTACCAAATAAATCAATAAATTATGAATCAATATTTGGCTAATTTGTTTTTCTTAATATTCCAAAATTTTAAGTTCCAATAATTTCTTAACATAACATGTCCTATAAAAGACTATATTTTGAATCACAATTCTTGGATTGCGATAATTCTAATTTTTACTTAAAAATTAAATATAAAACTATGACTTTTATATTCATGACTCAAGTCAATTCTAATCATACAAAAATATCCAAGTTTATGAATGTGATAGTCCTAAATTCATGATTATCTTTGCGCAGTCACCTAAGAATCCCATAACTTTCACCACACATCTCGGATTTAAATGATTCTTATCTCAAATTAAAGATAAAATATAGATCTATAACATTTATGTTCAGATGTTAACCTAACTTTGCCTCAAAGACAGCTCAAATCCATAACACAAATCATGTTTAGAATAGGATAGGAAGCAGGAGATTCTGTAAAACATGTTATCTTGAAAAATTCATTGATTCTCAGCGAAACGTCTACTACAATATGTTATTTTAAAGCTCAGGAGTCTAGTTTCATGAGAACAAAATCACATTTGAATTGTCTATATAAGAAGTTATGAGGGTAAGATCACAACAAACACAAGTCATCCCCCTTGCAGAAAAATCAATATTTTCAATTAAATTTCACTTTCCTCCATTATTCTAAGTTAAAATCATCTATCTATACTTTACTTATATAATTACACAATTTTCATTCATTTCAAACCTTAAACCCAATATTTTATAATCCTAGGTTTAGGTTTCCCAAATTCAATTTGTCCAACCCTAAGAACAAAATTCAAATTTCAAATGAAGAGCTCGAATACAAATTTAAGGAAGAGAAGTTACCTCTATTTTATGATCGATTTGAGTCGGGAATATTAGATTTCAAAAATCCCTAAATTTTCCTTGTGTGGAAACCTTAAATTTTTCCCAAAATATCTTCCATCACAGACTCCATTGGGGTTTTGGGAGATAGTTGAGGTGGTTCAATGATGGAGAAATAAATTGTTGGAGAGAGGAAGTGGAGTTGGTGGTTGAGATGAATGAAAGCAGAGGGTTGCAGAAGTGAGAGCGCAAGGAGATGAGAGAATGCGAGAAAAAAAGAATTCGGGTGAGGAGGAATGAAAAAGTAAAGGTGGGATTTTTTTTATTTTTTTTCTCTCTCTCTCTTTGGCTTTTCTTGGTGTTACGCATTATACATTTCAAGTGCATAGATTTTATGCCTCAAAATTAAGATATTTTCAAGAGACACTTCACAATCACAAAATATTATATAAATTCAAATTAAAAATCATTTTAGAAAAGTTAAGAAAAATATTTTCTCATTCACAAATACAACAATTCATCCACTTACAGTGTTATAAAAGGTATTCACTCCAAGATTTCTCTACCATAAGGACCTTGCCTCAATTAGTTTTATCCAACTCTTAAGAGACATCATCCTGTGATCACAATCATCAATATTAATCAATTCAAAGTCAATTCAAAAACTCTAACATTCTATACCTATTTTTTTCTCACTGAATGTGACATTAAAATTTTCAAATCTAAATGGACAAATAGTTAAACAAATTAAATCTTGGGATAGAAAGTGTATAATATCTTAATTTTATCTTCAAAGGATTCTTCCAATTCATGTTACACCAAACCCTTGATTCTCCACTTTTTGTGACAGCTCTAGATACTTAAACTTTTCTTCAAAATCAAGGTTAAAATCTAGTTTTGGGGAGTTGGATGGATAGTTTGGAACCTTTGATCTTGAGATTTGTGATGGATCGATTGGGTTTGGGAGATAAAGGAAGAATAGTCTAAAAAGTGAGATGAAATTTTTAGGTCTCATGGGTTTTGGAGTCTCCTTTCTACTTTTATTTCCTAACCCTTTTTCAACATTTGCTTAATATCTTTCTCACACTTCTAAATTGTACAAATACCAAATATATCCTTTTTAGGTTATTGGAAAAAGTTAATCCTATGAATTTAAACACTTGAAACATTGTTTTGCCAAAAAAATGTGTTTGATAAATGAGGAAAAAAGTTGGAATTTATAAAAAATAAATTAAAAATAATAAAAATTTATAATATTCAAAATATGAGACATAATATAAATTGGGTTTAAATGGCTTAGTGGACTAAAGCTTTGTGGGGAACTTCGAGAGCTAAGGTTTAAGTCCCCATGACTACAAGTCTCGCCATTTCCATTTGCATGCAAGGGAGCCGAGAGGTAAATGGGGAAGCCTAATGTAGCAATCACCAAGCCGAGAGATAAATGGGAATAGAGTATACCGAGAAATAGAAATCACCAAGAGAAATAGAGCTATGTACCGAAAAAATAGGAAAAATAAGAGTAATATACCGAGAGGTAACAGACTTGGGAAATAGTGTGGTGTACTGAGAGCTAACAATTACCAAAGAATAGTAATCACCAAGAGAGATAGTAGAGTGTACCAAGAGATAGCAATAGAGTAGTGGACCGAGAGATAGCAATCATTGAGAGGCCGAGAGATAAATCAAGATTCGAAAAAATAATCCACCAAACGTTAAACCTTCATCGAGTAAATCTATTTCTCACAGAGAAATTAAATTCTATCGAACACAAATTACTCTAGTATCTGAAAACTTAAAAATTATGAATTGAGAGTCCGTCAACCGAGAGTTAGGAAGTTTCTGTGCAACTCAAAAGACAAAATCAACATTTTTATTTAAATTTATTATTCTCCTATATTTATCAGATATAGAAATCTCAAATGGTTGTTTAAAGTCAACATTACAACTGGACTTTCCAGGTGTTGCAGAAACTCTCTTCCCTAAGCCTATCTCCTATCTAACATGGCTCAAGTATCAGAAGGCCCAAATAAGCCAAAGTCGAGAAATCCATAATAGGTCAAAAAAACTAGCCTAGGATACCAAGGGTCAAATCCAATCTCAAGCCCTTGAAGATGTGGTTTGTAATCTTTCTAGCATTTTTGCAACACTTCAAGTCCAAAGTAGGTCCAAGGAAGTACACAAGAAGCACAGGAAGTGGTCCAATCTGAAGGCAGATTGTGTAGGAAAGTTCCCAATGGCTAGAAAAAACTAGTTGTAGGGAACCTATCTCCAAGGGCTAGTTTAGAGACAATCATCCTCTTCCTCTCTCTACTAGCTAGTTCTCTCTTTCTAATAGCTAGTAGCAACCACTACTAGAAAACACGAATTCAACGATAGAAATTACTGACGAAAAAAAATCGGTCATAAATAACGACGGAACTGCGACGGATTTTTTCGGTCGCTAAAAAATCCGTTACTAATCCCTCATTAATAGGGGCCGAAAGAAAAAAAATAAAAAGAAAAAAAAAACTATCAGCGACGGATTAGCGACAAAAAAAATGTGTCGCTAATCCGTCACTAATAATATTCAAAGGTAAAAAAAAAAAAAGAAATATTAGTGACGGATTTTTTTTATCGCTAATAATATTCAAAGGTAAAAAAAAATGAAAAAAAAAAAACTATCAGCGACTGATTAACGACTGATTTTTTCCGTCATAAAAAAAATCTGTTACTAATCTGTCACTAATAATATTCAAATGTAAAAGTAATTTTTAAAAAAATGAACAATCAGCGACGGAAATTTTTCATCGCTAATCCGTCGCTGATAGTTTATTTTTTTATTTTTTTATATTTTATATTTTATTTCACTTTTTTATTTTTTCTTTTCTTTTATTATTTTATAATTTTTTTCTTTATTTTTTCTTTAATTTTTTTTTTTTATTTTATAATTTTATTATGTGAGAGTGAGATAAATATTATAAAAAAAGTGAAAGTTAGATAATAATAATAAAAAAAATAAAAATACTTCACAAAAAACATTATGGTCTAGTAGTCGTAACACTCAAACATCGCCGCCTATACCTAAGTTTGATTCCGGGTGAAGGCAGCTTTTGCAAAAAAAAAGAGGGAGACAGGGCGCACGTGGAGGCAGGGGCGCATGCAGGCATGTAAGGAGCGTGGGCCCGTTCCAAGCGCCAAGAATCAGCGATGGAATATTTCCGTCGCTGATAGTTTTGCTTTTAGAGACGAAATTTTTAACGACAGAATTTTTAGCGACAGAAAAAATCCGTCGCTAATATTTTTACAAATTTTTTACTATCAGCGACGGCTTAACAACAAAGTTTTTACTTTCAGCGATAGATATTTTCGTCGCTGAAGCTGTATTTTCTAGTAGTGAGCCTTCTCTTTATAAATATGTGGCTCCTCTCCTCACTTGAAGTGTTGAGAGTATGGAAGAGCATTTGAAAATGTATTGAGAGCGTTCGGAGCAATTGAAAATGTGTGAAGAAGAATTGATAAGGAGAAACATGTAGAAGGATCAAAGAGATAGAGAACAATCTTCTCTTTAGTTGGAATAGGTCTCTCCACTTTCCTCTTAGTCTCTCATGTTATGGAGAAGGATTAAAGAGTTAGAGAATAGTCTTTTCTCTAGTGGGAGTATTTCTCTCTACTACCCTCTCAATCTCTCATGCTCTGGGTATTGTCTGTTTTCTCTCTCAATAACTTTTATATAGGGCAATCGTCCCTCCTTACTTGGATAGTTGGCTCACTTCTTCTTTGTAATATTTTTCTATATTAATACAAAGAAAATTCTTTTGTTCTTCCACCACTATTGTTACTAGATGTCTAGAATTCTCCATAGTCTTAGAGCAATCGTCTCTAAGTTCCTTTATGCTTTCAGAGATTGGGTATCTGAAACTCTATATTAAAATGGAGTTAATAATCTCCTACTTTTGGAAATTGAGTCACAACAAATGCCCCAGTATCGGAGCTTGAAGCAATCTTCTCCGGGATCCTTCGAGGTGTCAGACTATTTCTTTTTTTTACATGGTATCAAATCCTAAACGGAACATGGCGTTAAAGCTAGGTTGTTCTAGTTTTTTCAACATGGTATCAAAGTTGATATTGGAACAATCGTCTCTAAAATCCATCATGGTATCAGATTCTAAACATGTAACACCAAAAACAAAAAAAAAAAAAAAAATGGTCAAATCCCCAAATTAGGATTAGGGCTAAAAAGCCCTAATCTCTTTTCTCTCTCTCTCCCTTTCTCTCTCTCTCTCTCTCTCTCTCTCTCTCTCTCCCTCTCTCCCTCTTTCTCTCTTTCTCTTCTCCTCCGCCATTGCCTTCTCCTCCGCCGCGGCCTCTCCCTTCCGCCACCGCACCCAGCCACAGCGCGACCTCCCTGCCGCGGGCGCCGCCCTCCCGTGAGCACGCCACTGTGCAGATCCTTCCTCCCACGAGCGCTACCGCCTCGAGCCATCGCGAGCCTTGTGCGCGATCTCCCACTAGCCAGCGCGAGACCCAGCGCGAGCCAACGCCACCCCAGCATGAGCTCCAGCACGCTCCAATGTGATCCTCTGTGTGAGCGTGAGCCCAAGCCCGTGAACAGGCTAGCCCACCAGCCGCGAGCCCACCAGCGGCCCAAGGCCCAGTCTAACCTCAGCCCACTACAACCCGCGGCCTATTACGGCCCGTGCACCCATTGTTGACCCACGACCCCACTGTGGCCCGCGAAGCCTACTGCGGCCAACAAGCCGGGCTGAGAGCCCGGGAGCCCCCCAGCGGGCCAGCAAGCCGGGCTGAGAGCCCGCAAACACACCAGCCCACCGGCCCGCGAGCCCGTGACGGCCCACCAGCCCGCGACCAGCTTTCCCCTTCGAAAGCTCACCTGCATCTTCTGTACTGTAGGCAACGACTATATTTGGTTGAAGTTCAAGGGTTTGGTGTTAGAAATTTAGTTGTTTCTAATATATTTGAAATTTGAAAATATTACAGGTTTTAGAACAACCCGACGGGCAAACGACAACTAGGTCTGAAACCCGAGGAACCCAGGTAAGAGAAACGCACTCACTTCACAGTGTGAATAAATTTTGTTGATAAAATCTCTTATTAGGGTTTTATTTAATATAAAATTTGATAATTTGATTAGTTTTGTCTTTTAGAGAGTTGTTGAGTGGGACTCTAATCTCTTGCATAAAATAGTAAAACGTGTTTTCTGTCGTGTTTTCGATAAAACATGCATTGATATTCATTCGTTTGACGTAAGATATTAAATTTAAAAATCTGTTTTGTGATTATTGGAATGTCTTGAATTATATTTACAATGACTATGCATCCATAGTTTGAAATGAAACAATAATTGTGCCATTACTTGAAAATGTATAAATTTCATTTTATACCGTTGCATTGATATGCTGTTTTGAAATGAATTGATGAGACGTATTGGCACGCAAATTTAAAATGTTTTTGATGAACTATATGGATTGGATGATCACTAGTTATGCGATGATGTGATGTTACTTGTGGGACATTGTGCCCTTTGTAATACTATGATAATTCCGTAGCTACGAAGAGCGTTTATAGAGGTACGGGTTGCCCAGATATCCTTCTGCAGGAGGTATCCACAAATGTCATTTATTCTAAGGGTTATAGGCGCGGCTAGTTGAACCAACGTAGAGGGAGGATGTGTGTGACGCCACCGTCTAGCACCGGGCGGGGTCCTATACACGATGATGAGTTAACCCCAGCGAACTCATGGCCAACGTCGGGGTATAGGGCATTTTAAAGTCTATGCATAATAAAACCTCCGATGCGCCTGTCCTTGATCACAGTTGACCTTTGCCAGGATCATTTTTGGCTCGCTCTGATATTACTTGATTTTAAATGGATGTATACATGTTTGTTATTGTGTGATTGACTAAATGATTTCAAATTACTAAACACATCATATTGTGCTACAAAATATAAATTTTTGTTTCAAATTATGTTATTTGACACTCCAATGGTTCACCCACACTATGTATACTTGATATTATCCCCCTCACTCACTAAGTATCTTCCCATGATACTCACCTCTCTCTTTTCCCTCCTCAGACAGGTTTATTGTGATAAAGCGACGTTACAGGCTCTAGAGCGGATTTGGTGTTCCCGACGGTGAGATTTACTTTAAATAGAAATATGAAATCTTAATTTAGTTTCGACCCTACGAGGTCTTGACATTGAGATCCGTAGTTGGCCGTGTACTTATTTTGGGATGACTGTATAATTTAACTCTCATATTTCATTTGCATTGAGGCGATTGTACATATTTAAATGTTACTTGGGAATATTATTGTATATAAGATAAAAGTTAGATCCGCTCGGTATGGTGGTTATTCATATTCTAGTTGGGCATGACAGTAGAGGTCTGTGGCTAGGACTACTAGAAATTTTATAGCCTTGCATTGTCCTGGATGTTTGGAGTAGAAATTGTTAATTTTGGAGAGATCAGGATGACAATTTGTTTAAATTACAGGTTGATTTTGATAATATATATTTAATTGTACATGAGAAATCTCCGATTTATGGGGAGGTTCTGCCCGATTTTCTGTAAAAATACAGCCGGCATCCAGGGGCAACGGGCGGCTGTTCACAATCCCGATCTAGGGCGTGACAGTTCTATTGGTATCAGAGCGACTAGGTTAGAGAAAAGATAGTCGTAAGAGTTTTCCCAAATATATGAAAAGTTCTCAATGCATTAGAGAATTTCATACAATCATTTAAAATCTCATATTTGGCCATAAGCATATAAATTTGTCTATTTTATGGAGTTTGATACATAACGCATCTAACTCATTACTAGTTCATTTATTTTTAGGGGGTTAGTTACGGAGCAACTAACCCTAATTCTTGATTTCTATCTAATAACAATATATAACAATGTATTCTTTTCACAGAATTATGCCACCTAGACGTGGTAGGAGGGGTTCTAGATTCGCCTCACTTGAGGGTCTTACAGTGCCTGATACACCTAGGGTACCTGAAGCCCCACGAGTACCAGAGGATGCTTCCTCCACTCGAGTACGCTCACCAGCACCACCACCAACACCTCCACCGGCTGTTACAGCCGAGATTCCTCCACCACCACTCGATGCCTTGAGGCAGTGGCAGGAGTGGCACAGTAGATATAGGGCGCAGATGCCACCACCTCTACTACAGACTCCAGCAACCGCACCTGCGGCCGTACCTGCTCTTTCAGCACCGATTCCTCCTTCGGTGGCCGGCCATTCCGTTTCTACTCTGACCGATGAGACGTCGGCTACTTTGAAGCGCATCCACGAGCTCACTCAGTTGGTAAAAGAGTCTCGGCAGCTCGGATGCACAAACTTTTCAGGATCCAGATATGCAGTAGCAGTGAAACAGTGGATCAACAGGATTCGTAGGATCCTTACGGATTTGGGGTTGTCGGAGGAGCTCAAATTGAGAGTTGCTGAGAGACTCCTCAACGGAGATGCCCTCTCGTGGTGGGAGGCTATCCGTGACAGTGCTACACAGACCCTGCGGTGGGAGAACTTTCTACGAGAGTTCGACCACAGGTACTTTACCCCGTTCTAGCTGGACCGGATGAGGACGGAGTTCCTGCATTTGCGCCAGGGGACGAGGACAGTTTCAGAGTATGAGGTTGAGCTTAGACGACTAGAGGCCTTTGTCCCCGATATGGCTACACTGGCTCAGATGAGGTTCAAGTTTGAAGATGGCCTCCAATTGAGCATCAGGAAGTATATGACGGTAACTCCCTCTGTTACATTATCAGAGGTGATTGATTCAGCGTATCGGGCGGAAGAGATCGTCTGAGCAGAGGCTAGACAGAGGGAGAGTCACCAGAAGAGGAAGACTGGGTCATAGGGTGGACAGTCATCGAAGAGAGGTAGAGGTTCTGGATATCCCAGAGGTTCTTCTAGCTTCAGACCAACAGTAACGGGACAGGGACCTCGACCACAGGGTTTTAGGGCACCAGCCCCTAGTGTCTCTACGCAGTTTACTACACAGAGACCGCCCTTCTGCCGTAGATGCAACAGCTACCATGCTTTGGGACATGTAGAGTACCAGTTACTTGCTTCCAGTGTGGGAAGTAAGGTCACGTTAGGAGTGTTTACCCCGATTTAGGTCGAGGAGGATCGACTTTGTAGAGTCGTACTGCTATGCCTGGCACAGGCCAGCAGGGGGTACCTGTGCACTCAGCTCTTACCGCTCCCCGGATTATAACCGGGAGTAATACAGTACCAGGATAGTCGTGACAGCAGCCTAGGGCCCAGGCTCATGTGTTTGCGATGACACAGGAGGACGGATAGGCAAACTCTGATATTATTATGAGTAATCCTCCCCCAGACCCCTCAGTATAGTACTTTTGTTGTACTTTCTGTATGATTTTTTTTTTGTATATCATGATGTCGATGTACAGTTTTGACTAGTTAAAATTTTCGAAATTTAACTAGTTTGATATATATATATATATATTCGTTCACTTTTTCTTCGCATTTTAAATTCTGTTGATCTTTTTCTTACTTTTAGGTACCATGCGAATATTCGGTATCGACGCCAGTATTCTCATAGATATCGGTTTGAATTTTTCCTATGTAAGCGACACGTTCGCTCGCCATTCTGATAGACCTCTCTCGCCACTTGATGAGGAGATTATGGTAGTCACTCCTCTTGACAAGCATATCATTCGAGATATAGTATATAGGGGCTGTGAGGTCAGTATTGGGGAGTGATATTAGAAACAGATCTAATTCCGCTCCCTATCACGGATTTTGATGCCATCTTAGGGATGGATTGGCTGAGTTTACACCGGGCTTCCGTGGATTGTTTCACAAAAGAGATTGAGTTTAGGAGGTCCGAGCAGCCACCATTAGTATTCCAGGGCGAGAGACGAGTATTGCACCATAGTATTATCTCTGTTATGAAGGCCAGACGCTTGGTATGCCATGGTTGTGCGGCTTATCTGGCTTATGTTGTCGACACCACCGTTGAGGGACCGAGGCTTGAAGATGTCCCTGTGGTGCAGGAATTTTTAGATGTGTTCCCCGAGGAGCTTCCTGGATTACCACCAGTTCTGGAGTTCGATTTCGAGATTGATCTAGTACCGGGGACCAATCCTATTTTTATTCTGCCATACAGAATGGCACCTGCTGAACTGAGAGAGCTTAAAACTTAGTTACAGAAACTTCTGGACAAAGGGTTTATTCGCCCGAGCACCTCACCATGGGGCGCTCCGGTGCTGTTTGTAAAGAAAAATGATGGTACTTTTCGGCTTTATGTGGATTACAGGCAATTGAATATAGCCACCATAAAAAACAGATATCCCCTACCACATATAGATGATTTGTTTGATCAACTGTAGGGAGCCAGGGTTTTCTCTAAGATTGATCTCCATTCGGGTTATCATCAGTTGAGAATTCGGGCCGAAAATGTATCCAAGACAGCTTTTTGCACCCGATACGGCCATTACGAGTTTCTAGTCATGCCATTTGGGTTGACTAATGCCCCAGCTGCTTTCATGGATTTGATGAACAGAGTTTTTCACGATTACTTGGATCGTTTCGTCATCGTATTCATCGATAACATCTTGATATATTTACAGAGCGATGAAAATCATGTTGAGCACCTTCAGGTGGTATTGCAGATACTCCGTGAAAAGCAGCTATATGCCAAATTCTCGAAATGTGAGTTTTGGCTGAGACAAATTAGATTCTTGGGGCACATTGTTTCCGCGGAGGGTATTTATGTTGATCCGCGGAAGGTTGAGACTATAGTGAAGTGGGAGCAGCCATAAATAGTTACTGAGATTCGTAGTTTTCTCGATTTGGCCGGGTATTATCGCAGATTTGTAAAGGGATTCTCCTGAATAGCTGCTCCGTTGTCAAGATTGACCCAGAAGGGGGTCAAGTTTGTTTTGGATGATCATTGTGACGCAAGCTTCCAGGAGCTCAAACAACGGTTGACATCCGCTCCTATTTTACCCCTTCCCACTAGTAGTCGGGAGTATACAGTGTACAGTGATACTAGCCGACAGGGATTGGGTTGTGTTCTAATGCAGGATGGTCGGGTTATTGCATATGCCTCTCGACAACTGAAGAAACACGAGGTTAATTACCCGACACATGATTTGGAGTTGGCAGCCATAGTTTTCGCATTGAAGATATGGCGGCATTATCTTTATGGGGTGACATGTAGGGTATTTACAGATTACAGGAATTTGAAATATCTATTTACCCAAAAGGAGCTGAATTTGAGATAGAGGAGATGGTTAGAAATTCTCAAAGATTATGACCTCATTATTGACTATCATCCGGGCAAGGTGAATGTTGTAGCAGATGCCTTGAGTCGGAAGTCAGTATCATCCTCACAGTCGACAGAGAAAACCTACCTTTCTTGTTTAGTGGGACTCCAAGCCTTAGGAGTAGTTTGACTAACGATGATCAGGGAGGCTTACTAGCCAGATTTGAGGTCAGGCCGACTTTGTTCGACCGTATTAGAGAGCTCTAGAGTACAGATAAGGAGATTCAGGGTTTTGTGGATAGAGTCCGCAGAGCAGAGCGGAGACTTCAGAGTCCGTGATGATGGACTCGTGATATTCAGAGACAGAGTGTATGTCCCTGTCGAGAGTGATCTTCGACGTGCTATCTTTGAGGAAGCACATTCTTTTGCATATGCTATGCATCCTGGGGGTACGAAGATGTACCGGACCATCAGAGGTAGCTATTGGTAGTCAGGCATGAAGAGGGATATAGCAGAGTTTGTGGCACGATGCTTGGTGTGCCAGCAGGTGAAGGACGAGCATCAGCGTCCAGCGGGCATACTACAGCCTCTTCCCATTCCTGAGTGGAAATTGGAGCATATTACTAAGGACTTCATGATGGGGTTGCCGTGGACTTCTACACGACATGATGCGATTTGGGTGATTATCGATCAACTCACCAAATCTGCACATTTTATCCCTATCCGTGGTGACTATTCCTTAGAGGCGTTGGCATGTCTCTACATTGATACCATAGTTCGGCTTCACGGGGTACCTGTGTCGACTGTTTCAGATAGGGACCCCAGGTTCACATCTAGGTTTTGTCCCAAGTTGTAGGAGGCATTGGGTACTAGATTGAACTTCAGTACGGCATATCATCCTCAGACGGACGGCCAGTCTGAGAGGACAATTCAGACGCTCGAGGATATACTTCGAGCATGTGTCATTGATTTTCATGGTAGTTGGGATCGACATCTTCCACTGGTCGAATTCGCATATAATAACAGTTATCAAACTAGTATAGGAATACCCCCATATGAGTCACTGTATGGCAGGAAGTGCCGCACCCCGATATACTGGGATGAGGTCGGAGAGCGACGTCTCAGCAGTGTTGAGTTGATTGAGCAAACAAAGGATAAAATTAAGGTTATCCGTGAGCGGATGAAAGCCGCCCAGGACAGACAGAAGACGTATGCTGATCGTAGGCGGCGACCTCTTGAGTTTGCTACGGGAAATATGGTTTTCTTGAGAATATCTCCTTGGAAGGGAGTTATACGGTTCAGGCAGTGGGGCAAGTTGAGCTCCAGATATATTGGGCCCTTCCGTATCCTTGAGAGGGTCGGGAGTATGGCATATAGATTGGAGCTACCAGATGAACTATCCCGTATTCACGACGTATTTCATGTCTTAGTACTCAAGAAATACTTGACCGATCCTTCTCATGTACTTGAGCCTTTACCACTTGAGTTACAAGAGGACCTTAGCCTTCCAATTCAGCACGTGACTATTCTATATCGGCAGGTTAGAAAGTTACGGAGTAAGGAAATTTCATTGGTCAAAGTTTTGTAGAGAAGTGATCAGGTCAAGGAGGAGACCTGGGAGCCCGAGGAAGCCATGAGGAGTCAGTACCCCCATTTATTTACAGTTTAGTTCTCTTTTAGTTTCGAGAACGAAATTTGATTTTAGGGGGTTAGAAAATGTAATACCAAAAAAAAAAGGGGGTCAAATCCCCAAATTAGGATTAGGGCTAAAAAGCTCTAATCTCTTTTCTCTCTCTCTCTCTCTTTCTCTATCTCTCTCTCTCTCTCTCCCTCTTTCTCTCTTTTCCTCCGCCGCTGCCTTCTCCTCCACCGCGGCCTCTCCCTTCCGCCACCGTACCCAGCCGCATCGCGACCTCCCTACTGCGAGCGCCGCCCTCCCGCGAGCCAGCGAGCGAGCCAGCGTGCGAGCCAGCTCGCGAGCCAGTGCGAGCCAACGCAACCCCAGCACGAGCGCCAGCGCGCTCCAGTGCGACCCTCTGTGCGAGCATGAGCCCTAGCCCGTGAACGGGCCAGCCCACCAGCCGTGAGCCCACCAGCGGCCCAAGGCCCAGTCTAGCCTCGGCCCACTGCAACCCGCGGCCTATTACGGCCCGTGCACCCATTGTTGATCCACGACCCCACTGCGGCCCGCGAAGCCTGCTGCGGCCAGCAAACTGGGCTAAGAGCCCGCGAGCCCACCAGCGGGCCAGCTCACCCGCCCGCGAGCCCGTGACGGCCCATGAGCCCGTGACGGCCCATGAGCCTGCGACCGGCTTTCCCTTTCGAGAGCTCACCTGCATCTTCTATATTGCAGGTAACAACTATATTTGGTTGAAGTTCTAGGGTTTGGTGTTAGAAATTTAATTGTTTCTAATATATTTGAAATTTGGAAATATTATAGGTTTTAGACCAACCCGACGAGCGAACGACAGCTAGGTCTGAAACCTGAGGAACCCAGGTGAGAGAAACGCACTTACTTCACAGTGTAAATAAATTTTGTTGATAAAATCCCTTGTTAGGGTTTTATTTAATATAAAATTTGATAATTTGATTAGGTTTGTCTTTTGGAGAGTCGTTGAAAAATAGGGAGTGACCACCCTCCCTAAATATGTGAGTGGAACTCTAATCTCTTGCATAAAATAGTAAAACTGTTTTCTGCTGAGTTTTCGATAAAACATGTTTTGATATGCATTTGTTTGACGTATGATATTAAATTTAAAAATCTGTTTTGTGATTATTGGAGTGTTTTGAATTATATTTACAATGACTATGCATCCATGGTTTAAAATGAAACAATAATTGTGCCATTACTTGAAAATGTATAAATTTTATTTTATACCGTTGCATTGATATGTTGTTTTGAAATGAAATGATAAAACGTATTGGCACGCAAATTTAAAATATTTTTGATGAACTATGTGGGTTGGATGCTCACTAGTTATGCGATGATGTGATGTTACTTGTAGGATGTTGTGCCCTGGGACGTTGTGCCCTTTGTGATACTATGATGATTCCGTAGCTACGAAGGGCGTTTGTAGAGGCACGGGTTGCCCAGATACGCTTCTGCAGGAGGTATCCGCAAACATCCTTTATTCTAAGGGCTATAGGCGCGGCCGGTTGAACCCACGTAGGGGGAGGACGTTTGTGACGCCACCGTCTAGCACCGGGCGGGATCCTATACACGATGATGAGTTAGCCCCAGCGAACTCATGGCCAACGTCAGGGTAGAGGGCGTTTTAAAGTCTATGCATAATAAAACCCCCGATATGTCTGTCCTTCGTCATAGTTGACCATTGCCAGGATCATTTTTGGCTCGCTCTGATATTACTTGATTTTAAATGGATGCATACATGCTTGTTATCGTGTGATTGACTAAATAATTTTAAATTGCTAAACACATCATATTTTGCTGCGAAATATAAATTTTTGTTTCAAATGATATTATTTGACACTCCAATGGTTCACCCACACTATTTATGCTTGATATTATCCCCATCACTCACTGAGTATCTTCCCATGATACTCATCCATCTCTTTTCCCTCGTTAGACAGGTTTATTGTGATAGAGCGACGTTACAGGCTCTAGAGCGGATTTGGTGTTCCCGACTGTGAGATTTACTTTAAATAGAAATATGAAATCTTAATTTAGTTTCAACCCTGTGAGATCTTGACATTGAGATCCGTAGTTGGCCGTGTACTTATTTTGGGATAACTGTATAATTTAACTCTCATATTTTATTTGTATTAAGACGATTGTACATATTTAAATGTCATTTGGGAACATTATTGTATATAAGATAAAAGTTAGATTCGCTCGGTGTGGCGACTGTTCATGCTCTAGTTGGATATGACAGTAGAGGTCTGTAGCTAGAACTGCTAGAAATTTTATAGTCTTGCGTTGTCCTGCATGTTTGGAGTAGAAATTGTTAATTTTGGAGAGGTCGGGATGGCCATTTGTTTAAATTACAGGTTGATTTTGATAATACATGTTTAATTGTACACGGAAAACCTCCGATTTATGGGGAGGGTCTGCCCGATTTTCTGTAAAAATACAGTCTGCATCCAGGGGTAACGGGTAGCTGTTCACAATACCGGTTTAGGGCGTGACAAAACATTTCTATATGGTATTAGAGGGGGTTTTCGATCCATCCTACCTACAACAAAATGCAACCAGTTGGAAAGAAGGTATGCAATAAGTCACCAAAATTGGGGCTAATCTTCCCCCACATATGCCCAAAAATTATAGCACTGGACTTGACTACTAGAAATCTTCAAAAGTTGTTCAAGTAAAAACTTTAAAACTAAATAAGCACCTGTGTCTGATTCTGGAAGGTACTGTCCAGTCTAGTAGAAGTCCTCAAAAGTAATCAAGTGTAAGTGATGGTTCTTGAAGGCATCCTCCTGAGTAATCCAGGTTCGACCCTTAAAATTTTTTCAAAAACAATATATATGTTTTTTGTGACTAACAAATATATACATCAAAAAATGTGATCACTACAAAAAAAATAGCGTTTAGTGACCAATAATTAAAAGTTGTCACTAAAATCTAAACACTAAAAGTACCGTTCAGAGAGAAAAACAAAAATCACAACTAAATATTAGTCACAATTGAGTTTAGTAACGAGAATGAAAAAGTGATAACTAAAAGGTTTTGTCGACATATTTAGTGACAACTTCTTTGATCACTAAATATGATAACTGTGATCAAATGAATTTATGGTCACTAAATATATTTGGTGACTTTTACTAATGATTTTTTTTGTCACTGAACTTGTAGTCAATAAATTTGTCCGGTAACTTTTAGTGACAATTGTTGTGTCATGGTAATCTTCCCACATCAGATGGCAAAACAAAATTTCTGTGACATATAAGTATTCTTGAAACCATTTCAATTGGATCATCCGGAGATCAGCCCAACTGCATCTTTAGGCCCCGGCCCAGACCTGCACACTCCTATCAGTTCTCATGTAAGTACGAGCAGTAGTTCAGGCTGCTGGTGTCAGGTCTACCAGTTAAGATGCAACTGCTGATGGCAGTTCAAGCTGCCATTGTCTGGTCCACTAGTAAGGCTGCTGGTGCTGGTGGGACTTCTGGTTCATATCGAACCCCCTAATCTAAGCCTTGTTATTTTGGAGATTGAGTCATAACAAATTCCTTGGTATCAAAGCTTTGAGCAATCTTCTCCATAATCCTTCCAGGTAGCATATACTTTATTTTTTCTAAATGGTGTGAGAGCCTAAATGGAACAGACATCAAAGCCATGTTCTTCTATTTGTTCTACATGGTATCGAGCTGATATTGGATCAATCATCTCCAAAATCCGTCATGGTATCGGCCCTAAAAGTTTCTACACATTTTAGTATGGTATGCTATGTTCAGGCATGAAAGAATTAAAGAGAAAAATAGATGTTTAATAAAGATTATGTTCATTGAGTATACAATATTACGTCGTCCCTTGATATCCAAAAACAAGCTCATGCATGAGTAACTTTAAATGAAAATATGCATTCATAGATTAGATGCTTCACAGTATAGCATACGATGAAGTCAAGTAAAGATTCCCAGACTTGGCCACATTTATTAGTAGTCTCGAATGGAGAAAAGTGACAATAAAAGTTAAAGTCAAGTTAAGAAAATTTGTGACATGATAAGTGACCATGTCGTTGGTCGATGAAACAGTTGGTACTCTTAATTGCTGTCACGCCCCGAACCGGGATCATGAATAACCGCCCGTTATCCCTGGATGCCGATTGTATTTTTACAGAAAATCAGACAGAATCTCCCCATAAATCAGAGATTTCCCGTTTACAATTAAACCTGTATATTCAAAATCAACCTGTAATTTAAACAAATGGCCATTCCGGTCTCTCCAAAATCAACAAATACCACAACCAGCATCCAAAACAACGCAAAACTACAAAATTTCTAGCAGTCCTAGCCACAGACCTCTACTGTCATGTCCAACTAGAGCATGAGCAGCCGCTACACTAAGCGGATCTAAGTTTATACAATATATAACACATTTCCCAAGTAGAAAATTTAAAACGCTTACAAATGCCTCAATGTGAGTAAAATGAGCCAAAACGAGAATTATGCACACAACTGCTCATAAGTTATACAGTCATCCCATAATATACATGGCCAACTATGGATCTAAATGTCAAGACCTCGCAGGGTTGAAATAAAATAAAGATTTCATATTTCTATTTGAAGTAAATCTCACCGTCGTGAATACCAAATCTACTCTAGAGCCTGTAACGTCGCATTATCACAATAAACCTGTCTGAGGAGGAAAATGAGATGGGTGAGTATCATGGGAAAATACCCAGTGAGTGAGGGGGTAATATCAAGCATAAATATTATAAGTGAATTATTGGAGTGTCAAATAACATTCGAAACAAAATTTACATTTCACAGCAAAACATGATATGTTTAACAATTAGAAATCATTTAATCAATCACATGATAACAAGTATGTATGCATCCATTTAAAATCAAGTAATATCAGAGTGAGCCAAAAATGGTCCTGGCAAAGGTCAACCGTGACCAAGGATAGGCGTATCGGGGGTTTTATTATGCATAAACTTTAAAACGCTCTCTATCCCGACGTTTGTCATGAGTTCGTTGAGGCTAACTCATCGTCGTGTATAGCACCCCGCCTGGTGCTAGACGGTGGCGTCACACACGTCCTCCCCCTATGTGGATTCAACCGGCCGCGCCTATAGCATTTAGAATAAACAACGTTTGCGGATACCTCCTGCAAAAGCGTATCCGGGCAACCTGTGCCTCTACAAACGCCCTTCGTAACTACGGAATTATCAATGTCATCATCATAGTATCACAAGGGCACAACGTCTCAAGACACAATGTCCCACAAATAAAATCATATTATCGCATAACTAGTGAGCATCCGACCCACATAGTTCATCAAAGCATTCTAAGTCTGCGTGCCAATACGTTCAATCAAATCATTTCAAAATAGCATATCAATGCAACGGTAGAAAAGGAAATTATCAATTTTCAAGTAATGGCACAATTTTTGTTTCATTTCAAATCATGAATGCATAGTCATTGTAAATATAATTCAAGACATTTCAATAATCACAAAACAGATTTGAAATTTAATCTCATACGTCAAATCAATGCATATCAAAAACATGTTTTATCGAAACCACGGTAGAAAATATGTTTTACTATTTTATGCAAGAGATTAGGGTTCCACTCACATATTTAGGGAGAGTGATCACTCCGTATTTTTCAACGAGTCTCCAAAATACAGATCTAATCAAGTCGTCAAATTTTATATCAAATAAAACCCTAATAAGGGATTTTTAATTTGTTTTTCTTTCCAATTTAATATAACCTAAAATCAACAAAATATATTCAAACATTGAAGTAAGTACGTTTCTCTCACCTAGGGTTTCTCGGGTTTCAGATCTAGTTGTCGTTCGCCTGTCGGATTGGTTTAAAACCTGTAATATTTCTAAATTTGAAATATATTAACAATAACTAACTTTCTAACACCAAGCCCTAGAACTTCAACCAAATCATAGTCGCAACGGGTTTCGCGGGCCGCAGTGGGCTCGCGGGTCAGTAATGGGTTGTGCTGGAGTGTGCTGTGCTCGCATAGAGGATCGCGCTGGAGTGCGCTAGCGCTCGTGCTAGGGTCACGCTGGCTCGCGCAGGGGTCGCCCGCGCTCGTGCAGGGGTCGCCCGTGCTCGCGCTGGGGTCGCGCGCAGGCTCGCACTGGGCTCGCTTGCTAGCTCGCGCTGGGCTCGCGCTGGCTCGCACTGGGTCGCGCACTGCTCGCAGGAGATCACGCGCTGCTCGCGGGAGATCGCGCGCTGCTCATCAGAGATCGCTCGCAGGGCTCACGCAGTGGGTCACGCTGGAGCTCGTGCAGGGATCGCGCAACTCGTGCACAGGCGCAGCTCGTGCTGTGGAGCGCTCGGGTAGAAGGTTCAGCGCTGCTCGCATGTTCGCGCGAGGAAGGAGGCGCTGTAGGCTAGCGCGCTCGCGTAAGGAAAGAGGAGGAGCAGCGGCGGAAGGGGAGAGGCCACGGCGGAGGAGAAGAGAAAGAGAGAAAAAAGAGAGAGGGAGAGAGAGAGGGAGAGAGAGAGAGAGAGAGAGAAAAAAAAGAGATTAGGGCTTTTTAGCCCTATTCTAATTTGGGGATTTTTTCTGGTGTTATATTTTCTAACCCCCTCAGATCAAGTTTCATTTTCGAAACAAAAAGTGGACTAAACTGTAAATAAATGGGGGTACTGTCTCCTCATAACATTCTCAGGCTCCCAGGTCTCCTCCTTGACCTGATTACTCCTCCACAAAACTTTGACCAATGAAATTTCCTTACTTCGCAGCTTTCTGACCTGTCGATCTAGAATAGCCACGGGCTGAACTGGAAGACTAAGGTCCTCTCGTAACTCAAGAGGTGGAGGCTCAAGTACATGAAAAGGATGGGCCAAGTATTTCCTGAGTACTGAGACATGGAATACGTCATGAATACAAGATAGTTCATCTGACAGCTCCAATCTATATGCCATACTCCCGACCCTCTCAAGGATACGAAAGGCCCAATATATCTGGGACTCAACTTGTCCCGCTACCTAAACTGTATAACTCCCTTCCAAGGAGATATCCTCAAGAAGACCATATCTCTCGTAGCAAACTCAAGAGGTCACCGCCTACGATCAACATACGTCTTCTGTCTGTCCTGGGCGGCTTTTATCCGCTCACAGATGACCTTAATTTTGTTTTTTGTTTGCTAAATCAACTCAATGCTGCTGAGACATCGCTCTCTGACCTCATCCCAGCATATCGGGGTACGGCATTTCCTGCCATACAATACCTTATACGGGGGCATCCCTATACTGGCCTGATAACTGTTATTATAAGCGAACTCGACCAGTGGAAGGTGCCGGTCCCAACTACCCCAAAAATCCATCACACATGCCCTCAGCATGTCCTCAAGGGTCTGAATGGTCCTCTCAGACTGGCCGTCCATCTGAGGATGATATGTCGTACTGAAGTTCAATCTAGTACCCAATGCATACTGTAACTTGGGCCAAAACCTAGATGTGAACCTGGGGTCCCTATCTGAAACAATCGACACAGGCACCCTGTGAAGCCGAACTATGGTATCAATGTAGAGACGTGTCAACACCTCTAAGGAATAGTCATCGCGGATAAGGATAAAATGTGCAGATTTGGTGAGTCGATCGATAATCACCCAAATCGCATCATGCCGTGTAGAAGTCCACGGCAACCCCATCACGAAGTCCATAATAATATGCTCCCATTTTCACTCAGGAATGGGAAGAGGTTACAGTGTGCCCGCTGGACGCTGATCTCGACCTTCACCTGCTGGCACACCAAGCATCGTGCCACAAACTCTACTATATCCCTCTTCATGCCTGACCACCAATAGCTACCTCTGATGGTCCGGTACATCTTCGTACCCCTGGGATGCATAGCATATGCAGAAGAATGTGTTTCCTCAAGGATAGCATGCCGAAGATCACTATCGGCCGGGACACACACTCTGTCTCTGAATACCATGAGTCCATCATCACGAACTCTGAAGTCTCTGCCATCAACTCTACGGACTTTATCCGCAAAACCCTGAATCTCCTTATCTGTACTCTGGAGCTCTTTGATATGGTCGAATAAAATCGGCCTAACCTCAAATCTGGCTAGTAAGTCTCCCTGATCATCGTTAGTCAAATTGACTTCTAAGACTCGGAGTCCCACTAAACAAGAAAGGTAGGCTTTCTCTGTCGACTGTGAGGATGATGCTAACCTCTGATTCAAGGCATCTGCTACAACATTCGCCTTATCCGGATGATAGTCAATAATGAGGTCATAATCTTTGAAGAGTTCCAACCATCTCCTCTGTCTCAAATTCAGCTCCTTTTGGGTAAATAGATATTTCAAACTCCTGTGATCTGTAAATACCTTGCAGGTCACCCCATAAAGATAATGTCGTCATATTTTCAATGCGAAGACTATGGCTGCCAACTCCAAATCATGTGTCGGGTAATTAATTTCGTGTTTCTTCAGCTGTCGCGAGGCATATGCAATAACCCGACCATCCTGCATCAGAACACAACCCAATCCTTGTTGGCTAGCATCACTGTACACTATATACTCCCGACTACTAGTGGGAAGGACTAAAATAGGAGCGGATGTCAACCGTTATTTGAGCTCCTGGAAGCTCGCTTCACAACGATCATCCAAAACAAACTTGACCCCCTTCTAGGTCAATCTCGACAACGGAGCAGCTATTCGGGAGAATCTCTCTACAAATCTACGATAATACTCGGTCAAACCGAGAAAACTACGAATCTCGGTAACTGTTTGTGGCTGCTCCTACTTCACTATATCCTCAACCTTCCGTGGATCAACATAAATACCCTCCGCGGAAACAATGTACCCCAAGAATCCAATTTGTTTCAGCCAAAACTCATATTTCGAGAATTTGGCATATAGCTGCTTCTCACGGAGTATCTGCAATACCACCTGAAGGTGCTCAACATGATCTTCATCACTCCGTGAATATATCAAGATGTAATCGATGAATACGATAACGAATCGATCCAAATAGTCGTGAAAAACTCGGTTCATCAAATCCATGAAATCAGCTGAGGCATTAGTCAGCCCAAACGGCATACTAGAAACTCATAATGATTGTATCGGGTGCGAAAAGCTATTTTGGGCACATCTTCGGCCCAAATTCTCAACTGATGATAACCCGAACGAAGATCAATCTTAGAGAAAACCCTGGCTCCCTGCAGCTGATCAAACAAATCATCTATACGTGGCAGGAGATATCTGTTTTTGATGGTGGCTTTGTTCAATTGCTCGTAGTCCATACAAAACCGAAATGTACCATCCTTTTTCTTTACAAACAGCACCGGAGCATCCCAAGGTGAGATGCTCGGGCGAATAAATCCCTTATCCAGAAGTTCCTATAACTGAGTTTTAAACTCTCTCATTTCAGCAGGCGCCATTCTATACGGCGGAATAGAAATAGGATTGGTCCCCGATACTATATTAATCTCGAAATCGAACTCCCGAACTGGTGGTAATCTGGGAAGCTTCTTGGGGAACACATCTAAAAACTCTTGCACCACAGGGATATCTTCAAGCCTCGGTCCCTCAACGGTGGTGTCGACAATATAAGCCAGATAAGTCGCACAACCATGGTGTACCAAGCGTCTGGCCTTCATAACCGGACAATACTGCGGGACAATACTCGTCTCTCACCCCGGAATACTAACGGTGGCTGCTCGGACCTCCTAAACTCAACTTCTTTCGTGAAACAATTCACGGAACCCCGGTATAAACTCAGCCAATCCATCCCTAGGATGGCATCGAAATCCATGATAGGGAGCGGAATCAGATCTGCTTCTAATATCGTCTCCCCAATACCAACCTCACAGCCCCTATAGACTGTATCTCGAATAATATGCTTGTCAAGAGAAGTGACTACCATAATCTCCTCATCAAGTGGCGAGAGATGTCTATCAGAATGGCGAGCGAACGTGTCGCTCACATAGGAAAAATTCGACCCGGTATCTATGAGAATACTGTCATCAATACCGAATATTCGCATGGTACCTAAAGTAAGAAAAAGATCAATAAAATTTAAAATACGAAGAAAAAGTGAACGAATATATATATATATATCAAACTAGTTAAGCTTCGAAAGTTTTAACTAGTCAAAACTATACATCAACATCATGATATACAAAAAAAAAAGTTATACAAAAAATACAACAAAAGTACTACACTGAGAGGTCTGTGGGAGGATTACCCATAATAACATCAGGGTTTGTCTGTGCTTCCTCCTGTGTCATCGCAAACATACAAGCCTGGGCTTTAGACTACTGTCGTGACGATCCTGGCACTGTATTACTCCCGACTGCAGTCCGGGGAGCGCTAAAAGCTGAGTGCACAGGTGCTCCCTGCTGGCCTGTGCTAGACGTACCAGTACAACTCTATAAAGTCAATCCTCCTTTACCTAAATCGGGGCAGACACTCCTAACATGACCTTGCTTCCCACACTGGAAGCAAGTAACTAGTACTCTACATACTCCAAAGGCATGGTGGCTGCTGCATCTACGGTAGAAGGGCGGTCTCTGTGTAGTAAACTGCGTAAAGACACTAGGGGTTGGTGCCCCAAAACCCTGTTGTCGAGGTTCCTATCCCAATACTGCTGGTCTGAAGCTAGAAGAACCTCCGGGGTATCCAGAACCTCTAACCCTCTTCGACGATTGTCTACCCTATGACTCAGTCTTTCTCTTCTAGTGACTCTCCCTCTGTCTAGTCTCTGCTCGGACGATCTCTTCCGCCCAATACGCTGAATCAATCACCTCTGATAGTGTAAAAGAGGGAGTCACCGTCATATACTTCTTGATACTCAATTAGAGGCCATTTTCAAACTTGAAACTCATTTGAGCCGGTGCAGCCATGTCGGGGACAAAGGCCGCTAGTCGTCTAAGCTCAGTCTCGTACTTTGAAACTGACCTCGTCCCCTGGCGTAAGTACAGGAACTCCGTCCTCATCCGGTCCTGCTGGAAAGGGGTAAAGTACCTGCGGTCGAACTCTCGTAGAAAGTTCTTCCACCGCAGGGTCTGTGAAGCACTGTCACGGATAGCCTCCCACCATAAGAGGACATCTCCGTCGAGGAGTCTCTCAGCAACTCTCAATCTAAACTCCTCTGACAACCCCAAATCCATAAGGATCCTACGAATCCTGTTGATCTAGTGTTTTTCCGCTACTGCATCACTGGATCCTAAAAAATCTATGCATCCGAGCTGCCGAGACTCTTTCACCAACTGCGTGAGCTCATGGATGTGCCTCAAAGTAACCGACGTCTCATCGGTCGGAGTAGAAACAGAAGGACCGGCCACCGAAGGAGGAACCGGTGCCGTAGGGCAGGTACGGCCACAGGTGCGGTCGTTGGAGTCTGTAGTGGAGGTGGTGGCATCTGTGCCCCTTATCTACTATACTACTCCTGCTACTGTCTCAAGGCATCGAGTGGTGGTGGAGGAATCTCGGCTATAACAGCCGATGGGGGTGCTAGGGGTAGCGCTGGTGAGCGTGGTCGAGTAGAGGAAGCATCCTCTGGCACTCGTGGCACCTCGGGTGCCCTAGGTGCATCAAGTACTGAAAGACACTCAAGTGAGGCGAATCCAGCACCTCTCCTACCATGTTTAGGTGGCATAATTCTGCGAAAAGAATATATTGTTATTAGATAGAAATCAAGAATCAGGATTAGTTGTTCTGTAACTAACCCCCTAAAAAAATGAACTATAATTTAAAATATTTGAATGCGAAATAACGGGTTAGATGTGTTATGTATCTAACTCTATAACATAGATGAACTTATATGCCTATGGCCAAGTATGGGACTTTAAATGATTGTATGAAACTCGCTAATATATTGAGGATTTTTCATATACTTGTGAAGACTTTTACTACTATTTTTTTTTAACCAACCTCACTCCGATACCAATAGAATTGTCACACCCCCAACCGGGATCGTGAACAGCCGTCCGTTGCCCCTGGATGCCGGCTGTATTTTTACAGAAATCAGACAAAACCTCCCCATAAATCGGAGGTTTTCTATATACAATTAAACCTGTATATTCAAAATCAACCTGTAATTTAAACAAATGGTCATCCCGATCTCTCCAAAATCAACAAATACTACAGTCAGCATCTAGAACAACGCAAGACTACAAAGTTTCTAGCAGTGCTAGCTACAGACCTCTACTGTTATGTCCAACTAGAGTATGAGCAGCCGCTATACCGAGCGGATCTAAATTTATACAATGTATAACACATTTCTCAAGTAGAAAGTTTAAAACGCTTACAGATGCCTCAATGCGAGTAAAATGAATCAAAGCGAGAGTTATGCACACAATTGCTTATAAGTTATACAGTCATCCCATAATATATACGGCTAACTATGGACCTAAATGTCAAGACCTCACAGGGTCAAAATAAAATAAAGATTTCATATTTCAATTTGAAGTAAATCTCACCATCGTGAATACCAAATCCGCCTTAGAGCCTGTAACGTCGCTCTATCACAATAAACTTGTCTGAGGAGGAAAAAGAGAGGGGTGAGTATCATGGGAAGATATCCAGTGAGTGAGGGGGTAATATCAAGTATAAATAGTATGGGTGAACTATTGGAGTGTCAAATAATATTCGAAACAAAATTTACATTTCACAGTAAAACATGATATGTTTAACAATTAGAAATCATTTAATTAATCACACGATAACAAGCATGTATGCATCCATTTAAAATTAAGTAATATCAGAGCGAGCCAAAAATGATCCTGGCAAAGGTCAACCGTGACCAAGGATAGGCGCATCGGGGGTTTTATTATGCATAGACTTTAAGACACCCTCTATCCCGACGTTGGCCATGAGTTCGCTGGGGCTAACTCATCATCGTGTATAGGACCCGGCCCGGTGCTAGACGGTGGCGTCACACACGTCTTCCCCCTACGTGGGTTCAACCGACCGTGCTTATAGCTCTTAGAATAAATGACGTTTGCGGATACCTCCTGCAGAAGCGTATCCGAGTAACCTGTGCCTCTATAAACGCTTTTCGTAATTACAGAATCATCAATGTCATTATCATAGATTACAAGGGCACAACGTCCCACAAGTAAAATCATATCATCGTATAACTAGTGGGCATCCGACCCACATAGTTCATCAAAGCATTTCAAGTCTGCGTACCAATACGTTTCATCAAATCATTTCAAATACCATATCAATGCAATGGTAGAAAAGGAAATTATCAATTTTCAAGTAATGGCACAATTTTTATTTCATTTCAAACCATGGATGCATAGTCATCGTAAATATAATTCAAAATACTCCAATAATCACAAAACAGATTTGAAATTTAATCTTATACGTCAAATCAATGCATATCAAAAGCATATTTTATCGAAAACACGGCAGAAAACATATTTTACTATTTTATGTAAGAGATTAGGGTCCCACTCACATATTTAAGGAGGGTGGTCACTCCCTATTTTTCAACGAGTCTCCAAAAGACAGATCTAATCAAATCATCAAATTTTATATCAAATAAAACCCTAATAAGGAATTTTTAATTTTTTTTCTTTCCAATTTAATATAACCTAAAATCAACAAAATATATTCAAATTTTGAAGTGAGTGCGTTTCTCTCACCTAGGGTTTCTTGGGTTTTAGACCTATCTGTCGTTCACCTGTCAGATTGGTCTAAAATCTGTAATATTTCCAAATTTGAAATATATTAGCAACAACTAACTTTTTAACACCAAACTCTAGAATTTCAACCAAATCATAGTCGTTACCTGCAGTGAAGATGCGGGTGAGCTCTCAAAGGTGAAAGTCGGTGCGGGATCACTCGTCGTCGCGGGCTCACGGGCCGGTGGGCTGGCGGGCTAGCGGGCTGGCCCGCTGGTGGGCTCGCGGGCTCTCAGCCCAGTTTGCTGGCCACAACGGGCTTCGCAGGCCGTAGTGGGCTCGCGGGTCAGTAGTGGGTCGCACTGGAGCATGCCGTGCTCGCATAGAGGGTCGCGCTGGAGAGCGCCGTGCTCGCGCAGGGGTCGCGCGTGCTCGCACTGGGGTCGCGTGCTGGCTCGCTCTGGCTAGTGCGTTGCTTGCGGGAGATCGCGTGCTGCTCACGGGAGATCGCGCGCTGCTCGCGGGAGATCACGCGCTGCTCGCGGGAGATCGCGGGCTACTCGCGGGAGATCGTGCGCTGCTCGCGGGAGATCGTACACAGGGCTCGCGCAGTAGGTCGCGCTGGAGCTCGTGCAGGGATCGCGTAGCTCGTGCGCAGGCGTGGCTTGCGCTGTGGAGCGCTCGGGTAGAAGGTTCAACACTACTCGCGCGTTCGCACGAGGAAGGAGGCGTACAGGCTAGCGCGCTCACGTGAGGAAGGAAGAGCAGTGGCGGTGGGTGGCGAAAGGGGAGAGGCCGCGGTGGAGGAGAAGAGAAAGAGAGAAAAAAAAGAGAGGGAGAGAGAGAGAGAGAGTCAGAGGGAGAGAGAGAGAGAGAAAGAGAGATTAGGGCTTTTTAGCCCTAATCCAATTTGGGGATTTTTTTTTCTGGTGTTACAATTGCCACGAGAGAAGTTAATTAATTAAATTGAGATAATCGTTCAAGGATGAACAGTCAATAACTCTCATAGGGTTCGTGATTAAAGAATATGACTTTTGCCAAATTAAGGTTTCGATTGCCACCAATGGACCACCCCCTTTTCAGTTGACCTCTTCCGAGGATGGTGAGATTATGATATTGAACCTATACCTCTTTCTTCCTGATGGTGGTGCTATTAATGAAAGTGAAAAGTAAAGGAAATAATAATTTTTAAAGACAATAACAACATAAATCTAATATTCCAAAAAATAAAATGAATGATTTCAAAGCAAAAGTGATAGTAAATGATATATACCTTCCTTATATGTCTTGTGTTATGCACGTATGTTTGATATTGTTGTTATTGTTTACAATGGTATTATTTGATAAATTAATAATGTTTATGAAGTTCAGTTAATATCTTGGCAGTCATGAGTCATTGTTCCATACATTGAAATGTTATCCTATTATTTGTGTTTTGTTTAGTTCGTTTTAGATACTTGCTTATTCTGATAGTTTGGCTGACTCTTCTCTCTCTTTTTTGAGATTTTCAAGCATGTGTGGGAGCACCAGGGGGAGACTCAATGTCAAGGGAATTCCTTCTCTTATATTATTAGATTATTGTATTGCTATGATATGAAGTTTTAGGCTACATATGTGTATATTGTTTTCACGTAATTGAATATGATAAGCTAATTTTACATATTTTATGTTTTAAATTTATGAGAAAAGTATAATGCTTCAAAAAGATAATAATCATGTAAATCATATAATACGGTTGTTATTGTGAGAGTTGCTTGTTTTGAAATACTTAGTTGGTTTTCGTATTAGTATTCCTCTTTGCAAGAAGAGACAGTACTCGAGTAACAAATCGTCAAATACACACAATACATGAAAGTTCATATTCAAAAGGACTTCAAAGGTTTAATTGGGAAAAATGGAAAATAACTCGCTTGAATTTAAGGAGTTTTTAGAGTTTGCAGTTATTATAAAGCAAAATTGAACAAGCTTCGGTTGATTAAATAAGACAATATTCTCAACAAAATCTAACGATATTGATACAACATCTATTTATATATAATTTAGATTTTAAGATTACACACTATATATTTCACTGTGAGGGTTGCTTGTTTTGAAATATTTGGTTGGGTTTCGTATTAGTATTCCTCTTTGCAAAAAGAGACGGTAATCGAACAACAAATCGTCAGGTGCACACGATACATGAGATGAAATTTCATGTTCATAAGGAGTTCAAAGGTTTAATTGGAAAAAAATGAAAAACAACCCTTTTGAATTTAAGGATAGATTAGTTATTGAATTTAAGGAGTTTCTAGAGTTTGTTGTTATTATAAAACAAAACTGAACAAGATTCAATTTGTTAAATAAGTCAATATTCTCAATTTGAATTTGTTATTTAACAAAATCTAACTAATAAAGTGTGGTCTAAAAGCCGATTAGCGTAAAACATAAATTTGAAATCTAACACACAAAATGCGCTAAAGCGTGTTGAAACGCGTCATTCATGCCCCGTCCTCTCGGCATATACCGATTAATCCTTTCTCGGTAGCTGCCTAATTGGCTCTTTAATTTTCTTAGTGTTCGGTGCCATTACTTGGCTAAACACAATATTCACCTCCCCTTACAATGCGGATATAACCTTTTGTAATCAAGAAGAAAATCTTTGACCACTATCGAAAAGGAAATTAATCCCCTGACAAATTGAAACTTTCCATGTTAGTAAAACTCTGAATCTCCTGGAGATTTCGTTAAGTACCTGAGAATCTTGAGACATCTTTATAAGAAAATTAGGGTTTTAATATTCCGGATACATACAGAACTCACAAAGGTGGCAATATATATATCATTAAATCAAATGGTTAGGTAACCTCTCAGAATTTACACATAGCACATAAATAAATAACAAATTTCTTTTTTAGTTTGTTTATTTCTTTTCGAAAACCACTCTTTGACTTGACTATCGGAATCTCCTCTGCTGAATCACCCCTCCGGTGACTTTTTGCAGATCTCATTAATCAAGGTGGACAGATAATCAGACAACTCATTTGAGTCATCAAAGTCATCATCTATGGAGTCAAACCCACATCTAATAGATTGGCGTCATTTGTGAGAATAGGCTGATTTCCCGAGTTCCTATTGCCATTCATTCTTTTCTTTTTCCCATAAGAGGCCGATCATCGGTTTCGATGATAACGATTTGACAGGAGTCAACACCAACCGAAATGACCCCTTAATTATCATTGCAGGAATAGGATTCAACCTTGTCAAAAGGACTTTCGTTAATCAATAAGCAGATCGAGACCTCCTCTTTTGGGAGGCCTTCTAGCGAATAGGTGTCAACTCATCTCATCTTCAACCCTTGGACAGACCCATAAAGGGGTTCATTGACGAGTGCATACATCCCAAAGATATCATTTTGTTTGTCGTAACATTAAAAATGCATCCTCACCATGTGACTACCAGAACCATTTTTCATGTGGTGGAACTCTCATTCCCTTAGAATGCCATCCTCAATCGTCTTAGTTTGGATGGTCTTGAAGCATTAAAGCATATGAAGATCAAATTCAAGATGCCCTTAGGGTTCGCGACACTCCATAGCAACATTGCTCTGCCAATCATCCCCGCCATTGGGAATGAAAATGAAGTTTTTTTGGTAGATACACTAGAGTTTAGAGACGATGTCGAGCACCAATCTAAGCCTCAGCCTGGAAAGGAAGCAATCAAAGTTCTGATCACTGATATACTAGTCAGACAGTCCAAGTTGATGCCCACTTACCGATGCCTCTCCAAAATGTAAACGTGGACTACCTTCAATGACATTCCAAAGTTTTTATAGAGTACCCCGAGGACATGCCAAATATTCATCCATCAATCATAATTCACAAATTAACTATAGACGCTAGTCGCAAGCCTTCCAAGAAAAAAAAGGGTATTCTAGCTAGAACATCAGCACAAAATACAAGAAGAGATCCATAAGTTTCTAACAGTAGGTTTTATCTAGGAAGTAGACTATTTAGAGTAGTTAGCCAATGTGGTCATGGTAAAAAAGGCCAATGGCAAGTGGACAATGTGTGTAGACTTTACTGACCTCAATAAGGCATGTCCAAAGAATAGTTGTCTATTCTCCAACATCGATAAATTGATAGATAACTCATGAAGTCACCAGCTTTTAGGTTTTTTAAGTGCATACTCTGGTTACAATAAGATATGCATGACTCCCAAGAGCAAAGAAGAAACCAGTTATATCATAGAGTTTGGTACTTACTGCTATAAGGTGATGCCGTTTGGCCTAAAAATGCTGGAGCAACCTTTTAATGCCTTGTGAACAAGGTTTTAGTGAGTAGCTAGGTAGAAAATGTAGAAGGTTGTTGATGACATATTTGTCAAGAGCGCTAAAACCGAAAACCACGTTGTAGATTTGGCAGAGTCATTTCAAACGTTAGAACATTACAACATGAGCCTGAATCCAGCAAAATGCATCTTTGGAATCACTTCTAGAAAGTTTCTTGGCTTCCTTATTACCAACCGAGGGATCAAAACAAATCCAGAGAAGATACTAACCATATTGGACATGGCACCCTCGAGGACTGCAAAAGAGATGCAGTGTCTCATGGAAAGGATTATAACTCTAAATAGATTCATGTCGAAAATGAGAGAAAAATACAAACCCTTCTATGATACTCTAAAAAAGTCTCAGAAATTCACATGGACGTTGAAGTGCCAAGCAGCATTCGAATGGGTCAAAGAGTACTTCATGTAGTCTCCACTCTTCTCTCAAACTATTTTTGGTGAGAAACTCTATCTTTACCTCTCTATCTCTAATCGAGCACTCTGTTCTGTTCTTGTAAGGCAAAAATCCATATACTTCAAGACTTAGGAGCTTACTACAGACTTATTGAAAAGGTGGCTTTTGCCTTAGTCATAATCGCCAGATGCCTTCGGCATTACTTCTAAATCTATATCATAGTGGTATTGACTAATCAACCTCTGAATTATATTCTACAGAAAAGGGATACCTCGGGTTGACTCATTAAGTGGAGTATCGAGTTAGGCGAATTTGACATCGAATACCAACCAAAACCAACAATCAAGACCAAGCTCTTATCGACTTCATTCTTGAATGCACAATTCCACCACTCACCAAACAAACCTTTACTAATGACTGAGAAGAATGCTTATTGCCCGAATGGACCCTTTATGTAGACAAGTTGTTGAACTCTTTAGGAAACGGGGTTGGACTCATTCTTCAGGATTAGATGATTTCAAAACCGAGTATGCCCTTCGCTTTGACTTTAGAGAGACAAACAATCAGGCTAATTATGAAACCTTCCTCACTGGATTGCAAATCATGGCATCACTGGAGGCCTAGAATATACAAGTCTTTACCGATAGTCAACTGGTCGTCAAACAGATTAAACGGATCTATGAGACTAAGGATCTGACAGTGGCAAAAATCAAACTAAGCTACAAAAAGTGGTGAACAAATTCGACAAAGTGGACATACAGTAGATCCCTGATCAGAAAACGCATGAGTCAATGCTCTCTCAAAACTAGTAAGCTCCAATTTGGTAGCAATTAGCTGAACGGTTTATATAGAGAGTTTGTCATACTCGAGTATCAACAGATGACTTACTGAGTTGGAAAGATCCTATAGAGGCCTATTTGAAGCATGAGCAACCACCGAGCTTGCCCACCGAAGCCGCTAAGTTGAGGTAAAATGCTGCCCAATATGTCATCATCGACGGAGTGCTCTGCAAGAAGTTTTTTACCCATCCATACTTGAGATGCTTAACACCCAAGAAAGGAAGTTATGTGCTCTGAGAAATCCATGAGGGGATATGTTGCAGTCACCTGGGCACTCACCATAAAAATCGACGCGGATGGTTATGTCAAAAGATGCAACAAATGTCAACACTTACTTCGCCAGCCCTCCACGAGCTCAACCCAATAGCGAGCCCATAGTCATTCACATAGAGGGGGATGGACATTCTCGGACCATTCCCACCAGCTAATGAACAACAGAAGTTTCTATCTGTGGCCATTGACTATTTTACCAAATGGGTACAAGTCAAACCACTAGTCCAAATTTCTACCGGCAAGATGCGGAATTCATATGGACATGTATCATCACAAGTTTTGGCATGCCCCACGTCTTCATTACTGATAACATCAAACAGTTCGACAACAAGAGTTTCTAAGACTTTTGCAGCAGATTAAAGTTCAACATCATTTCATATCTGTCGCATATTCTCAGACTAACAGCCTTGCCGAGATAATGAATCATACGATCTTGCAAGGGTGAACAATGCACTAGATGAAATTAAAAGTTATTGGGTAGACGAGCTTTACAGTATTTTTTGGGCCTATCGAAGACACCCCGAAGGGCAACAGGAGAAACCCATTTAGTTTGACATATGGCTGTGAGGCAATGATACCAGTGGAGATCAATATCTATACACTCTGAATAGATCAATACAAGCAAGAGCAAAATGAACTTGCATTATGCAAACGATTGGACTTGCTCCCTGAACTGTGAGATACTATATCCATTTGACTGATAACTTTTCGACAGCAGATGGCACGATACTATAATAGATGAGTTAGGTTAGAACATTCAAGATAAGAGACCTGGTGTTGAGAAAAGTACAGGCCATCGGACAGCCTCAACTAGGAGGGAAACTAGCACCCAATTGTGAATAGCCGTATCGAGTATACTTACATGTTCAACCAGGGATATATCCTCTCAACCGCCAAGATGGCTCAATCATGCCAAGGACTTGGAATTCTGAAAACCTACGAATCTATTATCAATGATAATTATCACTCTCTCAAGGAACAACGCTCTGTTTCATGTCTAGCCAAACAATTAGGTAAGACCTCTATGATCCTCCATCCTACTATACTAGCTTATCTACCGACTAATCTATTTTTATGCCGAATGTAACATGTCAATAATAATGGATATATCTCCCTGTCGAGTAGATATGACCCTTCCAATTGTTTGAACTCTCTCAATTGAGTATCATACCTAATGCAACATGCCGATAATAAGGGATGTATTTCCTTGTCAGATAAACACGATCCTACCATCGTTTGAACTCTCTCAATCGAACATCATATCCAACGTATCACGTCATCAATAAAAGATATATATCCTTGTCGAGTAGACACGATCCTTCCAATTGATTGAACTCGCTCAATCGAACGTCATACTAAACACGTGTTATCAATAAAGGATGTATTTCTTAGATTGGCAGACACAATCCATTCTCTCATTTGAATTCCCTCTCTAGACTAAATGTCCTCCCGAACATAGTGTATTGTTAATAAGGGATGAAATTCCCCCATGGACAAATGCGACCTATGTTTTTGATTAAAATTTTTAATAAGTTGGCAAACATTAAACACACGAATGAAAGGTCAATTGAATGATTCAAATGCACCAAAAAGTATTATTATATTTCATATCACAGTTGCAAGATGGACATGTAGTACAATATTCAAGAAGGAAAGACAAGAAATCACTTGTCAATATTATTATAAAACAGAATAGATACAAACGAAATGAAAAGGGCAAAGGCCCGTAAATGCAAAAAATATATCATACAATTAAAAGAAAAATTACAAAAATTTTACAAGAAAAGAAGGAAAGGACTTCGCAAAAGGTAGGAATTATCCAAAAAGAGATAAAAAAAGATGTATCAAGTTTTGTAGCTCCTTTATGGGTGCATACGAAACTTACACAGATGGGCAATATATATACATTATTAAACCAACCGACCAGATATGCTCTTATAACTTATACATATAGTATACAAAAACATAACATAATTCTCTTTTAATCTATTTTTTTCTCTTCGAAAACCATTTTTTAATTTGAATATCAGAATCTCCCCGTCGATGCACTCTCTTGCAACTTTTTATAGGCTTCATTAATCAAGGTCGACAACAACCAAACAACTTATTTGAGTGAATAAATTTATCTTCTGTGGAGTCAAACCCACTTGTAACACTAATGGTATTTATAGAACATATATGTATATATATATATATATATATATTTGATTTTAAGATTACACACTATATATTTATTAATGGTTTGTTGAATGATTAGCATTTTAATAGAACTTTAATAATGAGTTTATCCAATTAGCATTAATTATAATCAAAATAAAATGTTTCCTGGCAATAGAATCTTTATCTTAATGCTTACAAGGAGTGATTATGTTAGTATATTGTTTTGCCTTTTTTTTTACTCATTTAGAAAAAACACCATCCATGATGTGTAGATGCGTAGAGATGGTTAAATTTTAATTGATGTCTTCAATTTTACTGGTATGTTAAAGTGCGCCACGTAGACTCCACAAAGTAAAATATCTTAGTCGGTAATAATACGTGTCGATTAATTAATCATATTAAAATTATTTTAATAAAATAATATATGAGAAATCCTAATTAGAGTTAAAAATAATATAAAATAATTTTCTATTTCAAGAATTTGAAGAGTTATGTTAATACTGCACACTAACACTACTTTTGCCATCTAATTCTTTAAGACCAATATCATAGCAATATACCTGGTTCTAACCGAGTCTTTGATTGTCTTGTATTTAAGTAACGGATTGTTTTTATTTTAAAATTTTAGGAAAGAAAAATTTAGTGTCTTTTTGTAACGTTGATTTGTATTGTTAAAATTTTAGAATCAAAAATAATTTTTAAAAAATTAGAAACATAATTTCATTATTTTTTTTAAATTTTACAATAAAGATTCTCCAAATTAATTCCATTGAAAGTACAACAAAAGAAAATCAGTCGCGCCCCCGTCCGTATCCCAAAAAGACTCGGCGTTCCATACAACATTACAAATCCTTGTAAAAAAAAACAAAGTCCTCTCTTTGACGGGCCGAACTGCCCAACGACCAAAGCCCAATTCAATAAGATCCGCTCCCACCCCAACTTACACACACCCACGTCAGCAAGCTACTGTCCACGGGCGGCTAGCGGCCTCCCCAAATGTGAAAGCTCCCACGCGCCAAACCACCTCGACGCGCATTTTCAAAACACGAAACAACATGATTCACCGATCACGTGCAAGTCACCTGCCTCGGTCACCGCTCTCTCATTCGTTCGTGTCGAACACGCACCCCATAAATGAAGCAAACAAAATTTCAGCGCTTCGGCGCTAACTTGCTCACCACGGCTTTGAATGCAACTAAACAATGCCCCCCGTTTTGGCTTATTTTGGTTTTATTAAATAAAGTAGAGAGAGAAAGAGGAGAGAGAAAATGAGTCCAGCCTAGAGAGAGAAGATAAGGGAACTGAGAGGGGGAGACTGAGCAGAGACAGCAAACAATCAGAGTGGGAGAGAGAGAGAGAGAGAGAGAGAGAGAGAGAGAGAGGGAGCAGTCAGGTCAAATCGAGGTTAAGGTAAGGAAATTCGAAACCCTAGCTCTTGCATAATCAGTCCATCTTTTCATTTTCATTTCTTATTTATTTATTTAAATTTGAAGTAGGAAAACGCAAATTGGATTAGGATGCTCTTCTACGCGGAAATTAGGTTTTTTCGTTGGGGTTATGGCTAGGGTTTCATTGAATGCCAAAATTCAAAACAATCCCTAATTTGAACCAATCAAAGACTTGGAATCTAAGGTTCTCGAGTGATTTCATGTATGGCAACGGGGTCCATACCTGGTGGTGAGGCTTCCAAAAATAGATGGTCTGAGAGCAAAGTCTATACACGTAAAGCTTTCAAAGGTCCTAAGAAAAATGATAGCAGTTTAGTTTCACAACCTCCTTCCAAAACCCTAGAAGAACCTAATTCTGCTCCTAAATTGCTTTTGAGCCGTTTTGATGCTGTCTCTGATAACTCTTCGAATCGTGCACAACCTGCGGTGCCAAACTCGCAGGAAGGGCTGCCGGGGAATGGGATAATGAAATTAGGGATTACGAGAGTGGATAATCGAGTGAGGATTAACATTGCTTCGAGGTCAAAGCAAGAAATGAGGGAGTTGAGGAGGAAGTTGGAGAGTGAATTGGGTGCGGTGAAGGATTTGGTGAAGAAGATTGAAGCTAAGGAGGTTGAGTTGCCTGGGTATGCTAATTCACAAGTGTCGGCAAATGATGGTGGTGGTGGAGGAGCTAAACGGGTTCATTCTGAGGTGGGTTCAGCTGGTGGGGTTCATGAGTCTAGGCCTTTGAATCGGCTCAGTATATCAGTTTTCGAGAATAGTCAAGGTGTGAGCGATAATGTAGAGAAAGAGAAGAGAACACCTAAAGCGAATCAGTTTTACAGGAATTCTGAGTTTCTTTTGGCAAAGGACAAGTTCCCTCCAGCTGAGAGCACCAAAAAGTCAAAATTGAATGTTAAGAAGCATGGAGGGGGTGATGTGGGACCTGGGTTTGGGATTGGGAAGTATTCGCACCAAGTGTTTAAAAGTTGCAGCAATTTGCTTGAGAAATTGATGAAGCACAAGCATGGTTGGGTGTTTAATAATCCTGTTGATGTAAAGGGTCTGGGGTTGCATGATTACTTCACCATTATTAAGCACCCAATGGACCTTGGCACTGTGAAATCCAGATTGAATAAGAATTGGTATAAATCTCCTAGAGAGTTTGCGGAGGATGTCAGACTAACATTTCACAATGCCATGACTTATAACCCAAAGGGTCAGGACGTTCACGTTATGGCAGAGCTGCTTTCAAAGATATTTGAAGACAAATGGGCTGTTATTGAAGCTGAGTATAT
Organism: Dillenia suffruticosa; assembly: GCA_033439265.1. Classification (NCBI taxonomy): domain Eukaryota; kingdom Viridiplantae; phylum Streptophyta; class Magnoliopsida; order Dilleniales; family Dilleniaceae; genus Dillenia; species Dillenia suffruticosa. Next base: position 10,275,717 of record JAVTVX010000019.1, read on the forward strand.
GCATGAATTGAGGCTTGAAATAGATTGTGATTCCGGCTTACCAACCCCTACATCAAGAAGGGCTCCACCTCCCCCACCTCCTCTCGACATGAGAAGGATTCTTGATAGATCTGAGTCAATGACTCAACCTGTTGCTTCTAAGTCAAAACCAGCATATCACACACCTAGAACACCTGCTCCAAAGAAGCCTAAAGCTAAGGATCCCCATAAAAGGGACATGACATATGAGGAGAAGCAAAAATTGAGTACAAACCTTCAGAATTTACCTTCAGAGAAGCTGGACAACATAGTGCAAATAATCAAAAAGAGGAATTCTGCCCTAAGCCAGTATGATGATGAGATTGAAGTTGACATTGATAATGTGGACACGGAGACACTCTGGGAGCTTGATAGGTTTGTGACCAATTACAAGAAGAATGTGAGCAAAAATAAGAGAAAAGCTGAACTTGCTGTTCAAGTGCAAGCAGAACCTGAGCTGACAGTCCAGGAGAATGTAAGCATTATATCTTGAATTTGCTACCAGTAGTATTTTTAAGTACTGCTACCAGTAGTATTTTTAAGTACTTTTTTCCAAGTGGGCGAAAGTACAGGAAGACTAATGCAGACAATTTATTTATCGTTTATTATTTCTCAGAACCAAGCCCCGGTTGTAGAAGGGGCACCGCAACAGCAGAAAACAGGTAATGATCTGAGATAATGAAATTTTTTATATTTTAATTAATCACTGACTTTGATTTTGATGCTATCGTCATATATCCTCTTTTTGGGCAGATAAAAAGAACATTTCGGCATCATCGCCTAATCAAGGAGGAAAGCAAGGTGATATTGCTGGTAGATCTAGTAGTTCGAGCAGTTCTGGCAGTGACTCTGGATCATCTTCAAGTGGTACGAAGTTGATTGAGAATTCTTGTCTCAGATATTGATTCTTTTTCCATTCTTATATTTTCCCATGATGTTTCTGCTGTCGACAAGCAGTTAACTTCCAACTTTTGTACAGGTTCAGATAGTGATAGTTCCTCGGCTGGATCAGACAATGCGCAATCTCCTGGGACTTGATTATATTCTTCTTAGGTAAGATTACACTCTTTCTTGTATATGTTCTTTGATGTCAGATAATGTCTACTACTTGCTTCTTTCCTTGTAATGGATCTTAGGAAAATCCCAGTCTCTTTAGACGCTCTGCATTTAATATATTGGTTGATTCATTGAGTGCGTGTTTTCAATGCTGATATCATGATAAAATTTGGCATATGAATCTGAATGTGGAGTGCGGGGATCTAAGCAAGGCAACGATTGGGATGTGAGTCAAATCCAAAATTTGCACAATTTTGTGGGCTGATTGAAGCATAGGGTCCTATCTGTTTTGTCCAACTGGCACCATAAATATTGGGTGTTGAGTTAATGCAAAATTAAATGTACTGTAGAATGATATCATAGTAGAAAATTGTCACATTATCTGTGATTTATTGTGAACTATTATGCATAATAGTGGCTTACTTTGATGCCCCCTTTTTTACTTGACATTCTAATTTTGACAGGCTCACACAGTATCCTAAAATTCAACTCTTCTCCTTTTGTATTCTGATTTTACATAACTGAATTGACTCAATAGAATTCCAACTCAAGGGAATTTCTGAAGTGGATTCTAGAAACTTATAAACTGATTATGAAATTTATTAAATTATTATAGCTGAGCTTTTTTTTTAAAAAAAAGAGCAAACTATTATATATGGACATTTGTTTGAAATATGAATTTCAAGTTTCATGAATGAACAATCCACATGCCATAATTAATTCTATTTTGTAATAGTGTCAATTAAACGTTATAACCAAAATACAAACATATATTCTTATAATTGCATCGTAAACTACAATTGTATGCATTTTATATATTGACTTATTGCAAGTATACTGAATATTTATTTTAACTTATTAGAATTTTGTGGCACTGGCTCTGTTAAAATACGTGGAGAAATATAGTAGCTAATTAGATTGTACTTACAACTCAATAAAGGATTGACCTTGAAAAATACTTTTGGATGACGTGAGTTATGACTCTCCCATTTTGCTCATCACCTAGCATTGAAAGCAATTCATTTTTTACCCTAGAAACCTCCTTACACACAAACACACAAAGCAAATAACATTCATTTGAGTCAAAACCCTCAAAAGAAAAATATCCAGATGCCCATAGAGTTGTGGTTGCTTCCTGTCGAGATCGCCTTTTCCTGGACAATATTCAAGAGTTAGAAAGAACTATGGGGCTAAGTTTTATATTTATGCATGATTTAATACGGACATGATGGCATGACAGACCAATGTGAACACAACTTGGACGTGACATTGAAAATATTATATTTATGCATATTTGGATATGATGCAAACAATATTAATATGTTTCACATTGTTGCAGAATTTGAAGATAAAGAGTCTTTGTATTTCAGATATGACTGTTATTACTTATCCCTTCATCCTCTGGGAAACAAAAACCGTTGTTGGAATTTGCCTGTGAAATGAAAGCATCTTAACAATATTAAGCAACAAAGCAATATATTTTAATTGATAATAATCGTTTAAATTGTTTTTAGAGTGTTTAAAAGGTGTTTTAGAACTTTTTACTGACCGTCCAAGAGACTCTCATGAGTGACCTAGAAGTCTCTGGTGTTAAGAATGATAAGGAGTTGGACATGCTACATGACATGGGAGTGTGGGAGTTTTGGACAAGTGTTGTGTTTGTGTTGGACTTGGAGGTGGCTTTCCTTTTGAATGCCCATGCGTCATAATATGGGAGTAATCTCTTTTTGTTATTAATGACTAGTGAGAGAGTTTTGTGAGAGAGAGAGAGGTCACAGACAGAGAGGTCTCTGGTTCGGAGTTAGTTATATTGTTCCTCTTTCTTGAATGCTGATTTCATGGTTATTGTCTGTTGTGGGTGCTTCTTTCATTTTTTTTCTTCAAAGCATGGCCAGCTGGTTCCTATGAGTGAACAGTGACCCAGTTGACTTGTCTGATGGTTAAGAATTGGGTCAAGCATTTGAATAGCCTGGTTTTACCCTCAGCAGTTCTGCTGGCTATTTGTCTGAAATGAAATCTGGTCATGGTCCATTTGGTTTATTCCAGCCCTTGAAACTACGCCTCCATCAGGAGTCTTGTTTACCTTGATCTCCCTAAGGCATGCAATACTTGGATATCTGTCTGACCCGTTTCAAATTTTTCTACATTCTTATACGGATTGTTTCCTTTCAGATATTTTACTAAAACTTTCCAAGTGTTAGTTTGAACTTTTTTATTGCTGTTTTAACTGGATTTAGATCTCTTTAGACATGGTATCATTCCTGAATCCTGCTCATTCTAAACTGCGGCATTAGAAGGGCTGTTTAGGTATGATCTTACAGAGTCTTTTTGCAGCAAGTAATCTCATAAAACTCAAATGAACATATTTCTTCTTTTAAATATAAAATCTTATTATTTAACGTTAATAATTACCCTACTCATTCAATGGCAAAGGAAAAATGAAAAGAAAGAGAATTTTGAGAATCCAGATACCAAATGGAAAGTTGAATGAAAGGGGAATATTGCAGTATTTAACTCTTCTGTTGAGTAAGAGGGAATATGTATAGTAGGTTTTTGTTTTTTGGACTTGGAGTGTTATGGAATAACTTCTTTTTTATCTCTTTTCTTTCATTTTTGGTGGATTTCTTATTGTCCTTGTTATGTTACACACCACTCAATTATATTTCAGATTCTGTAAAATTAGAAGATTGAATGTGTGGTTGCATGCATTAGTATAAAACATTCCAAAAAGGGCTTTGATTCTTATTGTGTAACTCAAAGTCTTTTATCTTTAATACTTAATTCATATCACTCTGTCACCAATTTTCCAATTTCTTCCTCATTTTTTTTTTTTTTTTTTTTTTTTTTTTTTGTGCTGGTGCTTTATTATGGCACAGGAATTAGTCTGCTTAGTTGACATGGATTTTTTCTAGTGTGTGGAATGTGGATGCTTAGTTTTTTTGGCATCTTCATTGGCATTGATCGCTAGGGTTACAGTGTAAATCATCACATTGGGCAGTTTCCTGTAATATCTGTGCTGCTAAGCTAACTCTTGGGAAATTCAAGTTTCGAAGTTTTTGATGAGGTGCGGAGTTGCAAAGGAGTTCTGAATTTGTGAAGAATGGAAAGTAGAAACTCAACTTGATGGATTATTTAGTTGTTTGACATTGTAAACTGGCTTCAGAGAAGTCATATTGAATTGAGGAAGGGTGGACTTTGAAGCCCTAGCCATTGTGTTAATTTCTCCAATAGGATACAACTCGTTGTCATTACCAGCTTGTTGTCTTGCTTAGTGAGAACTTAGACAGGTAACAAGGTATGTGGATGTATACAAGAAACATATATAGCAAATGAAATAAAGAAAGGCTAGGATGCTGCATCAGTCTCACAATTATTGTATGAAGATGAAATTTTGTTTTACTATTCTACTAATATTTTGTCCTTACATGGATATCTTTATAAGTGATCAAATCAACATTCTAAATGGTTAAAAGGGAAAACTTTCTCTCATCCTATTTTAGTTTGGCTAGAAAACATCAAATCCCTTTGTGATTTGAAGTGCCCTTTTCTTGTAACTTTTGTTTAACGAATTTGGTTCTTTCTTTACTTTTCACTGTTGTGCAAGTTTATTTAACCACAAATTGTTTTGATTCAGAATCAATCAAAACTTTGTGGTTGAAAAATTTGTCAAAGTTGTCCTTGTATTTTTCTCTGTTCGTAAATTGGAAGGCTTTAGGTGCTTGTTCTTATTATCATATATATATTTTGCTGGTGGATTTAATTTCAAGGGGCACTATAAAACTTTGACTCGTGGATATAAGGGGATTTCTAATCAAAATGTACTGCTGTTTTTTTCATAACTTGGCGGTACAAGTCTGAATCATCAAAATAATAGAACATGTATGTCTACAATAGTAGGTGATGTATGTCACTTGGTGTAGATGATGCATACTGGATAATAATATGTCACATAATAAAAGATTATAGATGCAGACATGATTTTTCCTCAAAAGTGTATGTGCTTCATAGCTTTTGGCTCCTTGCCTTGAAATTCTCAGTAAAACACCAACGTGGGTTGGCTCAACTGGATGTGGAGCTGAGTTTCCTTAAGCATGATCGAGGTTCGACTCCTGCCGGGAGCATCGGGCCCTCATGTGTATGGAGCGTTCCCCGTTAAGAGACCCGCCCTCCGAAAAGGAGCCACTGCAGCGGTCGGTCCGGATTAGTCGGGGCGAAGCCCCGGATACCGGGCGGTGTCCAAGACATGGTACCAAAAAAAAAAGAAATTCTCAGTAAAACTGAAATCTATTTTGGTCTTGTAAATTACAATTTTTTGCAACTGAACAAGATGCAAATGAAAGAAGAGAAAATCACAGTATTTAGCCCAGCACTTATGGCTTGGGCAATTATATCTGTATCTATATATATAGATATAGATATAGATATATGTATGATTAGTGCAAATAGCTGCATTCTAACAAACTGCTGGTTCTGCTCTTTTATTTCATAGTCTAATAATGCATATGCTGATGTGTATGTCATTTGATTTTGGCAGATTCCACATCCACTATTGCTGATCTGTGTTCATCTTTTTCTAATTACACGGTTTTAGATCTGCGATTGTTGGTCAATTTCACAAGTACCTTTTGAGACCTCTCTTAGCTTACTGCTTGGTGTGGACGCGCTGTTATCTGGAGTATGTGTCCCTCCTCACTATGACCAGTTCCCATCCTTGTGGACATTAATTTGTATTATAATGCTAGGTTGATTTAGAATGTGATTAGATTTGAGTAGGCCCTGTTGTGAGTAGGCTAACTTTTGCCTAGTACACTCCAAGAAGACTATCACAGTTTGTAGTTGTAATGCTTTTGCTGTTGGATAGGTGAATATTAGCTCCTATTCTTTGCCTGTATACAATACTAGAAACAGAAGTGTTTTGTCTGTAATCCCAGCACATGAGGTTATATTTGCTGATTATGGAACATTTCCACGGATTGGTGGATGTTTTCATATATATATATATATATATATCTCTGGGCTATTGCAGTGCAGATCAGATTACAGATGACATAAACTTAGAAGTTCAGTTTGTAAGGCCTTTGTGGTTGTGATTGTAAGTTGAAGTGGATGGGTGTTCTCAGAAAACTCTCTTTGGCATTTTCTTGTGCTGGGAGCTGGAATTCTCAGATACATACAAGACAAGAATTTGAACTGCATAAGTGACCATGTTTGCCTGTAGTTTTCCAATGGTGCTTTAATAGATTACACTTCCATTTGTTTGCAAGAAAGGGATGAAATTTTATTCTTCCGCAGAGCTCAAGACAGATTATTTGAAGTCTTTGGACTCAAAAATGTGTTTACTTGAGTTCCATTTATCTGGTCAACCCGTTGCCCGAAAATTGCTCCGCTCCTGAGTTGTCCCCATCCTAAAAATTGACCTACATTTTCCAACTTCTGGAAAAGAAAAGGCCTCTGTATTACCAAAGTTTGCTATTTTAATCAATCTTTGAAAATCTCTTACGGTTTGATGGGTGGTCAAGAAATTAAATTTTGTGATTCTTAAAGCATGAATACTTTTGTATGGGAATTTCATAATTTTTTTTTAAGTGATGGAAATCCATATCAAAGGGTAACTTTTTAATAAAATTCTTGTAAATATTTTCTTATATCTAAATTATCTTTTGATACTAAATAATTTTTAAAATATAATAAATTTTAAAATTACTATTTTTGTATTAAGAAACCCTTTCATATACTTAGTATAAAAAGCTTAAGAAGACTCTTAATTTCTTTTGTTAAAAAGGCTTTTTTTTTTTTGTTCTTTTTTATATGTAAGAAAGAAATGGTGCAAACTCGTTGACATTTTGTTAAGGCACGGCCATACGTTGGCATGACAATGAAGTTGACGCCAAGAAGTTCCAGCAATCCCTATAGCTAACATCCTAGAAGGATTATATGAGAGAAAATTGTGGAGTGTTTTATTTTAGAAAGTAGAAGACTGGATGACCAATGAAGTGGGCAAGGGATTAGGGTTTTTTCCCCCCTCTAGATTTTCTAGGATGAATATAAAAACATGCTGCTGTGGACAAAGCAAATGCGACACGGACTGGAAGGTTGAAAATAAGAGGCAAGCTTGCCTTGTTCTCTTCAACTGCTATTGATGATGATAGCTACAATGAAGTAGGAGACCAACAGGTCCACAGCCTTAAGGGAGAATTTTGGCGTATGAGAAGAATTCTATGCTATGATGCATTGAAAATTCTTGAAGTAAGCCATGACCAAGGAAAACACATCTTTGGACATGACATGGTATAACGCTTTCTAATTTAAGAGAGTATGAAAAACTCCACGACTTTGTCATATCATTTACTTCATGTTGTATTGTGCCCCTTTCCATATCACTTTCATATATTCTATGTTTGTATATATAAAGAACAACATTGAAAAGATTTGGAATGGCTTAGTAGGAGCATATATGTTCCTCTTACGTTGTATTGGTTATATCCCCATCCTTCATGACACACGCAACAGAGAAGAGTATAAGTGGCAGTGTGACGGGATATGGTGTTACTCATTTTTTTCCCCGCTAGAAAATGTTTGATGCTATCCGAGAATGAAAATTGGCGTAAGTGGTTTGTAGCAGTCTGTAAATGATATGACAAAGTCCGTTTTTCGGCTTTTACCATTTTGGTGCTACTCATATGTGAAAGCGGCGGCTGATGATGCTCCTATCGGTGTTATATCATTTTGGTGCTGCTCGATTAATGTCAAACATTATCTTTTTTGATATATAAGAAGAATTGAATTCGTGATCTTAAGATAAGTATCAATTGAATTATAACTTATTGATTTATCAAACATCATCATATGGGGTGTCCTCAAGGAGACAGTCTGATAGTCACAATTTACCTCATCCAACGCTGAGATCCAGAATTCGAATTCTTGTGTAATCAAAAAAACATTATCATATGGTGTTACACATATCATTTTGGTGCTGCTTGTTTGTTTTAGGGGTAAAGTGATAATGCTTCTTTGTGTCTTTTATGCACATTATTATGCCTAAGATGTGAGTGAAAGAAGATGTGAGTGAAAGATTAATGGCTTTCTGAATTTGGATCTCACTGTGAAACATTTGGGTGTTGACAAACAATGTGAGCTAAGTCAAGCCAATCAGTTGTTGAATTTGAATTCTAGTGATTTATTGGTTTGTGGGTTATATATATATTTTTTATAACCAATTGATATTCAAACTTATTAATTCGGTTTATGCGTTGTTAGATTCAATTTAAAGAAACTCTCCCCATATAATCTTTTTCATTTCTAAATTTTAAATCTGAAATTTAGTTAAAAAATTTAATACTTTTACCTACTGTCCCGACTATCTATTGATTGGTTTGTGGGTTATGAATGAAGGAAAACCAAAATCCATATAATTTTTGGCTTGATTCTTCCGATTAATTACTTAGTTTAAACTTCTCCATTTTTCCCATAGATCTTTTTTTCTTTAATTTTTTTGGTTGAATTTGTGATTTCAATAATTGGACGTGTTGAGACTAAATTTGATTTCACAATAAATTGTCCTTCTGCCTCGCGCAGGGGAACCGGTGATATCATGCATATTGGAATCTTTTCAAGGAGTAAACCTACAAAAACTTGCTGGAGGTGCCTCTGACAGAGGAAGCTTAGACACTTAAGTCAGAAAGAGTAGTAAAAGTGAATGAAAAACTGAAAGAGTTTTAATCTTGTATAGTCTCTGTGTCTTGTATGTAGAGTAAAAGTATGCATACTTCTGAAATTGTAGGAATTATAGTCATAGACTTCCTATAGATTTGGTATCTTTTGATATAGGTAAGTTTCTATTGTTGTCGTGGAAATCTGGAAAAGTCTGAATCGTTGAGAGATTTACTTCCTAATTAGGAGAGATCAAAATAGATTTATATCGAATTAAGGAAGTTTAAATTTGTTAAAATTTATTTCCTTATCAGATAATCACGATTTAGACCTGTCGCGTAATAGAAATTACTTATATAGTGACCAAATGGACCGAGAGGTCAGGGGACTGAGAAAAAATGGCTGAGAAACGAGTGGAGAGAAGTGAGGTAAGAATGTTTACCGAGAGACCGCTTAGTGGTTTGTAGGTTTTATGATTATGGGTCTGCTGAGATTTTATGGTAATGGATTGTCAAATAATGTTTCATCATTGGCCCTCACTTTTAATGTCGTTTTGTAGGAATGGCGTTAGGAGTAGAGAAAAAGATTTTAAAGTAGTGCATTTTAATTGAAAAAGCGCGAAGGCGTAGCATTAAATGTGATGGATATTGAGGGTTTAAAAAGTTATGAAGTGAAAAGACGTAGAAGTAGTGTATGTTGGTAAAGTGGAAAGGGTGCGGGAGTAGGATGGTTGTAGGTAAGTGGAAAAGACGTGATAGTGTGGCATTAAATGTGAAATACACTGCATTAGTTTTGAAGCATACAGCTTCGATCACCGAGAATCATACTCAACATGCCTCCTGTGGTTATAAATAATATAAGGCAGTTGTTGGAGTTTTGTCAATTTGTTGTGTGGAATAAAGTTAGGGGCCTGGTTCTGATTCATGGGTGGTGAAGTTTGTGATAAACATAGATGGTAAGAGATTTTGAATCATAATAATATTTCAACATTGGCGAGTGTAGGAATGAAGGGTTTTGTATGTTGATTCTTCTACATCCCATCATTAATGGGATGTTTTGGAAAGTTCTTTATGAGGTGGGATTGTGTGGTGTAGTTGTGGAGAGGGTGTGAGGAGTATCAATTCGAGGCTCCATCAATAGGAAAACTGTCGATGCGAGCTTTCATCATGGCATTTGGAAACCCAATGTCGTGATGGCCCAGCATTAGTGTTTCAAGAGACCTTATAGTGGGTGTAGACATTTCCCCTTCTTTTTTGGGAGTCCTTTGGAAGGTGAAAGTGTTCCCTCTGGCAAGATCTTAAGGTAATAGTCAGGCAATAGGTACAATAGGTGGCTGATCAATTGAGGACTACCGACGTTCCTTGGGCCGAGAAATGGAGAAATGAAATATATGAAGGTGGAATCGAGAGAAAGAACCTGGTACGCATGGCAAAGATTCAGGCTAAGTCTTACTGGCTACAGAGTTATTTCATCTTCCCCCTGTAATTAGTAACAACTTTGACTGCAATGCGTAGGAATGAAGCAAGGGAGGAGAAGCACCTTGATATAGTCTATCTTTCTCTTTCATTACAAATTCCACTTCGTATTTCCCCTTCCCAACTTTGTGCTCAAGTTATGTAAACATTATGTTGTGTTGAAATTAAATATCCTTGCTGTTTCTACTTCTGCTTCTATAAATTCTGATTTGCTTTGCGAAGATGTTGATGAATAAATATAGAACTCGTTTTCTTTACCTCGTGATGTTCTTGTTGCTTTATTGTGCCGAAAGATTCATATATTGAATTAAAGCCAATTATGTCAATGAAGTCTCTGAGACACTTAAGCTTTAAGTTGTCTCTGATTGTATCTTAACCGAGAGGGATAGTCAGAACCCTTTCTAGATGTTGACAGGTTGAATTCCGCTAGAGCACCAGGATCCATGCAAGATGTGTAGTTGAGAGAATAAATGTTGCATCATGCTAAGTCCTACATAGGGCATTGAACCGAGAAAGTGTATGTATCGATACCAATAGGAGGTGTGCAACAAGCATAAAGTTGAAAGAGTGAGTACAAAACTCTTGTTTGGTGCGGCACCAAGGGATAACGGGGATCATTTACTTGAGAGTTAGATCTCGTATATTAGATAGGATGAGTACGGAACCCATGTGTGGCGCAGAGATGAGAGATAGTAGGAGCCACTCTCGAGAGAGTTAAATCCCGTATAATGGCTAGGAAGAGTGCAGAACCCATATGCGGCGCGAAGCCCAGAGATGGTGGGAGCCACCGCTTAGGAGTTAGATCCCATATACTAGTTAAGATGGGTGCGAAATTCATGTAAGGCACGGAGCCAAGTGATAGTCCTACAATAAATAGAGTAACGGAATAGAAACCCATGGGTATTGAGGCCCGATAGATAATGTTATGTAAAAAAATAATGCTATTGTTAATAAATTGAACATATATCAAGGTTAGAAAAATGACAAGAATTACTGATAATTGACATGCAAGTTGTCTAAGTTCCAAGTTTTGGGCATGCCAGGACCATCTAAATAACTGAGCTGGCATGTTCCTGGACGAACTACCGAATGCACTTGGTGTAGAACTTCCTAGTTAGGTGCGAGTTTTCCTTCAAGTTGTGGCTGTTCTGTTGCTTCTACTCTTTGTAAGACTAAGTGCCCTGGTTTGAACATTTTAGCCTTCATCCTCCTGTTATAGTATCGAGCTATCTATTGTTGATAGGCGGCCATCCGAGTGGATGTAGTATCTCATAGCTTTGGTAAAAGGTCTAGTTTCTCATGCAGTGCAAGCTCGTTTGACTCTGGCTGATATTGGTCTATGCATAGCGAATGGATGCCTATCTCCATCGATAGGACTGCTTCACATCCATAGGTGAGACTGAATGGCATTTCTCTTGTGGCTGTCTTATGTGTGGTTCAATAGGTCCAAAGGATTTCACAGAGTTCATCTACCTATCGGCCCTTTGCTTCGTCCGGTACCATCATGAGTCCTTAGAGGATTGTTTGGTTGGTCACTTCGAGAAGGCCGTTAGTTTGTAGATAAATGACAAAGGTAAAACAATGCTAAATCTCGAATTTGTTGCAGAAGTCTTGGAACTTTTTGTTATCGAACTATTTGCCATTGTTAGTGATAAGGACATGCGATAGATCAAACCTGATAATGTTGGACATCCACATGAATGTTTGGTTTGTATCTGCTATTATTTGTGCTAGAGGTTCACTTTCTATCCATTTAGTGAAGTAGTCTATGGTAATGATAAGGAATTTCCGCTATTCGATGGTCTATGGGAACAGTCTCAGTATGTCCATCCTTCACTACACAAACAGCCATGGACTCGTGAATAGACAGAGCTCGGAGGAGGGTTGATGACGTATCGAAGAGAAGGGCTATCGTTTATTGCATCGTTTGTAACATGGGAGAGATAGAAGCAAGACAATAGGGTTTGCAAAAAGGCAAAACTTTAGAACTTTCAAAAGAGAATTAATATTTCAAAAGAAATTGTTATGAATGAAGTCTCCAAAATAAAGAAATATTATAAATACTTATAGGGTCAATACAAACCCTAAAAATTAGGAAACTAGGAAAATAAAAAAAAAATAGAGAAATCTGAAATCTAGAAAATGAAGAAACTAAAAAAAATTAAAAACTAGAAAAATTTGGAAACTAAAAAAATTAGGAAATTAACTAAAACAATCAAAAGTTAATTGATCTCTTTTGCTTTTTTGGACCGTTATTGTGTAGCCCAATAATTATCAGAAATTTATCCCACATCAATCCCCTTACCTTAAAAGAACTCACCCTTGAGTGATCTGAATACATCAACTGTATAAATGTGATGGGAGCATTAAATAGTCTGACTGGCATAACTAACCATTTATAGAGGCCCTCATTAGTCTTGAAAGTCATCTTCAACTGATCTCCCGTTCTAATTCGGATCTGATGATATCCATTTTACATATCAATTTTTGTGAAGACTTTCATACCAGACCACCTATCAAGCATATCCTTAACTCTCTCATTTGGTTTTCTTGCCTAGAAACATATGTTGAGCATTATCATGCTGACCTTTTTTTTCTTTTGGGAGATTATGTGGATTGTTTTGTAAAAAAATTCCCCATCACATAAAAAGGATGCACATCAAACTTAAATAAACAACTAGATTAAAGAACTGAACCACCTTGTAACCCACCACAACAAGACTGAAAATCATTGATGGCTCCATAAGGACAAGTCGTGCAATCGGACTGACCCAAACTCCGTATGCACTGTACCATGCTATCTATTGATTGCAAGCTACTAAACTTCATATTGTCTGTTGCAAAATTCTTAATATTGTAAGTAGTATTTCCCAAAACAGTACTCACCGCCAGAGTTTGCACATCTTTGTCTGAAAAATCATCCTCGTTGGTTTGAATTGTACGAGATTGTTGGGATAACATAGGATCGATGTGTGGTCCCTCAGCGATTCTCTTGATGCCACCTTTACCTCTTATATTGCCCTAGTTTGCCTACAATGTCTGCAGTTCTATTTCTATATGCTCCATTCAAACAGACAGAGTTTGGAGTGCACCCATTATAGTTTGTAACGCTCTGAACACGTCAGAAAGAGTACTACCATCACCGCCCTAGTTGGCCATTACAAGGAAAAGCCTTAGCTCTTATATCACCTAACATAGGAGAGATAGAAGGAAGATAATAAGGTTTGCACAAGGTCAAAACTCTAGAAGTTTCAAAAGAAAATTATTAATAAAGTCTCCAAAATAAAGAAATACTACAAGTACTTATAAGGTCAATACAAATCTAAAAATTAGAAAACTAGAAAAACTAGGAAATTAGAGAAATCTAGAAATTAGAAAAACTAAGAAACTAAAAAAATTAGGAAACTGTAAAAATTAAGAAACTAAAAAAATTAGGAAATTAATTAAAACGATCAAAAGTTAACTAATCTCTTTTCATTTCTTGGACCGATCTCTTGTAGCCCAATAATTATCTAAAGTCTATCCCGCATCAATTTAGCATAAGAGAGATATAAGGAAAACAATAGAGTTTGCAAAAGGGCAAAACCCTAGAACTTCCAAAAGAGAATAAATATTCCAAAAGAAAATATTATTAATGAAGTCTCCAAAATAAAGAAGCACTACAAGTATTTGTGGAGTCATTAGAAACCCTAAAATTTAAGAAACTAGAAAAAAAACTAAAAAACTAGAGAAATCTGAAAACAAAAAAATATTAGGAAACTAGAAAAATTAAGAAATTATAAAAATTATAAAATTAACTAAAATGATCATATGTTAACCGATCTCTTTCCCTTTCTTGGACCGAACTCATCTAGGCAAACAATCATCTGAACTCTGTCCCACCTCAGTTTGACATAAGTCTTTGCATCGGCCTTCATAGTGGGCTAGTACCATCCTTGCTGTAAGGCCTTGTTAGCTAAATTCTATGCACCCAAATGATTGCTGCACATCCCCTCATTGATTTCTTTAAGGATGTAGTCTCCTTCCTTGGGTATCAGGCACTTGAGATAGGAGTGAGTGAAGGACTTCTTGTACAGTGCTTCGTCAATGATGGTATAGTGTGAGCCTATACGCATGATCTTTATTGTCTTCTATAGGGAATCCGACAATTGACCACTTCTAAGACAGGCTAGCTTGGTGGACTATCAGCTACCAGGATCAGTTCCGATTCGTCAATGTCTGGGTATGATAGGCTCTCAACATAGACTGTGCAGCTAATCACGACAGAGTCTGAACTTACGAGTTTAGAGAGCATATCTGCTCTAGCATTCTCAGATCTGAGATATGAGTCAACTTTGTTGAACTTGCTCATCACTTCACGAAGTTTGGAGAGGTATTTCGCCATCATTGGTTTTTTTAGTATCATACGTTCCCTCGATCTACTTTACCATGAGCTGATTATTGGTGAAGACTTGGATGTCCTAAGCTTCCAATAGTGCTACGTTTTGCAGGCCTATCACTAGTGCTTCATATTTAGCCTAGTTGTTGGTGGGTTGAAAGTTAAATTGGAGTGCGTATTCCGTTTTGAAGTCCTCGGGACCCACTAAGATGAGTCTAACTTTGTTTCCTCATAAGTTGGAGGAGCTATCTACATGCAAGGTCCATGGTAGAGTCGACCAACCTGGAAGACTGTTGATAATTGGTTCGATAGGATTTTGGAAGGTACACTCAAGAATGAAGTCAACTAGGGTTTGACCTTTGATGGTGGACCTTGGTTGGTACTCAATGTGAAACTCTCCCAACTCGATGCTCTACTTGATAAGGCGGCCTGAGGTATCCCTTTTTTTAAAGGATCAATTTTAAAGGTTGGTTGGTTAGCACTACGATCGTGTGTGCCTGGAAGTAGGGATGGAGGTGGCAGGCGGTTATGACAAAAGCGAATGCGACCTCCTCGATGGGTTTGCAATTGATTTCTGATTCTTGAAGCACCCAGCTAACGAAATATATGGCTCTTTGTACAGTGGCATCCAATCTTACAAGTGTAAAATGGAGAACTCGGTTAGATACAGACAAGTAAAGATAGGTGTTGAATTCTGTAATGAAGATAATTTTTTCTTCTCCTCTAGAGCTATGCGAACCTCATTGTAACCCGAGTATGTGTCCTTGAAACTTAGGAGCTGATGCCTAATGAGTTGTTTATGAGTTTATTGATGTAGGGAAGTGGTTTGCTGTCCTTTGGGTATGTCTTATTGAGGATGATGAATTCAACACATATTCTCCACTTGTCATTTGCTTTTTTTACCATGACCATATTTGCTAGCCATTCGGGGTATTTCAATTCTTTGATGAAGTTTTCCGTTAGTAGTTTTTTGTACTTTTTCTTGTATTACTCGCTGGCATTCTAGTGCGAGCACTCTCTTCTTCTATTTTACAGGATTAAGACAATGATCTACTGTTAATTTGTGTATGATTACCGAGGGGTGTATTTTTGATATGTTTTCGGACGATCATACAATGGCGTTAGAGTGTCGTCACAAGCATTCAGTTATGGCATCTTAAAGAGGGGTCAATAGGTGGGCTCCGATTTGGATAGTCTGACTGGGAATATCTGTGATTTGGATCTTGACCACCTTTTTACTAGACTTAGGTTTAGTGAATTGCTCGATTTTGTCTCTAAATTCTGTGGTATCTATGGTAAGATTCTTCATTTTCTCCTCCAGCGTAGAGGTGTTTTGGGCATCCGGATCGTAAGTGAGCATTGCGACAACTAGAGGCATTCCAAACTTGATTTTTATATGTTTAGTACTTAGCAAGTCTTCTAAACAGTTTAGATTGGAATGATCCAAGATGACATCATATAGAGATGGCAGTTTGACCACATTGAAGGTGATCATGGTGATAGCATGGTAGGGTGATGTTCCCAGAGTTACAAGGAGTGAAATAATACTCTTGGTATATAGCGACTCATTTGAAAGTCCTTTTAGAGAACCGGTGGAATGCTGAAGATGCACTCGATAGAAGCCCATTTTGGAAAAGGTGTCTCAATAAAAGAGGCTACAGGCTGCCTCTTGATTGGCTAAAACTCTCTTCATGATGTAATGACTTACTTTGACGGTGATGACCAAGGATCACATTAAGTTATCATTGTCGAAACCAATAATTGGCTTTCTTCTTTTTAGTGTCATGTTGATAGGAGAAACAAGGCGTAAATTTCTTTTAAACTAATTAATCAGCCATTATTATAGAGAGCGTTAATCTATTGAAACCAAATTTGACTCCATAGTAAATTGTCCTTTTGGGTCGAGCGGGGGAATCGGTGATGTCATGTCTGTTGGTCGTCTTCGAGGAGTAGACCTGCAAAAAACTTGCCGGAGGTGGTTTTGATAGACGAAACTCCGATACTCAAGTTAGAAAGAGTAGTAAAAGGGAATGAAAGATTGAAAGAGTCTGAAATTTGTGTAGTCTTTGTATTTTGTATGTAGAGTAAAAGCATGCGCACTTGGCATGTTATCTCAGCATGGTATATAGCATGCACAGTGGGTTTCGTATACATTTGGAGGCATAGAAACCCTACTTACCTTGCGAGAAGATCGCTGGAAATCTTTCGAGATTGCAAGAATTATAGTCATAGAGCTCTTGTAAATTCGGAGTTTTCTAAAATAAGAAAGATTATGTTATTGTCGTGGAAATTCGGAAAAGTCTTAATCGTTGAGGGATTTACTTTTTAATTGGAAGAAATCATAATAGATTTGTATCGGATTAAAAAATGTTTAAATTTATAAAAAAAAATTTTATCCGATAATTACAATTTAAATCTGTCGCGTAATAGGAATTATTTCTATAATGACCGAAGGGAATGAGAGGTTGGGAGATCGAGAGAGAATAGTCGAGCAACGCGTGTAGAGAAGTGAGGTAGCGACCAAGAGAGCTTTATTGAGAGATTTAGGTTAAGAAAAAGACTTCAGCCGAATGGAAACTAGGAATATAAGAGTGTTTACAGAGAGATTATTTAACGCTTTGCGGGTTTATGATTATGGGCCTACTAAACTTTTATAATAATGGATTATCAAATCATATACCATCAAGACATATACTATGTTTCTTTGGCCAAAACACAAAAATATAGTAAAACAAATGGAAATATTTTCAATAAATTTATTTTTCTGAATGAGATTAAACCTAAAAGTATGTTCAAATAATGTTCAAATTAATTCTTTTATTCCTTCTAGAAGACTCAAAAAAGCAATTCTCCCTGGTAATTTTGTACGATTAAGAAACTGCCTTTATCCTTATAAAACCAAAATTATTTTTAAAATTAGGAAGGCTTGTGTCAGAAAAGAGCATTCATTTACAAAAATACCATTCCGTCTCTAATTTGCTGAGTATTAATTCAATTATTGGATTCGCTACAAACAAATGTATGCTTTCATTTCTATTATTAGGTGATATGACGTTCAATTATCAAGCATTTAACTTTATTTAATTTAATTTAATTTCGGATAATTTTTTTTTTAAAATAGAAGTAAAGTATAGAACAATTAATATACTAATAATTTTTTAAATCAAAAAATTTATTTAATTTTAATTAAATTAAATTTCAATTTTTTCACAACAACTTAATTGCTCAGAACTCAAGATAAATAATTTATTTAAATGTGAAAGGTGAAAAACATGATTAAATGCTCAAAACATATTAAAGAAAATGTCATCATGAACGAAAGGAATATTGATATGAGTTTAGAAGAGGGAGGATCGATATTTGTCGGTTAAGGTAAAAAAAATACCTTCATCTTTTAATCAGATATGAAGTTTGACTCTTTTTGAATACGAAAAAAATAATATTGAGAGATTTTTTTCTTAAATGAGATCTGACAGTCAAATCAATTCAGATCAATCAGGATGAAGTCTCATATATCGAACGGTTACCTAGTCACGGGGGCAAAAAAGGGAGGGAGAGAGAGAGAGAGAGAGAGAGAGAGAGAGAGAGAGAGAGAGAGAGAGAGAGAGAGAGAGAGAGAGAGAGAGAGGGGGAGAGGGGGAGTTGTCAAATTAAAAAGGCCTAATACCCATTTTATCACTTGCTCTCAGTGTTATTTATTTGACGCGCACACTTTTGATGCCTCCTTGTCATGACTAAAAACGCGTCTCTCTCCCTTCTCTCTCTGATTCATAAACCCTCCCGTCATTCTCATCCCAAAAATGGAAAAAGAAAAAAAATATATATCAGAATTCAGAATTCAGAATTCAGTTAGTCTTAGACGAAAAGGAAGGAGAAGTGAATATATAGAATGACTGAGGTGAGGTGTGTCAAGCAAGGGAAAAAAAAAAGGTGGGACAATTGAAACAACATTACAAGTGTGAGATACTCAACAAATTGTGAACTTGTCCACAACGATTGCACTGATAATCAACTGAATCAAGAATCATGAGTCGCAGTGACAGCCATTGCCATTGCAGGCCTCTGGGTTTTCTTATAGGTCTCCCCTTTGCTTTTCTCTCTCTCCTCATCTCCATTGTTGGCGTTCTCGTCTGGATTGTTGGGTACTCTCTCTCTCTCTCTCGCTATATATATATTTGTTAATTTATTGAAAATTTGATATGGGTTTACTTTATATCTGATTAATTTCATGTTTTTGCTTTTTGGGTATGTCAAAGATTGTTGTTGTCGTGCATTTGCCCCTGTTGCTTGTGCGTGACGGTGATGGTAGAACTTGCTTTAGCACTCATCAAGGCCCCAATTCTTGTTATGGAGTGGTTCGCTGAGCAAATACCTTGTTGAATCTTATATGATTTTCCAACTGTGTTTTCTTCACAATTTAGATTCTGTTTTATCTGGGTTTCAGTCGGTTGGTATCTCTGTATGTAAAGTTGTTCATCAATTTTAATGGAGGGGGATTAATACTATTGGAATAACTATACTCTGAATATGTTTCATGACATTTTGAAAGAAAAAGGAAAATTCTATTCAATTTGATGATTCTTCTCAATTTTTCTATCCATCTCGTTGTCACAGTTTCTACTTTACGTTTGGTATTGAATTTGATGATGCTATGCCCTTCGGATCCCACTAGTGATGTAATGTTTATTAATGGCTATATCTTCAACTTTTAGTATTCCTTACTAGCTATGTTGTTTGAAGACTTCTACGAACACGTCCCTCGGACGCCCTATTTATCACTTACACCTGTGCCGAAGTTTGTGTTTGTGTTGTGTTATGTCAGATGCTCTTTTCTTTCAACTATTTTATCCAATTCGCCAAATGAACTTACAGGTATCTGATAGACAGAACCCGAGGACTAGGGCACAACGGGCAAATTTTCTGCTAATCTTCGCTCTATTCTTTTTATGTTACTCTTAGCTTGCCCTGATTCTGATATTCAGGCAAAGACAATTTCTTTAGTTTCTCCAGCTTTTAATATTGTGTCCTTGAGATAGTATTGTCTCTGACTTGTTATATCATAACTTGCTTCATTTTGACACCAGAATTGTCATGGAATTAACACTGAACTTGCAGTGCATCTGTTAGCACCTCTTCTATAGGAAAGGGTTAGTCAGCAATCATCGTGTATTGCTCCCTGCAAAACCATAACTTAGAATCTCCCATTGGGCCCCAGTTTTCTCGGATGTTGATACGAACCATCAATGCCATTTTTTTATTGGTTTGGGAGGTCTAATTCCTTTTGACAATTACGGGGTTGCGAGGATTTGGTGCGCTTTTTGTACGAGCACGCCAAAAGAATATGTAGCCCATCAATGTCATTTTCACCTTGGTACCCCCGAGCAAGAAAATCTCTATATATATTTGTATACAGGTATGTTCCAAATATTCTTCTACGTACTTTGGTGCTATGATCATGAAGTTCTTAATATATTTTCGAAGGTTTTTTTTTTAATTAATATAAAAAATCATTGTGAAGGCAATCTTTAGTTTAGTTGTTGACTATTTATTTTGAAGGAATGTATTAACCACAACAGTAACAATGGAATTTGGTTCGGATGAACGGTCGACAAATAACTTCTATACTCGGTGCATCTAATTCTGGTTTAGTTGGTAGGACACCTATCTCTGCACAAGAATGAAGACTCAATGTTTGTTAATGGAGTTAGATAGGCTTTGAATTGACACACTGTATTTGCCCATGTAATGCAAGAATGTAATATAATATTGACTGTATATTCAGAATATATTCGTTATATAAATTACAATATATTCATTATATATAATATTGTTGGGATTAGAGATTGTGTTTTATATATACAGCCCCTTTGTATAGTCTATCACACTGAGTAAGAATATGCTTTAATATATATAATAAATACATTTCTAATATACAATGAATATTGTATTACTATAACAGTGAATATTATTATGTTATCAAAATTATATTTACAACACTCTTGTGGATGATGATTCTTTTAAAATTTTGAAGATGAAATAAGAACAGCATCAGCATAGAATGTAGGATGTAGCATGTAAGCGTGATATATGTCTGGCATTGAGGCATGTAAGGAGGATAACCGACTTGTGGTTCTAGTAGCAAAACACTAAACTCTCTTATAGCAATTAATAGTTATCTTTATTTGGACTCAAAATAGTTTTTATATCTAAACTTATTGTGCACAAACTATAGATTTCATAAATTTTAAGTACAAAACAAAGGAACGCCGACAGATATTTTTAAGTTATATTATGATTATAGAAAAAACACTTTGACATTTTTTTAAAAAAATCCAAGAAATTGTTGAAAATCTGAAAGTATTAAATATTTCAACTCAAAGATTTACAAGAGAGAAAATGAAGAGAATAATGAAAATTCTTGAAATCAAGCTTTAGAATTACTTTGAATGTGATTGATACTTTGGGGGTGGGGGCTTGGTACCCTTTACAGTTTCCAGAGAGAGAGAGGTGGGTTTGCAATTGAGAAGGAAAAGGAAAGACTATAGATTTTCATACTTGATGTGAGGGATAGAGAGGATAGAGAGGATAGAGGGGATGCATGTTGGTCGGTGAGAAAAGTCACTTTTTTTATTAATTCTTACGCTTCTAAATATACTTGATGGGTTCCACCTCTCTAAATTTGGTTGAGAAGTCTTCTTGAGAGAATATTTAAATATGAACTTTTGAGATATGAACTATTGTTGAAATCAAAGGATATAGACTCAAAGGAATAAATTCAAAGGATATGTATTGATTCAAACATTTCAAACTAATTCTTTAGTTTGCCAAAGTTCTAGGTAACATTCTAAAACGCTTATGATCTCTCTAACGTATACCTAAATCATGCGCCTAAACAAAAAACCCATAATCATGCTCATATATTGTTTTTTCTTTTCTTTGTTAGAAAAGGATTTGAACCCTGAATCTCAAGATTAAGGGAGAAAAATTATGACCATCAAACTATCCCCACGGGGATATGTCCATATATTGCTAACATGCTATGAAACTTTAAATATGTTATGTAAAGATACTATTTATGCAAATACACATTCTAATACAGGGGTTTTCTCTTGCCTTAGATTTCGATTCCTCACAATATTTTTATCCCTTTCCCACTCATATGCTCAAAGCGACAATGCCACGATTTTGATTCAGCGTTGGAATCTGCCAGAGCTACTGTATCCTTTGAATTTCTATTCACATAAATGGTTAAGTCTTAATCCCACATGCTACAAGGATAGCACCTTTTATGATCTTCTGTGACCTGCCAACAAATCCAATTGAATACCCCTCATCAGAAATTAAATTTCTTCTCAAACCAAGAACATGCCTAACAATGTGTAATTTCCATACACTCGCATTTGGTGTTGTTACTTCACATTTCCCCCCACAAGTATTTAAAGGTTTCTTATTGGCTATACTCTTATGATTAAGTGAGGTTAACATCTAGATATGGTGATGTCATCTTTGAGATATTTTCTCTTGAGATCACAAATTAGTCTTACACGTAAACTGAACTTATACTTATATGATATTAGAGAAATTTGACATATATCTTTTTTAGAAATAAGGAGTAACACCATGATATGTTTTTTATATCACGTGTGATAAATGACTGAGAGTTAGTGGAAGCAATATTGTTATGAGATGATAATATATTCTAAAATCTTCATGCCCCAATGTGTGAGACCAGAGGCCCAAAAAGCTGAACTTAGATGTACCGTTATTGCTTTTGATTATTTTTTTTAAATTTTGATTATATGTATATTATTTTAGCGTGTTTAGCGTGTTTATCTATGATCTTTGAGATAAGTAAGACCTACGAAACATGTCTAAGAAAGCAAAAGAAAGAACAATCGATGTTAGATCAAACTTTTGTATTCACCGGTTAGTCTATTATGCTTACCTTTGTCGTAACTTAAAACATAATAATAAATATATAGTTGAGTAATTATTGGGTATTATTTTTTGATGAAAAAAAGTAAATTGATAGATTGAATGTATTGTGTGAAGGTACAGTGAGTTTTATAATAATAATGACTTTTCGATTATCTTAACTAATGTATCCAAAAGTCTTTAGTCATAGATGCACATGCTGAACAACGGTGTGCGAATCTGTATAAAAATTTAGTGTGGTGTCAAAGGTATCATGAGTTGTGACATGAGATAGACATGAAATGCCCATTACGTGCAAGTAGAAGTTGAAAAGAATTTACGTCGATAAAAATATTGTAATAATAAAAAAGGGGAAAAAAGTTAAAATAAAACTGGTCCATGGAAGACATGTGCCCAGGCCGGTTTGGGTCCGAAAACAGGCCCAGCCGGCCTGGAAACAACCTGGTCCGAGAATCGAACCTGTGCTACAGTAAACCGGCCCGGCCCGGCCCGAACCAGGTACTGTAGCGGGTCGGTTCACAAGATTTTGGAACCGAGAACCGGCTAGGGCATGGAACCGGCCCTGAACCCACCCGCGCCCGGAACTGGTCCAGCTCGGCTGGTTCCAACAGTTCCAACAGCTCTTTTTTTAAATTTTTGAATTTTTTTCAATTTTATCACTCCCAACAGTTATAAAACGATTAGTTTTGAGATTATTTTAGTCCATAAATTCAAAAAATTTTCCTATAAATACCTTACACCCCATTTTTAAAATCTTCACAACAAAAAATTTTTCTCTCTTTCACATCTATATTCTCACAATATTACTACATTCTCTCAATTTTCATTACTATTTTCATTATTATTTCTTTTTCACCATTTTTACAATTTTTTATACAATTTTTATTATCATTTTCTACACCATTTCCATTATCCTTATTTCCATCATTTCCATCATTTCCATTATCCTTACTTCCATCATTTTATTCATTAAACACATTTTCATTAAACACATTCTCAAATTTGTACTCTAAACTTTTGTGAAACCCATTGACTCAGATGCAACGACATAGCATGTTTAGGAAAGTTTTGTTTGGGGACAACTAATTGTTGAAGGGAAGATTACAAATTTTTCATGACCTTCAACATTGATCAAGATTTGGCAAGATTTCAAAGTTGGGAGCTCAAATTCAAGATTTTGTGGAAAGCAACTGCGATACCCGTCAAGTCAGCACATTTAATTTTTTTGCATTTTTATTTTCTTGCATTTGCATTACATTTGTATTACTTTTTTTAGAAAAATTAAATCTTAATTTTTTTTTTAAAATTTAATCTTAAATTTCCTTTTAAAAATTTAATCGTATATTTTATTTTAAAAATTTATTCTTAATTTTTTAATAAAATAGCTGGAACACACTCTTTCCAATCTTCTCAACAATCTCCTCTTCTTCCATTTTTTTCAAAATGAAATTCCCGATAATATAGATACTGAAACCTTTTTTGAAAAAACTGAACCTAGAAATACAGAATTTTATACAATACGGACTAAAAAAGATAATATTAATATATGGACATTTTTTTATAAAAAAAAATGAAGAACAAAAAAAAAATTTGTAAAATTTGTTATAAAAAATATAAATTTTTGAAGAGTTAAGGGGTAGGCACACTTAGGAGATACTTAGTTAATAATCATGCAGATAAATTATCACACATAATATAAACATAAATTGTTACAGGGGGAGGGAATATAACTGATTCATTTAAATATAATTCGGATAAAAAAAAAGTTGGACAAATAGAATGGCTAGTAAGAAAAGAATTACTACTTAACATAGTTGCATTTCCTGTATTTGACGAATATGTACAAAAATATTTACAACCCGGTTATAAAATAAGTAGTAGAAGATCCGATAAAAGAAAATCATTAGATAACTATCAAGAATTAAAAAATGATATAATTACACAATTTATGACTAGTGATTGTAAATTTTCATTAATTTCGGATAGTTAGAAAAATAAATATAAAAAAGAATATTATATTGTAGTAACATGTCATTGGATAAATAATTCATGGATTTTAAAAAAAAGAATTTTATCTTTTTAACGTTGAGAATTTCCACATTCCGGTACACAAAACTAAAATAATTTCAAATGTTGTTTATGACTATGGAATAAGTGATAATTTTTTTTTATTTCATTTGATAATGTTTCGGTTAATTCTATTGCGGTTAATAGTTTAAAAAATTCTTTAAACACAATTTTAAATGAAACTTTTTTTCATATTAAATGTGCATACTATATAATTAATTTATGTATTAAAGATGATTTAACAATGGGAGAATTATTTTTAAAACCTATTCGCGACTTAATTAATCAAATAAGAAATTTTTCTACAAAAACCCAAAAAATTAGATAATTATTTTTGTTATATAATAAAAAATATAAAAAATTTAAAATGGAATGTGACACTAGATGAAATTCAACATATGATATGTTACAAGATATACTTCATTTTAAAAATATTTTAATTGAATTTACTAATTCAAATTACGAATATGGTTTTATTGATAATAACGCTTTCGATTTTTGCATTTACACTTACTAAATTATTGGAAATTTTTTATTTATGTACAAATTTATTTTTCGGATATTATTATACAACTATTCATTTAATGTTACCAAATTTTTGTAAAATTATTTATGTATTTAATGAATTTGAAAATGAAAAAACATTTGGTGAAATTGTTATTTTTATGAAAACAAAAATTTTAAAATATTATGAAAAAATTCCAATTTTATATTTAGTTATAAGTGTATTAAATTCACGTGTTAAAGTTGAAGGTGCTGAAATGTTAATAGATTATTTTGCACAAGTTTTTCCATCAGAAGCGTCTATTAACCCACATTTTTTAAAACAACAAATATTTTATACTTTACAATCAATATTTGAACTATATGAAAAGAAAAAAATAATTTAAATACTAATAATGTAGGTAGTAGTAGTAGTAATAGCACTCAATTATCTTCATTTTCATTTAATCCCTTACACATGTTAGGAAAAAAATAAAAAATTTTGTCATCATCATTTAATAAATTATTTTTATATAAACAAATACCTAAATTAGAAAATTTTGATAATACAGATTTATATGATATATTAGATTAGTGAAAAAATAATATATCGTATTATCCAATTTTGGCCCAAATGACTGAAAATGTACTAACCCCTCCAGTATCTACAGTGTCATCAGAAAGTGCTTTTAGTACAGGTAGTCAAGTGTTAACCGAGAAACGTACAAATTTCGCGGATAACACTTTAAAATACTTAATTTGCATTAAAAATTGGAAGGATACAGAAAAAAGAATGTAATGGATCATGAAGGGCTCGGAAGATGATGAACAAGAAGTAGAAGAAGAAGAAGAAAAATAATAATGTAACAAAAAAAATCAAAGTGATATAAAAATCAAAATAATATAACAAAAAAAAATTAGTGGATTTTAAAATCTAAATGATGAGTTTGGTAGTCAACGTATACCGAATTTGGTGGAATCACTATAAAAATTTTGTATCTCTAATTTTTAATTTATTTTTTTATAAAATATGAATTAACAAAAATGAATAAATAAATCATTATAAGAAAATAAAAAACAAAACAATAACAAAGTTTTAATGGAGTTACAAAAATAAAATAGAATTAAAAAATAGAGTTACAAAAAAAATTTAAAAAATGGCAATAGAAAAAAAAATCTG
Organism: Dillenia suffruticosa; assembly: GCA_033439265.1. Lineage (NCBI taxonomy): Eukaryota > Viridiplantae > Streptophyta > Magnoliopsida > Dilleniales > Dilleniaceae > Dillenia > Dillenia suffruticosa. Next base: position 10,301,959 of record JAVTVX010000019.1, read on the forward strand.
GGCCGAACCGGGCCTGACCAGACAATTCCGGTTCAGCGGGCGGGCCGGTTCAACTTAAAAAAATTTGGAACCAGCCCGGCTCGGCCTGGTTACAATACTAGTCCATAGTTCCCCAAAAGTGATCGATAGTTCTCTTCCCAATATATATATATATATATATATAAAGGAGGTGACAATAAAAAGAAAAAAACACAAAAAACAAAATCGGGCACAAAGAACCACTCGATATCCCAAAAAGGAGCACAGCACTGTGGACACGAGCAGAGGCACCTATAGTCTTGGCGGGGATCGGGGGGTTGAATTTTTTTCCTTAAATTTTAACTTTTAACTTTGTGTTTTAAAAAAAAATTTATGATTCCTCCAAAAATTTAAAACAATAGAATTTTTATATTTTACAAATTTAAAATAATATTATATTTGATATTTAGATTTTATGAGATCTGATTGGAATACCATAACATTGGATTTAATTCACACAGCATGCGCATGCGAAAGCGTAGCAAAAAGATCAGAATTTTCGGGTTAGTTCTGTGTGTAGGGTCGATCTCCAAAAATCTAATCGCGTAGCGGAATCTCTCAATCGGATTGCACGATCGGGATAGTAATCATGGGATCAAACCACTACCGCAATTTCATGACACCTCGATCCTCAAGTCGGTGAATCATTTGACGAGGGAGATTTTTCTACGTGAAAATTCCCAAACCCTCGTAGTATTTTCTCTCTCTAAGGAAGTTTGCATATCCTTAAAACCCTAGCCTCTTTCAAGAGCCTCCCAAATCACTTCGGAGGAAGAGAGCAAAAGCATACCTACGTTAGATACATGCCCCTTGGTTAATTAGGCTATCATCATGGGTGGTTAATTATGTGGTTAATGGGAGTGGTAAATGGGATAATGGGAATTACCTCATTATCCTTAAATTACCAAAATACCCCTCAGTGGGCATACATCACCAACATCTCCCACTTGCACATGAGAGTATTTTACATTCGTCATATGATCGCAACTTATGCGATCTATTACATCACCTTACTGGACTTTTATACAAAATTGGACGTCGTGCAACCGGCGAGAATACCTGCAAGCAAAAACTTCTCAATCCACCTATTAGGATGACCGAAAAGTCATTGTTAGTATAAAAAAAAACTCACTGTACCCAAGATCTAACGCATTTACATCCATCGAGCCACTTTTTTCATCGAAAATGATTCTCAATTGTTTGCTCGACTATGTATTCATTATTATATTTAAATCCCAACATGGATTAATATAATAGGTCAACCTATGAATACAATACAATGATATAATGTCGATTGGTTTTTCTTTTTCCAAACTCGAATCTATTAGTTTCAATTCAGCTGCTTTGCTAGACCTGCCCCTTGGATTTCAATTTATTTTCTAGACCATAGGTAAATAGATTAAAGTAGCAACACTGAACCAAAATTCTAAAAACAGCCGAAAGTAATAAGGGTACAAGAGATCCTACCAAATAGATCTCGGGTCTCACATAGTGGGAATGGGGATCATGATGACATTATCGTCTCAAGTAATAACTTCCACTATTCTATGGTCATCTCATCACACGCGGTATGAAATGCGTGCCACAATGTTATTCTCCCATCTCTCAAAGGGTATATGTCAGATTTCTCTAATCACTATACGGGTATAGGACTCAGTCTACACATAAAACTTTATCCAGAGATCTCAAAGAGAGTATTTCAGAAACAATATCACTAATCACAATTGATATATGAGATCTCAAACCTGACTATTTACAGGCAATATGGATGTAGGTATTTCCATGTCGGTCATATCGTACATGATCTCATTCTGAACATATATCATGGCTAATTATGTTCTAGTAGGGCTACTCTCAAAACCTCTTACAACTAGAAACTGTTTCATCCCTATTCACTCAGAGCTGGAGGTGGTTACTCGTGTGAGAGAGTCAACCACACCTGCCTAACACATATTTTATCACAAGATATTATAGAATATATGATAATAAATAAGTTTATGAAATAAACTTGTGACCCAATATTGCATGCATGTCATATATTTCAATAAGTATAAAAAAAGTACATAATAAGAAATATCAAAGTACACTAAACCCAATGATTTCTTGTCTCACAAAAAAATCTCTTACAATAGGTTTTTTGAAGGGATCAACCATCATACTATATGTAAAAGCGTACTTAGTTGTTACAATACCTTCTTGGTAGTATCTCTCACAGAGCTGTCTCAGGTATCAATGTGTTTGGGTTCATTATGATACTTAGGGTCTCGGTTGTTGGCAATGGGAGTCGGATTATCAAATAATCATCTTTGATCCACTATCTGCCACAACCTCTAAATCATCCAGAAATTTCTAGAGCGAAACACTCTTATGAACTACCTTTGAGCATACTACAAGCTTAGTCTCTATCGTAGATAGAGTTTGTAGGTTTGCTTCTTACTACTCTAAGAAGATAAAACCTGATATTAGTTTGTGTTTATCCAGATCGCTACTTCCAGTTGATGTTTGAATTTCTAACAAAAACACAAATCACCTCTGATGTAACACATGGAGAGGTCTACAGTTCTCATGAGATATCTCAAAATTCTTTCACAGTTCTAAAGTAATCTCTTATAGGATTCGATTGATATTTACTTACCAAATCGACTACAAAATAAACCTCTGATCGTGTATGCCTCATCGCATACATTAGACTGTACATTGCACCTGTATGCCTCATTGCATACATTACACTATACATTACACATGTCTGCCTCATCGCATACACTAGAATACACATTACACTGATGTAAGGGATTCCACTAATCTCCCTTATTTTTTTCTGAATTTTAGGACATATGTAAAGACTCAGAACTTCACTTTTAGCGATATAGTATCTATTGGGTTATCATCGCTCATCTTAAAATACTCAAGAATCTACATGATGTAGAACTCTTGTTAAAGAGTCAACACCCTCAAGTGATCCCTTTGGATTCTGATTGCGAGAATAAACTGAGCGTCACCCATGACCAATAACCATATTTCAATGGTTATTAGATACTCTCTGTTGTTCCCAGTCAATAGAATGTTACCCACATATGAGAATATGATCATTAAAGAGTAATCGAAACGTATCAGATAGATAAAATGATCTTCCTTGATCATTATAATATCAAAAGATATCACCTCCTCGTGAAATCTCAAGTACCACCGTCTGGATGAGTGTTTAGGTCGTATGTTGACTTTCAAAATCAATAGACCTAATCCACATGATCTACTAGAATGAACCCAGAGGGATGCTCCATATAGATCGCCTCATCTAGATATCCATTACGGAAAGCGGTCTTTATGTCTATCTGATGTGACTCTAGATCCATATTCATTACAATCGCTAAAAGTAAATGAACGAATTGAGATAAATTGGACTACGACTTCTCGATAGTCTACCCATCAGTCTAAGAATAACCCTTGGTTACTAGACGGATTTTATACCTCTCTAATAGTCCTTCTACTCTTAGGCAAATTAACTAGATCCCAGACCTCGTTGATTTTCATCCACTCTTTCTCTTCATCTATGGCCTTTAACAAAAAGTTCTCCGCAGAACCCTTGAGAGCCTTTTGGACCATTTTAGATTTTTCATCATCCTCTAGAGTTACAATGAGGGGCTCGAGAAGCGATATTTAAGTACGCATCCTTGATACTCCTATGAGGAGAGAAAAACTCTACCTCTTAATGGATCGCTCCCACTGTGTAACACCAAGCCTTTAAAAAAAAAAAAAAAAAAAAAAAAAAAAAAAAAAAAAAAAAAAAAAAAAAAATTTTGGAGACGCAGCGTTTTGGGACAAAACGCTGCGTCCCCAATTGGGGATTAGGGTTAAAACCCTAACCCCCTTCCCTCTCTCTCTCTCTCTCTCTCTCTCCCCCCGACCTTTCATCTTCCCGCGGCTTCCTCCTTCGGCTGCTGGCCCGCGCCTTCCACCGCCGACGCCGCCGCCGCCCTTCTTCTCCTTCTCCTTCTTCTTCTTCTTCTTCTTCTTCTTCTTCTTCTTCTTCTTCTTCTTCTCTCCCTCTCGCGATCTCCCACGATCGCACTCTCTCCGCCTCGCCGCACACCGCCACGAGCCTCCGCGAGCATCTTCTTCCACTGTAGCGCGCGACAGCAGCGCGATCCCCCAGCCCGCGAGCTCGAGCGAGGCCGCGAGCTCGAGCGAGCCCGCGAGCGTAAGCGAGCCCGCGAGCGCAAGCCAGGCAGCGCGCGAGCTAGCGCCCTAGCACGCGAGCCAGGGTGCGAGTCAGCGCGAGCGCAGGACCGCGAGCGCACAAGGCCCAGCACACTATCGCGCGAGGCCCAGCGCACTAGCGCGAGCGGCCCAGCGCACGAGCGTGCACGGGCGCGCGGCCCAGCGCACGAGCGTGCACAGGAGCGCGCGCGAGCAGCGCACGAGCGCGCGCGAGCAGCGCACGAGCGCGCGCGAGCAGCGCACGAGCGCGCGCGAGCAGCGCACGAGCGCGCGCGAGCAGTGCACGAGCACGCCCCAGCACAGCGCACCAGCGCACGGGCGAGCACCAGCCCGCGAGCCACTGTCGGCCCGCAGGCCCGCCAGCCTGCAGGCCCATTAGCCGCAGGCCCATCAGCAGCAAGCCCACGGGCCCACCAGGCCCGACAGCCCGTCCAAGCCCGCAGGTCCAGTACGGCCCGCGGCCCAGTTCAGCCCATCGGCCTGCCAGCCCGCTGGCCCGCAGACCAGCGAGCCCGCTAGCTGTAGCCCACGAGCCCAGTCCGGCCCGTGGCCCACGAGCCCGCGACTGCCCGTGACGGCCCACGAGCCCGTGACAGCCCACGACTCTCCACGCAGGTAAATGACTTAGGGTTTTGCTTCGGATCTATGTGTTTAGATCTAACAAATAAATGTTGTTTTGATAGGAAACCCTACAGATTTTGGAGTGACCGAAGCGACTTTCGGACGAGACTCGGCGCTTCGAGAAAACCCTAGGTGAGGAGATTTTGACTCTAATTGATAAATTGGACGAATCTAGGATTGAATTTAAGATGAAAGGTTTTGTATATGTTTAGAGTGTAAGTGGAATGCGAATAAAAATACCAATTCTGAAATGATTATCTATGAATTGAAGGTTAAGTATAGAATGTTACAGAAATTTGATAATCTGATTTAGGTTGATCTTTTGGAGACTCGAGCGGTCAGATCCGATTTGGCTTGTCAGTAGGGAGTGACTTCCCTCCCGTAGAACTGTGAGTGGGACTTTGACATTCGCTATTGATTGAAAACCATGTTTCAAAAATATCTTTTAAATGACATGTTTCTGCAAAATGTATGATTGTTATGACTTTCCAATATTTGATGAAATGTTTTGTGACCTTTGGAGTGTCTTAAATGTCGACTTTATTGATATGCATCCATGAGTTTTGATAAACGTATATTGTGCCACATTTTCGACATATCGATATGTTTTAATGCTTCCACTGCATTGGCACATGGTTTTAAATGGATTTACTTACACATTTGGGCTGTATGCCCGGCCGACTTTATGATATTATGTTTTGGGCTGTATGCCCGGCCGACTTTATGATATTATGTTTTGGGCTGTATGCCCGGCCGACGTTATGATATTATGCATGGGGCTATATGCCCGGCCGACTGGTGATGGGATGCATGGGGCTACGTGCCCGGCCGATTTGATATTGTGATCCGTAGCTACGAAGGACATCTGGTAGAGGCACCCCTTGTGTCCGGATACGCTTCGGCCGGAGGTATCCGCCAGATTGTCATGTGTATGGGTGTCCCAGGTTGACCCTCATCGGAGAGGACGTTGAGTACGGCTCCGTCTAGCACCAGGCGGGGGCACCATACACGGCCGACTAGTTATATGTACATTATTATTTTTTTTACAGGCTAGTTTGGGTAGTCTGTGGCCAACATTGGGGTAGAGAGCATTCTTTAATACTTGCATTTGGAAAAACCCCCAATGCGCCGTCCTTGGTCGAGGTAGACCATTGCCGGGAATATTTCATTGGCCGGCTCTTCATGACATTGATGTGAATATTGGATGCATATCTTGCTTTTTGATGTGTGCGTGTGATATATGATTTTGGAAATAACATGATCAGTTTGCACACTGTGGATATTTTCTTATCTTATGCTTTGACACTCCAAGTTCACCTCGATATTGATAGTATGATGTCAATCCCCTCACTTACTGAGTATCCTCCCATAGATACTCACCCCTCACTTTCTTTCCCACAGGATTAGTGTTGGACCGAGGAGATATCACTGGGTTTGGGTATGGATATTTTCCATCTCTTTCGCTACGATGATTGGTGATATTATTCTATATTGGAGATTTTAGATTGACCAATGTATTTTTATAAATTTTCTGGGATGACTGTATAAATTATGGACTTTATTTCGCGAAACTCGCGTGTTGATTATTTCGTTGCATTGAGGCATTTGTAAATATTTAAAAATAACTTGGGAATTTATTTTATATATGCGTAGAATTTAAGTCCGCTCGGTGTGGCGGCTGCTCATGCTCTAGTTGGGCATGACAGTAGAGGTCTGTTGCTAGGACTGTTAGAAACTTTATAGCCTTGCGTTGTTCTGGATGTTGGCTGTGGATATTGTTGATTTTGGAGAGGCCGGGATGGCCAATTGTTTATTTGTACTGGATGAATGTCATATACAGGTGAAATTGTACATGGGAAACCTCCGATTTATGGGGAGGTTCTGCCCGATTTTCTGTAAAAATCCAGCCGGCATCCAGGGACAACGGGCGGCTGTTCACGATCCCGGTTCGGGGCGTGACAGTTCGGTTGGTATCAGAGCTCTTGGTTTAGAGCTATGTTTTATAAAATGATTTGAAAACATTCCCAAGTAACTTGATTTTAAAAGTCCTCAATGCATAAGAGTTTCATACAGTCATTTATATCCCTGCATATGGTTTTCGACATACGAGTTATTCATTTTAGGGGGTTAGATACGATTAGTATCTAACCTAATTGATTAAATTCTGAGGTCCAAAACTTCATTCATTTTAGGGGTTAGTTACGAATAACTAGCCCTAATTTTTAAATTATGTCAAACTCTAGAATTATATCTAATGAAAGTTCTCTCCTTGCAGAATTATGCCGCCTAGACGCGGTAGACCAGTAGGACGCGGAGCTAGACCCGCGCTACCCGCGACCCCTCACGTGCCTGACCCTCCGAGGGAGCCTGAGACCCTTGGAGTGCCTGAGGCTGCTTTCTCTACACGGGCGCCCCCTGTAGCGCCTACTCGGCCGGCTGCTCCTGCCGAGGTTCCACCACCGTCCTTTGAGGCGTTTAGGCAGGTGTACGAGTGGTACACCTCACACGGAATTCAGATGCCACCTCCACCACCACCACCGACGGCCGTGCCGACTCCTACGGCCGTACCACCTTCTGTTGTACCAGATCAGCCACCAGTTGCTGATCCTTCTACTGTGTCGGGACCTAGCGACACTATCTCCTCCACCTTGAGGCGTATTCACGAGCTCACCCAGCTGGTGAAGGAGGCGAGGCAGTTAGGCTGCACAGAGTTCGCAGGGACGGGTGATCCCACAACAGCGAAGCACTGGATCAACCGTACCCGCAGGATTTTGACTGATTTGGGGTTGAGCGAGGACTACCGGCTTCGGATAGCAGAGAGACTTTTAGACGGTGACGCCCTCACTTGGTGGGAGGCGATTTGTGATGATGCTACCGAGCCGCTGCGATGGGAGGACTTCGTACGGGAGTTCGATCGCAGGTACTTTTCTGAGTTCCAGCAGGACCGCAAGAGGGCAGAGTTTCTGCACTTGCGGCAGGGAGCCAGGACAGTGACAGAGTATGAGATGGAGTTGAGGCGACTAGCTGCTTTTGTTCCAGACTTAGCGACGCCGACGCAGCTACGGTTCAAGTTTGAGGACGGCCTCAACTTGAACATCAGGAGGTACATGACAGTGACCCCTAGTTTCTCCCTTGCGGAGATTGTGGACTCAGCATTTAGGGCGGAGGAGATCGTCCGTGCTGAGGGCAGACAGCGGGAGAACAGGGAGCAAAAGAAGAGATCTGGGGCTTCTTCGAGCGAGGGCTCGAAGAAGGGCAGGAGTTCAGGATATCAGGAAGACTTTTCTCAGCCGAGACAAGCACATCCTGGACAGGGATCACGATCTCAGGGATTTAGGACACCGGCCCCTAGTGCCACTACTCAGACTTCAGATCAATGGCACCCCTTTTGCCGCCGATGTGTTGGACACCACCCTTTTGGAGAGTGTAGGATGCCCATTACATGCTTCCGGTGTGGGAAGCAAGGACACATCAGGAGCACTTGCCCTGAGTTGGGATTTGGAGGTCACATAGCTAGTGGACACTCGAGTGTTCCCCGAGGAGGACAGCAGGGAGCACCTGCGCACTCGAGTCACACCGCTCCACGGACGGTAGCCGGGAGCAACACGGTGCCAGGACCATCACGACAGCAGCAGAGGACACAGGCCCGTGTATATGCGATGACGCAGGAGGACGCTGAGGCGAGTCCTGATGAGATTTTTGGTGTTCCTCCCACTGATCCCCATGTTTAGGGATGTCCATGTATTTTTTTTTTAGAACCATCACTAGTTAAAGCCGTAGATGCTTAACTATGTTGGTTGTACATACATTTTGATATATATATCTATAGATATTTTCTTTTATATTTATCGACTGATCTTTTATTTCCTCACATTAGGAGTTATGGCAATATGAGAAGTCGACACTCGTGTCCTATTTGACACCGAGTCGAACCAGTCGTATGTGAGAAGCGCCTTTTTGCCCACGGGTTGGGTAAGCCTTGTCGCGAGGTTGCACGGCATACCTAACTCATGTTATCGACACCACTGTTGAGGACCCGAGGCTTGAGAAGGTCCCAGTGGTGCAGGTTTTCCTAAATATCCCCGAGGAACTACCCGGACTACCCCCAATTCGGGAGGGTGATTTCGATATCGACCTAGTTCCAGGGATCACTCCTATATTTATTCTGCCATACAGAATGGCGCCAGTGGAGTTTAGAGAGCTCTAGGTCTAGTTGTGGGAATTACTGGACAAGGGTTTTATCCGTTTGAGCACTTCGCCTTAGGGTGCTCTGGTGATTATTCGTGAAGTAGAAAGACGGGATTCTAAGATTGTGTGTGAACTATAGACAGCTAAACAAGGTTTTCATCAAGAATCGGTACCCTTTGACTAGTAGTGACGATTTATTTGACCAGTTCCAGTGTGCGCGTGTTTTCTGAAAGATCGATTTTCGATTTGAATATCAATATGGACATTATGAGTTCGTGGTCATGCCATTTGGGCTGACCAACACACCAACAGCCACAGACAGCGACCGAGGTGCGAAGTTTCCTTGGCCTTGCGGGGTGTTATCGGTGATTCATAGAAGGATTTTTCCGGATCGACGCTATACTTACCAGATTAATACGAAGGGCGTCAAGTTCTTGTGGGACGATCGTTGTGAGACGAGCTTTTAAGAGCTCAAACGTCTGACGAGGGACGGCCAGACAGAGAGGATCTTAGTGTTTTAGCTCAGCACGTAGCTGTTCTAGATTGATAGATCAGAAAGCTACGGAGCAAAGAACTTTCATTGGTCAGAGTTTTGGGGAGGAGAGACCAGGTCGAGGAAGAGACCTGAGAGTCCGAAGAGACTATTAAGAGACTTAAGAAACAGTACCCCCATTTGTTCAGCGTATTACTTTCTTTTAGTTTCGAGGACGAAACTTGTTTTTAGGGGGTTAGAAAATGTAACACCAAGCCTTTAAAAAAAAAAAAAAAAAAAAAAAAAAAAAAAAAAAAAAAAAAAAAAAAAATTTTGGAGACGCAGCGTTTTGGGACAAAACGCTGCGTCCCCAATTGGGGATTAGGGTTAAAACCCTAACCCCCTTCCCTCTCTCTCTCTCTCTCTCTCTCTCCCCCCGACCTTTCATCTTCCCGCGGCTTCCTCCTTCGGCTGCTGGCCCGCGCCTTCCACCGCCGACGCCGCCGCCGCCCTTCTTCTCCTTCTCCTTCTTCTTCTTCTTCTTCTTCTTCTTCTTCTTCTTCTTCTTCTTCTTCTTCTCTCCCTCTCGCGAATTCCCCCCAATCGCACTCTCTCCGCCTCGCCGCACACCGCCACGAGCCTCCGCGAGCATCTTCTTCCACTGTAGCGCGCGACAGCAGCGCGATCCCCCAGCCCGCGAGCTCGAGCGAGGCCGCGAGCTCGAGCGAGCCCGCGAGCGTAAGCGAGCCCGCGAGCGCAAGCCAGGCAGCGCGCGAGCTAGCGCCCTAGCACGCGAGCCAGGGTGCGAGTCAGCGCGAGCGCAGGACCGCGAGCGCACAAGGCCCAGCACACTATCGCGCGAGGCCCAGCGCACTAGCGCGAGCGGCCCAGCGCACGAGCGTGCACGGGCGCGCGGCCCAGCGCACGAGCGTGCACAGGAGCGCGGCCCAGCGCACGAGCGCGCGCGAGCAGCGCACGAGCGCGCGCGAGCAGCGCACGAGCGCGCGCGAGCAGCGCACGAGCGCGCGCGAGCAGCGCACGAGCGCGCGCAAGCAGTGCACGAGCACGCCCCAGCACAGCGCACCAGCGCACGGGCGAGCACCAGCCCGCGAGCCACTGTCGGCCCGCAGGCCCGCCAGCCTGCAGGCCCATTAGCCGCAGGCCCATCAGCAGCAAGCCCACGGGCCCACCAGGCCCGACAGCCCGTCCAAGCCCGCAGGTCCAGTACGGCCCGCGGCCCAGTTCAGCCCATCGGCCTGCCAGCCCGCTGGCCCGCAGACCAGCGAGCCCGCTAGCTGTAGCCCACGAGCCCAGTCCGGCCCGTGGCCCACGAGCCCGCGACTGCCCGTGACGGCCCACGAGCCCGTGACAGCCCACGACTCTCCACGCAGGTAAATGACTTAGGGTTTTGCTTCGGATCTATGTGTTTAGATCTAACAAATAAATGTTGTTTTGATAGGAAACCCTACAGATTTTGGAGTGACCGAAGCGACTTTCGGACGAGACTCGGCGCTTCGAGAAAACCCTAGGTGAGGAGATTTTGACTCTAATTGATAAATTGGACGAATCTAGGATTGAATTTAAGATGAAAGGTTTTGTATATGTTTAGAGTGTAAGTGGAATGCGAATAAAAATACCAATTCTGAAATGATTATCTATGAATTGAAGGTTAAGTATAGAATGTTACAGAAATTTGATAATCTGATTTAGGTTGATCTTTTGGAGACTCGAGCGGTCAGATCCGATTTGGCTTGTCAGTAGGGAGTGACTTCCCTCCCGTAGAACTGTGAGTGGGACTTTGACATTCGCTATTGATTGAAAACCATGTTTCAAAAATATCTTTTAAATGACATGTTTCTGCAAAATGTATGATTGTTATGACTTTCCAATATTTGATGAAATGTTTTGTGACCTTTGGAGTGTCTTAAATGTCGACTTTATTGATATGCATCCATGAGTTTTGATAAACGTATATTGTGCCACATTTTCGACATATCGATATGTTTTAATGCTTCCACTGCATTGGCACATGGTTTTAAATGGATTTACTTACACATTTGGGCTGTATGCCCGGCCGACTTTATGATATTATGTTTTGGGCTGTATGCCCGGCCGACTTTATGATATTATGTTTTGGGCTGTATGCCCGGCCGACGTTATGATATTATGCATGGGGCTATATGCCCGGCCGACTGGTGATGGGATGCATGGGGCTACGTGCCCGGCCGATTTGATATTGTGATCCGTAGCTACGAAGGACATCTGGTAGAGGCACCCCTTGTGTCCGGATACGCTTCGGCCGGAGGTATCCGCCAGATTGTCATGTGTATGGGTGTCCCAGGTTGACCCTCATCGGAGAGGACGTTGAGTACGGCTCCGTCTAGCACCAGGCGGGGGCACCATACACGGCCGACTAGTTATATGTACATTATTATTTTTTTTACAGGCTAGTTTGGGTAGTCTGTGGCCAACATTGGGGTAGAGAGCATTCTTTAATACTTGCATTTGGAAAAACCCCCAATGCGCCGTCCTTGGTCGAGGTAGACCATTGCCGGGAATATTTCATTGGCCGGCTCTTCATGACATTGATGTGAATATTGGATGCATATCTTGCTTTTTGATGTGTGCGTGTGATATATGATTTTGGAAATAACATGATCAGTTTGCACACTGTGGATATTTTCTTATCTTATGCTTTGACACTCCAAGTTCACCTCGATATTGATAGTATGATGTCAATCCCCTCACTTACTGAGTATCCTCCCATAGATACTCACCCCTCACTTTCTTTCCCACAGGATTAGTGTTGGACCGAGGAGATATCACTGGGTTTGGGTATGGATATTTTCCATCTCTTTCGCTACGATGATTGGTGATATTATTCTATATTGGAGATTTTAGATTGACCAATGTATTTTTATAAATTTTCTGGGATGACTGTATAAATTATGGACTTTATTTCGCGAAACTCGCGTGTTGATTATTTCGTTGCATTGAGGCATTTGTAAATATTTAAAAATAACTTGGGAATTTATTTTATATATGCGTAGAATTTAAGTCCGCTCGGTGTGGCGGCTGCTCATGCTCTAGTTGGGCATGACAGTAGAGGTCTGTTGCTAGGACTGTTAGAAACTTTATAGCCTTGCGTTGTTCTGGATGTTGGCTGTGGATATTGTTGATTTTGGAGAGGCCGGGATGGCCAATTGTTTATTTGTACTGGATGAATGTCATATACAGGTGAAATTGTACATGGGAAACCTCCGATTTATGGGGAGGTTCTGCCCGATTTTCTGTAAAAATCCAGCCGGCATCCAGGGACAACGGGCGGCTGTTCACGATCCCGGTTCGGGGCGTGACACACTGGAATCAAGACCTATAATGGATTCTTGTACCCCGCAGTTGGGTGCACCGAGCCACCTCTGTATGTTCACCTAAGAACACATACTTTCTTGCAGGCCTAACTCACCTTTTGGATACGAGAAACAATCCCATAACCATTAGTGGTTAAGGTCAGACTACCTTTCTGTCCAAAACTCAAATGAGGTACGGACTACGGACTTTAATGAGACACGGTTAAGAATGTAAGCAGCAGTCAATAAAACATCTCCCTAATGGGAGATGGACATATTAATCTGCGCCATCATAGATCTCATTATTTCCAACAAAGTCCTATTTCTTATCTCAGCTACTCATTTCTACTGAGAAGTAATAGGAATAGTCAATAATCTCGTGATACTCTTTTCGAAACAGAGTTCTCTGTGTCGTTCTGACAAATTCTCGTACCACGCGCCACCGATCGATTTTAAAAGTTTTCACTATAAAATCTAACTGATTCTCAATTTTGTTAACAAATCTCTTGAAGCATTCTAATGCCTCAGACTCGTGCGAAAGTAGATAGAGAAATCGAAATGCGATGAACGTCATAACATACACAGCTCTATTTCAGGCTCTCATACTCATAAGATCACAAATATCAGAGTAGTCCAACTGCAATGGAGTCCCAGCTCTTATTGCATTGCCAAATGGTTTTCTTGTGATTTTGCCAGTTAGGCAAAAACTCACATACAGTCAACTCGAATCTGGTTTGCGGGTCTTATAAACCATTCGCTGCTAACCGATTCATTATTTCTTACCTTATGTGTCCAAGTCTACTATGCCACCCATTTACATCAACATCTATGCAATCAGATGTAAAGATAATAGAAGAATGACAAGGAAACCATTAGAAGGAGTAGCACCCAGTGTATTCCATCCATCATGGATCAAAACCAAAACAATTAAGAGAATTGTCGTATTTATTAAAATAGATGATTTTATGCATATCCTAGTCAATCTTAGACAATGTACTAAATTCAAATTCCGTCGAATGCTTGGAGCAAAAAAAAATGTCACAGTAAGTGTTAGTCCCTCTGATGATGACAAATGCTTTGTCCTTGAAGTAAATTCTCCTAACTTGAGAATTCACTCGGCATAACTCTATTTACGAGCTCCTATCTCGAGTAAAGTGGTCGGTGGCTCCTGAATTTACAATCCACAATGGAAAGAAATCAGCGAGCATCATTATAAATAAGACAAAGCTCAAGCCACGTAAAGAAGAAGGATATTATTTTCTGCTCGTCATACTCATGAGCGAAATGACCAAATCTGCCTCAAACATAGCACTTCGCATTGCTCTTATCAAATTTCTTCTTCCTGCGCTTTTGTACCTTGTTGTCGGTTTTCTCGGATGGTTTTTATTGTTTAGATCTCAAGTCTCGTTCACATGCTTACACTATTGGTTAGGCACTATGGGAGTCTTTACTCGACTCCTATGAATAAGCATGACCGAGTACAGCCTACTCGCCTCCAGGCACTCCTCCTCGAGCACACAATGCCTACTCACATTAGCGAAAGTAAGAATACTCTCATTACGAATGAGATAGGTATTTATGGTTTCCCATGAATGAGATAAAAGACTGGATTACATCCGGTACCTGAATTTCATCCGAAATTGGCTCGTCCGTATTCCTCAACATGGTGATTATACTCGACATTTGAATCAAAAGTTGCATCATTGTATGATCAACCCTTTTCTTTTGCATCCTCACATTAGGAGCTGAGGAGAGCAACACAATGCTCTTATAGGCCAAGCCTAACCGACATATCCGTATGATATCGCTCGTAGAACGAGATCAAATCATCGTGCATGTCATTGATAAGGATTTCCCTAACTTGGCAATTCTTTTCTTTTACGCACGATAGACCTCTTTATCTCATCTTTCCTGAGATGCGGTGCCCTGCCCTCTCTAGGGCCCACCATCTTGTGCCTCAGAATCTCAAACAGATTTTGCTCCTCGAGACTAAACCGAATCTATCGGTGTGAAATCTTGCAGATCACATCATTCGATTTGCTCTCCTTGCAAAAATCTAATATGACAGTTCTCAATGTAGTAAGAGAGACATTTATGACTTGGTGATGCTTATTATGACATTTTGTGCACCATATGAATCAACAATTCTAAAATGACTCGAATAGAGCCCCCAAAGTGAGCATATGAGTTAACGGACACCATATACTACAACCTGGAATTACATCTTATCATTCGGATACATATTTGGCATACAAAAATCCACAAAAGACACAAATATGGAAATAAAACACTCAGAAAATTGAAAAAATTCAATTTCGGACGACCTGACGCCCCGTCGGGTTCACACGCACTACCACACGCCGGCAGCTCACCTCCACGCGCTACCACGCGCTTGCAGCCGCCTGGCTTACACGCCAAACGTGCGGTGCACCTCATACTCGCTGCCACGTGCCTGGTGCGGCTCGGGTCATGTGTGCACAGTACGACGTGCGGTTCACGCGCCCTCACGCGCGGAGCCTTGTCGCCGGGGTCGGTCAACGGGTCAGGGTCTAACCCAACCTTTGGTCAACGGGTCGGGGTCCGACCCGTTCATGTCGGTAAGTGAGTCGGGTTCAGGTTAGTGTCCGACTCGAACCGAGAACTTACTGTTTCATGCGACTGGCTCGCGCGTGAAGTACTCGCGCCCGCTGCTTGCCTTCTGAGGTGCCTCAGTGGGTGTGAGGCGCACGCGCCTGCAAGTCTGGGTCTATTCTTCCTCGCTCGACAGGTCTTGGAATGGGTCTTTCATGACCCGATTGTCGGAAAACTCATTTTCGGCCATTTTTTCAAGCAATTTTCGATTGGAAAAAATTATTGGGTATCTTCCAAACATACTACACTCGATTTTAGGAGGATTTAAATCCTAAAAATGGCGGATCTAACCAATCCAGTCGCGGCCCTCCGTGGCCATTTGGAAATCCTAGTTTCTAGCAACCGAAACTCACAATAAATATACACAAAATGTAGATCTGAGCATGAAAAACATGCATAAACCATTTTCATGCATCGATTTGCCCTTTAAAACCATAAATCTAAGGTTTTAAAGTCCGTACGTCCTAAATTTTGGCTGGACTTTTCATGGCCTAAACATATTCAGAAAATTCAACAAAAATCATTTTTGTAATCCCTGGACCATAGGTATTCCTACTGTATTCTCGGATTCACGAAACTCATCCATGATCCAGCCCCTAAAATTTTTTATACCCACAAATTCCAAAAAAATTTTTTTCAATTAAATTCAACCATACTCTGATACCACTGTTGGATTTAATTCACATAGCATGTACTTGCGGAGGCGTAGTAAAAAGATCAGAATTTTTGGGTTACCTCTATGTGTAGGGTCGATTTCCAAAAATCCAATCACGTCGTGAAATCTCTCGATCAGATTACATGGTTGAGATAGTGATCACGGGATCAAACCATTACCGTAGTTCCACGACACCTTGATTCTCAAGTCCGGTGAATCATTTGAAGAGGAAGATTTTCCTACGCAACAGTTTCCTAACCCTCATAGTATTTTCTCTCTCTAGGGAAGTTTGCATAGCCTTAGAACCCTAGCCTCTTTCAAGAGCCTCCCAAACCACTTCGGAGGAAGAGGGCAAAAGCATACCCACATTAGATACATGCCCCTTGGTTAATTAGGTTATCATCATGGGTGGTTAATTATGTGGTTAATGGGGGTGGTAAATAGGATAATGGGAGTTACCCATTACCCCTAAATTATCAAAATGCCCCTCAGTGGGTATACATAACTAACACATAAAATTTAAAATATATGTGTTTTTTTTAAGAGGCAATCCCCAAAAGAGGAGAGATACTAGTTAAATTTTATTGATATACAAAAAATGGAGGGGATATAAACCTTACCTCCTAAAGCCAACGAAAAAACTAAAATTATTTTGCTATTCTAAAATATGGTAAAGCCAAACGATCTAATTTCATATAACCTTTAGTTAAGCATGGAAGAAGCAAAAATTTTGAAAAAATACAAACCAAACGACAATCCACTCCAAAGTTTGCTAGAGAATCTGTAGGTTTGGTGGCTTCCCTATAACAATAAGTGATAGATGAAATCAAATGCTTCAATTCCAGAATAAAATCCATTTCTTTACGAGGGGACCTTATATACCTCACACATCATCTTCACCAAAATCAAAGAATCCTATTCAATATGGATATTAGAAAAATCGTGGGATGCACATAGTTGGAGATCAAAAAGCATAGATTTTGCCTCTGCTGGCAAACTCGTAACAATCTCAAAATTACAAACAAAAGCCAAAATGAAATTCCCCTTGAAATCCCGAATAATACTTCCCCTCCTCCCTTTCTCGGATTACCTTTAGAGCTACCATCCAAATTCAATTTATTACCAATTTGGGGACCGCTCCAAACAACTAGGAAATAAGACTTCCAGAAATTCCTAGCACACACATTAGCCCATAATTGCTCCCACGAAATAAAATTATCATCTATAAAAAATTTGGTGACATAAAGCATCTTCAAATGTTGAAAAGTTCTCCTCTCAACCATCTCCCACCAAATGATCACATTCTCAAAGAAAGCATCATTGTGAGCTCGCCAAATGAACCAACAAATGATGAATGGAAGAATATTTAAAACATACTTTGCCCTTTTTGTCCGACCATGGGAGCTCCACCACTTAAATATATTTACTCTAATGTTAACACCAACTGGTTGAATTCGTAGGGCTAACGCAAATCTATTCCATAATCGGTTTGCTAAGTCTCCATTACTCCCTTGAATCCCAACACTATAAGAAAAGGGACTATCACCGATGGAAATATAGCGACGGATTACCAACGAATTACCGTTAGATTTGAGAAAAAATTAAGTTCTGAATTATCGACGAATCAGCAACGGATATACTAACAAAATCAGTGAGGGATTTATAATCTATTGATAATCAGTCGTAAACCCAAAATAATATGTTAGTTAACGATGGATTACCGACGAATATTACCGACGAATTTTATCCATCGATAATTTGTCGCTGAAACAAAAAAAAAAACCTAATCAACGATGGATTAACGAGGAAGATTTGTGATGGAATTTTCCCTTCGCTATTCCGTCGGTGTTCTGAAAGGAAATAAGACATTTGGTCACTCCCTTGGCTCGACTTTCTATCCCTCCCTCTCTTTGTCTCTCTCTTCGTTGAGGCTTCTGTTCTTGGAGGGTTACGCTCATCCACGGCCATCGCGAAAGGGGAAATTGATGAAGGCCATTACCAACAGGAGGAAGGACATATGTATTCATTAGATTAGGGTTTCTCTCTCTCTTGAGATTCGTCTCTATCTCTCTTTCAGTCTCTTCTCTCGTTCTCACATTAAGCCAACTAATTAAGCCATTAGCATAACCCTAAACTTTAGACATTATAGATTTTTTAGATCAATGGAGTTCATGTATTTAGGTTCGCGTCACAAAATTTTAGACATAACCCTAAAATTTAAGGTCGGGAATGGCGATCTTCTGAAGCCTTTTTGGTCTTGTGAATGATATTTTCAGAGAATAATTGATACGTTTTCACATGACATGGTCTTCAATAATGGGTTAGCTAGTTTTTCTGCAAAGGGAAATGGTGAAGCTCTAAAATAAAAAAAGAGAAAAATGGGTGATGCTTTTGTATCATATCCCCACTATGTTGGTCTACTGTGCTAAGTTTTGTTTTCTCAGGGCTTTTGTTGCTCAATGCTATGTAGCACTCAGACACTTCTTTCTGTGTAATGCCATAACTTCCTAGCAAACAATAGTAAAGGAAAAACAGCTTAAACCGTAGTATAGATGCCTCTGTTTCTCCCTTGCTTTCTTTGTGCCCAAATTTTAGAATCCAATTAGGGTTTTGGAGAAATGAAGGAGATAATTCTATTGATATTTCTAGCTTTTTTTATGTGAATTTTGTGTTGCACCAAGTGCATATGGATGGAGATTGATGTATGCTTTGGGAGATATGAATGTTCTTTGGTCCAATGATGGTATGATTGTGATGGAAATTTGATTTTGTATAATAGTTGGTTGATAAATATGTTGTATGTATTTGACATCAAATAGAAAAGGGTAGTGATCTAGGTTGAAGAAATTCGTAGTTGCCAGAGCAATTTTGATTCAAATATCAATTTTACCCTTAATTAGTTAAACTCTTTTATTTTAATTAAATCTGTTAAAACGCATTATACATCAATTACTCTCTCTCTTCTCTCCCCATTTAATTATCTACATTATTATATGATTTATTTAATTATACGTATTTAATTATTATTAGAATATTATTATTTCTTTTATTATATTCTTTCTTTTGCTTTTTCCTTATTGAAAAATTCGTGCTACATATTCTACTAATAGTAGATGTAGGGGACTTGATTTCTAATATTTTTTATGTTCCAAGCCTGTTAAGGGAAGCTGATTGTGGGTTACAAACATTGGCAAATTCCGCTTGGATATTCAGGTATATGAAAACAGTGTTTTGGAGGCAATTATGGTTTTCGTTACATGTTTGTACATATGCCTCTAATTTTTACATGAGAAGAACTCTCATGCAGTTATCCAATACGTATGTTCCTCTCGTATATCCAATATCCTGGTGATTGCTCTTTTGAGAGTTTAAAATGACTTCCTAATAGAGTGGTAGGAGCTATTGCATCCTACATATTGCTAGCCATAGCAAAACCCTTTTGTTGGTGTTCTTGAAATGGTCTCCTCCCAATATTAACCTATTCAGATTCCTTCTCTCTCCTTTCGACTTTAAAATGACTTCAAAATGATTTTGCAATACCGTCTACCTCTCTTTGTCCTATATAACTTCTCTTCCCTTTCAACTTGTATTACAACTTGTTTTTAATATGTCACATTTATTAATTCTTCACTACAAAATTAAAGTGCTGTACCGACGGTAATTTTTAACGACGACAACTTTTAGTAACGGTTTTTATGATTTATAAAGACACCTTGTAACAAAACCGTTGGAAAATATAGGTTTTTCCCAACTGACTAAAATGTCCGTGAAGAAAAGTTTATCAACCGTCGACAAAACTATTACAACTGTCCGTAAAGCAATATTCAATTATGATGGTTAAAAATTATGGTCAGTAAATATAATAGTCTTTTTAGGACGGTTTAAAAATAGTCTCAATATAAATCTTTTTTATTGTCTACTTAACAATACCATCTTCATAGGTTTTAGATGTGTAGTAACAACAAATTCTACCGTATTTTAAAACTATATTCAATTCTCGCTATTAGAACAAACCATTTGTATAAATTCCATTTATATTGACGTATATATTGTATCGTCTGTAAAAATCTAATATTGTTATATTTTTATATCATATATCCTTTATATTTGAAAATAGTCTAGATAATAAGTTGTGGTAAATTTATGATAGTGGTAGTTTAGTAAATAGGTGATAATGATAAGTAACAGTAGGTAGGTAAGTAGATAATAAGTAGGTAAGTAAGTTTATATAGTGATAAGTTAGTGATATATAGTCGTGATAAGTAAATGGTAAGTAGAAAGTAAATGGATAAGTAACTTTATATGATAGTAATTTAGTGATAAGTAAGTGGTAAGCAGATAGTAAGTGGATAAGTAAGTTTATATAGCGGTAAATTAGTGATAAGTTTGTGCTATATAGTCGTGGTAAGTAGATGGCAAGTAGATGATAAGTGGATAAGTAAGTTTATATAGTGGTAAATTAGTGGTAAGTGGATGATAAGTGAGTAAGTTTATATAGTGGTAAATTAGTGATAAGTTTGTGATATATAGTCATGGTAAGTAGATGGTAAATAGATAATAAGTGGAGAAATAAGTTTATATAGTGATAAATTAATGATAAATTTATGATATAGTCGTGGTAAGTAGATGGTAAGTAGGCAACTAACTTTGTACAGTGATAAATTTATAATATATAGTTGTATGTACAATTACCACAGTAAAAAGTAAAGATAAGATAAGTTTTATCAATCATGTTATTAGTTGTAATCCATCATTGGAGGTGTGGAATCCACCATCATTATATTTATTTCTAATTTTTATTAATATATATTTATTTAATATTTATTAACATACATTACTTGTATACATTAAATAATTTTATAAAATATTTTAATTATTTATATTAATTTAATATTAACTTATATACATTTTTTAAAATTTTAAAATATATAATAGAATTTTTGAAAAGATTTATGATTTAATAGTTTGAAAATGAAAAATCAAAAAACATCATTTCTTTTCTTTAATAATAAACTTATAACAAGTGTATACGAGTGTAGTGATATACTATAAATTTATAATAAATTTATAATAATAATGATGATATTCATGGAAATGAAATATAACAAGTGTATAATGAAAAAAAAGAAAATTATGTAATGAAAAACGACGCTGAAAAATGAGTTTTGAAAATTTGTTTGTAAAAAAGGTAGTATATGTTTTGAAAAATATTATTGTAACCATTTAATTGGTGATATATCCTACTTTCCTCAATTGCTTGTGTAAAAATTTTACAAAAAATTTAAAATTTTTCAATAACATAATAATATTGATACCAATTTAGACGACACAATCCTTATGTTAGATGAATGAGTGGATGAGTGCATCTTAATATCATAATATAAAATTATAATTATCAATATTAGTTTAAATTATAATATATTAATAATTTAAAAAATCTATATATTTAATCACAAAATATTTATCGTTCAAAATATATAATATTAATTAATCATAATTCATTCATATCATTCAATATAATTATTATTCAAATATATTGGTTTGAATATATAAGAAATTTCAATGAGGAAAAAAAAACCCAATGAGAATAGAAAAAAAATGATATTGAGGAGGAAGAAAGAAAGAAAAAAAATATTATCACACAAGACTTCATGGCACTGGTTGATATTAATTTAAATAATGTAATGATATTAAATTAGTAATTTATATAATTATCAATATTATATAATTTTATATAAATTAAAAACAAAACTAAAACCCTAAACCCACTTAATTTACAAGATTTACCTATTTAATTTAATGATAACTCCACAAAAAAAAAATTCATGCCAAAAATAATTTTCTATTTTAATACCAATTTAATCAAATTTCTTTTTTTCCCGTTTGTTTCTTAGCGCCAATTTAATAACACATCAAAAATATTTTTATATTTATTTCTTTTATTTATTTATTTATTGCTCCATCTATTTATTTCAATGCAAAATTGTGCACGATTTGTATTTAATATGATGGACAAATTATGGATGCATTCTAATTCTAAGGAAGAAGTCATGAATATATTGGAGTATTTCTTGAATTTACATGTGCAAATATTCAATGTCAATGTACCGCCAAAAAAATTTTTTGTTTTGAGGAAAAATTTAGTTTTGGCATGAATTACTTACTTGTTACTCGCCGATTTCTCTTTTTTTCTTTTTTTACAATTGTTAGGGTTCAAAATTTTCAAAATATTGGCGCGGGAAAGAAAAAGATTTTGAAAATTTATAGGTAGTAGTAATGTAGCAATAATGTATGATATGTGTATTGATATAGGTAGTAATAAAATAGTGATAATGCATTAATAATGAAGAACTAATGTAATATAAAATAAAATAAATATGTAATAATAAAAAAATTGGTAAAAGATAAAATCTAAAATATGCACGCACCCTTGTTTGCGCAGGCATGCTCGGGCGCCCGTGCTAGCATGGCCGATTGCCCGCATGGGCGCTTGCATACGAGGTAGCACTGCGCTTGCTTGTGTGGTGGCGTGCGCCGATGCCCGCGTTGGTATGGCCAGGTGCCCACGGGCACTGCATGCGCGATAACACCGTGTGGCATGTGCGGGCGCCTGGCGCTTGCATGCGCGCACATCAACGCCGCACGCCACTGTTTTATTAATTATATAAAAATTTTCAATAAAAATTAAGTATATAAAAAATTTCAAATATAAGTAGAATAATGATATAATTAATATTATTAATTTAAATAATGTAATGATATAAAATTTAGGGTATTTATTTATTGTAATGTAATGCAGTAACAATGTTATAATATAGTAGTAACAATGTTGTAACAAAAACAAAAACATAAAAAATTCAAATACAAAATATACAAAATAAAATTGAAGATTTAATAATAAAAAAGCGGTAATGTACAATAAAATTAAACTCACAAAAAGTAAAAAAGAGGATAGAAAAGCAGGAAAAAATAACAGCCTTCTAAAAATTTATTTGAGCGGCTAAATCAAATATATTATAAATTATTACTAACAAATCCTCTTTCCTTCAAAACCAAATATATTATAAATTATTTCCTACAAATCCTCTTTACCTTCAAAACCTTTCATTCCTTAATAAGCTCTCCTCCTTTCTTCCTTAATAAGCTCTCCTCACTCAAAACTCAAAACTCAGATCTTGTGACTTAACCAAAATCTCATTCCAAATTTTCTTAGCTCAATATGGGAAGAATTGTTTGAGAGTGTGTTAATTATTTTAAGAGTGTGTTATGTTATAGGGTTATAGGTGTTAATCTTTATGACAGGTCGTTCAAATTTTGGAAGTTGTAAGTTATTTGAGAGTATGCTAATTTTGATAATGTGTTATGTTGTAGGGTTATAGATAATAAGTCTGTGTAAGTATGTATAAGTGGTAAGTTAGTGAATAAGATTATGATATGTCATAAGATAAGATGGTATGACAAGAAAAAATTGTTTATATATAGAGTATTACAATACATCAATTCTCTCAATTTTCGTCTTTCCTTTTCCTTTTCTTTTTCTTTTCTACTTTGGCTATCTCTGAAACTTTTTCCTCTTTGTTTTGTCCATCTTCATCTTCAACATAATATCATCACTCACTATATTATGTTCGGACATTAGAAGTTTAAGAAAATATTTTTTTCTCAAAAAATTAAGATCCTGAAAAATAAAGGAAGAATGAAATAAAACCATTAATATTTCTCAAAAAATACAACAACAAAAATATAATATATAGATAAGATAAGAAATGCAGAATATAACATACTTCTTGAGTTGGTGGAGTTATAAATAATCCTAGTTCCCATATCTCCAAAAATCTCATAACAAATATTCCACAATCATTTCTATACATATAAAAATATACATTAAATTATATTATAGAATAACTTACAATAATTAATTAATTTAAATTACAAGTTACTTACGTATTAGGTTGTTGTGGAATTTCAACATGAACAGTTTCCGAGATAATGAAAGAATTTTCATAAATCTTCTCAAGACAATCTTTCTGGAGAACGAAGAGAAGTACAGAGAAATCAATGAAAATATAATAGTTGATAATTTGAAAAAAATTGATATTTATATATGTGAAATAATTAATTACCATCAAAATTTCCAACTCATCATGTTCATGGCCTCTGAAATGATGCCCTGAGTCTAAAAGATAGATAGTCTGCTTATCCACATAAAGGGCGTAACAAAACCAATGTTGTTTGAATATTACAGGGATAAAAACCTGTTAGGAAGAGTATACTAATCATAGGCCATAGGATAAAATAAAATAACAGGGATAAAATCAAAAGATAAATATATAATGTAAAATAACTCACTAGGTTATATAATCGGAAGTTAAATCCAAATGCTTTCTGAGACAAAGAATTATCAACTATAGGAATATCTCACTTTCTTTTAGGCTTGCTTTCCATAGATGCAACCACGGACAACTAAATATAAAATAAGTATAATAAGTAGATGAAAAAACATTATTAAAGAATGATATTTGAGAACAAAGAGAAAAGAACGATATGATAAGTTCATACTAGAGTTAAGAAGTTGAGGAAAGATGAAAGTTTATACCGAAAACCATAATGGTAAAACGCATTTTGATAATGACTTTGAGAATAAGTTTGGATTGAAGATGGTATTGAGGAAGCATATATAACAATCCATCGTCTGCAAAGACAATTAATAATTTGTAATGTAATATGAAAAATAAATACAAAGAATTCATAATTCATACAACGTGCCAATCCAGTGAGGCGGTAACAGCTCATAGGCATCCGTCTAGCACATGTAACTTCCACGTATATTACACAAAATTGTTCTATAAATTGTCATAAAAATTAGATTCCGTCAAATATCTCTAAAAATTGAAAAATTGGATTCAGTCAAATATCTCTAAAAATTGGATTCCAAAATAACAAAGACAAAGGTTGTAAGACATTTACCTGGCATTATTTTTTATAGCTTTTCGACCATAAAAAATCCAAACACTTTCCTTCTCATCAGAAAAAGACCTAACCTTAATAAAGGGCAAGAAAGATATTTGATTTGTCTTTCCATCTTTCATTTCAGTTAAGGCATTTATTATTTCATATTCATATTCAGTATCTTTATCATTCTCCTCATCAAAAGCCTCCTCCCATCCTTTCTCATCCAAACTCTCCTCCTTCTCCAGACACTCCTCCTGCCCATTCCCTTTCTCTTGCCGGGCTTTGTCCTCGTCCTCCTCCTCTTGCCCCTACCGGGCTTTATCATCCTCCTCCTCCTCCTCCTCGTGTTCATCACTAAAATCACTAGCCTTAACTTTGCATTTCTTTTGCTTTTTTCCCTTCTTTTGTTCTTCCTTCTCTTCTTCATCTTCTACAAACTCACAAAGTCTGTGCAATATATCATGATGCATTTGTAACAAATTGGAAAGAATTTCAATTGACTTCTCCACAAACATTTTAATTTCATGTTTTATGCTGATTCTCTGCAATTGCACATAGTATAAGTACTCTATATAAGTGCTTATGAGTGGTATAAAGTAGTAATTATAAGTTTACCTTAATTTTTTCTCCACTTCCTTCAACATCATGAACACCAACACTTGCTTCTTCAGCTTCTTCAACACTTGCTTCAATAGATTTTTCAATAGATTTTTCAATAGATTTTTTAGACAATAAACCCTATAAAAATAAATAGTATAAAAGGTGAATAAACCTATAAATAAATAGTATACTATTTAATTCTATAGTTATTACATAATGCATATAAACTTATTTTAACTTACATACATTTATACGCTCGGATTCAAGTCTTCGATTTACCCGATCCGTTGTCCAATAGCGAATGGGTAAATGTGTTTTTTTGCCCCCCAAGTCACCAACTCTAACATTCTCAAAATAAAAGATCTATACATAAAATAATATTTGTTAAATATTATTAAAGTAGATTGCATTCAATCATTAAATTGAAAGCTTACCATAAGTAAAAATAAACAACCATCGATACCCGTCTTCTTTCTATGTTCCACCTCTCTTGCTCGACGTTTGAATTCAGAAATCTCATCAACTAACCATTATAATATAAATTTAGCCCAATTATATTGTCGAGCATTCTCAATATCAATAGTAGCAGTAAGATGTCTGGAAGCTGGGAAGACATTCATAGTTGGACATAGAAAGCATCCAAGGATAAATAACAAGAAATATCATTTAAAGTTGGATGAGTAGATTTGGATCTCTTGTTTTAATTGGCTATGCTTTAATGTCAAGAAATATTTTCTTATATCTAAAGATTCAATGGAGGAAGAATCTAACACATCACGTCCATGTAAGGGATTCCTAAAATTCGTGCTACTTCTTCTACCGTGAGTTTAAAATTGTGATGGGGAGGGAAAGAAAGATATTTTTTCATGGGTTCAAATCTTATTATAAGTTTCTCACACAATTTTCGACTCAGTATATCACAGGTCATGTTCAAAAGGCTTCCGAATCCTATTTCTTTCACTACACATTTCATATCTTCTGTAAGAGTAGAAAATAGCTCTCTTACTTGTTTAGGAGAACACCTTGTCAGCATCGGAGTAGTCATTGCTTTTCTCATTCCAAAAATTTCCTCTTTTACTGTCTTTTTATCTTCTTCATTTTTATCAGTCTATTAAAAAAACTATTTTTTAGTATAATTTATTCAATGAAAATGAAAAAAAAATGAGTATGAGTAAAATAAACTAGTAACTCACCGCAATAGATTTCAGTTTCTTCTTAGAAAAAATTTCCTTCTTGTTCGACATAGGAAGCAAGTTTGGTTTGATTTGTATGTTTTTTTTTTGTTTTTATGGAAGCGCAAAAAGCAAGTTTGATTCGTGTGTTTTTTTTGTTCCGATGGTTTTGATCGGATATAGAAGTACGATAAGCGAGTTTGGTTTGCGTGTTTTTTCAGTTTTGATAGTTTTGATCAGATGGAAGTTCAGTGAGGTGAAGTACCACAGGTTCAGTGAAGTGAAGTGCGGATTGGACCACTACAAAAAAACAGCATTTTAGCCACAAATTTAGCGACGAAAATTTTAAAAAAATTCGTCGCTAAAAACATTAGCGACGGATTTAGCGATGAAAAATTTTTCGTCGTTAATAATGTGTCGCAAAAATTTACCGACGAAAATTAGAAATCCGTCGCTAAATTTAGCGACGAAAATCTGGAATCCGTCGCTAAATTTAGCGACAAATAAGTTTTTGTCGCTAAAATTCGTCACAAAATTTAGTGACGAAAAATTATTCGTTACTAAATTTAGCGACAGATAATTTTTGTCGCTAAAATCCGTCGCTAATTCAGCGGAAAACAAACCCGTCAAAAAATTATCCGTCGCTGATTCCATATGCCCTGCCCCTCTGCCCCTGAGCCGACATATCTACGTGCCCACCCACCCCAGTACCAACCTGCCCAACCTGCCCGCCCAAGCCAGCACCCCACCTGATCGCCCGCCCGCCCGCCCTGCAACTTGCTCGCCCGAGCCAGCATCAACTCTTAATTGCTGGAAAATGCCGCGCCTTCTGCCTCCACCGTGGTTAAAACTCCGAACTCCTGTACACACGCAACCTGTAAACCACCGAGCCAACGATATTATTGTGATATAAAGTTTTTTTTTATTATTTATTATCTTTTTTTCACATTTTTCTAATAATAATAAAATAATATATAATAACAATTTAAAATAATAAATATAAAAACTTTTTTTATTTATACCACCAAGCTAAAATAATATTTAATTAAAACTAATAAATATGATAATTTTTAATAAAATAAAAAATAATAAAATACTAATTTAAAATAAAATAATAAATTAATTAAAAAATATATTAATATTATATTTTGATTTCTTCTTTTTTCTTTTATTTTATTATTTTATTATTCTTTTTCATTTTTATTTTATTTTTTTAATCCATAATTTAAAAATGTATCTCAAAACTATAAAATTATAATTATCAATAAATTATAATATATTAATAATTTAAAAAATCTATATATTTAATCACAAAATATTTTTATTCAAATTTTAATAAAATTATTATATATAAGAAATGAAAATAAAAAGAAAAAAAAAACCAAAAGAAAAAAAAGTAAGAATAGGAAACAAAAAGGTGGAAGAAAGAAAACAAAAATATCATCACATAACACTAACACCAAGCGATGGTGCAATGGTGATCTGCTCAAATATGAAGTCTAAGGTCCAAGATTCGAATCCCTCTACCTGCATGTTTTTTTAGAATTAAAGCAAAGGGCGCCCAGGCACGGGCGCGCGCGCCTGCCTGCCTGGGCGCCCAGGCAGGCACACCCAGGCGTGGGCGTGCGGGCGTGCGCGTGCTCCTGTTGGGGCGCGGGCGCCCGCGCCTGCCTGCCTGGCGCCCGCACGCCTGGGCACCCGCGCGTCTGCCTAGGCGCCCAGGCAGGCATGCCCAGGTGCGAGCGCCCAGGCAGGCACCCGCGAGCGCCGAGACAGGCGCGCGCAGGACGCGGGCGCCCAGGCAGGCAGGCACCCGTGCGTGCATCGCCGGCGCCGGCGCCCACGCAGACATTAATATTTAATTAAAAAATTTATATTATTAAATAAAATAATACAAATAAAATGAAATACCTATACAATAATAAAAAATATTAAATCAAACAAAAAAAGTAAAAAAAATAATAAATTAATTAAAAAATATATATATTTTAAATAAAATAAAATATATGTTTTTTTAAGAATTAAATAACATTATTCTTCTAAAAAATGAAATATAATATAATAAAATAAAATGTAAATTAAAATATTATACAATAATAATATGATTTGTTAATATAAATTAGTAAAATAAAATTAAAATAAAATAAAATTATAATTAAAAGAATATAAAATTCAGCGACGGATTTGGAATCCGTCGCTGAAATTATTAAAATAAAATAAAAATAAAATAAATTCAGCGACAGATTTTAATCCGTCGCTAAATTATCGGATATACGGATTGGGATTTTCATCTAGCGACGGAAAATAAATCCTCGCTAAATTAATTTTTAACTTAAATATTACATATTAATAAAAGAAAAATAAAAATAAAAAAATAAAATTCTATTTAAAAAAGATTAAATTTTGCGACGAATTTTAAATTTGTGGCAAAATTTTGTCATATATAGTGACGAAATTTGCAACAAAAAATTTTTTATCCCCAATTAGCGACGAATTTAGCGACGAAAATTTTTTCGTCACTAATTAGCGACGAATTTAGCCACAAAAATTTTTTCGTCACTAATTAGCGACGAATTTTGCTACGAATAATGTGTCCATCGCTAATTTAGCCACGACTTCCTTTTTGTTGCAAATTTTGTGATAAATTAGCGACGAAAAAGTTTTTCGTTGCTAAATTCGTCGCAAAATAGCAACGAATTTTTTCCGTCATGAAAATCCGTGGCTAAAACCGTGTTTTTTTGTAGTGGACTGGATGCTGATTACTATTACTATTGATAACTATCGAAATGACGTTAGTCACCTCCCATAGAGAATAGAGCTCAATGTTAGGAGCACAAAGCAGCCCTTCGATTTAAATATTACAAATATATTATTATATTATTAAACATATAATATTATATTAAATTATATTATATTACATATAATCCCTTATTAATTAAATAAATATAACTATTAAATTATATTATATTATATTATATTACTACTTATTATTAATATATTATTATATTATTAAATATTACTATTTTATTATACTACTATTACATTATTACTATATTACTATATTATTAACATTACTACTATATTATATTACTATTATATATCACTATATTATTATATTAAATTATATTATAATATATAACTCTAATTTTTTTAATATTTTTTGGTATAGTTTTGTTATAAAAAATAAGACAATTATTTGTAAGTATGAACACCTTGGGATGTAGAAATTGGAGTAAATAGAGTTACGAGTCATTAGATATCAGAGAGAATGTGATTAAAAATAAAAAAACAAAACTAACTTTATTAATATTGTGTTTACTTTATTAACAACACCCTCGTATTTGTATAAATTTGAGTTACATGTTAAAAAATCACAACACTGTTGACATATTGTTGCCTCAAATCAAATCAAATTATTCCTTCTTTAACTTTTTAGTCAAATGAAATCAATTTATGTCCCTTCCATCACTTAAAAAATTTAGACACTTATAAATTTTATTCAAAAAACTATTTTATAACTTAATTTTACCTGTCAATTATAAACTTATAAAATTTCTCACCCAACTCTCAACTTTCACATCCGAATTTTAATTACGATGGTAGCAATTGAGCCTTGAACTCAGATTTTCGAGTCCTATAATAAACATTTTATTTCCCCGCAGACCAAAAATTTCTTGAGATCATCTAATATGTTCAGAAACTCTTTTTTATCCAACAAATCTATATATATTATGATTTGGTTATATTATTTTATAATATCATATATAAAGGAAGTAAGGAAGGAAAAGAGGAAAAAAATTAATATTTTTCAATTTCATTTTATATCATGAGTCATAACAATTGGATACATAGTATTCTCCTCGAAGAAATTTTAAATACTCATGTTATAGAAGATGTTAGGATTATTTCTAAGAACTATGACCCAGATCATCCATCATCAGATAAAAGATTACTGGTTGATGGTTGATGGGTTGCTTGACATAAAATAAAAATCCAAACTTTCACTATTTATTTCTTTTTTATATATGATGAAAGTCAAAAAATCAAGAGAAGTAAATTTTATTTTGGACTCACAGAAGAATTTGATCAAATTTATACAAATTTATAAGGATGTATGTGATCTAGAAAAAAGAGTTGCAAACTTGGAAGTTTAATATATTTAATATGCATATAACATAAAAGTACCGGAACTATCTTTAGTTTCCTTTGTTTTGGGCTTTCAACTCAATATGGTTCAATTGGTGCTATACCTTGTGTTATATATGTAATGTAGATATATGTGTGAGAGTATGAGATGTATTTTGTAATTTGTAATTGATTATATTATATGTATGATTATTTTTTTTATATATTATGAAATTAATACATTATGATTAAGATTAAATATAATTAATATTTATGAAGTTTTATGAAGTTTGATTTATTATGATTTTCGCATGAGTTTTGTAATTTTTTTCTTTAATAAATTTCAATTGGAAATTTTTTTTATGTTGAATTGTTGAATTGTTGAATTGTTGAATTGATTAAAGATTGATTTCGCTAGTGAGAGAGAGAGAGAGAGAGAGAGAGAGAGAGAGAGAGAGAGGGAGAGGAGATTGAAAGATACATATATGACTAACAAGAGACCAGATTGAAAGTTATGAACAACATTGAAAAATAAGCTAGGAAAATAACTTATTTTTTACTTTTTACTTTAAGCAAAGAAAATTGTCAATGGATGAGAGAGAGGGATGTGAAGATTTGGGAGATTGGTAGATGATTTTAAAGAATTTAGGAGATGAGGAGAAATTATTTTTAATTTTTTTGTTGTTAAAAGGAATAGAGAAATTATATAATAAAATTTTAAAAGAGAAGGTGAAAAATAAAATATAATTTTTTTGAAATTATCAAAAATTTCAAAAATTCCATTTATATTTACATTTATGTAATATACTTATTTCTTTATATATTAAATTAAATTAATAGATGGGTTTGGTAAAAATTGATAAAAAAAAAGCTGTCGGAAGAAATCATATCATATTTATATATCATAGTAATATTTTGTAATGATTCTTTAGATTATATTAAAGTTGTGAGTTATATTAGAAAACTCGATAGAGATATCTACCCATGATACAAACAAAAAGAAACAAGGTATAGATAGAAAGTTCCAATATTATAAAAATAAATAAATTTTCAAATATTTTTTTTCTGCAAATTTTAGAAAAGGAGGTTATAAGTTTTTTTCTTGAAAAATCTTTTTCTTTATCCTAATAATCAATTTTTTTTTAATATTCCCTAATCTTTAGTTACATCTAACAATACAATAAAATCTTGTTTATCTCATTTTTTTCTCAACATCTATAAAATATTTTATAATCTTTTTTTCTAATTCTTTTTGGACGGCATCATATAAAAATAATCTTTTTACTATTTTATATGTGTTTTTTTTCCGCAATTCGCATGCATGTTAATATTAATAGTTGTTTTGTCACGATAATTAACTTATTTTTTTTAATCTCACACCGAAAATAATAACATACCAAATACCAATGAAAATTCTATAATAATTATATCTAGAGTCCTTAGAGTCCTTAGTTTGTATTTTGGTTAGTTTAAACAATTGAAAAGTAGTTTGTGTATTATTGTATGTGTCTCTGAGCTATATTTTGTAATTAATGATATTATATGTATGATTATATTGCTTTTTTTATTATGAAGTCAATATATTATATATTATGATTAGGATTAAATTGTATTAGTGTTTTATGAAGTTTTATGAATAATCTTTTTACTATTTTATATGTGTTGTTTTCCGCAATTCGCAAGCATATTAATATTAATAGTTGTTTTGTCACGGTAATTAACTTATTTTTTTTTTTAATTTCACACCGAAAATAATAACATACCAAATATCAATGAAAATTCTATAATAATTATATCTAGTGTCCTTAGAGTCCTTAGTCTGTTTTTGGTTAGTTTAAACAATTGAAAGTAGTTTGTGTATTATTGTATGTGTTTCTGACCTGTATTTTGTAATTTGCAATTAATGATGTTATATGTATGATTATATTGTTTTTTTTATTATGAAGTCAATATATTATATATTATGATTAGGATTAAATTGTGTTAGTGTTTTATGATGTTTTATGAAGTTATGAAGTTTTGCGTCCCATCCTATGAGTTTTATAATTTTTTTATTAAGAAATTTTAATCTATTTTTTTTATTTTGAATTGTTGAATTGAATAAAAGATTGATTGAAAAATTGAAAGAAAGTTGTCGTGAGAGAGAGAGAGAGGAGAAAGAAATTGAAAGATACATTTGCTGCTCAAGGATAGAAGAAAATTATAGAAGAGAAGATGAAAAATAAAATATAATATTTTTTGATAAAAGGGCTGAAAATTTTCGAACACTTCATTTATATTTATATTTATGTAATGTACATTATCATCACAAAATTATAGAAGAGAAGATGAAAAATAAAATATAATATTTTTTGATAAAATGGCTCAAAATTTTTGATCACGATCATGAAAAATAATATGGTTATACATTAAATTAAATTATTAGCACTTGGTAAAAAAGCTCGCAGAAGAAATCATATTATAATTTATATTTTGTAATAATTCTTTCTCAATCTCAAGAGTTTTTTGGTTAAAGTTGTGATTTATATTATTTTATATTTTGTAATAATTCTTTCTCAAGTTTTTGGGTTAAAGTTGTCAATTATATTATAAAGCTTGTGCCATTTTATCTTAATAATCATATTTTTTTTATCTTTTAGTTATATATAAAATTTTTAACATTACAATAAATTCTTTTTTGTCTCATTTCTGTCTCGACATCTATAAAATATTTCACAATTGTTTTTTGAATTCTTTATATTTTTATAATAACAATTTGACAAGTGATAAATACAAAAGTCTTTATTGTGGCACAAGGAAAAGAAAAAAGAATTATATAGTTTTACTTTCACACCAAATCGATTTGTTTGTCGAATAGGTAGCAAAAAAATTTATTTGTCCACGGTAGAAAATTAAGCCTATCCTATCCTATGAGACACTAAGCTTAAAGCAACAAACAAAAAATAAATAATTAAAGCAATAATAAATAGTAGAAACAAATATTTAAAAAAAAAGATATAAAATAAAAAAAAAGTAATTACTTGAGAAATTTGTTTTTTATGGATACAAAAATAAAATAATAAAAAAATGGATAGAAAGAAAAAAATAACAAAACCGAAAAAATAAAAATTAATTTTTGACAAGTCAAATTTGAACTTGCTTTGCCATCATCGGCGAAGTTTGAAGTTTGGTAGAGTGCAAACAAAATAGAAAAAGATAATTTGAACTTGAGAAACTCCTGTGACAGACAAACTGACAAGTCAAACATTTTGGTTGGTCATCAATGCGAGCAGAAAATCACAGGAACAAGAAATTTCAACTTTTTGAAAAGAATGAATGAATTTTTGATTTTAGTAACTCGGTTCTGGTGACTGGTATATACAACCAAGAAGCGAAGAAAAAAAAAACAAATTTTAAAGGAAGTGCTGCCACGACAGGACTCCTCCTTGCATTGCACTCCACTCATACCCTGCCACGCCACTTAGCCGCTGCACCTGCACGGCCTTCCCATGCCTAGCACTGTGCATACACTTCCACAACACTACTACTAGCGACAAGAAAATAATAAATTTCAAATTTCTGCAACTGCCTGCCCACCCGCCAAGTGCCACCCTCCACTACCCCTTACCATTACACTCCTGCACTCTCCAACTACTGCACTTTTGTACTCTCTAGCTACACTACTACACTACTGAACTCTATCCTACCATCCGAGCTACCACGAGCTAACAGTGCAGTTATACTACTACTTAACAAAACATTTCTCTTAAAACTCACTCAGAACGTACTCATCACTTTCCTCTCACCACTCACTCTCGCCACTCACTCATAAACTCACTCGTGTCCTCTCGGTACTCATTCTTTACTCACAAATAAACTGCTATCCAAACTCCTCTCTCGGCTCAATCTCCGCAAGCTTTCTTCACGGCTCCTTCCTACCCTTTCCTTCAAACTACCTCTCCTCCTTCTTCAGCGCCTCTCCTAAAGTTACAAACTCGACACAATGGCCTCATCATCTAGAAAAGGAAAAGAATTATGATAGAATCAGAAGAAAGCAAACACTTTCCATCTCTGAAAAAAAACAATCTATTTCAGAAGGTATTTTCTCATCGTAACATTACTTCGGGTCAATTAATTAATTGGAATTTTCTTGATAGTATAAGTTTTCAGTACGAAAGTTATTTAAAAGAATTGTGCCCATCTTGAATTCTTAATCCAGATAAAAATATATATGAGAATGCGGTGAGAATTTTTTATAACAATATGAAAAAAATCCATAGCGATTGTGTAGTTATTGATGGTAATATTAGTTCATATAGTTTTCAAAATTATTTTGATGGTGAAATAATTGAAGTGACTCTTAAGATGATATGCAGAGAGGCTAATCTTCCGTGGGTGGAGTATGAAGAGTGTGCTTCATATTTAAACACTGAAATAATAATAGATGTTAAAATAGTATTTAATGATGATAATTTAGAATTTTTTAGCACAAATGCTACTGATTTAAATTTTCAAGAACGAATTCTTCATTTTTTAATTATACACGCTATTAAACCACGTGCGGGAAATTATACATCTATTACCTGAGATGATTTTTGGTTAATGGCGCATATAATTGAAAGGAAAAATCCGGGTTTACATTTTTTACTTCCTTATTTTATGATATCTTTAAGAGATTCTTCTACTAATTTATCATATTGTAGTATGGTAAGTGGTATTTTAAAAAGTCACGGAATCTACAGAAAGAAAATCATTTACAATTAAATATGATTAAAAATAGTATAAATGATAGAACTTTACGTAGAGTTTATTGGGTGTGTGAAGATGAAATTTGGATAAATTTAAAGAGAAGAGGTGTTCCAGAGCCACGAGCAGAAGAAGTTCATGATGATGTAAATCTGAATGATGTAAATGAAAATGAGAAAAGGAGATGGGAAGAATTGTTTGAATATATGAATCAGATGAAATTACAGTTGGATAGTGTTCAGAGTGAAGTAAGCGAGGTTCGTAGCGAAGTGGGTGAGGTTCGTAGTGAAGTGGGAGAATCACGAAAAGAAATTGGACAAATTCGAAACGAAGTGGGTGAATTAAGGTGTTACGATACTTACCTCTAACACTAAGACTTCAAAGGCTTTACATGTCAAGAGCTACATTAGAGCACATGACATGGCATACTAGAAATCAACGTACTCATGATAAAACCGTTAGACACCTGGCCTATAGTGAATCGTGGGAATATTTTGATTCTACTTATCCATCTTTTGCCTATGAATCTAGAAATGTACGCTTAGGGTTATGCACTGATGGTTTTAACCCGTTTGGTCAGTCAAATATTCCGGACTCGTGTTAGCCGGTATTATCATTATGTACAATTTGCCTCCCTTTTTGTGTATGAAATAGCCTTTCATTTATCTGAGTTTGATTATCCCTGGCCCAAAAACTCCGATTAAGCATATTGATGTGTTCTTGAAACCTCTGATTGAAGAATTGAAAATGTTATGGAGTGAAGGTGTTCCAATTTATGATATTTCACGAAAGTAAAACTTTCAAATGAGGGCAGCACTGCTATGGACAATAAGTGACTTCCCTGCTTATGCAATGCTGTCAGGATGGAGCACTCATGGAAAGTTAGTCTGCCCTTATTGCATGGAACACATAAGTCTTTTGTTCTTCAAAATGGTCGAAAGACTTCATTCTTCAATTGTTATCGTCAATTTCTTCCTCTTGATCATCTATATCGGAAGCAAAGAGACAAATTTTGTAAAGGATAAGTTGAGATTGATGAGTATCCTCCACAACTATCTGGCAATGAGATGTTTCTTCATGTATCTTGTCTTCCTAAAATTGTGTTCGACACAAAGTTCGGTAAGCAGAGTATTCAAGGCTTTTGAAGCGAATACAATTGGGTGAAGAAAAGTATCTTTTGCGAGTTGTCTCATTGGAAATCACTTCTCATTCACCATAACTTAGACGTGATGCATATTGAGAAAAATGTTTTTGACAATGTCCTGGATGTCAAAGGAAAAACCAAGGACAACATTAAGGCAAGACTGGATTTGAGGTTGTATTGCAAACGGTCTGAATTAGAATTGAAAGAAATGAATGGGAGGACTTGGAAGCCAAAAGCCTCGTACACCTTAAATAAAGATCAAATAATAGATGTATATCGATGGGTTAAAAATTTAAAGTTTTCTGATGGGTATGTTTCAAACTTAGCTCAATGTGTGAGTTTGGAGGAATGCAAATTTTATGGAACGAAGAGTCATGACTGTCACATATTTATACAGAAATTGATCCCAATTGCGTTTTGTGACCTTGTTCCTAAAGCAGTATGGGATGCATTAATAGAACTTAATAATTTCTTTAGAGTATTATATGCGACTGAGCTGCGTAATAAGCATATGGAGTTATTGGAGAGAAATTTAGTTGAGACTCTATGTAAACTTGAGAAAATCTTCCCCCCATCATTCTTTGATAGTATGGACCATTTGCCTTCACTTAGCATATGAAGTCAAGGTGGGAGTACTAGTTCAATACAGATAATGTACCCATTTGAGAGGTAATATCAAAAAATTTGATTCAATTTAGAAAATACATTAAGAGTATGTAATTATGTTGCATTAATTTGTAGGTGTACTATAAGAAAACACGCTATTAGCAACGAAAAATTACTGACGCAAAAAATCCGTCAAAAAGAGGGACAGATTTACGATGGATTAATGTTAGATTAAATTAGCGTCGAAAATTAGTAACGAAAATATTTCCTTCGCTAATGTGATAAACAGTAAAAAAATTCAAAACAAAATTCGCACAGCTCTTAGTGACGGATTACCGATGGAAATTTACCAACAGATTACTGACGAAAATTTTAGAAACGGATTATCGATGGATTTTTTATTTTTTAAATTTTATTTTTTTATTTTTTTAATTTTAATTTTTCAATTTTTAATTTTTTTAATTTTTAATTTTTAATTTTTAATTTTTAATTTTTAATTTTTAATTTTTAATTTTTTGTTTAAAAATTCTTTTTCTTTTTCTTGTTATTTTATTTTGTAGGAGAATAATATAATTTTTTTAAAATTATTATTTATCTTAAGCTAATTATTTATTAATTTATTATTTTATAATAAATTATAATTTTATATTATTTTGTTATTATTAAAAAAATTGTGATCTAAAAATAACAAATAAAAAAAACAATATCAGCAGATGTGTAGGTGTGGTCTGATAGTTGTAATGTTGTTGAGCTTTTTCCAAAGCACATGTTCGAAACCACACGGAAGCCACACGGAAGCGCTGGAGCAAGAATTTTCACAAGTTAAAGGAGGCAGCACACGGGTGGGCATGGAGCGGGCAGGGGTGTAGGACGGGTGTGGGTAGGTCAACGTGCGGGTCAAGGGGTATGGAGTCAAGTGCATTCTCCTTATAACTCAAAAATCAATGACAGATTGAAATTCGTTACAGTTTTTTTTATCAGAAACAGATTTTTTTCCATCGCTAATTATCAGCGACGGATTTTTTTCATCACTAATCATTAGCGATGGATTTTTTTCGTTGTTAATCCGTCGCTAATTTAGTGACGGATAGTATTCCATTGCTAATATTTAGTGGGGTGGCTTTCAACGATAGATTTTTTTCCATCCGTCACTAAAAGATATTAGTGACGGATTTCTTATTTTTAGCGACAGATTTTTCCGTCGCTGAAAACATGTTTTCTAGTAGTGGTGTACGTTTTTATTAAAGAAGAAAGTATGGAACCAAGCGTGCATTGAATGTACCATATGTGAGGACTATATTATTAAGGAGATTTCAACATTTTGCTCATTCTATTTCGAATCGCATATTGAAACAAAAATGAATCGAGTTCCTTGAAATGATGATGATAGATATGTTCAATGTATGGGGAGGTTATCAATTTTTTCTCTCTCAGATCGAGTAATTGGGGAATCTCATTTAGATATCTCTCGAAATCAGAGCACAAGATTGCAGTGATATATGTGTTATTGAATTGTATTGAACTTACTAATTTTATAGAGTAAGTATCTTGATCACTTTGCGTCATAAATCGAATTGAATTGACAAGCTAATCACGTTTGATGTTGTCATTTTGAGTAGAATATTTGATGATTTTGTTAG
Source organism: Dillenia suffruticosa (assembly GCA_033439265.1). Lineage (NCBI taxonomy): Eukaryota > Viridiplantae > Streptophyta > Magnoliopsida > Dilleniales > Dilleniaceae > Dillenia > Dillenia suffruticosa. Next base: position 10,341,076 of record JAVTVX010000019.1, read on the forward strand.
GCAACAAAATTCTAACATCACAGACGAGCAACTGGAGAGAAGACGTGAACAAGAATTTGAAAGTTGGCTGTGACATTTTGTATGTTGTCCATTCCCTATGCATAGCCAAGTACCTTTAATACTATATGACAATGATGGAAAGATATCTAACCATGTTCTATCTCTTTGTTTTATTAATAGGTTTTAGATGACAGGAATTCCGTACAGAAAAATGTTAAGGATCTAGCACAAAGCCCATCATGCGCAGTGAAATGTTACAAGAGATATTTTGTTAATGGTTTTAAGTTTCACACACAGGAGTCTGGACAGAATAAATCAACAATGAATAGCAGTGTTTGAACGTGACTTCTATGGGATGTTGGTTGATATAATAGAGTTGGAGTACTTTGCAGTTGGTAATAGGCTGGTTTTTATTTAAATGCATTTGGTATGATATAGAAAAAGGGGTCAGGGTGCACCCTCGTCACGATCTTGTTGAAGTTAAGCATAAATCAAAACTGCATTCAAATGAGCATTTTGTATTAGCAACACAAGCACAACAAGTTTACTACACTTCGTACTCTTCTAGGAAGAGAGAGAGAAGTGACCGGTGGGTTGTATGTAAAACTAAAGCTTGAGGGTCAACTAATGATGGTGTTACACTTCTGATTGTAGCTTAAACCATTTATCAAGAAGATGAACCATCAATTCCTATAGTTGTTGAGCGTACAACAGAAGTTCATGATTCTGGATTTATAATTGTTGGTAAAATGGAAGAGGTTCCTCGTTCTGAAGTATGTGAAGAAGAAGACATAAACTTCAATTTCTTAGTGGAAGAAGAAGAAGAAGAAGAAGAAGAAGAAGAAGAAGAAGAAGAAGAAGAAGAAGAAGAAGAAGAAGAAGAAGATTCGTCTGAGACCGAGGAAAATGAAGAAAATGATTTTGATGCTACCGACAATGACATGGATTGATTAGTTATTTGCTGAAACTTATGTATTTGTTCATAACTATCATAGCGAAGTACACTAATGTTTATGTGTGTTTTCATTTTATGGCTTATTTAATTATTATTGCTTTTATGGTGTATTTATTGATTAATGATATTTGTATTTGTTTGTTCACGTTTCATTATTTTGTATGTATCATTTAAAAGTGTCTACATTTTCATTTCTTACTTTGTTGTGTCTGTTTCATTATTTTCTTTGTATTTGAAAGTGTTTATTTAATTATTCTTTTGTTTGTTTCATTTTATTTCAAATAAACATAAATGGTACATGGCAGGGGATCTTGCTCTAGGGGGAGGTCTAGGAGAGGTAGCGATAGCAGTCATGGGTCCTTGCATGTAAGTCAAATCCAGCAAACCATTGTCCCTCACAAAGTGCCCCATGTTGATGACGAGGATAATGGCAGATCATCATCCACCATAGGTAGAGGGCCAAACCGTGGGACTGAGGTTCCACTCAATCCAGAGGCTAGAACATTTATAGAAGTGGCTAATCATACGTAAGACTCCAATTTCTTTAACTTTTCTATTCACTTGTTTATCCTATTTTATGTGTAAATTTAAATTAAAGCAATAATTTTTTTCCCACTAGTTTTCTGGATCTAATTGTCCATTCTATTATTGGGGACATTAAGGGACATTTTTCTGGGGCATGGCCTACTTGGCGCATGATGCCAAAGGAGACTAAAGATGGATTGTGGGATAAATTTCAGGTTAAAAATTTGGATTGTAGTTGACATTCCACTGGTCCCATTTTATGAATTTGTTGGCATCTTCTTCTGCTCTGGTCTCCTCATTTAGAACTTCCCATAAGCCTTCCGGCCAAGTTTCAAGCAGTTTTCGAGCTTACTTAGGTTGTTATAATGCATTGCAGTCAATGTTGTCATTAACAGGATATCTATTAAGCTTATGCAATTAAGTTAATAAATGCTTCAAATATATATTACATTTTGTCTTAATCTTCGTTACTTTTATGGGTACTCTTGTCCTTCCTTATCAATCAATTGGTCACATTACATTTTAATGAATATATATATTTTCCATTAGTAAAAGGGTAATGAGAGGAGAACCAATAGGGACCATTACTAATCTTGGTGAGTGGTTGGTTAGCAATCCATTATTGAAAAAGGGTTTGTGCTAGTTTTGTCTTCTCTCTCTCTTGCATAACTAAAAGAAAAGCTAAAGGTAGTAGTAGAATATGAAGGTGTAGTGGCTTTCCCACATAGATGAGTCAATGAGATTGCCTTTAAAAGCTATGTGGCTGGATGCCATCACCAAAAGTTGATGAAGTGAATTGGTACTCTTCACTTTGCTTTTCATCATTGTAATGACAGAAAGATGTACTCTTACTTAGTTGCCTTTGGAGATGTACTCTTGTGACTATTCTTTGGTGTGTTTGAAAGGAACTAAATGACAGAATTTTAAAAATTAAAATGGCATTACAATTGGCAAACAGATACCAACACACACAAACCCCAGACAGTACACAAAAGGGGAAGCATGCAGGGCCAGTAATGGAGAGAGTAGAAAGAAATTGGAGGATGTCAATGATGAGATGTCAAGGATAAGAATAGTGGGGGAGAATGACAGTGTGAGATTTACTTCTTTCATAAAGTGGCAAAAACATCAAATCTCCCTTTGCCATTCAGATTTCTTTTAAAGCAATGCACCAACTTTCACGTTGGCCCCAAGCGTGAGAAGTAGAGAAGATTGTATGTGTAATGAAGCAAATGAAAGCAAGGAGCAGGGATGTAGAAAACCTCCAATTCAGGGATGACAATCACCATAACATATGCTAAAAGCTTTCTATGCTCAAGTTAACAGAAACCAACTTAGCCATAAAAAACAAACTAGTAGTGTTTCCCTTGTACAGGGAAAAGATTTAAAAAAAAAAAAAAATTGGAAAGGGAAATACGCATTAACTTGAACATCACCTGTACATGACTTCAGGATTGAAACATGTTTAGTTACTTTTATGTACTTGCTAACATAAACATTTTCTGTTTCTTTTATGTACCTACAAATTGAATAACCTCTGCCTCTCCTTACTAACATTTGTTATCAGTCTATACCACTTCGATCCTGTACATGTTATATGTACTTAGCAATATTTTGTGCAAATGCCCAATGGGTCGTATAGAACACCATTGTAGCTAACACGAGCTGCATCTTCTCTATTCCAAAGGCTGTCCTAATTTGCCATAATTTGTCTTAAAAACCGTCATGCGATGCCATATGATATCTGTTAAATTCCCCTATGTTAAATAACCTCCAACAATTGACATTTAATATGATCAAAACGAGTTAAAATGCAATCACTACTTACTGTCCTTTGCAGTAATTAGTTTGTGGCAGTAAGTTTTCAGTCCCTCATACCTCTGCCATCATGTATGCTGTTTGATCAAAACAAGTTAAAATGCAATCACTACTTACTGTCCTTTGCAGTAATTAGTTTGTGGCAGTAAGTTTTCAGTCCCTCATACCTCTGCCATCATGTATGCTGTTCAGCTTGATCGCAACGTACGTACCCCATAATAATGAATGCTTTCTCTGTTTATTTTGGTAGTCAAATTGTCAATTATATTTCTTTCAATTTGCCATTAACTTACAGAACTTCAAACTCTTTGTTCCTCATCAGTTGGTTACTTCATGCTTCATTGGTGCGAACCTGCAGATAACCATGCTTGCCGGTGGGAATGCATTCATTTGGTGTTTATTTGTGGCGTCTGTTGCATTTCACTGCACATAACCTGCACCTCACATAGAACTCCATTATGAATTTATTAACTATAGTTGTAGGTGGTATGTTAAGTAAATTAAGTGGCAGATCATAGGAATTGAAGACTATTATCCATAACCCTGTCCTAGGCATAGGAGCCACACAATTACACAGTTGATAAGAAGTTGCAAATTCCATTAAGGCATCTCATTTCATATGCATAGTCATAATGTTAAGCATGGCAATTCACTTGCTTCCTCTTGTACCTTATTTATTATGTGTAGCAAAAATTCATATAGCGAGAAGAAGGTTCTCATTCGATATATCATGCATGGAAAGCTTCATGCACAAGGAGATATGCCGATATGCTTGCGGCAGCAAGGAAGCAAGCAATGCAAGCTGTTGGAATAACAAATATAGCCGAGACCAAAAGTCATCCCCCGGTATTCTTGTCTTCTGCTGTTTGGGATGAACTGATTGATAAATACCAGAATACACCACAGTGGCAACAGAAGTCAAAAGCGGCAAAGCAAAACCGAAATACAGAGAAAGAAGGGGAAATTACAAAGCACGCAGTTGGTTCAATCCCCTTTGCAACTCGCATGAAGAGAATAGTTTGTATTTATTCTTTATTGATAAATTGTCTTCAATAGTTGTATATATATTGATGAAATTACAAATGATTTAAAATAATTTTTAGTAAGAGGAAATCCACCGTTCCGTTTTGCATCTTGAACTTTTCAATCACACTCACAGGCGGGATAAAGGCAAAGGAGAATATGTTGACAAGAAATTTGAATCAATAACGTTAAGATAAAATTTTTTTCCGGTTATTTATCGAAACATTTTGAAACTTTAGGATTGTCAAAACTTTAATTATATATCCTTGTATTTTCACAAATGTAGGCAAGTACAAATAATTGATTGATGAAAATTTTGGATCAGATAGTACTGCTCAGCTGGAATTCGATGTCGGGTCATGGTGTGAGGTGACTGTGAATCCAATGAAAGGATGTTTATACGGTTTTGAGAAAAAGTTGATGATGTCTTGACCATAAATTCTTTTGGTGCCACTTCCTCTCTGTGCATCCATTCGTCACAGATGTATACAAAGGAGGAGGTGGATAAAATAATGGAGGACATGAAAACTCAAATGATCGAGAACATGCAAAGTCAAATTTTGGAAGAAGTGGAAAATAAAGTCAGGCAACAAACTGCGGTACAAATTCATGACATTCTCGCACACATAGGTTACCAACATACATCACTTGACTTAGATAGTACTCAGTCACCAGATTTTGTTCCCCCACCTAAGTGACCCTTATGATTTTTTTTTTTTTATTCAATTTGATGGTGTGTCTTGTTATGGATTGTAACTTGACATTTTATACATACAATGTATTTTGTAAGTTTACATTTTAATGTATTCCATGCAACCTATTTACTTGCCTTTTATATATTTCAAATGGAGTTGTTTGTATTATATTTTAGAAAATGAAGACTGAGCCCGGAACAGGTGTTAATAGCACAGGATGGCAGGTGGTTATATTACATACTAAATGAACTGGGCAGGAAATTTATCTTCAGCGACGGATTATCGACGACCAATTTCCGTCGGTAATTTTCACACGGTAATTCGTCGCTAAATGGAATAACCTTGATGAAGTATCACCGACGAATTACTGAAGGAAAATCCGTCGGTAAAGATCTGTCGAAAATCCCTCGCTAAATCTGTGACGGAATTGAGATGAAATATTTCCATCGGTGAATGATCCGTCGCTGATAGGCACTTAATTAACCTTACTCTAGCGATGAATTAGCGACGGATTATTCACCAACAGAAATATTTCATCTCAATTCTGTCGTAGATTTAGCGAGGGATTTCCAAAGGATGAGTCTCCGATGGACGTACCCCTGCAAATCCGTCGGAAAATTTACCGACTGATATTATTCTGTTGCTATATTTTTGCGATGTCATTATCAGCGAGGGAATCAATAACGGCGTAATCCGTCACCGATGATTTTTACTGACGGAAGTTTTCATATCACCGATGGAATTGTCCGTCGGTGATACTACCTTTTCTAGTAGTGCAATATCCTTCGATGATGCAAATAAAGGAGACGATTCCGCACGATCCTCAACGTTAAGAAAGAGAACTTGAGAAGGATATAAGAACTCCAAATGTATTTGAAAAGCCATGATGAATTTGAGGAATTGTAAAGCGAGAGAAAAGCTGATTTAACCGTAAACTAGCCCGAGGATGTTAGTGACCATACCATAATATCACGGCCTCGAAGAGAAGGAGGATGCCTGGACAAAACTTCTATGACAATTTCCCCTGGCAGCCATTGCTCAAGGAGAGATTGATTCCAACGACCATCAAGAATAAAGTCTTGGACAAGATGATCACCCGCATGGTCAAGCCGAAGAAATAATGCACCTGAACCTAACCAATTGTCATACCAAAAACTCATTGAGCCATCATATAAAATCCAAGTGAGTTTATTTTCCACCAAGTCTCTACCCTCTACCAATCGTTTCCAAGTATATGAAGCACAATAAGAAACATCCGCCAAGCAAGGATGACAATTAGAGGAGTACTTTGCCGCCATAAAACGAGACCATAAAGGTTCTTGGAGCCGGAAATTCCACCTCAATTTGCAAGAAAAAACATCATAAACCAAATTAAGAGGCCAAATACCCAAACCTCCATTCATGGTTGGGCGACATAAGTCTGACCATTTTAGCCAATGAAACTTTGATTTATCCTCCGAAGCTCCCCAAAAGAATTTAGCACAAACCCTTTCCAACTCATGAGCCACTCTTTTTGGAAGGGAAGCAACCGCCAGAACATTGATCGGAATAGAGTTAAGCACATGTTTGATATGAATCAATTTTCCACCATGATTAAGAAAATTATTTTTCCATGAAGCTACTTTCCTTGCCACCGAATTTATAAGCTCAACAAAATAAATATGCTTCCTTCCTCCTACAAAAACTGGACATCCAAGATAACGAATCGGAAAGAGTTTATGAAAAAAACCTGTCATCTGGATTATTAAATTCTTCTTTGCCACCGGAAGGCTTGGGTGACACAAAAAAACAGCTTTTTAGCTGAATTAATTTTCTGCCTCGACAATCGTTCATAATTCCCCAGAACTTCCATCACCAATCCTAGGGATCGTCTTCAAATACCAGAAAAAATAATAATATATTCTGCATAGGCCAAATGAGCAATAATCGGGCATGATCTTGGCACTTTAAATGGAAGAAAACCATGCTTATACACCAACTCATTAAGATTGCTAGACAAAACATCAACTCCAATTACAAAGAGACCTGGGGATAAAGGATCACCTTGCTGAAAACCTCTAGAAGATTTTAAAAAAAAAAAAAAAAAAAACCTTTATTTACTCCATTGATGTTCACCTAAAACCAACGGTTAGAAATTAATCTCCAAACTACATTGATGAAACATTCACTAAATCCCATCATCCAATGCATTTTAATCCAAAAAAAAACCATGACACTCAGTCATAAGCTTTCTCCATGTCAAGCTTAATTGCAACATTACCACCTTTACTCCCCCTCCTCATATTAGAAATTAACACAATTAATTATCTGAAATCACCTAGCCTTTAATAAACCCACTTTGTTGTGGGGAAATGAGTCGATGCAGAAACTCCGAAAGCTGAATAGCCAAGATTTTAGACAGAATTTTATTTTGTGAAATTGCATAAACTAATAGGTAGGAAAAATGATTGAGGAAAACTCACCTTAGGAATTAAGATCAAAGATGTGGATGTAATAGCCGAGGAACATCGGCACCACAGAAAAATCTTACCATTGCCTTATAAACATCTTCCCCTACTACTTCCCACCCATCTTGAAAAAAAAAAACACCAAAAAGATCCATCCAGGCCAGCAGCACTATCCTTTTCCATTGCAAAGACAGTGTTTCGGACTTCCTATATTGTTGGAATTGCTTACAATTTTTCCTTGTTTTCCAGCAATAAAGTGGGATTGTTGGTAGTTATGCGATGTTGGGACATTTTTTTTTTCCGTAGGGTTAGTTTTTTTTAATTACCCCTGAACTATAATTACCCCAAAAACTAACCAATAATCGATTAACCTCCCCAAGGATCTCTATGTGAAATTTCTCTCTTTTCCCCAACATGAGAATGACTAGATTCTTTGAGAGAACATTGTCAAGAGAGAAAGTGAGAGGATCACATTGTCTTGAAAGAGAAAAATTGAGGGTTTGAGAAATTTTCGAGTAAGAAAATTTCTCTCGTCACATTTGGATTCACCGAATTTGGGTTGAGATATCGTGGATCTATGATAGTGGTTCGATCTCGTGATTACCATCCCGACCAAGCGATCTGTTCGAGAGATTTCGCGACTTTGTTGATTTTTGAATACCTATGTATTGAGCAATTTACCTAAACATTCTAAATTTTTTATTTATACGATTACGCATGTGCATATAGTGTAAATAAATCTAATGTTGGTATTAGAACGATCGTTAGATTTATTTTAAAAAATTTTAGAATTTTTTTCGAGTATAAAATGTATAGGGTACAAAATTTAGAATCCAAATTACAGATAAGTTTCATAAATTCGAGAATATCACGAGAATAGCCATAGCGCAAGGATCATAAAAATATTTTTTACTGAATGTTTTGAGCATATTTGGGCCGTAAAACGTAAGATCAAGTTTTCAACCCTATAGACACAAAATCTTAGATCTGTCGAGTTTAAGAACTAATCGATCTGTAAAAATGGTCTAGAGTTGTTTATCATACTTAGATCTGCATTTTGACATTTTCATTGTGATTTTTGAGTTGCCAGAAATTGAGTTTCTAAAATGGCCACGAAAGGCCAAAACTTTAAACTTTTGATTTGTCGAGATTAGAGCCTAAATCCAACTAAAATTAAATCAAGGATGGTCGGATGATGTTCAATCACAATTTTCCAACGAAAACAACATGAAAAACGAACCTACAAATGAGTTTTCCAGCATCGTAAGGACCTGGTTGTAGGCCCATCGGGCAAAGAAGAACCACGCTAGACTTGCTGGCACATGCGATACACGCGCGAAGAGGAGCATGAGACAAACAGGTTGATGGTACATATGTGTTACACACAATAAGGTGCGTGATGAGTCGGAGGACGGTCCGGGTTGGTTTCGACCCGAATCCGTGAGCCGACTCTTATCCCGACCCGGGACGCAACCCGGCCGCACATGTAAGTGCATGCCAGATGCGCTGCGCGTCTGGCATGTGCTACTTTAAGTTGCAGGCACATGGTGGCACGTAGAGGCATTCTGGTAGTGCGTGGAGGAGCATGGGACCACAGGCAGCGAGTCAGGTCGTCCTGGATTGGATTTTCCAATTTTCTGAGGGTCACACATCTATATTTATGACTTTGAATGGGTTTTTGTGCATCGAATGAAAGTTCGGATGATAAGATGCGATCATGAGTTATAGTGTATGGTATCTGTTGACTCATACGCTTACTTTGAGGTCTATACTTGAGTCATTTAGGATTTGTTGATTTGTAGGGTATGCAAAATATGAGAATGAGTATCAATGAGACACTAATGTCTCTATTGCTACAATGACGACTGTCGTTCTAGATCCTTGAAAAGGAGATAAGCTGAATGGTGACAATTACGAGATTTGATACCAAAAGATTCAGTTTGTTCTCGAGAAGCAAGATATGTCTATGATTCTGAAGCATGAGATGGTGAACCCTGGGGAGGGTACCACATCTCAGGTGAGACGGGATCAGGAGGCGTTTCGTGCATGCAAGAGGAAGGATGGCCAAGTTAAGACAATTCTTTTGAGTAGCATACACGACAATATGATCTCCGTTTATAAGCAGTATTCTAGGGCTATGTCGGTTTGGCTTACCCTAAGAGAGCATTGTAATGCTCTTTTCAACTCCCAAGGTGAGGAAGCTGACTTATAAGTTTATAAATTATAATAAAAGGGTTGATTATACGATAAAATAACATTTAATGCAAATGTTAAGTATGATCACCGAGTTGAGAGATGCAGGTGAGTCTATTTCGGATATGTTACAAGTACTGGGTGTGACCCAGTGTTTTACCTAATTCATGGGAGACCATGAAAATCTATTTCACGTATGACGAGAGTATTTATACTTTCACTGATATGAGTAGACATTGTGAGCTCGAGAAGGAGTGCTTGGAGGCGTGTAGACCACACTCGAGTTATGTTTATGCAACAAAGTCGAGTAAGGGTTCATGTGGCACCAAATGAATAGCATAAGCATGAGAAGAAAACTCAAGATCTAGAAAATAAGAAACCATCCGAGAAATCCAACAACAAAATACAAAAGCGCAAGAAGGAACTTGATAAGACCAATGTGAAGTGCTTCATCTGAGATAGACTTGGTCATTTTACTCGTGAATGTGATGAGTGAAAGAAAGTCCTTCTTCTTTACGTGGTTTGAGTTTTGTCTCATCTACTATGATGCTCATTGATTTCTTTCCTTCGTGAATTGTAAATTCAGGAGCTACCGATCACGTAACTCAAGATAGGAGTACGTACAAAGAGTTCCATTAAGTGAATCCTTAGGTTATGAGGATTTACGTGAGGAATAGAGTATTTTTCGTTATCAGAAGAATTGACACTTGTAAATTTGAGTTGCAAAATTGCTAGATTCTGTGATTATACTCAACATTTGTATCAAATGCTATTTTATCGTATGATCAACTCTTTTATTAAAAGTTATGAACTTATAAGTCAGCTTTTTCACCTTGGGAACTGAAAAGGGCACCACAATACTCTCTTAGGGCAAGCCAAACCGATATAGCCTTAGAATGAGAAGAAAACTCGAGATTCAAACAATTAGAAGCCATCTAAGAAATCCGACAACAAAGTATAAAAGCACAAGAAAAAGGAACTTGATAAGACCAATGCGAAGAGCTTTATCTAAGCTAAAAAGAGCATCAAATGTTATTTCATCTGATGATGACAAATGCTCTATTCCTCATGTAAATTCTCGATGATCATACTCAACATTTGTATCAAATGTTATTTCATTATATGATCAACCCTTTTATTATAAATTATAAACTTATAAGTCAGCTTCCTCACCTTGGGAGCTGAAAAGAGCACCACAATACTCTCTTACGGCGAGCCAAATTGACATGGCCTTAGAATGAGAAGAAAACTTAAGATCTAAATAATAAGAAACCATCTGAGAAATCTAATAATAAAATATAAAAGTGCAAGAAGAAGGAACTTGATAAAACCAATGCGAATTGCTTCATCTAACGTAAATTTGGTTATTTCGTTCGTGAGTGTGACGAGTAGAAGGAATGTCCTTCTTTTTTATATGGTTTGAGTTTTGTCTCATCTACTATAATGTTCACTGATTTCTCTATTTTGTAGATTGTAAATTCAGGAGCCACCGACCATATGGCTCAAGATAGGAGCACGTACATAGAGTTTCACTAAGTGAATCCTCAGGTTACGAGGATTTACGTGAGGAATGGAGTATTTGTCATCATCAGAGGGATTGACACTTGCAAGTTTGAGTTGCAAAGTTGCTAGACTCTATATATAAATGACATTTTTTTTGCTCTGGATATTCAACAAAACTTAATTTCAATACTTTGTTTAAGATCACTAAGAATATATTCTGTCATATAGAAAATCATCTATTTTTATGAGATACGACAGCTCTTTGTTCTGTTCTAGTTTTATCCATGATGAAATGTATGCACTGGATGTTGTTTTCTTAAATGGTATTTCTTATTATTCTTCTATTGTCTTTATATCTGATTATGTAAATGACGATGTAAATTGTAACATAATAGATTTAGAGAAATTGATCAAGAATGGTTGAACCAGTTAGTAACGAATGGTCTGTTAGACTCGCTAAGTAGGTTCGAGTTATCTGTATATGAATTTTACCTAACTGGCAAAGTTACAAGAAAATTATTTAGCAAAGCAATAAGAGTTGGGACTTTATTACAATTGGTTCACTTCGATATCTGTGGCCTATGAGTATAAGAGCCCAAAATGGAGCTATGTACTTTATTACGTTCATAAACAATTACACACGTTTCGGTTACGTTTATCTGATCTCGTACAAGTCTGAAACATTATAATGCCTTGGGAGGTTTATTAGTAAGGTTAAAAATCAATTAGACTTGAGAGTGAAGACTCTCAGAACCAATCGAGAGTGCGAGTATTTGTCAGAAATATTCAGAGAGCTCTGTTTCGAGAAAAGTATTATGAGATAGTTGACTATTTTGATACTTATTAGTAGAATGGGGTAGTCAAGATAGTTAGATCTATGATAGAACAAACCAATTTATTCATCTCCTATTGAGGAGATGTTTTATTGACTGCAGTCTGTGTTCTCAACCGTATCTTATGAAAGTCTGCAATCAGTACCCTATTTGAGTTTTGGATATGGAGGTAGCCTCACCTTAGGAGCCGAGAAGAGGAATAGGACTTTGTTGGAAATAGTAAGGTCTATGATGACATAGTCCAATTTGTTCATCTCCTATTGGAAAGATGTTTTATTGACTATAACTTACATTCTCAACCGTATCTCATTAAAATCCGCAGTCAGTACCCCATTTGAGTTTTGGATAAGACAGCAACATGAGCTTAGCTAGTTAAGGTCATGGGGTTGTGTCGCGTATGATCATGGTTTTTCGCATCCACATGGCAAGTTAGACCCGTGACAAAAAAATGTATCTTTATAAGATATTCAAAACACTCCATGGTGTATATGTCTTAAGTGAGCATATAGACTGCACTGTCACTGAGATTGAGTCTTGTAATACCACATTCCTTAAGAATGATTTTCCTAAGAGAGATCAAATCAATCGGGACTTTAACCTGCTATTAGATAGATGAACCCAATGGCTAAGGTGAGTCCAGTGGTAGGACACAAGAACCCATCACGAATTTTGGTCTTCGTGGGAGTGATTTATCAAAGGTGAAAAGATTCTCTCTTCTCGTAGGAGTATCGAGGACGCATACTTAAACATCGCTTCCCGATTGAGGGTGAGACCCTTATTGTGACTCTTGAGGTTGATAGGAATTTAAAGCAGTCCTAGACGCTCTCAAGGGTTTTATGAAGGACTGTTTGTTGAATGTCCTATATGAAGAGGAGGAGTCGATGAGAATTAATAGGGTCTGAGATCTAGTTGATTTGCCTAAGGGTATAAGGACTATTAGGAACGAGTAGGATCTTAAGGTCGAAAGAAAGGCTGACGGATTGGTGGAGAGGTATAAAGCTCATCTGGTAACCAAGGATTACACTTAACCTAAGGGCGTGGACTACTTGTGAGTTGTAGTTCAATTTATCTTAATCTATTTACTTTTACCTCAATCTGTTTACTTTTAACAATTTTGACAATCATGGATTTGAAGTTATACTAGATGGATGAAAAGAACTGCCTTCCGTAATAGAAGTTTGGATGAAAGGACCTAAATGGAACAAACCTCTGAGTTCATTTTAGTAGGTCATGAAGACAAGGTCTGTTGATTTCGAAAGCCGATATATGACCTAAAGCAGTCATTTAGGCGGAAGTAGCATGCTGCGACCCTGCTGATGTAAGGAAATTCTAGGATTTCAACTGCCGCGACTTCTCGAGACACGGGCATGCCCTACTCGCACGCCGAGGTGACGCAAGACTAATATTATAACTAATATCATGAGTCTACTCGGTATTCTAAGTCAAATCATATAGTGAAAGATTTAAAGAAGAATCTTTTTTAGAAAATTTTTTAAAACATTTGCCTCCGATTTACATATAATATTTATATACATGGTCCAATCGTAAGTAAGGATGGATATAAATACTTACCGGGTAGCGTATCTCAGTAAAACTCGTAAAACTCGTAGAATAGTATCTCAAAATAAATCAAGTACAGTATAAGTGAAAATTTTAAATATGAGGGGGTGAGTATAATCCACATTCTCAGAGAATGAGGTGTAAGAACTATATAATGACAATAAATGGATTTGTGAGAATGATAAGTCAAATCATTATTTTCAAATTTATATTCATTTGTAACATATCGTGTTATTCAAAATAATATGCATTCTTATCATAATTATGTATCATGGGGTGTCAGTCAATAATTAATCATATTATACCTATAGTTTTGCCTAATTATGGTAAAATCCACAAAGGAGTCAGCACAATTTCATAAAAATGGAACATATATATATATATATATATATTTTTTTTTTTTTCTTTTAACCCCTTTCCTTTGGTGTTGACACGAACCTCACAGGTGCTCATCTATTGGATCCGTTAGCCAGAGTCAGGGGGTTTAAACCCCTACTCTCGTGTTACCCCACCACATTACCCCGTCGGGTAAACTCTCAATACCGTGGTAGGTAGTGTGTTATAACCACTATACACCATCCGATAATCATGCACATGAGTCATATGTTATCATTCATAAATCTTTACTCGTAAAGAAAATCATGAAATTATCAAGTCGTAATATCATGATGCAAATTTTCTCAGAATCATCATTTTAATACATGCCACAAACACTAAAGTACTTTTAAATCATATTTTAAAATTTATTTATAGAATTCATGATCAAACTATTTTCATTTAAACTCAGAAATAGTTCGTCCCACTCACATTGACTAGGGATGGTACGCCACTCCCCTAACTGTTCTCGTTTCTCAAATGAGTCACCCCTCATACGAAAATGTAACCCTACGTCTAGATTAAACAATATACAATTTATCAATTATTTTGATATGAAAATATTTTTCTTTAAGTTAAAATCTCAAATTCCATATTTAGAAAAATTTCAAATCTAAATTTTTAAAATTCAATTCGACACACTTTTTGGAGAAACTCCATATCTCCCTATGTACTCCTCCAATTTAAGTGATTCTTATCTCTAATCGAAGATACGGCATCAATCTAAAATCTTCTAGTTTATACTATTCTCAAATTTTATGTGTATAATTTTATAAAATTCCTTTTTAATTTCAATTTCGGCTTTAAAAACTTCTTCTATGCAGTTTGAGTAAAAATACTATAACTTTTTACCTATTACTCCGATCCAAGTGATCTTTAGCTTAAATTAACAATAAGATAGAGATCTAAAACTTTCATATTTTACGTTTCCCCAAATTTCATACAGAAGATATTTTAAAAATTGACACAAAATACTGGTTGTACACAAAGTATGAAATAGAGTAGGTAAAATTTGCTGAACTTCTAAAAATCACTAAAAATCGATTCCTTTATGAAATATTTCACATAATATACCATTTTAAAATTTAGGAAGTCTTGCTTAACAGGAACAAACGGTTTAGAATTTTTATCCCTACAAAATGAGATATCACCACAAGACTCAATCTAAAAATCAATATCTAGCATGCTAGCGTGGATACTAACGTAACTACTCATCATATAATCAAATCTTTGCACAAATTAAGACATATTATCTCATTTGTAAGATCTCTTGTTAACAATAATACCAGCACTCTCTTTGAATTCTTGAATTTTTTTTATATCACCTTAGCAAAAATTAAATTACAAATCAACATAATTTCCTATACAACACTTATATACTTTCAATTGAAATCCAAGAATTTCCAAAAATGTTCTTAGCTCCTTAGATTCATGGTTACACTTAAATTTGATATGGATCCTACATATTTCGTTCAAGGGGCTTGAATGAAGAAAATGAGCTAAATTCTTCTTAAACAAGTTTTTTTATAAACTTAGCAAAACCTCTTTGACCATTAGATCTCCTCATACATTATCTTAACCATCCACTTGTCCTAACACTCAAACCATACAATTGTTGATTCAAACAAACTCCATACACTCTATTAGGAGTCTTGTTGGAAGTCCATGTTAAGAGGAGAAATGTCACAACTAACACAAACTATTCCAATTAGATTTCATGCATAAATTGTCATTCTATAAACTTTCTTGAATATGGAACAATCCTATGCGGCTACTAACCAACCTTGCTGCCCTCTTGATCAATCATTTGACTCCAATTGTCCATCCTTGAGTGTGGCTTGCAACCTAATCTTTCAACTTTCCTTAATTGCATTTAGACCTCTAACTTTTAACAAATTTACATTTTTTGTCCATATGAAATTTTGTTCGAAATTCCTTAAAATTGTAAAATTTCATATAAATGCCTTTTGTCACGCCCCGAACCGGGATCGTGAACAGCCGCCTGTTGTCCCTGGATGCCGGCTGTATTTTTACAGAAAATCGGACAGAACCTCCCCATAAATCGGAGGTTTCCCATATACAATTTCACCTGTATATGACATTCATCATGTAAAAATAAACAATTGGTCATCCCGGCCTCTCCAAAATCAACAATATCTACAGCCAATATCCAGAACAACGCAAGGCTATAAAGTTTCTAACAGTCCTAGCAACAGACCTCTACTGTCATGCCCAACTAGAGCATGAGCAGCCGTCACACCGAGCGGACTTAAATTCTACGCATATATAAAATAAATTCTCAAATTATTTTTAAATATTTACAAATGCCTCAATGCAATGAAATAATTCAATAAATGTCCATAATTTATACAGTCATCTCATAAAATTTAGATAAATACATTGGTCAATCTAAAATCTCTAATATATAATAATATCACCAATCATCGTAGCGGAAGAAATGAAAAATATCCATACCCAAGCCCAGTGATATCTCCTCTGTCCAACACTAATCCTGTGGGAAAGAAAGTGAGGGGTGAGTATCTATGGGAGGATACTCAGTAAGTGAGGGGATTGACATCATACTATCAATATCGAGGTGAATTTGGAGTGTCAAAGTATAAGATAAGAAAATATCCACAGTGTGCAAACCGATCATGTTATTTCAAAATCATAAATAATACGCACACATCATAAAGTAAGATATGCATCCAATATTCACATCAATGTCATGAAGAGCCGGCCAATGAAATATTCCCGACAATGGTCTACCTCGACCAAGGACGGCGCATTGGGGGTTTTTCCAAATGTAAGTATTAAAGAATGGCTCTCTGCCCCAATGTTGGCCACAGACTACCCCAACTAGCCTGTAAATAACAATAATAATAATGTACATATAACTAGTCGGCCGTGTATGGTGCTCCCGCCTGGTGCTAGACGGAGCCGTACTCAACGTCCTCTCCGATGAGGGTCAACCTGGAGCACCCATACACACGACGATCTGGCGGATACCTCCGGCCGAAGCGTATCCGGACACAAGGGGTGCCTCTACCAGATGTCCTTCGTAGCTACGGATCACAATATCATATCGACCGGGCACGTAGCCCCATGCATCCCATCACCAGTCAGCCGGGCATATAGCCCCATGCATAATATCATAACGTCGGCCGGGCATACAGCCCAATATATAATATCATAAAGTCAGTCGGGCATACAACCCAAAACATAATATCATAAAGTCGGCCGGGCATACAGCCCAAATGTGTAAGTAAATCCATTTAAAACCATGTGCCAATGTAGTGGAAGTATTTAAAACATATCAATATGTCGAAAATGTAGCACAATATACGTTTATCAAAACTCATGGATGCATATCAATAAAGTCAGCAGTTAAGACACTCCAAAGGTCACAAAACATTTCATCAAATATTGGAAAGGTCTAACAATCATATATTTGCAGAAACATGTCATTTAAAAGTATTTTTGAAACATGGTTTTCAATCAATAGCGAATGTCAAAATCCCACTCACAGTTCTAGGGAGGGTGGTCACTCCCTATTTTCAAAACAATTTCCAATCTGCTTTCTCGAATCTCCAAAAAAATCAACCTAATCAGATCATCAAAATTGAATATCAACTTCTCAAGCATCTTAAGGGTTTATTCGAAAAACATGAAATGAACAATATCTTCCACTTTACGGCTCATTTCATTCCAACCCTACAATCCAGATACTTTCATACATATTTCAAGGTTTAACTCTAAAGGAAATCATTCGAATTAACTCAACATGATTTTATGATTCTCTAATATGCTTCTTTCGTATCAGAGCATCTAGTTTCTGTAACATTCTCTACTTAACCTTCAAAGTCACATATGGTCATTTCAGAATTGGTATTTTATTCGCATTCTACTTACACTCTGAACATATACAGAATCTTTCATCTTAGATTCAATTCTAGATTCATTCAAAGTATCAGTTAGAGCAGAAATCTCCTTACCTAGGGTTTTCTCGAAGCGCAGAGTCTCGTCCGACTGTCGCTTCGGTCGCTCCAAGGTCTGTAGTGTTTCCTATCAAAACAAGATTTTATTTTGTTAGATCTAAACACTTAGATCCGAATCAAAAACCCTAAGTCATTTACCTGCGTGGAGGTTCGTGGGCTGTCACGGGCTCACGGGCCGTCGCGGGCTCGTGGGCTACAGCTAGCGGGCTCGCTGGTCTGCGTGCTACGGGGTAGCGGGCCGGCGGGCTGGCGGGCCGATGGGCTGAACTGGGCCGCGGGCCGTACTGGACCTGCGGGCTTGGACGGGCTGTCGGGCCTGGTGGGCCCGTGGGCTTGCTGCTGATGGGCCTGCGGCTAATGGGCCTGCAGGCTGGTGGGCCTGCGGGCCGACAGTGGCTCGCGGGCTGGTGCTCGCCCGTGCGCTGGTGCGCTGTGCTGGGGCGTGCTCGTGCGCTGCTCGGGCGCGCTCGTGCGCTGCTCGGGCGCGCTCGTGCGCTGCTCGGGCGCGCTCGTGCGCTGCTCGGGCGCGCTCGTGCGCTGCTCGGGCGGGCTCGTGCGCTGCTCGCGCGCCTTCTCGCGCGCTCGCTGGCTTGGTCATGTGCAAGGGCGGGTTGCGCTCGCGGAGGTTCTGCAATCGCGCTGTGGAGCACTCAAGCTCGCGCGATGGTGGCAGAAGGAGGGGTTGCTGCTGGTGGCGGCTGTTCGTGGACAGAAGCAAGATCGCGCGGTGGCGGCGCTCGGCAGAGCTTGCGAAGGAGGTGAGATCGCGAACGATCGCGACTGCAGAAAGGAGAGAGAGCCGCGGGAAGAAAGAAGAAGAAGCAGAAAAAGAAGAAGAAGAAGAAGAAGGAGAAGGATGGCGGCGGCGGCGGCGGTGGCTGTGGCGGAGGAAGCCGAACGGCCGCAGGAGAGAGAAAGAGAGAGAGAGAGAGAGAGAGAGAGAAAGGGGGTTAGGGTTTTAACCCTAATCCCCAATTGGGGACGCAGCGTTTTGTCCCAAAACGCTGCATCTCCAAATATTGTTTTTTTTTTTTTTTTTTTTTTTTTTTTTTTTTTTTTTTTTAAGCTGTGTGTTACATTTTCTAACCCCCTAAAAATAAGTTTCGTCCTCGAAATTAAAAGAAAGTAATACGCTGAACAAGTGGGGGTACTGTCTCTTAAGTCTCTTACTCAACCTGGTCACTCCTCCCCAAAACTCTGACCAATGAAAGTTCTTTGCTCCATAGCTTTCTGACCTATCAATCTAGAATAGCTACGTGCTGAGCTAAAACACTAAGATCCTCTCTGTCTGGCCGTCCCTCGTCAGACGTTGTTTGAGCTCTTAAAAGCTCGTCTCACAACGATCGTCCCACAAGAACTTGACGCCCTTCGTATCAATCTGGTAAGTATAGCGGCGATCTGAGAAAATCCTTTTATGAATCGCCGATAACACCCCGCAAGGCCAAGGAAACTTCGCACCTCGGTCACTGTCTGTGGCAGTTGGTGTGTTGGTCAGCCCAAATGGCATGATCTCGAACTCGTAATGTCCATATTGATTGCGGAATGCGGTCTTGGGCACATTCTCAGCCCTGATTCGCAACTAATGATATCCAAATCGAAAATCAATCTTTGAAAAAAACACGCGCACTCTGAAACTGCTCAAATAAATCATCAATACGCGACAAAGTGTTCCGATTCTAGATGAAAATCTTGTTTAACTGTCTATAGTTCACACACAATCTTAGAATCCCGTCTTTCTATTTCACGAATAATCACTGGAGCACCCTAAGGCGAAGTGCTCAAACGGATAAAACCGTTGTCCAGTAATTCTCGCTACTAGACCTAGAGCTCTCTAAACTTCACTGGCGCCATTCAGTATGGCAGAATAAATATGGGAGTGATCCCTGGAGCTAGGTCAATCTCGAAATCACACTCCCGAATTGGGGGTAGTCCGGGTAGTTCCTCGGGGATATATTTAGGAAAACCTGCACCACTGGGACCTTCTCAAGCCTCGGGTCCTCAACAGTGGTGTCGATAACATGAGTTAGGTATGCCATGCAACCTCGCGACAAGGCTTACCCAACCCGTGGGCAAAAAGGCACTTCTCACATACGAATGGTACGACCCGGTGTCAAATAGGACACGAGTGTCGACTTCCCATTTTTCCATAACTCCTAATGAGAGGAAATAAAAAATCAGTCGATAAATATGGAAGAAAATATATAAATATATATATATCAAAATGTATGTACAACCAACCTAGTTAAGCATCTACGGCTTTAACTAGTGATGGTTCTCAAAAAAATTTACATGGACATCTCTAAACATGGGGATCAGTGGGAGGAACACCAAAAATCTCATCAGGACTCGCCTTAGCATCCTCCTGCGTCATCGCATATACACGGGCCTGTGTCCTATGCTGCTGTCGTGATGGTCCTGGCACCGTGTTGCTCCCGGCTACCGTCCGTGGAGCGGTGTGACTCGAGTGCGCAGGTGCTCCCTGCTGTCCTCCTCGGGGAACACTCGAGTGTCCACTAGCTGTGTGACCTCCAAATCCCAACTCAGGGCAGGTGCTCCTGATGTGCCCTTGCTTCCCACACCGGAAGCTGGGTCCTACTCGGGGTCTGGCTCGCTGGGTCCTACTCGGGGTCTGGCTCGCTGGGTCCTACTCGGGGTCTGGCTCGCGCTGCAGGCTGGGTCCTGCTCGGGGCCTGGCTCGCGCTGTGGGCTGGAGGATCGCGCTGCGTGCTCGAGCTGTGGCGGAAGGCGGTGCTCGCGGAGGCTCGCGGCGGAGGAAGGCGAGGTGGAGAGAGTGCGATCGCGTGAGATCGCGGGAGATCGCGAGGAAATGAGCCGCGGGAGAAAGAAGAAGAAGCAGAAAAAGAAGAAGAAGAAGAAGAAGAAGAAGGAGAAGGAGGAGGTGATGGCGGCGAAGCTCGCAGCGAAGAGCGGCGCCGCGGTGGGGGAGAGAGACGAAGGGTCGGGAGAGAGAGAGAGAGAGAGGAAGATGAAGGGACGAATTAGGGCTTTAGCCCTAATTCGATTTGGGGAGGGCCAAAACGCTACGTTTTGGCTCTGCCTCTTTCTTTTTTTTTTTTTTTATATTTGGTGTTACACTTTTCAAATTAACAAACTTCACATCATCTAAGTATATCATTTTTTAATATTATTAATTTCTTCTCTTTATATAAATACTTAATCTTTTAAGATTTCTTTTTTAGGTTACTAATCCAAAATATACTGGAGAGATTACAGATGAAATTAAATGGATTGCTCGTGAACCAGATCCATTCATTAGAAATTACAATGGCTAATATCGATTTCTTATAAAAGATCGTGAGAAATACCTTCAAACTCAGAATTCAAGAGTTGTGGCAACAGTTGATGAATGTAAAGTTAATTATTATGGTATCTTAAGAGAAATCATTCTAGTAAACTATAATAGAATGTATACATTTGTATTATTTCGGTATGATTGAGTCGACTACAATGAGGATGCAAGAAGGACAGATTTGGTTTAACTCTTGTCAATTTTTCCTATCTCAATCATAACGGTATCATACCGGCGCTGATTTGCTAGATGATTCTTATGTGTTGACATTCCAAACAAAGAACGTGTTTTATGTGGCTGATAAAAGATATAAAGAATGGCTTGTTGTAAAACATGTCAAGTTCGAGATGAATTTGATATGGGTATTGAAGTGATAATTTATCATTTCAATTCAGAAACTAGTCCCTCAACTAATCAGTGAATTCGAACTAATGTTGATGAAGATGAAGGAAAGATGAAGGAAATATATCAATGGAGATGAATGATGATGATGATGATGTTGATATATCAGTGGCCGGGTGCCCGTGTCGGCCCACACATGCCATGTCGATATTTTCTTTATTATATAAAAATTTTCACATATGTATTATATCAAAATTTTCAAATATGGATTATGTAGAATAATAATATATTTAACATTATTAATTTAAATAATGTAATAATATAAATTTAGGGTTATTATTTTTTGTAATGTAATATTTAGGGTAAAAATGTAGTAATATGTTACAATGTTGTAACAAACACAAAAAATGAAATTGCTGATGATGTGATAATAAAAAGATGAAATTAAACTTACAAAAAGCGGAAAAAAATGACGGGTTCTAAAAATTTATTTAAGCCCCTAAATCAAATATATAATAAATCATTTTCCACAAACCCTCTTTCCCTCCAAAATTTATAAGTTAGGTAGTAAGGAGATAGTAACTAGGTAGTAAGTAGTAATAATGTCACACGAGCTTGCATGGACATGCATGCACTGGCGCCCGCCCTGGCATTGCCAGGCCCCCACATAGGAGATTGCACGCGTGCGGTGGCATGTGTGGGCGGGCGCCCGTGCTGGCATGGCCAGGCCCCTGTGTCAGCCCACACATGTCATGTCTCTGTTTTTTTTATTATATAAAAATTTTCATATACGGATTATATCAACAATTTCAAATAATGTAGAATAATGATATATTTAATATTATTAATTTAAATAATGTAATGATATCAATTTAGGGTTATTCTTTATTGTAATGTAATATTTAGGGTAAGAATGTAATAACAATGTTACAATCTTATAACAAAAACAAAAATACAGATACAAAAAATGAAATTTGAAATTAAACTTACAAAAAAAGAAGAAAAAATGACGGGTTCTAAAAATTTATTTGACCACCTAAATCGAATATATAATAAATCATTCTCGACAAATCTTCTTTTCCTCTAAAACCTCTCTTGATAAGCTCTTCTCCCTCAAATATCAAATCTTGTGACTTAACCATAATCTTTTTTCAAATTTTCAAATCTTGCGAATTAACCAAAATCTTATTTCAAATTTTCCTAACTCAACATGGGAAAACTAAACTAAGCCATCAGAAGAACAACTTCACTCTAAAGAAGCCCAATCATCCCAAGTTGCTACCCCAGGTTTGATTTGGTTTTGGCTTAAAAACATATCATTACTTAGGATCTAAATCATTTGTCAAACTCATTGATGAGAATGTATAAACAACTCATATTCTATTTTACTTATAATTAATTTAACTGTATAATATTTTATAAATTTAGAATCACATTTTATCATTACAGACAATACAATTTGGGACGAAACCTTGTAGAGCAGAACTTTATATTGCAAGTATAATCCGACTGGATGGCAGTTTTATTTCTACAAAAATATCAGAAGTTATGGTATAGTGATTATTTTTATACAATTCTTGATTTATGGACATTCACGTTTCATTTATTTACTTTATAGGAAATGGCGAAGAGTCTGTCAAGAGTGAAGACTGTCAAGTAGAAAATTCTAATTTATCTTGGAAAAAGTGATATTATCTCTAAGGTTAAAGGTCTTGATTCGTGGAGAAGAATCAGATGTGCATCACAAAATATGCATTCAACCAGAGCTGAGAAAGAATATATAGCTAATGTGATACAACGATTAATAGAATAAAATCATATTAAGTAATGTTCTTCTTTATGTTGCTATGCGTGTTGGATGTGGACATAAAGACGAATTGATGAATATGGTTAATGAAACAAGACTTATTGCTGATATTTAGGTATGTTATTTCTCTATTTCAATTTCAGCACAATCTTATTAATTTCACTTTTATTTTTCAAAAATAATCCAAATTATTTGTATTTTAGTTTTTTCCAATACAAGATGTTGGAAGTGCACATAAAAATCAACAATTACCATCATCACCCGACTCCGTCCCAAAATGTAATATTTTTATCTATAATTATTTTTAATATGTACCATTCTATTATATTCATGTCACTATTTAACTTTATTTTATTTTTAAGATAATAATATTTTTATTTATAACTATTTTTGTACTATTATATTATATTCATCTGACTCTACTTCTTTTTATGAATGAATAGGTTAAATGAAGATGGACTGTGTTAACAATCTTTTTAATAATTGAAGTGAAGCATTTGTATAAGTATCTCAGAAGTGTAGGATATGCTTGTGAGATATGTAATCTTTTTTTTTATCCTATTGTATCAATCATTCTCCAAAATTATAATATTTTACTATTTTCTTTATTTTCAAGTTTTTAGTTATATTTTCTAATATTTGAACTAAATATCCATAAAACTTATAACATTTCCTCATATACGAAAATATACACAATAACCGACTAATAACTAACTAGTAAGTGACGTAGTAGTAACCGAGAAGTAAGTGACTAGTAACTAATGATAGTAACAACTGAGAAATAAGTAATTAGTAAGTGAATAGTAAGTGATAGTAGAAGTAACTAACTATAGTGACAATAAAAGTACTAACATTTCTTAACACTTCCTAACCGACCATAAATCACAATATTTCTTAACATTTGTATAACCGAAAATAAAAATAATAACATTTCCAAACGGTTTTATATATGTCGTAATATGATGTAACATAACCGACATAGGTAATAATTTGGCAACCGATAATAAAAGTAGTAAATTTTCTCAACACTATTTTAAACCGATGATAAAATGCTAAATTGTATCAACAATTCTAACCGTCACTATAAATATATGACATGCTCCAACGGTCATGAAAAGTGTCTGAATACACCTATCTCGACTGGTGTATTACTGACTAAATCCCTATCCGTTGGAGAAGATTTTGCCAACGGTTTTAACATATTTAGGAGACGGTTTTAGTCCGTCAAAATAACTCACTTGTTTTGTAATGTATATATCATAAACATTAACTAAATTTTAGAAAATTAAGAGGGTGCAATTGCCACCCCGATCCCTCTTTAGGTCTACCTCTGATTTGAAATCTATATAGAGCGACTATCTTTTTAATAAAAGTTTAACTCTAATTTAATAAAAAATATGAAGTTTTTCTCAACAATAAAGATTTTGAAAATAAGGTAACGGAATAAGATGGAATATGAATATTTTGTAAATAGTTTAGTTATTTAAACCGGAAAAAAATTGCTTGTTCTTTTAATATAGAATTGATTATAAATGAATTGAATCAATAAAGAAGCGTAAAATACAATTTTCATAAATTATTTACTTTATTTAATATTTTTATATTTTTAATTAGAATTATGCAAATTTTTAATATATTTTTATTTTATAATTTTAATTGATTATTACTTTATGGCCCTTTTAAGAAGAATTTTTTGGCTTGGGCCTTGGCCATGGAATCGATGGTATTGGATCATAAAGGTGATCAATACAACGATTGGCTCGAGAGGTTTTGTGAAGACACCAACCAAAATTGATCGATATAACATAATTTATTTCTGTAAAAAAATCCTAACATTTATGTTTCAAAAGTTAGATCAATTGCCAAGTAATTGCCTCGACAAAAATTAATGACATTCAATAATCAAACTTTTTGAAAAAAGTATATTTTATTTCATTCTCTCATACACCTACCTAATTATTATTATGAATAATTGCTTAGTAAATTGATACCACCAATATATGTAAATACATAAATATATTTACATGTGTATGTATATATATTTCTCCTTTGCGATGCCCATATAGAAAGGAAAGCAAATATAAATTCAATATTGAGGAAATTACTTGTCAAATCTTTGGACTTTACTCAATTCATAAATTAATCTCAAAACTTTAAAATATAATGATTGAATACTTAAATTTTAAAATTCATAACTTATTGATCTTTTCATTACTAATGAAGTCGACCTGACCATTAAATGCTTATATGGCTTTACGCAGCAGATGATGCGGTGAGATGGTTTCTGACTTAGTTTCCATTGGCAAGAGTTGTTGATGTGTTACCTTACACATCAGCGCTATGGACACAAAAACAGTGCCACATCAGTAATGATGCTGATATGGCAAAACACGTCAACCTTGTTGATGACGTGGCAAAAACACCCCCAAAAACTATATATATTTTCTCTCATCTCTCTCTCTCTCTCTTTCTCTTTCTCTTTCTCTCTCTCAATCCCAATCTTATAAACCATGGCGATGATGATCAATGGTGATGAGCGGCTGATGGTGATGAGCGGCTAATGGTGATGACACAATATATCGTGAAGAGTCTCAACACATCAAAAGACGTCACCAACAACATGACTGTCATCTTATCTAGCTTCTACAACCGCTTATCCAACATCACCAGTTTGATCAACAGCGGCGGTGGCGGTGGCGGTGGCGGTGGCGGTAGGTGGGGGAGTAGGCGGAGATAATACGAAATTGATGGTGATGAATTCCTGATTAGATTAAGGGGAGAAGATAGTTCTCCAATTTGATTTGAGCTCTGAAGCAGCTTAAATTCGTTGGGAAGACTCACCGGATGAGACTTCTGAGTACCTGGCGACGATTGATGAAATCATTCAACTTACCGGAGACCTAAATTTGTCGCCAAAGGTCGTCAATCATGCAAAGAGTGTTCTCCAATTGGCTATGAATCGATTGGAGATGAATTTAGGTCAATTTTGATTAGAAACATTGCTCCTCTTGATGCAAATCGGCTTATGGATCGATCTGTAGGATTTCGCTATAATTTCTGTTGCACGATGGGGAGGAGATTAAGGATTTCGGGAGTTTCGAGAGATAGGAATGAGTTTAGGGGATGATTTGTGGGTTGAATTGGTGAGAAGTGAGGCTGTGAATGAATTGAGAGAGATTGCAGATCGGATGATTAGGTCTGGGTATGAAAAGGAGTGTTGAAAAGTTCAGAGATTGCGGATCAAATCGTTGGACGAGAAAATGAAGAAGCAGGTATAGAGGTGGAATCTTTTCAAATTGAAGAGGTGGAATTTCATCAAATTGAGTACTAAATTTCATTCTAGAGCTTTGAAAACATGTGTAGATGCTCATGGGAACTGAAATCGAAGCTCCACATTGGAGATAATGGGGAAGTTAAAGTTTTCACAAAAGTCGTTAATGGCGGACTGAACTGACGAATGCATGACAGAGGTATAAAACATGATATTTCTTAATGCAAAATGTCCAATGGTGTTCGGAATAGCTTTTGGGTAAGGAAAGTTGCAAGGTGCTTGCTTGCCATGATTTGAAGCTTTGAGCTTCCATCAATGACAGACAGAGCATACCTAGGGAGGTTGAAGAAGATGCTATCATGTACGTTGAAATTGGAGGGTAGAGAGAGAGGCAAAGAGAGGTTATAGAGTGAGGGATGGAGGTGTTCGTTGAAACTGCCACGTGTTTCAAATTGTTGACGCATTCTGCCATGTCAACATTATTGCTGACGTGGCACTATTTTTGTATGCATAGTGTTGACGTGTTAGCTGATAGTCAACAACACTTGCCACGATAGAAGCCGAGTCCAAAACTATCTCATCACATCATCTATCATGTAACATTATGTCATCATTTAACTATCCCATCACATCATCTATCACGTATTTACCGGTCAGACTGGATCTATTAGTAACAAAAATGTCAATAAGTTACGAATTTTAAAATTTAGGTTCTTAATCATTGTATTTTAAAGTTTAGAAACTAATTTATAAATTAGGGGTAAAGTTCCGAAACTTGATAAGTAATTTTCTTATTTAATATTCTCTTATTTCTAGACAAGTATAAATGTGATAAATTTGTAGCAGCTCCTTGATACGGAATGGAGTGCAAAAAGATGAATTATGGATGGAAGTTGCACTATTGGGTGAATAAACGAATTAAGTTTGATGATGGGTGTCCCAAAATGAATGATTTTTCACATCCTCGTGTGGTGGTAGTCCTGAAGCACAAAATTCAACTTAATATTTCTTATAAATCATCTTAATCAATAAGGAAATATACTATAAAATAAAGGGCGTGTATATTGCAAAATTTTTAATTAAAAATTACTAAATAAATAACATGTTTAATAATAGGATTGTGGGATTAGATGACATCAAAGTTAGATCAAATCCAATTACTTACTTTTTATGGGACTACCTAGACATTGCATAGTTCCAAAACATTGGAAATATTGGTTTTTAATTCTTGTTTCACAACCCCATGTTGTAATTTTGGTTTCAGATTGGAATTGTAAATGAGAAAATAAAAAAATATATATATAATTTTTTTTTTAAAAAAAAAGAAGAGAATAAATGTTTCAAATCAATTTTTGTTTATAAAAATTAAGTTGTCTACATAACCACATTGGATGTAGAATAATCAAATACACATAATTTACTTATCTTTTTATCCTTACCTCAATGGTTCAATCACTGGTTATTCTTTAGTTATTCTTTTGGATTCGAAAAAAGATTCGTTGGTTCACACCAACCATTTTTAGTTCTTCAAAATGAGAAACCAAAAACAGACCTTATATAGACACCATTTCAAAACTATGTATCGCTTAATAATTTTTTTTTTTTTTTAAATCATTGACCATGGTTGGTTTGGTCTGGTTTCAATATCCGGTCCAAACCATAGATATATCCGGGGATAACATTCAAAAAAACATATAAAAGTTGTTCACTTGTATGATTAGCCAAAAATTTTAACTTTCTAACTTTCATCTACAACTTTTAAACTATAGAACTTCAAAATTTTTGTTAGCTTCTCAAGGCTCAGAAAATTAACTAGATCATGTTATAGCAATCTACGTAATTCATCTAGCTTCTCATTATAACCCACTATGAGTCTCTCTCAAAAATACCATCAAACTCATTCCACTCCTCTAAACTTTATGTGCACTACAAAAAAACAGTATTTTTCCTATAAATTTTGCAACGAACTTCTGTGAAACGTTTGTCGTTAAAAGTATTAGTGATGAATTTAGCAACGAAACACATGCTCATTGCTAATAGCTCATGGCAAATATTAGCGATGAACTTCAAAATTCATCGTAAAATTTGCAACCAACACTATTTCGTCACAAAAGTCCATCACTAATTTTAACCACGAATAGTGTTTCGTCACAAATTAACGACAAATAATATTCATCGTAAAATTTCGTCGCTAATTTTAGCCATGAATTGTCTGTCGTTGCAAATTTGCAATGAAATTAGTGACATACATTTTGCGACGAATTTTTGCAATAAACTTAGTGATGAATATCTACAATGAATTTGGTGACAAACTTTTGCGACAAATTTTTGCAATAAATTTTTGCGACAAATTTGGCGACGAATTTGATGGCGGATCTAGAAATTTTGTGACAAAAATTAATTATTTATATTCATCCATATAACATCCAACATCATTACACAATAATGTCAAACATACAATAGCCATCAATATCAAATTTCACCTGTCTCTGCTCATCCACACAACTAATCATCCAACAACATCAACCAACTAATGATTCAATAGTAACAACTAATCATTTAAACCAAATATTACAAAATAAGAACAATATCAATAGTCATAATGTTCAAATGTAGCAATCAAATTAACAATATTCATTGTTTAAGTAATAATTACCATCAAATAGAAATAAATAGTATCAAGAGTCACTATCGTCGTCGTCGTCATCGTCGTCATCATTATCATCACCATCACCAGCATTACCACGAAGAGATAGAGAAGGGAGAATCTGACTTGAAACGGGGGCTAACTAAAGATACTGCAAGATGAGTCTCTATTGTGCGCATACCTCTTTAAGCTCATTGTCTCTTTGGCCAGTAGGTCCTTCAAGTGGCTCTCCTCTTGGGTCAATTGCATTATTTCCGTCCTTACTACTGACGGGATGGAGGAAGATGGACCAGTGATTTTACAATTCCTGCTCAAAGAATCTATCACAAGTATTCTTCTTCTTTTTGCTCCACCAATTATCTCGAGCCATAGAGCCATACTGTCAACAAATGGGTCAAATAAGGAAGCATCATCACTGCCACTCGAATTCCTCAATAAAAGCTTTTCGTATTTCACCTGCAATGTCATGAAGAAAATTAGAAGGAAATTAAAATAATAATATAATAAAATATCCAATACGATATGTTCAAATCAATATCATCATTACAATTAAACAAGATATGTACCATAAGATAGCATTATTATGGTAGATTCAAATATGTCCAATATAATCAAACAGAAATATGATAACTCATGTAGTTGATAGAAAAAGATACAATAATCAAGTTCACAACTAGTACTTTTCATACATTGATAACTAATCCTCCACTTTCATACTTATTCTGATATGACATGAGTTCATTGAGCCATTAAAGCAATTGAAAGTTTTTAAATTATATATCTTAGCTATTCTTGCTCTCTCCCCACTTCACATCTTGTCTTTCTTTTGGAATGTCTGCTTCAAAGTGTCTATAAATGATAGTTCGGTTCTCATTTTCTTGGACTAAAAAAATACTATTAGAAATAATGAAATAGTTAAAAAATAATTGAATTAAATTCAAAAATTAATATTTTAACAAAATTACGAATCTATTTCTATACTCATATATATGATTGACCTCCCACATAAGTGGCTGACGATTGCCCAGAATTACAAGATCGGTTCTTCCTATTCCGTTAGCTCCTTTGTTTGCTCTCATTGGATTATCAAAAGTTCAAAATTCTGACCCAATTTTTTTTAGTGATGCAATTTGGCTTCTTTTTATAGCTCTTTGCATGATTCAACACCCATCGGATGTGATGATCATATTTCTTGTTAAAAATTCTTCTTATCTCATTCTCCTCAGTCTCATCCCAAGTGAACTGTTGTTGCAATAAATAAAAATATAATTAGCTATATTAAAATTATAAACTTAGTTTCATATATAAACTGAAGGGCATAACTTACCTTAAACTCTCTCCACCATAACTCTTTTGTATCTTCTGGAATGTTAGTGTAAGTCATCCAAGCCCCTCCCCAATACTTGTTCACTATTTTATTAAGCTCGTGCACAACATGTACAGAATTTGTGAATCTATCATAAAGTTACAAGCAAACAATGGTAAGTAAATAAGATAGTTAAAAGAATAATATGCTACATAAATAAAAGAAACATTAGCGATAAAATTTTAAAATTTAGTACTTACAAATCTCTGCAAGGGATATCACCTGTCGCTTATCTTCTTCCCCTTCAACAAGTAAATGTTGCATCGAAGGTACAATCGAAGGAGACGGAAATGCTGCATCAGTAGAAGAGGGAGGGGAAATGGAAGGGGAATGGAAAAGTATAGCTAAAGGGAATTGCGATACTAAAGAATGGTCTGGTCTTCCATCACTAACTCATTTATGCCCCCCACATCGATAATGTCAAGTATAAATGTTAGAACAATAAAAAAATAAAAATTTCATATTTATCGGATACATAATAAAGTACATGAAGAAGCTTACCATGTTTAAATTGACATACTAATCGGTACAGATGCCACCAATACTCTAAAAAAACTAACTCTAATGATCTATAAAAAAGAAGACAGTATATTAGCTAATGAAAGACAATATATAATAAAAGCTACACTACCAAATTGTATATAATAAAGATTAAACTACCAAATCTGAAGATAAATATCAGATTCTTGTTGTATTAAGAAAACAAAACTTACCCACCATAAAAAATCAAAGTCCTCATTGCCATCTCCATTCAGATTCAGCTCCATCATTAACATCATCCACATCCTCATCCTCATCCTCATAATGTGTCTCAAAATTAGATTTTGTAACGTCATCCTCATGAATTTCACTTAAATCCATATCTATTACTATTCCACATGGATCTCGTAATATTAGAATGTTATATTCCTTAGTTGGAATCATGTTAGTAACTTTCTCTTATTGATATGCTATGTCTTCCCAGCATTACTTGATATTTTTCCGTACTTTCATTTTACAAACAATCCATCAATCAATTTTGCCACGTTTCAAATTAAAATATGATGCATAATACACTTGAATCGCTTATTATGCCAACACAAATCGTTCATATCTCTTATACGATTTCTTATGATTTATTTTGACCAAATTAAACTTTGAGTACACTTTCATCCCTTTGAGGGGTCAGACGATTGGCACATAAATAAGACGAACCACAATTCTACTCCAGGGTACTCTACCTCTTGGATTTCATCCAACAAATCATAAAAATCATTTTTTGCACCTCCATCATTGGATGATTGAATATAAACCCCAATATTCATTATAGTGTTTCCGATTCCGTGTTCTTGAGTGCGAAAATTATATCCGTTTATGAAATTTACTAACCAAGTTCGTACCCTTGATTTTGAACCTCATGATAGATGGGTTAGCAATTCTTGCTCAACCTGAGCTTGATTACAATGAATATGAAGTAAAGTAAACGTGTTAATATGTTTGTTAATTAATGATGTATAAAATTTTAGACAACTTACATATGTTTTGAACTATACTGCAAATTCTTCATCGCACACTTGATCGAACTCATTCATTGGTAGTTCAAACTATGAATTTCGAAAAATTCTACCATAAAAGAAGACGATTTATGTCACAAAATATTTGCGACACAAAGAATACATCAATTTGCAAATGTATACTAACTCGAAGTATGCCATCTCTTTTGGACAGTTCAACAAAATATATATATGGGCTATCCACCATTTTTTACCAATTAAATATCTAAACTTACATGCCCTACTTGGTTGACCAAGATAGTTAAAAATTGATAATGACTTCAAATTGGGATCAACAGGACCCTCATCATTCTTTCCACTCTCTGCCTCTTGCAGTGTATGTGAGGCTCAAAATAGTATAAGGCAAACGCTATTACTTCCTCCACAATCACTACAAAATTAAACCCCTATGCTGACAATAAGTTTTATTATCGAACACCTTTAGTAATGGTTTTTTATGCCCTATAGATACAATTTTGACAAAATCGTCAGAAAAGTATACATTTTCCAATGGTATAAATTGTATGTCGAGAAAATTTAATCAACCATCAGTAAAGGTAGCACAATTGTCTATAAAAACGATATTTAATTATGATGGTTATTATGTGTGGTCAGCAAATATGACAGTTTTAGGGATGATTTGAAAATAGTCTCTATATAACTCTTTTTTACTATTTACTTAACCAAACCGTCTATCTAAATTCTATACATATGCTAACCAATATATTGCACCGTCTGTAAAAGTGATATTCAATTAGGACAGTTATCATTTGTCGTAGGTGAATGTGGCACTTTTTTAGAGACGATTTGAAAACAGCCTCTATATGATTCTTCTTAATCACACTGTCTACATAAGTGATATAGCTATGTTAACCCATAGATTGTGCTGTATGTAAATGCTATCTACAATTCTGATTGTTATCTCTTTTTGTCAATAAATGTATCAACCTTTAGGTACAGATTAAAAATAGATTCTATATAGGTAATTTATACTATCCATTGAAATATACCGTCTATATAAATCTATGACTATACTAACTCATATATTGTACCGTTTGTAAATACTATATACTATTCTAACAGTTATTAGTTTTTGTCGATAAATGTGATACTCTTTACTGACTATTCGAAAATAGTCTCTATATATGTCACATACTGACTACTGAGTTCTACTGTCTGTATAATTTTTATAGACAATTTAAAAATTTAAGAGTTAAGATGTCAAACCATTTGCAATATTTACTGATAAGTTACAATAATAGGGGATAATTTGTGATAACAGGTGATAAGTTCGCTATAACAGATAGCAATTTTATGATAACTTATGGTAACTTTGTGATAACTAGTGTTAATATAGTTTGATAACATTATCATTCATTGGAGTAAAATATAGTGATAACTAATGGTAAATTTATGATAACAAGTGATAATATAGCAATAAAACTGTTTATGATAACTTGTGATGTATTTGTAATAACTAGTGCCAATATAATCTGATAATATTATTATTCATTAGAGTGAAATATAATGATAACTAGTGTTAACTTTATGATAATTAGTAGTAACATAGTGATAACATGTGTTCATAATAACATATGGTAACTTTATGATAATTAGTGGTAACATCGTGATAACATGTGTTCATGATAACATATGGTAAGTTTGTGATAATTAGTAATAATATAGTCTGATAATATTATTATTCATTGTAGTGAAATAAAATAATAAATAGTGGTAATATAGTGATAATAGGTTATAGATCATGCAGAGGGTGCGGCAGACCATGACTTACCATTAGTTATCATCTACTTACTATCTCCAACTCCAATTTGTAATACTATTTCCACACTTTATCGGCGTTTGTAAATGGTAAAATTCTGATATTATTATATAGTAGAGTTGTGATATCTACTGGTAAAATTGTGTTAACAGGTAATAACTGTAGTAAGTCACGGTACCACATAGGCAAGCGCGGTGCACGAGCAAACATGGTCCCCAGTGCTGCTCGCGTGGCTCTACCTGGCAGGCAAACACAACTTTACCGCAAGTGAGCATAGCACCTTCCATATGCCCATGCGGGGCTACCGTGCATGCAAGGGCACACGCGGTCCCCCGCGTTTACCCGCACGACTCTACCACGCATGCCTGTACAGGGCTACAGTGCGGGCATGGGCATGGGCATGTGTGGGCCCCACGCTGCCTACATGGCTCTACCGCGCATGCCCACGCAGGGCTACATGACAGGGCACAAGCATGCGCGGTACCCCGCGTTGCCCATGCATTTCTATCATGCAAACAAGCACAGTCCCGTACCGCACGTCATGTCTTGAGCACCATATTATTAATTTAAATTATTAATATTATTAATTTAAATAATATAATGATATAAAATTAGTAATTTATATAATATAATGTTATGATTTATTTTTTATTATTAGATTATATAGTATTATAATATGAAATCATGACAATAATACATTAATTATGAATATTATATAATTTTATATAAATTTCTAAAAATAAACAACTAACAACATTAATATTAAATTATTTTAATTCACATTTAATTTATAAGATTTACAATTTTAACATTTAAAATTTACAATTTAGACATTTCATTGGTAACTCCACAACAAAATCTCTCTTCTTGGTACCAAAAACACTTTTCTACTTTTAATGCCAATTTAATCAAATTTCTCTTTTCGTGTCAAAAAAATTTTATTTCTTTATTTCATTATTTAGCAGCAATTTAAATATTTTTTTCGCAAAAATCATCTTCATATTTATTTCATTTATTTCTACTTTGTTTACTTTACTTCACTATAAAAAAACACGGTTTTAGCCACGAATTTTCACGACGGAAAAAATTCGTCGCTATTTTGCGACGACTTTAGCAATAAAAACTTTTTCATCAATAATTTGCCACAAAATTTACAACAAAAAAGAAGTCGTGGCTAAATTAGCGACGGACACATAATTCGTAACTAAATTCGTCGCTAATTAGTGACGAAAAAATTTTCGTGACTAAATTCGTTGCTAATTGATGACAAAAAATTTTTCGTTACAAATTTCGTCGCTAAATAGCGACGAATAATATTTCGTGGCTAAATTTTACCACGGATTTAAAATCCATCGCAAAATTTAATCTTTTCTAAATAGAATTTTATTTTTTTATTTTTCTTTTTATTTTATTAATATGTTATATTTAAGTTAAAAATTAATTTAGCGACGGATTTGTTTTCCATCGCTAGACGAAAATCCCAATCCGTTGCTAAGTTTTTTATATATAATTAAATAAAATATAATATTAATATAATATTTAAATTAAAAAATTAATTTAGCAACGACGAAATTTATCCGTTGGTAATTTAGCGACGAATTTCCAAATCCGTCGCTGCTTCAATGACGGATTTCCAAATCCATCGCTGAATTTAATCTTTTTTTAATTAGAATTTTATTTTATTTTTATTTTATTTTAATAATTTCAGCGACGGATTTGGAAATCCGTCGTTGAATTTAATCTTTTTTTAATTAGAATTTTATTTTATTTTATTAATTTATATTAACAAATCATATTATTATTTTATAATATTTTAATTTATATTTTATTATATTATATTATATTTCATTTTTTTAGAAGAATAATATTATTTAATTCTTAAAAAAACCATATATTTTATTTTATTTAAATTATATATATATTTTAATTAATTTATTATTTTTTTTCTTTTTTCGTTTGATTTAATATTTTTTATTATTGTATAGGTAATTTTATTTTATTTGTATTATTTTATTCAATAAAACAAAATTTTTAATTAAATATTAATCCGTCAGGACCGCGAGCCTGCGCGAGCGCCCGTGCATGCACGCACGGGCGCCTGCCTGCCGGGTGCCCACGCCCTGCTCGTGCCTGGGCGCCCGCGCGTGGCTGCCTGGGTGCCCGCGCCTGCCTGGGCGCCTAGGCAGGAGCTCGGGCACCCAGGCAGGCAGGCGCGGGCGCCCGTGCCTACTGGGGCGCGCCTGCCTAGGTGCCCTTCATTATTTTAATAGTAAAAAATTGATAAAATACAGTTGAAGGGATTCGAACCTTGGATCTCGGAGTTGAAGGGATTCGAATCTTGGATCTCGGATTTGAACGGAAAACATATCACCACTGCACCATATTTTATTTTTCTTTCTTCCTCCTCATTTGTTTTCTATTCTCACTTTTTTGTCCTTTCTCTTACTCTCATCTCTATTTTTGGGTTTTTTTTTCCTTTCTATTCTATTTATTGAAATTTCTTATATATAATAATTATATTGAAATTTCTTATATATTCAAACGAATAAAAATATTTTGTGATTAAATATATAGATTTTTTAAATTATTAATATATTATAATTTATTGATAATTATAATTTTATATTTTTGAGATGTCGTAATGCATTTTTAAACTATGGATTAAAAAAATAAAATAAAAATGAAAAAAAGTAATAAAATAATAAAATAAAAGAAAAAAGAAGAAATCAAAATATAATATTAATATATTTTTAATTAATTTATTATTTTATTTTAAATTAGTATTTTATTATTTTTATTTTATTAAAAATTATCATATTTATTATTTTTAATTAATATTATTTTATGTTGGTGGTATAAATAAAAAAAGTTATTATATTTATTATTTTAAATTGTTATTATATATTATTTTATTATTATTAGAAAAATGTGAAGAAAAGATAATAAATAATAAAAAAAAATTATATCACATAATATCCTTTAAGTTGGTGGTTTACAGGTTTATGCATGTGCGTGCAGGAGTTCGGAGTTCGGAGTTCGGAGTTCGAACCACGGTGGGGGCAGAAGGCAAAGCATTTTCCAACAATTAAGAGCTGACGCTGGAGCGGGTGCTGCCTCGTGCTAGCTCGGGCAGGTGGACAGCTTGCAGGCTAGTGTTGGCTCTGGCGGGTGGGGCCATCCAGGCATGTGTTGGCTCGGGTGGGCAAGGGCTGCACGTGCGCTCCCTGGACATTTCGACGAATTTGGAAATTTGGAATCAGCGACGGATTCCAAATCCGTTGCTAAATTCAGCGATAGATTTTTTTATTCGTCGCTAAATTAGGGACGGATATTTTTTTCCCTAAATTAGCGACGGATTTTAGCGACAAAAATTATCTGTCGCTAAATTTAGTGACGAATTTTTTATTTTCGTCGCTAAATTTTGTGACGAATTTTAACGACGAAAAATTATTTGTCGCTAAATTTAGCGACGGATTTCTAATTTTCATCACTAAATTTTTGCGACGCGATATTAGCGACGAAAAATTTTTCGTCGCTAATATTTTAAGCGACAAATTTTTTAAAAATTTTCGTCACTAAATTTGTGACTAAAAGGCTGTTTTTTGATAGTGCTCCATGCAATTCTCTATTCGTTTGTACAAAATATTTGATTTATATTTAATATGATGGACAAGTCAAGATTGTATTCTAAATTATGAGAAAGTGATAACTATATTGGTGGGTTAATACATTTCTTGAATTTGCATCTACAAATATTCAATCGATCAATGGCAAAAATATCATATCTTTGAGTTAAATGCTTCAACACATTGAGATTTCCAATACACACAGTTTTCAATCACTTGTTACGTCATGAGTTTCAATGTGGCTACGATAAGTAGATATATCATGGAGAGAGTAATGATTAAACATTTAGTAAGCATATGGAAATAACATATGGTAAAGAAAGAGGGGTATTGACTAAACATATTGCGCGTATTAACTAAAACGGATAATGATTAAAGTGTGTAATGAAAAAATAGACGAAAAAAATTGAGCAATGAAAAAAGGGCGGAAAAGGTCAGAAAAGGGGTTTAAATTGTGTAATGAAAAAATGCACATAAAAGGGGTTTTGAAAATTTATTTATGAAAATAGCGATATATGTCGCCCTATGATATGATATGTCTATTTAACTTGAAAGATATTATTGTTACCGTTGAATTGATTAGTGATATATCAAACTTTACCCAACTGTTGGATTAATAAAAGTGCAAAAAAAATTACAAAAAAATTGGAATTGTTTTGGGATACAAATGAACAATTTTCTAATAATATAATACTATTAATCTTATGTTACTATATAATACATATATATTACTATATATATTACTATAAATTATATTATCATTGGACCAATTTAGACGATACTTCCTTGTGTTGGATGAGTAGAGGAGTGGAGGATACTATGTTAGTGTCAAAATATAAAATTATGATTATCAATATTAATTTAAATTATAATATATTAATAATTTAAAAAATCTATATATTTAATTACGGATATTTACCAAATCATATTCAAAATATATAATATTAATAGTTCATAATTCATTCATCTAAAAATTATGTATCATTCAATCTAAATATCATTTAAATACATTGATTTAAATATATCAAAGTCAAATTTAAATAGTAAGAAAATTCAATGAGAATAAAAAGGGGGGAAAAAGTTGACCTCAAGGTGAAGGAAAAAAATAGAGACGAGAGTGAGATAAGGAAAAATAAAAGGTGAGAGTGAGATAGGAAAAAAAAGGACCATGCATACAAGATATTGTAGTATAATGGTTGGCACAACTCAAATAGATTCGAAATCTGTGGTTTGAACCTGCGTGATAGAATTTTTTGCAACAAAAAAAGCAGGCAAGCATGGGACAGCGTGCCATGCGCACTGTGTGGGCATGCCTGCATGGCATGTGAGGCATATGCCGCACTCATGCGGGGCTACCATGCATGCAAGTGCCTGCACAGTCCCCTACACATTGCAGGACCATGCGCCCCGCATGCTGCGCGTGTAACACCGACACTGCGGTATCCGTAAAAGAGTACCATTTTCGAAATATATATATATATATATATATATATATATATATATATATAAATGAGATATTCCTCAGTTCATTATATAAAGAGAGATTTTATTTATTTAAATTTGATTTTTTGATTTTAAGTATTTAAATTAAATTTTTGGTATATTTTAATTTGTTGAATCGGTAAATCGAAGTAAACCTCATTTTTATAAAATTCGCATTTCTAATGAAATATGGGTGTGAAAATATATATGCATAAATATATATATAATTATAAAAAAATAATAAAATAAAAATAAATAAAAATAAAAATAAATAAATAAATAAAATAAAAATGGAGATGCAGCGTTTTGCGGCAAAACGCTGCGTCCCCAATTTGATTTGGGGAGTAGGGTTGGAAACCCTAATCTCTCTCTCTCTCTCTCTCCCCCCGACCCTTCGTTTCTCCCCCCACTGCGGCGCTG
The DNA here is from genome assembly GCA_033439265.1 of Dillenia suffruticosa. Classification (NCBI taxonomy): domain Eukaryota; kingdom Viridiplantae; phylum Streptophyta; class Magnoliopsida; order Dilleniales; family Dilleniaceae; genus Dillenia; species Dillenia suffruticosa. The sequence continues at coordinate 10,380,584 of JAVTVX010000019.1, forward strand.
CTCCTCCTTCGCCTCGAGCTCTGCCGCCAACAACCACCTTCTTCTTCTTCTTCTTCTTCTTCTTCTTCTTCTTCTTCTTCTTCTTCTTCTTCTTTCCCTCTTGGTGTCTCTCTCACAGTTCTCTCCCTCTCGTGAATCTCCCGCGGTCTCTCTCCCTTCTCCACACACCGCCGCGAGCTCCACCACCAATGCGCCACCGTGCAATCTCCCCCGTGCACCGCATTCCACCGTGCGCGACTGTCGCTGCTCCTTCCTCCCGCGAGCGCAACCCAGAGCCTTTGCGCACGATCGAGCCACAGCGTGCCTCAGTCCGCGAGCGAGCGGACCCAGTCTGCGAGCGAGCGCGACCCAGCCCACGAGCGAGCACGCCTCAGACCCAATCCGTGAGCGCTACCCAATCCGCGAGAGCGACCTAGTCCACAAGCAGGACCCAGTCCACGAGCGTGAGCCAGGCCGAGCACACACCCACGAGCCACTGCGGCCCGTAAGCCACTGCCGCCCCTCGAGCCACTGCGGCCAGCGAGCCACTGCCGGCCCGCATGCCCATCAGCTGCAGGCACGCTAGCCCGCAGACCAGCCAGCCCGCAAGCCCATCAGCTCGTAGGCCTACCGACCCGCTAGCCTACTGGCCCGCAGACCAGCGAGCCCGCTAGCCGAAACCCACTGGCCCGCTGACACGCGAACCCACGAGCCCGCTGAAGCCCACGGCCCACAACGGCCCGTGAGCCCGTGACAGCCCACGAACCTCCACGCAAGTAACTGACTTAGGGTTTTGCTTCCGATCTAAGTGTTTGAACCTAACTAATAAATCCTGTCTTGATAGATAGCATTTCAGAACCTAGGGTGATCGTGGAGACATTCGGACAAAGGTCTGCGATCCAAGAAAAACCTTAGGTGAGTGATTTTGGACCCATTCGAGTTATTTATCGAATTTAGAGTAAATTTAAGACAAAACGTCTTGTATATACTAGAATGTAAACTAGATTCTAAAAGAATGCATTTTCGGACATTATATGCAGTTCATTAGGTTAAGTGTACGAATTTATATGAAATGGGACTGTTCAGGATGATAGAATCAAATTAAGTTGATTTGAATATTTTCCCTTGGAGTTTAAATTGACCTATACATGAAAATAGTCAGAAATTGGGATTTGAGTGCAAGGGTTGATGCAGCCTTCCTCATTATAAATTATTCTATTTATAGACAATTTAAATACGATCTCCGTATTATGCAAAATAGACTCATATACCTTGAAAATGACATATGGCTTGAAACATTTGGATGGAAATCGAAAAATGCATGATTTTTCAAAGATTTTCTATCTTATAGGAAAATTATTTATTTTAAGGCTTATTTCCGACTTTGAGTGGTTTTAGGGTTAAATTTGACTTGGTTTAAAAGTACGTTAATTGTTTATAAATGAAATCCAACTGATGACATTAGAGTGTATTCAAAAATTGAAGAGCTAACCTTTGTACAAATTTGGGGAAAATGGATAAGCCCTATAATACTTGAAATTTGATGTTAAATTATAATGATTTGATTAGGTTGATTTTTTGGAGACTTGAGAAGTCAGATTGGATTTGTTTTGAAAATAGGGAGTGACCACCCTCCTTAAAAATATTGAGTAGGACTTTGACATCTCCTATTGATTGACAAATCATGTTTTACCGATTTTCAAAAGATATGATTTCTATACGTATGAAAACTAAATTTTTAGATTTTGATAGACATATTTTTGTGACCATTGGAGTATCTCAACTATTGATTTTATTGATCTGCATCCATGAGTTTGATAACCAGATACTGTACCATTTTTTTTAACATATTGACATGTTTTAAATACTTTAACTGTAGTTGACACATAGTTTTAAATGGATTTATATATACTATTTGGGCATACGCCCGGCCGAAATTATGTTACGATGCATGGGGCTATATGTCCGGCCGACATGATGATGTGATGCATGGGGCTACGTGCCCAGCTGACTAGGTGATATGGTGATTTGCTTCCTATAGCATTCCGTAACTACAAAGGACATTTGGTAGAGGCACCCCTTGTGCCCGGATACGCTTCGGCCGGAGGTATCCGTCAGATCGTCATGTGTATGGGTGTCCCAGGTTGACCCTTATCGGGAAGGACGTGAGTTTACCTCTGTCTAGTACTGGGCGGGATACCATACACGTCCGACTATATATGTACTATTATTATTATTTACAGGCTAGTTGGAGTAATCTGTGGCCAACATTAAGGTAAAAAACCATTATTTAATATTTGCATAGTGAAAACCCCTAATGCGCCCGTTCTTGGTCTAGGTAGACTATTGACGGGGTTGTTTGTTCGGCCAGCTCTACATATGTGACTTGATACATGGATGGATGCATATGTTATTTTCTTATATGTGCCTTGGGATATATTTTATTCTGAAACAACACATTATTTTCGCACACTCGATATTTTATTACATGTTTTGACACTCCAAATTCATCCTTAATATTGATAGTATGATATCAATCCCCTCACTTGCTGAGTATCCTTCCATAAATACTCACCCCTCACTTTCTCCCCACAGGATTAGTCTTGGACTGAAGAAGAATTATTGTATTCTTGTGACATGGACTTGATAGTACCGAGCTTGGGTATGGATGTTACCATATCTTCCGCTATAATTATTGAAGATTTTAGTTTGATAGATGTACTCATTTATTTATTTTTGGGATAACTGTATAATTTATGTATATTTATTTGTGAAACCCATATAGTTTATTTATATTGAGGCGATTGTACGTATTTGAATGTCACTTGGGAAAATTTTTGTATATTATGTAAAATTTTAGGTCCGCTTGGTGTGGCGGCTGCTCATGCTCTAGTTTGGCATGACAGTAAAGGTCTGTGGATAGATCTGCTGGAAATTTTTATAGTCTTGCATTGTTCTGGATATTGGCTGTGGCATTGGTTGATTTTGGAGAGGCGGGATGACCATTTATTTATTTTACAGGATGAATATTGATATATAGGTAAATTGTACTTGGGAGACCTCCGAAATATGGGGAGATTCTGTCTGATTTTCTATAAAAATGTTAGCCGGCATCCAGGGCAATGGGCGGCTGTTCATGACCCAGGTTTGGGGCGTGACAGTTCGGTTGGTATCAGAGCGTCTAGGCTAGAGAAAGGATAGTAATAAAAGTATTCCCAAGTACATAGAAAAGTCCTCAATACATTAGAGAGTTTCATACAGTCATTTAAAATCCCCTATATGGTCGTAGACCAATAATTTTATTCATTTTATGGGGTTAGTTACTACGTAACTAACCCTAATTTTTCAATCATGCCAAACTCTAGAATTTTAGCTAATGAAAGTTCTCTCCTTGCAGAATTATGCCGCCTAGACGCAGTAGACCAGCGGGACACGAAATTAGACTCGCCTACCCGAGACTCCTCAAGTGCCTGACCCTTCGAGGGGACCTGAGACCTTTGGAGTGCCTGAGGCTGCTTCCTCTTCACGGGCACCCCCTGCAGTGCCTACTCAACCGGCTGCTCCAACCGAGATTCCACCACCGTCCCTTAAGCCATTTAGGCAGGTGTATGAGTGGTACACCTCCCACAGGATTCAGATGCCACCCCCACCACTACCGACGGCAGTGCCAACTTCTAAGGCCGTGCCACCTCTACCAGTACCAATGGCCGCACCGACTCCTACGGTCGTGCCACCTTCAGTTGTACCATATCAGCCCCCAGTTATCGGTCCTTCCATTGTTTCAGGACCTAGTGACACTACCTCCTCCATTTTGAGGCATATTCACGAGCTCACCCAGTTGGTAAAGGAGGCGAGGCAATTAAGCTGCACGGAGTTCGCGCGAACGGGTGATCCCACAGCAGCGAAGCACTAGATCAACCGCATCCGTAGAATTTTGACTGATATGGAGTTGAGTGAGGACTATGGGTTTCCAATAGCAGAGAGAATTTTAGATGGTGACGCCGTCACTTGGTGGGAGGCGATTTGTGACGATGCTACCGAGCCGCTGCGATGGGAGGACTTCCTGCGGGAGTTCGATCGCAGGTACTTTTCTGAATTCCAACAGGAGCGCAAGAGGGCAGAGTTTCTGCACTTGCGGCAAGGAACCAAGACAGTGACAGAGTATGAGATGGAGATGAGGCGACTTGCTGTTTTTGTTCCAGACTTGGCGACGCCAAAGCAGCTACGGTTCAAGTTTGAGGACGGCCTCAACTTGAACATCAAGAGGTACATGACAGTGACTCCTAGCCTCTCCTTTGCAGAGATAGTGGACTCAGCACTTAGGGCGGAGTCGTCTGTGTTAAGGGCAGACAGTGGGAGAATAGAGAGCTAAGGAAGAAGAGATCTGAGGCTTCTTCGAGCCAGGGCTCGAAGAAGGGCAGGACTTCAAGATATCAGGGAGGCTTTTCTCAGCCGAGACAAGCACATCCTGGACAGGGATCACGATCTCAGAGATTCAGAGTACTAGCCCCTAGTGCCACTATTCAGACTTCAGATCAGCGGCACCTCTTTTGTTGCCAATGTGTTGGACACAACCCTTTTGGAGAGTGTAGAGTTCCTGTTACATGCTTCCGGTGTGGGAAGTCAGGGCACATCAGGAGCGCCTGCCCTGAGTTGGGATTGGGAGGTCAGATAGCTACAGGGTACTCGAGTATTCCCCGAGGAGGACAGCAGGGAGCGCCTACGCACTCGAGTCACACCGCTCCACGGACAGTAGCCGGGAGCAATAGAGAACACAGACCCGTGTATACGCGATGACGCAGGAGGATGCTCAGGTGAATCCTGACGTGATTATTAGTACTCCTCCCACCGATCCCCATGTTTAGAAATGTTCCATGTACTTTCTTTTGAGAACCATTACTAGTTAAAGCCTTAGAGGCTTAACTATGTTGGTTTGTACATACATTTTGATATATATATATATATATATATATATATATATGAGAGCATATATTTTCTTTCATATTTATCAACTGATCTTTTATTTTCTCATATTAGGAGTTATGAAAATATGGGGAGTTGACGCACGTGTCCTATTTGAGGCAGACTTGATTCCAATTGAATTGACAGATTTTGATGCCATCCTAAGGATGGATTGGCTAAGCATGCATAGAGCCTCAGTAGATTGCTTCACCAAAGAAGTGGAGTTTCGGAGACCCGAGGAGCCATTGTTGAGGTTCCCAGGTGAGAGGCGAGTGTTACCTCGCTGTGTTGTCTCGGTGATGAAAGCCAGAAGATTGATATGCCGAAAGTGCACGGCATACCTAGCTCATGTTATTGACACCACTGTGGAGGGGCCAAGGCTTGAGGTGGTCCTAGTGGTGCAGGAGTTTCCAGATGTATTTCCCGAGGAGTTACCTGGACTACCACTAGTTCGGGAGTTTAATTTCGAGATTGACTTAGCTCCAGGGACTACTCCATATCTATTCTGCCATACTCAATGGCGCCAGCTGAGCTTAGAGAGCTCAAGGTCCAGTTGCAAGAATTGCTGGACAAGGGTTTAATCCATCCGAGCACTTCGCCGTGGGGTGCTCCGATGTTATTCGTGAAGAAGAAAGACGGGACTCTACGATTGTATGTGAACTATAGGCAGCTAAACAAGATTTCCATCAAGAATCGTACCCTCTGCCGCGTATTGATGATTTATTCGATCAGTTCCAGGGTGCGCGGATTTTTCTCAAAGATCGATCTTCAATCTGGATATCATCAGTTACGGATTAGGGCTGAGGATGTGCCCAAAACCGCGTTCCGCACTCGATATGGACACTACGAGTTTGTGGTCATGCCGTTTGGGCTGACCAACGCACCAGCAGCCTTTATGGATCTGATGAACCGGGTCTTCCATGATTATTTGGATCGGTTCGTCATTGTGTTCCTCGATGATATCCTTGTATATTCGCAGAGCAATGAGGAACGTATACAACACCTTAGGGTGGTCTTGCAAATTCTCTACGATTGGCAGTTGTATGTCAAATTCACTAAGTGTGAATTTTGGCTTAGACCGATTAGATTTCTGGGCCATATTGTTTCTGCGAAGGGTATTTGTGTTGACCCGTAGAAAGTTGAGGCCATATTGAGGTGGGAGCAGCTACAGACGGTGACTGAAGTGCGGAGTTTCCTTGGTTTTATAGGGTATTACCGGCAGTTCGTAGAAGGATTCTCCCAGATCGCTTGTCCACTTTCCAGACTAATACGAAGGGCGTCAAGTTCTTTTGGGACGATCATTATGAGACGAGCTTTCAGGAGCTCAAACAACAACTGATGATGGAAGACCAGCCAGAGAGGACCTTAGTCTTCCAGTTCAGTACGTGGCTATTCTGGATCGGCAGGTCAGAAAGTTGTGGAGCAAGGAAGTTTCATTGGTCAGAGTTTTGTGGAGGAGTGACCAGGTCGAGGAGTGACCAGATCGAGGAGGAGACCTGGGAGCCCAAGGAGACTATTAGGAGACAGTACCCCCAATTGCTATTTAGTCTTCCTTTAGTTTCGAAAACGAAACTTATTTTTAGGGGGTTAGAAAATGTAACACCGACACTGCGGTATCCGTAGAAGAGTACCATTTTCGAAATATATATATATAAAAAAATGATATATTTCTCAGTTCATTATATAGAGAGAGATTTTATTTATTTAAATTTGATTTTTTGATTTTGGGGTATTTAAATTTTTGGTATATTTTAATTTGCAGAATCGGCAAATCGAAATAAACCATATTTTTATGAAATTCGTATTTCTAACGAAATATGAGTGTGAAAATATATATGCATAAATATATATATAATTATAAATAATAATAATAATAAGAATAATAATAATAATAATAATAATAATAATAATAATAATAATAAATTAAAAAAAATAAAAATGGAGACGCAGCGTTTTGGGGCAAAATGCCGCATCTCCAATTTAATTTGGGGATTAGGGTTGGAAACCCTAATCCCTCTCTCTCTCTCTCTCTCTCTCTCTCCCCGACCCTTCATTTCTCCCCCCACCGCGGCGCTGCTCCTCCTTCGCCATGAGCTCCGCCGCCAACAGCCACCACCTTCATCTTCTTCTTCTTCTTCTTCTTCTTCTTCTTCTTCTTCTTCTTCTTCTTCTTCTTCCTCTTCTTCTTCTTCTTTCCCTCTCGGTGTCTCTCTCACAGTTCTCTCCCTCTCGCGAATCTCCCGCGGTCTCTCTCCCTTCCGCCACACACTACCGCGAGCGCAACCCAGCGCCTTTGCATGCGATCAAGCCACAGCGCGCCTCAGTCCGCGAGCAAGCGCAACCCAGTCCGCGAGCGAGCGCGACCGAGCCCGCGAGCGAGTGCGCCTCAGACCCAATCCACGAGCACGACCCAATCCACGAGCACGACTCAGTTCGTGAGCAGGACCCAGTCTGCGAGCACTAGCCAGGCCACGAGCGCACCATCGCAAGGGCGGCACCAGTGCACGAGCGTGCACCATCCCGCAAGCCACTGCGGCCTATGAGCCACTGCCGGCCCACGAGCCACTGCGGCCCGTGAGCCATAGGCCCATTAGCCACAGGCCCATCAGCCACAGGCGCGCCAACCCACAGACCCGCCAGCCTACAGGCCCATCAGCTCACAGGCCTGCCAGCCCGCTAGCCCACTGGCCCGCAAACCAGCAAGCCCGCTAGCCGAAGCCCACAGGCCCGCTGACCCGCGAACCCACGAGCCCGCTGAAGCCCACGTCCCGCGATGGCTCGTGAGCCCGTGACAGCCCACGAACCTCCACACAGGTAATTGACTTAGGGTTTTGCTTCCGATCTAAGTGTTTGAACCTAACTAATAAACCCTATCTTGATAGGTAGCATTTCAGATCTTGAGGTGATCGAGGAGACATTCGAACAAAGGTCTGCGATCTGAGAAAAACCCTAGGTGAGTGATTTTGGACTCATTCGAGTTATTTATCGAATTTAGGGTAAATTTAAGATAAGAAGTCTTGTATATACTAGAATGTAAACTAAATTCTAAAAGAATGCATTTTCGGACATTATATGTGGTTCATTAGGTTAAGTGTACGAATTTATATGAAATGGGATTATTCAGAATGATAGAATCAAATTAAGTTGATTTGAATAGTTTCCATTGGAGTTTAAATTGACCTATGCATGAAAATAGTCAGAAATTGGGATTTGAGTGCAAGGGTTGATGCAGCCTTCCTCATTATAAATTGTTCTACTTATAGGCAATTTAAATATGATTTCCGTATTATAAAAATAGACTCATATACCTTAAAAATGACATATGGCTTGAAACATTTGGATGGGAGTCGAAAAGTGTATGATTTTTCAAAAATTTTCCATCTTATAGAAAAAGTATTTATTTTAAGGCTTATTTCCGACGTTGAGTGGTTTTAGAGTTGAATTTGACTTGGTTTAAAAGTACGTTAATTATTTATAAATGAAATGCAACTGATAACATTAGAGTGTATTCAAAAATTGAAGAGTTAAGGTTTGTACAAATTTGGAAAAAATGTATAAACCCTATAATACTTGAAATTTGATATTAAATTGTGATGATCTGATTAGATTGATCTTTTTGGAGACTCGAGCAGTCAGATTAGATTTGTTTTGAAAATAGGGAATGATCACCATCCCTAGAATTGTGAGTGGGATTTTGACATTTTCTATTGATTGACAAATCATGTTTTACCGATTTTCAAATAACATGATTTCTATACATGTGAAAACTAAATTTTTGGATTTTGATAAACATTTTTGTAACCATTGGAGTGTCTCAACTGTTGATTTTATTGATCTGCATCCATGAGTTTGATAACCGGATACTGTGTCATTTTTTTTAACATATTTACATGTTTTAAATACTTTTACTGTATTGACACGTAGTTTTAAATGGATTTACATGTACTATTTGGGCTATAAGCCCGGCCGAAATTATGTTACGATGCATAGGGCTATATGCTCGGCTGACATGATGATGTGATGCATGGGGTTACGTGCCCGGCCGACTTGGTTATATGGTGATATGCTTCTTATAACATTCCGTAGCCACGAAGGACATTTGGTAGAGGCACCCCTTGTGCCCGGATACGCTTCGGCCGGAAGTATCCGCCAGACCGTCATGTATATGGGTGTCCCAGGTTGACCCTCATCGGAAAGGACGTGAGTTTACCTCTGTCTAACACTGGGCGGGACACCATACACGGCCGACTCTATATATGTACTATTATTATTATTTACAGGTTAGTTGGAGTAGCCTGTGGCCAACATTGAGGTAAAAAGCCATTATTTGATATTTTTATAGTGAAAACCCCCAATACGCCCATCCTTGGTCTAGGTAGACTATTGCCGAGATTGTTTGTTCGGCCGGCTCTACATATGTGACTTGATACATGGATGGATGCATATGTTATTTTCTGATATGTGTCTTGAGATATGTTTTATTCTGAAACAATACATTATTTTCGTACACTCGATATTTTGTTACATACTTTGACATTCCAAATTCACCCTTGATATTGATAGTATGATATCAATCCCCTCATTTGCTAAATATCCTCCCATAGATACTCACCCCTCACTTTCTCTCCACAGGATTAGTCTTGGACTAAAGAAGAATTATTATATTGTTGCGACGTGGATTTGATAGTACCAGACTTGGATATGGATATTACCATATCTTCCGCTATGATTATTAGAGATTTTAGTTTGATAGATGTACTCATTTATTTATTTTTAGGATGACTATATAATTTATGTATATTTATTTGTGAAACTCTCATAGTTTATTTGTATTGAGGCGATTGTACGTATTTTAATGTTACTTGAGAAAATTTTTGTATATTATGTAAAATTTTAGATCCGCTCGGTGTGGCGGCTGCTCATGTCTAGTTGGGCATGACAGTAGAAGTCTGTGACTAGGTCTGCTGGAAATTTTTGTAGCCTTGCGTTGTTCTGGATGTTGGCTGCGGCATTGGTTGATTTTGGAGAGGCTGACATGGCCATTTATTTATTTTACAGGATGAGTATTGATATACGGTCAAATTGTATTTGGGAGACCTCCGAAATATGGGGAGATTCTGTCTGATTTTTTGTAAAAATGTAACCGGCATTCAGGGTAATGGGCGGCTGTTCATGACCCCGGTTCGGGGCGTGACAGCGCGGGCATGCCCATGTGGCATGCACAGTAGAGTCACACGGCATATGTGGCATATGCCGCACCCACGTGGGGTTACCGTGCATGCAAGGGCATGCGCGGTCCCCTGCACCTGCCCGCACAGGGCTACCATGCACGCAATGGCACATGCAGCTCTACCACACATACCCGGCAGGGGTACAGAGCTGGGCACGGGCATGTGGAGGCCCCACGCATGCCCCTGCAGCTCTACCATGCAGGTAGGCACAGGACGCAGGCATACACGGTATCCCACACTGCCCGTGCGATTCTACTACATAGGCAAGCGTAGTCCCGCACGACACGCCTTGTTCTAAGCACCATATTATTAATTTAAATTATTAATATTATTAATTTATATAATATAATGATATTAAATTAGTAATTTATTTAATATAGTGTTATGATTTATTTTTTATTATTAGATAATATAGTATTATAATATAAAATCATGACAATGATATATTAGTTATCAATTTATATAATTATCAATATTATATAATTTTATATAAATTCAAAAAAAAGCTAATAACATTAATATTAAATTTTAATTCACAATTAATTTATGAAATTTATCATTTTAATATTTACAATTTACAATTTAGACATTTTCACAATAAAATCTCTCTTCTTGGTGCAAAAAACAATTTTCTACTTTTAATGTCAATTTAATCAAATTTTCTCTTTTTCATGCCAAAAATATTTTATTTCTTTATTTTATTATTTAGTGCCAATTTAATCATCTTTTTTTGCGCAAAAAACATCTCCATATTTATTTCATTTATTTCTCTTTTTTTCTACTCTGTTTGTTTTGTTTTGTATATTTATTTCATTTATTTCAATGTTGGCTTATGCAATTCTCTATTCATTTGTGCAAAACATTTGATTTGTATTTAATAAGATGGATAAGTCATGGATGTATTCCAAAATTAAGTGGAAGTGATAAATATATTGACGGGTTAATGTATTTCTTGAATTTGCGTTTGTAAATATTCGATCCATCGACGGGGAAGATATCATGTCTTTGTATTAAATGTTTCAACACATTAAGATTTTCAACATACACAGTTTTCAATCACTTGTTATGTCATGGGTTTCAATGTGTGGAGAGAGTAATGATTATCTATCTCTCATGCATCCAACGTATCCAACCTACATGATAATTTAGCATGTTACATGATTCATTCACACATTTATATCATCGATCCAACGTACATGAATCAATATCTCATACATTTAACGTGGATAAACCAATTTTAGATAAGTTTCATAAATTATTTCAAAATGCTAAAAAACCAATATATCCAAAAAATCGAAGTGCACTATAATTGGTCAATGAATTTTCAAAACTATAATATTATATTATAAAAATTATTAATTTCGTATCATTACATTATTTAAATTAATAATATTAATAAGTTTATACTGAATTATCATGAAATATACATTATTTTTTATTAATCAAATAGACATAATTAGCACAGTATAGAGCTCATGGTAGGAGATCACGCAGGCGTGCACTTGCATGAAATGTGGTAATAATAGGGTAATATGTAGTAAAAATTATTGAAATGTAGTAAGTGATTTTTGAATAACCTAAATAACGCATACAGAAAGATACGTGGTGGTATTGATTAAGAATATAAAAAAAATATGTGAAGAATTAAGAATAATGTAGATAATGAAAAAAGAGGTGCAAAAAAAGCGCAAAAAATTGAACAGATTTTGAAAATTTGTTTGTGAAAATGATATATTATAAATCAAATGTGGGGAAAATTTCACCATCAAAACTTCTCCTTCCCTCGAAAGCTCTCTTCCCCAAACCCATTTAATCTCTTACTCAGTTTACAAAGTTTTATCAAAAGTTAATCACTTTTTTTTTTTTATAAAAAAGTCACTATAGGTTCTATTGTTTGGGTATTAGAAAGATTTGAACGAACTGAACTAAACGATGGATAAGCACTGTACAAAGAATCACAACCATTCCAAAAACAAGTTCAGTATGAACAAACTCAATCATCATAAGATGTTACCTACATTTAAAAATAAACATATCATTTTAATTTGAAATTTAATATTATCATGCTATCAAATAATTTTTTAATTATCCGTTTTTAATTTTTTATTTTGAGCAGTTATCAAGAAATATAAAGACCAACACGCTGTCAAGATGTTTTGGATTTAGAGAAAGGAAAGTGTTTTCTAGTTTTTAATATAATCTTACTAATTTTATTTTTGTCTTTGAAATAATAATCCAAATTATTTATATTGTTAGATTCCTCCAATACAAATGTTAGGAGTGCATATAGAATCTAACCATCATCATCACTACTTGACTCCATAACAATTACTATTGACTCCATCCCAAAAAGATAAAATTTTTATTTACATCCATTATTTACAATGTCCTCATGTAATTATATTAATTTCACTATTGCACTATTGGTTTTTAATTAATAGATTAACACGAAATATTGTGGATAAAAATGACTTCAAACTGTAATGAACTTTTTTGTTTGGATCATCTCAAAAGACATGTAATTGTGGATATGCAATCTTTTCTCTTTTTTTTTTTTTGTTTTATATGTATTTGTCATTGTACTTTGTATCAATCATACAATCCTTATTATATTTATATTATTTTGTAATTTCTTTATTATCCAATCTTTTAATTTACCTATAGTAATTCAAATCCACACCATCTTAAAAAAACATCACTATTGATATCATGTGATAACAGATAGTAAATTTTTTTATCACTTGTATATAGTAACATTTTATAACACTTGTGGTAAAATACAGTAATTTTCTTAACACTTACGTTAACTGATGATAAAAGATAATAACTTTTTTATGACATTTGTGATAATCGACGATAAAATGGAGTAATATTTCTTAACGTAATAAAAGAGAGTAATATTTCCTAAAAGATTAACATTTCCTAACACTTGTAATAACCGATAATACAAAACAGTAATTTATACTAATACATGTGTAACCGATGGTAAATGACTGTATCTTTTTCCAATACATTTCTAACTGACAATAAAAGACAGTAATTTTTCCTAACACTTGTGGTAACCGAGATAAAATATAATAATATTTTCTAACACTTGTGTAACTAACGATACAAGCAGTAATTTATACTAATACATATGGTAACCGAAGAAGAGCAATTCCTAACACCAGTGGTATTCGACAATAAAAGATAGTAATATTTCCTAATACTTATGATAATCGATGATAAAAGATAGTAATATTGCTTTACAGTTGTGATAATCGACAATAAAAGTTAATAACATTTTCTAACATATATGATAACCAACGATAAATGACAATAATATTTTTTAATAGTTATGGTAACTGAATATAAAATGTAGTAATATTTCCTAAAACATGTGGCAACCGACAATAAAATGTAGTAACTTTTACCAATACTTTTGAAATCGATGAGAAAAGGTAATAATTTTATCAATATTTTTCTAACCGTTAGTATAAATACAGGATATGCTCTAATGATAGCCAAAACTATCGGGATAAATTTATCTCGATTGGTGTATAGCCAACTGAAGGTCTATCTGTTGGAGAAACCTCTACCGATGGTTTTAGTGGGTTAAACAGATGGTTTTTATCCGTCTAAATAATGCATTTGTTTTGTAGTGAATATATGCATTAACAATAGAGATTTCAACATATCCCTTATTTTTCACTTTTTTCTTCAAATGATAGAGGAATATATTTGTAATGAAACAAAATATATCAGAAAATAATATATAATGAAATTAGTAATTTGACATGCATTGAAAACGAAGTGTAAAACATAAAAAATTCACCTTTCAAGCGGATACATCTATCAAAATTGGACGGGACCTACAACTTCGGCGTATAAGGCAAGTGAACTAAGAGGTGCTCCATGGAATCCAAAAATGACGGAGGAAATATCCTTTCTAAGTTACACATAATGATAGGAATATCTTTCTCTAATTTCTCCATGTGCGATTCCCTCAACACTACCAAGCAAATGTCATGAAAGAAAATGTTTAACTCTATAATGGCACCCCATACAAAATTTGGTAAAAGTTCCTTAAAAACAATAGGAATTATTATTTCCATAAATATGTGACAATCATGATTCTTCAAATCAATCGACTTGTAATCTTTCAAAGCGACACATCTCCCAAAATTTGAAGTATAACTATCAGGAAATCTCAACGATTTTAATCATTCACAAACATTTCATCCCTGATGCTTATTTAATGTATAAATTGTCTTTGGTTTTGGTCACTTACTACCATTTACATCAAGTGTAGGTCAATTACAAAAAAGTCGCATATTTTTTCTTACATTCAAGTTGTCTTTCATTTTTCCAATGATATCTATCACTGTATTTATCATATTATCAAAAACATTCTTCTTGGTATGCATCATATCGAGATTATGAAGACTCAGATGGATCTTCCAATACGTAGATCCCAAAATATATTCCATTTGGTCCATTTATGCGTACTTTCATATCTATATATTATACCATGTAGGTTTTCAATAATAGATGGAAAGTGAAACACTCACTCCCAAATTTGTTCATTAGTTAATCTCAATAGAGGATGTCTTTTTCAATTCTATTCTAAGTAAACTCTTCTTTTTTCCTTCTGAATTTATAATTTAACGGCAAAAAAAGTCTATGACATTCAAAATAACTCACATTCTTATCATGTTTCAATTTGAATGACTTTGATCTCCCCATACATATCAGACATCCTAAGATCCTAGCCGTACGCTATCCTAGTAATATGCCATAAGTTGGAAAGTCATTTATTGTCCAAAGAATAATAGATTCCATTACAAATATCTTATTAGTATAAACATCACATGTAAGAAAACCTTCATCCATGGTTGTTTTAACTCCGCAATCAGTGGTTGCATATAAATATCTATTAATTTTTTTAGATTTTGTGGGCCAGAATGACCAATGTCAAAAACATATAGGGTGCCCTTCATACACATACCAGGTGGAAGATTGTATAGAGTTCAAATAACTCGCTAACATGAATAAGCTTTTCTTGATCTGCCAAATGGAGCAAATATATCAGCACAAAGACCTAACCTAATGTTTCGAGTCTCTCTTGCAAATTTAAGGATATGTTTTATCAAAACGTTTTCAAACATCTACATCAGAAGGATGACACGTTAGCCCTTCTTCTATTTCATGATTTGCATGTCAAGTCATGTGTTCAGCAGTGGCCTTAAATGCATAAAATATTTGCAATCTAGAAGTTAAGGGCAAATAAAATATTTCTCTGTATGGTTTACACTGTTGATTATGACCTGACATCCAACTAATTTTGTACTTGCATTGGTTACAGAATTTATAAAATTCTGCATTTTTATCATCTCCCCAATATAACATACAGCCATCTTTGCATAGATCAATCATTTCCACTAGAAGATCTAAGTCTTTCACCAGCCTTTTCATGCCATAGAAATTATTTGGCATGATGTGATCACAAGGCAATATTTATTGAATTACTTGAACAATCTCATTGAAGCAATTATCAGATATATTATATTGTATTTGACATTTAACAGTCTTGTTGCTAATGATAACTTAGTATGGCTATCACAACCAACTCACAAAGGTTCATCTGCAGCTCTCAACACTTCCTAAAATTAATTAGAGGAAAAAGTTTCATTATTCGCATTCTCATTAATATCTGTTACTTTTACCTCCTCCAATGGTGATGTATAATTAGTATACACTTGTTTAAAAGTTGGAGCAAAACTAGTACT
The DNA here is from genome assembly GCA_033439265.1 of Dillenia suffruticosa. Taxonomy (NCBI): domain Eukaryota; kingdom Viridiplantae; phylum Streptophyta; class Magnoliopsida; order Dilleniales; family Dilleniaceae; genus Dillenia; species Dillenia suffruticosa. The sequence continues at coordinate 10,396,524 of JAVTVX010000019.1, forward strand.
TGCATGGTTCAGTTCAGAAATAAAATTCTGACCCACTGCATCAATTAACATCCTCTGATATGGGTTCAATTGATCATAATAACTCTAATCCCCTCTAAATGAAAAATGCATGTTTTTTCAATATTTTTCATAAGATATAAACGGTTTACCATGACTAATCCAATTATAGTAATTCGAGATAAAACCAAATTTACAAAAATATTTTCTAACTTTATTACATTCATGAAATTTACCATTATCAAACTTTTTACATAAATACCTTAACTTATTTCCATCCATAAACTCAAGTTTACTACTATCAAAATCCAAAAATTGTTCCAATCTAATAACAAACTCATCAGTTCAGCTAAGTTCTTATTATACATCCAATCTCTATCATTCTACATTTTCTTTGCTTACAAATTTAAGATTTATAAAATATTAATAAAAGTTACTACTAACAAAAGGTAATTGATTGGAGTAAATAAAAAAAAGGTTACCTTGCTTATAAAGAGGGCCCTATTCTCCTCTTGAATTTGATCACTAAAACCATATAATTAAATAATATATTAGTATCACTTATATACACTATTAATTATATAAGTCACATATAATATATTAATTTATAACAATAATAAATAATTAACATATAATATAAAATAATATAAAAAAACATTAATATATATAAATATAAGTTTAAAAAAAAAAAGGATGATGAAGAGATGGGATGCCACCGAGAACGGCAGCCCTACCGCTAGGGATTACCAACCCAGCAGTAAGGTCAACCGATCTGGGAGGAGAGGGAGGGCTCAAGCCCCTCCCCCTCTCTCTCTCTCTGCTAGAGAGAGATGCATCAAAGGGGGAGGGGTCGAACCCTCCCCTTCTACCTCTAGACATCAGATTCTGCAACAACGCCGTCGGATCTGGTTGGGAGAAAGGTCGAACCCTCCCTTTCTTTGTTAGAGAGAGAAATGCAAAGGAGGGAGAGGGGTCGACCCCTCCCCCTCTTTTGCCACTCTCTGTCTGAGAGAGAAATGCAAGGGAAGGATCTAACCCCTCCCCCCTCTTTCGAAAGAGGCCAAGGAGGGGATGGGCACCCCTCCTCCTCTGAGATCTGGTGGCGCTGGTGTCAGATTATCAGTCTGGCGGTATGTCATCACCGAACCTTGAGAAAAGGGGGAGAGAAAGTAAGTTGGAGACTTACTTTATTGCTCCAACACGCACAAGAGATAGAGAGAGAGATAGACAATGAGGCGAGAGAGAGAGTAAGAGTATGAGAGAGTGAGCCGTAAGGTGAGTAAGGGAGTGAAGAAGGAATGGAGGCGTTTGCACTTGAAATTAGCGACGAACGCGTAATTCGTCACAAATCAACGACAAACATCTACGTTCATCGTTGATTTGCGATGAACATAAGCGTTCGTCACTTATTTGCAATGAACAAAAGCGTTCGTCACTCATTAACGACAAACATTAAAATTTGTCTCTAAATCAGTAACGAACATAAGCGTTCGTCGCTAAATCAGTGACGAATTCTAATGTTCGTCTCTAATCAGCAATGAATGCATATGTTTGTTGCAAATGAGTGATTAACTATTTGTCGCTTATCAGTGATGAACTCCATAGTTTGTCACTATCAAGCGACAAGCACCAATGCTTGTCACTGATTTAGCTACGAATGTTAATATTTGTCACTGATTTGTAACAAAGTTAACAACAAATATGTAATTTGCAATGAATTTAATAACAAAAATTTAATTCCATTCTCTAAACTATGAAATTAGAGACAAACTATCAATGTATTTAGTTCCATGCATACAATAATGAAATTACAGATAAAAAACTATTCATTATATTGATCATTAATAAAAGAAATTTTATTTTTTATACTTAGATAATGACTTGAATACTTAAACAAATTTATAAATTCGTAACTTGTATAAATATATACTCATATGTTTATATGAATAAACTCTACCACTGTAAAAGGTAATACTCAATTACCATTTACTTATATAAATAGAAATTGAATGAATTATTTATTATTAAAAGTAGTTGATTTCATGAGAATCTTAATATTCACTATGTATTCAACCCGATTTCATTAGTCCGAAAAGCATCAAAATGGAGAGACAATTGAAAAGGTTACAAAAGAGAGCATAAAAGAATTTAATCACAAAATTAGACACGAGATTTCAATTGCCGTTGAAATTAACAATGAATTTAACCACGAATAATCAATTTGTAGCTAATTAGTGACGAATTTTAGAATTTATAACTAAATTTTACAATGAAATCTGTATTTATCGCTAATTAGTGACAAATTTAGTAACGAACTGTGTTTTTCACCACTAAATTAGTAATGAAACTTTTAGTTTGCCGCCGATTTAGTGGCAAACTACATAGTTTGTTGCTGATTTAGCGATGGACACAACGGTTGGTTATTGAATCAGCAAGAAGTCAACTATTTGTCGCGGAGTTAGCGATGCATAATATATGTCGTCACTAAATTAGTGACAAGCCCCGACTATCAATACTAAATCAGTGGCGACGGTGGAGTTCGTTGTGTCGTCATTAATTTAGTGGCGAACGCCTTTCCTTTGTTCGTCATGGATTTATCGACCAATTGCAAAGTTCATCGTTGATTTAGTGACAAACTCTAGAGTTGGTCGCTGAATCAGCAACTATGTAGAAGTTCGTCACGGATTCAGTGACAAACTTTGTGCTTCATCGCTAGTCAGCGACAATGTAGAAGTTTCGTTGCAGATTTAGTGATGAACTTTGTGCTTCATCGCAAATTTAGTGATGAAATTTTTCTTTCATCGTAGATTAGTGATCAATTAGGCATTCATCGCTAATTAGCAAGGAATTCAACCACAAAATTTTTTTCGTGGCTAATTAGCCATGAATTTAGTAACAAAGCCACAAATTCTACCAACGAGATTTCTATTTGTTACTAATTTAGTCATGAATATAAACTCATCACTAATTTCGTTACAAAATAGTGACGAAATTCGATTTTGTCGTTAATTTTATTGTAAAAATTTCATTGTAAAATAGCAACGAATTCTTTCGTTAAAATTCATCGCTAAATCCTTGTTTTTTTTTTTGTAATAGTATATATCTACCAATTTAATCCGAGAAAATACTTTACTTTTTTAATCGAACACGATCATTTGACTTAGATCAGACAAAACAAAAATAGGTAGTGACTAAATTTAGTGGGTCCAAAATGTTTTTCAAAATGCAATTACTCCGTAACAATAGATCCAATACTTCTGATTGCCCCATATATATACACGGTGTTTTTATTGTTCACCATTTTTTTTCTTTTTCTTTTCTTTTGGTTACATCTGCCACTACTGGTGCTGGTAAGAAGATAGCAAAGAAAGTTATGAAGTGCAAAGAGCTGATGAATATGCATAATGGAAGAAAAACAGCTAGCATATATTGTGATCTCAAGTTGGAAATGAGGGAGAGTAGCTACACTGGTGTCCTTGTTATAGAAGGAAAAAAAAAGTTCTTTGGAAGTAACAAGCATCAGATAGATATCAAATCTGTAAACCAGAGCTGTGCCAATTGATTCAAACTAGATGGAGTGAGGAGAATGTAGATATCTTAAAGTGCTTGCCGGCCAGAAAATTTGCGGCTTCAGTGGGATGAAGAGAATCCCAAAAGAAGTGTTTTTGATAATCATGGCATGGTGGCAGAAGTGGCACACATGTTGCAGTCATGTTACCCCAAGTGATGCAGCATGGTTTGGTAGAGTCTGTAAGACCTGTATAAGAAGAACTCTATTAACATCATTTCTTAAATAAGATTATAACTCTATATGCCTGATTTTTTTAATTTTTCTTTTTTCGTGTCCATCCCGTCAAAAAAAATAATGTTATATGTACCACACGAATCATAAATAACATAAACCAGATTTTATATGACAGCTTACGTAAGTATATTTTCAGTAATTTAGACAAATACTTAATTAAGAGTTCATCAATTCTTGTTGATGTTGAGCATTATGTAAGATTTGGTTTATAATTTATTTGGTCTATAATTAAAAAAAAAAAAACAAAAGGGGCAGAAGTCAGAAAGTAAAACTTTTTTCTAATTATTTTTAAAATTGACAAAACTTCGGTGCAAATCTTATTTATAATGATATTTTACATATAAAACACGATATAGGAAAAAAAATCAAAATTTTAGACTTACAAGTCAAGTTATAATTCCCCAATATTTATATTTTTTTATGGTTATACAAGAATTTTAACTTGAAATCACCAGGTTGGGGGAGGTGGTTTGTACCACTAGACTGTTCCCTTAGAAACCAATATTTATATTTTATATACGGTCATTCTACAACTTAACAATTAATTAACTCTAACTCTATTGTTATATTAGGTTATGACTAATAACACCAGCATACTACTATTAGATCCTTGTTTGACTAATTATAGATTGTATGAGATAAATTTGAAGTATAATATATATACATATATATATATATATATATATTTATTTATATTTTAAATAAGTAATTCTTTAATTTCATTTTTTAACGAAAATTCAGATACCGTTGTTTTGGTACGTTAAATGTAATTTATAAAAATAAAAAGGGCATGTAAATGGGCTTATTTCTTTTTTAAAAGAACTAACTTTTAAAATAAATTTTATAATAGTCGAATCAGATTAATCAAATAAAATCTGAATATTGATAATAAAAACAAAAAAAAGAAGGTTGTTTCCTGCCTTTAAATGCTCAGATGCATCAAATTAACACAAATAATAGATTTCATTGACTTTTCTTTACCTCTCTTGAATATTCTTAAAAAATTAATTCGTTTTACCTAAAAAAATCAATTCATAATTAAACTCTATATTTATCTTACTTTCTTATCAATAATCAATATATATATATATAAATTTATATATATATATGTATATGTAATAATCAATTCGTAATATGTCAAAAACATATAGGGTGCCTTCATACACAAATCAGATGGAAGATTGTATAGAGTTCAAATAACTGACTAACATGAATAAGTTTTTCTTGATCTGCCAAATGGAGCAAATCCATCAGTACAGAGACCTAACCTAATGTTTCGAGCCTCTTTTGCAAACTTAGGATATGTTTTATCAAAATGTTTTCATACATTTGCATCAGAAGGATGACACGTTAGCCCTTCTTCTATTTCATGATTTGCATGTCAAATCATGTGTTTAGCAGTGGTTTTAAATGCATAAAACATTTGCAATCTAGAAGTTAAGGGCAAATAAAATATTTCTCTATATGGTTTACACTGTTGATTACGCCCTGAGATCCAACTAATTTTGTATCTGCATTGGTTACAGAATTTATAAAATTTTGCATTTTTATCATCTCCCCAATATAACATACAACCATCTTTGCATAAATCAATCATTTCCACCAGAAAATCTAAGTCTTTCACCAGCCTTTTCATGCCATAGAAATTATTTGGTATGATGTGATCACAAGACAATATTTATTCAATTACTTGAACAATCTCATTGAACAATTATCAGACATATTATACTCTATTTGACATTTAATAGTCTTGCCGTTAATGATAATTTAGTATGACTATCACAACTAACTCACAAAGATTCATCTGCAACTCTCAATACTTCCTAAAATTAATTAGAGGAAAAAGTTTCATTATTCGCATTCTCATTAATACCTGTTACTTTTACCTCCTCTAATGGTGATGTCTAATTAGTATACACTTGTTTAAATGTTGGAGCAAAACTATTACTTGCATGGTTCAGTTCAGAAATAAAATTCTGACCCACTGCATCAATTAACATCCTCTGATATGGGTTCAATTGATCATAATAACTCTAATACTCTCTAAATGAAAAATGCATTATTTTTTCAATATTTTTCATCAGATATAAACGGTTTACCATGACAAATCCAATTATAGTAATTCGAGATATAACCAAATTTACAAAAATGTTTTCAAACTTTATCACATTCATGAAATTTACCATTATCACACTTTTTACATGGATACCTTAACTTATTTTCATCCATAAACTCAAGTTTACTACCATCAAAATCTAAAAATTATTCCAATCCAATAACAAACTCATCAGTTCGACTAAGTTCTTATTATACATTCAATCTCAATCATTTTATATTTTCTTTGCTTACAAATTTAAGATTTATAAAATATGTATAAAAGTTCCTATTAAGAAAAGGTAATTGATTGAATTAAATAAAAAAAAAAGGTTACCTTTCTTATAAAGAGGGCCCTATTCTCCTCTTGAATTTGATCACTAAAACCATCTAATTAAATAATATATTAGTATCACTTATATACACTATTAATTATATAAGTCATATATAATATATTAATTTATAACAATAATAAATAATTAACATATAATATAAAAAAACATTAATATATATAAATAAAAGTTAAAAAAAAGGATGATGAAGGGACGGGATGCCTCCAAGAACGGCGACCCTACCGCCAGGGATTACCAACCCAACAGTAGGGTCAACCGATCTGGGAAGAGAGGGAGGGCTCAAGCCCCTCCCCCCTCTCTCTCTCTCTACTAGAGAGAGATGCATCAAAGGGGGGAGGGGTCGAACCCTCCCCTTCCACCTCTAGACATCAAATTCTGCAACAACGCCGTCGGATCTGGTTAGGAGAAAGGTCGAACCCTCCCTTGCTTTCACCCCTCTTTGTTAGAGAGAGAAATGCAAAGAAGGGAGAGGGGTCGACCCCTCCCCCTCTTTTACCTCTCTCTGTCAAAGAGAGAAACGCAAGGGAGGGATCCAACCCCTCCCCCTCTTTCGAAAGAGACAAGGGAGGGGATGGGCACCCCTCCTCCTCCGAGATTTGGTGGCGTTATTGTCAGATTATCAGTCTGGTGGTGTATCGTCAATGAACCTTGAGAAAAAGGAGAGAGAAAGTAAGTTGGAAACTTACTTTATTGCTCCAACACGCACATGAGATAGAGAGAGAGATAGACAGTGAGGCGAGAGAGAGAGTAAGAGTGTATGAGAGTTAGCCATAAGGTGAGTAAGGGAGTGAAGAAGGAATGGAGGCGTTTGCACTTGAAATTAGCGACGAACGCGTAATTCGTCACAAATCAACGACAAACATCTACGTTCATCATTGATTTGCAATGAACATAAGCGTTCCTCACTGATTTGCAATGAACAAAAGCGTTCGTCACTCAACAGTGATAAACATTAAAATTTGTCACTAAATCAGTGACGAACATAAGCGTCCATCGCTAAATCAGTGACGAATTTTGATGTTCGTCGCTTAACAAAAGGTAATTGATTGGAGTAAATAAAAAAAAGGTTACCTTTCTTATAAAGAGGGCCCTATTCTCCTCTTGAATTTGATCACTAAAACCATATAATTAAATAATATATTAGTATCACTTATATACACTATTAATTATATAAGTCACATATAATATATTAATTTATAACAATAATAAATAATTAACATATAATATAAAATAATATAAAAAAACATTAATATATTTAAATAAAAATTTAAAAACAAAAAGGATGATGAAGGGACGGGATGCCTCCAAGAACGACGGCCCTACCACTAGGCATTACCAACCCAGCAGTAGGGTCAACCAATCTGGGAAGAGAGGGAGGGCTCAAGCCCCTCCCCCCTCTCTCTCTCTGCTAGAGAGAGATGCATCAAAGGGGGGAGGGGTCGAACCCTCCCCTTCCACCTCTAGACATTAGATTCTACAACAACGCCTTCGGATCTGGTTAGGAGAAAGGTCGAACCCTCCCTTGCTTTCACCCCCTCTTTGTTAGAGAGAGAAATGCAAAGAAGGGAGAGGGGTCGACCCCTCCCCCTCTTTTACCTCTCTCTATCAGAGAGAGAAATGCAAGGGAGGGATCTAACCCCTCCCCCTCTTTCGAAAGAGACAAGGGAGGGGATAGGCACCCCTCCTCCTCCGAGATTTGGTGACGCTATTGTCAGATTATCAGTCTGGTGGTGTGTCGTCACCGAACCTTGAGAAAAGGGAGAGAGAAAGTAAGTTGGAAACTTACTTTATTGCTCCAACACACACATGAGATAGAGAGAGAGAGATAGACAGTGAGGCGAGAGAGAGAGTAATAGTGTATGAGAGTGAGTCATAAAGTGAGTAAGGGAGTGAAGAAGGAATGGAGGCGTTTGCACTTGAAATTAGCGACGAACGCGTAATTCATCACAAATCAACGACAAACATCTACGTTCATCATTGATTTGCGATGAACATAAGCGTTCATCACTGATTTGCAATGAACAAAAGCGTTCGTCACTCAACAGTGATAAACATTAAAATTTGTCACTAAATCAGTGACGAACATAAGCGTCCATCGCTAAATCAGTGACAAATTTTGATGTTCGTCGCTTAACAAAAGGTAATTGATTGGAGTAAATAAAAAAAAGGTTACCTTTCTTATAAAGAGGGCCCTATTCTCCTCTTGAATTTGATCACTAAAACCATATAATTAAATAATATATTAGTATCACTTATATACACTATTAATTATATAAGTCACATAAAATATATTAATTTATAACAATAATAAATAATTAACATATAATATAAAATAATATAAAAAAAATATTAATATATTTAAATATAAAAAAAAGGATGATGAAGGGACGGGATGCCTCCAAGAATGACGGCCCTACCGCTAGGCATTACCAGCCCAGCAGTAGGGTCAACCGATCTGGGAAGAGAGGGAGGGCTCAAGCCCCTCCCCCCTCTCTCTCTCTCTGCTAGAGAGAGATGCATCAAAGGGGGGAGGGGTCGAACCCTCCCCTTCCACCTCTAGACATTAGATTCTACAACAACACCATCGGATCTGGTTAGGAGAAAGGTCGAACCCTCCCTTGCTTTCACCCCTCTTTGTTAGTGAGAGAAATGCAAAGAAGGGAGAGGGGTCGACCCCTCCCCCTCTTTTTCCTCTCTCTATCAGAGAGAGAAATGCAAGGGAGGGATCTAACCCCTCCCCCTCTTTCGAAAGAGACAAGGGAGGAGATGGGCACCCCTCCTCCTCCAAGATTTGGTGGCGCTGTTGTCAGATTATCAGTCTGGTGGTGTGTCGTCACCGAACCTTGAGAAAAAGGAGAGAGAAAGTAAGTTGGAAACTTATTTTATTGCTCCAACACGCACATGAGATAGAGAGAGAGATAGACAGTGAGGCGAGAGAGAGTAAGAGTGTATGAGAGTGAGCCATAAGGTGAGTAAGGGAGTGAAGAAGGAATGGAGGCGTTTGGACTTGAAATTAGCGACGAACGCGTAATTCGTCACAAATCAACGACAAACATCTACGTTCATCATTGATTTGCGATGAACATAAGCGTTCGTCACTGATTTGCATTGAACAAAAGCGTTCGTCACTCAGCAGTGATAAACATTAAAATTTGTCACTAAATCAGTGACGAACATAAGCATTCGTCGCTAAATCAGTGACGAATTTTGATGTTCGTCACTAATCAGTAACGAATGCATATGTTCGTCCCAAATCAGCGATTAACTGTTTGTCGCTAATCAGTGACGAACTCCTTAGTTTGTCACTATTCAACGACGAGCACCGATGCTTGTCACTGATTTAGCTTCGAATGTTAATATTTGTCACTGATTTATAACAAAATTAGCAACAAATATGTAATTTGCAATGAATTTAGTGACAAAAATTTAATTCCATTCTCTAAACTATGAAATTAGAGACAAACTATCAATGTATTTAGTTCCATGCATACAATAATGAAATTACAGATAAAAAATATTCATTATATTGATCATTAATAAAAGAAATTTTATTTTTTATACTTAGACAATGACTTGAATACATAAACAAATTTATAAATTCGTAACTTGTATAAATATATACTCATATATTTATATGAATAAACTCTACCACGGTTAAAGGTAATACTCAGTTACCATTTACTTATATAAATAGAAATTGAATGAATTATTTATTATTAAAAGTAGCTGATTCCGTGAGAATCTTAATATTCACTACGTATTCAATCCGATTTTATTATTCCGAAAAGTATCAAAATAGAGAGACAATTGAAAAGGTTACAAAAGAGAGCATAAAAGAATTTAGTCACAAAATTAGATACGAGATTTCAATTGCCGTTGAAATTAACGATGAATTTAACCACGAATAATCAATTTGTAGCTAATTAGTGACGAATTTTAGAATTTATGACTAATTTTGCAATGAAATCTGTATTTGTCACTAATTAATGACAAATTTAGTAACGAACTGTGTTTTTCACCACTAAATTAGTGATGGAACTTTTAGTTTGTCGCCGATTTAGTGACAAACTACATAGTTTGTTGCTTATTTAGTGATGGACATGACAGTTGGTAGCTGAATTCAGTGATGGACACAACAGTTGGTTATTGAATCAGCAAGAAGTCAACTATTCGTCGCGGATTTAGCGATGCATAATATATGTCATTACTAAATAAGTGACAAGCCCCGACTATCATTACTGAATCAGTGGCGACGGTGGAGTGCGTTGTGTCGTCACTAATTTAGTGACAAATGCCTTTACTTTGTTGGTCACGGATTTATCGACCAACTGCAAAGTTCATCGATGATTTAGCGATGAACTCTAGAGTTGGTCACTGAATCAGTAACTATGTAGAAGTTCGTCGCGGATTCAGTGACAAACTTTGTGCTTCATGGCTAGTCAACGACGATGTAGAAGTTCGTTGCAGATTTAGTGATGAACTTTGTGCGACATCGCAAATTTAGGGACGAAATTTTTCTTTCATCATAGATTAGTGATCAATTAGGCATTCATCGCTAATTAGCAAGAAATTCAACCACAAATTTTTTTCGTGGCTAAGTAGCCATGAATTTAGTAACGAAGCCACAAATTCTAGCAACGAGATTTCTATTTGTTACTAATTTAGTCATGAATATAAACTCATCACTAATTTCGTTACAAAATAGTGACGAAATTCGATTTTATCGTTAATTTCATTGTAAAAATTTCATTGTAAAATAGCAGCGAATTCTTTCGTTAAAATTCATCGCTAAATCCGTGTTTTTTTTTTGTAATAGTATATATCTACCAATTTAATCCTAGAAAATACTTTACTTTTTTAATCGAACACAATCATTGGACTTAGATCAGACAAAACAAAAATAGGTAGTGACCAAATTTAGTTGGTCCAAAATGTTTTTCAAAATGCAATTACTCGGTAACAATAGATCCAATACTTATGATTGCCCCATATATATACACGGTGTTTTTATTGTTCACCATTTTTTTTCTTTTTCTTTTCTTTTGGTTACATCTGCCACTACTGGTGCTGGTAAGGAGATAGCAAAGAAAGTTATGAAGTGCAAAGAGCTGATGAATATGCATAATGGAAGAAAAACAGCTAGCATATATTGTGATCTCAAGTAGGAAATGAGGGAGAGTAGCTACACTGGTGTCCTTGTTATAGAAGGAAAAAAAAAGTTCTTTGGAAGTAACAAGCATCAGATAGATATCAAATCTGTAAACCAGAGCTGTGCCAATTGATTCAAACTAGATGGAGTGAGGAGAATGTAGATATCTTAAAGTGCTTGCCGGCCAGAAAATTTGCGGCTTCAGTGGGATGAAGAGAATCCCAAAAGAAGTGTTTTTGATAATCATGGCATGGTGGCAGAAGTGGCACACATGTTGCAGTCATGTTACCCCAAGTGATGCAGCATGGTTTGGTAGAGTCTGTAAGACCTGTATAAGAAGAACTCTATTAACATCATTTCTTAAATAAGATTATAACTCTATATGCCTGATTTTTAAAATTTTTCTTTTTTCGTGTCCATCCCGTCAAAAAAATAATGTTATATGTACCACACGAATCATAAATAACATAAACCAGATTTTATATGACAGCTTACGTAAGTATATTTTCAGTAATTTAGACAAATACTTAATTAAGAGTTCATCAATTCTTGTTGATGTTGAGCATTATGTAAGATTTGGTTTATAATTTATTTGGTCTATAATTAAAAAAAAAACAAAAGGGCAGAAGTCAGAAAGTAAAACTTTTTTCTAATTATTTTTAAAATTGACAAAACTTCGGTGCAAATCTTATTTATAATGATATTTTACATATAAAACACGATATAAGAAAAAAAAATCAAAATTTTAGACTTACAAGTCAAGTTATAATTCCCCAATATTTATATTTTTTTATGGTTATACAAGAATTTTAACTTGAAATCACCAGGTTGAGGGAGGTGGTTTGTACCACTAGACTGTTCTCTTAGAAACCAATATTTATATTTTATATACGGTCATTCTACAACTTAACAATTAATTAACTCTAACTCTATTGTTATATTAGGTTATGACTAATAACACCAGCATACTACTATTAGATCCTTGTTTGACTAATTATAGATTGTATGAGATAAATTTGAAGTATAATATATATATACATATATATATATATATATATATATTTATATTTATATTTTAAATAAGCAATTCTTTAATTTCATTTTTTAACGAAAATTCAGATACCGTTGTTTTGGTACGTTAAATGTAATTTATAAAAATAAAAAGGGCATGTAAATGGGCTTATTTCTTTTTTTTTTCCTAATTTGTCATTATATAATTTGTATAAAGGATTGTGCACACAATCCAATCCAATCCAATTCTTGATCATTCAGCATCTCATAAATATGGGGAAAAAAAATTGTATCTAATCATGACTTCTTGTGATAACCCAATTATTGTAAAATACTTATAAATAACAGGAAAGTTTTTATCACATACCGTATTTAGTAGGATTCTTGATGGCATCATAGACCAAAGAGTAGGCGGGGTTAATAACAAACGAAGAGCCCTGAAGAGTTGATGTCAAATTGCTTAGCATAATCTTAAGCTCGCCATTGAAATATGTGACCATCTGGTTTATATCCTCAACACATCCATCGCTTGTTCCAAATCTCTTAATGACTGTTGGGATACACCCGAGAGGGCCTATTTCAAATACTGCCATCTTTCTTGCTCCCAAGCTATATAATTTCTGTTATGAACATAGGCAAAAACAAAATACATGACTAAGGTATATGAGGTAAATTTGTTAAGCCAACTCGTTATGTGGCCATTTGCCTTAGTGATATTGAGTTTCCTGCCCTACCTGAGGGTGAGGGTTCAAAACTTCTTCCCAAATTAGAATGGAACAAAATTTTCTCTCCAAAACCACAAGTTAAAGGGATTGAAGATCCTATATTTTTGTTTATAATCTATTTATCTAGTTTTTTTTTTTTCTATTTTCACAAATGGTATTTGGATTTTATTCGACTAATCCGATTCGAGTACTGTGAGACCCTTTTTAGGGATTGACTATTTCAAATCATTTTTTGCCATTATGAAAACTAGAACTCAATATCTCTGATTAAGAAAATAAAGTGTCCGACCACCCAATCAAAGGAATTTGATATTTATCTAGTTATATGAGAGTAGACGTACCTGAAACTCATTATAGAATCGATGTAAGACGAGATTAGAAAATTGTTGATGATCCTTCGGAATGCCCGCAGATTTAGTATAATTGGCTCCTAGGTACTTTAGGTAGTCATTGTTGCCCGTATACATCACTAATAAAGATTTTGCCAAGTAATCTGATAATTTTTCTTCGGTTTTAAATTTTCCCTTTAATTCCTCTTCAATGGTCATATTGAACAAATTGACCTGGTCATCCAAACTCAAGCATGCTCCCTGCAAAACACATTTACAATTGCAATCTTCTAAAATTTGTGAATAAAGAAATTTTTGGCAGAGGAAAATTTTTTCCTTTATTACTAGAACAAACACAAATAACCAAAAGCCCAAAAATTAAAGGAAAAAGTTACTAATAAGGCTACAATTATTCTATTCATCTATATTATACAAACATTGTTTGTTGGATCAGATGGCAAGTCTAAGATTTACTCCGGTGAATACGATAATCGTATTAGGGTCGTTTTGTATATACATACGAGATTTGCTTACTGATTTATTTATAAAAATATATTCAAAACATATTGATTTAAAATATCAGTATTTTATCATTATTATTTAAAATAATGCACTTCAAGAAGGAATATGTGTGCTAGACAATAAGATTATTACAATATTTCTTGATTAGGAGATATATATGTGTCTTTTGTATTAGTGTTAAGGTGATCTTTCTAATGAGAGTATGCATGAAATTTTGGTATTTCTAGATTTGCTTGATTCATCTACTAATTATAAAATGGAAAAAAGATCAAAAGGAGTAGGAAATTTCATTTCCAACAAAATTCAAATGTATGTAGTTTTATTTTTAATATTTAATAATAAAAGAAAATTTATGAAGAAAATATAATGAGCAATGACGTGATTTTCATTTTTTTCGTAGGTTTTAGGTAACATCTGATATAAAGTAAAAGATTAGACATGAAAAAATATAGAGAAAAAAGTATTGAGAGGAACTAATGAAGATGTATTTTGTCTTTCAATGTTTCCATTTGTTATGGATTTCTCTCACAAAAAAAAAAAAAACAGAAAATCAAATTTAGTTTTTCTCTCAATAAAAACAAATATATTCATTTTCATTCTCTAGAAAATTTAATTTAATTTAAATTTTGCATCTCTAATTATATTAATTTTAAATTCTTTCTCTCAAAAAAATTATATTTGATTTTCCTTTCTTTAAAGTTAAACATTTTATTTGTATCCCTCTTTAAAAAAATTAATTTAATTCATATTTTTCTATATAAAAAATCAAATTTTTATTTTTCCACTCTCCAAAACTATGCACATTTAATTTTTTTTTTCTCTTTAAAAACTAATTATTCTAAATTTGTCTTTTTAAACACATTGATTCTTACTTTTCTCTCCACAAAAACTAAATTCAATTTTTCTCTCTTTAAAACTAAATGTATTAATTTTTTCTCTAAAAAATCAATTTATGATATATTTTATCTGTTTAAACATATTAATCTTAAAGGTTCTCTCTAAAATATTATTTCGGTTCACATTTTGTCTCTATAAATATATAGGTTTTAAATTCTCTCTAAAATTATCAAAATTTATTTTTCTCTCCAAAATCAAGGTATTAATTTTCTCTATCTAAAGAATCTGAATAAAAGTTTTTTCTCTCTAAACACATTACTTTTAATTTTTCTCTTATTAAAAACACAAATTTAATTTTTTGCAACCTAAAAGCATATTACTTTAATTCGTTATTTTATTTTTAAAGGGGTAATGTTTTTTACCCCTTGAAAAATAAATATACTTTTATTATCTATTTAAGAATATTTTTAATCCATTCATATGTATTAAAATTGAATTCTCCAAATAATTATGAAGAAAAAGGATAAAAAATTACTTGAGTAACTATTAAATCCCCTTGTATTATTTGTTATTTTAAATAAAACCTCCGAATGAGAAAATTAGAGTGAATAAAAAGAAAAAAGAAATTGTCAAGACCCAAAAAAAAAATTTTTTTGCTCACCAAACCCTTTCCCGTATTCTCGAAAACGCCACAAGCTCCAGACGCATAATTGAGACCCGTTAGTACTCCACGCTCCCTTCGGCCCAAGTAGTTTGGAGGGTAAGGCAACCCAAGAGATTCAGCTGCAATATCCGACATAAGAGAAAGAATATAAGTTATTTCTCTATTAAAATTTTATTTCTTTATCTTATTGTGTCCCAACATGATTAGTCCTTTTAAATGAAATATATATATAAAATAAATTTTATCAATTCGAAAATTAATTTAATTTATATTTAAAAACAAAACAGACAATTAATATAAATTATAAAAAAAAAATTACAAATTATAAAATATACCTATAAAATCACCGACAGTTTTGCCATTAGTAAATCTCCCGGTGCTTCCTTGAGGAAAATGATTGCCATAAGGAGGATAATTCACTCTAGCAACGGTGGGGAGGTGATTGTTGTTTCCGCCATCAAGTAGTGAATCCCCAAAGAGATATAAAGCTGGCGCAGTTGGCAAACCCCTTGACTCAACAAAATCATAATAATAAAAAATCACCAAAGAAATTATTAAAATTGCCTGCAGGTTCCTCATCCCCCCTTTTCTAATATATATATATTTTTCTCAGATACTTTTGAAAAGAAGAAAAAATGGAGGTTTTAACTTCTTTTGAGGTTGAGAAAGTTGGGTGCAATTGAGGATATAATTATATTTAAGGGAAACTAAGTTTCTCTTTCAAATTAGAAATTTGGAGAAATTGGCAAGGGGGCCGATCTCCTAGAAAAGATTTGAGTATGTTCAAATCTTAGAATATCACCAAATAATAGTCATTACATTGTATTATTTGGTCACATACATTCTATACTTAGTAAAATGGAAGAAAAAAAGAAGGCTTAAAAAGATTTGTGTTATATTAACTTTTTTTTACAAAACATATTTGATAAAAAGGATTTAAAAAAATTAACCCGTTGGTTCCGAAGAAACATTTTGGGTTATCCTGATACGTGGGATCTTTTCAATTGGTCACCGTGCCCTACCCAAGGGCCGTATGGGAAAGTTAGGTGAGTTGCAACTTTTTGATGTAAAATATTATGAATATAACAATGGGCTTGTATGTAATGTATAAACTAAGTGCAAGTGAGTATCGTAGGGAACACATAATATCAAACACCTTTACATTGAATAACGAGAGATTCTATTTTTTTATTTAGAAATTTTAAATTTAATTTTTAAAAATGGTAAGAAAAGATTTAAGAAAACCAATTTTTAAAATAAATTTTATAATACTCTAATCGGATTAATCAAATAAAATCTGAATATCGATAATAAACAAAAAAAAAAAAAAAGAAACACATGGTACCCTGCCTTTAAATGCTCAGATGCATCAAATTAACACAAATAATAGATTTCATTGACTTTTCTTTATCTCTCTTGAATATTTTTTAAAAAAATTAATTCATTTTACCAAAAAAAAATCAATTTGTAATTAAACTCTACATTTATCTTACTTTCTTATCAATAATCGATATATATGTGTGTGTATCTCTTTTGTAATGCCCACATAAAAAGGAAAGAAAATATAATCTTACTTAATGTTTCTTAAAAATCATCTTAATCAATAAGGAAATATACTATAAAATAAAGGGCGTGTATATTGCAAAATTTTTAATTAAAAATTACTAAATAAATAACATGTTTAGTAATAAGATTGTGGCATGGGATGACATTAGAGCTGATCACATCCGATTGTTTTCCCACACACAATCACAATGGGACCTCGCACATGAGCACGCCCAAACTATTTGGAGACTTATTGGACCATCATTAAAGTTAGTTAAAGTTAAAAATTCAAGTCCAATCTAACCCCTTAACTGGTCAAAATCATTACCTTCTCCCACCCTTTGGACCAGAAACTATTGGATCTCTCCTAACTTCAACAGGTTTCAAACCCCCCCCCCCCGGGGGAAGAAAGAAAAGAAGACAAGGGTAGAAAGCTTGAGTGCGGTCACCTGATGTAATTGAACATATTTTGATTTCACTGTAAATTTGCTTATTTATCTTTAAATTTTCTACAGGTCAATAGATTTTGTTGTGACCTCTACCTGTATGATGATTTGTCTAAGAAGAGTATTATTAACATAAGGAAATGTTTGAAGTCCATTTTAGACTATTATCGTATCACCCGCTTCAAATAGAGGAATAATAACAAGAGCAAATTAAATAGTATCAAAACTTCAAAGCTTTGTTCATTTGGGGGATGTCTCTTTGTACTCTCGATGCTGACTTTTAAGGGTAACATGACAAGATTGACACAAATGACTTATAGAACTCAAATTTTATTTATGATATAAAAAACAAACAAATAAAATATCCCCTCAAAAACGTCTCAGTGAAGCGACGCTCGGCCCACGCACACCATCCCCACCCTCGTTGAATTTCAGTTTCAATGTGACGTCGTCAGTGGCAAACCGGACAAGCAGGCTCCACCTTTAAATGAGATCCCCAATCTCTTTATCTCTATTATTCTTCGCCCTTTTTGGTCTAGGCGGGGAAGTCCCTTCCCATTTGGCAATCTCCATTCCAGTTGGGAGCTGAAGAACAAACCATGACCAGTCTTCTGTCTTTGACCACCCTGATTTTTCTCTTTGCGATTACCCAGGTATTTGTTTCTATTTTCTTTTTCTCGTTTTATCCCATTTTTTTTCTCATATGCCTTTCTGGGTTTGTCATAGATTTTTCTGGGTTTAATTGGAGCGTGTTGAGTGTTGGAGATAGATTGTTTGATGATCAGATTTTTATTCGATAAGTAGAGCCAAAGGTACCCTATTAAGGTAATTTTGCTTATGTGGAAATTAGTGGAG
Source organism: Dillenia suffruticosa (assembly GCA_033439265.1). Classification (NCBI taxonomy): domain Eukaryota; kingdom Viridiplantae; phylum Streptophyta; class Magnoliopsida; order Dilleniales; family Dilleniaceae; genus Dillenia; species Dillenia suffruticosa. The sequence continues at coordinate 10,414,856 of JAVTVX010000019.1, forward strand.
TCAGAACTTATGTAGTTGGGCTTTATCCTTTTGGTTTGTTAACATATGAATTGGGAAGACTTGGTTAGCATTTAATACTTATGAATTGCCTGCTTCCTCTAGTATACGTTTTGCTGATGCTCAGATGCATCAGTTCTTGCTCTGATAGATTTAGCTTTACTTGGTATTGCTGTATCTAAAATTGACTGTGACTAGAGCTATATGACAGGGAAGAAAATTTCATTCAAAAGGAGAGAATCTTTTAGTTGAGGATGTGCTTGGTACAAGTAAAAAATAAATTCAGATTATTTTTGAAAATTTTAATAAAATTTATTTATAAGAAATCTTATGGTTGGAATTAAAAAGTAAAATGTGGAATTCATTCAATTGAATTCCGCGATGTGACCCAAGTGGTTTGAATTCTAAAAATATATTTACTAAATTAACCTTTACTCTTTATTTAAAAAGTAAATCTCCACTTGTAAATTAAACAAAATAGAATTTTTTATAGTTGGAGAGATAGAGAGAGGCCGTCGGAAGAGATTGTGGTGCATAGATGAAGAAAGAGAGACTTATATGCAAAGTTGCTAGAAGAAGTCGTCACACTTTAACCCTAAAAAAAATATTAGGCTCACTCCCTTCAGGGTTAATCAAATTATACTAATATAGATGTTGGAATGTAAATTTACATGAGCTCACAAACTTTGTGGAGTTCATCTTCAAATTTCTTCTTTTTACCTAATTTGGAAGCCTATACTTGTTGTGGATTTAGAATTGGACACTTTTTTTCTTTTTGTTCCAAGTACCTACGACTAGAATTAGAAATGAACTCCATAGTTTTTGTGAAATTCATTTGGTTCCAAGTGCAACCCAAGAGAACCTAGAGAATTTTTTTTTTTTTTTATGTGTATATATAGAAAATGGAGAAGAACGATTAAACTCTTGCATTGACAAATAGACCTATGAGTTTGTACAAAGTTTGATTCCATTGCTGTTTTTCCAAATTGCAAAACTATAGAAAATCCATATATATATATATATTTAAAATAACTCATGGGGGTCTCTTTCAACGGCATTAGCCCCAGCTTCAGAGAAAGAGGGATTAAACTCAAATAACTGTAACTGAAAAAATACAATAGCTATCTAAATGAAGTTATGGATTATGATAGTTGCAGAGATTTTCCTATTCTACAAGCTGATACTTTCTCATCTTGTACAAGATCCAGCGAACTAAACATGGTCCTGAGCTGTGGGGGGTTGTCTGTGGAAAAAATGAGTGCTTTTCACGATGGTGAAGCTTCTTCTCATTATGCAGAATGAAAGACCCTTGAACTCCCTACTTCACAGCTTACAATACTTGAGTAAAAGAAATTTCTCCATACTTAGGGTTCTCATCTGGTGTTCAAATGACTAGAGTTCTTCTTTGAATATATGAATCCTCACGAGATAATTCAGTAGTCCATTACTCTTTAGTTCTCAAGCAAGGGCTATCAAAAATATAACAAAATAGAATACAGCATGGTGGGCCAGAGGTCTCATCACTCATGGAACTTTAGTACGCAAATAAAAGAAAACTTTTAAGTAAGCTCATGTTGCAATGTTTTAAGGTGGTTGTTATTTTCCCCATAAGTGATGCTTGCATGACTGCTATGAAGCTGAATTGATCCTATAGTGAGTCAAGTGCCATGATGAAATATTGCGATACTATTTTGTTCTTGAAACCACGTGTCATAATCCTTCATACGACTATCATAATACTATTAGCATTCATGACAATACTATTCTTTTTCTTGGTTACTGCTATTCATTACTCTTTCAGATGACTATTTGAAAAGCATCATAATACTTCATGACATTATAATCAATGCATTTTATGGTACTTTATTGACTATTTGAGGTAGCTCAATTCCTTTCCCTTATCGTTCATGGTCATCAGCCTGTTTTCTCTTGGCTTGACAATTATCTTAAGCTTGTTTCTTTTGTGTTATGGCACGTGAGCCTGCTTCATTTTTCAGAATTCCTGATATTTATCTCTTTGCCACTAAAAATCTATTTACAAAAAGTTCAGCAAAGCTTGAAATTCTAATTCTCTACTTATGTTCATCATGATATACAGCCACTACAAACTCTTTTTGTTACACCATAGGGATGAAAGAATAGTCTTTATCTAAATCATTATTTTAAATAGACCAGCTGAATGCATATTGATAAGATAGCATTATACAATCAAATGTCTATTTTTTTTCTATCTAGTTCTATGAGTACAAATTTTACCATTACAAAGAACTAATATAGCTCTATTTGAGAGGAGGGAAGGAAAGCAAGTAGGAGGAAAAGAGGGAGGGGTTGCACTTCTCCTTGTTTATAAAATGGAGAGAATTTTCCTTCAACACCACCGCTATTCGACTCTTCCAATTGGAGAGAAAACGAGATGAAAATCAATTTTCCTTTCATTTATCTTCTTTTCCATATTCCTTCCCTCCACTTCTTATCCCAAACTTAGGCCAACTGTTCCAGTGCAAGGATATCTTGTTTGAAATCAGACATAATGAAATAAATCATCCAGGTATTGGACCATATTCATATATTTGACCATTCATCTTGCTGCATTAGGATGAACTCTTTAGCTGTAGGGAGACAGTATAATCCATCCTTGAAGCATGTGTCATGATGACTAGACTTCCACGTCAGTAGGCACCTAAGTGGCCTTATCTCATTCACTATCTTTGCTTAACAATGGTGATCGACTCTTTTTCTTGTACCAATGATTTACATCCACTTGGCATTATCACCCTTGTATCCCAACCAGTTATGAATGGGGGATGGCCAAGATCCTGGCTGCGCTGCTGATTTAATTTGTAATTTTAGTTTTGTTCTCTATTTTTTTCTTTTTGTAATTTATTGAAATCATAATTGAACATATTAGAACCTAAATTTTCTCTTTCGGCAGGTTGATGGAAAAGAACTAAACTCCCTGCATGGCGTTAAGCTTGAGACTTTTCAGGTTTCTTTCTTGCATATATGGTTCCATTTTTGTTTTTATTTCTAATTGTTTTCTTTTGAATTTGCTTTTGTTAAATTCTGAATCACTTTGGCTTTGCAGGAATCAATCACTAAGCTAGTAAATGAAAACCCTAAAGCTGGATGGAAAGCAGCCATGAACCCTAGATTCTCCAATTACACTGTGAATCTTTGATTAAAGAAGCTTTCTTCTAGATCATCATTCAGCACATGAAGATTGTTGTTCACTTTCTTGCATCACATTTTTGCAGGTTGGGGAATTCAAACACCTCCTGGGAGTTAAACCAACACCTGAGCATGATTTGAAGAGTGTTCCTGTTGTTACTCATCCAAAATCTCTAATTTTGCCAAAGCAATTTGATGCAAGAACTGCATGGCCTCAGTGTAAAAGCATTGGCAAGATACTTGGTTAGTGATTTTCTTGGTTCCTATGTCTTTTTCTTTTTAATAATATTTTTCACATTGGGTGCTAACTTTCTTTTCTGTTTGTGAACGACTCTCTCTTCCATGTTAAAGATCAGGTAACGCCTTTTTGTACCTTTCCTAGTTTTTATTTGAAAATAACAGAACTTTTGGCTTATCAGATTTTCTGGTACAGGGGCATTGTGGTTCTTGCTGGGCCTTTGGAGCTGTGGAATCTCTATCTGATCGATTTTGCATTCATTTTGGCATGGTAATATCTTAATCATGAACTTGGTTCACTTCTCTGCTGATAAAATATAATGTTCTTTGTATGTTTTGTTGCAGAACATTTCTCTATCTGTTAATGATCTCTTGGCATGCTGTGGCTTTCTGTGTGGAGAGGGTTGTGATGGTGGATATCCAATCCATGCTTGGAAATATTTTGTTCGTCATGGTGTTGTCACAGAAGAGGTTATTTCGTACTGTTTTCAGTTTACACTTTAGTCCCATGTCTTTGTATTCTCAAATACACTCTTTCCTGGCAGTGTAATCCATACTTCGATAACAAAGGCTGTTCCCATCCTGGGTGTGAACCTGCATATCCCACCCCAAAGTGCAAGAGAAAGTGTGTCAGTGGGAACCAGGGTTGGAAACAGGCGAAGCATTTTAGTGTCAGTGCCTATAGGGTGAATTCTGACCCAAACAGCATAATGGCAGAAGTATATCAAAATGGACCTGTTGAGGTGTCTTTCACAGTTTATGAGGTAAGACAATGCTACTAAACATATATGTCAGAGGCTAAATGAACCATACCACATTCCTTACCCTAATTGCATTTGATGAAGGTTGTCCACTGCACGAATGTTCATTGTTATTGCTACAGCAAATATATTCCCTTGACCTGCAGCATATTTCTTCTCAGAAATAATACCTTTACTTGTTTGGATAATTCTTCTTCATGATCTTTATGTATCTGTTCACGGTCAACAGGATTTTGCTTATTATAAGTCTGGAGTTTATAAACACACAACAGGTAGTCTCTTGGGTGGTCATGCTGTTAAGTTAATTGGATGGGGAACTACGGACGATGGGGAGGACTATTGGGTATATTCTCCTTTAAGAGACTTTTAATCTATAACTTTTTTAAATATTTTCTTTTCTAAAAGGATTTCCTGTATTTTGGCAGCTTCTGGCTAATCAGTGGAACACAAACTGGGGTGATGTATGTTGTAATCATCCACTTCCGAAAACAACTGTATCCAAAAATATGTATTTGTATGCTAATTGCCTGGGTTGTTCTACAATGCAGGAAGGTTATTTCAAGATCAAAAGAGGAGGAAATGAATGTGGCATTGAAGGTGATGTTGTTGCAGGTATGCCTTCATCCAAGAACTTGGTCCAAGAGATTTTTGTTGTAGATGATGCTGGTGATGCTTCAATATGATGGCAAAATTGTAAATCACATTTCTTGAAATTCTGAACCTGGGAGCTTCTGGTCTCTGTACACCTCAATCTGGGAAGAAGGTCCATCATAGCTGCTGGGATGCACATCACGTGAAATTACACTGTGATACCTCTAAACCCGTAAAAAATATGCTCAGTATTCTTTCCCCCCCCCCCAAAAATAAATATGGCACTATACATTGAATTGTCCCTTAACCAAAATGTTGTCATAAATAATGTCAAGGAACTCTTGAATTTGTAGTTTATAATTGCAGATACTCTGTTTACTCTCTCTCTATTCTTTTTGTTCGGTAGAATGGAAAGCATAAATACTCCTCGAGTGATATCTTTACAATTGACGACTGGAATGTCATGTTCTGTTGATTGTGTACGTAGATAGAAAATATTTATGCTTGTTCTTAATCTCAGTATGTGTTTGTTATTTTACTATGGATTGTGATTGGATGACTAAAACCTAAGTTGTCTCTGATGGGTGATGAAGAGTATCACTCCTAATGAATTATAAAGAGAGAAGGCCAAGTCAATTTCACCTCTCTCTCTCTCTCTCTCTCTCTCTCTCTCTCTTTCTCTCTCTCCCTCCCTCCCCCCCTCCCCCCCCCTGCCCACGGTAGAAATCACAGCGTCTGATTTGAGTTTCTTGTCAAGTTTGTGTTTGTTGTGAATCTAATTGTGGATTTGTAAATAATGGATAGAAGAATTTAGGTGGTGGTTCCCTTCCCTGCATCTAAATCTAAATTCATATGAATTGCTTACTTTGCAGAAACTCAGATTGACCTATTTCATCATTCCTCCCCCAACCCCAACCCCCCCCCCCCCGGGGGGACAAAAAAAATCTCAGTATTTGAGGAGGAATTTATCATCTCATAAATAAAAAAGTAATAATAATAATAATTGCAGCATTATTAATAGATTATGTATGTGCTCCAGTTTTGTGTGAGTGGAATGGAAAGCGAAACAACTGAAACTGCAGGGAAACGCTTCAAACCGAATGCTTGTATGTATGTTTGTAAGCTTCATTTCATCATTAACATGTTTGCAATGAGGAAAATTGATGGAATTATATATGTAGATAATGGAAGAGAATGAAAGTGGAGAAGGAGATGGAAATGGTGTGGGAGAAGAAAGCATGGCAAACGAGATGGCATCTGAGCAGATGGAACTTGAGATTGCGTGCATTCTTAAGGTGGAATCCTTCACTCAATTGGCACCCCCTAACCCTAACCGTACCCCTAGCCCTACCCCTACCTGCCTGCCTGCCTTTACCTTAGTTTAAGTCCATTATATGTTGAATAGGGCTATTAACTGATGTAGGCGTCAGAGCTGCTAGAATCAGGAAAGGCACTGCCGAAAGAACCGAGTAACGAGCTTGAAGAGCGCATGATTTCGTGAGATATATGACCAAATCACATTAATCTTCTTGTGATGGTGGTGTGGGCATCGTCTGATAAAGCGGTAATTTTGCTTTGGTGCAGGATACACAAGGAACAGATGGAGAAATGGCAGGAGGAAATCAAGGAGCTTCGGTCCCTTGATGCCTCCAATAAGGAAATCTGTGCACTTCTTTTCCTTTTTTCTAATTGGCTATTCTATCAATGTTAAAAACTGAAATCCACAAATTTCATGTGCAGAATCTCATTTCCACTCTTCCGCCTTCGGTTGAAATTGGAAAGTAAATGGATGACAAATAACTTGCTTCTCCTATGACTTTTCTGTCTTCCCCTTTGTTCTAGTTTAGGCCAAGTACTGATTTAACAAGTAGCGCACAACCACTACACCTGGAAAAAAGTGTTCGGACTAGAATTCTACCTAACTTTTTGGCGCTTGCATCAGTGTTCGAGAGAGAGCGTGTGTGTGTGCGTGTGCGTGAAATGATGTCTTCTTGCTCGCAAGTAAAGTGGATTAGCTATTGCTTGGTTGATTCTACCCACTTATTTGAGAGGATATCCAAATGACTAAACCTACTGGTGTAAGTGGGGTAGCAAGTGTTAGTTGTGTTGGGTTGCCAACATGCTGATTAATGTCTCGAATTTAGAATGTTTCACAGCTTTGGAGCATATAGTTAAGTTTAACAAGACTTGTACAGGGAAACTAGGTATCCAATGAACCTCCTCCAAATCAGGCAGGTTGCAAAACCCAATATGGCCAACGGTGAAAGCCCCTTCAGCTGCACTAGGAATTTCCAGCAAATCCGAATCCATTCTACTCCCCAATGCAACAACTACAACCACCGCTGATAATAGAGCCCCGTCAAAACCTCTCGAGCTAGACAACAGAATTTCTCTACAAATGGTTAAAAACGTCTGGTGAAACAAAGTACAGCTACCTCATTAGAATCATACTAATTTTTTGCCTTGAAAAAGTTCTGGACTAGACAACTTGGAATTGAGGATTCATTTTACAAACTAACCATGCCAATCAGTGGGGTTGCAAGTAGTCAGGTTCATTTTAGGCAGACTCTCATGGGGACTCGCATCTAGCAGTTATGATCATGACCAGAAAGACATCTATCACTCAACTTGAAACATGCATCTTATATCATTGATCCAAAATTCTGAATAGCATGCACCATAGGTTACAAAGATTGGCTTGGATCTTCGAGCAAAACAATAATCAAGATGAAACAAGGAGATCTGCATCTGGAAGCTTCAATTTGATACCAATGCACGAATAATACATGGAAGAACTGGAAAGTACATGAATGACAATTTAGATCTTTAAAGAATGCAACCTCCCTAGCCCATTCTGCATGTTATCTCCGCATCACACGTTGGCGCTCCCGTCTGCGGAATCGCTCAAGCATGAATTCATCAGTTGCAGCCTGCCTTCGTCCTGCAGTCTCTTTGCTTGTATCAGTTGCTGAAGATCCAAGGCTATTGTCATGTGCGCCTTTGTCTTTGTACAGTTCAGGATGTTCTGCACAGAGGAAGAAAATGGTGACCCTTAAACGAGTTGACTTTTTAAGAAAGCAAACTAAAAAAAAATAGAGTAGTAGTACAAAGAAACCTCTTCTAAGTTTTTCTGCATAGTCTCTCCCCCGTTGGAAATAGTCTGCACTGTAGCTTGACGAGGTGTTCGCTTCTGTTTTAGCCTTTCCCATGAACCTCTTTTCTTGTAGGAGCTTTTTGGCAGCCTCTGTTTCCTCAATATTCCGTAACTTGTACCTTGAAACAGAATTAGTGATGAAACAAGGAAATTAAGTAGATTATTTCAAAAAGAAAACATATGTATATGAATCAAAATTAGTGTTGTCATAACGGCCATAAGTAATGACTGCAGATGATCAAGGAACAAATGCAGGGTAAATTACTTGGTTTCTTGCAACAAATTTAACATCAAAACCATGAACATCCATTCTGATTTAATGAGAAACTTAACATCTCACTGAAATACTAAAGAAACTACCAAAAAAATAGGAAACAGTAGACCATACTCAATAGGAAGCTGCACTTCAGCAATCCCAGTTGTCCACTGAGTTGAGCTTTCTTCTGAGTTTCGTCTTTTGACCTAACAGGAAACCAAAAGAAGTTCAAATGCTTAATATTAACCATTATGAAGGGAAAATAAACCTAGGTTACATACACTGTACAGACTAGCTAACTCAGAGAGAGAGAGAGAGTTCAAATGCCTTAAATATTATTCATATGATGGGAAAACGGCCCTGGATTATATATAGTGTACAGACTAGCTAATTCAGAGAGAGAGAGAGAGAGAGGGAGAGAGACTTGTAATGTATAAGAAAGTTAAACCAGCGGATCAATAATCCGGAAACACAGACAAAGGCAATAAAGGGCAATAAAGGGCAGAATTTCTTTCACTATGTCAAACTTTTCTGAATGAAGTCTTGTAGCAACCCCCCAAAAAAGAGGAAAGACAATCTTCGGCCATTTGAGAAGGTTGAGATGCATAAAAACAACAGCTTTCTTAATTTGACCTGACTAGGTTTAATTAGGCCTGATTCTGACAGTTTATCAAATACAGTCCGGTTAATAAATGAAGGTTCTCGATCTTTGACAGTTTTCTTCTTACATTCCAACTTCAGTACTCTATTCTAGAACAAGAGAGAGTAGAAAAGAATATTCCTTTTTTTATATTCCTTTAACATGAGGAGAAGACTTTTTCCTCACATATTTTTCCAGTCATTGCAGTTTACACTAAAATAGGCATTTAGGCCAATTTACTTACTTTAAGATGCTCCGGAATTACATATAATTCATCTTCAGCACGTTTAACATCATTCTCCACATGATTTTCTGCATCAACATCCCTGCCCCTTTTCTTTGCCAACTCTTGCTCAACATACTTTATCCTGTTCAAAAGTTAAAAGGATGACAAACTTTTCTGTCACTGTCCCAATTGTATAATGAGCAAAAGTAATTGCCTTCAATCTCTAGATACTAATAATAAAGCTGAGAACAAGTATGGCTAAGATGATTCAAGAAATCCAAAATACACAAGCATCAATGATCTTTCTCCGCAAATTTAACATATTCTTGGTATATAAGTTTTGTCTTTAATGTCATTTTTGTGGAGTATAATTTATGATGCAGTTGTCGTTGGCCACAACTGACCTGGTTTAAACATCACAGCATAGAATGGCATTAAATGGTGACAAATAATTCTGAATTTTGCTTCTGATAAAAAAACATTCAGAGTGAAGATATTGTCATGAAGAACAGAGCCATAGATTTACACTAATATATGTAAAAATCACCTTAAACTCATTTACTTATTTGATTTAACTCTATCATAACAGCTAGGAATGCATTGCCAAAGTTTATATATTGATTTTCTTATTAGAATTCTAAAAAAATTCTACAAAAAGTGGAAGTTTACAATGCCCTCATTTAAGGATATGTGTTGTAGGAGCGGAACAGGGTGAAAAGTTACCCTCTTAAAGGTTCACCTCCTTTTATGAGGTTTGGTTACCCATTTTTCCTTCCAGTACATTTTAAGGAGGGTGATGTTTATCCCCAAAATGGAGGTGAATGTTACCCCACCTTGGACTACTGCAAATCTCCCAGAAGATTATTGGAATTTCATAATTGTGACCAAGTAACTTTATGTTACCACACCTACAACAAGGGTAAAGAAAATCTCTCTCTCTCTCTCTCTCTCTCTCTCTCTCTCCCCCCCCCCACCCGGCAGAAATCAAATGAAAGCTCCAGAAACTTCTCAATCTTCAAGTTCCAGAAACCTGATACTCTTCAAACCTAGTTGGAGAGAGAGATAGAGAGAAGCCTAAGAGAGGTCCTTTTTTCCCCCCTTTTTCGCACACGAGAACGGGTTTTGGGGACAAAGAGAATCCCCCTTGTACTTTCTGATGAAAAATCAAATGAAGCCCTAAGGTGCTTGGAAATGTGAAACAAATAATATAAATATACATATGCACACATATGACTAGTTGGCTCCTCTTTGGCCGACGAAAAGTTACAAACTCCACTATTTCTTCTTTCAATTTTGGGCTGAGCGATAATGGCCACAATAGGCCTTTGGTATCCCCCTAAAAAAACAAAAAAAAAAAAAAAACCAATAGAAAATAAGTCACAAACCATATCAATACTACAGACTGATAGTAAGCCTAGAGGAGCTGCCGCTTATACTAGAAACTAAGTTAAAAGGAAGAAGATGACTTCTAGCTTTATAATATAAATCACCACATAGAAATGTAACCTATTTAAGAATTGAAATAATTATAAAAGTAGCAGCATCTATTTGTTTCATTTCCAATAGAATCTTTTATGGAAATTGTTGAAATAATATTTATAGATGATAAGATATGATTGTCATAATCCAACATTTGTGTCCTCTTTCTAAAACTTATTTCAAGTCAGGCATTTAAAGATCTAACAAAATAGCTTTTGGTCTCAATATTAACAGATAAAGATCACTATTGATCTAACTTAATAAAATATAATCCCCCAACCTGACTGACAAAATGAAACATTATCCAGTTTAGTTGCAGCCTGGGTGTTGAAGTCATGCATCTACATTTCTATCGGGACAGTGAAGGATGACAAACAAGGCATCAAACATATTTCCAATGGTGAGGGAGAGTTGAAATCAATATTTTGAGTTAGAGCACTTGAGCATCATGTAACAAGTTATTCCTTAAGCCAATATCCTAGTGCCAGGCCCATGTCATCCCAAGAAAAATTTCACCAGAAAAGAGTTGAGAGCAAACATAACACAGATATGGGCTAGCTTACCAATTTGAGATAAAGTGATTTATCCATGTAAATTGAAGATCACTGGAATGCGCCTCTTGGTTTCACCTTTGGAAAATTTTACAATTAAGGGTAAGCCTCCTATTCCTTAACCAAAGTATTTGCAACCTGTTTTGCTCTTACAAATGGTCAACTATGAGAACAGTACAAGCATCATGCATTCAAATAAGGAAAAAAAGGCAACTAAGGAAATATATGTTCAAGTGAAATCTGTAGAACAAAGGAGAAACAAGCCCATCAAGCCAGTCAAATGGCACCAAAATTTGAGAAGCTCAAGAATGTTTACCTATATTTAAACACCCAAAGTACTGAACAGTATTTCTGCTGTTTTGTTTTCTTTACGACTTTTTCAGTGGAAAATAAGGAACGTGGTGGAATGAAGAGAACAATTCATCAAGCATCAGCCATCTTCTTTGTCAGTTAAGGTTCAATATCCTCGCCAATGTTATCTAAATTTCTTTCCTAATGCTTCTCTGTTCGTTGCAGAAATCATGCTGTCAAAAGATTAAGCTAGGAAAATGGCACCAAAATCCAATGGTCAAGATTGTTCAGTAAGATTTTGAATGGCTACATTAATCCCACCACAAACTTTATATTATCTTTTATATTTTGGAAAAGAAAAGGACAAGAGGTGCAAGAAAACAGCACACCACCATTTTTTGTTACTTGAGGTTTGATCATTCTATCCAACTGTCTCACTATCTCATTCCCCAAAATTACTTTCCTTGCAAGAGCACTTTCCTTTTGCCTTTTCCAGTAAGTTAACAAAATTTATGGTGCTCTCCTTTATTGTGTTCTCTTTTCCTATAACAACTTCTAAATCCACATACTGCCCTGTTTTATAAAAAGGTGGTCTAAACCTGACATAGAATATTGAAAAGAAATCTACCCAGCTCCCATTTTCCTATTTGCTTCTAATTTGACTCCTATCCCATCACTGTTACCTTTTCCCAATCACACTTTCTACATGCCAGTAAAGATTGCAAGAGTGTCATTTTCCACAACCCAAACTCCTTGAGGTTAAATAATGAACTCCTACCTTACATGGTTAAGAGAGTTTGTAGTAATCAATAATAGGTTATCAGCGGACTGATGTTGACCTGAAATAGAAAAAGGTTAGATCTCCCACCCTAGAATAAACCACAATCACATTTGAAAGCCACTGATCAAATTGAATACATAAGTCCCCACCCTAGCACTCCAGGCTACAGATCATCGTATTTAGAGGGCCCACCCTGGAGCCATCTCCCACCAAGGACATTCCACAACTAACAATTTACCAAAAGGAAAATACAGTATTCTAGTGAAGGACCAAATTGTTTACCAAGTCATAATCCACCCCTGACACTCAACCTCTTAGGTAAGATATTTCTTCATTAGGTAAATTAAAAATACAAAAAGAAAAGCTGCTGAGGCCTGATAACATGACCCAAGAAGTCTAAAGTGATTTGAAGTAGAGCAATGCACCTCCCAAGGGAAGCATCTTCCTCAAGACACCCAAAATTTGAGAGATGCATGCAACTCCTAAAGGGATAACTACCCTTATTAAGCATGCATGCAACCTTAAGGAGTAATGCTGAGGCAATTCTCAACAGAACTTACCCTTTTCTATGTGCTTCGCTAGGGGCTTAGGGGCAAGGCAAAGAAGCTACAGTAGGTGGGGTGGCTATTATGCTGGAAAGTATATGGTAACATTTGATATGAAGCTAAGCCCAAAGTGTGGGCAACAACAACAACCACCTATGCCGTAATCCCAAATTTTGGGGTCGGCATTTGAAAGACCAATATTGAAAAAAAAAATGTTGGTTTAATTTGTGCGAATTCTCCTACTTCACTCATTTCTATTCAAAACTATCTCCTCAACTCCTAAACCCTTAATTATCATATTTTTACGAAAAATTTGCATCCAAATTTTCAACGGTTCACTTCTACATTTTACTAATTTCCTATATTTAAGTTCTTGAACCTCCTAACCGGTGCATCTTTGGATTTTTGTTGCACATGTCCAAACCACCTCAGACAATACTCTCACATTTTATCCACAATCGAGTTAACTCCCAACTAAGCCCAAAGTGTGGGCATGATATTAAAAAAGGGATGAATTGTATTAATCAAGGTTAACCTTTTGTATATCCAAACAAAGTTGGAGCATCAAAGGTTAGATTAATGGAAAAAGAGAAATAGCGTACCTTGTATCATCCAAAAGCTGAGGACCTAGGAATATCAAGGATGAACTGTATGAATCAAGGTCAACCTTTCTTTCTTGCAAACTAGTGCATCAAAGGTTAGATTCATGGAAAGAGGGATATATGGTACCATGCTTCACTCAAAAGCTGACAACCTAGGAATCTCAAGGCTTGCAACCACAATATTCAGGTAGAACCTTGACACTTAGGTCAGTTATTGGTACAAGAAGACCAGTCCCCTTTTTCGCTACATGCCAGTCTCTTCCTCAACTCCCCTAAGGTTGACTATAAATGCCAAGGTCGTTGTAACTCAATATAATAAATCACTGAGACACTGGGTGTTTATCAGTGTCCTTGGATAAAGCAGTAGGTATGTCAATAACTAGGCATAGTTTCTTCATTACCTTATTAAAACCCTTTTTTTGGGGCGGGGTCCATATCAGTTAAATTTGTTCAGGGGAAATGTCATCCAAGTCAGAGGTCTTGGCAGAAGTTGTAACAAAATCATCTCTAGGAATTATCTTGTACAAACCACTTGTGGTGCATCAGTTGGACAAATGGGACATTTAAAAATAGCAAAATCCACTTGCTATATTCCTAAATCTAGCAGAGGAGTGTTGAATCACCCAAAGAAGAATTCTATAAAATTCTAAAAAGAAAACACATGTATTCAAACTCTGATACCCCTTACAACTTGTCTCTCTAGACACCATGTCTCATTCTAGCCCCTCTTGGGCCTCAATCTGTTATTCAATGGATTGGCATTTCCCAAAAAAGCATTGCCTTTTCATCTTTCCTTGTCAAGTACCATATTTTTTCTTACCATTGATCTACCACGGGAATACAAAGAGACATTGTCCTTTCATATGCTAAGGCCTCTCTAAAGCAAGTCCATTCTCCCACACCAAGGCATCTGTGAACTAGCCCTGCATACAAATCACATATCAAAATTAACCTTCTAGAGAAATCAAGATTAATTTCCATCAATACAGGAAATGTTTATAAACAAGCAATTCATTTTGCGAACACTATTAGGCATGGATTGGATTTATAATCACATGTAGGATTATTGCTTTATCATTATCTGAGTTCTGATGCTAATCTTCAACATTAACTAATCCCAATAAATTATGATTAATCAAATGGTAGTGAAACTGAGGATTGGCCCAACAGGACCACGGAGCTGCAAAGTCTTCAACTACCTTACTATGGTTTCTAGGCTTTTGAGCATCACAATACTCAGATCACCTGGATTAGTCAAGTCCCTGGTCGTTGTGGATCCTTACAATGGTCATTCTTAATGGACCTAGGCACATTCCAAAGATGCTTAGCTCAAAAGGTCCCAATCTCGTCATTTATTTATTACTCCTCTTTTAGATGTATATGATGATAGAGCTTCTATTATTTCAGTACTCTTATAATCTTTTATATATGTATTTCACACAATGTAATTGTAAATGAATATAGATATTTAAAGAAAAACATAATACCACTTATTTTGGAGATTTTCCCCCACTCATTAGAATCATGTCGACAACTATGGCCTCACAATTTTTGATAATTAGCTATGACCAATCTTAAAAAGCCTTTCCCCACTGCTAGCCTCAAGCACTGGCCATAACAGCCACAATATTTTCTAACTCAAGCAACTCAAAGTTCCTTTATTGAGACACAGAGGCCAAGGCGGACTTAATGGAATCTCTTCTATGGAGACTCAGTCTAAAAGTATAGTGTATCTTCCTAGAGCTTTAATCGATAGCTTATTCTAAAGTCATGAGAAAGGAACATCTAGATAGGAATTTGAGGATCCTTAGGTTGAAACTGGAAGCCCAAGGCTGCATTAAAGGCTGGTTCAAAAACAATCTGAAGAGATCAGTTATCTCACTGCAAAATTGTTGAAAGGATAATGTTTCTTATACAGATTAAAGCCATAAGCAAGTTGATTACTCTAATTAGTGCTCAAATGAATATCTTGACCTTTACACTAGTAATGTCATAGTTATTAGCAACATAATTGGAGAGATAATAGTGACCTGTGAATGATTGTGCCTGCATGTCTTAGTATAGAACACCTTTATCTACACGGTATGTGTGTAAGAAAAAGTTAATGCCCCAGGGGGGAGAGAGAGGGGGGAGTACATATTAGGGTCTTCAACCATGACAGCAGTTTCCTGAGCAAAAGTATCTTGTAGAACCAACTCCTCCTTTTCACCATCTGCTTCATGCTTGTCACTAAGTTTAGGAATAGCACCAGGTTTTTGAAAAATGGGCATTGCAGGTATCCCTGCTTTCCTTTCTCTTTGTTTTTGAAGAAATTTTACCTCCTCCAATGCCGATCTGTTAAACAATAATGAGTTAATTCATAGACACTACAAGAATGAAATGCAGTTCTGAACCTCAAAACATTTCTACTGCTCCACATACAGATTGTCATGAGTAAAAAGTTCTCATTGTTAAAGGAGTTGCATAGCAATGTAGGAGAATTTTAATACTATAGATTACCTTCTTTCTTCTTCATCATCAGATGCACTATTAGTTTTGTCTTCATCTTCTTCGACAGATCTACTTCTTTTTCTGAAATTTTTCCTCTGCATGCTTCTTAAATTCCTAAAAAGCTTCTGTTTGATTTGATAAGTAAGTGGCTATCACAAGAGACATGTAAGGAAGCAGAAAGAAAAATTCAGGATACAAGGCAATTTTTTTGTCTGATTTGAATAACTTTAAATTTCAAGATGATTCAGACCAATTGTTTGAATACCAGTGCTCCCTCACTTTGACAAACAAATTTAGATCTTCTAGTGCGAAACTCTAGAATGCTATTCATTCCACGCAGGCAGAAATCACAACTTTACCAAATTATGTGGAGCTTTTCAGAACATATCATAATCTACTTTTTGGAAAAATATTAGAGTTGATGGTTGAGTGGAACTAGATAAGTAAGTTGTAAAATTTACGGGTAAAATATGTTATCAACTCCAGTTGCTCTATGGGTGCAAATGCACCCAAAACAAGGTTCATTTGTCCATAACATCCCCTTAAATCTCAATAACAATTATCACTCAGTGACAATCAAAAAAACGCCAATGTCTTCCCTCTTGGCAAAACCATAGGGCAGCTTGATCCTTATACCGCATGTTTTAGTTTTAACAAGTTCCACACCTCCATCTCTTCTTTGAAGTCACATTTTAAGTCAAGTCTGCTAAAGAACTATTTAGCATATAAAACACTAGAGCTGCCCATTATCAACAGCTCAACAGCAACTACAATATTGAGCCTGCTTAGTTGCAAGAAGTTCTCTTCTTTTTTTTTTTTTTTTTTGGCTCATTCAAAAGGTGGATATGGGCTAAGCCCCCCCCCCCCCTTCTAGGCGTTTGCACGAGGCTCTATCAGCTAGGAAATGTCCTGTTTAGGCCATAGCTACTGTAGTCCCACTAAACTGACGGGTAGGCCGCAAGCAAGCATTTTTCCTTGATAGATTGAACTTGGGCAACTCAGACGACAAATTAGTCACCATGCAGAAAGTAACTGACATGGACAAAAACAAATTTTCCACAGAAATAGTAGCAGTCTAAAACAAATTTTCCACAGAAATAGTAGCAGTCTCACAACCCGCATAACATCTGCTAGAATCAGAAAATTGTGCACGGTTTGTGTTCACAGATCAGGAATCACAAAAATCCAACGATAACCATGATAACGCTGTCGGCCACTATGATAATCACAAGCAGCTTTTCACGAAGCCAAAGTTGAAAAACCCTAATTTTCCACCATGAATAACACCTCTAAATTTTGCCTTAAAAGGTAAAGGATGGCATGGTAAGATAGAAATTAGTGTTTCAGAAGAGTATGTAATTGTCAACTTGGAGTCCGAAACGGAAAATTAAACTAATCCGACCGAATTCGATCAATCAAAAAACAGATAACTCAGAAATTTATGAAGAGAATGATATGCGAGTAGGAAAATTCATACCAACTAAGTCTTTGAAGCCGAGGGAAGAAAATATCAATATCGCCCACCGGAAAGAGCTTCGGAGATGACTTCTGAGCAAAAGAGCCGATTTCCCTTTTCGTAATTTTGGCACCAAGTTCCCTATCCCTTGACATCCCGGGTTTAACTCGCGATCTAGGTACGGATATGGGAGCTTTGTGCGGATGTGGCGTCGAAGGAACAAAATAAATTTTAAACATCCCGTGATAAAGTAATTTAAAAAATATCATTAACACATTGTGTCTTGCACACTGTTTATAGATCAGTATCATGGTAAATTTTTAAAACTTGATACGATACTGTTTATAATTATTTCATATTGAGTCTGAAGACTCGATATAGTATTATACATGTCAGAGTCTTAAAGACTCGACATGATATGTTATTTTTGAAATTTTTTTATAATCTATATTGTTTTAAATATTTTTATTTTTTTTTTGGGTTGGTTTTGAGCAAAGCTCACGGATATGAAATAGATTATATTGAGAATATAACTCCTAAATAAATCACTATAAATTAAATCTTAAATTAAATTAATTAAAATATAATTTTAAATATTATTGTTGTGTTAAAAAAAAAATTAATTGAAGTTTTTTCTTTAAACAGGACAAAGATATCGGAAGGACGGGTAAATGGTAACAAGTTTGGTGATTCTCGGTCTCGGCTTCATTCTCTTATCACAGTGCACATAATTCTCAATCTCGACCGCAATAATGGGTGGGTCTATAAAAATTAGTAAAAAAATTAATATAAAGAAAAGTTCCAACAAAGAAAAAACAAAAGGAGAAAGTGAAAAATGTTATTACTTTAATAAATAAAAATTGAAATACATTTTCTATAACTCTTTTTCCTTTTTAAGAAAAGCAAAAAGTTCTTTTTCAAATTCTATTTTTTTTAATATATATAAAACTATATTATCAAATCTATTTAGTGAAACATCATATTTAAAAATATAAAATCACACACTACATATTTTTATAATGAAAAACAAGCACAAGAAAAATGAGAAAACGACTCACAATTTCTCTTTCGCTATTTCTTTTCCTGTGTGTTAAATGACTAACAATTTAAGTATATGAATATTTATTGAAACATGTTGATATATACTACATAAAATGTTAGGTTATGCCAAAATTAAATTTCAAAAAAGTTATTAAGAGAAAAGTACTAATTTGAAGTTTTTTTTTTTCTTTTTTATTGACTTATCAATTTTGATGATTAACAGAATTAAGTTTTAATTTGGTAAAAATGAAGCAAGAATAATAAAAAATTAAATGAAAAAATGACTTAATATCATAATTTACTAATAAGACTACTTTGTATTTAGCAAGAATAAGACTCAGGGGATGTCTGATTAACAGGAATGAGGTTTAAGAATCAGATTGAAATCTATATAAATTGTTTAGATTATTAGAATGTAAATAAACATTTGGGAATAAAACCCTTAAAATAAGAGATTTGTAAAATCCAAATAAAAACATACGTTGTAATCTAACCCGATATTACAAATTTAAGAAATATCTAGCCACTTCTTTGCTCTTTCATTCAGTCGATGCCTTTTCTCTTTTTCCACCATCTTCTCTTCCTCCAACTTTCTTCTCGAGTCTTTTGATAGCTGCTAATGCGTGATTCGATTGACTGTGCAGCTAAAGAAGAAAGTAGAGATGAATGACGCCTTCACTATCGACAAAGGTCAAGGATGTCATTGCCATTGAAGCATATCTGCGATTGGAACCGAAAGATGTCAAGTCAAAGACAACGATCGAAGTAGAAATTCTGACTGTTGAAGTCATCAGAGAAAATTGATGGACATTGTTGCAGAAAGAGATGAAGATGGAGTTGTTGATATTCGCTGGTTTCCATCGACAAAAATGAAGGAGACAAACAATTGAAAAATAAAATCCATGACAGCACGGGTTTTCACCTTTCTTATTTAAGAAAAAAGAAAAAAAAAAGAAAACAAATGCTAGCTTGTAAAAACACACTCATTTTATTTTATTTCTTTTTTGAATTTAATATTATTATTTTTAGTAATGAAATCAATTCAATGGATGCAATTACTGAAATATATAGATAAACTGGTTGTAATTAGAATAAAATTGAGTACAAGATTGCTTATAAAAAGTAATAGTATGATGATTGATGTAAGATAAGAAATAATTTTCAAAAGATACAATAAGATGCTTTTAAAGTAATTTCGATGGTGTAAAATAATATATAGCACATAATGGAAGTATGAATGGTGTTTCATTTGATTCTAATGTCATTAATTTATCAAATGCAAGATTGTTCTTTCTATCTTGATATTAAAAAAAAAAATTTGATATTTTTTATCAAGATCAAAATTGATAATTATAAAAGTCTCATTTCAAAAGATATACAAATCAAAACACTGTTTAAAAGAATTTCTCCAAAATTTTGAACCTCTTAAGTCTAAAAATAAGTATCCTCGTTCTCTTGGAACTTTATTTGTACTTTATACATAAGAAATTTGCATCAGAAGGTTTACCTTCCAAAAGGGATAAATTTTTCAAAATTTTTCTCATGATTTCATTTCAAAAGAGTTTTTTTTACTAACATGTTACTTTCTCTGCCAAAGGGAGTTTATAATAGTACATCAGACCACTTTTTGAAGAATATGCTTATGCATTGTTAGATTATTTGATATAATTTTGGTCAGGAGGAGTCATTTATATTGTTATCTCATTTGTTGTAATATGATTTACTTTCATTGAACTAATTGTATAATGACTCATTATATTGAATTTTTGCCTACATAATGTACATATTTTTTAATAACTTGTCATGTGGTTTAATCTTAAGATATCCATGTCAATCTTAAGTATTATTGACCATGTTTCATTATGACACCCTATCGGAATCTCAAGGTATTTTGATTGAGATATACATTGATCTCTAGACCCTTTTAAGGCGAGATTGAATAAGCTTGGTTAAGCATGTTGATAGAGATTGGTGAGGCCACAAGGTGGATGTTAATGTGTTCGTGCACTTCAACATTAGATATATGCGAGTCTAATTGTTAACACTTGTAACCATGGATTGGTCATATGTCACTCAATAATGCACTATTTAGCATAATTTTGTGCTAATAATTTTGTGAGACTGGATCAAGATACTATCTTTAAAACCAGAATTATTTTCAAATTGTGGCCACATATTAAACTTTATTGATTGTTAGAAAGTCATTTTGTTAAAATAAAAGGTTTTCAAAGAACAACTAAATGTTACAACATATGTTCTATTTCATTGATAGTCAGTATGAGTTTGAGCCTGACATTGTAAGATTGCAAGAGAAGTTCGCTCTATCATCAATGTTACAATTTATATATTTTATATTTTCGTACAATTTTTATGCTTTATATTTTACTTAATCAAAATTTTATTTATATTTTCTAAGATTAATGGCCAATAGATCCCTCAATTATGTTGCAATTGTTTTGAATTTGTGTCTTTCTGATTCATCCTATGTACCAAATAAGACAAAAGAAAAAGAACATTTTAATAAACAATCATCCATAACACTGCCTCCATAAACAATATCATTGTGGAAAATATATGACTAAGGGAACATAATTTCAATTTTTCCTTAACAATATTTATTACTTAACTCTATTTTTATATTAAAAACTTAACTTATAACTTCAATGATAAACTTTTTAGGATGGTGGTGGTGTCACCTCTGTTTCACGACATGATTTTGATAATAGAAATCCACACAATCCGGGGTTCCCAGATAAGAAGTGTTTGGAAATGTGTCAAATTGGAATTGGACCCCACAAGATGGTTGTGTGAGAGGTCTAAAACCTCAAGAATGTCCAACTTGCTAATTCAGGAGGAATAATTCCTGACAAGTTGTTTCTCGCCAGATCCAAAGATTCGAGATCTTCCAAATTTGCCAATTCTGTCAGAATGCTACTAGTGAGGTGATTGTAGGATGAATTGAGGGACAAGAGCCTTGAGTATTTCAATGGATTTTGGGATCTCCCCTTGCAAATTGTTGTTTGACACATCGACCATCTTAAAAGTGTTGAGAATCTGCACTAGCTCGATTTCCAACCCTTTGTCTATGAGAGTGACAGTGTAGGAATAGTAATTACTAGAAGACATAGTCAAGAATTTCCGGTTGGACCTATTTTTGTCATTAGCCGTCATTGAATGCCAACTTTTGAAGTAATCTGATGGCAGTGTACATGTGAAGTTGTTGTCAGAGACATCAATGATGTTTAATTTAGCAAAGACAACTTCACTGCGGGGATTCCCTATTGACCCATGGAGCCTATTATGTCGAAGGACATGTACTTGTAATTTAGGAAGAGCTACCAACCAGACAGGAAAGGTGTCAACAAGCATGTTGTTTCCAAGATTCAGAAGCTAAAGTAATTTGCAGTGAACCAAGAACTAAGATAACTACCCTTGCAACTGATTGTAACTTAAGTCAAGTGTCTCCAGGTTTATTCCATTTGCATGTGAAACATTCTTGGGATGGCCACATCAAGGCCATGTGTCGAAGGTTTAGCACTGACAGGCTATTGGAATTGCTGATGCATGGCGGAATAGCACCTTTCGAGTCATTGTTTGACAGATCAAGGAATTCAAGATTGCTCTTGTTGCAAAAATATGGGGAAATCTCTCCTGTGAGCTAGTTGTTTGCAACTGAGTAGTAAATTATTTCTTCTGATGGGATTGGGAGGGTTTCAAGTGAGTCTTATAACTTGTTTAAGTTTAGGCCCAGATATGTAAGAGAAGGCCATATATTACCGGTAGGAAATAGCTGAATCTTGTTAAAGAGTTGTGTGAAGATTAAGGTAATACAAAGATGTAAGCCAAGGCAAGCTATCCAGCTTGATGGTTCCCCTTAAATTGTTTGATGAAAGATCAAGATGAGCAAGGCCTTAGAGGTTAAAGATGGAGATTGGGATTGGACCACGAAGATTATTGTTACTCAATAAGATACGCTACAACTTACCGGAAGTAGAGAAGCTATCCAGCTTGATGTTCTACTTAAATTGTTTGATGAAAGATCCAGCAGAACAAGGTCCCGAAGGTTAAAGATGGAAGTTAGGATTGGACCACGGAGATTATTGTTACTCAAATAGATGTACTACAACTTACTAGAGGTATAAAGCTACCTAATGCGACCTTCGAGCTGGTTGCTATCGCGTGATAGTTCCTCCAATGACGGTAGAGTCAATGGCTGTTGGAAGCCTTTACAATGAGTCGGGTTAAACTTTACACCCATGATGGGTCGACCCGAGACCGACCCACTTCCTCCTCTATTACCCCAGTAGAAAGTTTTCTATAGAAGTCTCACAAAACTTCCGAGAGAAGCTTGTCACACAACTTTTGAGAAAAGCCTTAAGAAGCTTCCGAGGGAAGTCTCGAGAAGCTTAAAAGTGAAGCTTCGTGTGTATTCCGAGATAAAGCTTACAAATAAAGACTGCTACGCATTCCAAGATGAAGCTTATAAGAGAAGTCTTGTGCGTATCCCAAGAAAAAGCTTATAGAGGAAGCTTTAGGGGTGGCTTCTAAGAGAAGCTCAAGTAGCTTCCAAGAGAAGTTCAAGTAGCTTCCGAGAGAAGTTTCAGGAGGCTATAAATACGAACTTCAAAGGAAGCTTAAGATAGAACTTGAGATAGACCTTGAGAGATAAAAAGAGAGAGAAAATAGAAGGATGAGAGAGAGAGAGCTCTCAAACTTAAATTGGAGCTTAAGAGTCTCTATTGTTTCAGTACGAAATTGATCTTCTGTCAGAACTCTTTACAAAAAAATCATCAAAAGAATTTGAGTTCTGATTTGTGCGTGGATTCCGTCGTGTGATTCCATGTCTGACCAAATGAGCATATGATTTATCCATTCCAATCCAAAATCCACTATAACAAATGATATCAGACAAGAGGTACCATTTTTTAATTCCTTGTCTACTCCCCCTTACACTGGTATCAGAGCTTAAGTGATTGAATCCATGCTTGGAACCATCCATGGTTGGCATCTTGTGAAACTTTAAGAGTGCTTTAATGGCAATTTTACTTGTGGTTATTCTGCAATCATGAAACTTTGAGTACATATTTCTTGCATGATAATAAACCTCCCTATAAAGGTTAATTTATGGTATATGAATAACTATTAATGCATGTGTTCTATGCTTGATTATTATATATGCTTGAAAAATGAGACAATATGCATACTTGTACTATATTTATGGATCTTTATCCCAGTAAAAGTACGGGGTGTTTGAGTTAAGACTCTCAACTCTAGAATTTACTGCATATATATTGAGATAAATTTATATAAACATTTTGGTTTCAAGAGATAATTGAGAGCTATGTGAACTTTCGATCTTGTACTATCTATATTTAGTAAATATTATTTCAAAGATATATTACGGTTAATGTGTTTCGGTGCTAATAAATATTTTGTGTTAATGTTTATATGCATTATACAGAAAAAAGAAAATAGATATTGTAACAAAAAATATAGTAGCTGAATTAAATAAGGGCGAGAAACTAAACGGTGATAAATTTGATGTTTGGTATCAAAGAGTTTAGTACATTCTTGAAGAACAAGAATATTTAGAAGCTCTACATCATACTATGGAAGTAAAGTTTGGTGATACTCCTCAACAACAGAAAAATCACGAAGCATATCAAATTTGAAAAAAGAAAAATAATTACGCTCGCATTATATTGTTGAATTGTATGTAGGATGATCTGATGGTTGAATTTGAAATATACCAAACAGCACGTGAAATGTGGAATGCTTTAAAGGCAAAGTTTGGAGTGATTTCATCAGCTAAACTGAGATAGCTTATAGTCAAGTTTGACAAATATGTGAAAAAACAACATCACTCGATGAAATGAAATAACATCTGAGGGAAATGTCAAACACGATTAATGAGTTGAAGTCTGCTGGACATATATTGACGGATGAGCAACAGATACAAGCTATCATTAGATCGCTTCCTCAAAGTTGGGAACTGATGAAAATGAATATGACTTACAATCTTACTGTTAAAACATTTGAGGATATAAGGAGTCATATTGAATATTGAAGATGAGTGCCTAGAGGCAACGAAATCTTCCGGATAGGCTTATGTTACTAAGTCCGGCTCAAACGGGTTTTTCACTCCAAACATAAAAAGAATAAAAGATTTTTCAAGAAAAGCATTCCAAATTTCAAGAAAACCCAAGTTGATCACCACAAGAGAAGTAAGTGCGGTGGAAGAAAGAAAAAGAATAAGAGCAATCAAACATATTATAATTGTGGCAAATTGGGCAACTATGAACGTGAATTCACTGAGCCTAGAAAGGTATAGCTTGATCCTTTTTTTACATAATATTTGTATTTCTAGTACTATTGTGCTTGTTGAATCGAATCCTTTTTGGATACTTGATTTAGGAGCAGCAGACCATGTAGCTAGAGATAGATGATCATGTGTCGAATGTCGCCGAATCTCAACTAATTCAAAGTGGATATATGTAGAAAACAATGTCAGAGTTGTTATAAAAGGTATTGGCATTTGTAAATTATTTTTTGAAAGGAGTTGCACATTGTTCCTACATGATATTTTGTACGCACTAGATATTCGACATAACCTTGTGTCGATTACTGTCTTCATGCATTTGAGTTTTAACTTCAACTTTCATAGTGATAATGTATATATTTATCTTGACACTGAATATATCGATTCTGCACACCTTATAAATGATTTTCTTATACTCGATATAGTACAAAATAATGAAAATCATGATAATTGCTTTTCTTTGATTGTATTATCTAATAGCCATAATATGGATGCAAATATATGACATACTAGACTGGGCCATATTGGGCAAGAAAGAATATATAGGCTAGCCAAACAGAGGTTTTTGGGTAGTGTCTCAAAAGTGAACTTGTGAATATGTGAGTATTGTTTAGTCGGAAAAGCAACAAGAAAGCCATTTGGTAAGCGAATCAGAGCATATCTTCCATTGCAATTAATCTATTCTAATATATGTAGTCCAATGAATGTGAGAGCAAGGTATGGAGTATCCTATTTCGTCACTTTCATCGATAATATTAGTCATTTTGATCATATTTATTTGTACTCCCATAAGTCAGAAGTATTGAATTGTTTTAGACTATATTGAGATTGGTTGAGAATCAATTAAACAAAACGATTAAGACAATGGGGACAGATCGTAGATGTGAATATCTGTCAGATCAATTTAGGGATCTATGTAATGAAAAAAAGATAATTAGACATCTCACTATTCTTGGTAATCTACAACAAAATGGTGTTGCGAAAAAGAGGAATAGAATCTTATTGGACATGGTTAGGTCAATGATGACGTATAATCTCTTATTGTGAAGATGTTTTATTGACTGTTGTCTATATACTTAACTGTGTGCCCTCTAAATCAGTTACTTCCACTCTCTATAAACTTTGCCGAAAGCTTGATCTAAGTGGTTTGCGGTTCTAGGTGTCGGTAGCATATGTTCATGATCCAAGCCATAAATATGGGAAACTGAGTCTTAAAGGAAAAAAAGTGTATCTTTATTAGATATTCTGAATATTAAAAGAGATATATATTCATGGGGAACACGAGGATGGAAGTATAACTGAGATAGAGTCGATGAATGCTATATTCTTGGAAAATGAATTTCCATCGAAAAGTGAAATTGATAAGGATATAACATTATATGAAATGCGAGATTCTGATGGTATTGACGTTCCAAATAGTTCAATAATGAGAGATGATAAGATAATTTATTCTCTTGAACTTGGTGGGAGCGAAATTCCATCGAATGATTCAATTTTACAGAAAATTCAATTGCAGAGTACTCTTAAAAGTATTCCCCGTCGTCATTTTGAGATTAAAGGAGAAACTTTTATGATAGCTCCACTTGATGAAAATGATCTTAAAACATTTGAAAAGATTATTTCATCAATTAATAATGCAGAATGGGTAAAGGTACTGAAGAGGAAACGGAGTCTATGAAATCAAATTAGGTCTGGGGCTTGGTTGATTTACCTTCAGAACATAAGGCTTTTGGGAACAAATGGGTTCTCAAGATCAAACGTAAGACAGATGGATTGTTGAAAGATTCATGACACGTTTTGTTGTTAAGGGCTATACCGAAGAGGAAAGTATAGACTATGAAGAAACCTTTTTGCCTGTTGTAAGATTTGCTTGAATACGCATTAGTCTTGCTATTGTTGCCATTTGGATCTTGAATTGTACCAAATGGATGTTAATACGGCTTTCCTCAATAGAGAATTGGATAAGGAAATTTACATGAAGCAACCTATAGGTTTCATTGTTAAAGACTAGGAGTGCAAAGTTTACAAACTCTAAAAATCGTTTTATGATTTTAAATAATCATCTAGATAATGGTATTTAAAATTTCATCAAGTCATAGTTACATATGGGTTTACGATGATTGGAGGAGGACCATTGTATTTATATAAAACAGTTAGAAGATAATTTTGTGGTATTGTCACTTTATGTAGATGATATCTTATTAGCCGGAAATAATTTAGATATTATTATTGCTATTAAAAAGTGGTTATCTTCAAATTTTGAAATAAAACATATGAGTGAAGCAACTTACATTTTTTGTACGAAAATTCAAAGAAATCATTCAAACAAGTTTTCTACTTTATCACAAGAATCTTATATTTTGAAAATCCTAGAACGATTTCATATGTTGGATTGCAAATCTATTGATACACCAATTGCGAAAAGTGAAAGCCTTAGTAAAGAAATGTATCCTAAGACTTTACAAGATTCTGAATATATGGAAAGAGTTCCATACGCAAGTGCCATAGGGAGTTTAATGTATGTCATGATGTGTACTCGTTCTGACATTTGCTATGCAGTTGGATTGGTAATTATGCTCTATGTTATCATGGTATTGATATACATTTAGTAGGTTACACTAATACAAATTGGAGTGGTGATCTAGATGAAAGAAAATCCACATCAGGATATGTGTTCTTGTTAAATAATGACGTTATATCTTGGAGTAGCAAGAAACAGACTTGCATAGCATTATCTACTATGAAGATTGAGTTTGCTACATATATAGCAGCTGTCTGAGAGGCTATTTGGCTTAAAAGATTCTTGGAAAATATGCGAATAGTTGCTAATGCCTCAATACCCGTAAGGATCAACTGCGATAGTCAAGTGGCATAGACTATACAAAGGATCCAAACTATCATGGTAGAACAAAACATATAGATACAAAATATCATTTTATCAGGGATATTATAGCACAAAAAGAAGTGATCTTACAACATATGTCTATGCATAAAATGGTTGCAGACCCTCTTATTAAACCAATCCCTAGAAATGTATTCTTGTATCATGTTAAGGCTCTCGAATTACGCAGATTGTAATGAAATATTGTAAATATTGAAATAATGATGTAAATATTTCATGAGACAACATGTATTGTTTGTTATTTACATCTTATGTGTCATTAGCACTAATGAATATGTCGCCAAGCATTAGGTTGACTCTCTCATATGAGTAACTGCCTCAAGTGCTATGAGAGCGTGTTAAGATGAGACTTATTTACACTCTTGACTTATGATTTGCTGAATAGCGCTAGTAAAGTCAAGATAGGTGTAATACCAGAAAGTCGTCTTGATATGAGTCAAGATGAAGCTTGACTAATAGACCGAACATGATTGCCCACAATCATGCAAGCTTGGTTAAAAGCTGGATACAAGTTTTTAATTAAGTGCTTTAAATAGCGAGCCATGGAAAACTTAGACTAAACACTTGTGTGATAGTGTTTGTTTGAGCTATGATCTATATGGTGGTTTTATTAAAGGAAAAGACATACACTCTTATACAAGATGTACAGAGAATTTTTTCACTATAGCATGTGTTTCATACTACATATGCTACAGGTGATCGACAAAGGAAAGTGAGTGAGTTTTATTGTGAAATCTCTGCATTCTCACTGTATGAGTTCCTTCAATAGTACCCTATGTGACTTTCGATAATGTTATAAAATAATGAATAGATATTTGCTACTTTGACTTATTTCTTATGATCGTGTTTGATTCGATCTTCTAAGACGTGCTGGAAAGCAGTTTATTTATTCTTAAGTAACATGTGGGGGGCAAGGAAAACTATTTTGATTACACCTTTCATATGTATTCACTGGTCAACCAATTATGTTTCCTTTTCGTGAGTTGAGATATAATTGTGAATACATGATGAAAAGTCAAGATCAAGTATGACCTTTGAGAGATTGGTATACTTTGATGGTGTGACAAAATGAGTCTGGGGCACAACGAGACACAAATATATTTTGTATATTTTTTCTGAGTTGCAACGACTATGTTAACCCTAACAGGTGCATAGCTTAGGCTCCCAAGTGCAGGTGTTGTACTCATAGGTCACACAACCCATTTTCTTGTATGAAAATGATGATTTCATAGAGTTGAATCTCAAGAAATCTTGAATGAGTTCATCCCATTATGTGCGAGTGGGAGATATTGGATGCCTTTATAATGAGTTTAGTTAAACTTACACCCATGATGGGTCGACTTGAGACTGACTCGCTTCTTCCTCCACTGCCCCAGCAGGAAGCTTTCTATAGAAGTCTCACGAAACTTCCGAGAGAAGCTTGTCACATAAAGCTTCTGAGAGAAGCCTCGAGAAGC
This sequence comes from Dillenia suffruticosa, assembly GCA_033439265.1. NCBI lineage: Eukaryota > Viridiplantae > Streptophyta > Magnoliopsida > Dilleniales > Dilleniaceae > Dillenia > Dillenia suffruticosa. The sequence goes on from JAVTVX010000019.1 coordinate 10,443,800, forward strand.
TTCCGAGGGAAGCCTCAAGAAGCTTACGAGTAAAGCTTCATGTGCATTTCGAGATGAAGCTTACAAGAGAAGACTCCTACGTATTCCAAAATGAAGCTTATAAGAGAAGTCTTATACATATCCTGAGATGAAACTTATAGAGGAAGCTTCAAGGGTGGCTTCTGAGAGAAGCCTCAAGTAACTTCCAAGAGAAACTTCAGTAGGCTATAAATATGAGCTTCATGGGAAGTTTGAGATAGAACTTGAGATAGAGCTTGAGAGAGAAAAAGAGAGAGAAAACAAAAGGGTGAGAGAGAGAGCTCTCAAACTTGAAAAAGAGCTTAAGAGTCTCTGCTGTTTCAACATGTAACTGATCTTCTGTCAGAACTCTTTGTAAAGAAATCATCAAAAGGATTTGGGTTATGGTTTATGCGTGGATTCCGTCGTGTGATTCCACATCCGACTAGAGGAGCATATGATTCATCCAATTCAATCCAAAACCGCTGCAACAAACAACATCAAACAAGAGATACCATTTTTAATTCCCTGTCTAATGTGTCCCCCTTACAGTGGCCAAATGGTAATGTCCCATTAAGAAAGTTATTTCCTATGTGAAGGAGAATGAGTTTTGAAAGCCCAAATACCTGTGATGGAAGAGGACCTGACAATTATTATCTAAAACGTCTAAATATATTATATTTCCAATTGAAGTGGGAAATTGACTTGTTAAACTGTTGTAAGAGAAATCTAGATAAGATAATACTCCAAAAGTAGAAACAATATCAGGAATTTGACCCTCAAAGGTGTTTGATGAAAGATAAAAGTTAATAAGAGTCTCAATCTCCAAAGAGATAAAGGAAGCTCACTGTCAAAGTTGTTTTTTGGTAGGACCAAATCACTTAATTCTGGAATACAGCCCAAAAAATTTGCAAAGCTAAGTTCCAAAGTTTCTAAAGATTTAAGTTGGAAATTAGGTATTTTACCATTAAAATCTTTGCCATCTTAAACAAAACATGTTTTTCACCCACCGTCGACAAATGAAATTCCCGTAACTTTATGCCTTTTTAAGTCTTCAATCAATTCTCTCTCTTGATTGAGTGGAAAGAGTGCAGTGCGAATTCTAAACCGATTGACCGTCAAATATAAAATATCATTTTCATGTCATAGCAATTCCTTCTTTTCTTGATAACGACATAGTTGCTGCAGCGTAACTCTCAGTCTACGCATCTGCACTTCAGTGCTTCAAACTTTGGAGACTCATGCTTCATCCAAAACTGATGCATTTTGAAATAGAAATTTTAAATAAATTGGTTTTTTATTAAAAAATTAATATATTTAATTTAAATGAGAGAAAAAGTAAATTTAACTTTTTAAAAGGAAAAAATTTAAAATTGATATGCTAAGAGAGAAATTTTAACACAAGTTGATTTTTTCTTAAAAGAGGGAACTATGTGTTTCTATACATATATATGTATATATGTATAAAGGTTAATATGTATAAAGGGAGAAAACAAAAAATAAAATATTTTTTTAGATAAAAAATCTATTTAAATATAAAGAGAGAGAAATAATGTTAAACTATTAAACTTTTTAGAAAAAGAGAATTAATGTATTTAATTCGTAAAAGAGAATAATTTAAATTAAATTAAGAGCAAAGAAAAAACTAATGAATTTACCTTATGATTTAATGATAATACCAAATATAAAGAAGGGAAAACAATAAACCCTGAGAGCTCTCGGGTAACAAAGGGTAGACATAAAGTCAAGGAGAGCTCTCAAGGTCGCTTTTACCAAATGTGCATGATCTGTTCATTTACATCACTATGATATGTAAGCAGTATTTAAACTATTATTTTCATTAAGTTTAAATCAAACTGTGTCTTGATTATGAAAGCTAAATCCCTCACGAACAAACTCTTTGAAAAAGCAACAAAATGTTATAATTTTTCGTATTTAAATTTCAAAATATCATTTATCCATCCATGTTGATAGTTGGTTTTCCCTTAAATACAAAATTTAGTTCTCATATGTTACCCTTTGTGACTTGTGGTTACTCATGTGCATGTTTTCACAATAATTTTATTTTATGATTTTTATGTCTTTTAACTATAATCTTGTTATGAATCCCATATCGGATTCCCAAGAAATCATAAAATAGTATTTAAGTCCAACAGGCTCTCTCACGCAACAGGTCGATCTTTTGGAATGAGTTCTCCTATTGGGTTTGAGTCCAATACTTAGGTCCGTGACAAATTGGTATCAGAGTCTCCGATCTAATATGGAAAATGGCTACCTGGAAGAGGGCTATTTGACAAAGGGCTATCTTGTATCAGAGTGAGAGTCATCCAAAATGGAAAAGAACTACCTGGTGTCGGAATGAGAGTTATCCGAAGAGGAAAAGGGCTACCCACTAGAGTGAAAGCCATCCAGAGTGCGAGCCGTCCAGAGTGAGAGCCGTCCGTGGACGTCCGACTTCTCAAGGGGAGGGTAATGTTACGAATCCCACATCGGATCACCAAGAAATCATAAAATAGTACTTAAATCCAATAGACTCTCTCACCCAACAAGTCGATCTTTTGGGCTGAGTTCTCCTATTGGGTTTGAGTCCAATACTTGGGTCCGTGACAAATTCCTCTATTGTAGATTTGAATGACAAAGAAAAATGCAAAAGAATTGTGAATAATATTGAACTTTTCTTAGATATTGTTTGATTTACCTAAAGTTGGGAGGATAACTATTAGGGAGATGCTTTATAAAGTCAAGTCCAATGTGGGGATATCTGTCAAGTCAGATCAGGAAATATCCATGATATTGGATAAAAGCAAAACTGAAGGCTTAACCATTCAGACCCACACAATGACAATCTTTTTAAGCCTATATTTATTAGCTTTATCAATAAAAACTAGCCAAGTCAAGTCCTCTTTGATGTCTATTGTAGGTAAGAGTAGGAAAAAATAGGAAAAATTCAAAGTCATTGAAGTAGTTGCCAATGAGCTATAACTCAATTAGCACCATTCCCTTTTCCTCTTGTAAAAATTTCGAATTCGAGTCTCTGTATATGCTAAGAAAAAAAGTCATTGAATTGGATGTTTAAATATCAAATCATAAGACGTTGATTCTGTTTTTTCCTTGAAAATCAATGAATCACATAGAAGTGGATACAACTTGGCCATTATATTGTTACCCTACAATACACTACATTGGCCACACCAACAACCTCTTGGCAGAGGTGGGGGCTATGGAAGGTTTTCAAATGATGAAGAGGATGGGCCTAACAAACATCATTCTAGAAATGGATTCAACATCTTTAGTCATCCTCTTGAAGCAGGGAGTTAAGGGGGATCGCTATTTTTACCACCCTATCTCCAAGTGCATCAATCTTCTAGTTGCTACTAATTTTAATGCCTACACTCGTTTGTGCATTCTATGCATATTGTATGCTTTTTTTTTTCTTTTTTTGTGTTTTTATGGAACACTCATTATGTTTATTTTCTGTGAGTATTCTACTACAAATTAAATTAAATAAATTGTTATAAACTTTTTGTAATTATTTAACTATTATGAGATCTATGTATATATTGTCTAACTGTTTTGTAAATTTTTTTCATGCAAAAATATCATTTAGAGTATGTAATATTTGTGAAAGGCATGTACACAATTCTAGTCTTGCTTTGTTAATAGGAGAATGTTTTTCTTTCATACACCACCCTAGTATGTTCCATGAGTAGTAGTGATGACCGGTGGATGTCTATAAAAATTCTATCAAAACAGTTTTTGTATGTCAAAGAAGTCTTGATTTTAATGGGATCATTATAACCTCTCCGGTCTCTTGTGAAAATTTTCCCAATGTATTAGCCATTCTTTTTGTTGTTATTTCAAGTGATTATCATACATATAGATATAAATATATGCAGATGTTGTGGAACTTTAATAATATTGTTTGGGACCTTTACAAGGGAGAGGGAAATGGTATCAGTAGAGTTATAACTCATTGGTGTTACTATGTCTCATCATGACACCTTATTGTAATCTTAAGGTATTTTGATTGAGATATACATTAATTTCTTAACCGTTTTAAGGCATATGGATATAGAAATTGAGACCTCTTTAGCTTGGTTAAGTATCTGAATAAAGAGATCGTGATCTCCCCGACATGGTTAAGCATGTTGATAGAGAGAACAAGGACTAATCGACATTGGTGAGGCCATGTGTTCTTGACGTTTGATATATACGAGTCTAGTTGTTGACACTTGTAACTATGGATTGGTCATATGTCGCTCAATAGTGCACTAGTTAACATAATTTTGTGTTAATATTTTTGTGAGACTAGGTTAAAATATTATTTTTAAAACCATAATTATTTTTAAATTGTGGGCCACATATAATACATCATATGTTCTATCCCATTGACAGTTGGTATGAAATTGAACCTAACATTGTAATATTGCAAGAGGAATTTCACTATATTATCAATGTAAAAATTTATATATTTTATTTTATTGTGCAATTTTGGTACTTTAGATTTTACATAATTAAATTTTTATTTATATTTTCTAAAGATACATTATACAAAAAGATAGATCATCAAACTTTTTAATTTATTATGAAAGATAAATAGATTTAAGACACACTTTTAAGATTGATGGCCAACAGATTCCTCAATTTTGTTGCAGTTATTTTAAATGCGTCTTTTTCTAATTCATTCTGCACACCAAATAAGACAAAACAAAAAGAATATTTTAATAAACAATCATACATAATACTCTCTCCACAAACAATAACATTGTGTAAAATATATCACTGTGGGAACTATGTGTTTATATACATATATATATAAAGGTTAATATGTATAGAGGGAGAAAACATAAATTAAATAATTTTTTAGGTTGAAAAAAAAAATCTATTTAAATGTAAAGAGAGAGAAATAAAGCTAAATTATTAAACTTTTTAGAAAAAAAAATAATGTATTTAATTTGTAAAAGAGAATAATTTAAATTAAATTAAATATTTAAAGTAGAAAAAACTATTGAATTTAACTTATGATTTAATGCTAATACCAAATGTAAAGAAGGGAAACAATAAATCCTCAGCCCTCTCCGGTATCATAGGGTAAACTTGAAGTCAAGGAGAGCTCTCAAGGTCGCTTTTTCCAGATGTGCATAATTCGTTCATTTACATTACCAAGACATGCAAACAGTATTTAAACTATTATATTTTTATCAAGTCTAAATCAGGCTTTGTCTCGATAATGAAAGGTAAATCCTTCACAAACAAACTCTTTGAAAAAGCAACAAAATGTTGTAATCCTTTGAACTTAAATTTCAATTATCATTTACCCATCCATGTTGATAGCATAGTTTTCCCATAAATATAAAATTTAGTTCTCTCATATGCTACCCTTTGTGACTTGTGGTTACTCGGGTGCATGTTTTCACAACAATTTTTTTTATGGTCTGATATCTTTTAACTATAATCCCTCTACCATAGATTTGATTGAATGATTGTGAGTAATATTGAATTTTTTTCAAATATTGTTTGATTTACCTAAAGTTGGGGAGCATAACTATTAGCGAGATAGCTTTATAAAGTCAAGTCCAATGTGAGGATATCTGTTAGGTCTGATTAGGAAACATAATATTGGATAGAAGCAAAACTGAAGGCTTGACCATTCAGGCCCATATTTAATAGCTTTATAAATAAAAACTAGCCAAGTCCTCCTTGATGTCTATTGTAGGCAAGAGTATGAAAAGTTTCAAAGTCATTGAAAGTGGCTGTTTAAATATCAAATGATAAGACGTTGATTCTATTGTTTTTCCTTGAAAATCAATGAATCACTTAGTGAATGGATTCAATTTGGTCATTATATTGTTACCCTATAATACACTACATTGGCCACACCAACAGCCTCTTGGCAAAGCTAGGGGGCTAGGGAAGGTCTTCAAATGATGAAGAGGATGGGCCTAGCAAACATCATTAGTCTTCCTCCTGATGCAAGAAGTGAGCCGGGATCACCTTCTTCACCACCCTATCTATAGGCATATGCAGACTCTATTGCCAAGTATCAATTTTAATGCCTACACTAGCTTGTCATTCTTCTTATAATGTGTTTTTATAGAACACTCATTATGTTATATTTCCTGTGAGTATTCTACTGCAAATTAAATTAATTATATTGTTGTAAACTTTTCATAATTATTTAACGAATATGAGATTTATGTATATATTGTCTAACTGTTCTGTAAATTTTTGTCATGCTAAAATTTCATTTAGAGTATGTAGTATTGATGAAAAACATGTATACAATTATAGTCTTGTTTTGTTAACAGGAGACGTTCTTATTTCATACACCACCCTTGTAGGTTCTATGAGTAGTAGTAATGACCGGTGGATGACAAGAAAATTCTATCAAAACAGTTTTTGAATTGCCCAGGAAGTCTTGATTTTAAACAGGATCATTATAACATCTCCGGTCTTTCTTGAAAATTCTTCCGATGTATTAGTTATTCTTTTTTGTTGTTACTTAAGGCGATTATCAAACATATAAATATAAATATATGCATATATTGTGAAACTTTAATAATATTGTTTGAGACATGTTTGGAAATACAACTCTATCATTTGGTTGAGCATGCATATATTGGTTTGGATGCATGTAGGTTTTGATATAGGCATTATTTATACTGGTATAAGAGTCTTTTATAAACTTATACAAGTGTTTGGCTCAAAGTGGCTCACTTGTTGATATTTGTAAAATATTTTTATACATATCTTGAGATATTTCTATGATTATGACATGCAGTCACCGGTCCAAAGGGGGTCAATGTGTAGAGCAATTTGGGAAACAACTAACAAGATCATAAAAAAGGGGGAGAAAGTAACAAATAAGAGAGAGAAAGTGGCAAAAAGGAGAGAATCTAAGCTTAAAAGCTTATAAGGAAATTTAACTTAGCACACAAGTATAATACAGTTCCAGAACTTAAAGGTTTTGTTACCATAAAAAGGGGGAGATTGTTAACAAAATAAGTTTTGACAATAATCAATTTTATGTGAAATGTATGTATCCTAGATCCAACATGTTTGTGTCAATGCATCCAAAACTTGTGATGATCCAACCATCTTAGACCGTGACTTTTGAAAACATTGTGTTGATACATTCATGAACATATGTTTAGAGCCTTGTGTCGACACTTATGTTGACACAACCATCTAGACATTCCTTTTAAGCCTCTATGTCAACATGTATGTCGACAAAACCCTTGGAGGCACTTTGACTATACCTTCGTTGACACATAGGTCGACACAACTCTCTCGTCTATGTCAACATAATTACCTTAGTTAAGCATATATGTCAAGACACCTATGATCTATATCGACACAAGAGAATTGCATGGGTAACATATACAGTTATATCAACCAAAGCTTACTTATGTCGACCAAAGTAAAACTAGCTCTCCATTGAATATGAATGTTGACACAGACAAGAGCCTAAGTCAATTTTGCATACCCAATGATCATCTATCGACACATATAAAAACCTAGGCAAATTCTGTAAAGTCAATAAGTCATTCAGAATATAAAAAGTAAATATGTATCGATCCTTGCACAAAAATGTCGAATCCAAAGAGTTTGTTTACAAAGAACTTTTGTTGACACTAGGTGTTTAACGTATCAACACACAATCACATTTCCTATTTTAATGGTAAAAAATTTTAAATTCATTTCTACCTAAGAACAAATTATGTTGACACTAAATAAATATGCTTTTAATTACAATTCTCTGAACACTTGATACTCGATTATTGGGCATATAGCATACAAACTAAATAAGTCTATTCTAGCTAGTCACATGTTTTGAAGAACTAACCAATATTGTGCAGGAAAAGTAAACATTTTTAAATAGCTGAAGGCTGCATTGAAAAATGAGAATAGCTTTTTTATTAGGAAAGCACAACAACAGCTAAAACATTAAATGAAGACCAAATTAAAGTTTGAATTTATTTAATGAATAACATTCAAATCCAACCACCATGCAATGACTCTCTTCAATTCGAGTATAAATGTTGAAGTTAAGAAGAAACCAAGAGGCTGGCGAATCATTGAATGCGATCTGACAAACATATTAAGTGCTCTGTTTCATTTTCTTTGTTTTTCATTCTCTCATCTTCTCTTAAGCTTAATTCCTTGTACGCTTAAATTTCATTATATCTAAGAATTAAAGTTTCATTCTCTGTAACATTCTTATTCTCTTATACTAAAAGTTGCAAAAACTATTGAGGAATTTATGGTTTAGGGTTTTGAGAGAGAGAGTCAAGCTGCGTTAGGTTAGAAAGTCTGTATTTATGGAGAAAAACTGTAATAGGTCTAACTTGATTCTGAAATCAAGTTTGTACTATTGAGATAATAGTGAAAATCCAAATGGAGCATGGGAATAGATATATACCGGATTTGATGGAACCACTATAAAAACTTATGTGTTATATCCTTTGTTCTTTCTTTATTTTTATCTTCATTGTGTGCTCAGTTTTTTGTTCATTTGTTAACTTCTTCATCTCACCTTTATTTCCAATAAACCTAAAAATTTCCAAATCCTTGGGGAAAGTGCCATACAATCTGTTCGCCTCCTTCTAAGTTGTATTTCACCTTTTGTTCTATCCATAAATAAAAATTTGATTTTTGTTTGTCATTTCTGCAAAACTAACCTATTGAATTTTTTCTTGATTATTTTTTGGTGAAGCAGCTATGCATGGGGTGCCTCTTATTTGTGAGCCGAATAAAAATGATATCTATGAACTTTCGTCATCCTTGTGCTTGACAAATTCTCAACCTGTTACTACTCAAGTGTCTTCCCATGATTGGCACAAACATTTTGGTCACCCCTTTACCACTATACTTTTGACATATTCTCACCACTACTTCTCTTCCACAAACCTCCAAGATCAATACATCTACCATTTGTAATAGTTGTCAACGGAATAAAAGTCACTGTCTACCATTTGGTATTTCGAGTCTATCGAGTCAAAAACCATTAGATTTAATTTCTACTGACATTTGGGGATCTGCTCCTATTTTCTCTACTAATGGTTTCGACTATTATGTGATCTTTGTTGACCATTTCATGAAATACATTTGGCTCTCTACTCTTAAACAAAAATTTTACTTATACGTTTTATTCCCACAATTGAAAAATCTAGTTGAAAATTACTTCAATACCAAAATCATTTCTTTATATTCTGACGAAGGTGGGGAATATGAAAAATTCAAAAAAATTCCTTTCCTCTCATGGTATTAGTCACAAGCAAATCCCCACACACACCCTGACATAATGGCTTTGCCAAGCATTGCCATCGCAATGCTATCGAAACAAGTCTCACTTTGCTTCACCAACCATCCCTCTCTTTGCATTTCTGGTCTTTTGCTTTTCAAACTACCGTCTACCTGATAAACTGCATGCCAACTCCTATCATAAATCTCTAATCCCCATATGAAGCTCTTTGTATGAGACAAACAAACTATAATAAACTTAGGGACTTCGGATGTCTCTGCTATCCATGGCCTATACCTTACGCTAAACACAAGCTTAACTCACGTTTTAAGCCATGTATTTTTCTCCATTACTCAAATAACTGAAGTGCTTAAAAATATTATGACCCCTCTATGAAGAGACTTTTCATCTTACGCCATGTTCTTTTCAATGAAACAATTTTTTCCTCTCTGTCATGGTTCTCTTCGAGTGCCTCTAACCCAACCTCTAGCTTTTCATGGTTACTACAAACATCCACTCTATCCATACCATCTCATTTTTAAATTTTTTTGAAGGATAGGAAAACTAAATTGATTTTTTTAGATTGTGAAAATTGAAAATTAAAATATTTAAAGAAATAAAATGAAAAATAATTTAATATTTTTAGAAAGAAAAACTTAATATATTTTGTTTTAAAGATATAAAATCTATATTTTATAAAAAAAATTCAAAACCAATGCATTTTGAAATAGAAATGTTAAACGAGTTGGCTTTTTAGAAAGAAAAAATTAATATATTTAGTTTTAACGAGAGAAAAAGTAAATTTAATTTTTTAAAAGGAAAAAACTTAAAATTGATATGCTAAGAGAGATAAATTTTAACATAAGTTGTTTTTTTTTAAAAAAAGAGGGAACTATATGTTTATATATATATGGTTAATATGCATAGAGGGAGAAAACATAAATTACAATAATTTTTTAGATACTATTTAAATGTAAAGAGAGAGAAATGAAGTTAAATTATTAAACTTTTTAGAAAGAGAAAATTAATGTATTTAATTTGTAAAAGAGAATAGTTTAAATTAAATTAAATATTTAAAATAGAGAATTGATAAAAGACATGTATACAATTCTAGTCTTATTTTGTTAACTGGAGGAGACGGTTATTCTTTTATACGCCACCCTTGTAGGTTCCATGAGTAGTAGTGATGACCGGTGAATGTCTAGAAAAATTCTATCGAAACAGTTTTTGTATTGTCCAAGAAGTCTTGATTTTAAACAAAATCATTATAACCTCTCCATTCTTTCTTAAAAATTTTTCCGATATATTAGTTATGTTTTTTTGTTGTTATTTTAGACGATTATGAAATATATAAATATAAATATATGCATATACTGTGAAACTTCAATAATATTATTTGAGACATGTTTGAAAATACAACTCTATCTTTTGGTTGTGCATACACATATCGGTTAACAAGCATGCATTTTGATATAGTCGTTGTTATTTATCCTGGCTTAAGGGCCTTTTTTATGAGCTTAAACAAGTGTTTGGCCTAAAGTGACTCACTTGTTGATATTTATAAAATATTTTTGTACATGTCATGAGATATTTCTATGATTATGACATGCGGTCACTGGCCCAAAGGGGGTCAATGTGCAGAGTAATTTAGGAAACAAGTAAGGAGATCATGTTGGGTGAGTATATGTTAATTTAGAAGGTTAATCCACCCAAAAGGGATAAATTTATTTGAAGTTATTGTCATGTGATTTTATTTTAAAGGACTTTCTACTAACATGTTTGAATAACTTGTCATGTGGTTTAATCTTGAGATATCCATGTCAATCTTAAGTATTGTTGACTATGTTTCATTATGACACCCTATTGGAATCTCAAGGTATTTTGATTGAGATATACATTGATCTCTTGGCCTTTTCAAGGCGAGATTAAGAGCTCTTTAGCATGGTTCATGTTAATAGAGAAATCAAGGACTAATTGACATTGGTGAGGCCACAAGTTGGATGCTAATGTGTTCTTGCACTTCCACATTGGAAATCTGTTCCTGCACTTCCACATTGGAAATATGTGAGTCTAGTTGTTAACACCTATAATTAGTTAACATAATTTTGTGTTAATAATTCTGTAAGACTGTGCCAAGATATTATCTTTAAAACCATAATTATTTTTAAATTGTGGCCATATATTAAACTTTGTTGATAGTTAGAAAGCTATTTTGTTAAAAATAAAAACTTTCCATTTTGTTAAAATAAAAAAGTTTTTCAAAAAAAACAACTGAATGTTGCCAAGTGGGAAATTGTTACACGTCTTCGCTTATGATCGCTTAAATCCCCTCTTCCATTAATAGGTACTTCCAACGCGTTGAAGCATGGCGAGAGTTTTGGACAGCCGTTTAGTTGATATCCTTTTTCTATTTTCCCAAACCAAATTATTGGTATTTTGGTTTAAAAGAGATGAATATGAATCCAAAAGATTAATAAGGTGAATGTGATTTGTTGATCCCAAAGACAACTAAGAAGGGGGGTTTGAATTGGTTGTCCTAAATTGGCTTTTCAAAAATCTAACTCCACCTAAATTCAATAATTAAATCTATGGTCAACTAATGCAATGATAGAGATAAGAGTAAGGAGACAAATCTGTTTTTATAGTGGTTCGGCATTGTGTCTACGTCCACTCTTCCAACCAACCAAGCCAGGGTCTAGCCACTAGCTAATTTTTACTATGATCAAATCAACAACATAAACTCCACTTATCGACTTCTGATCTTCATACCATGAAAAATCCTTTGTCCAACAATGGAAGATAGTTCACACAATAATTCACTCACTCAACACACTTTTACAACTTAAACCATACTTAAAACAATTGAATATTAAGGGCAGAAATTCAAAAGTATAGCAGCAGAATTTTTGTATTCAGAATATAGAACTTGTTGATCAGAATTCAGAGATTTCATTGTTCTTTTCTCTCTGAGAGTTGCTGTTAAAAAGTGCACTCAACTTACTTGAATTTCGAAACTCTTGTTGCTGAAAAATCTGCTCTTTCAAAATTCAAAATCCTGTAGTAAAAACTCCCTAGAGTTACCAGCAACAATTCCACCAACATCCTGAAAAATAGGCTTCAAATCCTCCTTGAATAATGATATTTACCAGCAGTAAATATTTTTCTTTTGAAATTTAAACATTTCTCTAAAATATTCAAAAGTTGGTTGGATTATATCTAGATGATTGTTTTTCCAAAAAATTTAAAAATAGCTCCAGAAAATTAGGCTTATGTTCTGAATTTTTCAGAACAACTAGTCAAATTTACCCATTTATTTCTCCACCAAAATTTCAAAATAAATGTGTCACGAATCATCATATTTGCTGTTCAACTGTAGTATAATAATGTTGAATAAATAAACTCATAAGTCCCTGACCTATAGTGAAGTTATCGAGGTCCAAATACCGATTGAAAACCATAATTTATCCAGAATTTCTGCTATGTAAAATGAATGACCAAGCAAATTTTAATTGAATTTTCTCCACCATTCCAACAAGATAATTGTACTGTAATTACTTGAATTTGAAATTTCATATATTCTCTTTGAAATACAATTTTCGGTATTAAAAGTATTTTACCGTATAGGAAGATATGAACGTCCAAATATGGTCAAATGATCACTGTTTTATACTTAGAAAATTTTCTAAGTGGTAGGATATGAAGTGTTCTCATGTTGGGGCACTTTTGTGTATATTTAGGATCAAGTATAGGTTAAGTGTAGTACCTAAGTTACACTTACCTTATTTACTGGGTTTTCAACAAAAATAAAAAAATCTTGCTTCCATAGCCCAAATAAGTCTTGCTTCCATGACTAGTTCTATGGCTGATTCTATAACTTTTCTTTAATAAAATCTTTTCGGTAAATATAAACTCTGCACACTAAATAAAATTATTAGAACATTATGAGAGATTTTGTTATAATCAAAACTAAGTAAACAACACAACAATTTCCAACATTCTTCCCTTTTTTTATGACAACAAAACCTTAAAAAAATGTTATAAAAGAATTCAATAAAGCACATTTAGATCATTTCTCAAATATATCAAAAAAATAAAGCTCAATTTTGTCCAAATGATAAAATGGCATTCAGCTCTCACTTCAAAATTTTTTCTAAGTTTATGCCTTTATTTATTATCATTTTAAGCATAAGATTTATTATTTGTTCTTTGTGCTCCCCCTCAATGTGTGCAGTCTTCTATTTATGCAGTTTGCAGTACTGTCTTTCATTTATTTTTTGTGTAGAAGTTTAATTTCTTTTGTGCAAAAGTTTGATTTGGCAGAAATTTGATTTGCAGTGCTGTCTTTCTTTTGTTTAACCTTATTCTCCCCCTTTTTGTTATATCAAAAAAAAAATTAACCATAACAAGGGATAGAAGAAAACAGGAAATTTCATTGAAGTCTGACAAAAAAAATATATCATTGAACCATAAAGAAGCCAACCCCTGTTAGAACATTGAAGCTAAAGACAGAAAACAAAGATAGATAAAGGAAATCCTATAAACCAGAAAATCAGAACAAGAAGTATCAAAGTCTATGATGAAATCTTTGATAGCAAATTTAGAACTTCAGTGAGTTTAGATTGAGTGTCTCTGTGTTGTTCTAGACACTTATCAAGCTTCTTTTCAATCCTTTCCTTCCAATCATCATCATCAATCTTAGCATGTTTATTCTTCCTCCTTGAAGATTCACCATGGACGAAAGTGGATCGTGGAGTGTCTTCATTGGTTGATTCAGAAAATAGACAAACAATGCCACCACTTCCTTGAAATTTGCCTTTCCAAAAAGAATTATCCTTAACTTTCCAAACATTGCTATCAGAAATGGTTATTCTCATATGAGAAACCATTGATTCTCCCAAGAAAGATAGTTCTAGGAAAGGATCTCTGAGTGCTAAAAAATCAAATCCTTTGAACTCAAATAGCCTCATGAGTACATTTTCATATGGTTTGCTGCTCTTATTCCTATGAATATGATTGAGAAAGACATTCACCATATCTATGTGTCTGTTCAGCAGCAGAGCAACCAAAATTCTGCCATCCTCTACAGTCACAGTGGTAGAACTTCTATACCTTGGGATGAGGCACATCAAAACAACCTTGTACAAAATTCTAACTAACAAAGGAAAATCTTTCTCATATAAATATCTAATTCCAGAGTTAGAATTTGTATGAAGTAATTTATAAACATCTCTTTTTCTCATGTTTTCAAGAGACTGATCATCTGTCCTTTTAAGTCATAAACAATGAGCAATATCATTCTTTGTAATCTCAACTCAAATACCCAATATTCTTGATATCAAAACATCAAAATTTTCACTATCTAAGTTCTTATAGAAATCAATAATTACCTTTCTTATGCAGTTCCAATTACTGTCACACAAACCAACACCTCCAATCCTCTCAAGAATAGTTTGCATTTCCAAACCCATTTGCTAAAAATAGTTAAAGTCTACGAACCTACAAGAGCCAACTTCGAACATGATTGGACGTGACAGAGTGTAAGGAATTTGGATTCGAAGAGGTTGAAGAAACTGATTTTCTGAGAAGGTTTAATGGGTTTCTTTTGTCGAGTAATGAGCTTGATGTTCAATTGATTGAGAATCAGAATCACAAGAGGGTGTCGAATTTGACCTAGGGTTCTGAGCGTCACGATTGAAACGGAGGTTTGAAGAATCAGAAGTGGAAGATTCAGAACTTGAAGAATCAGAGCTTGAGATGTTTATGTGTGAAGAAAATGGATTCTTTGTAGTTATTCCCATGATTCTTGAAGATTTACGTGTAACCATTTAGGGGTTGAATTTTGGAGATCTTTGTTAGGGCTTTCGAAAAGAGAGAGAGACTGTTAACTGTAGAGGCTCTATGTGGGCTGTCAGCTGAAGTTTCTATGTACCGAATTTTTTTTTTTAAATGAAAAACACACTCCTATTTCATTTCTAATATTTTCAAATCTTTCTTTGTCTAAAGGTTTTGTAAAAATATCGGCAAATTGATTTTGTATCTCTACATATTTCAAAATTATATCTCCATTTAAAATATGATCTTTAATAAAATGGTATCTAATTTCGATATGTTTTGATCTTAAATGATTTATGGGATTTTTGGTAAGACAAATGACACTTGTTTTGTTACATTTTATGACAATATTTTTATAATCTAACCAATAATCTCTAAGTTGTTGTTTTAATCACAAAATTTGAGCACAACAATTTCCTATTGAGACATATTCTGATTCCGCTGTTGATAATACAACTGGATTTTGTTTCTTAAATACCCAACTTATGATTCTGTCACCTAAAAATTGACAAATATCTGAGATACTTTTTCGATCAATTTTGCAACCGGCATAGTCGGCATCCGAATATCCAATTAATTCAAAATTTGAATTCTTTGGATACCATATTTCTAAATTTTTTGTACCGGCTATATACTTAAAAATTTTTTTTTTGGCTTTAAGATGAGATTCTTTAGATTTGTTTTGAAATCTTGTACATAGATATACACTAAATAGGATATCAGGTCTAGAAGCGGTCAAATATAACAATGATCCTATCATGTTTCTATAGAGTTTTTCATTCACATATTTCTCATTTTCATCTAGATCTAATTTAATACAGTTAGATATTTGGGTATTAACATGTTTTGAATTTTCCATACTAAATTTTTTAATTAATTTTTTTGCATACTTTTCTTGACTTATAAATATAACATGAGAAAATTGTTTAATTTGCAATCCAAGAAAAAAATTTAATTCACCCATCATTGACATTTCAAATTCACTGTTCATGATATTGCTAAAATCATCACACAAATGCTCATTTGTAGATCCAAACACAATATCATCAACACATATTTGAATAACAAGAATTTTATCATTAACATGTTTGATAAATAAAATAGTGTCTACATTTCCCTTTTTGAAATTATTTTTTACAAAATATTCACTTAATCTATCATACCATACCCTTTGTGCTTAATTTAGACCATACAATACTTTTTGCAATTTATAGATATAATCTTCCTTATTATGTTCTTCAAAATCGGGTGGTTGACTAATATATATTTTTTCTTTTATGTAACCATTTAAAAATACACTCTTAACATTCTTTTGATATAATTTAAAATTTTTAAAATATGCAAAAGTTAAAAATAGTCGTATTGCCTCTAATCTAGCAACGGGTGCAAAACTTTCATCATAGTCAATTCCTTTCTCTTGTGAATATCCTTTTGCAACTAGTATAGCTTTGTTTCTTACAACATTTCCATTTTCATCCAATTTATTTCGAAAAACCCATTTAGTTCCAATTATTGATTTATCTTTGGGTTTCGGTTCTAAAATCCAAACATTGTTTCTTGTAAATTGATTTAATTCTTCTTACATAACATCTATCCAATTTTTAATTTCTACGGTTTCTTCTATGGTTTTCGGTTCTATGGTAGAAATTAAAGAGAATTGATTTTCAATATTTCTATAACTTGATCTAGTTTTTATTCTTTCACTTACATCTCCCATTATATCATTAGATAAATGACTTGGTAAGAATTTTCAACTTCTAACAATTTTCTCTCTTTATTCATTTTGATCTCTTGTTTTGCATTTTGATTTTTAAGGAGGATTTCATGATCATCTTCCATTTCAATATTTTAAAATTCATTTTTATGAAATTTAACATTTATTGTTTTTTCTACAATTTTAAACTCTTTATTGAAAACTCTATAAGTCTTGCTATTTAAAGAATAACTTAGGAATATTCGTTCAATAGTTTTTTTTTATCAAATTTACCTGTAATATTCATACTATTTTTCAGAATAAAATATGTGCATCCAAATGTATGAAAATAAGAGATATTTGGTTTTCTTTCTTTAAAAATTTCATAGGGGGTTTTGTTTGTCATAGATTTTGTGTAAACTCTATTTATTATATAACATGCTGTAGATACGGTTTCGGTTCAAAAATATTTTTTAACACCACTATCATTTAACATAGTTCTAGTTATTTCTTGAATGGTTCTATTTTTACGTTCAACAACCCCATTTTGTTGTGGTATATAAGGTGCTGAAAAATTTTGATTAATTCCATTTTTATCACAATATTGTATAAAATCTAAATTATCAAATTTTTTTCTATGGTCGATTCTTATACTCACTATTTTTAAATCTTTTTCATTTTGAATTTTCTTTACAAAAATTTTAAAAGATTCAAAAGTTTCACTTTTGTAAACTAAAAATAAAATTCAAATGAATTTAGAAAAATTATCAACAATAATTAGTCCATATTTGTTTCCTCCAAAACTTAGATTCCTAACCGGTCCAAATAAATCTATATGCAACATTTCTAGTGGTATAGTTGTGAAAATGTGATCTTTACTCTTAAATGATATGTGATCTTTACTCTTAAATGATATTTTTACTTGTTTGTTTAAGGAACATGCACTACATGTTATCGGTTTTTTCAATGAAAATTCAGAAATTCCTCTAACTATATTTTCTTTGGACAATTTTTCTAATTGCTTGAAATTTATATGATCTAGTTTTTTATGCCATGTAAACATATCATTGTTAAATGATATCAAGCAATTTTCTTTTAAACTATTTAATATTGTAGAGTCTACTATATAGACATTACCTAATCTTATTCTTTCAAAAATTTGTTCATACGACTCATTATCTAACACTATACATTTATCACTTTTGAATATCACAGATTAACCTAAATCACACACTCAATAAATTATGTATCAATTTATCAATAAAAAACACATTTTTTATTGAGATAGAATTTATACCTACAGTGTCTTTTCCAATAATTTTTTCTTTTTGAATGTCTCCAAACGTCACCAATTCATGGTTTTTTCTTTCGAGTTTCCTGAACAATGAGATATCACCGGTCATATGTTTCGAGCATCCGCTATCAACATACCATTTTTCTTTGATTTTTGCCTTTTGTTTCTATACATAAAAAAACTATCATCTGTTCTTGGGAATCCAAACATATTTGGATCCTTTTGAAGATAAGCTTATATAGAAATTAAATTTGCTTTGATGTGTACTAAGCTTGTTTAAAAAATAACTTCTAGCAAAATAACCAATTTTATGACATATGTAACATGACCCATTATTTTTCTTTTTTGCGTAACTGGATCCATAAGTGAAATAATTTTGCACACTGTCAAATTTGTTATATCTAAATCTAGAATAAAATTTTCTGTAAAAATACTGTTTTTCACCAAATCTTCTATGGGTATTTCCATGGGTGTTTCTATGGATACTTCTGTGTCCATTTCTGTATATCATTCTGTGATATTTTTCTGCAGTTTGAGAAAAGTTTCGTGCATATATTGTGTAGAATGTAAGTTTATTTTTTTGCAGGTTTTGTGTGGTTTGTTGGGCAATTTTTTTAACATGAATTTTGGTTTTCTCAGTAGTCATTTGTAAGTTTCTGTGAGTATTTATTGTAGGTTGAACTAAACTGTTATTTTCTGTTTCTGCAGCTCTAACAAACCTACCATTGTTAGAAGTCGATACTATATCATGATCATGAACATAACCTAAACTTTTCTTAGAAAAATCCATTCTTTGTATGGAAAGTAACTTAATTAATTTTTCATCACTATCATGAAACTTTTGAAATGTATTGTATATTGATTTTGATAGTTCAGCAATTCTATTTTTCAGAATATGTATCTCATTTTTCAGCTCACTATTTTCAGATTTTAAGTTTTCATTTTCAGCTCTAATGATTTCATTTTCAAAATTCAACAAGTTCTTGGTTTGCCTAAACAAATTCTTCTCATTTTCCAATATGTTAACTTTATTTTTCAGTTTTGAAAATATATTTAACATATTATCAGATTCAGCAATGTTTATTGAGTTATCAGAGATCACCTCATTCTTTGCCATAAGACAAAGATTAATCTCCTCTGATACTTCAGAACTTTCATCATCTGAGTTTTCATCTTCTGAATCACTCCATGTCACCATCATGGCTTTGTTTTTCTTTTTTAATGCTTCAATTTGTTTCAGTAGCTCTGGACACTCACATTTGATGTGTCCTTTTTTCTTGCATTCATAACAGATTTTATCATCCTTTTACTCCATTTTTCTACTGTCCTTTCCTACATTGGACTTAAACTTTTGTGAGTTCTGAAAATTTTTATATTTAAAAAACTTTTTACCCCCTTTTTTTAAGGCACGAGAGAGCTTCTTGGCTAGTATGTTGATGTCTTGATCACTACTGTTTTCTTCTGCAGAATTCTCATTTTCTTCAGCCGTAAATGCTATGAACTTTTTCTTATTTTTAGATTTTGCAGTATGAAAAACTTCAGCCTTATAGGACATTAATTTTCCTCTCAATTCATTGAGGGACAGCTTGTTCAAGTCTTGTGCTTCCTCAATAGCAGTCTTCTTGGCATCCCAAGTTCTTGGCAAGACTCGAAAAACCTTTCTCACTTGATCTGAATCTAAAATTCTTTTTTTAAGTGAATCAAGTTCGTTAGTTATTGTAGAGAATCTATTAAACATGTCTTTTACATTTTCTCCTTATTGAAATCGAAACAATTCATATTCTTGCATCAAGAGATTGATTCGAGTCTCTTTGACAGTGCTGGTTCCTTCATGTGTAATGCACAACCTGTCCCAGACTTCCTTTGCTGTTGCACATGAAGAAACTAGATTAAATTCAGTTTGTGAGATTGCACATAAAAGCAAATGTTTAGCACAAGAATTAATAGATATCTTTCTCTTGTCATTCTCTATGATTATGGGCAACTTAACCTCTAAATTTCCAGAAGTAATCACTTCCCAAGTCTCATAATCAGTTGTTTGAATGAATATCTCCATCCTACATTTCCAATGGGAAAAGTTTGCACCATCGAAATATGGTGTCCTATTCACGGCCTGACCATAATTATAGGGAAAATCCATGGATTAAACACTCTAAAGAGATCTCTTTAATAGAGTAGAGAACCAACTCTGATACCAATTGTTGATCCCAAAGACAACCAAGAAGGAGGGGTTGAATTGGTTATTCTAAATTGATTTTTCAAAAATCTAACTCCACCTAGATTCAATAATTAAATTTATGGTCAATCTAATACAATGAAAGAGATAAGAGTAAGAAAACAAATCTGTTTTTATAATGGTTCGGTTTTGTACCTATGTCCACTCTTCCAGTCAACCAAGTCAGGGTCTAGCCACTAACTAGTTTCCACTATGATCGAATGAACAACATACACTCCACTTATCGACTTCTGATTTTCATACCATGAAGAATCCTTTGTCCAACAATGGAAGATAATTCACACAATAATTCACTCACTTAACACACTTTTACAACTTAAACCATGTTTAAAACAAATGAATATTAAGGGGAAAAATTCAGAAGTATAGTAGCAGAATTTTTGTGTTCAAAATACAAAACTTGTTGCTAAGAATTCAGAGATTTCGTTGTTCTTTTCTCTCTGAGAGTTACTGTTGAAAAGTGCTCTCAACTCACTTGAATTTCGAAACTCTTGTTGCTGAAAAATCTGCTCTTTCAAAATTCAAAATCCTATAGTAAAAACTCCCCAAAGTTACCAGCAACAACTCCACCAACATTCTGAAAAATAGACTTCAAATTCTCCTTGAATAATGATATTTACCAGCAGTAAATATTTTTCTTCTGAAATTTAAATATCCCTCTAAGATATTCAAAAGTTGGTTAGATTATATCTAGATGATTACTTTTCCAAAAAAATTGAAAATAACTCTAGGAAATTAGCCTTATGTTCTGAATTTTTCAGAACAACTAGCTAACTTTGTCTATTTATTTCTCCACCAAAATTTCAAGGTAAATGTGCCACGAATCATCATATTTGCTGTTCAATTATAGTATAATAATGTTGAATAAATAAATTCATAAGTTCCTGACTTGTAGTGAAGTTATCGAGGTCCAAATACCAATTGACAACCATAATCTGTCCAAAATTTCTGCTATGTAAAATGAGTAAGCAAGCAACTTCTAGCTGAATTTTCTCCACTATTCCAACAAGATAATTATACTGTAATTACTTGAATTTGAAATTCCATATATTCTCTTTGAAACACAATTTTCGGTATTAAAAGTATTTTACCGTATAGGAAGATATGAACGTCCAAATATGATCAAATGATCACTGTTTTATACTTAGAAAATTTTCTAAGTGGTGGAATATGAAGTGTTCTCATGTTGGGGCATTTTTGTGTATATCTAGAATCAATTATTAGTTAAATGTAGTACCCAATCTACACTTACCTTGTTGGCTGGATTTTCAACAAAAATAAAAAAATCTTACTTTCATGACCCAAATAAGCCTTGCTTCCATGACTAGTTCTATGGCTGGTTCCATAACTTTTTTTTAATAAAATCTTTCCAGTAAATATAAACTCTGCACACTAAAGAAAATTATTAGAATACTATGAGAGATTTTATTATCATCAAAACTAAAGAGATAACACAACAATTTCTAACATAATTAATAGATTCTTGTGCATCTTAATACAACATGATGAGAATGGCCACTTGGAACCTTATAATACAACGTTTGTTTTATTTTATTGTACAATTTTGATACTTTAGACGATGAAATTTGATATAATAGTTGAGTTATTCTTTTGGTGATATTGAGATTATGGGTTCGAAGTGTAAAAATAATTTCTTTACAAAAATACAAGGAGAAGACTGCGTACATAGATGTCTACCCTCTCCTACCCCTACACTAAATCGGAGAACACTTTATGTAACGAGTGAGCCCTTTTATCATTTTAATACTTTAAATTTTACATAATTAAATTTTTGTACATATACGCTCACACTTCCCCTATCCCCGCAATAAGCTGGGGAGCACTTTGTGCACCGGAGGAAGCCTTTTACAATTTTGATATTTTAAATTTTACATAATTAAATTTTTATTTATATTTTCTAAAGAGACATTGCACAAAATGATAGATCATCAAGCTTTTTAATTCATTGAAGAAGGGAAATAGATTTTCAGACTCACCTTTAAGATTAATGGCCAATAGAACCCTCAATTTTCTTGCAATTGTTTTAAATCTGTGTCTTTCTGATTTATCCTGTGCACCAAATAAGACAAAGGAAAGAGAACATTTTAATAAAAATTATACATAACACTCCCTTCACAAACAATATCAACCTGGAAAATATACGACTGATTGACCATAATTTTAATTTTTCCTAAACAATATTTAAAACTTAACTCCTTTTATATTAAAAACTCTTATTTTTAACTTATAACTTAAATGATAAACTATTTAATAATTTTATTTTAAAAAAACTTTTATTTTATATATAGACTATTTGATAAAAAAAAAAATCTTATATAACTTCTAGAATATAGCCTGAAAATTTTGCTAGGATAAGATCCAAAGTTTCCAAAGATTTAAGTTGGTGAAGGAAAGAGATAGCAGCCTCAGAGGACTACTATCATTAAAGAACTCGGGTAGTTTTCCAATAAGTTTAGGATTGTTACTTAATTCAAGAAGTTGTAGATTTGGCAGGTGGAAGATATCTGTAGGAAATTTGCTTTTCAATCCACAACCCCAGAGACTAAGATAGTTGAGAGCAGACAGATTCATCAATGAATTGGGTATAATAGATTTGACAGATACTCCGCCAAGATTAAGATGCCTCAGTTGAGTAAAATTATGAATGAGCCTTTCCGGGCTAGTTGCACTGTGCGAGTTATAATACCCGGAAGAAGTTAGCACAAGGGAGACCAGTTTAGACAAATAAGAGACTTGTGGAGGGATTTCGCCGCTAAAGTTGGAATAAGAGAGGTTGAGATGTATCAAACTGGTGAAACTGCCTAACACGGTGGAATTCGAGAGTTATTGAAGTCATTGAAAGCAAGGTTGAGGCTCTGAAGATGAGCAAGGTGGCAGAGGCTGCAGTTGTGGGAATACATGGTGCCATAAAGCAAGCTACAGCTGAGATCAAGGCCAATTACATGGCCAGTGACTGCATCACAGGCAATCCCATCCCATTGGCAGCAATCAGTCCCCTCCTTCCACGAAACCATCTTTGCATATTTTCTATTACACCATGGTGGTGAGGCACTTAAATCAAACGAAAAGAGTTGTCTGAATTGGAGCAGAGTGCAGCTTTCATCGGAAAGACACAGGAGGCGTAAGGAGGAAGAGGAATTGGCCAAAGCAGAGGAGAAATACACAACAAGAAGGAACATAAAAAAGGAGAAGAGCTTGAGGAACCTCATTATCATCAATTCGTAGATGAGATGGGATTCTGGTGGTGACAAGTGGAATACACAAACACAAAGCCCTTCATAAACCACAAGTCTTTTGAGTAATCAAATGGTAAGTTACACAACCAGTATAGTGTTAAAAGGACTGAAATTAGAATCTCTGTTATTTGTCTGTCAGAAAACCTAGTACTTAATGTGCTTACTTTAAAGTTGAGGAAAACTTTTTTTAGAGAGGGGAAAGTTAAAATCAAAATATTTAAAGAGATAAAATAAAAAAAGAAACTTAAAAGTTTTGGAAATAGAAAATTAATATTAAATAGATAAAATCTATTTTTATAGAAAAATCAAAATCTATGCATTGAGATAAAAATTTTAAATAAATTGGTTTTCTTAGAAAAATTTGATATGTTTAATTTTAATGGAAAAAAATTAAATTTGATTTTTTTAGAGAAAAAAAAAATTAAAATTGATATGCTAAGAGAGATAAATTTTGATATAAGTTTTTTTTTTTTTTTTTTTTGAGGAAGCTATGTGTGATTAATATGGTTAGAGAGAGAAAACATAATTAAAATAACTTTTTAGATAAAAATAAAATAATCTATTTAAATATAAAGAGCGAAAAATAAAATTAAATTAAAAAATATTTTAGAAAGTGAAAATTAATGTATTTAATTTAAAAAAATAATTTAAATTGAATAAAACCAAACTAATGAGTTTAGTTAAAAGCAAATGTAAAGAAGGAAAAAAATAAACCTTGAGGCCTGTCCCGTACCATCGGGTGGACATCAAATCAAGGAGACGAACATGACCTTACACGACCAGGACATGTATGAAGTACTTTAAACTAAGATTATCAAGTCTAAATCAACCGTTGTCTTGATTGTGAAAGGTAAATCCGTCTCAAACAAACTTTGACCGTTCCAATAACATCATAACGTTGTAATTCTTCATACTTAAAATTTCAAATATCATTTACCCAAATTTTGTTCTCTTATATGGCTACCCTTAGTGACTCGTGGTTAGTCAGGTGCATATTTTTATAACAATTTTCTTTTACGATTTTGATATCTTTCAATTATAAACTTTTGATTATGTATTTGAATAATATGAAAAAATATAAAAGAATTATAAGTAATATTGAACTTTTCTCCAATATTGATTGATTTAACTAAAGTTGAGAGGATAATTATCGGGAGATGTTTTATAAAATCAAGTCCAATGTGAGGATATCTATCAGGTCTAATTAGGAAACAGTCATGATATTGGATAGAAGTGAAGCTGAAGCCTTGACCAATCAGACCCAAGCAATGCAAATCTCTTAAGCCAAAAATTGGCCATATTTATTAGCTTAGATAAGTCAAGTCCTCTTTGGTGTTTATTGTAGACAAAGAGTAGACAAAAGTTTCATAGTCATTGAGTGATCATTTAAATATCACATTGATTGTATTTTTTTCCTTGAAAATCAACAAATCGCTTAACTGGGTGGATACAACTTCACCATTAATTGAATGGTAAGGAGTCAAGTGCAACATTATAAGATAACGTACATGACAAGTATATTTATGAGCGACATAAGTAAAATAAGGATGACAGCTTCAAAAACAATGTTGCGTACATAGAATGGAGAGTATTCTAGTCCAAATACGTAGCTATTAGTATATACAAAGATAAAAGAAGTGGTTTTGCCAAACAATATTATAATATCAAGGATTACATATATTTATATTTCCTATCATGAAAATATGTTATATGCTTAGTGAAAATAAATAAATAAAATGAGTAACAAAGTGAAAAAGTTAGAAATTTATTTCTCAAGATTATACCTGATTAGTTGCGACAGTAAAAACATTGAACTTAGGTACAGAATTTTGAATCAAAAACCGTAAAAAGCTTAATCTATTGTGCATTCAGCGAATTAAGCTTAAATTTTATTTCTCTGAAAATTGAAGTCTCATCATCTAACCATAGATGAACTGCAGCCTCTCTTATCCCCCATATCTTCCAAATTGCACCCTCTACTTTTTGGGATTGTCTGAACAAAAGTCCTAGAGTTCAGAAATCTGAAAATGCTTGCCGTATATTGGCAAGGATTGTCTTGAGAGAGAGAGAGAGAGAGAGAGAGAGAAAAATGAAATTACGGTGTAATTTTGTAAGGTGGAAAATTTCCCACCCAAGGAAATTAGTATTCTATTCATGTGAAGATATTTTATTGGCAAGTGATTCATTTACTGGTGCTGGGTAAACCTTAGGAACTTATATTCCGCCCTTTGGTGCACCGGAAAAACTAAAAAAAATAATAAAAAAAGATTCGAATTAGTGGATTTCACTTATGCACTTAAAGCCAAAAAAAAAAAGGAAAAAAAAGGAAAAACTAAGAGGCATTTTGGCAAGCATATCATACGCAACCATCCAAAGCAACAGCAGTAAACAAATGAAGCCCAGGACGTTCAGGCCCAACCTAGTCGCAGATTCGTTGCACCCCTATAAAACCTCTATATTTCTGCTCAACAGGAGACCAAGTACCTGCATGAATCTGCCATACTACCCAACTTCCGGGATTACTCCAATATGTCTTCTCGTCCTGTTTTGATTCACATGGGCCCAAAAGCCCAGCAAAGATATACAAAAGGCCCAGGCCCAATACTTTAAAGTGACAAAAAAACCCTACACTACGCTATCAAGCAGATTCACAGTTCACTCACGTTCCAATGAACTTTGAAGGATTGAGATTTCAATTCAAGCGCATTTTAGCCATGGATTTTTGACGATTTCGGTTCAAAGCCGGTATTTTAAATAGTTAAATCTTACATTTAGGCTTATCCGTACGGTTCATTGAACCGACCGTTACCCTAGGCCACACGCCAGGCCAATTCAGAGGCCGAGGGCCCGAATCCCGGCCCTTTATCACGTCTAGTTGTAGGTACGCCAAGGAGTTTGATGCATGGCAGATCAGGGGAGGCAATAGAATAAATCTCAAAATGTTTTCAGGCAATAGCAGAAAATGTATCAATCTCACCGGTTTAGAAAGATGGAGCATGAGACGGGGACAACCCTCATTTATTCTCTCCCATAACCCTCATTTAGAGGACATCAATCATGTGCACAGGCACATGCCCAAACATAAAACCAGCCATTCTGCGCAAAAGCACTAAATCAGGTACCCATGCGTGGGCAAAAGCTAAATACAGCTTGCAACATTAAACCACTGAGGCAAGAAAACAAAGGAGAAAACTTCTCCAAAATTTCTAAACTCGAATCAATAAATCAGAGGAAACAACCGGGGATAGGAGGTGGGAGGAAAATATGGAAAGCAAAACAAAACCAAACAAGAATATCTACAAAATGTTGGGTAGCTGAGAATCCAATCTCTGTTGCAATTCCTTGATCTTGTCAGACAGCTCAGCCTTCTGCTCCTTGTAGCTCTGTAGCAGGTACTCCTTTCCCTGGATGATTTCCTTAAGTTCTCGCACCTGCAGTCTGAGCATATCAATCCCCTCCAAATCACCTCTTCCCTTCTCTGATGACTCTGAATTGCTCTCACAATCCACATGACCATTCACACGCCCATTCCTTCCTTCTGGTGGCCAGTCTGCGGCTGTTGATGGCTTTTCATTTGTATTCAAATGTTCCACACAATGGTCTGCTATTGTCTTCCTTAGCCTCTGGATTTCTCTCTCACAATCTAAAAGGTCTTTATTTGCAGTATCAAGCTGCAACTGCAAATGGTTAGAGTGGGACGGTTGAGCACTGAGTGAATTCTGCAGCTCCAAAATCTGATCCTGCATCTCCAGTATCATATCATCTCTCCTCTTCAGCTGCTGTCTTAGCTTGTGGATGACTTCTCGCTTGCTAAATATATCAGACCCAGATTCAGAAACACATGGTGAATCTGAGCAGTTTGAGTGATGGAATGGTCTTGGAGGCAGCTCAAGGCGATCAGGTGAGGATGCCCAGACCACACCATTCTCTTTTTCAAAATCAGGTGGTGGAACTGTTACCAAAGGGAGTGACATATTCGGTTCCATCAGCACCTGACTGTTGGGTGGTCGCTTAATTTCAGCTATGCCTTCAGCTCCTGAATAAGGGCCATTCACATGGAAATCCATATTAATTACAAAGGACATAAGGACTAGAAAGAAAAAGCTATTACTAAAAATATATTTGCATGTGTCCACACAGATGGCATGCATCAATGTTCTGGAAAGAAAAGACAATTAAGACACAAAAAAATAGAAAGTGTCAATAGTAAAAACCCGGAATGTAATTGAAGCAGCCATCTACATCTTGGGTGAAAGAATAAACATTTGTATGCAAATGCCGACTTCGTAACTTTTTTCTGCCAGTAGATTCTCCACTTCCTGAATTTCAAACAAATTTTGGTGAGGCAAAAGCAAACAGACAAATGATAACCAGCCAGCATTTTATGCACAGACCTTCCAGACCATTTTGAGAACTCGGTGGTTGCCTCGATTCAAGTGCCTGCTTCAGCTTGTAACCAAAGCGGATTGACAAAGTGCTTAACAAAGCACCTCCAGCTACAAGAATCCAGTTAGGGCCCTCTCGACGAAAATCCTTTGCATTGTTACCCTTATATCCCCCACTGTTTCTTGGTCTCATTTTAGAAGCAGCTGAAATATTGAAGGAGAAAATCTTGCAGCATCTGTTCAAGATCTACATCAGCAATTCACAAGTACAACACCATCTATACAAAAAAGACATAATGTCAAGACCATCAACATTCTATGTTTTATTGACTGCAGAAGCAAGAAAATATAGATGTTCTGGGAAGGGGGACAGAGACAGTTACTAAATCAAAGGAAAGAGAAGAGGGAGTAAATCATCAAGTGACACAACCACATTGTATAATTTTAAGAAAGGTTTCTTTTTTTTTTTTTGGGAGGGGGCTGCGAATATCGATGGTCTTACCATAGGATAGGCAGTTGTGCATTAATTTTTTATTGAACTGAAACAAGCAGCAATCTCATTCTGCTTGTGTGTGTTCTTCTCATTTTGTCGTTAAGGGCAAAAGAATAATAGCCACGGAGTTCAAAACCACTGAGCCCTCATATTTGAATGGTCGTTAAAATTCCGATTCGATATTATATAGTCTTAGAAATTTATAAACACTTAAATTGAAAATTTTTATGAGATCTCGACACGAATTTACAGTTCTTTCTTAAAACCAACTCAGTAGAATTCGAATTTTAATATCCTTGGATGTTCATGAAAAAAGAAATACAAGGTCTAGACACGCATAAAGACTGTATGCCCAAGGATGAGAAAAGGAGCAAAACAAGAATATTAACTATGAAAATTTCAAGGGTTTTTACATCTTTTGTACTAGATCTTAAATCAAATAAATGAATAAATAAAAATAAAACCTCTCAACTAGCTTAGAAAATCAAGTCATAAGCCGTAAAGGGGTCCATTTGGAAAATCACACAGCAATTTTACTCTTTATACTCATAGCTCATGCCAATTGACAGTCATTAAAACGTAATGTGGTCATATAATGACACAGAATGATAAAGCGAGTAGTGCAATTTCACACCAAATACGAGGACTGGAAATAAGATAAGCTTGTTGGAAAATGATTACTATATACAAAGTAAAACAACAAACATTTTATATATATTCCGATGTGAGAGGACAGCAGACGTAAGAATTGAAATGCCACCCGAACAATTAGTTCAATGGGATCAAATTATGTGATTTAATACACACATGTGCACATGGCAAGAAAATACATGCAGACATAAGAAAAACATGCAAAACTAAGAAAGAGATGATCTCCACATTCAACGTATTGAGTATTCACCGCGGATGTGAAGAAAAACTAAATCACCTAATCAGTTGATCCATGGACAACATTAGACCAGTCAGGATGCCCACAGAAGTGTAAAGGTTTCTCATGCAAGTCCTTTTTATGTTCATATTTTCTTTATTCCCCTAATGAAATTTAAACTTGAAGAGAGGTCAGGGATCATTTTCAGGGAAGATTTTTAAGTCAGCAAAATCCTCTCTCAAGGGTGGTTCTATATAACATCTCTGGGTCCTTCTATGATGGATAATCCCCCCCACAACCAAAAAAAAAAAAAAATACACACACTATCCTTTTATATGCCCCAGCAAAATTCAAAAATTTTGTGACCCATAAAAAGCACCGTAGCAAATCCAGTCTCAAGGAGTCCACTAAGTAGTGCTTTTCAATTATAAGACACTACATGTTCAAACAAGTATACTTGCAGATAATAACCAGCTGATATTATTGACATTACAAAATAGAACAGACAATGTCCAGGGAACAGATGCAAAAAACAAAGTTAATCAATGTGACATTCAACATATTAGGTTTTCTTAATCTTCATGCCTTTATGTCTTAAGAATTTTATGCGGAATGAACAGTTTAGCCAGATACCAATTACCAAGTACGCGTATAAGAGGAGTGACAATACGTAATTTCTCTGCTAATCAAGTCTTGGAATATTAATCAATAGAAACCCAAGTTCTACTCAACCACTTTTAAAAATCTTCCCGGACTCTGCATAGTTCTCAATATTCCAGCTATGTGCTATTTCAAGGTAATGAGTCTGGAGTTAGCTCCCATAATCAAGAGGTACATAAAGATGAAAAGTAACAACAAGTTCTAACACTAACATCGATATGCAATTATAGGTACAGAAATCTCAAACCTGGCCAACGAGTTGCATCTTTTAACACAAAGACAGTACGAACAACAAAATGAAATCAAAAGAAGAAGGAAAAAGGAAACATTATACCCAATAGTTAGAATTAGCAAGGTCATCCTATGTTTCCAAATAAAGATTTCAGACATGTTGGATTAGATCATCACCCAATGAACAAGGCACTCCGCCTTCTGAGTGAAAAAGAGAAAAAGGATTTCAACAAGCTACCCTGTAATGCATCCTCAGGAAAATGGGATCAATTCCTGAACTAATTGTTGCAGCAATGGACTACATTAAGTAAGCATAATTAGGAGAAAACTGTTTGTACTGAAATAACTGCGTGGATAGCTTTTATGATCAGATCAGATTATAAAAATGCCTCTGGGCTATGACAACCCAAAAAAAAAAGGAAAAAGAAATTGCATGAAAATGATAGGAAAGAAAATATAGCAAGCCCTCCAATTCACCTACAAGCTGTATAAAATAGCAATTATAAACTACATTATACAAAGTAATACACAAATTTACATACAATTTTCAGAAAAATCAAATCAATCCCTATAACATCAGTTTTCCAAATCAAAAATTCAGAGTTCACATCAAATGTGCAAAATCTAATGCAATTTCCTTTATTTTATTTTATTTTATTTTTTGGGGAATGCCTAGCGGAAATCACCGGTATCGGTTCCTCCATCATTCAACAAAACTAAATCCACAAATACATTAAAGAATCATAAAACAAAATTGTGATACTAGAGCAGTCGGACATGCTAGTTCAACAGAAAATGATCACCCGCAACAACTTTAATCAACAATATACGAGATACATAATGGAAAGGATATTCACCATTGGTCAATACCATATTAAATCAACATTCAAACGCAGGTATAGAAAGAGATAGAGGAAGAAAGTCGCTTAAACTTGCCGTGAAAGTGGACAAGAGACCGAGAGTCAAGGCCTTGATTTGCTGCAGAGATCGTGGAAAATAGGATTATCGATGACCGGAGAGAGACGCTAGAGTCGGTGTTTATGGCGATGGGGGGAGAGAGAGAGATAAGTGAGAAAGTGTGGGATGAGTTTAGGGCTTAGAAGTGTACTACAAAGGGGGGCGAAGGAGACGACGACGTCAGCGGCGGTGGCGGTGGCGTGGCGGGCGGTGGCGGAAAACCCTAGCGGGGGCAGAGACGTTGGGAGTCGTTGGAAACCACCACCATAATATTTGGGGTTTGGGTTTTACTCGTATCACTTATTATTTTAACCATATCCAAAAAGATGGGGAAAAAACAAAACCCCCCAACCGATAAAAACGAGGCAAAGGCCACACGCATAACACCTGATACTGATATGCACGGATATTGGTTTGTTGTGAAAGGACATAAGCCCAATTATATTATGCCATTACCACAGGCAAATCCCGCCGCAACCCACCCAACCCCCCCTTTCTCTCTCCTTATGTCTTTTATTTCTATAAAAGGAAAAGGTTCGATTCTCTCTCTCTCGGACCCATGGTGTAAAGGCCGGAAATATTTGTTGGGGTATGTAGAAAGGGCAACGTGAGTTGTGGTTGTTCATGGCACTCGAATACATTCATTACCAAAATTGGAACTAACATCGTAGCAGAGTTCGCCTTTGGCCAATTAATGTGCCCTTTTCCATTTCACATTCGTTCAAGTTTTACTTGTGCATTTATATCATATTAACTTGTGGGTCCACCCCACTCCAAGTCTAAAATTATAAAATCCATTTATATAGTGGGCTCATTTAGTCAAAGTTATTCACGTCGCATTGCTCACCAAAAAGTTAAAATCAGATTTAATTAAAATTGAGTAATATTTTAATAAAAATACTAATATAAACTATATTTTATGTAAAAAAAAAAATTGTTCACTTTAGCTAAATTTTGTTATACCTACAGTTCTCGTCAATCAATCATTAAAAGTCAAATAAAAAATATAAATCAAACTTACTTTGTATTCTAGTTAATCCTCGTAATCAGCACGTTTGATTCATAGTTCTCGTCAATCAATCCTATTTTTATTTATTTTTTCTTTTTCTTTTTCTTTACTTGCAGGGAAATATTAAATTTCGAATTTAAATGAATTTCATATATAAAACAAATAAAACATTATAATTCAATTCTAAATTTTGAACTATACTAGAATTTATTTATTAATGGTTGTTTCTTTTTTGTATAAATTACAAATTTGTGCATTTTTATGTTACGATTAAATTTCATAATTTTTAAAAAAATTATTTGATTTCAAAATGTAAAATAACAAATACTATAAAATTTTTAGTGTTGGCTCCTTTTCATTAGAAAAATTCAAATTCCACATTCAAATTTTAGCCGACTAATATGCTAATCAACTAATACTGAAATCAGCTCTTTAAAATGAAAA
This sequence comes from Dillenia suffruticosa, assembly GCA_033439265.1. Lineage (NCBI taxonomy): Eukaryota > Viridiplantae > Streptophyta > Magnoliopsida > Dilleniales > Dilleniaceae > Dillenia > Dillenia suffruticosa. The sequence continues at coordinate 10,476,400 of JAVTVX010000019.1, forward strand.
ATGGAAGTCTTTGTCTATAATTTTAACTAGTCTCGTATGAAATTAGGTTTATAAAACATACTAAAACTTAATCTATCAAGAGATCTTTGTTGTTAATTTTATTCTATAAATACATGATTTTGTATCTGTAAATAAATAATAGATGGGGTCTAGATTTACCTTAGTATTGGAAGTACGATTCACTACTACCATGGAAGTGGGAATCATGAGTAGAGAAAATTTTCAACAAGTATGAGGGCATTTTGTTTTGTAGGAGGGAAACTATTCCACAAGGCACGTTCCATATAAACCCTCTATAATCCATTGGGACAGCTTTGACTACAGCCCTAAACCCTTTTTTTTTACTGGATCAATAGATATACAGAGTATTATCAGATTTAATTTAAGAAGAGGTTTTTTAATATAATATTTTTCATTCCTAAATTTCAAATTTAAGATTTGATTAAAAAATTTAATATTTTTACTCACTACTCACTAAATCAATTGTTTATCGATAACCCGTTCTAAGCTTTAGAAGGGTTGAAAGTCACTATCGCTTCCACGGTGGCAAAGAGAGAGTATTTTTCTCTTTTAATTTATGTACTTAATAAATAGAATACATATATATATATATATATATATATATATATACAGCTATTTTCCAAAACACCCAATATTTGGTGTAATCTGTTTTAAAGGATTCAACATTTTAAAAACACCAATTTTCTTCATCTTACTGTATAAATTTTTGGATTCGATTGAAACAGAGTTTTAGAAGATGACGAATCTTCTTTCTCTGATCATGAGGTGAAAATAGAAATTTTACCTGTTTGCTGAGTCAGAATTAGACTCAGGGTGGCTTTAAGGGTTTTGAATAATTCGGGACTCATAGGTCTAGTTTATCTGGAACAGATTCGACCTATTTCTGGATCAAGAATAGCCTGTCATCAGACTAGGCTGCTATTTTAAATGGGTCCTCATTTTGGGCGTTGGCCCTTTTCTATACTTATTCTTCTTCAGTCACCATTTCATACCATGATTTTATAGGTATTGCAGAAAAGATAGATTTTGCAGGGTCTGTTCCAATTTTGGTTTTGCCTTTACCTGTATTTTTTCGTGACATTGTATCTGCACGAAACAAATGAAGATTTTAGAGATTTAAAGAGTAAATTCTAGATTTCTTTTTCAATTGTTTTCTGAAAATCAGAGATTTTTTGTTTATGGATTTAGTTTGCAATTGTTGTTCAATTCTTCAAAAATCAATATTCTGTTTTAAGTGTAATATGTCGAATTATTTTTTCTGTATTAAAAGATTTATTGAATTCTCATGGATAAAAACGACTTTCATTAAATTTAAACTTTTGGTTTTAGGCGGTTCTAAAAATGGCAAGAAGAGTTTTTCATTTTTTATTTTAGATTTAATTCCATTATATTCAACCTTATAAAAGGTAATAAGATTGATAAATGGAGTTTCTAATATCACTGTTTGTCGGATATCAGAAACTAAGACAAAAGTTGTTTGAATCATGAATCTTTCATTTTGGATTTTTGCATCTATTTTGGCAATTATGTTCATTTTGGAACTATTTGCCGCAAATAGTTTTTCACTTATTTTTTCATAAAATCGTTTTGGAATGAGATCTGTTTTTATGCAATTTAAGTCAACTCCAATATCGAATACAGCGACTGTATCAATTTTAAAATTTTCAAATAATACTAGTTTGGTTTTTATAAGGTATTTTCTGGAAGTGGTTTCCTTTAAAACAAATAAAATTTCTTTAGGAAGGGTATTATTGGATTTTTCGAGATGTTGGATGGTCTGAGAATCTAAAAGATTCTCATCCGAATTTTCTTCATCGCTGCTAGAATCAGTAACTACTTTTTTGGCTTTTATGTGAGATAATAAGATTGAAATAGTTTTATAATCTTCCTCTTGCTTGTGCTTTAATTTTTTAAATTCTTTTTTGATTGTTTTTATTTTTTCTTACAATTTTGTGATGGTTGCAGATAATTTTTTATTGAATTTCTTTTTACTTAGTATGGAAATAACATTGTACATACCAATATTAATATGAGGAGTACTAAAAGAGTTTTCAGAGTTTTCAGAATTTTCTTCTAGAGATTGTTTTAGTTGATCCAAACATTTTCTCTGGATTTTCGGATTGTTTATATGTTGAATGACTTCTAGAATTAGGTTTTGTTCTCTGGTTATCATGTTTATACGTTTTGAATCTGAAAAGTTAGAATCAGATTCTGTTTTACTAGAATTGGTTATGGGTTCATCAATTTGAGAATTACTAGTAAAGGTTTCTGAACTGATTGTATCAGTGTCAGAGCTATCTACTAATAAAATTGAGATTTTATTTAGAATTTCTTCATCTAAGTGAAGTTCTCTAATCCTTTTGGATACTCTGCAATATTTGGAAGTATATCCTTTTCTTCCACATTTAAAACATGTTATATCTTTTAATGATTTTGAGGTTGAAGATTTTTCTTCCTTTTTATATTGCTTAGTTTTACGGGATTTCTTAAAAATTTTTTTATAATAATTCTCTTTATATTTCTTATATGGTTTGAATTTCTTGAGATATTCTTTTTTAGAATATTTTTTGGATTGTTTTTTACTGCATTTTCCATTGCAGACTTTATGTTTATAATAAGCTCCGGGAACTTGGGGATTAAAATAAACAGTTAAATAGTAACAATAGAATAATTATGAAAAGTAATTGATAAATAGATGAGAAACCAAGATAAATGATAGAAAAATAAAATAATTAATAATAATAATAATAATAGTAATAAAAAGATAAATAAGATAAGGACCAGGATTAATGGGATCCTTGGACGGTAGAACTGATCGTTAATCGTCACACTCTGAAAATATAGGAAATATAAATATGAGATCCTTGGGCGGCAGGGCCGGCCACTAATCATCACTTTAAACAAATAAATAAATAAAATAGGACTAGAGATTTATGGGCAGCAGAGCCGTCCGCACTCTGGAATAAGAGCTAAGAGAAGAGAAGAGTTAGATAACATGTATGAAATATAAACAATTTATTCATAAAAATAAATGATTACATAAGATAAAGGTAAGACAAAAGACTTACATTTAAATACTTGCGTCTTGATCTTAGTGGAGTTTTACAATAGATTTAGAAGGGGAAAAGAGAGTGAACACTCAAGAAGACTTCATGATGCTCCCAAAACTTCTCCTCCCAAGGTTGTGCTCTCTAATGTTTCAAGATATATAAGTGTCCCCTTCCAAAGAGAATTGTCTTCTGTTATAGAAGTTTTAGGAAGTTCTTGTTTTTATACGGATGAACAGTACATGAATAGTTTTACTGTTATAATACGAGTGAATAGTACCGTATGAACAGTACCGTATGAACAGTACGTATTTATGAATATTGTCAAATAGTACTCGTATGAACAGTATCGTATGAATAGTATTTTTATAGAAAAATTTTTGCGAAATACAGTAAATGATACTAATATTATATAATGTGGTTTTTTTGAGAGAGTTATCAGTTTTGAGATAACTGATTGACCTTTAACAAAGTTTTATCAGTTTTAGGACAACTGATTGGTCACAATTTTATCAATTTGATTGGAGATACCCTTTTGGGTTTTCATTCCATCATGATACCCTGATTTTTTGCATAGGTTGCACTGTTGGGTTTTTAACCAATCGGGCTCAAAGCCAATTTTGCATGGAAAAAATATCACATCCAGCTAAATTCTTTTTTTTTTATTGATTCGTTTTTTTAACGATAACGAATATCAAAAGTGTCTAAGTCATCATTACCTTCCCAGCAAACCTTCAAATCAAGATAAATTTTTATCATATTTTCTTATATTGGGATTATATTCAACCTTGGTATATTATATTTCTTATCCAAAATAGTAAAAGAATACATTCATGGCTATTTTATTTTTATGAAAAAACCCAAATTCATAAATATCCAGTCTGATTTCCCCATTAGTAGAAATTTTTCGATTCTTTGCCCGATATCCTTATTCCATCGGTCAGAGAATCCTTTGACCTCTTTAAAATCCACTATAAACCCTCAGAAGTAGAAAAAAAATTCTTGTCTCTATGTCTTTTCTGTACAAAATTCTATGTACCATGAGTTAGCCAATAGTATTTAGAATCTTAAAATGTACAAAATTCTATATACTTCTATGTCTTTTATTTCTTTTTATGATAGGGTTGGCTGTTTTAAATGGATATTTAATATTATGTTTTTTAGTAGATGTTTCAAGTCATGTGAAAAATAAAATATTTATTTTATTTTTTCTACAAAACTTAAAATGTTTTTCTTGAATTTTAAAAATGTTTTCTCCAAAAGTTTTAAAAAACCAATTTCTCTTTTCTCTATTTTCATAAGAGAAAAATTCATTTTCCAAATAATTTTTGTTTATTTCAAAATCATTTTGGATTTTAGAAATATCATTTTTTATGAAGATATTGAGTTTTGTCAAAATTTTATTCTCATTATATGTTTTATCAAAACTATTTTCTTTTTCTAAAACGTTTAATTCATTTTCTCTGCCAATATTTTCTGTTATAGGTGTTGCAGAAAAGATAGATTTTGTAGGGTCTGTTCTAATTTTGGCTTTGCCTTTACCTGTTTTTTTTCGTAGCATTGTATCTGCACGAAACAAATGAAGATTTTAGAGATTTAAAAAGCAAATTCTTTCATTCTTAGTCTAATAAGCCAGATTCTGATTTTATTGTTTTCGATATCTGCATAGAGAATGTTATGATACGCCCATCGCCTTTCATGTTTTAGCTGTTCTTTTAAGGCTTTGACTTCAGTCTTTAGTCGGTAGATTTTATTCCTCATTTCAGACAATGTGCTTCAATAAGCCATCTGCAAAAGAGGTTATAGCAATTTTATTTATTCTGCAGAAATTCTCTGGTTAGAAAATCAGGTAGAGAATTATTATCACCTTTAATGTATTCAATATCAAAATCAAATATAGATAATATGGCTTGCCATCGTGTAAAAATTTGTTTAGAAGCAATATTTTGGACATTTTTCTGTAAAATTTTCTTTGCAGACTTACAATCAATACGTAATAAAATTTTTTGATTTAATAAATCACTTTGAAATTTTGATATACATAAAACAATTGACAAAATTTTATTTTTTATGGTAGAATAGTTTTTCTGGGTTTGATTCTAGTGTGCAGAAGTGTATTGGATTACTACTTCTTTGTTATCCTGAATTTGTTTTAGGATTTCTCCGTATCCTAAATCACTAGTGTCTGTTTCAACAATTTTAGGGAGGCCAAAATTGGCAATATGAAGATAAGGAATTTCCAATATTTGTTTTTTAATGAGTATGATAGTTTCAGTGTGTTCGTCTGTCCAGGGTTTAGTGTTTTTCTTCAATCTGTTATGAAGAGATTGTGCAATTTTATTGATATTTGAGAAAAAATCTAGGACATAGTTTAAATTTTCTAAAAATCGTTGAAGTTAAGTTTTATCAAGAATTTTGTCTGAAAATTTATTTGCAAACTCTAGAGATTTCTCTATTGGTTTTATGGTTCCACAAGTTATGTGGTGTCCTAAAAATCTTATTTTTGTTTAAAATAAAGATATCTTTTTAGTCGATAAGATTAGACCATTCTTTTTACAAATATAGAAGAATATTTTGAAATTTTTGAAGTGTTGCTCTATTGATAATGAAAATATAAGCATATTATCGATATATACAATACAGAATTCTAAGTATGGATTGAATATATCATTCATAATTTTTAAAAATTTTGAAGGTGAGTTTTTTTAAACCAAATGACATAACATTTCATTCGTATTGCCTAAATGGAACAGTAAACGTCGTTTTATATCTGTCTTTGGGATGAATTTGGATATGCCAAAATCCTGATTTCATATCGAATTTTGAGAATATGGTGACGGAGTTTAGTTTTTGTAATAAATCTTTCTTATTGGGGATTGGATATCGGATCCATTTTAAAGCTTCATTTAGAGGCTTATAGTTTATGACCAATGTTGGGGTTTCTCTTTCTATTTTAGAGGCCTTATTTACATAAAAGTTGCGCAACTCCATGTAGATCGAGATTTTGAAATTAATCTCTTTGATTCAAGGTGTTGAATTTCTTTTTTGTAATATTGTTCTAATTCAGCATTCATCTGAATTAGTCTGACTTTGGTAGGAATATGACGTTTATCAAATCCTTTTTCATATGATAGGTTGACCATATATTGTTTTCTATCCCAGAAGGCATTAGGAAAATCAGAACAGATTTCTTTTTCGATTGTTTTCTAAAAATCAGAGATTTTTTGTTTTATAGATTTAGTTTGCAATTGTTATTCAATCTTTTGGAAATCAATATTCTGTTTTAAGTGTAATATGTCGAATTGTTTTTTCTATATTAAAAAATTAATTGAGTTCTTATGGATAGAAGCGGCTTTTATTAAATTTAAGTTTCTGGTTTTAGGCGGTTCTAAAAATGGAAAGAAGAGTTTTTCGTTTTTGGTCTTAAATTTAATTCCATTATATTCAACCTTATAAGGGGTAATAAGATTGATAAATGAAGTTTCTAATATCACTGTTTGTCAGATATCAGAAACTAAGACAAAAGTTGTTTGAATCATGAATCTTTCATTTTGGATTTTTGCATCCATTTTGACAATTATGTTCATTTTGGAACTATTTACCGCAGATAATTTTTCATTGGTTTTTTATGAAATTGTTTTGGAATGAGATTTGCTTTTATGCAATTTAAGTTAACTCCAGTATCAAATAGAGCGACCGTATCAATTTTAAAACTTTCAGATAATACTAGTGTGATTTTTATAAGGTATTTTCTGAAAGTGATTTCCTTTAGAACAAATAAAATTTCTTCAGTAAGGGTTTTATTGGATTTTTCAAGATGTTGGATGGTCTGAGAATCTAAAGGATTCTCATCCAAATTTTCTTCATCGCTGTTGGAATCAGTAACTACTTTTTTGGCTTTTATGTGAGATAATAAGTTTGAAATGGTTTTAGAATCTTACTCTTGCTTGGGTTTTAATTCTTTTAATTCTTTTAATTCTTTTAATTCTTTTTTGATTGTTTTTATTTTTTCTTGCAATTTTGGGATGGTTGCAGATGATTTTTTATTGAATTTCTTTTTACTTAGTATGAAAGTAACATTGTACGTACCGGTATTAATATGAGGAGTACTAGAAGAGTTTTCAGAACTTCCTTCTAGAGATTATTTTAGTTGATCCAAACATTTTCTCTGGATTTCCGGATTGTTTATATATTGAATAGCTTCCAGAATTAGGTTTTGTTATTTGATTATCATGTTTATACGTTTTGAATCTGAAGAGTCGGAATCAGATTCTGTTTTACTAGAACTGGTTATGAATTCATCAATTTGAGGATTATTAGTAGAGATTTCTGAACTCATCGTATTAGTGTCAGAACTGTCTACTAATAAAATTGAGATTTTATTTAGAATTTTTTCATCTAAGTGAAGTTCTCTAATCCTTTTGGATACTTTGCAATATTTGAAAGTATGTCATTTCTTCCATATTTAAAACATGTTATATCTTTTAATGATTTTGAGGTTGAAGGTTTTTTTTTTTTTGTATTGCTTAATTTTACGGGATTTCTTAAAAGTATAATAATCCTCTTTATATTTTTTATAGAGTTTGAATTTCTTAGGATATTATTTTTTAGAATATTTTTTAGATTGTTTTTTACTCCATTCTCATTACAGGCTTTATATTTATTAAGATCAAATTAATCACAAAATGATTTTAATTTCTTTTTGGTTTTCTTCATTTTCCATTTTAAATATTTTTGAAATTTTAAATTTTGACAGATTTTAAAGTCTTCCTTTTGCGTTAGTATTATACAGTATATAGATTTAATTGTTTGAAATTATAAATTTCAGATCTGATTATATATCGAGTCCTTTAGACACTGGTGGTCCAGGTGAAGTAAGATCTAGGAAGGATAGTAAGGCCGTTAGACATCCCAGTATTCCATAAGTATATATTTAGAAGTCTTTTATTGTTTACTATGTTAAAATTTATTAGGTTAATTTTATTTTTTATTATGCATAGCACATGGAAAAAAAAAAAGAAAAAAAAAATGAAAACTTCAAAATCCAAAACTCATTTAGCATCATTTAATTCTCGGTCCTTTTTTCAACACCTTAAAAAATAACAAAATATTAAAAAGAAATTTTAAAAGTCTTTTCAAGTTCGAAAGCTATTTTTAATCGTACTATAAGACTGCCACCATCACCTGCACATGTGGAAGAAATATAAAATCTGTCAAACACACGAACCAAAACCCCTAAAAAAAATTCTTAAAATTTTAGTTAGATTAATATACGTAACATATATTTGCATGTTATTTTGATTTTGACGAAAATTTTAGGTTGATTGTCAATTTATTACGACTCTCATCTTTTATTCGGGATTGGGATCGGCTATGGTGTAGTTTCTATAAATAAATTTATTTGTTTTTCTTTCTTTTTATTATTATTATTTTTATATTTATTTTTAAATTTTAAATTTATATTTTTTCTCTCTCTTCTATGTTAGTTTCTCGAATGATTAGTCCAAAAAAATTTGAAATTATGACTTTGGTTGTGTATGTAACCTTAAGAGTCAAATCAAGCTACTAGTGAGCACAATGTAAGTGACTTTTAATCAAAAATAATTTGTTAAAAATAAATTAAATTATTAACTAAACAAGATTTAATCGCTTTTAATCAAAAATAATTTGTTAAAAATAAATTAAATTATTAACTAAACAAGATTTAATCGAAACGAAATTAAACTAATCTTTGCTTAGTTAAAGTCAAATCATTTCAACCCTTAATATAAATTCTTATGTAATACTAAAGGTCAATCAGTATAGGACGCAGGGCGCAGGACGTAGTGGGATAAGCTTTACGTCTCTTAATCAAACGTTTAAGTTCGAGTTTTCTTGGGAATAGAAAAAATTACTTTTGGAGACCTCTCCCTCTATAGAAGATTCGACAGTTAAGTCGATCCGGATTAGTTAGAGCGAAACTCTAAATATCGGGATCAGGGACAAAAAAAAAAATTCTTTTGTAACCTAGTGTAGAAGTCCAAACCCATTCTTATTGGGTAAGCCCTCAAAATATTCAAATCAGCCGGATTTGGATGGGTCTATGCTATTTAACATTATGTGCGAGCGGGCTTTCAGTGGGATGAGAATTCCAAATACATTATTCCAAAATGACGGGCCTAATTGGGCCTAACCAAGTCCACGGGCCTAGAAAATGTCGCCATGCCCGGAAAAATGAGGGGTCCGGTCAGGTCTTTCAGAATCCCGAATCCCGAATCCCAAAAAAGAAAGGGGGCGGGGGGAATCTGAAGAAAAAGAAAAAGAAAAAGAAAAAGAAAAAACTAAAGCCAAGAAAGTACCATAAGAGTAAAAATTGGGGGCATGCGAAAGCAATTGTGTAATAACGAAGGCACAATAAATATCGTAATGGTGAGCAGAAAGAGAATGGTCGTTGATTTTCGTCGATAGCTGAATTAGGAATTTGATGCCTTGTATGAATATTCGGATGATAAAAAATTTTTAATTAAGTATTTTTTTAAGATTTAATATTTGAGTTTAAATCAAATTTCTTATATAAACGAATAAATTTTTATGATTTTTACGTTCAAATATAATTAAAAGAAAATGTAGAGTGCGATAAAAAATATGATCAATGTGCAATCCGAGCAAAGTGCGCTCTAAGCATCCCCTTAAAATATAAAATATCTCAGGATAGTATAATTAAAAAATGAACCAAACTATCTCCAATGAAAAAAGAAAAAGAATAAAGTACGGAGGACCGGATCAGCCAAATGAGGATTTAGAACCCAAGCAGCAAAGGTATTTGATGAGAGAGAATTTTGTCATCCAAGTCTAGTTCCTTCCACAGCTATAGCAACGTTAACATATAGATATAAGTGTCGTCATCCTCCACTTGTAAACATCTCCTCTTTATTAATGGAGTGAGAGAGGTCTGTTCTACGTTAGATGAGAACACTTTGCTACTGTTTTTATTTTTATTTTTTAATTTCATTATTTTCATTTTTTTTTTCTTTTTTCATTCTTCGTGCTCCAGAACAATTGCCCGTCCTCCACATTATATCTTTCGCTGTTCATCCTTCTCTCTCTCTCTCTCTCTCTCCCCAAATCCCATCCTTCATTCTTTGGTGAATTAGACCTGATGTGACCTTTTTTTTTACAAAAACAATAACGAAGTAAAGACATATTTAGAGCAGTTGAGAGGACTCTTTTATAATTTATTTTTTTATCCCTATTTATTTTAAAATAGACTTTTTCTTATAATTCTGTAATGGTTTAAAAGTTTCGACATTTTTATAAAATTACCTCCCATTATGCTTTTAAAAACAAAAGTTTATAGAGACCATTCCTTTAAATACTCGTCGCGTTCTAAGATAAGATTTTTTTTTTTTTGCATGTCATTAATCATATAGATAGTCTCCTCTTTATTAACGGAGTAGGGGAGGTCTTTTCTCTACACGTTGGATTACCTTCCCATTCCCGTTGTACTTTTGAAAACAAAATTCTATGGAGACCATTTCTTTGAGTACTCATTGGCTTTTGAGATTAGATTTTCTTTCTCATGTCATTATGCATATAGATAGAGTAGTATGCCATGATCTTGATAATTATGGTATATGTCTCTATGCTCTCTGTCTCTCTCTTTCTCTCTCTATATAATCGGGCAATTGTAATCTCTTTCAGGCAAATGAAAACGTTCAAATGCTCATTGTGAAAGCTATTCCTCTATTGTAAGATTTGTATTTGTTTTTCCCATTTTTAAACATTTATTTTATTCTACATTTATTCTAAACATTTACTTTGTTCGACGTTATTTTGCTACTCTTTATATTTACTTCTAATTCTAATTCTACATGAAAAACGCACCGAAATTACCATTTTCGATTTTCATTTTCCTAAATTAAGATCTACCTGATAACTCATGGTCATCCTTCAAAGCCTGCAAGCACTCCGACTCACTTGTAGGAATCCCATTGCTGGTCAAACTTGGGCTCTTAGGCTGATCACTTTTTTCCTGATCTTGCATCACAAGGCCCTCCACACACGAACCTTTATCGCCATCAGATGTAAAGGTATCTTCAACTTCGGTTATTTCTTGAATTACCACCCCTGAAAAAAAGTAAAAGAATATAAAATATGCTGCAAGCCTATTACAACTAAATTGTGATCAAAGATCTCAAAGGAGGAAAGAATAACAAACCTCTAGAAACATTTTGCTCCTCATCATACTTCAGCAACTTTTCTTCAGCATCCGTATAAACATTTAGCAAACATCATTAAAAAAACCATAAAAAAGGGACGGTTTTAACTGCACACAAATGGATCCAAAAATAGCTTTCGTCGAGGAAGGCTCAAAAAAAAAAAAAAAAAAAAACTGATAAATGAGACTGCAAGCAAATGGCTTACGAAACTAAGCATAATCTAACGGTACATAAGCACATGGACTCAATTAGCATCATCTTTATGTGCTTCTGACAAACTCCCTTCTTTCTTCTTCAATTTGTGTGTATAAACACAAAGGGCAGCTAATTGAATAGATGGATTCATATACATCAATTCCCTCTATGCAATCATCTTCATAACAAGCTTCTTACCAAGGAAATGGCCTTCTTGGAGACCTTAGATTTGGATGTATAAGGTATCTAATAGCTAGGAAAAAAATCTTCTGAAAAATGCCAGAGAAGAATCAAAAATATCAAAAAGATTTGAAATAAACGATGTATGATAAAATACTATAATATTATAATATTGTAAACTTTATAATTATTGAAATATTAAGTAATAAAAATTGAAAATATTTTTGACTGAAAATTTAGATTAGGGTCAAATCGAGGCCTCCTTGGTTGGTTGACCCGGTGTACTTCTTCTAATAATTTTATCATTTTATAATAATAATACTATAGTATCATGCTGAAAAAATATTATAATATTGTAATATAATATTTTTTTATATTGTTATACTATAAAAATATTTTAAAAATACTAAATAAATAATAATGTATGCAAAATAAATGATAATTTTATTATAAAATTTTATGATTATAAAAAAATATTAAAAATATAATACAATGAAAAATTTTTCCTTAATTTTCCAGGTCATGATTTAAAAATATTGACATATTTTTTATTTTCAATTTATCGTTGATCAAATAAATTAATATTTAGTTTGTACATAATTTTTACTTAATTATAAATTAAAGTGTTTGATCAATATAACAAATATTTTAAAAAATATTTAAATCTTTATAATTATTTATCGTAAACAATCATTTATAAATTTGAATCTAAATTAACATTTTAATATATATATTTATAAATAGGCACATCAACCAAATTTAAATTTCGCACCATGCATTCACGTGGTGGACCTTTCCTAGTCCTAAGAAGGTAATCTAATAAGGTAATTTATCCATGTATTGTATAACAAGGGGAGGTATGATATCATATTGAAAAAAAAAAGATAAAAAAAATATATTGTTTGAGCTAGATATGACTTGGATTTCGCAAGTCTGCGTTTGATCTTTTTTGGGCTGGCCAACGTTGGTTTTTTGTTCTTCACATTTTAAGGAAGATTCGGCTGCCATGAGAACTTCTCTAATTTTTATCATTATAAATTGCATCTTTTGTAACTTTTTTTTTATCCTTTTTTTGTTACTAATAACATGTTTTGGTAGAGTTCATTTTCTTTGTTTATTTTTTTTGTTTTTTTTTTAATCTAAGCAGAAACAGAAATTAATTCTTTTTACAATAAATTTAAAAATTGTTTGATATTTTTACTTTTAAAAACTAATTCTATATTCATTTCTATAAATTAATTGTTTGACAGAACTTTTTTTTTTTTCTAAACTCCATTTTTAATGAAATTATCATAAATAGTATACAAATAAAATCTAATTTTTTTCTTCTCATTATCGATAGGTTAAAATTCATATTCTCTTTTTTAAAGATAAAAGATATAAATACTAATAATTAAAATAAAGATAAATTAATTATTTTTCTAAACTAATTAAATTAAATATTTATAAATATAAAATCATTTTTATATAATATAAAAAAACTAAGAAATTAAAAAATAATATAAGTCATATATTTAAAACACTCAAATCATATAAATAGAATAAAACAATATTTATAAATATAATTGGAATTTATGAATATATTTGAAAATTATTAAAAAATATTCAAACCTATTCAAATCATAACATTTATGAAAACATTTTTGACACGAGTATATTTGAAATTTCATATCATTCAAGTGAAAATATAATTAGAATAAAAAATATGATTTCAGAAAAGTTGGAGTACTAAAAAAAAAGAAAGAAAAAGCTCATCTAAAAAACTTTTCCTTTGAAATTATTTTTTTCTATTTTTTTTCAAAAAAAAACCTATTTTTAAGGAGAAAATATTTTCTTCGACACTTCTCCTTATAAAAAGAAGAGAAATTAAAAATTTTCAATTGGACGGAAACGGAAAAATGAAAATGGATACGAAACGATACGAGAAACAACATGTTATAAAAATATAGAAAACGAAAATGTGAAAAATATAAGCAATTTTATACAAATATTAATTATTTTATAAAAATAATAGAATAACTAAATTTTATAATCAAAATTTAAAATGATTAAATATGTAATTATTAATTATAAAATAAATAATATAAAAATTATAATTATAATTAAACATAAAAAATGTGTAAATATAAAAATATAAATATTTTGTGTAAATATTAATTAATTCAGGAGACATGTACTGAAATAACATAAAAAAAAATTTTAAAATAACCCGAGCTGGAAAAAATTTTCCCAAATAACTCAAATTTGTCGCGAGTTAAATCCGCGACCGTATTTGTCTCGGGTTAAACCCGCGACAAAGCCACGCGTCACCTGCAAGTTGGCTGCACGGGGTTCCGTGTCTGCAAGACGTGGAATATGTAACACCAAACTAAAAAAAAAAAAAAAAAAAGGGAAGAGCCAAAACGCAGCGTTTTGGCCCTCCCCAAATTGAATTACGGCTAAAGCCCTAATTCCCCTCTTTTCTCTCTCTCTCTCTCTCTCTCTCTCTCTCTCTCTCCTGACCTTTCATCTTCCCGTGGCTCTCCTCCTTCGGCTGCTGGCCCGCGCCTTCCACGGCTACCGCCGCCGCTATCGTCTTCTTCTCCTTCTCCTTCTTCTTCTTCTTCTTCTTCTTCTTCTTCTTCTTCTTCTTCTTCTTCTTCTTCTTCTTCTTCTTCTTCTTCTTCTTCTTCTTCTTCTTCTCTCCCGCGGCTCATTTCCTCGCAATCTCTCATCGCGATAACCCACTATCGCCCTCTCACCGCCTCGCCGCACATCGCCGCAAACCATGATCGAGCACTGCCTTCCGCCACCGCACGCGACTACAGCGCATTCTGCAGCTCGATCCCCCAGCCCCCTGCAGCGCGAGCCCAGGCTGCGAGCAGAACCCAGCCCGCAGCGCGAGCCCAGGCCGTTAGCAGGACCCAGGCCGCAGGCCCATCAGCAGCAAGCCCACGGGACCACCAGACCCATCGGCCCCTCAGCCGCAGACCCATCACCTGCAGGCCCGCTAGCCCGCAGGCCCATCAGCCAGAGGCCCATCAGCCCGTAGGCCTGCCAGCCTGTAGGCCCACCGGCCATAGGCCATCAGCCCGCTAGCCCGTCAACCCACTGGCCCGCTGACCAGCGAGCCCGCTAGCTGTATCCCACGAGCCCGCGACGGCCCGTGACAGCTCACAAACCTCCACGCAGGTAAATGACTTAGGGTTTTGCTTCTGATCTAAGTGTTTAGATCTAACAAATAAATTTTGTTTTGATAGGAAACCCTACAGACTTTAGAGTGACCGAAGCGACATTCGGACGAGACTCGGCGCTTCGAGAAAACCCTAGGTGAGGAGATTTCGGCTCTAATTGATAAATTGGATGAATCTAGAATTGAATCCAAGATGAAAGGTTTTGTATATGTTTAGAGTGTAAGTGGAATGCGAATAGAATACAATTTCTAAAATGATTATATGTGACTTTGAAAGTTAAGTATAGAATGTTACAGAAATTAAATGATCGGATACGAAAGAAGCGTATTATAGAATCACAAAATCATGTCGAGTGAATTCGAATAGTTTCTTTAGAGTTAAACTTTGGAATATGCATGAAAATATCTGGGTTGTAGGATTGGATTGAAATGAGCCGTAAAGTGGAGGATATTATACATTTTATGTCTTTCGGATAAACCCTAAAGATACTTTAGAAAATGATATTCAATTTTGATGATCTGATTAGGTTGATCTTTTTGGAGACTCGAGGAAGTAGATAAGATTTGATTGGTTTTGAAAATAGGGAGTGACCACCCTCCCTAGAACAGTGAGTGGGACTTTGACATTCGCTATTGATTGAAAATCATGTTTCAAAAATACTTTTAAATGACATATTTCTGCAAATGTCTGATTGTTAGAACTTTTGAATATTTGACGAATGTTTTGTGACATTTGGAGTGTCTAAATTCCTAACTTTATTGATATGCATCAATGAGTTTTAATAATTGAATATTGTGCCACATTTTTAACATATTGATATGCTTTAATGTTTCCACTGCATTGGCACATAGTTTTAAATGGATTTATTTACATATTTGGGCTGTATGCCCGGCCGACTTTATGATATTATGCATTGGGCTGTATGTCCGGCCGACGTTATGATATTATGCATGGGGCTATATGCCCGGCCGACTTGGTGATGGGATGCATAGGGCTACGTGCCCAGCCGATATGATATTGTGATCCGTAGCTACGAAAGACATCTGGTAGAGGCACCCCTTGTGTCCGGATATGCTTCGGCCGGAGGTATCCGCCAGATTGTCGTGTGTATGGGTGTCCCAGGTTGACCCTCATCGGAGAGGATGTTGAGTACGGCTCCGTCTAGCACCAGGCGGGGGCACCATACACGGCCGACTAGTTATATATACATTATTATTATTTGCAGGCTAGTTGGGGTAGCCTGTGGCCAACATTGGGGCAGAGAGCCATTATTTAATACTTGCATTTGGAAAAACCCCCAATGCGCCGTCCTTCGTCGAGGTAGACCATTGCCAGGAATATTTCATTGGTCGGCTCTTCACGAAATTGATGTAAATATTAGATGCATATCTTGCTTTCTGATGTGTGCGTATTATATATGATTTTGAAATAACATGATCGGTTTGCACACTGTGGATATTTTCTTATGCTTTGACACTCCAAGTTCACCCTAGATATTGATAGTATGATGTCAATCCCCTCACTTACTGAGTATCCTTTCATAGATACTCACCACTCACTTTCTTTCCCACAGGATTAGTGTTGGACCAAGGAGATATCACTGGACTTGGGTATGGATATTTTCCATCTCTTCCGCTACGATGATTGGTGATATTATTATATATTGGAGATTTTAGTTTGACCAATGTATTTATATATTTTTTTTGGGATGACTGTATAAATTATGGACATTTAGTCTTGAAACTCTCGTATTGATTTATTTTATTGCATTGAGACATTTGTAAATATTTAAAAATAATTTGGGAATTTATTTTATATATGCGTAGAATTTAAGTTCGTTCAGTGTGGCTGCTACTCATGCTCTAGTTGGGCATGACAGTAGAGGTCTGTTGCTAGAACTGTTAGAAATTTTATAGCTTTGCGTTGTTCTGGATGTTGGATGTGGTATTTGTTGAATTTGGAGAGATCGGGATTGCCAATTGTTTATTTTTACAGGATGAATGTCATATACAGGTGAAATTGTACATGGGAAACCTCCGATTTATGGGGAGGTTCTGCCCGATTTTCTATAAAAAAATACAGCCAGCATCCAGGGGCAACGGACGACTGTTCACGATCTCGGTTCGGGGCGTGACAGTTCGGTTGGTATCAGAGCTCTTGGTTTAGAGCTATGTTTTATAAAATGATTTGAAAACATTCCCAAGTAACTTGGTTTTAAAAGTCCTCAATGCATTTGAGAGTTTCACACAGTCATTTAAAGTCCCATATATGGTTTTCAGCATATGAGATATTTATTTAGGGGGTTAGATACAATCCGTATCTAACCTAGTATGTCATTTTTATTAAATTCTTAAACCCAAGACTTCATTTATTTTAGGAGGTTAGTTGCTATGTAACTAACCCTGATTCTTAAATCTCGACAAACTATAACATTATATTTAATGATAATTTTCCCTTACAGAGTTATGCCGCCTAGACGCGGTAGACGAGCAGGAATGGTGGTTTGATAAATCAAAATAATTATATGTATATCCACCAGACCCGCCCACGATTCAACGGTGAACCCGCGGGCCAATGGGCCGGACCCACCATATCATCGATATATGTGTATTTTTTGAACAGTTAAAGAAAAATAACAATTTGTAAAAAAAACTAATTTCTTATAAATAAAATAAAAAGGAGAAACGAAACAAATAATATCAGATAAACGAACATATATAAATGAATCTAAATATTATTAATATAATATAGAATACAAAGTACATAATATATAACTAACGTCGTCGTCGCCTTTTTGTCTCATAACGTTTAATATTTAAATCTCTCCTAATATCTGTAGTGTCGCCCTGAGACGATAAACCCATATCATGTAATTGTGTGATCTGTGAGGGTCCTACATCACTAAAATGTGGAGGGGAAACATGGTATATCGTGCATGCATCATCTCTTTGAAACTGTGTCTGTCTCTTAACTATACAAATGCCCCTCTGTGGGGGCGTCAGGAGTAGAGAAATGAGAGAACTCAAATACTGGTGTGTAGAAAGAAAAGGAGTCCTCAAACATATTCGAAGGTCGTACGACGTCCTCTGGATACTGAGATGGAAATGGTGCCATATCATGAGACGATGGCCTCGGACGTAGTCGCACTCGGCTTCGTCGAGGTCGATGCTCCTTGTCACCTCCCTCAGCATCACCTCTAGGATGTCTAGGTCTCATGAGATATGCCATGTCATCATTCAAAACTGACATGACTATATCCGCCATTCCACGGATATGAATATCCTCAGAGTCTTCTCGAATCTGATGTAGTGAATCACGCTATAAAGATCTCGATACATGTTAGTTAAAGAAAAAAAATAAATGAAATAAATAGAAAAATTAAATTATACACTTACTACATATCCCAAACAAGCTCTATGCCGACTAATAAATATACGAGAGATGGTGCGGTACCATGCGGTGTAAGAATGATGGACAGTGGGTCCAACTGACGTGTCAATAGGGACTAGATGATCGTATCGGTGAGTCCAAATCTTGATGTAGCTGGCATGCTTGACTGACCAATCTATCTCCTGTGAACCACTTGAGCTAATCTCGTGCAATCGATTTTTAGTATCACAGTGATCCGGAATGATCTGAAATCCTCCATACTGACGGATCACTTGATCTGAAAAGTACCACTCCATAATAGAAAAATAGATAAGCGGTACACGAGCCAGCCACATGTCACTTCCCTCATGACAATAATCGGGGAGGGAAGATGACACGTCCTCAGTGTAAGGCTGTCACACGACGTCATCGCTTACCAGTCTATCTAATGCCATCCTATACACGGTCACGACGTCTGTAGAAAGGGAAGTGACATCAAAATCCGTCCTCCACCTAAAAGCTAATGGCCCATCCCCCTTTACATATAAAGATCGCTTAATAAGAGTTATACATGAGAATCTTTCCCATGCCCAAATCTGTAAAAGAATCAGAGCCCCACAAATCTCATGCGAGTCTGTGTGCGATACTATACAAAGCTGTCTGTACAAGTAAGCCAAGCATGCAAAACCCCAACTACCATGACTAGAGTAATCTAAATCCTCTAATACTAATAAATGCTATAAATGTACATAATAACCACTCTTATCAGAAAATAAAACACCCCCAATTAATAGTAATATATACCCCCGTATCTATCACAAAATATGATCATAATCTGCATCGTGGGGCAAGTCACCAATGAAATCTGACAACCATGGTATACTCAATGAATAGACCTTAAAAACTGAGCGAGGAGGGATAACACCTAATAATCTCTACATCTTGTATGGTAACTGTAAGCTTACCGTGGCGCATATGAAATGTGTATGTCTCCTATCTCCATCTCTCCACTAGAGCCGTGATGAGATGCCAATCCAACTGAATAAAATGAAGTCGAGTGACCCCTAAAAAGCCCGATGCCTGTAGGAGAGGAACTACTCTCTCGTCAATATGGCCATGCCCTAAACGTCGTAATACTACCTCACGTCTACGGCAGACAAGTCAGTTAGTATCATCTCCCTCCCAAACTCTAGTAGAGCGGTACTCTCGCTGCAAGCGTAAAAGACTCGGATCAGTAGATTCGGGATCCATCTGAAATGTAAAAGAAGTATAATAATTAGCATATATATATATAAATGTACAATTAGAATTAATAATACATCACCACATTATCGAATGCACAAAAAGAAAAGAAGATATTCACACAAATATGTTATGAATTGCATAATAACAAAAATACAGCAACATGTTTAAGTTTTCAAAATATAGTATACATTAAAAAGTACAACAATTAGAAAATGATACAAATACAAGAAAATATCATTAATTTGTTGTTAGACAATATCTTCGATCGTAGCCCTCTCGACCACAAAGTCCGCACCTCAATCGTCTCGGGCATCTCCTCCTATTATGACCCTCAACATTATAACTACCACATGATGTCCGTGTTGATGATTCTCGAAAATCCATCTCGTTGTGATATCGAGATCATTTAGGTTTTCCTTTCTGACGTCTTAAGGATACATCGGGAATGATTGTAGGGTACGAATCAATGGGCTATGCCAAATGGTCACCAACGGGGAAAAAATTTCGCTCGTATACCTTAGTTGATGTTCCCATGTATACCATTTTCCGACGATCAAATGCACATCAACCATCGTCTGTGTTAATGCAGCAATTGCATGAGAGCAAAGAATTTTATAAGTTTGCCATTTCCCACATGTCCAATGCTCTTCCCTTACATTAACAATGTGTTTATTGCCTCCCTTGTACCCATACCGTGTCTGTCTATTCCCAGTTTCAACCTTGAAGATCCCATGCTCTCTACTGAAAGAAACAACGGTATGAAGATTAGCCATATTCATCCATCTTCTTAGCATGACGAACGCATATTTAGTGTACAGCTCTCCTCTTCCAATTCCCGCATTCGCCTCACCCAAACGAGTCTGAAAATAATTAACGGAATTATAAAAAGTTTTAAGTATCAAAGAAGAAACTGACATATTTCTTGCCCCCTTTAACACGACATTAAAACTTTCACTGATATTTGTGGTCATATATCCAAAATGAACACCACTATTATGAGAAAGAGTCCATTGTTCGGGAAGAATAGTTGCAAAATAATTAGGAGCGTCTTCTTTGATCTCATTCGTCTTCGCCATATATAAGTCAAATTTCCTCCGTTGTGGTTGCAACGCGGAAATCGTAGCAACTCTTTTACAAGCTTGACTTTTGTAGTGCATGTTGAAGTTACTAGCGACATGGCGCATGCAAAATCGCCACATAGCATTGGGAGGTGACCATCCAAACTCTGGACGAACAACTGTTGCTCTTATCCCTTCATGTCGATCTGAAATTAAACAAATCGGACCTTCCCTATCTCGAACAACATACTCTCGCGCACACCTCAAAAAACATGACCAAGAAGCGAGTGACTCTCCATCTATCAATCTGAATGCCAATGGGATAATATGATTCGCTCCATCCATACTGCATGCAATCAACAATTTGTGATTATATTTCCCGTAAAGGTGAGTCCCATCTATACTTATCAATGGTTTACAACTCTTAAAAGCCAAGATACTCAGACCAAATGCCCAAAATAAAGCCTCAAAAACCTATTCTCCTCTGGCATTAGGTGGACCCAACTTCCAATTTACTTGTGTCCCCGGATTTTTTTGCATTATTGCATTTAATAACTGAGGTAGTTGTTTGTAAGATGCATCCCAATCCCCGTAGACCATCTCTATATCTCTTCTCTTTACTGCCCAAATCCTTTTACGAGAAACTACATATGTCGTTCTCTCGGTCATAACAGTTTAAAGAAAATAAACTTTTACACTGGGATATTCTCTCACATAATTAAGCAAATGCCTAGCCATCAAATTTGAATCCAACTACTTATGATCCTGCATCAACCCAGCATTCACACATGTGTGGGGTCCCTCAACCTTTGTAATCACAAATGCACCAAGTAACCGTGTTTTATAAGCACGCAACCTCCATCTACAACCTTCTTCCCTTTGCGTACAAATTGCTGTCCAAAGTTCAGGGGTTGATTTATCAACCCAAAATTGATAGTAGTGTTCAACATGATGCATTTTAACAACATGAATAAGCTGCTCTTTCGACTCAAATCTCATACCCTTTTTCAATTTGTCACTGAAACTCCAACTATCGGATGTCAATCTGTGTTATTCCTCAAATGTCATATAACCATCACCACCTGGTGCGATCGTCATGAATGGAATGGATTCGTCTACTCCACCGCCCCCATATCTCCGACCACCACCAATGTTTACAGACACTGACGAAGAGCCGACCATTAACTGGTTTGCACCACCGCCACTACTTTTGGTGCCAATTTCATCATCTTCCTCTTCATCTTCATTATATTCTTCTGCCTCTTCTTCCGCAATTTCCTCCTCATCAACATCATTATCTATGTCTGCAAAGGCAACATCCACTCGAGATTCGATATGTGGATAATCTTCCATGTAATCACAATCTTGTACCATAGAATTTCCACCATCATATGATTTTACGTACAACATAATAGTCCCACCCACTCCCCTAGTCATCGTAAATTCTATTAAATTCAAAATATCGTCATCATCACTTATCGGAACCAATTCAAACTGTACATTACTAGCTCCCATATACGACACGGGAAACGGATGAAAAATCTCTACATGTTGTCTCAATAGATTTATTCGAACACCCTTATATACTACTTTCAGCAACTCATTTAAATTATAATTTTTCAGCACCCTGATCAACTTTGTTGGACTACAGTCATAACGGACTCTATCGTCTCCCGTCATAATTTCACCATTGTTGTAACATAACAGATTTATTCGAATACCCTTGCATACTACCTTCAACAAACATACAAAAAAATTTAACAATTTAAAATTAAATCAATTAATAAAACAATAAATATTATATTCATTAAAAATTTATATTACTAAAAAAAATTTTTTACAATATTATCTTATATTATAATAAACATTTAAACTAAATTAAAACCCTAAACTCAGTTTATATTTATAATACTAATTTTAATAATGGAATGATAAAAATAAATTAACAATTTCATAAAAATACTAATTTTAATAATTTTAATATTTAGAATTAAATTACTAAATATTAACTAAAATCATTTATTAAATAATTTTATAATAAAATATTTAAATTATTAATAAAAAATGTTACATATTTTTAATATTTACTAATACTTTTATATTAAACTAAAAGTATAAATATATTATACCATTTACATGTTAATACATTTTAAATTTAAATATAATCGTTTAATTTAAAATATTTTAATGTAAATATTTTTAGACATCAACACTAATATTTAGTCTAAGTTTTAAATTTATTTAAGTAATTAAAATATGGTCACTTAAAAATATTTAAATATAGTCATTTATTTTAAAATATTTTAAAAGTATTTTAAAAGTATTTTCAAATATTTAATTTATTAATTTAATTTATAATTTATAAATATTTAATTTATAATATTTTAAAAGTATTAATATAGTCATTTATTTTAAAATATTTTAATTTAATTTATAATATTTTAATATAAATATAGTCATTTCAAATAATTTAAACTACAAAATTTATAATAATTAATAGTTTAATATAACTATTACTATTTTTTATTTAAAAATACCAATAAAAATACAATTACTACTAAATTATTGTCATTAAATTTAAATTTAATCTATCTCAAATTTTATCTTTACAATAATATTATTTATTAAATTAAATTTAATCTATATACAATAAAATTTAAATTGAATCTCTATATTTAATCAACTAATTTCATATTAATTTAGATTAATTACATATTTAATATTTATTAAATTAATTAATCACACTAAAACCTAATTAATAACGTCATTAATTAAAAATTAACAATAAATTTCATACAAATCTATTGAGTATAAAATATCAATTTCATTCACAAATACACATACTTATAAAATTATGCACCTAAAATAATTTAAATTGAGATAAGAAAAATTTTATACCTTTGGATTTTTTGAAAAAAATATTGTATAATCTTGAATGTTCCAGTAATTTCAGCAGTTTCGGCAGCTTTCTTTTCTCCTCTGAATGGTTAGATCTAGGGAAAATTGTGTGGATAATGATAGATGGATTAGGGTTCTTCGTCTGCAGGAGAGGAGAGGAGAGAAAGAGAGAGCGGAGAGTCGGAATGCAAAAGGGGAGTGGCAAAGGGGAGGGGGCATTGTCTTCAAACCCGGTATGCCACGTATACGGTAATATTACCGTGTCTTCAAGACACGAAAAGCCACGTGCCACGTCGGCCAGGCTTTCCGCGTCTACGCGGAATCCCGTTCATCCAACCAGCAAGTGACGCGTGGCTTTGTCATGGGTTTAACTCGCGACAAATACAGTCGCGGATTTAAGCCGCGACAAATTCGGGTTATTTGAGGAAAATTTTTTCCGCTCGGGTTATTTTAAATTTTTTTTTATGTTATTTCGGTACATGTCTCTTAATTCAGTGTATTGGAATGTTTTGGAAACGGAAAATGTTTTCGAAACAGAAAAACGTTAATATTGAGAAGTTTCCGTGTATAATAGATGAGCACTAAGCTAATTTTTATTAACTTTTTTTTTAGTTTTTCTTAAGAAAAATATTAAAATATTCTCAACTTAGAGTTGAATATAAATAAATCTTAATTTTTTTTTAAAAAAAAATATAAAAATCTATCTTTAACTATAAAAATGCTTAAAATTAGTATTTCCGAATCATGATTCATTTATTTTTACAGTTAAAACAAAAAAATTAAAAATTTTTATTTTTTGTTTAAAAATATTTGATATATATTTTTCTCAAATTTGAAGAAAATTGAGATAGTAAGAAAGAGAAGGAAGAAACTTCTCGATCTGTCTTATTCTCTCTCTCTCTTCGTTTTTCTCTCCCTCATTCTTCTTTCCACAAAGACATTGTCTCTCCCATCAGCCTTTGCTAGCACTCTCCCTCTCTCAATCCATTTCTCTCTCTACATCTCTTTATCTCTGCATCTCTCTTAAAATTAGTCAATAATGGTGGTAGTGGATTGTGGTGGTTGAGTTTTCTCCATTTTCACCCGTGAAGTGCATCCCTCACTATTTTTTCTTTTCATTTTTCTTGAATTTTCTCACAAATCAAACCCTCAATAGCAGTCTTATATCATAGCAAATCCATATGCCTCATGAGTTCCATCCAAATCACACCGAAAGATCATCATCGTTGCACCACTACCACTCATCATCACGGTAGAGGCCAAACTCTAAATTGACATTCAATTTGACGCATTTCAGTCATTAAATCTTATTTGGAGTATTGAATTATCATTTCAACTTTCAGTAGCACTCATTTTATGTATTGGTCTTAATTTCTCCTTTGACCGCCATTAACGAGAAGGTCGAAACTTTGAAATTAATGACGAAACTTAATTGAAATTCCCAATCCATTGCTTCACTAATTTTAAGCTTGAATATAAGTTTTTTCCCCTCTTTCTCCATTAAATATCACCTTCCTCTCCCACTTAGTAACCTCCACTCACCATTATAGTCTTCACGAAATTGTGAAGCTCTTTCTTCTTTGATTCAAGCTTATTTCTAACTAAAACTTTTGATTGAAAACTATAAAATTATCTTCTCAACTTTAGAATCTATCTCTCATCTTTATTTTTTTCATCTCTAAAAAGATGCACTTTCTAAAAGGAAGAAAAATGAATTGAGAACCAGTTACATTCATTCACTTCACTTGTTGTACAATATATAGGCCACAGGGAAATATACTCACGTAGGAACATTTACAATACAAAAGTAAAATTCATTTAAATTTAAATTTGAAATTAATAGATAATGGGTGGTTAACTATGTAACACCGACATCTCGGTGTACTCACTATTGTATTTCTTTTCATTTTATATATACTATTACTCATATTTCAATGTAGAAAATTCACTAAGAAATTTTTTCGTCAAAACCGTTCAAAAAATTTCGATCCAAATCATTGGGAATTCAAAAATTTCCAAAATGACAACTGATAGTCCAATAATAATGAAGATGACTCTAGAATACATAGGAACCTCAAATTTGGGTAGATTTTACTTCATAGAGTTAAATTGCAAATTTTTCAGAAAATCACCGGTAAAATCCCAGCCGGGTCGAATATGTCTCGAAAAGACTAAACGATCATGTTTTGACGTGAGATAAATTAAATTAGACCTAATACGAGATTTTGGGTCTAACTAAAAATTATAAAAGTTTTCAGGATCAAAATGTAATTTTTATAAAAGTCAAGAGACTCATTTGAAATTAATAAAAAATAGAAGTATTTGGCAAATGACTCCCTTCCCCAAAACTGTGAACAACCAAGAGAGAAATGAGTGGGAAGTGAGAGAAACCGTGGGAGAGAAGAGAGAGAAGAAATTTGATTTTTTTTGGGTTTTTTAGAAGTTAATTCAAGGGTGGGGATTGAATTGAAGTTAGATGAATCAATTTAGACTATTGGATTGAGTTAGTGGGAGACAAAGCACTATTCATTGAGTTAAATGCATGTGTTTTCTTGAGAACAAACCAATGGTGAGGATTTGATTTGAAATTGGACAAAAATTGTAAACCCTTAGATCTTGGTGGTTGGGAGACATGTAATTAATGAATGAGTGGAGTGGTAGAGTGAAAAAATAGGTTTGTTGTGTAAGAAAAAGAGAGAAAGATGTGGGAGAGAGAAAGAGTATTGCTGTGACAAAATAATTCAATGGCTAAGGATAAATGTTGAAAATGTGAATGGTTAGGATTAAAAGGGAGCAATTCAAGCAAGCTAAACACATAGCTTTCTTCTTCCAACCTCTTGCAACGTCCAAGCCAAAAGAAACAATAACTCTCTCCATTTTTCCTCTCCAAACCGTGAGCTCCATGATAGGGGAACTTGAAATTTTTCTATAACACCACCCCAATATTTTTACATAAATTAATTTCTCACAAACCCAACTACAACATATCCAAAAATTGGAGCAAAATGAGGAGTTTTACATGGTAAAGAACAAGAGGGAACCGTAAGCTACATTCTTGAAGAAAGATTTGATTTCTTCAAACATTCTTTGTAATTTTTGTGTAGATTCATCCCACTCAAATGCTAATATAACATACTTTGATTTAGAGACAAGAGGAGACACCTAGCTTGGTGATCAAGGGGAGGCCGAGAGCTAAAAGCAAGGAGGAGAGAATGAAATTGTGAACGGAGGTTTTGGTAGGGCTTGAAATATCCAAATTGAGGTAAGAAAAATTCTGCACTTGCTGAAATTGAAAAAGTCTTGTATGAATGTGTTAATGTGATATTTTTAACATGTTTTTATAACCTAGAGTCTAAGAGGAACCTAAATGAACCATGAGAAATGTGAGCAGAAAAATTCAAACTTGTGTGGCCTAGAATTGGGATGAAAACACTATATTTGGTGAGCTGAATTTTCCTGTATTGTTGCAAATTATGTGTGCAAAATTTTAATGCAAAAGTGATGGAAATGTATGTGTGATTGTTGATATAATTGATGTGTGAAATATGTACATAAATTTAGTTGTGTTTGGATAAGAATTTGGAGGAGAGAAAGGTGTTTTAGTGAGCTGAAAATTGTCCTACATTTTGTGAATCATGTGTATTGAATTCTAGTGCAAAAGTGCTCAATATTTGTGTATGATTGTGATTTAAAATGATGGAAAAAGGTGTGTTAGTGAGTTGAGAATCTGTTATTCATTTTGTAAATTTTGTGTATAGGATTTTGAATGAGAATTATGAGTATGTAAATGTGCAGAAATTTTGGTAAGGTGGAAAATGTGTGTATGTGCATTTGGAGGCCAAGGGATACAGTATAATATGTGCAGAATTTTTAAACAAGTGGTGATGAATGTGCGTGTGCATATATAATTTATATATGTGTGCTAAAATGTTGTGATAAAATGTGTATATTTAATGATTTTAGAATGTGAGATCTTATGAAGGAGTGATGAATTCAATTGATAGGTAAATATGCAGAATTTTAATGGATGAATTGTGCGATGTGCAATGTGAATGTGGACAATTTTGTGCATAAAGGATGTGAGATTTTGAGCATACTAAATTATGAAATTTTATGGATTGTTTGGGTATACAAAGAGATAGATAGTGGGAGTGATGGTTTTGGTGGTTTAAAATGGCATTATTTTGTTAGAAAGGTATGAGAAACATTGTGTGCCTTTGAAAATGAGCATTTGAGATATTGAAAAATTTATATATATTATGTGTTGCATTGTAGTGACACGTTTGGTGACCGAACGACAAGAGCACATTTATTATACATTGTGGTGCATTTAGGGAGTGACATATCCTCTCATATATTGTGAGTGAGATTTTGATACTATATTCTTGATTGGACAAAAATACATGTTTTATAGCGTTTCAAAATGACATATTTTATGACATATGTGAAAGTATAAGATTTGGTTTATATTTTATAAATACTTCTCTTTGTGATCATTGTAATATCTCAAATAATTGATTCAAACGATATGCACCCATAAACTGTGTTGAAATGATATCGTGTCACTCTTTGAAAACTTGATATGATTTATATGTTTCCATTGCATTGACACACGGATTTGAAATTGTTTAATTAAAATGTGTGGGCCGGATGCCTACTTATGATGTGATGATATAATGATGTGATGATGTCCTTAGTGGATTTGATGTAATAATATCCTTGATGGACTACCATAGCTACGAAGGGCATTTGTAGAGGTACTCATTGTGTCCAGATACACTTATGCAGGAGGTATCCCCAAATATCATATGTATAGTTGTGGCTGGTCGAACCAAATCAGGGAGGATATGTGTGACATTACTGTCTAGCACCGGGTGGGATTTTATACATGGTTGATTATGTATGTGTGCGAAAACACGAGCTAGCCCTTGGTGAGACTTGTGGCCAACATTGGGGTAGAGAGCTAAATATTTTTTTATATATATATATTCTTGCATATAAACTCCAATGCGCCTGTCATTGGTTGTGGTAGACTTTTGCCAGGGATATTTTATTGGCAAGTTTTAAATGATTTTTGAAATGTAAAGCGATGCATATGTTGATATTATGATGTATGATACATGATTACATGATTGATAGAAATGCAATACTCGATTTATAATATCATCATGTTTTAAAATGTATTTTGACACTCCGTACTCACACCTTCTATTGATAACATAATGTCGATCTCCTCATTCACTGAGTATCTTCTCTTAATACTTACCCTCACATTTCCATGATGACAGATATAAATTTGGTAGGGAGACATGTCAAGAGACTTTCGACACATTTGACATACCTTTGGAGACAACGAGTGTCGGGTATGGTATCAACCATTCTTCCGTGATAAAATTGGATAATGTATATATTTGAAATCTATAGAATGACAAATGTATATTTTTTGGGATGACTGTAATTATGTTATTGTAAATATAAATTGAAACTTTTGAAATTATTGTATATTCATGCATTGAGACACAATGTTGCATTTTAAATTCCTTTTACTTGGAAAATTATATTTTGAGAAAAATCAAGTTTTAACAAGGTGAAGATGAATGTCTTGCGTTGTCTCGGTATATGAAGAGATGCTGCCTGTATGCTGAGATAGTACAACGGTTGTTGCGTGCTCGATTCAAAAGACGAGACGTGATAAACTCATAATCCCCACTTCCCCTAATATCTCCCCATTACACTATGTGATTTATCATCTTTTCAATTTGGGAGAATTGATTGATAACTCTTTTTACAAAGAACACATATACTTGGAGAGAATTTGAATTTTGAATAAAACACTGATATCAAATGAGGGTTTAGGAAAAATTTCGAGTATAAAATTTTTCTGTGTCATTTTAATCACTGAATTTAGGATTGTAGTGTTAGAATATAACAGTGATAACTCGTTTGGCGTACTTATCATCCCAACTGCGAGATTGTCGAGAAAGGTATCGTGATTCTCAAATTGTCTACGTTTATTTACTGAGATATACCCGAAAATATAATCTTTTAATTTTTTCGAAGAATCACCATGCTTCCACTTATGTCTATTAAATTTGTTGGATTTATTAAAATAATTTTTGAAATTTTTTGAGTACAAAATGTAGGGTAAAAAATTTAGAATTCGAATTACAGATAAGTTTCGTGAATTCAATTATATCATGATATTTCTATAAATTGTAGATCACAAAAATAGTTTTTTCATAATTTTTGAAACACGTTTAGACCATAAAATATAAAATCGAAGGTTTCAGCTCTTAATGGTGTCCGAAACTTAAATCTTATATTTGTCAACTTAGAGAACAAATTGATCTATGAAATTGGTATAGATGTCTTTCTCATGGTTTGATCCACAGTTTGATATAAATATTGTGTATTGCTATCACGAAAATTAAGTATTTCAATATGGCTACGAAGGGCAAAATTTTGGATGCACGATTCGTCGAAATTATGGTTTGAATCTTCCAAAAATCGAGTTGAAGATGACTTGGGAAAATCCAATTTTATTTTTCAGATGAAATCACCGTCAAAAAGTGACCAGAAATGAGTTTTCCGATAGCCGAGTTGATGACCTGGTTGCAGACCCGTCGGGCAAGAAAGAACCAGCTGAAACCCACAGGGGTGTGAGCAATACGCGCGTAGAGGAGTGTGAACAAAGCGGGTAAAGATGCGTGAATTTCACACGCACTGAAGCATGTGAACAACGTCGGACGATCCAGGTTAGTTCTTACCCAGATCTGTGTCCAACCCACATCCCAACACGTTCTGTGAACCAAACGATGCAGGCCAAGCGCATGAGCACACGTAGAGGATGTGTCGTGCGTTTGGTGTGTGTACTGGAACTAGTAGAGATTTTACAGTATGAGATGAAGGACCCCGGGGAGGGTACCACGCCTTAGGCGAGATGGGATTAGGAAGTGTTTTGTGCATGAAAGAGAAAGGATGGTTAGGTTAGGATAATTTTTTTGAGTAGCATGCACGATGATATGATCTCTATTTATGAGCAGTATTCTACTGCAATCTCGGTCTGATTTACTCTCAAAGAGCATTTTGGCTCCCGATTAGCTCTTAAGTCGAGAATGATAAGCTATAGGTTTATAATTTACAAGAAGAGTTTAGATCATAGTATGAAATAGCATTTCATGCACATGTCGAGTATGATCGCCTTTTTCAAGAATATGAGGGAGTCACTATCGGATGAGTTTCAGGCATTGAGAGGGATCTAATCTCTATTAACTCTTGGGAAGTTGTTAAGACCTATCTCACATACACTAAGAATATTCGTACTTTCATAGATGTGAATAGACATTGTGAGCTCGAGGAGGAGCGCCAAGAGATGATTAGCTCTGCTTTGAGTCATGCTTACATAGCGGAATCGAGTAAGGGCTCTCGGGATAACAAGCGCAAATAGCGCAAGCATGACAAGAAGACCAGAGGTCTTGGTAAGAAGAAACTATCTGTCAAGATTGACGACAAAAACCAAAAGCGCAAGAAGAAGAAACTCGATAAGAGCAAAGTCAAGTGCTACGTATGTGGCAAGTTTGGTCATTTCACTCTCGAGTGTAACGAGTGGAATGTGTGTTCTTCTTTTTTTACATGGTTTGAGTTTTGTTTCATCTACTGCTATACTTACTGCCTCCTTTCCTTTATAGATTCTAGACTCAGAAGCCATTGACCATGTAGCTCACGATATGAGCGCGTATATGGAGTTCTGCGAATTTAGTCCCTATGCGAAGAGATTGTATGTGGAGAACGGAGCATTTATGGCTGTTAGAGGGATTAATACATGCAAGCTTGTACCGCTAAATAACCAAATTCTATATTTACATGATATTTTGTATGTTCTTGAAATTTGGTGGAATCTCATATCTATATTTTGTCTTGATCATTTAGAATATTCTGTTTTATTGGGAAATTCTAAATTTTTATTTCATATGACAGTTCTTTGATTTGTACTGATTTAGTCTTGGATGGACTATATACATTGGATGTGATTTCTTTTAATGAAACTTCTTATTTATCTCCTATATTGCCTTTACATTTGATAGCGTATTTGATTATATTATTATTTGGTATAGTAAGTTGACCATATAGGGTAAGAGAGAATAAACTAGTTAGCTACAAATGGGATGTTGAGCCTACTAACTAGGGTTAAGTTGCCCCTATGTAAGTTTTGCCTAAGTGGCAAAGCCACAAGGAAACCATTTGAAAATACAATAAAAGTTGGGACTCCATTATAATTAGTTTACTTTGATATTTGTAAGCCTATAAATGTAAGAGCCCAAAATGGAGTTACGTATTTTATTACATTTATTAATGACTACACACATTTTGGTTACGTCTGTCTGATATCGTACAAGCCTGAGGTATTGAGTGCTTTAGAAGATTTATTAGCGAAATTGAGAATTAATTAAACTTGAAAGTGAAAACTCCAAGAATCGAACGAGGGCATGAGTATCTATCAGAATAGTTCAAAGAGCTCTGTTTTGAGAAATGTATTATGAGATAGTTGACTATTTATGCTACTCTCCAATAGAACGGAGTAGTCGAGAAAAGAAATATAACTCTATTAGAGATTGTGAGATCTATGATGGTGCGGTCCAATTTGCCTATCTCCCATTGGAGTGATGTATTATTGACTACTGTCTACATTCTTAATCATGTTTCAACAAAGTCAGTAGTCAGTACCTTATATGAGTTTTGGACAGGGAGACAGTTTGACCTTGGTCACTTGAGACCATGGGGTTGTGTCGCATATATTCATGATTTCTTGTATCCACATGGCAAGTTAGGCCTGCAAGGAAAGAACTATATTTTTATAAGATACTCTAATCATTTCAAGGGACATGTGTTACTAGTTGAACATACGAACGATACAATCATTGAGATTGAGTCTTATGATACCACGTTTCTGAAAAATGATCTCTAAGAGAGACGAAATCAATCGGGGTTTCACTTTCTATGACAAAGGTGAGTCCAACATTTAGTTGAGCCCAACGGCGAGACTCAAGAACCCATTATGGATCTTGGTTCTAGTGGGAGTGATCCATCTAGAAGTGAGAAGGCTCCCCTTCTTCGTAGGAATAGTCGGGGACAAATAGCTCGACGTCATTTTCTGATTGAAGATGAGATTCTCATTGTAACTTCTGAGGATGATGAAGAGCCCAAGACATTTAAGGAGACTCTTGAGGGTCCTATAAAAGACCAATGGTTAAAGGCCATGTACAAGTAGATGGACTCCATGAGAGTCAACGGAGTTTGAGACTTAATTGACTTACTTGAGGATAGAAAGGCCATTAGGAACAAGTGGGTTCGCAAAGTTAAAAGAAAGACCAACGGATCAGTAGAGGGATACAAGACTCGTCTACGCAGACAAAGGGCATTGACTATGAAGAAACTTTTTCTCTTGTAGTCAAATTTATATCGATTCGTTTATTCTTGATAATTGTCGTAAGCATGAATCTAAATTTGTACCAGATAGATGTAAAGTCTGTCTTCCTCAATGGAAGTTTGGATACGGAGATCTACATGAAACAACCCTCTGGATTTGTTCTAAGAGGATAAGGTCTGTTGACTTCGGAAATCGATATATGGCCTAAAGTAGTCATCTAGGCAATAGTGTATGAGATTTCACGAGAACGTGATATTTTATAGTTTTATAATGATCGAGGAGAATAATTGTATCTATCTGATATATTTTGATAACTTTTTTATGATCCTGTCTCCATATGTGGACGATATAATATTTACTACTGGAAAACAAATCATCATCGACGGATTATTATTGACGGAAAAATTCCATCGATAATAGCGACGGTTTTGTGAGCGATTAACATCAGACCGAAACAAAAATACTTCCATCAGATCTGTGACAGAATTACCGATGAAATTCCAAAACGGATAACTTCCGTCTGTAATTCTGATGGTAATTCCTGCGCGAGATGCTTTAGTATTCCTCGAAAGTCTTTTCCGACTGAAATCCATCAGTAATGTAATTTTTTACTTTAACTTAATGATGGATTTCACACGAAAATTATCTTAGGAATATCCCCAACGGTAATCCGTTGATGAAAGGAATCCAAAAAAACCCTGACTTATTAAAGAGCAGCCGCTTTTCTTCGTCGCGTTCGTCTGTATCACTCTCTGTCTATATCTCCGTGACGTCACTCTACCTTTCACGGTGGTAAACCTTCGCCCTTGCGTGTCGTGAGAGATAAAACGGACGAAGTCGATTTGAAGTCATCATCACCATCGCGGATGTCACGCCCCGAACCGGGTCGTGAGCAGCCGTCCGTTGCCTTGAATGTCGGCTGTATTTTTACAGAAAATCGGATAAAATCTTCCCATAAATCGGAGGTCTCCCATGTACAAATAAATCTGTTTAAACCTGTATAATTTAAAAATATCCTGTAAATAAAATAAAATGGCCATCCCGACCTCACAACAACCCACCAACCATAGCAGACATCCAGAACAACGCCAGGCTATGTAAATTACCAACAATTCTAGCCACAGACCTCTACTGTCATACCCAACTGGAGTAGGAGCAGCCGCCACACTGAGTGGACCTAAGTTTTATACAATTTATAACCAATTTTCCTAAGTTAACTTTCAAACACTATGATTTGCCTCAATGCAAATGAAATATAAGAGTTTCACAATTTAATGTACATAATTATACAGTTAATCCCAAATAAATACCTGGTCAGCTATAGACCTCAAGGTCAAGACGTCACAGGGTCGAAAATAAAAATACGGAGCTCATATATCAACTTAATTTAAATCTCACCGTCGAAAAATACTCGAATCAGTCAACGAGCTACCAAATCCTCTAAAGCTCGAAGCGTCGCTCTAGCACAATAATCCTATCTGAGGAGGGAAAGAAGAGGGGTGAGTATCAAGGAAGATACCCAGTGAGTAAGGAGATTAATCTCAAGTACTAATAGTGTAGTTGAATATTGGAGTGTCAAATAATATCATTTATAACCAATAATTCAAATTTTGCAGTAAATCATGATATGTACGCTAAAATGAACTCATTTAATCATTCACACGTTAACATACATATATGCATCCATTTAAAATCAAATATATCATAGAGTAAGTCGAAAAGATCCTGACAAAGGTCAACCGTGACCAAGGACAAACATATCGGGGGTTTTATTATGCATAAAGTTTAAAAGTCGCTTTCTACCCCGACGTTGGCCATGAATTCACTGGGGCTAGCTCATCACATGTATAGGACCCACCCGGTGCTAGACGGTGGCGTCACACATGTCCTCCCCTTATTTGGGTTCAACCAGCCACTCCTATAGCCATTAGAAATATGACGTTTGCGGATATCTCCAGCAGAAGCGTATCCGGGCAACCCAGTACCTCTACAAACGCCCTTCGTAGCTAGGAATCAATCAAATAATATCATATCATCATATCATTTCAAGTTAGTAGGCATCCAACCCACATAGTCAAATCATCTCATCATATCCTCAAAACAATTCAAATCCGTGTGCCAATATATTTCGTCGAACTCATTTAAATTCAACAAACCAATGCAATGGTAGAATATAAAACATTCCATTTCTCAAATAGGAGTATTACAACATGGTCAAATCATCTCATTCCAAACATGGATGCATAATCGTAGAAAACATAAGTATACACTCCAATAATCATAAAATAGATTTGAATTTCAATTCCATACGTGAGACAATGCATATCAAAAGTAAGTTTTATTAAATACATGATAAAATCAAATTTTACTATTTCATGCAAGAGATTAGGGTCCCACTCACCTTTCTAGGGAGGGTGATCACTCCCTATTTTCAAAAATCAAACCAAATCGACTTCTCGAATCTCCAAGAAAGTCAACCTAATCAGATTATCACAATTGTCATCAAATTTTCAATTATTTTTAGGGTTTATCATCTTCCCTAAGTTTGTATAAATTAATGTCATCTTAAAGGTATTGAAACCTAAATTCGATAAAATTTATTTCAAACGTTTAAGTGATTGCATTTTTCTCTCACCTAGGGTTTCGCAATCTCGACCTTGCTTTCATTCGTCCGTCGAATTGGTTTAAAACCTGTAATATTTTTAAATTTGAACAATATTATCAACTAACTCAATTCTAAATACCAAACCCTACGACTACAACCAACATAGCCATTACCTACAGTGAAGAAGACACGGCCTAGGGTTTCTACGGGGACTGTAGGTGAGCTCTTGAAGGAGACGGCTGGTCGCGAGATAGTGGGCCGTCCCAGGCTGGTGGGCTGGTGGGCTCTCAGGCTGGTGGGCTAGCGGGCTGGTCGGCTAACGGGCTGGTCGGCAGTTGTGCGCCCACGAGAGGTAGCGTGCTGTGGCATGCTCGCGCTCGTGCTCGTTTCTCTTAGGGTCGCGCTTACGCTGGGGAGATCGAGCAAGGGCACACTCGTGAGTTGCGCGCGCTAGTAGGCTGGACCGCGCTCATGCACAAGCGTGCGCTCGTGCGCAGGTGCGCTCCCGAGTAGGCGTGCGCTCGTGCTGTGGAGCGCTCGGGCAGTCGCTCGCTTGGGCAATTGCGCATTCGCGCTCGTGCTGTAGCGCGCTGGCACGAGGAAATGCGCGCTTGCGCTTGTGCGGGAGAGATCGCGCTAGGGAGATCGCACAAGGGCTTGCTCACGCTCGTGCGGGAGAGATCGCGTTGGGGCGCGCTCGGCTCATGGAAGGGCGGAGCAGCGGCGGCGTTCACGGGAGGAAGGCGAGGCGGAGGAGCGGTGAAGGGGTGGCTCGTGGTAGTGGCGTGCGTGGATGATCGAGGCGAAGTGCGATCGAGAGGGAGGGAGATCGCGAGAGATAGAGAAAGGGTTAGCAGCGGAGAGAGAGAGAAAAGTGAGAGAGAGAAAAGGCAGAGAGGGGGTTCGGTGGCAATGGCCACTACAAAATTAAATCCGTATGCCCACGGTAACTTTTATTATCGGTAACCTTTAACAACGGTTTTTTCTTGCTTATGCGGACGTCTTTTACAAAACCGTAGGGAAAAAAACACATTTTTCAACGGTTTAAATTATAACGTCGATAAAAGTTTATGAACCGTGAGTAAAATTAACACAGCCGTTGGTAAAAATAATATTCAATTTCTAATGGCTATTATTTGTCGTCGGTAAATATAATATTTTTAGGGATGGGTTGAAAATAATCTGATTCTGTTTTTAGGGTCTACTGGATCTATTTAACCATACATAAATAATAATGATAATTGAAAATGCTATATACAATTATAATTATAACGGTTTTAGTTTATATATATTTATATAATTTTTAGGAACAATAAAATTTTAGAGTTAATATAAAATGGGTAATTTATAATGTGTATTGTAATAAGTTATAAGTTATAACATGATAAGCAATGGTAATAACCTAGTGGTAAGATGTTATAACACGGTAATAAGTCTGCTATAATAAGTAATGGTAACAAATGATAATGGTAAGATGATATAACATGGTAAGATGGTAAGATATTATAACTTGTGATAAGTAGTGTAATAACTTGTGATAATTCTGTGAGTATAAAAAAATTAGAATTACTATTTTCTAATAATATTACTGTAATATTATTATAAATTATAAATTATTAGAATTATTTTGAGATACACAATATACTATTTTGTAATAATATTACTGTAGATATTATTATAAATTATAAATTATTGGAGAATATATATTAGTTAATATTAATTTAAATTCTCTTATATTAACAATTTAAAAAATTTAAATATTTTTGTATAGAAAAAAAAAAGAAATAAGAAAAATAGAAAAATATTTTTGTACAGAAAAAAAAAAGAAATAAGAAAAATAGAAAAAAGTGTGGAAGGTTAAGTGGAAAAAGAATAAAAAATGAAACGTGGGAAATGTAGAGAGTAAGAAAAAAACAAAAAAAAGGGAAAAAAGCCACGTGTGGTTGCAATCGCTTGGCCCACGGCTGCAACCGAACTCACGGGGATTGCGAACACCCCTGTGTGCAGTTGCATCCGTGTGCCCCGCGCCTGCAACTGCACGAGCGCTCTAATTCCTAGCACCCCGCGGGCGCTTGCAACCACGTAGGGAGCGGTTGCAACCGCGGGGCATTACTATGCCCTTTTTTTATTTTTTTATTTTTTGATTTCTTCTTTCTTTTTTTTTTTACTTCTTTTTTTCACATATTTATTTTTTGCTTTTGTTTTTTTTTTTTACTTTTTTTTTTACCCTTCACCATTCTTTTTTTTTTTCCCATTTTTTTTACCCTTCACCTTCGGTTTATTTAACTTTTTTTTTTTGTTTCTTCTTCTTTTTCTTTTTCCTTTTTTTTTTTACTTTCTATTTTTTTACTGTCTTTTTATTCCTTTTTTTTTTCACTATTACAAGTGTTTTTATTCAATTTTTTTCCACTATTACAAAATGGAAGAATGAGAGAAATATATTGGTGGAATGATACATTAATTATCAATATTATATAATTTAATATAAATTCAAAAAAAAAAATAATAGTTATTTAATTTACAAATTTATCTTTTTAACATAACTCTACCATAAAATCTTTAATATTCTGTAAAAAATAATTTTCTAATTTAATCAATTTTTTTTTCATGCCAAAATTTTTGTTTATTTATTCCAATTTAATTATTTTTTTACCAAAAAAATTAATTAATTTTAGACAAGCACTAAAAATTTTTATCATTTTATTTCAAAGAAAAGAAAAGCAAAAAAATTTAATCGTTTTATTTCAAATTTAACAAACAAGTGCTAACAAATAGAATTTATATAAACTATTTGATAAATAAATAAATTAAAAAAATAAATTAAAACAGTAAAAAATCTATATATTTAATACACAATTATCTAAAAAATATATATTGTTGTAATCATTTATAAATAATGAAAATAATGAAAAGTTGAATAAGAAAAAGATAAGAAAAAAGGGTGGGAGGTTATTAAAAATAAAAAAAAACTAATAACCAAATGAAAAAAAATACAAATAAAATGTAAAAAAAATAATTTTAGTAGAAAAATTTGTTTTTTTCTATACAAACAAACAATAATAGAGAAAAAATTTAAAATTACAAGGTAATAAGTAATAATAATAAGTAATAATAATAAGTAATAAGTAATAATAATGGTGATAAGTTATGATAAAAAAGTTGATTTTGAGTGATGTAACCGTAAGTAAGTAAGTAAAGTAAGTAGTAATAAGTGGTAAATAAGTAAGTGGTAATTAATAAATAACTAATAAAATATAGTAAATTTATTGCTAAGAAGAGAAAATTGGATTTATAATGAGTTTTTATACAACAATTTTACAATTTTTTAATAATTTTTCTTTTTCCTTTTCTCTCATTTTTTCTCTGCTCTTTTGTCTGAATTCCTTCAAACTTGATATTCTTTGTTTCCTCGGTGTTCATCCTCATGTTGGATATCATCTCCGCACGGACCGTATTATGATCAGACATCAAAAGTTTGAGAAAATATTCTTTCCTTAAGAAAATAAGATCCTGCATTGCATAAAATGAAACAATTAATAATTTTAATACAAATACAATACAAAATTGAAATAAGGTGTGGGAGAACATACTTCTTGACTTGGTGTACTTAAAAACATTCCCGGTTCCCATATTTCCAAAAACCTCATAACAAATATTCCGCAATCATTTCTGATATATAAAAAATATTTTAGGTATGCATTATCATAAAATCAAAATTATGTAGTAAATTGTAACTTACGTATTAGGCTGCTGTGGAACTTCAACACGAACAATGTTGGAAATATGGAGAGAATTTTCATAAATCCTTTCAATACAATTTTTCTAAAAATTAAGGAAAATATTATAGTTTATAATTGAATAAAATTTGATATTTAAATATATTAAGTAATAATTACCATAAAAGTTTGGAAGTTAATATCTTCGTGACCTCTATAACCAGAGTCTAGGTAGTACATAATTTGATTACGTAAAGCAAAACAAAACCAATGTTCCTTGAAAAGAACAGGGATGAATACCTGAAAAAAAATAAGGTATATATTAATATACCTTATTAACAGAAATGTATAACAATAGAATGTATAATAATAGTGTCTAATGTTAAAGTACTCACTAGGTTACACAATCGATAGTCGAATCCAAGTACTTCCTCAGACAAACAACTATCGACCATCGAAATATTCCAGTTATTTTGATTGTCACAAGCAGAAACGACGGACATCTATATTAGAAACCATAACATCTATATGAGAAAACTATGATTGAGAAAAGAAAATAATGCAAGGAGTATTACGTGTATATGAATATAATAAGTGGTCTTGGCAATTGACTTAGGTGTTGAGGAAAGATTAAGAATATATCAAAAAAGAAGATGAAAACAGAAAAATACTTACAGAAAACCATAATGGCAAAACACATTTGGAGAAAGTGCAGTAGGTGATGTTAAGTAAACGTATATAGCAATCCATAGTCTGCAAACATAATATTATATAATTATAATCATAATTATGCGATCAATGAAAAGAAAAAATTGATAAATTCATACCAGCGTGCCAATCCAGTGAGGTGGTACCAATTCATAACTATCGCTCCAGCTCATATAGTATCCATCAATATTACATAAAATCGTTCTATCAAAAAAACTAGATTTAGTAACATATATCACAATAATAATCAAATGAGAACGATTATAACACCCTTACCTATCATTATTTTTCATGGTTTTTCGTCCATAAAAAAGCCAAATATTTTCTTCTTCATCAGAAAAAATCTTTGGGTTAGCAAAGGGAAAGGGAAAGTTAGAAACTATAGATGTTGTATCCTTATCCTTCATTTCAGTTAATGTATTCACAACTCTATATAACTCAACATCATCAGGTTCATCTTCAGGCTCCTCAGGCTCCGACCCTTTATCCTCATACCTTTTATTCTCCAAACTATCCTCCAAATCTTGGCCTTTATGTTGTTGGTCCTCATTAAAATGACTGTCCTTACCCTTTGTTTCGTCTGCTTCCTCCTCTTCTTGCTCATCATCATATTCAGAGAGTTTGCGCAAGAAATCAGACTGAATTCGAATTGACTCCTTCAAAAAATTTTTAATTTCCTGTTTTATATCAATTTTCTGCAAAATTAATATCACAGAGTAAGTCATTGGTAACTACACTGTGGTGAGATAGTAATGTTTGTAATTTTACCTTTTTTATTTTTTCTCCAACTATTTCAACTGTTTCAATAGATTTTGCAACAAATCTTTTGACATTGGATAATAAACCCTACAGTGAAACTCAAATTATATACGATTCTAATCAAATATAAACAACTTAAATCATACAATACAATATAAACTTAACTTACATTTCCACGCTCGAATCCCACTCTTCGATTTACACGATCCGTAGTCCAATACTGAATAGGTTGTTTTGTTATTTTTCCTCCTAAATCACCAATTTTTACATTCTCAAAATAAAAGATCTGTGTGCACAAGACCAATATTATTATAGATATATTTATTAATACTAAATTATAATATTTATAAAAATTAAATTAAATTATATTAAAAACTTACCATAAGTAAAAATAAACAACCACCGATTCCTGTTTTCTTCCTCTCTTCCTCCTCTCTTCCATTATTTATAACACCTTTGAATTGATAAACTTCATCAGCTAACCATTGTAAGACAAATTTAGCCCAATTGTATTGGTCAGCATTCTCCACATCAATAGTAGCACTGAGGTGTCTTGAAGCAGGGTAAACATTTGTTGTGGGACATAAAAAACATCCAAGCAGAAATAAAAGAAAGTATTGTCTAAACTTCAGAGAGGAGGAGGCATCTTCCATCTGCATCTCTTGCATATATTGTTTTAATTGACTATGCTTAAGTTTTGAAAAGTTTTTTCTCATCTCCAAGGATACAGTAGATGAACAATCCAAAACATCCCGTCCTTTATAAGGAATTCCTAAAATTCGGCCCACATCTTCGACTGTCAGCTTAAAATTTTGATTTAAACCGATAGAGAGACGTTTTTCTATAGGTTCAAACCTCATTATCAGTTCTTCACATAATTTTCGACTTAGTGTATCACAACTAAGTTTCAAAAGGTTACCGAATCCCATATTTTTAACTATAACTTTCATATAATCAGTAAGAGTAGAAAATAACTCTTTTATTTGCTTAGGAGAGCACCTCGTTTGAATCGGCGTGGTCTTTACCCTTGTACTAGTCTTTACCCTTGTTCCAATCCATGTTGTTTCATACTTGTCATTTTCCTCCTCCTCCCATGACTATTAAAAAAATCACATTAACTTGCATTAAAAACTTTATTCAATTCAAAATATACATAATCAAAATATAAATAATAATAATAACTAACGGTTATCGGAAGCAAGTGCCCTGTGATTTTCTTCGACGACTCCTTTCTGATGCAAAAGAAATTCAAAATTAATTGAAATAAAAAATTTGTTTACATTTAAAATCATAAATCACAAAAAATTAAACTAATATAATTTTAAAAAATTAGTAAGAACTAACTAAAATTATAACATAATTAACCTAAAATTAAAACTTAACTCACCTTTTCTCAGATGCCTCCTTCGATGCCTCCTTGCTCGTGTTAACTGTATCCTTCATTTTTCCTTTGTTTTTTTGATGTTCTTTTCAAATCTAAGTGTAGAAATCTTTTTCTCAATCACAGCACGCACGAAGTAACCAGATCTTCTTTTCTTCTTTCCTTCTTTCCTTCTTTTCCTATTTTTTCTTCTTCTTTCTTCTTTCTTAAAATTTTCAAAAAAATAAAATATTAAAATGTTAAGTTTCTACCGTTAGATCAAATGTTAGTAAATCGAGATAATTTTACTCGTTGATATTATGTTGATGTTACTTGAAAAGACAATAGCCTGCAAAATTTGAAATTCCCGAAAACAAAACCCAACCATTGGATTTAAAACTTCCAAGAACAAAACCAACCATTGGATTTAAAACTCTATCAATTATTTATACGCTGCTTATGACTTTCTTACTGGTTATTACTTTACTATTACTACTTGTAGCTAATAACTA
Organism: Dillenia suffruticosa; assembly: GCA_033439265.1. Classification (NCBI taxonomy): domain Eukaryota; kingdom Viridiplantae; phylum Streptophyta; class Magnoliopsida; order Dilleniales; family Dilleniaceae; genus Dillenia; species Dillenia suffruticosa. The sequence goes on from JAVTVX010000019.1 coordinate 10,518,871, forward strand.
CTAACTACTTACTATGCTTCTTTCTAGCTTTAACTACTTACTACCTTACTACTGCTTCTTACTACTTACTACTACATAGTACTACAGGTTACTACTATTACTTATTACATACTATTTACTACCTACTATTACTTACTATATACTCTTTACTACTTATATAAACCTACTATTACTTACTACATACTATTTACTACCTACTATTACTTACACGTTACTACTTTTATATATGTAATTATATAATACCTAGGAATTCAATATAAAATAATAAATGAGATTATAAATTAATTAAATATAGATATAAATCTAATTACATAAAATTAATAATAATAATAATAATGAAAGAGGATAATGATTTAATTATGAATTTAAAGAATGTATTATTTATAATCAAAGCATAAACCAAAAAATTGTATATATATATTCTATATTCTCATATATATTATATATGGTATATATATTATATATATTATTCTTATATATATTATATATGGTATATATATTATATATATTATTTATGGTATGTTAATGAAGTTGTGTGGAATTTTTATTATTTCTCTTGAATGCAGTCACACCTCTGCACATTTGTCCGCAAATGTCCGAAAAAGGCTATTCATTTACATTTACATTTACTTGCATGCCAAACAAAAACCTAATCTAGAAGTTCACTTGCATGCATGCCATATGCAAACAAAAACGGAAGTTCTCACTTACATGGCATATGCAAACAAAAACCTAATCTATAGCTATGTATATTAGGACAACAAAAAAACTATTCATATTCATTCATTTAGTGTTCACATGTGAGCCGTGGTATGCAAACCCATAATATATATCCAAAAGAAAAAGAGGAAACAAACAATTTGCTTTCTGAGAACTCTGAACCATTGTCTTGACCATTTACAAAACAAACAAAGGAAAAAAAAAATTGCTCTAAGCAAATCTTGACCTTTCACAAAAAGAAACAAAATAACAATAATAAAGGTTCATTGAATAGTATTATTGTATGGAAATTTCTTGCCGACAACACTTTTTTCACAATATCTCTCTCACTCACTCACATATATAACAATTATCATTCTCTCACTATCATCATCAAACTCTCACTCTAAACTTGTTCTTGTTCTCTCACTGTTCTCTCACGCCTCTTCTCCTTCATCTTCTTACCCTTCTCACTTTTCACATATCACTCACAAAGAGATGGGCTCTCGGAAAGGAAAACAAATTATGAGGGAATCGGAGCAATATAATAGAAGGGAGTTTCCATCTCTTAAAAGAAGCAAAGAATTTGACCAGGTATTTTCTGATCGGAATATTAGTGTTGGTCGTTTAATAGATTGGGAATTTTTGGAAAGTATAGATTTTAAGTACGGAAGTTTTTTAAAAGAAATATGTCCTCATTGGATTCTCAATCCAAAAAAAAAAAAATTTATGAAAATGTTGTGAAAATTTTTTATAATAATATGAAAAAAATTAATAGTGAGTATTTTATTGATATTGATGGTGAAATTAATTCCTGTTGTTTTCAAACTTATTTTGATGGAAAAAAAATTGAAGTTAACCCAAAAATAATATGTACAGAGTGTGATCTTCCATGGGTGGATTATGAAGAATGTGCTCCATATTTGAAAAGTGATGTGTTAACGGACGCCCAAATTGTTTTTAATAATAATAGTTTAGAGAGTTTTAGTAAAAATGCAGCAGATTTAAATTTGCACGAAAGAATTCTTCATTTATTAATAGTACATGTTATTAAGCCATGGGGAGGTAATTATACATCCATTACTCGAGAAGATTTTTGGTTAATGGCACGTATTATTGAAAAACAAAATCCTGGTTTGCATTTCTTACTTCCATATTTTATGATATCCATAAGAGATTCAAATTCAAATTTATCATTTTGTAGTGTTGTGAAAGGTATTTTAAAAACTGAAGGAGTAAGTTTACGAAACGAAATAAATTTCAAATTAAGTTTTAAAAATTGTATAAATCATAAAACGTTGTCACGAGCTTATTGGATTTATGAGAATGGTTGTTGGATGAATCTAAAAAAAAAGAGGTTTAGAATACAGGGGAGAGGGTGAGGAGTACAGGGGAGAGGGTGAGACAGTGGGCACAGATGCGAATGCGGACGTGGAAATGAATATGGATGAAGTGAATGTGGAAGCTGAGCAACATTATGTGAACGAGGAGATCGGTGAGAATGTAAAGTGGGATCAACTTTTAGAATTGATGCATGCTATGAAAACACAGATATCCAGTGTTGATGAGAAAGTTGACTGTCTTGATCAGAAATTTGAAAGATACGGGAGGGAAATGAGAGAAATGAGAGATAACATCACCGAATTCAAGCAACACAATCACCAGCAGCATCTAAAAATGTCACTTAACTTGATGAACATGATTAATGATTGCAAGTAAATACTAATTTTATTTACTGTATTAGAGATCATTTACAACTGGGTGGAGTTCCTTTGAGACCGAGTGCGCAATCTTCCTCTCATCCTGCTGCTGGAACCAGTGGAGCATCACCTCCTCCTCCACAACCCTCGATCAACCCATTTATTCTACGTCCATTTGGATCATTCGGTTCACCTCCAAGGCCATTTGGTTCATTCAGTTCACCTAACAGGGATAATCCGTTTGACATTCGAGATTTTAGCAAAGCAGCATCACCATCATCTGGGAGTGCAAGTGCATCGGCTTCGGATACCAGCAAAGAGAAAGGAAAAAAAAAATTTAGACCTAAAGTCCAACTTCCCTAGCTTCTAATTATTTTTTTTCTTTTCTTGGTGATTTAAATTTTTTTTCCTTTTTCTACTTTTTCTTTTTTGCTGTAGTATTAATGTAATGTTGGTGTAGTATTAATGTAATGTATATATTATTATAGCATTAATGTAAGATTAATGTAATGCATATATTATTATAGTGTGTGAATCTTAATTTTTTTGTTTATATTTTTCCCATTTTATTTAAATATGGAAATGCTCATGCATAGCTTAAACAGCGGGGCATGCATGCGGTTTCAACCGCCCAGCACGCGGCTGAAATCATGCATACCAGGGCATGGGCGCGGCTTCAGGCGCACCACACGCGACTGAAACTGCGCATGCCCGGGCAAGGGCGCAGCTTCAGCCGCGCACCTCGAGGCTGAAATCGCGCCTGCCGCGGCTTAAGCCGCGCACCTCCGCAGCTTCAGCTGCGCACCTCGCGGCTTCAGCCTCGCCCACCGCGGCTGAAACCGCGCTTCTTTGGGCCTGCGCGCGGCTTCAGCCGTGCTCTACGCGGTTGAAACCGCGTAGGCCCTGGGTGCGCGCGGCTTCAGCCGCACATCTGCAAGGCTGAAGCCGCACACACCAACGTGCCCCGGGCCGAACCTGCTATAAATATTTTTATTATATAAATATATGAAAATTTTTAAATTTCTTAATATTATTATTTCATGATATTAAATTATTATTTGATAGTATATATTTTTTTAATTATGATATACATTAAGTTTTTGATTTCAGAGAACTCACGACACAATTAACTAACTAACAATAATAATAATAAAATTTGATAGAATTAAAATTTGGTAGAATTAAATTTTAAAATTTGATATGAAATTTTTTTTAAATTCTTAATATAACTATTTCAAAAATATGATGATATTAAATTATTATTTCATAGTATAAATTTTATTAATTATGATATATATTAAGTTTTTGATTTCCAAACAACTCACAATTAACTAACTAACAATAGAATTAAACTTGGTAGAATTAAACTAGAATTAAACTGTGATCAAAATTATTTTTTTTTTCACTTGCTTGAGCTTTAGCCAGACAAACAAAAAATTTTTTTGGCGCCATTAACAAAATAATTATGTTGATTTTGGCGCTAAAATGATGTTGATTTTGGCGCTAAAATTATGTTGATTTTGGCGCAAACGATCACTTATCACTTATCTTATTTATTTTATTTCTCTTCGCTTCTGTTTTTCTTTATTTCTTTCACAATCCGTTATTTCTCTTCCTTTTTCTAATATAATCTGTTTCGTCTCAATTCCTCTTTATTTATTTTATTTCTCTTTTCACTTTTGCAATTTTCTCATGGATAGGAGATGGATGTATTCTAAATCAAGAGCAAGTGATGAATATATCAGGGGGGTTAATGTTTTTCTTGAATTTGCATATGAAAATATTCAATCGATTGATGGGAAGATATCATGTCCTTGTGTTAAATGTTTCAATACATTAAGATTTCCTATATCCACAGTATTCAATCACTTAGTACGTCATGGCTTTCAACATGGATATGAGAAGTGGATATATCATGGAGAGGGAGAGGGTAATAAAGAAGGTAATAAGGAGAGCATTGAAAATGGATCCAACAACAACCTTGCTAATCTTTTTGAGCATGATATGTTTGGCATGTTACATGATACATTCACACATTTACCTCATGATTCTTCCTTCAAAAGTTCTCATCAACCAAATTCTCATGCATCCGTGGACGAATCAATTTCAGATAAGTTTCAAGAATTACTTGAAGATGCCAAAAAACCCGTATATCCAAAATCGAAATACAGTCTGCTTACAACTATTGTACATTTATATCATTTAAAGTGTTTGTCTGGGTGGACCAACAAATCTTTTTCATTATTGTTAGAGTTTTTGAGAGAATTGTTGCCTAATGAAAATATATTGCCAAATAGTTGTCATGCAGTGAAGAAAACTATTTCAGTTTTAGGGTTGAGATATGAGAAAATACATGCTTGTTCTAACGATTGTATGTTGTACTGGAAAGATAGATCCAAAGATGATGCATGTTATGTGTGTGGTGCTTCTAGGTGGAAACCAAATGGAGATGGAGATCAAGATATAAAAAAAAAAAAAGCTGTCAAAATATTGAGATGGTTTCCTTTAATTCCTAGATTGCAAAGACTATTTACATGTAGTCAAACTGCTTGTTTGATGAGATGGCATCATGATAAGAGAACAAAGGATGGACTTTTAAGACATCCAGCAGATTCTCCTACATGGAAGGAGTTTGATTTCCTATACCCTACATTCTCTTCTGATCCAAGAAATATTCGATTAGGGTTGGCAGCTGATGGTTTTAATCCATTTAAAACAATGAATGTTACACATAGTACTTGGCCAGTGCTCATCATACCATATAACCTACCACCTTGGTTGTGCATGAAATCTACAAATTTCATACTCACATTACTTATTCCTGGTCCTAAAAGTCCCGGAGACAAGATAGATGTATATATGCAACCACTGGTAGAAGAATTGAAAGAATTATGGAATGAAGGAGTAGACACTTATGATTTTTCAGTTGGTGAAAGATTTAAAATGCATGCAGCACTGTTATGGACTATTAATGACTTTCCCGCATATGCTAATCTGTCTGGATGGAGCACTAAAGGTAGATTTGCATTTCCAGTATGCGCATATGATACATGTTCTCAATGGTTATGTCATGGCCGGAAGTATTGTTATATGGGACATCGAAGATGGTTGGATTCAACTCATCCATTCAGGTATAATAAATATTCTTTTGATGGGACAGAAGAACTTAGAGTTGCTCCTAAGCAAAGAACTGGAGCCGATGTATTGCGAGAGTTAGATAGAATTGATTTAACAAGTCCCAATGATATGCATGGATGGAAAAAAAAGAGTATATTGTTTCATTTGCCTTATTGGGAAAATGTTTTACTCAGACATAATATTGATATGATGCACACTGAGAAAAATTGTTTTGATATAATTGTTGGTACAATTCTTAGACAAGAGGGAAAATCTAAGGATAATTATAAGGCGAGACTTGATCTTGAAGAGATGGGGATAAGAAATGATCTACATGCACGAAGATCAAACTCTACAAATATATTTTTACCCAAAACATGTTACCAAATGACCTTCCAGGAAAAAGATGCATTTCTCAAGGTTTTGAAGAACTTAAAACTTCCGGATGAGTGCTCTACAAACATTTCTAAATGTGTTCAATTGAAGCAACGGAAGTTAATAGGTCTCAAAAGTTATGACTGTCATATTTTAATGCAAGAATTTATTCCTATAGCAATTCGTGGATCATTACCCGACAATGTTAGTTCTCTTATCATTAAAATTTGTAATATTTTTAAATGTCTTTGCTCTAGGGTTCTTGACCCACGAGAACTAGAGCAATTGGAGGCAGCAGTTCCACAAATTATGTGTGACCTTGAAAAGATTTTTCCTCCTTCATTTTTTACCAGCATGATACACTTGATCGTGCACTTGACAACTGAAGCAAGGATTGGTGGACCAGTGACATATAGGTGGATGTATCCAATTGAAAGGTTTGTTTTATTTTGATCAATAATTTAACAATTGATACTTCTTTTATTTAATAATAGTATTTGTATAATGTATATATATGTGGCCTGAAGGTTCTATTGCGGAAGGTTACATAGCAAATGAGTGCCTGTTATTTTGTTCGAGATATTTAGATGGGGTTGAAACAAGATTTAATCGTGTATTACGGAATGATGACAACCATATTATGTTTGAAGAAGATGAGTCAACTTCAACCACTATTGGAAGGCCTTTGGGAAGAAGAAATATTAAAAGACAAAAAGGAAAAAGAAAAAAAATATCCCGAATTCAGCTAGACGAGAAATCATTGCAGCAATGCCATAGATACATATTATTTAACAGTGACTCAATTGCCTCCTTTAGAGTGTAAGTATACATTGCAGTATATTTTTAATTATTAAACTCTAATATTATATTATATAATTATATAATTATATATGTATTGTTTCTATTTGATATATGGAACATATGCAATACGTTCGAAGAACAAATCGTGGAAAGAAATTAAACACTTTTCAAATTGATAAACTTCATAGTAAAGATTTCATTACCTGGTTTACTCATCGTGTAAGTATCGATATTTAATTTTTTTTAGTATTAATTTCTTCTAGTTAATCTTAGAATATTATTAATTTCTTCGTTTTCTTTTTCAGGTTACGATTCCAAAATATTCAGAAGAGATTACTGATGAAATTAAATGGATTGCTCGTGGACCAAATCCATTGGTTAGAAATTACAATGGGTATGTAATCAATGGATATCGATTCCATATAAAAGATAGAGAGAAATGCCTTCAGACCCAGAATTCAGGTATTGTGATTGCAGTGGATGATATTAGTTATGCAAGTGCCAAGGATAAAACACCCATTCAAGCTAAAGTTAATTATTATGGAATATTACGGCAAATTATTGAAGTAAACTATAATGGAATGTATACATTTGTGTTATTTCGGTGTGATTGGGTTGACCTACAACGAGGATGCAAGAAGGATAGATTTGGTTCAACACTTGTGAATTTTTCATATCTCAATCATACAGGTGTGGATTTGTTGGATGATCCTTATGTGTTGGCAGCTCAGGCAAAGAAGGTATTTTATGTAATGGATGAAAGAGACAAAGGATGGCTTGTTGTAAAGCATGTTAAACTTAGAGATGAATTTGACATGGGTGATGAAGTAAACTTGAATTCAGAAAGTAACACTTCAAACAATCAGCAGGTGTGGGTTCGGAGTAATATTGATGAAGACGAAGGGAATGTATCAATAGACATGAATGATGATGATGATATTGATAGAGTAGGATGAGATGAATATTTGTATGAAATGTAATTTTAATAGATTATATATTTTGTTTTCTCCTATAATGAATGGTAATGGTAATATGTATTGTACAGAAATGGTAATAAGTGATAACGAATGATATTAATCATGAAATGATATGAGTATAATAGATCGTAAGAAGCGGTCACAAGTGGTCACAAGTGGTAATAAGTGGTAATAAGTAATAATTGATATTTCTCAACAAGTGTGCATGATAACAAAGTGGTGTATTCAAATTGTAAGAAGTGGTAAGAAGTAATATTGTGTGCATTGACAAGTGGTATGTTATATAACCAAGTAATATTCCTTGTGTATGAAATGTATTTTTGTTAAATTATATCATCATTTGTTTTGTAATGGTAATGATAATATGTAGTGTAAAGAAATGGTAATAAATGATAACAAGTGATATTGATCATGTGAAGTGATATGAGTATAATAGACGGTAACAAGTGGTAATAAAGTGTGCATGGTAACAAATAGTATATTCAAATTGTAAGAAGTGGTAATAAGTAATCTTTCTTGTGTGCATGATAACGAGTGACAAGCGGTATATTATATAATGAGTGACAGTAATTTTGTTAGATTATATAATTCCTCCATCTAATATACTTTAATGAATGGTAATGGTAATATATAGTGTATAGAAATGATAATAATATGTTGTAATGAATGGTAATGATAATATGTAGAAATGGTAATAAGTGATAACAAGGAGTATAATAGATGGTAACAAGTGGTAATAAGTAATAACTAATATTTCTCAACGTGCATGGTGTATGGTAACAAATGGTATATTCAAATTATAAGAAATGGTAATAAGTAATAATCTTTCTGTGCAGATGATAACGAGTGACAAGTGGTATATTTAAGTGGTAACAAGTGATAACAAGTTTGAATAACAATACAAATCTATTATTATTACAAAATAATTGGTTTTTATATAAATATTTAAGTGAAAATTATATTTAATCTTTGTTTAAATTTAGTTAAGCAACCAATGCAATTTGCAATTATAATTATTTAATTATATGTTATGTAGTAATTGGAAGGTTATAATACATATGGACATAAGTTAACAAGTGAATGTGGAACTAAAAATAAAAATAAGAGTGTGTAGAGAAAAAGGAGAGAATAAATATCTTATTTTTTATTTTTCATTAATATAATAAAATAATAACTACCAACATAATAAAATAATATTAAATATAATTTAAATAATATTAAATATGAGGTAACATAATTAATTATATCATTACATTTCATTTCATAATTTCATCCTCAATTATAAAATCAAAAATTAAATAAGTATTGTGATTATGTGGTATAATAAGTATTATTGGTATAATTATAACTACAATAATATAATAATGATATAATAACAAAAGATATAATATAATATATTAATATTAGAGTGATAATGTAGTAATAAAAGAATGTAATAATAAAAAAAATGTCGTTACAAATAAAAAAATATTTATGTGTGGATGTGTACTAATGATAATGATAAAATGGAGGTAAAGGAAAAGTGGGTAAAGAAAATGATAATATTTTCCAAATTGTATATATGCATATATATATATATGTGTGTGTGTGTGTGTGTGTGTGTGTGTGTCGAGTCATTGCACCACTCCTCTAAATTTCTAATTCTCAGCCAAAATCACATTTCTATAAAAAAAAATTAAACTATAAATTAATTAATATTATTAATTTAAATAACGAAATAACTACAATGAAGTAAAAAATGTTGTGAAGTTTTAAAAAATGGTAAAATATTAAAAAATGGGGTAATAAATAAAAGTGTGAAAAAAGCGGGAAAAAATTGCGCTATAAATTATTATTCAAAATATCAAAACTTTTCTTTCCCTCCAAAACCTCTCTAAATATATTATAAATCATTCGTCTCTTTCCTTCCAAAACTCTCCAAATATATATTAGAAATCATTTTGCCCTCCAAAAACTCTCCAAATATATAACAGAAATCTTTCCGCTTGTTCCATCATAAAAACTCTCCTCTACTCAATACCTCTCCTCCTCTCAAAACTTTCAAAACTTCTAACTCAACTAAAATTTTATTAGGTCCTTAATCACTATAATATATCTCCATTGCTGAAAAGGTAATCAATTTTTTTTAATAAAAAGTTGGTTGTACTGTATTTAAAAAAAAAATTAAATTTTTTTAGATTGTGATAAATATGGGACGAACTAAACGACGGATGATTATTGTGGCTGATCATGAAGAATCACAACCATCCCAAGAACAGGTTGAGTCTGAAGAACTCCAGTCATCATCCCAGGATGTTACCCCAGGTTTGGTTAAAAAATAAATACATTTTCGTGAGGTGATTAATAATTATCTATTTCTAATTTTTTATTTTTAACAGTTGTCAAGAAATGTAGAGGGCCAACGCGATGTCAAGATGTTTGGGACTTAGAAAAAGGAAAACGAATGATGGTTGAAATGAACGAATTAAATCAACCAATAGGAATTGATGGTACAATTTTTACCAGATTTCTGGGCTCTATAGTCAGAGTGCATTCCATTGCTCCAATAAACTATAAGACTTGGCGTGATATGCCAATAGAGTATAAAGAGGATATGTGGAAAATTGTACAGGTATTTAGTTTTATTAATTGTTTAATGGTTAATAGTATAAATGAAAATTAATATACCTAATTTTATTTTATTTTTTGTAGTCAAAGATTTCTTTCAATCCACTCAGAGATGAGACTAAAAAATGGGTTATTGCAAATCTGTGTGACAAATGGAAAACTTTTAAAAATTCTTTGAAATCAAAGTGGTTCGATGATTCACTTGAAATAGAAGAAAATATCAAGAGAATGAGAGATGATAGGGTTGATCCAAATCAGTACAAGGAGCTTGTTACTTTCTGGTTGAGTGACAAAGGAAAGGTACAAATTAACAATTTCTTTTAGTACTCTGCTCACTTGTATTCTAATATTTCTTTTTTTGTGTTAGGAAATTAGTCAAAAAAATTCAGAATGTCGTGCAAAGTTGACAGATCCACATTGTTTAGGATCTAAATCATTTGCCAAACTCATACATGAAAAGGTATATTTCTAATTAATTTACTGCATAATATTTCAAATACTTCAAAGTAAATCTCTAAACCACTTTTATCATCACAGACGACACAATCTGGGATCAAACCTTGTAGAGCTGATCTTTATATTACCAGTAGAACCAAATCAGATGGCAGTTTAGTTTCTATGAAAGCAACAGAAGTTGTGGTATGGATGATTATTTTTATATAATTCTATTTCATATGTTTATGGATATTAATGTTTCATTATTACTTCTTCTGATGATGACAACAGGAAATGATGAAAAATGGAATGAAGTCTATTGAAAATGAAGAAGGGCAATTAGAAAATGGGAATTTATCTTGGAAAAATGATACTGTATCTAAAGTTAAAGGGCCTGATTCGAGGGGAAGAATCAGATGTGTGGGAAAAGTTACAACTCCATCACAACGCCTGCATTCAACCATACATAATGGAGATGTGACTATTATGATAGAACAATTAATGGAACAGAATCATAATCTTACTAATTTGGTAAGCAATGTTCTTATGCATGTTGTGATGCATGCCGAAAGTCCACAGCAAGATGGATTGATAAATCTGGTTAATGAAGCAAGGCTTGTTGGTGTTCAAGTAAGCTTTCACCATAATCTTACTAATTTCATTTTTATCTTTAAATAATAATTCAAATTATTTGTATTATTAGATTCCTTCAATACCATCAGATGCTGGGAGTATACAAAGAAGCGAACCATCATCATCACCACTTCACTCTATCCCAAGAGGTAATATTTTCATTTATAACTATTTTTTATAATGTACCAATATTCATTTTATTATTTCACTGGTTACTGGTTTTTATGAATAAATTGAAGGAATCTACTATCTTATAAATAGATTGTACTGGATTTGGGAGTTCAATTTTCAAATTCTGTGATGGTAACATTTTTGGCAACTTCATCACATACTGCTGTTGCTGCTGGTGGTGGTGCTGGTGGTGTTGGTGGATCTGCAAATTATGATGATGACATTTTTTCCGAGAGAAGAACATCTTATATCTTAGAACAGGACATGTGATCTTTTTTTTTTTAATGTATCAATCACTTTCATTTTCATATATTTTATATTATTTTTGTGATCAGTGTTATTTTTGTGATAATCAAAATTAATCTTCCTACAAAAATATTTGTCTACGATGATGAATCAGTTACAACCAAATAACTTTTTTAGCATTTTGGTCCTAAATAATATTTTTTCACATACCTGTAGTAATTGAGAGTAAGTTATAGTAAGATATAGTAAGATGAATAGAAATAGTAATTTATAGTAATTTATAGTAAGTTATAGTAAGAAATGGTAACTGAGAATAAAGAAAATAGTAACATGTAGTAACCGAGGATACATATGATAACATATGATAATTGAATCTTAATTCCTTTTTTTTAATTAAATTAGTAATTATTCTAACACTTTACGAAAAATTATTTAATTTTCTGTGTGCAACAAATAATAAAACTTAATTAGTACGTATCCAATCATAAAATAATAACATTACGAACATTTGTGATACTTACATAGATAAATAGTAATAAGAATTCTTAATATATGGTGACCGACGAATTTTTTTTTAACCGATACAAGAAATAACAATTCTTAACCTTTAAGGTAACCGACAATAAATATAGTAATATTTTCTAACACATGATAACCGATAGGTAGTAACTTTTACCAATATTTTTTAAACCGATACAAAATAATAACAATTCTTAACACTTATATGATCGAGGATAAATGTAGTATTATTTCCTAACATATATGATAATCGATAATAATAAGTAGTAACTTTTACTAACGTTTTTAAACCGATACAAAAAAATAACAATTATTAACACTTATGTAACCGACGATAAATTTAATATTATTTCCTAACACAATGTAATAGCCGACGATAATAGGTAGTAACATTTACCGACGTTTTTTTAACCGATACAAGTCAAGACAATTTCCCAACACTTTTTTAACTGTCCGTATAGGTCTGAATATGCTCCAACGGTGACTAGAACCGTAGGGAGAGACCAATCCCGACTAGTGTATAGCCAACTGAAAATGCATCCGTTGGAGAAAATTCTCTCGACGGTTTTACTAGGTTTACCACACGGTTTTTGACCGTCTGCATAGAGCATTTATTTTGTAGTGGGCGGTGGATGGCGGCGATGGTGGAAAGGGAGCGGCAGCCGCGGGAAGCGGAAGAGGCGAGATAGAAAGAGAGAGGAAGAGAGAGAGAGAGAAGGAAGAATTAGGGCTTTAAGCCCTAATTCGATTTTTTTTTACTCTTATCATTGTTATTATTATTTACATATATATATATATATATATATATATTCATTTTACACCAAAATTTGTGGATACGGTAAAAATTTAAAATATACCAAAATTAAATTTAAAGACTCCAAAATCAAAAATCAATATAAATGAAAAATTTCTCTATATATATATAACTAAGAAATATTTAATTTAATTTTTGAACAGGAGTACAATAGTACGGACACCGTAGTGTCGGTGTTACAGCGGTCGTTCGTCTCTTGAGGTTCATCTCCATCTCTGTCTCCCTCTGTTTCATACTTTAGGGTTTGTGACAGAACATATCAATCTTTGCTGTGCATACATCAGAACAATCTGCATTTTGCGATTTTCTAGGTATAAATGCTTGTACAAATTTTGTGGGAGGAATTTGAAATAGGGGTTACAAACCTGTTAGGTCGAAATGAAAGTCAAAATTTGGTAGGAGAAAACTCAAATAGTTGTAATACTCCTATTATATCCAAATGATTTAAGTTGGTATTCTCTTGTCAATCCTTGATCTTCACGTCCTTGATCCATTCTTTTCGGTTAGTGATGTTATTGATTAATTGCTTATCCTTTTATGTTTGGGAATTGTGGAACCTTTGGTGTAATCTTATTTTGCTTCTCCAAACCATGGGCTGTTTCTCTGTTGCTCATTCGTTGTTTTGGATCTTCTTTTAGCCTTATTTTGCACAGTCTTATGTTTTGGATCTAGTATATCTTATATCTCCTTCTTAGTAGATTTAGAATGAGCAACAGTTTAACCATAATCCTATTGAGAGTTTGAGTGGAGATAAGAATGAGAAAACCTATACTAGTATATTGATTTAATATTATATTAGAATGACACCTGTTTTTTTAGGGTAATCTCATCTCAAATAATCTCATCTAACAAAAATTTATCTTGAGATATATAAGAGATCTTACATTGAGACTCATACTTTGTAATAAATAAATTTGCTCTTTAAGAAATTTGAAAGATCTTAATACGTAAAGATTATTGAGAAAGTGAGTAGTAAATATAAAAAAAATGTTAAATTTCCTTGTCCACCTAAAGATTACTGAGAAAAGGGCAGAAAGGTTGCATTTCAAATTTGCATTGTCTGTAAAATAAAACATTTTGTTTCCAAATAACTAAGGTGGTTATTTTAGTGAATCTGATGCATATTTTATAAATTTAAGATTGGATATTTTAATTGCAAAAATTGTGAGGTTTTTTTTTTCTCTATTTTTTAAAATTTTAGTATGGCTATGATAATATACCCTGTAAAAATAATAGTTATGATTAAAATTAAACATTTTACAATAAATTGGGACCTTCAGGCTAATATTTACAGATAGATAATACTATTGCTATTAATGAACTGTAACTCAAATGATATCTCTTTTCTCTTAATAATTTTGAGTTCAAATCTTTGTTATGTATAAAAAAATTAATACTAGTAGTTGCTCTGCTATACATGAGGGAAGCAAATAATAAATCTTTGGCTCTGATATTTATTTAATAAATATCAGGCAATGGCTGAATGTCTCCAGTTGCATGCAAAATCCAGAGTGGAAATGCTGATTATGTGAAAACAAAATGAATCAATGCAAACGGGATCAATAAATAATAATGATATCTTTGTTTTGGTTGTGAAATTTTTATGTGAAATGTCAATACTTGGTGAGTTGTGAAACTTTATTCTTTGGTAATTATTTTAGATACACCAATGACATGTGGCGCTTATAGCATGGAGTATAAGGTCTCTACTTCGATTCATAAATGGGTAATGTGATTATAATATTTGTAATTGATTATTTATTATATAGTTACTACTTCGATAATGGGGTCCATTGAATGTAGTTGGATGTACGTTGACTAGCTAATGGATACTTGATAGATGAATTTATTGAGGGTGTTAATGAGTTTTTGGATTTTGCCTATTCTCAACCTAACTTCATGGATGGAGTCAATATTAGATGTCCTTGCCATAAGTGTCATAACCATAAATTTTGTACTCGGGATGAAGTCGCAGTTCACTTATTTCGAGAGGGTTTGTTAATGGTTACACCATTTGGGTTTCTCATGGAGAAATGAGAAATAGAGAATATGTTGAAGGACAATCATCTCGATGGAGACAAGATGATGAAACTCCATATAGATCCATGGTTGTTGATGCATTAGGCACTCAACATGATTGGAGTTCCATTTATGATGACTTGAATGCAGAGAATATGGACGGTCTTAATCCTGTTGCAGCATTGTTTTATGACTTGCTTAAAGCTGCTGAAGAACCATTATGGGATGGATGTAAAATGCAAACAACGTTGTCAGCTGTATCTCAGTTGTTAAATTGTAAGTCTGAGTTCAACATGAGTGGAGTATGTTATGATCGCTTAAATGGGATTATTCAAATGATGTTACCTGAAGAATCGAAGTTGCTAACAACTGTCTACAAAGCAAAGAAACTTTTGAAAAATTTAGGACTTGGGTACGAAAAGATCGATGTTTATGAAAATTATTGCATGCTATACTATCAACAACATCGTGATAAGTCAAAGTGTGTTGTCTATAGTCATTCTCGTTATAAATTAAGAAATGTTGGTAGTTCAAGACGAAAAAAGTCCCAAATAAGGTGTTACGATACTTGCCTCTTACACCGAGGTCTCAAAGGCTTTACATGTCAAGAACTGCATCAGAACACATGACATGGCATGCAAGAAATGAATGTAGTGATGATGAAGTTGTTTCACACCCAGCCCATAGCGAAGCATGGAACCATTTTGATTCTATTCATCTATCATTTACCTCTGAATCTCGAAATGTACACTTAGGGCTATGGACAAATGGATTTAACCTATTTGGTCATTCTACCATTCCATACTATTGTTTGCCAGTTTTTGTAACTGTGTATAATTTGCCTCCTATGTGTATGAAGCAACCATTCATTTTCCTGAGTCTTATTATCCCGGGGCCAAGAAATCCGATAAAGTATATTGATGTCTTCTTGAAACCTTTGATTGAAGAATTGAAAATGTTATGGAATGAAAGTGTGAACACCTATGATATTTTAAGAAAGCAAAATTTCTGTATGAGGGCAGTCCTTTTATGGACAATAAGCAACTTTCCTACTTATGCGATGTTGTCTGGCTGGAGCATTCATGGAAAGTTAGCTTGTCCTTATTGCATGGAGCACACAAAATCGTTTATGCTAGCAAATTGCCGAAAGATAACATTTTTTTATTGTCATTGTCAATTTTTGCCTCTTGATTATCCTTATTGGAAACAAAGGGACAAGTTTCAAAAATGGAAAGTTGAGATTGCTGAGTTGCCTCGTACACTGTCAGGGGAGGAGATGTTTTCTCGAGTTTGTTGTCTTCCAGATATTATATATGGCAGAAAATACGGTAAATAGACTATTCAAGGGTTTGGGATTGAACACAATTGGGTAAAAAGAAGTGTTTTCTGGGAGTTGCCTTATTGGAGAACACTTCTTATTCGTCATAACTCGGATGTGCATATTGAAAAAAATGTGTTCGAGAATGTGTTCAACACTGTTATGGATATGAAAGGAAAGACGAAGGACAGCATAAAGGCAAGACTGGATTTGGGGTTGTATTGCAAACGACCAGAATTAGAATTGAAGGAAATTAATGGGAGGACTTGGAAGCCCAAAGCTTCATACACATTAACAAAAGATCAAATATTTGATATATGTTGATGGGTGAAAAAATTGAAATTCCTTGATGGATATGCTTCAAACTTAATGCGATGTGTTAGCTTAGAGAAAGGAAAATTTTATAGGATGAAGAGTCATGACTGTCACATCTTCATGCAAAGATTGATCCCTATTGCCTTTCGTGACCTTGTACCAAACGCTGTCTGGGATGCATTAACAGAACTCAGTACTTTTTTTCGTGACTTATGTGCAACTGAGTTACGTGTTAATCATTTAGAGTTATTAGAGACCAACATAGTTGAGACAATATGTAAACTTGAGAAAATATTCCTCCTTCGTTTTTGATAGTATGGACCATTTACTTGTTCATTTAGCATATGAAAAGAAGGTTGGAGGACCCGTTCAATATAGATGGATGTACCCATTTGAGAGGTACCGTGTACAACTTTTTATTAATTCACACGATTTCAGGACACTTTTCTAATTAATGCTATTTTAATGTTAGGTATATGTTTCATTTAAAAAAGAAAGTCTGAAATCGAGCGTGCGTTGAAGGATCCATATGTGAGGACTATATTATTGAGGAGATTTCCACATTCTGCTCGTTCTATTTCAAATCGCATATTGAAACAAAATTTAATCGAGTTCCTCGAAATGATGATGGGGGTTGTCTTCAAACAATGGGAAGATTATCCATATTCTCTCTCTCAGGTTGAGCATATGGGGAATACCGTTGTAGATTTCTATCAGAATCAAAATACAAGGCTACTGTTATATATGTGTTATTGAATTGTATTGAGCTAACTGAATTTATAGAGTATGTATCTTCATATCGTTTAGTAGTTACGTTTATTGAAATTTTAGCTGTCATGAGATGATGTTTCCTTGCTGTGAGTAAGATGTTTGATGATGTCGTGAGACAAGAAAATACCTTCATCACAGATGCACAACTAGAGAAAAGATAGGAACAGGAGTTCGAAAGTTGGTTGAGGCAATTTGTATGCACACCATTTTCATTCCAAGTATAATGTGATTTGAGAGCTTATGTATATCGTCACTTTATCTAATTATTTCCTATTTATTTATTTTTTTAATAGGTAACAGATGAGAGAAATTCCGTATCAAAAAATGTTAGGGATATTGCACAAGGGCTGTCACGTTTAGTAAAATGTTACAATAGATATTTCGTTAACGGTTTCAAATTTCACACATACAACTATGATTTATGGAAATCAACAATGAAAAGCGGTGTATGTATGAAAGGGAGTTGTTACAATGATTTTGAGCGTGACTTCTATGGAATGTTGGTTGAGATCATAGAGTTGGAGTATTTTGGAGTTGGTAACATATTGGTGTTATTTAAGTGCATTTGGTATAATACTAAAAAAAGAGTCAGGGTTCACCCTCATCATTGTCTTATTGAAGTTAATCATAAATCAAGACTGCATTTTAATGAATCTTTTGTCTTGGCAACACAAGCACAACAAGTATACTATAGTTGCTACCCTTCTAAGAAGAGAGAGATGAGTGAGTGGTGAGTTGCATGTAAAACAAAGGCTAGAGGGTCTGCTAATGATGGGGTTACGGTTCCTATTGTAAATGAAAGCTTTTATCAAGCAGATGAACCCTCAATGAATGTTGGCGTAGATCATCCACCCGAACTTGATGATTCAAGGATTCTATTTGGCGGTGATATGGAAGAGGTAAATACAAACGAACTTCTACAAAATGAAGACTTCTTATATCATTTGTCAACAGATATCAAAGATGCTGAAGGAGAAGAAGAAGAAGAAGAAGAAGAAGATGAAGAAGAAGAAGAAGAAGAAGAAGAAGAAGGCGAAGAAGAAACTGATGGTGAAGAAGAAGAAAACGTAGATGAAGACGAACAAGAAGAAGAAGAAGAAGAAGAAGAAGAAGACGATGAAGGGGAATAGTTGTGTTGTTCCGAAATGGAGCACAATGCAAAAATTGATTGTGATGGCGGTGACGATGACATGGAATGATCACACTTGTAATACGGAAATGCTTTGCCAATTTATATAAATTTGAGAAACATTACATAATGACTAGCTTTCATCCCTGTTTGCTTTCGTCTCTCAAGGCTTGTCACAAAATTGATTTGCTTTACATACATTGTGGTTGTGGTAGAGGGACTTAGGGTATTCTATTTAGCCGTACAAGAGGATTAGGCAACTCCCAGCATTAGTTGGTAGTTCTATTAAAAACCATGAGTAGTCCTATCACTTTCGTTGTGCGCTTCTTACATATTAAACAGAGTTTTAAAATCTTGTACAATCCAATCATTTTGTTATGAGCTATGCTGTGTTTCTTCATTCAAGTTTGTTTGAATGTAGATAGTTGACCACTGTTGTTGCTTCCATTTTTTGTGACAGGCGGACCTGAGGAGCTTCTCTTTTGTTTGGACCACCTGCAACAGGAAAGTAATACTAACCCAAGGCTACTACAACTGAAGAACACTCCACGTTTATCAGGTAATTTATCTTTCACTACAAGTAATGTTATGCAAGTAATACTAATGGTGTCATCCCAAAAGTAGATAAGCCTATCCTTACTTTGGCAACTTAATTGAGGACAAATGCTTGTCACAAATCTGCATGCTTGGTACTTCAAAACCCCTTCTTTCTTTTATTTAATTACCTCATCATCCTTGAACACGATGCTTGAATCTTGATGCAAGAAGTTTCAGTCTTGGTCCCCCTCTCCTTTGGGACAATACTCTCCAACTATTATGTATATTGAAGTATTGGACTAAACACCAGGTTATGTGCAATTCTCCAACTATTCTTCTATTTGCTTAGAGGTTTTGTGAACCCTATTAACCATATGAGAAGGTTGTTGATTGTAGAAGAAATCAAAGAGTCCATTGCCGTTTTGAGAAGCAACATCTCTGGTCAAAATTGTCTCAGCTTCTGCAGTTTTGCTAGGTAGAGTGTTTGGATTTTGCATGGTATTGATCTCCATCTTTGATTGGGGTTATGATATCACAATGAGATAATATTTGGTTCAACCTTTTAAGCAAACATTTCCCTTCTGATATGGTTTTCTAAGTAAAAGTTATGTGCCTTATGAATAATCATCTTCAGTGTTTGACAGAGTTGAAATATGGTACGAGGCAGAGGATCAACCTCTAGGGGAAGCAGTAGGAGAGGCAGTGAGAGTAGTCGAGGGTCATTACCTGTATGTAATATCCCCGTCACCATTGTCCAGCGCGAAGAGTCAACAGCTATGGATGAGGAAAATGTCAGTTCCTGTTCCCCTCATGTTAGAGGGCCAAACCGTGGGACTGAGGTCCCACTCAATCCGAAAGATAGAGTCTTCATTGAAGCGGCCAATCATACGTAAAATAATTATTTCTTCTAATTGTATATTTTTCTAACCCTAATCGTTTGATGATCTGTGTAAGGAATACTAACGCAATACTTTGTTTGTCAATAGCTTTCTGAATCCTAAAGTCGTTCGTTCAATTACTGAGGATATTAAGGGACGTATTGTTTGTCCATGGCCTACTTGGCGCATGGTGCCAAAGGAAATCAAAGAAGGGCATTGGGAGAAATTTCAGGTATCAATTTCTTTCCTTACCGTTATTGACTGAAGTGAATTCAACTACATCATTAAAAGTATATCATGTGTCTTCACAAGATCATTAGACAGATTGATTAGAAGTGATCATACAATATCATTACAAGTGAATAATGCATTTTCACATGCCAAATGACTATATGCACTGTCAGGATGGGAATGTCAATTTATTGGCATGTATGCAGCCAAATTAATGTCAACTCTAAGCAGGTGGACTCTATTTCTATTCTCTCTTGCTTGCCTAGTTATCTTTTCTGCACACTGTTTCTCTAGCAAAGACTTACACGATCATATGCAGGTAAATTTGTCCTAAATTAAAAGGGGGTTTAACATAAAACGAGAGGCTAGGGTCAAGGTTGGATAGAGAAAGAAATACTCTAATGCTATAAACAATTTCCCAATGTTGTCACCTATAAATAAATTTTGTAAATTCACATGTCAAGAAACCTAAGAGATTTTGTTCGGACACTTGTAATAATGCTGTTATGATAAGGAAAAAAAATTTAATGAACCACAATTCCTTCTCCCTCTCCCTTCATCCAGTCAGAAGATCAATGAATGATTTACAATTAGACAATTTTAAATTAAACAAAAAAGAGGTGGAAAGCATGATATAGTTAACGTATATGTCAAGATTGGATTGAATTGATCCCATGGGTGTGGAGGGTCATAATCCTTAAGAATTTGACAAATGGCCTATGGTTATAATACGACAATGGGACTGATAACAAAAGAATATAATCATTGCAATGGCTATCTTATTCCGTTCAAATCAAGTAAATTCAAATAGCTTTTGTGACCTAGTCATGGGACGATGGAAATTCCATGCTAGAAGAATAAAAATTTTGGGAGAGGTTTGATATATTTGGTTCAAAGTTAAATCTATATTTTTTTCTCTATATTCACAATCTTCAGCTTACAGTCACACATTAATGTTTCCCATTCATATGCTAAGATGTTGGTCGGATTTGAGACTGACTATACTAATGAGTTCTCTATTTCAAGCGCAGCAAAAATTCGTGTGGCTAGCTGAACAATCACCTTCAATCTATCATGCGTGGAAAGCTTCGTGCAAACGAAGATATTCGGATATGCTTGGTGCAGTGAGGAAGCAAGCAATGCAAGCTGTTGGTACAACAAATATTGTCGAAACGAAAGGTCATCCACCTATCTTCTTGACATCGGCTGTATGGGATGAACTGATTGACAAACATTGGGCTATACCAAAGTGGCAGCAAAAGTCAAATGCGGTAAAGCAAAATCGAACTATTGAGAAAGAAGGTGAGATTACGAAGCACACAACCAGTTCTATCCAGTTTGCCATCCACATGAAGAGAATGGTCTCCTTTTATATATAGCATTAATCAAATGTATGCTAATGATTTATAAGTTTGTCAATTTAGTAATGATAATTTGATTTCTTGTTTACAGGTTGAAGAAATACAACAGTCTATTTCCTATCTCGACCTTTTTAAATCGCACTCACAAGCGAGATAAAGGAAAAGGACAGTATGTTGACAAGAAATCTGAATCAATAAGTGTATGGCAATTGCATTTATCATTTAATTTTATGTGACTTATAAGCATTATTAACTTCATCTATTTAATAACATATGTTTATTGCAAGGCAAGTACAAACAAAAGATTGGGAAAAAATTTGGCTCAGATACCGCTTCTCAGCCTGGGTTTGATGTGGGCTCATGGTGTGAGGTGACTGGGGGTCGGATGAAGGGACGTCTATATGGTTTTGGAGAGAGAGGTGATGATGTAAGTCTGATTAATTCGTCTGCTGCCACATCAGGTCCATCCATTGGTTCGTCTATATGTATACTAAGGATGAGGTTGATCGAATGATGGATGAAATGAAAAATCAGATGCGTAGCCAAATTATGGAAGAAGTGCGGGCTGAAACGGACGCAAAGTTCATGACATTCTTTTACAAATTCGTCTCGAACAAACACCACGGACCTTGATAGCACTGAGTCACCAGATTCTTTTCACCTACCACTATGAGACTGATGATATGGTTCAGCTTCTACTTGAGTTTCTTCGATGTTAGATGAATTTAACTTCATTTACTACATTTCTTTGAGAAATATAGTAACTTTTGAATTTATGTATTGTGTGTTGGAACTATATTAGGTTTTTTTAGCTATGAAATGTTTTTATTCTTGAAATAGTTGGTAACAATGTGTCTGAGATAAAACAGGTTCATTGCAAACAGGTGGATGAAAAACATTTGGCTATGCAGGGAAGGAAATTAGAAAAAACCAACGGATTTCCGAAGAAATAATTCAGTCATTGAATATTCCTTCGGTAATCCGTTGGAAAAAACTTGACAAGATTTAGCGATGGAATACCAAGGGATTCAATCTGTCAGTAAAAATTACAACGGTATTCCATCAGAGATAGTGCATAACTATTTAGCATTGAATTTTGGTCGGAATGTAGTCATCGCTAACTATTCCATCTGTATTTTGTCGCAAATAGCCATACACAAATACGACGGATTACCGATGGTTATGTCTGCGATGGGAACATTTCGTCGGAAATCCGATGGATTAACGACCGCCACAATTAGCATCGGAAATTAACGTCGCAAATCCATCGTAAATTTTAGTGACAGAAAAAAAACCATCGCTAACAATTAGCGGGTGAGTTTTCACCTATGGTTTTACCCATGGAAATTTCCATTGGTAATGATTTTTACCGACATAAATTTATGTTTAACTGACAAAAAATGCTGTCGGTGAAAGCTCTATTTCTAGTAGTGGTTGGTTAAAAACAATATTGAGTATCTGATAACTATTAAGATATAATTATCATCGAGTTTCGATATGAAACATATGGGTGAAGTTGAGTTCATCCTTGGATTTAAGATCCAAAGAGAATGCTCGAAACTGATATTGGCTCTTTCATAAGAGACCTACTTTATAAAGATTCTCGAGCGCTTTGTGGTGAGTAATTGTAATCCTATAAATACTTCTATCGCCAAGTATGATGGTCTGAGTCTTGAGATGTACCCTAAAACTTAGGAAGAAGTAAGGGAAAAAAGCAAAATCCCCCATTCCAGTGCAGTGAGAAGTTTACGCGATATTATGTACTCGACTGGACATTTGCTATTTAATCGGTTTGGTGAGTAGATATCAATCAAATTGTGGAAATGGTCACTGAAGAGTAGTGAAAATGATTTTTAGATATCTCATGTGAACTGCGAGTTTTTCTTTGTGTTATAGAGGAGGTAATTTGCATCTTGTAGGATATTTAGACGTTAATTGAGACAGTGATCTGGATAAATGCAAATCGATATCAGGTTTTGCCTTCTTGCTCAATGAAGGTGTCATTTCTTGAAACAGTAAGAAGCAAACCTGTATAACTCTATTTACGATAGAGGTTGAGTTTGTGACATGCTTAGTTGCAGTTCAGGAGAATATTTGGTTCTAGAGACTATTGGATAACTTAGACATAGTAGCATGTAGTGGGAGGTCAGTGAAAATCTACTATGATAATCAGACCGCTATTACCTATACTCGAAACCCTAAGTATCATAGTAGCACTAAACACATTGACACCATATACAATTTCGTGAAAAATATCATCGAAAAGGGTGAAGTGACTATCAAGAACATTTATATACACAGTATGGTGGCTGACCCTTTTACTAAACCCATTGTTAGAGATTCATTTGTAAGACATAAAGAGTCATTGGATTTGCATATATTTTGATATTTCTCATTTTGTACTGAATTGACGATGTTGATAGTTATTAACTTTATATACATGATTCTTGTGTATTATTCAGTCACACATGATTTATTATATTTTTTAATTAGTGCATTTGTTTCTTATCATATTTTTTGTATTGTGATGTGATAAAAGATATATCAAACAGGCGATGTCGACTTTCTCACATGAATGAGCACCTTCAATTTTGAGTGAGTGGAGATGAGACGATTTCTAATTGTAAGAGGTTTTGAGATTAGCCTCGCTAGAATATAAGTTGGCTTGATAAGTATTTAGGATGAGATCATGTGTTATTACTAACATGGACATACCTGCATGCATGTTGACCGTTGTAAATATCCAGATTTGAGATCTAGTATATCACCAGCATCTAGTGATAGTCTCTGAGATACTCTCTTAGGGATTTTTGGAAAAAATTTTATGTGTAGATTGAGTCTCATATTTGTATAGTATTAGAAAAATATGATATATACCCTTTTGAGAGATTGAGCAATAACACTATGACACGTGATTTATACTGCTGTGATAAGATGACTATGAGATAGTGGGAGCTATTATTTGAAATGATAGTGTGATCATGATCGTCATTCCCGCTATGTGTCACCTGAAATCTATTAGGTGAAATCTTTTGTACTCTTATTATTTTCGGATATTTTTAAAAGTTTTGATTCAATATTTGATATTTTAATCTATTTACTTATGATCCGGAAGATAATTGAGCTTTAAGGGGTAGGTTTAGAAAAACAGTTAAATTGAGATTGATGGATTCGAGTTTGAAAAAATGAAAATCAATCAACATTATATCATTGTATAGTATTCACCGACCGATCTGTTATATTTTTTTATATTGAGATTCAAATATAATAGTAAATATACAATCGAATAATGATTGTAGATCACTTTCGATGAGGAAAGTGATTGATGGATGTAATTGCGTTGACTCTGGGGTACAGTGAGTTCTTTTTTGTACTAACAGTGACTACTCGATCATTTTAACAGGTGTATTGAGAAATTTTTGCTTACATGTGTACTTACTAGTCACACGATACACAATTCTGTATGAAATTCCAATAGGATGATACAGAAAATCGCATAAGTTGTGATTCTATGACGAATGTAAAATATTCTCATGTGCAAGTGAGAGTTGAAGGTAAATATGCCCACATATGAGCATTTACCATACAAAA
Organism: Dillenia suffruticosa; assembly: GCA_033439265.1. Lineage (NCBI taxonomy): Eukaryota > Viridiplantae > Streptophyta > Magnoliopsida > Dilleniales > Dilleniaceae > Dillenia > Dillenia suffruticosa. Next base: position 10,544,115 of record JAVTVX010000019.1, read on the forward strand.
GTCAAAATCATTTTAATTTAAATTTGAAACTAAGGAATAATAGGTGGTTAATCCATTATCTCCACTTCCTCTATTATCTCCCCATTACACTATCTGATTTATCATCTTCTTCAGTTTGAGAGAATCGATAGATAACTCTTTTTATAGGGAACACATATTCTTGAAAAGAATTTGAATTTTGAGTAAAACATTGATATTAATTGAGGGTTTAGAAAAAAATTGCGAATAAGGAATTTTTCTGTCATTTTAATCACTAGATTTAGTATTGTGATATTGTGACATTACGGTGATAATTCATTTGGCATGATTATCATCCTGACTATGAAATCATCAAGAAGGTTATCGTGGTTCATGAATTGTTTGTGTTTATTCACTGAGATATACCCAAAAATATAATTTTTAATTTTTCCAAAAAATTATCATGCTTCTACTTGTGTTTATTAAATTTAACATAAGCAAACTGCAAAATTCAAATATACATAATTCAAATATATATAAAAGTAGGAAATTAACATATCCAAAATATTGGACTCTTGTGATGGTCTAAAAGTAGGAAACTAACAAGCTAAAAAACATTGGACTCTTGGGATGTCATCCAATACCCCCTCAAGATTAAGCGGGAATTCAAATGTCAAGAACATCCAACTTTCTTAGTAGTCATCAATAAGTATCACCTCCAAGTGATTTGGTAAAAAGGTTCACCAATTGCTCGCTAGAACGTAGGCAAGAAGGAGCAATAAAACCAGCTTGAATTTTTTCTTGAACAAAATGACAATCAATTTTTTCGTGAGAGTAAATGATGATGAATAATGAACCGTGCCTATGTGTGTCACACGTGCATAAGAACCATCAGCCGATAGAACTGATTTATATTTTTGAACAGTAGAATATGAAGTAAAAAAAACAAAGATATCCATATATAGTTAGAAGCATTAGAATCAATAATCCAACGAGAAGAGAAACAAGTAAGAGTCATACTTGTCAAATGGGCTGATGATCCATCAAATTCTTCTTTGTCTAGAAATGTAAGAAGCTTGTGATATTGTTTAGGTGTCAACTGAATAGCAAGAGCACAAGTAGCGGAAGTGGATGATTGCTTCACTGGCTTATCTGGGAATCCATGGATTTTGTAACAAATAGCTACCAACCATGCTTATTACAATGTTCACAGAAAGGACATTGACGCTTTCCAGAAGGCAGAGATGGTGGTTTAGACGCCTGAAGTGCTGCCGAATCGACTGTAGGAAACATTTGAATGTGAATCTCTTCTTGTTTTTCTTCTTGACATACCAAGTTATCGATACAATGAATGGAAGGGAACGATTCTATTTAAAGGATTTGACTATGAATAGCTGAAAAACGATAATGGAATCCTTGGAAAAATCCCAAGGCACGTTCTTGATTTGTTGATCAATAATGTTTTTAGCATCACCACAAATGCAAAGAGTGACAATGACGATGGAACTAAGCTTATATCCTATAAAGATTTTAGTTGTGTGACATATAATGAAACAAACATACCTTCCTACTTGAGAGCAGAAACTGATTGTTTCAACCGATAGATTTTAGGAGCATTTGATTGAGAAAAACAATCTTTCTGATCTGTCTAGCTTTGTGCTACAGTTTTAGCATATAAGATGCTTGGATAGATCTCAGGTGAGACAAAATTGAGAATCCAGCTTGCAACCAAATCATTATATCATTCCCAATTGGAAATATCATCTGTCTCCTTTCGAATTGGGAATGACCCATCAACAAAACCAAGTTTGCTCTTTGCATGAAGTGCCATTCTCACAGCACGACTCCATGATCCATAATTGTCTCCCGTTAAAAGAGGTGTTACAAGACAGTGGAGGGGCTATCTAAGTGATGAATGGCATAAGGATCTGTATTGATTGGGGTTAAGGATGATATCGATGGTGGTGTTGATGATGGTAGGACATTAGTGGCAAGATTTTCATCGGACAAGGTGAAAGAACGGAGAGAAGAAAAAAAATAATGAATATAACACTATGATATTGTTTTCTACTCTGATACCATAAAAAGATACAATTTCTATAAGGAAGAAAAATGAATTGAGAATTAGTCATATTTATTGACTTCACTTGTTGTGTAATATATAGGCAAATTACAAAATTCAAATATATATAAAAATAAGAACAACATTTTGTTACGGTGACTAAAGTTTAAGATATTGGTAATTCTAAATTAAACAACTAGAAGTCTGAAAGTAGGAAACCAACATGTTCAAAAGTTGGGACTCTTGTGATGACCTAAAAGCATGAAACTAACGACTCAAAAAATATTGGACTCTTGGGATGTCATCTAACAATCCCTCATCGAACAATTCATCCATGCACAAGTACCATCATTCACTAATTTTATGAGAGAGAGAGAGAGAGAGAGAGAGAGAGAGAGAGTGTGTGTGTGTGTGTGTTGGCAAAGGTTGATGAGGGAGAGAGTGCCCGGTTGTTGAAGGAAGGAGAGACAAAGAAAGACAGAGAAGTTTCCTTTTTTTTCCTTTACTCTGTTGATTTTCTTTAAATTTGAGAAAAATATATTGAATATTTCAAATAAAAAATAAATTTTTTATCATTTATATATTTTTTGTTTGCTCATTACTCTATACCTTACTTTTTTAACTTGATTTTTTTTAAAAAAAAATTTAATTCTTAATTATTTGCTAATTGTAATACTCTCACACTTTTTTGCACTTACAATTCAAAACTATTATTATAGATATATTCCTCAACAACAAACCAAAAGCCATAGCTATTGCGCCTTAATATCTTAAATAGATCTACTACGTGGGAGGAGGATTCCAGAATTAAGTCAACTTTTTATGGTTTCATCGTTAAGCAAAGGTTGTCTTTGCTTTCAAAACAACTACCGGTCAGCTCTCAATTCAATGTCCAACGGGTGGCTCCATTTGTTGTTGCTTTGGCGGGAGGAAATTGCACTTAGTTGCCACGAGTGTTTTTAAAACCAAACAGGATTGGCCGGTCTGATTGGATCGGGAAAGCTTTTTAGTCCGATTCGATTTTTACCATTAAATTAATTGAAGTTAAGCCGACCATGACCAATAAAATCAGACCGATCTAACCGATTTTTTATTACAGACAAAGTTTTTTATATATTACTGATAAAACAAAATCATTTTTTCTTAAAAATATATAAATTTTATTTTATTTTAAAATATATAATATACAAATAATATATATATATATATATATATATATATATGAACGATATCATTATGGCATCATTCAATTCGTAAAATGGTCCGATCAATAAACCATGAATCAATATACGGGTCAAATTGTTTACTGATTCAGTTTTAAAAATATTAACCGGGACCATTTCAATTCGGCCACTAATGTTATTTTTATTCGAACCTAAATGTGAACAATAACTAAAATATAACTCTGGTTGCTTTTATTGCAAGTATCATTTTAGATAGTGTTTAATTTGGAATAATACTTCAAAAAAAAAAAAAAAAAAACTTAAAATAGTAGAGATAAGATTGGACAGAAATACGGAACAAAAATTTTAAAAGTTGGAAACAGCAACAAAAAACATCTACCTTCATGAGTTTGAGTTTTTGGGTAAATGGTTGTCCCATAAAATTTAAGATTGTTTGTAAGAAAATAATATTTTGAGTTTGAGTCATTTTAAGTTTTTTTCACTTTGTTGTAAAATTTTCAAATGACATTTCATTTGAAAAAAATTTATAAAATTAAAAATGTTATTAGAGAAATTTTGAACCCAAATAGGAATGCGGAGTATAGTTTGCATTGGGTGCACTAGAAGGATTAACTTTATAAGAAAGAATGACATAATAATATCATTGACATAACATACATAGAAAGAAACACTAGTCTGCATTTATATTAAACTTGTTTTTTATTTTAACACCCTTGATGGATTGGAAACTTGTAGATATGTTTATGTGGCAAAGCAAATGTTAGGTTTATCAAATGTCCAAGAAAGAATGATTCAAGAGCTTTCCAGCATTGGATTTTCCCCTTCTGCTGGCCTTTATATGGTTTTGGATGACATCCCTTAGGAGTATGCTCCAATCACAATGATATTCCCATTATAGTTTAGTTGCTTAAACTCCCAAGTGGCCCCCCTTAACTCTTCATTTATTTTCAAGATAAAAAATGATAAGGGTTGTGACAAGGCCAAAGTGGCTTTGATGATTGCAAGACAGGTTAGGAGTATGCTCCAATCACAAAGAAAGAGATGGTTATAGATGAAAAGGAAGAATACCATAATTGAGAGCTTGACCAAAATAGAATTAAAACTTCCACCAACTACACTTGCTTTCAACTTATCTCAGGTTGCCTTCACCCTCGGCAATTAGATTTACTTCATTTAATGTTGCCCAGCCCCTATATATCAATCTCATCATCATATATTAAATTGCTTATAAAAGACTTCTCTTATAAGAAAGACATGTTTTTCTAAAATTTTATTCGGTGCAATTTGGAAAATCAGTGTTGCACTACTAATAGCTAGCTTGATTGGAAGTTTAATAATGATTTTGGATGATAAGTAGGAAAACCTTTATTTATTTATTTATTTATTTATTTTATAACTCATCGATATTTTGAATTATATTTCAATTAATTCGTTTCAAGTGTTGTTACTTTGATATCTGATTCATATTTCAATTAATTCATTTTAAACGTTATCGTTTCAATTTAAAAATAACTTTCACGTAATCATATCTATATTTAAGTTTCGAATTTGAAATTTGATTAAAAAATTAAATACTTTTATATATAAGACTGACTGTTTGTTGGTAGCGAAAACCTTTATAATAACATCACGAAGGGATATGATCCTAATTTTTTGGGCATGTAACTATCTGGACAGATGTCTAAGTATTTATTGGCTAATAAAAAGAAAATCCAAAGGTATAAGGAATTTAAACAAGATGCTCGCGTTCCCTCCACGCCAGCTACAAAATCTTGTAGCGGACCCATTGAAATAGGAATAACCCCAACTTTCAAAAAATAAAAATAAAAGTAAAAATTCGCAATTCAAATAGACGGAGAGTGATCTTTCAGAGTAACTCCAAAATTTCAGTCTTACACTGACCTCCTCATAGCAGAGAGAGAGAGAGTCATCCCAAACCAAAAAAAAACAGAGAGAGAGAGAGTCATCAATTGCCAACTGCACTTCTACCTGACAAAGAACGACCGGTCTAACATGCCTGTTATAGCAATTGCAAGGAGAGGAAAAGCACGAAAGAATAACAGAACTATCAAATTGATCTCCCATTCCCATCCTCCACCTACCATTCAAAGTACCCTCACTCTCTCTCTCTCTCTCTCTCACACACACACACCCACCTTTTTTAATTTCTTCTTTGATTTTAGCAACACGGGCACGTCTTCATTTCTTTAACTGAAGCAAATAAACACTTCTTACATGGTTAAAATATTAAAGAAAAACTGTTATTGTCTATTGTCATCATATTGCGGTCTACTGGGAATTCTCTAGATAGCAAATCCACTTCTAATTCTTTGCTTTGTCTACAAATAAATAAATTAAAGTAGGTATGTCGTATGTACAAGGTTACATGTATGTGCGGGCCCAGATTTACAAATTTTAAAAGTAATATATTTTGATATTATTTGTTTCTGTCTTTATTTTACATTTGTATATGTATGTTTTTTACAAATAACAGTAGAGCAGCAATGTTGTTAATGAAATCTGGATAGTCATTGGTTTTATTAACTGCACAGAAAACGATGTTTTGAAATCACATGATGGGGGTTGTGACTGTGAGGCTGTAGTGTTAGTTCAGGTTGAGAATAAGGGAAGAGGAGGAGGAGAGAGAAACTCTTCTTTACAACACCAGCCTAAGCAGATGGCAGACTCTGCTAATGGCAGTGAAGAGAAAGCTGTTGAGGACTTCATAACTGAAGGAGGTTCGGAAGCTATTGCTACTGAGACAAAAAAAGAAAAAGAAGAGCTCGAAAAATTGGAGGAAGTTTTGGATTCTGTTGTTGATATTACTCCTCCTGCTGTAGAAAGCTCGGTTGAGGATTCTGCTATTTCTGATGCTATTGAATCAGAATCCAAACAACTAGATTCTGTTCCTCAGAATAATGGGTTTTCTGCAATAGTAGAGAATTCTTCTAATTTCAACGAGAAATTAAAGGAGGTGTCAGAATCTGCAGGCCCAGATGAGAGTTTGGGGACTTCAGAATTGGAAGTGAAGGAAAAAGAAGCGGAGAATTTAGTAACGTTGGACGAAAACAAGGACTTGTCTACTGTCGCACAAGATTTTGCGTCGAAGGGAACTGATAAGACTGGGGAGACATCAACTGCAACTGTTGAGGATCGTGGCATAGATGTAAGTGCTGGTGGTGAATATGAAAAAGTTGGGATTCCTGAGAGCACTGACAATCAGGTTGGTTAAACTGGATTGGTACTGTATTTCCCTTCCTTTAGGTTGCCAGGTGTTTGATTTGATTGTTTGTGTATGTCGCAGCCTCCTCCTGCAGAGACTCCTCAAGTGCTTCGGCGGAGTTCTTGGCTGAATTGCTGTGGGCTGTTTGATGTTCTGCATCCATCTAATAGATATTGCAGGTGACTTTTTGCAAGTGAATCTTTTGTTATATATTATGATCTACATCTAACATGTCAGTAGTATGCTCCCTGGATATTTTTGCATCATGAAGCTTGGAGTCCTAGGTCATGGTTGAGCTAGAACTAGAAGCTTAGATTCAGGCTATGGGAAAAGATGTCGTCAAATATGATCCAAGGTTATAAGCCGATCAGATACCGAGTCCTCTATAACAACAATACTGCAGCCAGTGTTGTTCATCAAGACAGAGCACTGTAGGGACTACAAATAGAACACATAATAAAATAGCAGTAGGACTAGCTTTGGGTAGTTTGTGGCATTCTTGAAAAGTAGGATGCCTTTGTTTTTCCCCATTCTCTCTTTCCCCTCCTCATTTTCCATCCTCTGAACAGCAACTTCTGTTTAGAGTCCTTTGCAGAAATGTATACTTAACCTTCATTTTTTCTTCCTGAATATTAGGTTTTATAGAGGTGCTTCAAATGCATTATGTGGTGCTAATTTAGGAACTCAAGGGGTACAACTCCTCTTTAAACCGTTGCCCTTTAGGGCCATTGAAATTACTTGGTTTTTTTATTCACATAGCCAGAGTTGATCGGTTTTTTTTACCACACTTGGCACTTTCAAAGAGCAGTGAGATTTATGCCCTAGAATGGTACCCATACTTAATGGAATCTTTGAAGAAACCTGAGGCCCTTCAATAGTAGTAACCTTTAGGTGATTTACATTAGCACTTAACCAGGTTGATATTCACGATGTGAAGGCTTTTATTGGTTCAAAGAGGGAGGGCAGTGATCCCCTAATGAATAGCATCCTAAGGACACAGCTCTTATTTGCTATCATAGAGGAAATAAGGTTCTTCACGTGGTCGTTTAACATATCCATGTTCCCAAGGGTTTCTTTTAGGGCCATCTGCAGTTTAAGCTTTTCGTTCACTGATTGAAAGGCTTTTCAGGAACACCTAAAAGCATTAGACATGGCTCTTTTATCTCGTCTTTGGGGAGGGGACACATGGAAAATATCTCGATGATTGAAATGGGAATAAGATGACAGTTTTATGGGGGAGATAGCATGTCCCTTGCAAGCACCGACGATGAGACTGTCTTCTTTATCATAGTTCTATGTCATCTATGTCTGGTGGATATTCTTCATCTGGTCAATCAATATACGATTAACAAATCTTAAGATTTATATAATCAGATGTTTGCCATGAGAAGCATAATCTACTAGAGCCATTGCATAATATTGTTGGGACAAGATCTCTATTCATAATTAAGAACACCTCCTTGCCTGCTTAAAAAAAAAAGGGACCACCAATGAAGAAAAATTGATGAATCAGATAAAGGAGAATTCCAAGGAGATAGGAGTGAAGATCTGAGCTACCCTTTTTGTTATGTAGACTCAGCTAGAACTTATAGCATGTGAATTTTGTGTCCAGCAAGATACTAACCTGCACAATTGATACATTTTGCTAACTTGAGGTTCGAGCATATGTCTCATATGGGATACAACTCATTCCATGTGAGAATTAATTATTTTTTTAAATTGAGTCCAAGCAAAGGCATCTCAAAGGAATTCATTCTGTTCATTTGAAGTTTCAGAAAGATGTGTTTACATTGTTCACTTTGCCTTTTTGTAATATTGGGTTGCTAGGAAGTCTTAGAAAGTCCCGTAAGGGATGAGGATAAGGTGAAAATGCTTTTGGCAGTTCCCATCTTAACTTGTTTGACATTTGTTTCTTATTTCATCAGCCATAGATCAAAAGCATAACAAAGAGTGACACCTTTTGCGGAATGAGTAACGTGTGATAACCCTCATCGTTGTATTTTTCAAGTTATTGCCTAATCCATCTTGCTGCTCAACTTGTGGTTAAAAACTAGTCTCCTTCATAAACTACCCTCACCCCCCACACACCTAACGAGTTCACTTCGTGCTTGAAATATCTCACTAATTACATAAGGTGGGGTGGGCAGTTCTTAAACAGTTGTATCTTAAGAAGAGGCTGCTTCAAGAAATTGAACCTGATCTCAAGTAAACATGCAAACAACTTTACTTCACTCTACAGATTTGCCCTAATCAAAAAAGGAAAAAAAGGGTTATTGTTTTTATTTTTACTTTTGTTTTTGGGGATGGGGGTTACTTTTAGCAACGGAAAATTATTGAGGGAATAAGTGATGGATGATCAAACATTGTTCTACCAACCATGGGGAATATATGTGACAGAAACAGCAGAAAAGGGCAGTTGATCAGAATAAGCATGGCAAGATGCTTTAAGCAATGGGAATCACCCAAGAGGTACCAAGTACAAGATTCTCAATAAAGATCATCAACAAGCAAGTATTATTGGGAAAATAGCTAAAAGAAATGAAGATCATCATGATGAGCTTCATTCCCTCCAGGCTTCAGCACATACCCAACTATAGTCTAAGAAGATGACTCCTCGATGGGCTTATCGTCATTGTATCCTATAAGAGTACACACACATAACATAAATATACAACAGAGAGAAACTTGATCCATGGTCGAGGACCTAACTTGTGTTTCAAACTTTTGCAGCAAATAAAGACGACGCTGTGCGAGTGCAAGTTGAGGATGAATCTTGTGTTTATAGGAGCTTGGAGTTTTCAAGGTTCTGAAATATGGTTTTGGGTGTTGATTATGATGTTGTTGAACACAAAAATCTTCCCTCAAATAAAGGATTGTGCGGGTTTGGTAGCATTGTGATGATTGACAGCAGTCAGAACCAACTTTTTAGGTTTGGAAGTGCTTAATCTCGTTGGTGAGTTTGTTATTTGTTTGTTGGTACTCCATTTGTATTATTGGCGTGAAGAGATTTTATGTTTTATGCGAGAAATTATGAAAAGTACAATGCTCATTTTTTTTTTTGCTTTTTTTAAAGGACAATGCTTTGGTGCATATTTATATTGAATGTAAGTTGTGATTTGGCTTGCCATTTGTTCAAAATGAATAACTATTATTTTTTATAAACGATTGCTAAATCGAGTATCGTCAGTCTCAAATTAGGAGAGAATTCTATCAACGTAGACTTTTCCATTTTCATATTTTAAATCTAAAATTTAATTAATGGATCTAACACCCTTACCCATTAGATCAACTGTCCGTCGTTCAAAATGAATATCTATATTTTCCAAAATTCCCTTGATAGGAGAAAATCAAAAAACTACTATGGTGAACCACTTCACGTTGAATGCATCAATAGATGCTGGCAAAGGTCTTTGACGCGGTATCAAAAATATAGAGTTTGAATTCCAGGAGGTATGGGGTCGTTATGAAAAAAATCCGATAGAGTAAATTAGTAGCTTTGATCAAGTCGTTTTATCTTTGTCATTATCACGCCCCCACAAGGCTGTATGATTCTGAGCCCGTACATTTTCATTTTTCATTTTTATTCATCGAATGGCTTCTTTTATCTTATTTCTAATTCAAAAGGGAAGAGAGTATTTAGAATTGTTTTATCCTTTTATTTCCAAAATGGTGATTTCTATTATACATACAAACATGCAATATCTATGTATACATGCATTCATCACTGCATTGAACAGGCATCCCCATAAAATAATCATAAATAAGAAAAAGGGAAAAATGGTCGAAGCTGCCATTTTGCACTTGAGAATATTAGCATAATCTGTCCGATGGAATATTCTTACAAACTCAAAAAACAGTGATGCTGCTCAAGTAGAATTGCACCAATACATACACACCAATTTTTTTGGTTACATGAGATTCAATCCCACACCAAAATGACGATGCTTTGGCAATATCTAGAACAAATTTAGAACTAGCATTCATTTAACTTGCACTTCACCTTAATAATACTGCAATTGGGTGTTTCGAGTCGGATATTCATTAGAAGAAAGTCTTCATGAAGCACCACACCAACAAATTTGACTGTCCCCTATCATTGGCTAGATCTTCAAAATTATAACAATTTCTCACAGCTCAATATTTCATTTTCAATTTAATTTTGCTACCAGTTGTCCACCTTTCTCTAAAATTAACCATAAGTTACTCTAGTTTCCAACAATGAAGATGACCAACTTTCCCATTTTTCAACAAAAATTAAAAAATGAGAAGGGCATTTCCTTATAATTGCTTCCAAATTCCAAGCAAATAAGACATAGGAATTTCAAAGTTTCAAAAGAGGTGTACAAGCTTTTCATATCATCCAAAAAAGCACCATAGATATGCCTTTGAACTCTTCATATCAAGGTAAGCATTCCCTGATTGATGGCATCCACATCCATGACTGCACAAAATTTCCTTCCGCACATGGATGTGCACATCAATCGACACTCACCCAATAGAGCTGCTCAAACAGCTCCATACACAACTACCAACAAAAGGAATGGGAGGACCATAAGCTACATACAAACCATTTGGCGAGCAAACATTAAATTCATAATTTTATTCTTGCACAACAGAATAGGCTAGTAAGCAGGGGTGGACCTAAAAAAGGAATCAGGTGGGCAATTGCATCCCTCGATATTCTAAAATTCAATTAGTATTTATGACTCATATCTATTTTGCACTCATTTAATTATAATTTTGCTCCTCACTTGTCTTTTTTAAAACCCATTCATTTGAATGAATTCCACATAAATCTTTTTTTAAAAAAACCGTCACATAACAAAAACAAAATATGATATCACTATCGCATATTTTAAATCAATAAAAAAATATTTTGTAATTTTTAAAATCAAGAAAGAAAAAAGTAAATAATATTACAATTCTGAAAAATATTAATGTGACATTGATAATCCCACTTTAGCACTTTTCTTTTTCCTACCCCTCCTTCCCCAAACTTTCCCTCTCCTCTCCCTCCCCCTCTCCGCCTCTTTGCTCATCCATTTTGTTTTTCCCTCTTCTTTCCTTTTCGTCTCTTTTTTCCTCTCCTTTCCATTTATCTTTGGCTCTCCGCTATCTCCCTTCTTTCCACATGCCTTATTCTCTCTTTAAACTTTCTTCACTTATCAAGCACCACAATATCCATTCTCCAATTTTCTCCGGTTAACCACCAAAACTGTTTTTAAATTTATAGAAAATCCATTCTTTGTCTTATGAAAAAGGTACATGTCTCTAATTAAAGTTGTTGATTTTCAAAATATCATGATTGATTTATTTTCTTGTTAATATTTTAGATTTTCTAATATGGTTTTATAATTCATATTTGTTACTTGAACAAATATTTTATGAATTTTTTGCACCCCCTGCCTTTGGGTCTTAATTTCGCCACTGCTAACAAGGAAATAGGTATGAGAGACGAGGACATCAGGCCTGAAGTTAAGAAATTTACCAGCCTGAATTGTGGTTCAGGTCCACAAAAACACAAGATAATAGACAATGTTAAAAGTTCTCAACTGAGAGAATGCATAAGACACATGCATAGTTTGTGTTTTGTTATGAGCAATGACCAAGGCAGTACTCTAAGCAGGAAAGGATGGGGCTAAAAGCCCCACCCTATGAATAGCTCAGCATAGGCATGCCCCAAATTTTTTGCACAAAGGGAATGTTAATCTGGATATAATGCTTATTCAGAAGAATTTCAAGCTTTGAAGAGCCAGCTAAGAAAGGTTGAGTGCCACTGCACTTTTGTCAAGCATTCTATTCTAGTGTCCTTTCTTAGAAGGAAGAAAAGATTCCGTCAAGTCCTGCCACTGACTAAGCATAGAGTTATCTCAGTTGGATTTATACTACACATATCTGCATATATTGATACATGACTTTCCATTTCATATATCTAACAATCCTCAAGATCGGGTGTCTTTATCCAAGTAAAGATACAGAATAAGAACAAAATTAAGGTTTGGGTTTAGGCTTTAGGGTTTTGTTGTTTCTATATACTTCCCAAAGTCTTGTTGCTACCATGGGCCTTGCGCAATCGAGTGTGACCTTTCAGGGTAAATCAATTCATTAAAATGGAGTCTGGAGCCAAACCCCCATAACAATCTTAGGCTGGGACTGGATTTTGGCAGACAGCATATGCGGTCAACCATGAATAGGGACAACTAGAGATACCTTCCAAGGTGACTGACTGGGAAGTCTGCATTTACCTATCATTGTCCATTAAGGGCCAACTCTACTGGCCAAGAGGATCACTACCAGGATTAATTAGGGTAATATGTCCTAAAGAATCGATAAAAATAATACCCCTTCCTCTTCTACATAAGTTTATGCATACAATTAACACACATATTTTACAATCCCCCCCCACCTTGTGGCTGCCAAAAGTGGGCTCAGCTCTAATGATTCTAGAAATGGGAAAATGATGGAGGCTATCACCCAATGGATGTTGAGAAGTTAAACCACCTCAGGAACACATCCATGGCTGAAAATCAAACAAACAAATGTATTATTATCATCAATGAGTTTACATTCTGGGGAATAGTCTCTTAAAACACTATACGATTTTTCTTTGCTCTTTCTAATGGCCAGTCAAGGGATGAATTTTACTTCACCTGCAGCAAGACAGAGAACAGGGAGGCAGGATACTGTGCAAAAGAATCTCAAACTCCACTAAACATAACCGTATCAAGCCAATATGCACATAACATAAGGAATACAAGCAACAAAACCTCCTATACCCAGAAAAGACCCTGTCCATACAAACAAGATCATAGTTCATAGTCGTTCCAGGATATTCAGTAAGTAATTTCTTAAAACTCGAAATGAGTGCCAAACATTGTCATCTAAAAATCTATGGAGGCCACAAATCAAGCACATATATCAAAACCGTTAGGCTTTCTAATACCAAAAGCCAAAGCCAACAAAACTAGGTTCAGATTCTCAAACACCAAAAAAAAAGCACATAATCCCAGATAGGAATTATCCTAACCTGTAAAATCTCCTTCAATCCACTCATCATCAGTGCCTCCTTGCAAGCTTCAAGTAGCACAGAGCAGCAGACGCCAGTGCGATCGTTCCAACCGACGCCATTGCGGCTCGGCACTGAAAATTCTCTCCATATCCACTTGCTGACCCTGACCCTGACCCAGACCCATTCACTTTCTTTGATTCCTCTAGTTCCTTCTCTAATGCTTTCACTGTCAATTCATGCTTTTCACACTTATCTTTCCACTCAGCTAATTCTCTTGCAATGGCTTCTTCTAGTCTTGGCTGCTTTGTCTCCAATGTTTTCACCATTTCTTTGGATCTTGCTAATTCCTTCTCTGAATCCTTGTGTTTCAATTCCCATGCTTTTGATTTGTCCTTCAATTCCACCAATTCCTTCTCCATACGCGTCAGTGTAGACTCTTGCCTTTCGTGTTTCGTCTCTGATGCCTTCAGCTTCTCTTTCGTTTCACTCAATTCCTTCTCCATACCTTTCACAATCAATTCCTGCTTCTCATATCTCTCCAATTTCTCTTCCAATTCACGAACCTTTTCACCAACCTTCTTTGATTCGCCTTCTTCTCTATCGATTTTCTCGATCAACGAAGCTTTCTCTTGCCGAAGACTATGAATCAAGGCCTTCAACTCTGCAATCTCAGCCTTGGATTCATCGGCCTCAGTCATGGAAGAAACAAGGTCATGTTGAAGCCGAGAGACCTCCGTCTCGAGATCGGCAGCCCGTGCCGCAACCGATTCCAGAACCTTAAGATCCTTTTGTAGATTCGAAAGTTTGGCCGCCAATTCCTCCTTCTCGGACTTCAATCCTTCAACCTCAGCATTCAATCTCTCAACCTTTGCTTTCATCCCAGAGTTCTCGTCAACCAGTCCTTTCATCTTCCGATTCGTATCCAAAGCATGGGCATCTTCGACGCGATCGTCATCGAGGAAGTACGCTTCAGTGTCGTTCGTGTTAGTCTCGTCCGCCATTGGGGGGGGGGGGAGGCGAGTGAGAGGAGTAGAAAAGTCCCCCTTTGTCTTCGCTTTTGAAGATGCAGAGGGAGGAAATATATGCGATGCGAGGCAGAGAGTCCAAAGAAAAAGGAATAAATGGGAATAGGGTTTTGTGGGCTTTTGAATTTGTTGAATTCGGTTTAGGGATGCCAAACATAAATTAAATTTTATTAGAGATGAATAAACTTTCTCCTTTCAATTAGTAATTTTCTTCCTGTTTACCCGATATGAAAACACAATTTCACCTTTATATTTCTCATTGTTGATATGTCTTCGATTTGTCTCGCTTTCTCTTCTTTCACCACCAAAGATAAGAAGAAAGGAATTTTTTTTTTTTTTTTATCTCTTTCACCTTCTCCTTCTTTTTTAATTATTGAGACATAAAGATCAAAAAAAGGGAAAAAATTGAGAAAAAAGATAATTGTTATTAATTGCATGATAATGAAATGAAAGAGAAAAAAAATGAAAAATAAGAAAATGACGGTAAAAAAACAAGAGAGAGAATACTGGTATATTTTTTTTTTTCAAATCAAAAGAGATAAAAAAGTAAAATACTTTTTCATATAAGTGAAAAATAAAAATTTTTCATAAATATTTTGGGCATCAATAATTAAAAAATCTCTAACCAAAATGAAGTTAACACATATCGAAAAGTGGAACATTGTCTATAAGATGCCCATGCTTATCGTCAATGTATCCCACGTGTGTGTACTCTTATATGGGTAATCATACGACTACGAAGACTACGAAGGGAATGTGAGATTGTTGATCCTTTTTTTTATTATTGAAATTTGGGTTTTATCTTATTAATTTGATTCGAATATTATGAACTCTATTTTATCATTTTAAGAATTCGAATTATAGTTCTCTGATTAAAAAAATGGAGATAAAGTATTCAATCACTCAATTCAAAAAAGTTTGATTAAGGTTATTGACTTTGAGTAAGTAACGTACAATTCTTTTATTATGTTTATTTGGCTAAAAAGAAACATAAAAGACAAAAAGGAAAAAATTTTGAATTTAAATAAATAAAGAAATCATCTTTTTCTTTATAAAAAATATACCAAAGACACTCATTTAAATTTATTTTTGTTGAAAATGGATTTAACTCCACAGATAATAACTCTACTGACTTAAACGGCGTGATTAACCATCTAACGATCTCGATCATTGGGATCTACAAAAGACCGCCAGAGCGTGTTCCGGTAGAGAGACACCGACGTTCAAATCAGAAAGCAGTTTTCAATAAGAGAGAAAACAAACTAAAAAAGAGTTATGTATACCCCTACTTTTTGTATTGTTTTGAAAAAACAGCATGAGCAATAAACTCAAGAGTTGTTACCTGAAAAGTTATGGGAGTGTTAATGGAGATAACCACAAAAAAAGTCAATAACCTCACATTCTCTTTGTAGCCGTTGTTGGGGGAGGGGGTGCGCACATAGCATTTTATGATCAGCTAATCATACGGCAACAATGGCTACGAAGGGAATGTGAGGTTATTGACTTTTTTTTTTTTATTTTTATCACTAGTATTCGGGTTTTACTTGATTAATCCAGTTCGAGTACTGTGAAACCCATTTTTAAGAGTTGACTCTCTCAAATCTTTTTTCGTCATTATAGCTAAGGGGATAGTCCAGCCACTCGACTCAAAAAAGTTTAATTGAGGTTATTGACTTTGAGTGAGTAACATACAACTCTTTTATTATGTTTATTTGACTAAAAAGAAACATAAAAGACAAAAAAGAAAAAAATTTAAATTTAAATAAATAAAGAAATCCTCATTTTCTTTATAAAAAGCATACCAAAAACACTCATTTAAATTTATTTTTGTTGAAAATGGGTTTAACTCCATAAATGATAACTCTACCGACTTAAGCGGGGTAACTAACCGTCTGTTAATCTCGATCATTGAGATCTACAAAAGATCGCCGGAGGGTGTTTCGACAGAGAGATACCGACATTCAAATCATAAAGCAGTTTTTGATAAAAGAGAAAACAGACTGAAAAAGAGTTGTGTATGCCCCCTACTTCTTGTATTGTTTTGAAAAACTAGCATGAGGAGTAAAGTCAAGGGTTGTTACCTGAAAAGTTACCGGGGGTGTTAATAGAGATAACCACAAAAAAAGTCAATAACCTCACATTCCCTTCGTAGCTGTTGTTAGGGGAGGGGGTGCGCACATAGCATTTTTTGATCGGCTAATCATACGACAACAATGGCTACAAAGGGAATGTGAGGTTATTGACTTTTTTTTTATCACTGGTATCCGGATTTTACCTGATTAATCCAATTTGAGTACTATAAGTCCCATTTTTAGGGGTTGGCTCTCCCAAATCCTCTTTCGTCATTCTTAAGACTCGAACTCTAGATTTCTGGTTAAGGGAATAGTCCAACCACTCAACTCAAAGCAGTTTGGTTGAGGTTATTGACTTTGAGTGAGTAACATACAACCTTTTTATTATGTTTATTTAGTTAAAAAGAAACATAAAAGACAAAAAAGAAAAAATTTTGAATTTAAATAAATAAAGAAATCCTCTTTTTCTTTTTAAAAAAATTACCAAAAACACTCATTTAAATTTATTTTTGTTGAAAATGGGTTTAACTCCACAAAAGACCGCCGGACAGTGTTCCGGCAGAGAGACACCGATGTTCAAATCAGAAAGCAATTTTCGATAAGAGAGAAACAGATTAAAAAAGAGTTGTGTATGCCTCTACTTCTTGTATTGTTTTGAAAAAACAGCATGAGGAGTAAACTCAAGGATTGTTACCTAAAAAGTGACGCGGGTGTTAACGGAGATAACCACAAAAAAAGTCAATAACCTCACATTCCCTTCGTAGCCGTTGTTGGGTAGGGGGTGCGCAATAGCATTTTATGATCTGCTAATCATACGACAATAATGGCTACGAAGGGAATGTGAGGTTATTGACTTTTTTTTTTTGTTTTGATCACTAGTATTCGGGTTTTATCTGATTAATTTGATTCGAGAACTGTGAGCCCCATATTTAGAGGTTGACTCTTCCAAATCCTTTTTCGTTATTCTCAATACTCGAACTCTAGATTTCCGATTAAGGGGATAAAGTGTCCAACTACTCAATTCAAAGGAGTTTGGTTAAGGTTATTGACTTTGAGTGAGTAACATACAACCTTTTTATTATGTTTATTTGGCTAAAAAGAAACATAAAAGACAAAAAAGAAAAAAATTTTGAATTTAAATAAATAAAGAAATCCTCTTTTTCTTTATAAAAAGTACACTAAAAACACTCATTACAGATGATAACTCTACTGACTTAAGCGGGGTGACTAACCGTCTATCGATCTCGATCATTGGGATCTACAAAAGACCGCTAAAGGGTGTTCCGGTGGAGAGACACTGATGTTCAAATCAAAAGGCAGTTTTCGATAAGAAAGAAAACAGACTAAAAAAGAGTTATGTCTACTTCTTGTATTGTTTTGAAAAAACAACAGGAGTAAACTCAAGGGTTGTTACCTGAAAAGTTGCAGGGGTGTTAATGGAGAAAACCACCAAATAAATGAATCCAGAATAAATGTTTGGTGGGAAATTGAAAATATTGAATTTTTCATTCACTGTGCATGCTTCCATTTGAGCGTTTCAACCGCCGGCATTCGTTAAGGTTACATTTTCTCGGTTATAAATAGAGGGGAACTTCAGTGTCGCCATGAAATGATCTCAAAAGATTTGGAGTTTTCTTCTTGATATTTTGTCGCTGAGGATTAGCACGCCTCATGGGTTTTAGATCCCAAAACTGTGTGTTAGAAGGGTTCTATCGATATAGGATGCCATCAAGAGCGGGGCTGCCGATATAAGGCGCCATCATGTCATTTGGGATCTCAACATCATGATGGATCCTGTCAGGGTTCCACAAGGATGCTGCCTTTGGGTATTGAGAGATCTTGGCTCAGACAAAAGAGATTTTTGTTCGTAGCAGAAGCTCTCTTCTTAGAGTAAGAATCATCGAGATCTAAATCATTGTCCAGGCTCTTGGCGTAACAAGTAGTTGAGGGTTATTCTTCAAGTCTTTTTCGGGTCGGGTGACAAGAGCAGTTGGGAGGTCAGAGGAGGACAAACGATTGAGAAGGTACGGAGTTTGATGCATCTTTTTTGTTTCTTTTTGACTAACTCTTACCTTCGATGAAATCCTTTCCAGCTTCTCTTGTAAAATTTCTGTAATTTTTCTTCTAATTGTATAATGTCTCTTTTGCATTGTACGATGTCTTGTGCTTCTTGTTTTATCAGTATCTATTCTGTCTTATAATGTCATTAATGAATGAATTTCTTTCCCTCTTGAAATTGCTCTGTACTTCGGTATTGTACCTTTGATATGAAACAAAATGATATTCCTTGACATATTTTAGCGGTTTGACCAGCCTCTTCGTTTGTGTATACCTACCGCTCGCTAACTCGTTACAAGTCCACACTCAAAGTGTGGGCCGTGCCTGCCCATCAAGGGGTTACATCCTTTAGTGATGACAAACCACATTTGATAGGACTATTGGTAAAAAGATCAAATGATAGAAAAGACCGTATCTATCCGGTTGGGAGTTACATCTCTTGTTGATGACACGCTACATTCGATAAGACACTTGATAAAGAGTTCAAACAATAGGGAGCGGCCGTGTCTACCCAATTAAGAGTTAAATCCCTTGTTGATGACTCGTTGCATTCAGTAAGGCACTCAATAGAGAGTTCAAATGATAGGAAGGGACATGTCTACCTGACTGGGAGTTACATCCCCTATTGATGACATGTTACGCTTAGTAAGGTTATAGTAATGAATCAATCGGTAAATAGGCTAAAAGACTGTAGAGATTTTACTTGACTATTTGGTTGGAGCTAAGTGATTTTTTACGAGAAGGTGGCAGTCGTTATTGATAATAGATGTGCAAGTTCTCAGATGGATGACGATTGGACCATCTGGCTTGGTATGTCTGTAATGGGAACGACAATTACCTCCTCTTCGGGATGGGGCATAGATTGGTGCTGAGTGATGTCTCTAAGCTCTAAAGTCTCCATCGAGAAGATTTCTTCTTCTCTCCCAACAGTGGGAGTGATTGGCAAGTCACTATCATCGTGAGGTGTTGCGATCCTTAGGGGTGTCCTGAATTTGATATTCATGTGTTTTGTATTGGGTAACGCTTCAAGGCCATCTAGACCAGGACAACCAAGGATTGCGGTGTAAAGGGACATGAGTTTTTCAGTGGTAGCATGGTGAGGAGACGTTCCTAAGGTCATGGTAAGCTAGATAGTACCTTCGGGATATATACGTTTATCAACAAACTCTTTGGTCCGTTGGAGGGTTGAAGATTAGATGGGTTGAAGCCTATCTACCAGAAGCATCCCAAAAGAGGAAGTTCTAACATATTGCTTGGTCAACGAAGATCCTCTTAACGAGTTAGGAATCTATTCCCGTAATGATGATTAATGGATCGTCTCAATTTGTGTCAACTCCTATTAGATCATTGCCATTGAAACTGATAGTTGACCTTTTCGTTTGGATAACGCCATGGCTGTAACAAAGAATGGTAGTAAGAACTCAGGAAATCAGTCTGGTTCCTACGGACGATGCCAATCTATTCGAGATGGATTTAAGTCCACAATGATGGCTCTACTGACTCAACCGGGGTGACTAGTCATCTATCGATCTCAATCAATGGGACCTGCAAAAGGTTGCTAGAGGGTACTCTAGCGGGAAGACTTTGATGCTCAACTCAGAGAGCGATTTTCAATAAGAGAGAAAACAGATTAAAAGAGAGTCATGTATGCCTTGTGTGCTTTGTGTGGTTTCAGAGAGAGAGAGGGAGAGGGGGGACTTACCTGGTTAACTGAGTTAAGGATGTATATATAATCTTCCTTGGGTGAGTCTGTTGTCCTTTTAAGAACGCTAAAATCTTAGTTTCCTTATGAAGGTATCCCAAGATTCATGAGTATGAAATCTTAAAAGATCTGGAATCTTATCGATTGGAGAAAGTTTCAATTCATCAAGGGATTACTTTTCTCATCGATGAGGATTCATAGATATCTTCCTTGGGTGAGTCTGGTGTCCTTTTAAGAACACTAAAATCTTAGTTTCCTTATGAAGGTGTCCCAAGATTCATGAGTATGAAATCTTAAAAGATCTGGAATCTTATCGATTGGAGAAAGTTTCAATTCATCAAGGGATTACTTTTCTCATCGATGAGGATTCATAGATTTTTTTCTTATCATGAGATATTATTCCCGTATTTTATGAAAAAAGTAAATATTCTCCAATATTGACCGAATGTTGAATACCGAGGTAGTACAGGAGCTGACCATATAACTACCGAGAAGGGTTTGGTCGTTCGGTGCCGAGAAGAAGGAATGCATTCTGTGTAAATGATGCGTTTCGGCAGATCTTTAGCGTACTTTATTCGTTGGGTTTTGGGCTCCTGTTACACATTTATTGGCTCTCAAACCACGTATCATCAATTTTTATCCTAGGTTATTGCTCCTACTCAGAAAAAATATTGCAATTATTTTGTCTTAAGTTGAAATTTTCCCAAAAAAACAAACATTTTTCTTTTTGAAAAATTTTGGATTTATTTTTTTTATTACATAGGGACTGTAAAAATGCACGCGTCCACGAAAATTTGAATATTAGATTTTGAGAAAAATACTTGAACAAGAGCACTTAGCACTTGGGTGTCCCTACAAGTATGAAAAATTTTGGATTTTCTAAAAAAGTACAAAGTTGTTTTTTAATTTCTTTCCTTTTTCTACCCTAAGAAATCTAGTTCTCTTCATTTTTTTTTTGTGAAATTCTTCAGACATCATTGAGGCCGTAAAAACGTGAGATTTGACCCAAAGTTTGGTTTTAAAGCTTAGGATTATTGAATTCGTCCTAGGCACTTCCGGAATTTTTTTTATTATATAGGGATTTAAATCTGGGATTACCAAATTAGGAAAGTGGTTTATATCATTAGGCTATCATTTTGATAACACACTTTCAGAATTTTGAAACCTATTATAATCGTAAGGCCCATTCAGCTGGGCTTACATTGGACCCACATCACCCGAATCCATTTCTTTGGGATCCAAGGATTCTTCTTCTTCTTCTTCTTCTTCATTTTTTTTTTATTTTTTATTAGCCAACTGGTATTCAGCTTATCCAACTAATTCAGTTCGAATACTATACAACCCACTTAGGGATTGACACTCCAATTACCTATTTTTTAATTCCCAATATTTGAATTCAAAATTTTGATTAAGGGAATATAGTGATCGACTACTGCATCCACAGGACATTGGTAGGATTCATTGTTTAAAACAAGTTATAATTGCATGACAACATGACCCAATCTTCCTCTTTTTTTTTTTTAATAATTTGACTATCAATATTCAAAAAATCGTCTAATCTAATTCGAATACATGTGGGATTCAATTTAGAGGTTAACTCTTTCAATATCTATTTTTTTATTTTTAAAACTTGATCTTCAAATTTTGGTTAAAAAGATTTAGAATTCTGTTACTAAATCCACATGTTGTTGATTGACCTAATCTTCTTGTCATTAATTAGTTGATCTAATTTAGCCGAATACAATTGATGGGTGTTATTCGGGGAATTTGAGATTAAGTTCTACTCAAATAGAGAACTTTTTTGGTATAAAAAATTATTATTACAAAAAAAGATATAAGTTAATAGTTGATATATTTGATATCTTCGTCAAAAGGAGCACACCAGACTTTTAATAATTATTTTGATTTATTTAATAATTATATATCATTATATAGTTTTAAATCCGCAAGACTCCTATTGAATAGGAAAAAAAATTGATATAATCGTTATTTAACTATTTGTATGAAAAGGTTTAATTTTTACATGTATACTATATATTTTCTATTTAAAATTGATTTTAGTTGAACAACATGATGAATGATATATATATATATATATAGATAAGTTTAAGCAAATTGAATTAAAATTGAAATTTCCCAAATAAGGTAAGACACTACAATGGAAATGGCTTATGGAGACGGACGAAAACCGTGAGGAAAATGTGATAAATTCGTCGATAAACTCTTCTCCAACAGATAAAGGTTCAGTTGGCTAAGAAGGGGTCGAGATAGACCTATCCCAAACTTGTGATGACCGTTGGAGCATATTTAACATTCGGACGATTAGAAAAGTGTCGCTAAAAATCAATGTTATATCATCGGTTATAAAGGGATAGTAAGAGTTACTACATTTATCTCATCGGTTGTAAAGAGATAGTAAGAATTACTACATTTATCTTCTCGATTGTAATGGGAATAGTAAGAGTTACTATATTTATCGTCACTTTTGTAAAATAGTTAGTAAAAATTACTATTTTTATCATCACTTGAAAGGGTTAGTAAAAATTATAATTTTTAGTGTCACCTTGTAAAGGGTCAGTAAAAGTTACTACTTTTTTCATCAGTTTAAGAATTAATAAAACTTTTTACCTTTATCATCACTCAATGACTCAATATAACCATTAGAATTAGTATAACTATTTATTGTCGCCAATGAAATAATAGTATGTTAGGAAATGTTATAACTTTTATTGTCGATAAATACAAATGTTAGTAAATATTACTACAATACTGTCGAATCTTAAGACATAGGAAATGTGAATTCTTTATTGTCACAAGTTTACTATTGGGTTAGTAAATATTACTATCTTTATTATCATTTACAGAAGTATTGGGTTAGTAAATATTACTACTTTTATTGTCATTGTTGCTTACAGAGTCATTAATCAGTAAATGTTACTACTTTATTATCGCTAATAGAATTATGAGTCAGTAAATGTTACTATCTTTGACATTGGTTATAGAAATAATTTGTTAGTAAATGTTACTACATTTATTGTCGTTGGATAGTAAATATTACTATTTTTAACAGAATTATTGTTGGTGAGTAAATTTTACTAATTGAGTATGTGTTATTTGTTACTTAATATTGGTAACCAAATGTTACTACTATTTTGAGTCGGTAATCACAAGATTAGTAAATGTTAAAATATGTCAATACAAATAATACAAAGAGTTAGAAAATATTATAAATATCATATCTTAGGAAATGAAGTATCTTTTATATCATCATGAAATATACAACTAGGCAAGCACCCGCAAATGCCCTCGCAGCACAACCTGTAGTTCAACCAACACTTTATTATCATTGTTACCATAATAAAAATTATTGTTATTAGAATTAAAGTAATTGTTACTATTTGTACGAAGAAAAAATAGTAATTCTTATCACTTGTTACTATACGATCCATTTGTTAATAATTATTATCATTGTTACGATATTTTATTATACAAATTTTATATAATTATTGTATTATCACTTATTAAATTGGATCAAAATCACTTATTACTACTTATTATCATTGTTACCATAATAAAAATCATTGTTACCAGAATTAATGTAATTGTTACCATTTATACAAAGAGAAAGTAGTAATTCTTACCACTTGTTACTATGCGACCTGCTTGTTACCAATTGTTACCATTGTTACGATATTCTATTATACGAATTTTATATAATTATTGTCTTATCATTTGTTATATTAGACCACGATCATTTGTTACTACTTATTATCATTGTTACTACAATAAAAATCATTGTTACCAAAATTAAAATAATTGTTATCATTTGTTACCATTTGTACGAGGAGGAAGTAGTAATTTTTACCACTTGTTACCTGCGACCCACTTGTTAGATATGTTAATGTATATTTTGTATTTTAGAATTTATAATTAAGGAATATGATAATTAGATAGTCATTATTTCATAATTAAAATGTAACTGTATCTCAATAATATTATTTAAATTTAATAATTATTTGATATTTGTAATAGAATATGATTATTGAAATTAGAAAGTAATATTATTTAGTAATACAAAATTATTACTATCATTTTGTATTATTATATAACTCCGTGAAATAGTAGTAAATATTATTACCATATTACTAGATCAGGCGCATGCCTACGCGACACAACCGCAGGCAGAGCCACCCAGGCAAGCGTGCCCACAAACGCCCTCACAGCACAACCTGCG
The DNA here is from genome assembly GCA_033439265.1 of Dillenia suffruticosa. Lineage (NCBI taxonomy): Eukaryota > Viridiplantae > Streptophyta > Magnoliopsida > Dilleniales > Dilleniaceae > Dillenia > Dillenia suffruticosa. Next base: position 10,568,642 of record JAVTVX010000019.1, read on the forward strand.
ACTCAACCGACACCTTAATTTAAAATAATAATTTTATTATTTTAAAAAACAAAACATTTATATTATTAATATAATCATATAAAATCTTTCAATTATATTACTAAATTTGTTATATATGAAATTATAAAATTATATTACTAAGTTTGTTATATATAATCATTAAATATATGAAATTAATAATTTTTATTATATAGTGTCATAATACATTTTATTATATTTTTTTTTGAATATATAATTTTAAATAAAAGCATATATTACAAAAAGTTATATATTTTTTATGTTATTATTACTACATTATTTACATAAGATTATATTATTTAAAATAATAACATTTGATACTTAATTTATAATTTAAATTTTGTTATAATTAAGGAATGTGAATTCGGATCATGTGTTTTGGATGGATTGCATATGATAAATATGATGAGTATGAGTATAAGTTATTTAAATTAATAATATTAATTAGATATGTTAATATTAATTTATATTTTAGATTTTATAATTAAGGAATATGATAATTATATTTAATATTATTTATTTAAAAAAGTAAGGAGTTGAAATCAAAATGTGATAGCAAACTTTACAATAATAATAAAAAGCTAAAATAATTAAATGAAATATGATAAAATTAATAATTACATGAAATATGAAGAAAATTAAGGAAACTACACTTATCACAACAACGAAAATAGCTTATGAAGACGGATGAATAATTAAATGTTATTTTATACAATTATACAATTATATAATATCATTTGTTATTACAAGTATCATATTATACGAATTTAATTATCCATAAGTGTTAATAATTAAATGAAATATCATTTGATACCATGTCATATTATATAAATTTTATACAATTATTGTCTTACAATTTGTTACATTGTTACCATTTGTTTAAAATCACTCATTAGCATGTTATATTATACAAATTTTATACAATTATTGGTTTATCACTTGTTACATGAAATTGTTATACATCACTTGTTATCATTTATTATCATAATGAAAATCAGTTGTTACCACTAGTTATCATATCATATTATACAAATTTTATACAATTATTGGCTTACCATTTGTCACCGGGTGTTGGAGCAATCATTTACTTTGTTACCATTTATTTGTTATTTATTATGTATTACTTGTTATCACGTGTAAACGTACATAGAGAAATACATTTGTTTTCTTATTACCATTTCTTATTTGTTATAATAAATGTATTTGTTACCACTATTAATGATATAATTTGTTATTTTTTATAATAAAAGTATTTGTTACCATTTGTTTCTTGTTACCATATCAAATCACTTGATACCAAAAATAGACTGATTAAAAATATAAAAATAGAGAAGATAAATATATAAAGAAAATTATATTTCATACACGTATTATTTATAATAAATCAATATATAATTGCAAAAATCAACAAGAAGAAATAAATGATAAATGAGAAAAGGAAAATAAATAAAATAAAGAGGGAATTGTAAACAGAAAAAATGAAATAAACAAATAAATAATTGAAATAAATAGCGGAAGATTTCCCCAAATCTAATCTAAATAAAGAAATGAACAAATACCCGCGCCAAACTTTTTTGCGCCAATTTTGTTGGCTCCAAGAAATGGTGCAAAGAGGAGGAGGTAATCTAAATAAAGAAGTGAATAAATAGTCAAATTTCATGCCAATTTTATTGGCTTCAAGAAATGGCGCCAAAGAGAAGGAAAACAGGAGGAAGACGTGACTGTTTATTTTAATTGATGTAAAATATACGAGTTTTTATTTTTTTTAATTGATATAAAATTATATACTCAAGAAATATTTATGAGGGGGTTCCGAAGCCAAGCCTTATGCCACTATGCCAAAGTATCCTGTATGAGCAATTAATTTTTTTTATTTGTTTCTATATATCTACTTTTATTATTATTATTATTATCATCTCACTCTTACATTTTTTTCTCACCTTTTTTTTCTTCACTTTGGGTCTTTTTTTTTTTGTTTTGTATTCATGATATATTCCGTCATAATACAAATAATAAGTGAATTATAATAAATGAATTGTGACTTTTAATATAATTTAAATTGATAATTAATTATGTTATATAACATCTCTACTAATATTATATTATTGATAATTACATTATTTAAATTAATATTGATAATTATAATTTTATATTATGATACTAGGTCTCCACTTATCCACCTCATTGTTGAAAATCCGCCCGTTTTTTTTTTGCACCTTTTTCCCGCCTTTTTTCATTACCTTCTTAATTTCTCACAATTTTTTATACTTGCACATTTTTTCCCGCTTGTTTTTTCATTAACAGCGTTCTTAATTCTTCAATTTTTTTATATATTTTTAATTAATACCACCGTCTTATATTTTATTTCATTTCATGTAATTTTTACTACTTATGACCATACTGTTACTACATTTACTACATAACGCATGCCTACACGGTTCTCACCATGAACACTGTGCTTTGCTAATTATATCTATTAATCACATGATAATTTAATATAAAGTTATTAATATTATTAATTTAAATAGTATAAAATTATTAATATTATTAATTTAAATAATATAATGATATGAAATTATTAATTTATATAATATAGTGTTATTTATTTGAAGTATATTTTGATATATTTGAATGGTATTTCATGTTGAATAAATGAATGAAATATGAGTTATTAATATTATATATTTTGAATAGATAAAAATTTGTGATTAAATATGTAGATTTTTTTAATTATTAATGTATTATAATTTAAATTTATTTATCCGGTTATTTAAATTATTAATATATTAGCAATGTTGTGTAAACTAAAATAAAGAAATCAAGATACACTCCGAGCACTCTTAAAGTTACTACACTTATCCAATAACTGTTATCATAAACTTATATTACTACTAGTGATAACAAATGTTGCACAGGGAACAGCCGCACATGGCACCATGCACGGCACATGCCGTGTGCCATGCGTGGCACAGGTAAAAATTTATGATTAAATATATAAATTATTTAAATTATTAATATATTATAATTTATATGTATTTATCAGGTTTTTTAAATTATTAATATATTATAATTTAAATTATTAATATATTAGTAATGTTGAAACACTCCGAATATTATTAAGTTACCATAGTAGAAAGAGAAAGATTAATTAATAGGGAAATATTTTTTTGGTAGCGCTTGATTCTAAATATTCAAGTATTAGCGCTAAGAAATAGTGTCAAAGACGAAAGAGGAGGAGGAGGAAGTGGGAGAAAGCCGATATATTTGATGTAAAATTAGTTACAATAAGAAAGATATACATGACAAACTAATTATTTAATTTAAATACAAATTGTATATAATACAATTTGTAAAATAATTTAATAAATTTATATCTTTATATCATATAAAATAATAATAATGAAATTATTATTTTGCTATTTAAATTAAAAATATTATTAATTGAAACATATATGTAATAGTATTAATAATGTGTACATAGTAAGAAAATAATATAATAGTAACTGTTACTCTATTACAATATATATTACTTTTATAAATATAATATAATATTATAATAATATATAGTGATATAATTGTAATATCATATAACAGAAGAATATAATTATATTATTACTTATTATATTATATACATATATATATGTAATAGTGTAAACAATGTACATAGTAACATAATATAATAATATAATAGTAAACGTTACTCTATTACAACATACATTACCTATATAAATATAATATAATATTATAGTAATATATACTCATATAGATGTAATATCATATAAAAGATCAATATAATAATATTATTACTTATTATATAATATATAAAAATATGTAATACTACATAAATATAGCATTAATAATGTGTAGTAATATATCACTCTAATATATAGTAACATAATAGTAAATGTTACTCTATTATAATATACATTACCTATATAAATATAATATTATATTATAGTAATAAATAGTGATATAGTTGTAATAGAACAATATAATAATAATATTACTTATTATATAATATTTGAGAGATGTGAGAGAGAAGAATTTTTGAAGAAAATGAGAAGTTTCGATATTTGTGAAGGGAGGAAATGTTTGTAGTATATATATTTGATTTAGTGCCAAATAAATTTTGATTCGTAGTATATATAATTTGTTTAGTGGCAAATAAATTTTTCAAAATCCGTCATTTTGCCCCGTTTATTACATTTTAGTTTTTGAATTTTTTACTATTTATCTCTCTTTTTTATAATTTCGTGTAGTAGTAAGTATTACTACCATGTTATTAGATCAAGCGCATGCCTGTGCGGCACAACCGCTGACAGAGCCGATTACTATATAACTCCGTGAAGTAATAGTAAATATTACTACCATATTACTAGAATTGGTGTATGCCTGCGAAGCACAACTGCCGGCAGAGCCGCCTAGGCAAGTGCACGCAAATGTCTATGCCCGGCACAACCAGGTAAGCATGCATACAAATGCGTGTGCGACACAACTAGTGGCTAAGCCGCCCAAACAAGAGCGTGCGCAAATGAAAATAGAGTGATAAAAATATAAAAATATATACATCGCTTATCCATTGCAAAAATAAAGCAGAGAAATAAATGAAATATGAGAAGAGTGAAGTAAATGAAATAAAGAGAGAATGATAGTAGGAGAAAGATTAATCAATAGACAATATTTTCTTGATGATGACAAAATCTAAATATTCAATAAAACCAATACGTAATAGTATTAATGCCAAATTTTTGGCACCTCTTTATTTGGCGCCAAGAAATGGCGCCAAATACGAAAGAGGAGGAGGAGGAAATGGGAGGAAGCACTACAAAAAATGCACCATTTACCAGCGGCCCCTTTACCATGGCCGAGACAACCACTCATCTCATATAAATCGACAAAGAACGACTCATCTCCATACAAGTCGACGAAGGTTTTTCTTTGTTCGGCCCATCTCACAGGTTCATCCTCTCTCCCTCTCTCTTCTCTTCTCCACCTTTCTTTTGATCTTTTCTCATATGCAAAACATTGATCTGATGGTTTCTTCGTCGATTTAGATCTCACCGTGTTTTCTCTTCTTCATCTGTTCTTTGATTATGTTCTGTTGCATATTTTTTTCTCTCTCATGTCTGTGACTGTGATTGATCTCAACGAAACAATTTTTTCTTTGTTTTTCGATTGTCCATTCAGCTTTTTTCGTTGGCCTCTACAGACACACTCTTTCTCCCCGCTTGTGAGTCAACGTTTAGGGCCTTTCAAAGGTTAAATCTGCTTCCCCTTTTCTTTTCTTACATTCACATTTGTTATAAATAAAGCATGATTTTTGTCTATATTTTAGTTGCATCATTCATTTCTTTTATAATTAACTAATTATTGATCATTTCTTTTATGGCTAACTATATTTTCTTGGTTTTTGTTTGCGAGGAGAATTAAGATGAAAACATGGAATTCTATACGTGGGGTTAAGTCTCCAATATTTGAAGAGAAAACATGATTTCTATTTCAGTCTCTATGCAGTAATTGATGCATGATTTGAAGTGAAAATTATCATAGTAATGTTCACTGAAAAGGTCCTAGGTTGTCCCATTTATAGTTGTTAATTAACAGCACTTCCATCCTATAATGAGCCATCAGCTGCGATATATGTTTTCATTTTTCATTATTTTGTTTGGTGCTATTTATGTAGGAATAATAGAATGATGTTTCATTTAACATGAGAAATATCGCAATATAACTCTTTATGCACTCTTCCTTATACCAAATCTTGAGTTAGTTGACAATTTCAAGTATTGTAACAACTTTTGTTATGTTATAAACTATTCCAGGCATTTATGTTGTTGGTGTGGTGGTAAAGGTGGGCAGCCAAGTAAAGGAACTAAATGTTGACAATGAATTCTACAGTGATATCAGTGAGAAAGTATTGAAATATCCCAAACAATTTGGCTCCTTAGCTAAGTACGCGGCTGTTGAGGAGAAATTGTTGGCACTTAAACCAAAGAACTTAGACTTTGCTAAAGATGCGAGCTTCCTCTGGCCAGGTGGCCGCTGGCATAATTCAATTTTCAAAATCATACATGGATAATGCCTGCATGGTACAGCCGTGCCGCTAACCACGGTACAACCATCCAGGCATACGTACGCATGCATGGCACAACCATGCTGATTCCACGGTACAACCGTCCAGACATACCCACGCATGCATTATTGCATGAGTGGCACAACCGCGCTTGCCTCCGTGGTACAGCCGTCCAAGCGTATCCATGCATGCATTATTGCATGAGGGCACCACTACTCTTACCTCCATGGCACAGCCGTCCAAGCGTAAACACGCATGATAGTAACATTTACTATGTAACCACAATCAAATATAGTAACATTTATTATTATAATAACAGATATGAAAGTTAGTAAATTTATTTTTCTCTCATGATAAAAGAATAGTTACATTTACTATTAAGTTAACTAGAATAGTCAAATTAACAGATAATAACATATACTAACATTTATTATGTAACTAAAATAAAATATAAAAACATTTACCATAAAAAAGTAAAATTTACTATTATAATAACGGATATGAAAAATAATAAATTTATTTATCTCTCATGATAAAAGAATAGTAACATTTACTGTTAAGCTAACCACAATAGTCATATTAACAAATAATAAAATATAGTAACATTTATTATAAAAACTACAATGAACTGCTGACATGAGGCATGAATCGTCGTTTTAACATTAATTTATTTTAATTCACATTTAAATTAACAATATACCATTTTAACATTTCAACGAGAACTCCATATTAACATTTATTATTAAACAAATCACAATAGTCAAATTAACAAATAATAACATATATAACATTTACTATATAATCACAACAAAATATAGTAACATTTACTATAAAATAGTAACATTTACCATTATAATAACGGATGTGAAGTTAGTAAATTTATTTCTCTCATGATAAAAGAATAGTAACATTTATTATTAAGATAATCACAATAGTTTAATTAACAGATAATAACATATAGTAACATCTACTATATAACCATAATAAAATATAGTAATATTTATTATATTTTATACAATAAACCGCAAGTATGAGGCATGAACCGTCGGTTTTAACATTTAATTATTTTAATTCACATTTAATTTAACAATATATTATTTTAATTTTTCAATTTTAATATTTCAACAATAACTTAATAGTAACATTTACTATTAAACTAACCACAATAGTCAAATTAATAAATAATAACATATAATAATATTTACAATGTAACCACAACAAAACATAATATTTATTATTATAATAACGGATGTGAAAGATAATAAATTTATTTTTCTCATGATAAAAGGATAGTAACATTTACTATTAATTTAACCACAATAGTTCAATCAACAGATAATATTATATAATAACATTAACTATGCAACCATAATAAAATATAGTAACATTTATTATATTTTATACGATGAACCGCCGGCATGAGACATGAACCCCCAGTTTTAATATTAATTTATTTTAATTTACATTTAATTTAACAATATATCATTTTAATATTTCAATTTTAATATTTCAACGAAAACTCCATACTAACATTTACTATTTAGCTAATCAAAATAGTGAAGTTAACAGATAATAGCATATAGTAATATTTACTATATATCCACAATAAAATATAGTAACATATACTATTATAATAACAAATGTGAAAATTATTAAATTTATTTGTCTCTCATAATAAAAGGATAGTAATATTTACTATTAAGTTAACCACAATAATCCAATTAACAGATAATAACAGCAACATTTACTATATAATCACAATAAAATATAATAACATTTATTATAAAAACTACAATCATCCACCGGCATGAAGCATGAACCATCGGTTTTAACATTAATTTATTTTAATTTATATTTAATTTAATAATATATCATTTTAATATTTCAATTTTAACATTTCAATAAAAACTCTATACTAACATTTACTATTAAACAAACTACAATAGTCAAATTAAGAGATAATAACATATAGTAACATTTACTATTATAATAACGAATGTGAAAAATAGTAAATTTATTTATCTCTCATAATAAAAGGATAGTAACATTTACTATTAAATTAATCACAAGAATCAAATTAACAGATAATAACATATAGTAACATTTACTATATAATTATAATAAAATATAGTAACATTTACTATAAAAACTATAATGAATCGCCGACATGAGGCATGAACCGTCGATTTTAATGTTAATTTATTTTAATTCACATTTAATTTAACAATATACCATTTTAACATTTCAATTTTAATATTTCAACGAGAACTTTATAATAATATTTACTATTAAATTAAGCACAATAGTTCAATTAATAGATAGTAACATATAATAATATTTATTATGTAATTATAATAAAATATAATAACATTTACTATAACATAGTAACATTTACTATTATAATAACAGATGTGTAAATTAGTAAATTTATTTGTCCCTCATGATAAAAGGATAATAACATTTACTATTAAATTAACCACAATAGTCCGACCACAATAAAATATAGTAACATCTACTATAAAAATTATAATGAACCGCCGGCACGAGGCATGAACCGCCGGTTTTAACATTAATTTATTTTAATTTACATTTAATTTAACAATATACCATATTAATATTTCAATTTTAACATTTCAACGAGAAGTTTATAGTAATATTTACTATTAAATTAATCATAATAGTCAAATTAACAAATAATAACATATAATAACATTTACTATATAATCACAATAAAATATAGTAACATTTACTATAAAAATTACATTGAACTGACGGCATGAGGCATGAACTGTCGGTTTTAATATTAATTTATTTTAATTCATATTTAATTTAACAATATACTATTTTAACATTTCAATTTTATCATTTTAATGAGAACTCTATAGAAACATTTATTATTAACCTAACCATAATAATTAAATTAACAGATAATAATATATAATACCATTTACTATTTAACCACAATAAAATATAGTAATATTTACTATAAATAGTAATATTTACTATTATAATAACGAATGTGAAAATAGTAAATTTATTTATCTCTTATGATAAAATGATAATAACATTTACTATTAAGATAATCATAATAGTTGAATTAATAGATAATAAGATATATAACATTTACTATGTAACAACAATAAAATATAATAATATTTATAATAAAATAGTAACACTTACTATTATAATAACAGATGTAGAAGGTAGCAAATTTATTTGTCTCTCATGAGTAAAGAATAGTAACATTTACTATTAAATTAATCACAATAGTCGAATTAACAGATAATAAAATATAATAACATTTACTATATAACTATAATAAAATATTGTAATATTTACTATTATAATAACGGATATGAAAAGTAGTAAATTTATGTATCTCTCATGATAAAAGGATAGTAACATTTACTATTAAACTAACCATATAGTCGAATTAACAGATAGTAAAATATAGTAACATTTACTGTGTAATCACAATAAAATATAATAACATTTACTATTATAATAACAGATGTAAAATATAGTAAATTTATTTGTCTTCTATGATGAAAGGATGGTAACATGTATTATTAAGTTAACCATGATAGTCAAATTAACAGATAATAACATATAATAACTGTTACTATGTAATCACAATAAAATATAGTTACATTTACTATTATAATAACACATGTGAAATATAGTAAAATTATTTATCTCTCATCATAAAAGAATATTAACATTTACTATTAAATTAAGTACAATAGTCAAATTAACAGATAATAATATACAGTAACATTTATTATAAAATAGTAACATTTACTATTAAAATAGTAACATTTATTATAATATAGTAACATTTACGGTAAAATAGTAACACTTACTGCTATTAATCCTTTTTTTTACACTTATCATTTATTACTATATTCACTAATTATCATAACAGTTGAGACATCTTTCAAAATCGTGAGTACAAAACCTATATTTTGTCATCACAACTTATAGTCGTAAGGATAGTAGTATGTAAATTCAGACGTTCTTATATCCGTAAGTATAGAATGTTATTTATACGAACGATTTGCTACTTTTACCCACGGTTCAAATTGTTTTATCGACGACTATTTTAAAACCGTCAAAAAATATATATTACTTCCGATAGTTTCAACTATAACCGTCTGTAATGTTTCAAAAAACCGTCGATAATATTTAATGAGAGTAAACATGACCGTTGACATAATGCTTTTAGTTTGTCGTGAGAGTTTACAAGGATCACTTGATTTCTTGACTATATTAATTTTTCTTTTGGAATTTCTGTGGTTGGTCATTATACTGCTACATGGTATGTATTTCTAGTTAAAAGCGAATTTAGAAATTTACTTGAAGAGTTCAAAAAAATGATATACGAGGGACACGGAAAGAGGGGATAACATTTATACATTTTAGAGTATTCATAGCATTTTAAAAATTGTTAACAGTATGTTAAAAATTTTAATAATATTTCTAAAAATTTTTTACAATATTTATTAAAATACTGTTAATTGATATAAATATTTATTTATTTTTTCTTTCAGAAGCGTCTGCTCCTGCTTCCCTGGCTTCGCTTCTATCACCGGCTAAAGTAAATCACATTTATTCTTCGACCCGGATGACTATTATGCAATAAAAATGGATAATATCAAAGAGTTATATTTTAATTAACACTGTCTTATTTTTATTAAGATTTAGATGAATCACTCCCACGTATATGAATAGGCAAGAAAAATTAGGAAATTTCTGGGAGAAAATATTCACTCATCACACCACATCACACTCATTCTAATTTCTTTTTCTTTATTGTTTGTTTCCCTGAAAATCCAACGTCTAGCCACGTTTACATGGCAACTGTTTCCTCCTCATTATAAATAATGCAGTTGTGGAGGTAAGATTAGCAGGGGATTCGCTTCTTATATGTTTGAGAAATTCTTGGACAATTTCTCAATGATCATAAATAAATAAATAAATAAATATTTTAATTAAAATATCACTTTTCATTATCGTATTAAATGGTGTGTCTCAAAATATATGTTCTTCCTTGAAGTCCAGAATTAACGGCATTTCGAATTATTTAAATATTTAACCTTCATAAAAAATTATAGTATCAATAAAAAAAAAGACTCGAAAATTAAGTCGGCTAATAAATATTATTGAATTATTCTTTTAGGACTTTTATAATTAGTTCTATTATTACAGAACACATCAAATTATGAAAATTTATACAAAAAATAAATCCCTTCATTAAATCAAAGACCATGTACGAGAATCAGAGACACCCTCAATATATATATATATATATATATATATATATATACATACGGAATCTGGTACATGTAAAAAGCAAAGGGGTCTAAAAGTAGAAAGTACTAAGCAAATGGGTAGAGAACAAACACAAATTCATCTCACTTCTTTCCCTTTTTCAATAATAAACTCAAAATTTAAGCACAATAAGAAATCTCTAAAAATGGGTGAGAGAGAGAAACAACGAAAGAAAAAGAAAGAAAAAGAAGATGATATTTCTACCAAAAAAAAAAAAAAAGGATGATATTGATGTGCTTTGCTCATACCATTTGAACTGAGAAATGAGAAAAGAGGAAAATCAGCCCCCGAACTTCCTAGTTTCCTTCTCCAATCCTTCAAAAAAAGTAGCCACAACTTTCATGGCTTTAACTTGAGCTTGCAAAGCCAATATATAGCGAGCAGTCTCTTCAAAGAGAGTATCAATTCCAAGTGACTCACCGTTTGGTATTATACTTTGTAATTGCATTATCTTTTTCTCAACTTCAACCTTGTCTTCGTCATCACTCACATTCTTCTCCTGATCTCTTCTTCTCTTTGTTCTTACCCTTCCATTCATCTTTGATCCACGGCTTCGGCTTTTAGATGATTTGTGATCTCCATTTTCACACATTTTATTAGCAACTTTCTTGTTTTTTCTCATTTTTCTTTGCAGGAATAGGGTTGTGGTTGTTCTTTGGTGCTGTGTGCTGTTCTCCAACTCCATTGTGAGAGAGAGAGAGAGAGAGAGAGAGAGAGAGAGAGAGAGAGAGAGAGAGAGAGAGAGAGAGAGAGAGAGAAGAGACTATGAGTACTCCATTTCCATGACCATGTAAATGTCTTAGAACCGGGGGGGGGGGGGGCAAGAGTGTTTTAAATTATTGATTCTTGAGTTGTGGAAAAGTCAATGACAACGAAGCTGGGACCTATTTAATGCAATGTGTAGGTGGGGAGACTCACGTGCATCCCCAGATTTTGCGTCCGTACAAATATATCGGTAATCGTCCGAGTCCTCCCAAGTGATCCTCTCTCTCTCTCAATTTTAGGAGGAAGATTACAAGGGCAATTTGAAGGAGTAAAACTTAAGTCAAAATTTATTTATATTAATATTTTAATCTTTCAAATCTTTAATTTCTTATTAATTTAATTAAAAATACTGTAAATAAAAATAAAATTAATAAAAATAAGTAAACTCAAATTAAGGTAGCGGTTTTCTTTTTTTCTTTTTTCTTTTTTTTTCTTTCCTTTAAGACCTCATATCTTTATCTATTCTATACCCAAGTTCAATTTCGCGGAGATTTATTTCCCTCTCAAATTAGAAAAAAACAATAAGCATTCAACTGTTAAAAATAGTGTAAAATAAAGTCAATAGTTTTGATTAATGATTATAATAAATAATATATTTTTAAGTATAAATAGTTAATTGGGTCTGGAAATTTTGTATTTGTGTTGCTTAAATTAATATAAAAATTGAAAAAAATTTATTGATTCCCATCATACTTTGATAATATTTTATTAAAATTCTTCAGAAATATGACATTATGACACTTTCAAAGGTTTTACATTCTTTTAAGTTTATATTTATAAAAAAATTATAATTTTTGCTATTTATATATTTTTTCTCTCTGTATCTTTGATTTTAAGCCCTAAAAATATGTCTGATTTTGCCCTATAGCGTGAGTGTGACCCACTTGGGCGAAAACCGCGGGATCACATGATTTTCTTAAACCCAGGCTACCACTACCCATGTGACCCTTTCTTCTGAAGTAGACCCCTCCTTAGGCCATATTCGTATCCTAACACCACATGACATGATCACCAACAAGCATAAGTCCCACGTATTCTTTAATAAAAAGGAATAATGAGCCCCTCCACCTCTTGAGCCCCACAAATTCGTGCTGGTATTGTTCCCATGGAGGGGGCCATGTGGGTGGGACTTTTGCGGTCATTTATTTAATTTGTGTGCCCGAGAGAGAGATATTTTGGATCAATGAGCTGTCAAGACGGGATTATTAAATTTTTTAATTAAATTTTTAATTTAAAATTTATTAATAAAAAAATTATATTAAAAAATTTGTCTTTAAATAGGATTTTATAGATATTTATATTGAATTAATCGAAATATAATTATAGATAGCGGAAGAAATTATAAATAGCGAAAGAAGAAAGAGAGGGGGGAGGGGGGAGGGGGAGAGAGAGGGATTTTGGGTGTCTTTGAGGAAAGGATTTTGGGTGTTGGGAAAATGGGGCTGCATGTGATCAGAAGGGCTGGACCCAATGCTCCTGCAAGGACATACAACTATTTTTGTTTTTATCGGTTGGCTATGTTTTTGTTTACTGGATTTTATTTCTCGGATCAAGAGCCACTTTGGTGGCCTCTGTTATTATTTTTCTCCTCCAATGTTTATCACTTCATTTGCGGTTCTACTCCTAAGTAGCATTATTGTTCTTCTCGGCATTATTTGGGGTGCAGTTTCTTAAAATAGTTCGACATTGCGTTCCATATTAGGTTCTAAAATTATAAGTTTTTATATATATTTGTAGGGCTGACAATCGAGATATCTGACCAGAGTTTTACAAAGTTTAAACTCGACCCGTTTAAAATTTTATGGGACCGAGTCTGAACCTAGTTCAAAAAAGTTCGAAGAATCAAAACTCGAGCTCATTCCAAATAATTAAAAGAGCCTCCAACCCATTTCGTGCTAGGCTCAAGCTCGATTTAAATCCTACAAACCCAAAGAATGAGAGAGAGTAGAGAGAGAGAGAGAGAGACTTGACCAGAAGACTGCATTTGACTTGATCAACACTAGAGGTAGAGAGAAAGAGACTTGATCAATGCCATCGGGAGAAATCGATCCGAGAAGAGTACCGATGACTCGTTTGGCTTGATTAGGACGTCTTACGTAGCAATCGCAAATGTTGAAGTAAACGATTAGCCATTGAAACGCATAAAGAGAATACCATTCATAGATCTATAAGATTTTCACAATTTTCCGGTGGACAGAGACGATGTCGTTCCATTTAGGGAGGGAGTGCAACGCTTCCTTTCGAAGCACGTGGGAGCTCCTCTTCCTTCCTCACTATTCTCAAAGCTTTTGATATTGCAGATCGTGCTAAATATCTCTTCCATGGACAATCTATCGCTGTAGATTGTGGTATGATATGTTTTGATGATAAAAAAAACATAAATTTGGATAGCGTTAAATAGACTGCCTAAAAAAATAGTTGACGTATTACTCAGAATAGTCGACTCACTAGTTAAACATTAGAAGCCAGTCGACTCATCGTGTAGGTCTGTCAGACAGATTGAGCATGACCAGTCTTCACAGAACAAATAGTTTAGTTGACAGTTCCCAAACACTAGTCGACCATAGCCAAAGACCCAATCGACAGTCCCTTTGACTATGTTGACTAAATGATTAAGCCTGCTTAAAACAGTCGATATGGAACAAGCCAAACTAAAAGAACATGATCACTTAGAATAGTTAACAGACACATTAAGTCTAATCAACTTTAATCGTAGAAACTCCAAGCACCTTAAGATAAGTCGATAGCCTTTTTGAGGAAGTCGACTAAGAGCATGAGACTAGACTAGTCAACAGGAATCTGGACAAGTTGGCGGTCCTATGAAGATTTATTAAAAACCCAAT
The DNA here is from genome assembly GCA_033439265.1 of Dillenia suffruticosa. Lineage (NCBI taxonomy): Eukaryota > Viridiplantae > Streptophyta > Magnoliopsida > Dilleniales > Dilleniaceae > Dillenia > Dillenia suffruticosa. The sequence goes on from JAVTVX010000019.1 coordinate 10,583,672, forward strand.
CAAACTAGTAGTTGACCCTCATAAAATCTGTCGACAGCAAATTGGGCAGTTGACTAAACAAGCCACGCAGTCAACATGAATTTTGGAAGGAGTCTACGAAACACAAACTAGTTGATTGAGTTAAGACTTAGACAGGATAGTCGACTCAAATCCTACCCTAGTGGACTCAGCCTTAGAATCTAGTCGAAACAATAGAAGTATCGGTCCTCACAAAACACAGTTGACATTTAGAGAACACTAGTTGACCCTAAACTCAAACCTAGTCGATGGTAAGAAAATTCCAATCAACTCATATGCTATGGTTGACACAAAGGGACCACTAGTCAACACATGATACACACTTGGTTCACTGTTGAAAAATTTCAGTGAACTAACAAATTGAATTTACAAAATAGTCGACTATATGGAAATGTTAGTCAACTCAGAAACCAAATTCACATACTCTAGTCGACTCAATTGTAACATTACACTACAGAAAAACACGGTTTTAGCCATGAATTTTCACGACAGAAAAAATTTGTCGTTATTTTACGATAAATTTAGCGACAAAAACTTTTTCGTCGCTAATTTACCACAAAATTTACGACGAAAAGAAAATCGTGGCTAAATTACCGACGGACACATCATTCGTGGCTAAATTCGTCGCTAATTAATGACGAAAAAGTTTTTGTGACTAAATTCGTTGTTAATTGGCGACAAAAAAATTTTCGTTGTAAATTTCATCGCTAATTAGCAACGAATAATATTTCGTGACTAAATTTTATCACGGATACAGTTATCCGTAGCTAAATTTAGCGAGAAAAAAAGTTCATAACAATTTTCGTCGCTAAATTTAGCAACAAAAAAATTTCGTGAGAAATTCTATCGCTAGTTAGTTACAAAAATTTTCCGTCATTAAATTTGTCACTAATTATTCATGAAAAAATATTTGTCTCTAAATTTAGCAACGAATTCTAAAATTCGTGACTAAATTGGTTACTAATTAGTCACAAAAAAATATTTATAGCTAAATTTGTTGCAAATTAACCACAAAAAAATATTCGTAGTTAAATTTGTCGCTAATTTATTATCTATATTTCAAAATTTAAGGCTAATTTTGTAACTAAATTTTTTCTATACTCTATTAGGAAATATTTTTAACCGTGTCCCCGTTTTAACCGATTCTAAATAACGAAATTGAATTAAATATATAATAAATATTATAATTTTCAACAAATTGAGAATTTATAACAATAAATAATTTAATAAATCTGTAACAGATAATTTTAAATAAGATGCGGTTGTGGAGTTCACCATTTATGTTTTTCAACTTCTATATCCGTTCGCTTCTCTCATATAATTCAATCGTATTTAAAAATTCAGTTGTTCATCTTTATTTGTCATTGTTATCAATAAGAAAAATAATAGATGATATATCCATATTCGACGATCTATCTCGTTTGTCAAGTATATCAAACATTAGTTTTTGGAGAATGGAGATAATGATACGGATGGCATGGATGGTTAGGTTAGACGGCTATCAATTTTTAAACTATTCTATGGATTCAAAAAAATAAAATAAAAATGAAAAAGAATAATAAAATAATAAAATAAAAGAAAAAAGAAGAAAACAAAATATAAAATACAAATTTATATAAAAAAGATTAATTAGCGACGGATTTAGAAACCTATCATTAAGTTTGCAACGGATCGAGAAATCCGTCGGTAACTTAGCGACAAATAAAAAATCCGTTGATAATTTAGCGACTAATTTAGCGATAAATTTATATCCATTGCGAATTTAGAATTTTATTTTATTTTATTTTTCTTTTTATTTTATTAATATGTTATATTTAAATTAAAAATTAATTTAGCGACGGATTTGTTTTCCGTCACTAAATTTAGCGACGAAAATTCTAATCCGTCGCTAAATTTTATATATATAATTAAATAAAATATAATATTTAAATTATAAAAATTAATTTAGAGACGATGAATTTTATCCGTAGGTAATTTAGTGATAGATTTTCAAGTCCGTCGCCGAATCAGCGACAGATTCCAAGTCCGCCGCTACATCAGCGACGGATTCCAAATCCGTCACTGAATCAGCAATAGATTCCAAGTCCGTCACTGAATCAGCGAATCTTTTTTTAATTAGAAAATCAGCTAATCTTTTTTTAATTAGAATTTTATTTTATTTTATTAATTTATATTAACAAATCATATTATTATTTTATAATATTATAATTTAACATTTTATTTTATTATATTATATTTCATTTTTTTAAAAGAATAATATTATTTAAATCTTAAAAAAAACCATATATTTTATTTTATTTAAATCATATTATTTAAAACCACAAATCAATTTATTATGTTATAATATTTTAAAGTGGCATTTTATTTTATTTTTTTATATTTTAGTTTTCTAAGAATAATATTAATATATATTTTAATTAATTTATTAATTTATTGTTTTATTTAATATTTTTTATTATTATATAGGTACATTTTATTTTATTTGTATTATTTTATTCAATAATACAAATTAAATTATTATTATTTTATAATAATTTTTAATTAATATTAATCCGGAGTGTCTTTGGGCGAGCCTGTGCGGGCGCCCGCTTTTTATTGTTTTAATGCTAAAAAAATGCTGAACCTTGGACCTCAGATTTGAACGGAAGACATGTCAACCACTGCACCCCCGTTAAATCTTGTGTGATAATATTTTTTTTATTTCTTTCTTCCTCCTCATTTTTTTTTCTATTCTTACTTTTTTTTCCTTTCTCTTACTCTCATCTCTATTTTTGGTTTTTTTTTCATTTTTATTTTCATCATTGAAATTTCTTATATATAATAATTATATTGAAATTTCTTATATATTCAAACGAATAAAAATATTTTGTGATTGAATATATTGATTTTTTAAATTATTAATATATTATAATTTATTGATAATTATAATTTTATATTATTAAGATGTCGTAATCCATTTTTAAACTATGGATTAAAAAAATAAAGTAAAAATGAAAAAATAATAAAATAATAAAATAAAGGAAAAAAGAAGAAAACAAAATATAATATTAATATATTTTTTAATTAATTAATTATTTTATTTTAAATTAGTATTTTATTATTTTTTATTTTATTAAAAACAATCATATTTATTATTTTTAATTAATATTATTTTAGATTGGTGGTTTAAGTAAAAAAATTTATTATATTTATTGTTTTAGATTGTTATTATATATTATTTTATTATTATTAGAAAAATGTGAAGAAAAGAGAATAAGAAAAGAAAGTTATTATATTTATTATTTTAAATTGTTATTATATATTATTTTATTATTATTAAAAAAATGTGAAGGAAATATAATAAATAAATAAAAAATTTATATTATATACTAACATTTGGATTTGTGGTTAAATGCTTTTACAGGTTTATACGTGTGTAGGAGTTTGAACCACGGTGAAGGCAAAGCGGAGGCATTTTCCAGTAATTAAGTGAGGAGGGCTGGCACTGGAGCGGGCGCACTTATAGGCAGGGGTGCTGGCTCGGGGGGAGGGTGAGTTTGTAGGTCGGGGTGTTGGCTCGGGTGGGTGGGGGCCCGTCCAGACACGTGGCTTGCAGGCTAGTGCTAGCTCGGGTGGGCGGGACTCGTCCAGGCACATGGTTTGCAGGCTAGTGCTGGCTCGGGTGGGCCCTGCCATCCAGGCACGGCATTTTAGATTCCGACGAATTTGGAATCAGCGACGGATTTTTTTATTTGTCGCTAAATTAAGGACGGATATTTTTTCGTCTTAATTTAGTTACAGACTTTTTTTTTTCGCTAAATTAGCGACGAATAATTTTTCCGTCACTAAATTAGTTACGGATAATTTTTTTATCGCTAGTTTAGCGACGGATAATTTTTGTTCCTAAATTAGCGACGGATTTTAGCAATAAAAATTATCTGTCACTAAATTTAGCGACGAATTTTAGATTTTCGTTGCTAAATTTAGCAACGGATTTTTTTCTTTCACTAATTTAGCGACGGATAATTTTTCGTCGCTAAATTTTGTGACAAATTTTAGTGACGAAAAATTATTTGTCGCTAAATTTAGCGACGGATTTCAGATTTTCGTCGCTAAATTTAGTAACGGATTTCTAATTTTCTTCGCTAAATTTTTGCGACGCGTTATTAGCGACGAAAAATTTTTCGTCTCTAAATCCGTCGCTAATGTTTTTAGCGATGAATTTTTTTAAAATTTTCGTCGCTAAATTTATGGCTAAAAGCCTGTTTTTTTATAGTATTAGTCGACACTTGAACTTGAAATCTTATTTTCTAGTCAACAGTTTGAAAGGAGTAGTTAACACATTGAGAAACTCATATACACTAGTCAACACTTGAGTAATAACAGTCGAGAACCTAAAATTCAAAATATATTTTTTTGTATCTAATGCTTGTTTTATTTTATTTTATTTTTTTTACGGAAAGTTAAAAACAAACGGTTAAGAGCATTTAAGTCTTTCAATCACTCAACCAACCACACAGTCATATACAAAGCCAGGTCTTAGAGTTGCAAGCTGCACTTGCCAAAAAGAAAAGTGCAGAACCGAAGATAATTAACTTCTCAACTACTCAAAATTCAAATGCTCAACCACCAAACAACCGTGAACTCTCAAGAGCATTTAATACATTATTTTAAACTCATCAATCTCAATGTTCAAATTCTTCCAACATTAAATACAAGGAAAAGAAGAGAAAGAAAGAAAGGACATGTACCAAAAAAATCCTCTACACTTAACAAAACATACTTTGTTTTTCAAATTCTCTGTAAATTTTCTTACTGAGCTATGGATTCGTTACATCTAATATTTGAGCTTCATTTCTTGTAACATTTACTCCTTTCATATACAAAAAGTACAAATATTAGAGTGTGCTCTTTGGGTTTGGGGTTTAGAGAGACAAACAATCTGTAAGAGATTGTATTGGATAGTATTCTTAGAAAAACACTGCAAAGGTTAGTCTTGCACTTGGAAGTAAATCTATTGAACTATTTTTGATTAAATTGTGAAAATTTAGGAGGCGTCTAGGAATGGACGTACATCAGTTTGGTGGAATCACTATAAAAATCATATATATACTGTCTCTTTTCCTTTATACATTTCATTTCTACTTTCCACTAACTATAAAACTCCCAAAATCACGCAAAAAGTGCCATACAAGCTATTCACCTCCCCCTCTAACTTGTACTTCAACTGGTATTAGAGCAAGTGTCTAGTGTTAGGTTTGGCCACCTTAAACCAAAAATCCTTTTCTTTTTCAAAAAGTGGCACTGAATAGTGATGGTGCACCCTTTGAAGCCTATTCCCAAATAGAGCCTCCTTCATTAATGGCAATAACTATAGCTATTGGAAATAGAGAATAAGAAACTCTAATATTGCCCAAGATGAGACAATTTGGGAAATAATAAAAAAAAGAATAGAATTTTTGATAAAAGAAGTAGATGGAGTTAGGGTGCCAATGAAAATGAAAAACATGTCGATAGAAGAAAAGAAAACATATAGGGCCAATTGTAAAATTGTAAATTTGCTAATTTAGCCCTAAGTTGGAAGAATAAGATTAGAATGCTTAAGTTGGAATATGAAGCATTTAGGATGAAAGATTGTGAGACAGTAAGGGAAATGATTACTAGATTCAATACCATCATGAACGAATTAAGATTACTAGGGAAATGAATTAATCAAGAAGACATAGTGGACAAAGTGTTAAAGTGTATGCCAAAGTCATGGGAAGTAAAAATAATAGCCATAGAGGAATCCCAAAATCTTGATATTCTAATAATGGACTAACTTGTTGGTTCCCTTACTACATATGAAATAAAGATGAACATTAAAGGTTTAGCCAGGGATGAAAAGAATAAATCTATTGCAAGATGAAGAGTCTGATAAGGATGATGAGAAAGATAAGACATTACTTACTAGGAAGTTAAACAATTCATGATGAGAAGGAAGAACATAGGAAGGAGAGAATTTAGAAAAGAAAAGAAGAAGGTTGAGATAAGATATAACGAATGCAAAAGACCAGGGCACATTAAAACAGATTTCCTTCGGCTCAAGAAAAATGATAAGAAAGTAGAGACAAAAAGTAAGAAGAAAGCATTGGCAGCCTAGAGAGATGAAAATAGTAGCTCAGAAGAAGAGAAAGTAGTAGAAGAACAAGCCAATCTCTGTTTTATGGCTCTGGGGGATCACGATAACAATGATGAGGTAAATTCTCAATATTCTACCTTTTATGATTTTGATTGTGAAAGATTTTTTGTTTTAGAATTACAAGAAGCTCTTCTTGAATCTTTTAAAGAATTAAAGAAAGTGAATAGGAAATATAAAGAACTTATAAAATCAGTAAACAAACTTGAGGAAGAACAAGAGAAAGTAAAAGACGATTTGATTTGAACAAGAACAAAATAAGAAACTTAGTATATTTGAAGAAGAAATTAGAACACTTAAAAAACAAAACAATGCTTTAGTAATTGACAACACCGAGCTACAGAAGAAGATGGAAACACAAACAAATATTGATACATTTAGTAGCAAAGAACTCTTAAAAGAAAAGTGTTTACTAAAGCAAAAAAAAAAAAAAAGCAAATATGGATCTTAAAGCTAGACTTTTAAAAATTTATGGTTGCTCAACATAAACTAGATTTAATGTTAGGTGATCAAAGAAATGTCTATGATAAAGCATGGTTAGGATATAATCCTATGCAGAAACAAAAAATACTATATACCTTTTTTGTTCGTAGCTTAGAACAAAGTAAAGATCATTGCTACATTTGTATGAAAGCTAGACACAATGCACAAAATTGTAAATTAAAAAGGACCTCTAGTATCATATGAAAAACAGAGAGAAAACCAACAAATAAAGAAATAAAAGGACTAATGAAATGGGTGCATAAGAGTCAAATAAAAATTGTATCTAATAGTGGTAGACCCAAAAGAATTTGGATACCATAAACCAAAACATGATCAAAATATTTTACAGATTTGATTGAAAGTGAATGGAAGCAAGGAAGCTTATTTTTTGTGTAGTGAATGTTTTTGACACATGACTAGAGACCCATCCAAGTTTTGCTCATCGGAAATGAAAGGAGGAAAAGTTGTTTTCGGAGATTGCTCCAAAGGAAACATAATTGGAATTGACAATATAGGTAGGTCATTTGCTCAAATTGAACACGTGTTATTTGTTAGAGGTTTAAGGTATAATCTATTGAGTATTTGCCAGTCATGTGATCAATGATATATAGTTCTATTTGATTGCCATGAATGCTGGATTTTGGATAAAATGAGAAAAGGAAATATATACATAATTAATATAGATAAGATTCCATAAAGAGACGAAATATGTCTAATGGCCGTGAACAATAACATTTCAAGATTATAGCACATAAGATTAGCTCATTCAACTATGGATTTGATTTCAAAATTAGTTAGAAAAAATTAAATTAGAGGATTACCAAAGAAAAAATATGAAAAAGATAAATTGTATGATATTTGCATGAAAGGAAAATAAACAAAAAAATTCATTCAAATCTAAGAACATAGTAACAACATCATGACTACCAGAACTCCTTCACTTAGACTTATTTGGTTCAAATAGAACACAAAATTTAGAAGCAAAATATTTTGAGTTTGTAATTATGGATAATCACTCTAAATACACATAAATACTATTTAGTTTTAAGAAAGAAGAAGCCATTGAAATGTTTATTAAGCTTTGTAAGAAGATCCAGAATGAAAAATGACAAAATCACCAGCATTGGGAGTAACCATGGTTGAGAGTTTGAAAACAAGCAAATGCAAGAGTATTATGATAACTCAAAATAGAGTTGTAGAAAGAAAGAATAGAAATCTAGAAAAAATAGCTAGAGCAATGTTATGTGAAAACAATTTAGCAAAATATTTTTTGACAGAGGCAATTAATACAACATTTTATATCTTTAATAGAGTCTTATTTAAGCCAATACTGAAAAGATACCATATGAGCTGTACAAAGGAAAAAAAAAACCAAATATAGGATATTTTCATATCTTTGGATATAAATGTTATATACTCAATAATAGCAACAAAAATCTAGGAAAATTCGATACAAAAAGTAATGAAATAATTTTTCTAAAATATTCTACAAATAGTAAAGTCTACAAAATATACAATAAAAGAACAATGACCGTAAAAGAACTTATACATGTGAAATTTGATGACCGTGAAAGAATTTAAATAAAAAATGTAGAAAATAATTATCCAGAACCTATAAATGATAAAATCATCTCATTGAACAAAGAAGTAAAAACAAGAGACGAAAATTCAAATGAAAATGACAATCATGAGAATAAAGAAACAGAGCAAGAAGAAATATGATATCTAGCAATTATAAAAAGTTTAAATGCTGAAAATATTATAAGAGACCAAAATGTAGGGATCAAAACAAGGTTAGCAATACAAAATCAATGTGAATTTGTATATTTCATATCTCAAATTGAACAAAAAACTATAAATGAAGCTCGATAGAATGAAAATTGGATTATGCCAATGTAAGAAGAGTTGAACTAATTTGAAAGAAATGAAGTTTGGAATTTAGTTTTTAGACCAAAAGATCAGTCTATGATAGGAACCAAATATGTGTTTAAAAATAAATTTGATAAATATAGAACAATAATAAGGAATAAAGTAAGATTAGTGGTTAAAGAATACAGACAAGAAGAAGACATAAATAACGATGAGACTTATACTCTAGTGGCTAAATTAGAGGCAATTAGGATTCTCCTGGCATTGATTTTATCAAATGGATGTTAAAAATATATTTTTTAATGGAATTATTAATGAGATAGTATATGTTGAATAACTGTAATATTCCATTTTGAGAAAATATTAAAACATGTATTTATATTTTAATGAGCATATTTAGATTCCTTGTTTGTATTGTACCAAAATTTGTTAAATTTTTATCTGCAATGCATATTTTAGTTTTTATATTTCTTATTTTAACTATGAATTGTATATATTAAAATTAGTATAAATTGTGAAACATATTGGCGAATGAGAACAATCATAATAAGATAATAAGATAACCGAATTAGGGTTGTAGGTGGGACCCACAAAAGGAAAAGAATGAAATTGAAATGAATTAAAAAAAACACTATGACACATCATCACCCACCATATAACACTCTTACCTTTGATACCTCACCATATTTAGGGGACCCACGATCTACTTAGAATTGAAATGAGAGAGAGAGAAAGAGGTTAAGATATAATATTTCTTTTCCTAAAAACTTATTTTCGGATTTCACCTTCCTCATCTACAAACCCATGTTAAAGTCCATTAAAACAACTATTTGAGTTTGATATAAACCTCCATCTATATATATGTCATGCCTTGAATCGGGGTCATGAACAGTCGCCCGTTACTCTGGATACCGGCTACATTCTATAGAAAATCGAGTAGAATCTCTCCATATTTTGGAGGTCTCCCATATACAAATCAACTTGTATATTGAATGATCATCCAGCCACCTAAATGAACGGGTCAACCTGGCCTCACAACAAATCAACCAAATTCGTATAATACCAGTCAATCCATAGCGTACAAACCAAGATAACGCAAAACTATCATGAACACTAGCAGTTCTAGCCACAAACCTCTACTGTTATTTTCAACTAGAGTATGAGCAGCTGCCACACTGAACGGGCCTAAAATTTTATGCATGTGTATAATAAATTCCCAAGTTAAGAGGTTAAATGCTTTTAAGTGCCTCAATGCAAGTGTAATGAACCAATATAAGAGTTTCACAAATAAATGTCAATAATTTTATATCCCATAAAATGTACATGTTCATTTATGGATCTCAATATCAAGATCTCGCAGGATTGATATACAACACAGATCTTATATTTCAAATGAAATTTAGATCTCACTGTAGTAAATACGTAAATCCACAAATACACGACAAAAGACGTCTAAAGCCTGACGCGTCGCTCTATCACAATAACTCTATCTGAGAAAGGAAAGGAGAGGGGTGAGTATCAAGAGAGATACCCAGTGAGTGAGGGGATCAATATCAAGTATAAATAGTATGTGTGTGAACCATTGGAGTATCAAACATGATTATTCGTAAACAATAATTCACATTTCGCAGTAAAACATGGTATGTTTAGTAAAATGAAATCATCTAGTCCATCACACGATATCATACATATATGTATCCATTCAAAACCAAGTATTTTTAGAGCAAACTGAATATGATCCTAGCAAAGGTCAATCATGACCAATAACAGCCGCATCGGGGGTTTTATTATGCATTAATATTCAAAATCGCTCTCTACCCAGACGTTGGCCATGAACTTCACCGAGGCTAGCTCATACACAGATCGAATCACGTGTAGGACCCCGCCCAGTGCTAAACAGTGGCGTCACACATGTCCTCCCCCTTGTGGGTTCAACCGGCCGCACTTATACCCATATACTAGACGTTTGTGGGTACCTCCGCGCGAAGTGTACCCAGATGTATACACGGCGGCATAACAAATGTCCCTCGTAGCTACGGTTGTCTTTTCGGGATGAAATCATATCATAATAGTCATCCCACGGGCACATAGCCCCAAATCAGTCATATAAAAACCTTAGTACTTAATTAATGTGCCATATTGGGTCATATGAAATTTAACATGTGAAAATCATAAAATATGGCACCATTTCAGTTGAATCAAATTTATGAGTACATATTTATAAAAAACACGAGTTCATGACATTCCAATAGTCACAAAACAAATTCGAAATCTAGTAGCACATGACGAGTTATACATATCAAAAGCATGTTTTGTTGAAAACATGATAAAAATTAAGTTTCATTTTTTATGCATGATATTAGAGTCCTACTCACTGTAATAGGGAGGGTATAACACTCCCAAATGAACCACAATTGTGATGTAACGAACTCTCTTTAACGGCTTAGGCAAAAGTTACCTAACAAGTTCACTCATAGTTCTCCACTTTGGTGCCATTTTGCGCAGTCTTACGAAAATTTGCATAACGTTTTATATATAAGTCCAAATCAGGCGAACATTTGATATGTTGTAGGTAACTTCACAACCTATAACTTTCATGTTATACACTTTCTTAAAATCACATTACAAAATTCCCAGAAATTTGCATTTTGTTTCAGTTGCATTCTAAATTCAGATTCTGTCCCATTTTAGTGTAAAAGCCATAACTTTCACTATACCTATCTAGACTTAATGGAATTTTAACATGTTATACCCAAGACAGAGGCCTACTACTTTCATGTTTTCAGTTTCTCTCAATTGTGTCTAGAAAGGGGGTTGAAATCGATCATGATCAGAACAGATAGGTTTTAGTTGGAAAACAGAATTTCTATCGACACATCTTTAGTAAAATGGGCATAACATTTGATTCCATCGTGTGAATTGGCGAAAAGTTTAACATGTTGTAGCTAAAAGGGATATCTACAACTTTTATTCTTTGACCTTGCCCAAAATAGGACTGGAAGAGGATTGGTTTTATACATTATTCTTAGGGTCCGAAATAGGACAATCTTATGTCGAGTTTTCAGGAAAATTGCCATAACATTTGACACAGGAATCAGATTAAGGTAATTCTTATCTTGTTGGAAAGATAAGACCTAGCTCTAAAAATTACATACGTGGAGTATTTGCTAATTCATACCATAAGACACCTTAAAATAGAGGGTAATTCATGGACAGAAATAGAGCTAAAGTAGGACAGAACAAAAATTTCTGTGCAGAACACTTAAATTTGAAAAATCATAATAAATCCAATTCTCATCAGAATGCAACGAATCATATCTCATTTTAAAGCTCTGTGAGTCTAGTGTCCTGAAATTAATTTAGCTCAGTTTGCCTTTGTGCAGAAAATGTTATGGCCAAAATATTACAACATGATCAAAATGTCCTATTTGCAGAAATTTGTAGAAATTTCCAAAATTTTCATTTAATTTCTTGGCCAAGCAAGGTTCAGATTTTTTTCTGCACTCATTCTTCATGTTCTAATGGATTCCACTTAGACTCTAGGTTATAGAATCATGCTCAAAACTTCACATTCAAGCATTCATACGAAGCCCTAAAAAAGAATTCAGCAAGTGTAGAATTTCTTACCTCCTTGAAGCTTTTAGTCTCTCTCTAGATCCACTTGGTTAGGCTTCTCCTTTCCTCCCAATTTTTGGATATGTTATACTAGGGTTTGTGAGAAATGAATTTATGTAAAAACATTGGTTTGTTGTTTGGAGAAATGAAATCTCCCTTTAAGACAAGCTCTCGGTCATGGAGGTAGAAGAAGAAGAAGATGGAGTTTCTTGGTTCTTTCTTGGATGCCTCACGGTTTTGAGGATGAAAAAGAATTGTTTGGTTCTTGTTCTCTCCCTACACTCTCTTTCTCAAGTCCCATAAGTCAAGCTTCATTAATTGTTTCATTAATGCCTTGTCTTCCAACCATCTAATCTAATGGTTCAAGATTTTCTACCTTTTCTCCATCCAACTTCCACCATTGATTTAATTGCAATAAGTCAAATACCACTATGCTTGAATAGTACTTTGTTTCCCACCTTTTTCTAAATTGTATATGAGAACACTTTTTAAATTTGCGTGAAAATTTCTACCTCGATTTTTGCGTAACGCGCGGTTGGTCAATATTTGACCCGAAATCTGATAAATTCAAATTTACCCATTTGGTTTAGTTTTTCGTATTGAATCCAATAAAGTTGGTCTCGCACGTAGATGAAATCATTTGACCTTCCAAATCGCCCTTAAATGCATTAAGGTTTTTAGGGCGATTTTGTTTTTCGCCTTGCGTTTTGTCAAAATTCCTTGACTTTTGACTTCTAGGGTGAATTTTACACGTGTAAATCTGACGGTATCAAATTTGCACGCGTGGGTTTCATTTTGGCACGGTAGGGTCAATTTCCCTTCATTTCGAGCGAATTTTGATAAATTTTTCAAAATTACGTTTTAACTTGATAAAATGTTAATTTATCATAATTTAGATTTCTTGACGAAATTTTAGCAGTTTGCACGGGTAGATTTAAATTTGTCTCGGTGAGGATAAATTTTCATCTCCGGCGATTAAGTATCGGGTGTTTCTTCTCAAACTATAGAGAGTTGCCTGAATTCGAGTTCCCTTAACTTTTTAAGTTAATTTAGCACATGAAATTTCATCGGGTCAAGATTGTACACGTAGATTTTAAAATGGCATGGAGGGTAAATTTTTTTTTTTTTAACTCCTAGCAATTTCGTCAAAAATTTTCAAGAGCATTATAAATCGAAAAAAAATTGCTGAGAGACTTTTCTCTATATGAAAATGAAAATATATCATATATGGGATAATGAGGAGTATAATACATAATACACCAAGTGTCGATATTACAATATATGTTAACCTAGCCTTTAGGAAGCAAAAAAAAGTATAGAACACCTTTAGAACAAGCTCAAAAATACATAGAAAGCAATAAGATTGAAGGAGCTAAAGAGAAGTGGACTTTGAAACTTGGAAAGACAAGTACCATACTTGTGTTTGCTTTTTTGATACCTAATAATCATGTTTAATATGTTTTCAATTTGTTTGTAGTATAAAAATAAGGATGAAATGAAAAAAGAAAGGAAAATCTCATATTGGAATATCAAAAGATGGAAGAAAATCATAATTTAACATTATGGATAGTTTGACATTGATATAGTTTTTAGTTCATAACATTTTTTGTACAATTCTAAATGAAATATGGTTTTCTTCTAATAAAATTAGATTTCCATAACTTTAAAATGACATATGACTTGAAAAGTTTCGTTGAGAAATGAATTTTTGATAAATTTTTGAAATAGTATGATCTCTATAAAAAAAACTGCTCAGTTTTATAACATGACCATACTCTATTATTTATTTAATATTTTTTTCACAAATACAAATTGAGTATGGTTTTCCTTTTATAAAACTAGACTTCCATATCTTTAAAATGACATATAATTCGAATATTTTCAATAAAAAATGAATTTTTGGTGAATTTTCAAATTAGCAAGTTTTCTATAAAAAAGTTGTCATGTTTCTGCCTATTTTTGTGCTGAACTTTTCTTCGATTATTAGTTGTTTCCTAAACTAAATTAGGTTAACCTCTAAATACAAATATTGTAACCCTATGTCTTATCTTTAAATGGCTACTGGAAGCATTTTAATCCTATATGTATAGAAGAAGTTATGTTAATATTTCTACAACTACGCAAGTTGTATTATGAATTTTGAACTATAACATTATTTGATGTTGGTTTTTCTGTGCAATTGGAATTGAAACTTACCTTGAATATAAAAGTTGTAGTCTTAGATCTTAATTTTGTGCAATAACTAGATTCATCTCAATCCAAATATTATAGTCCAAGATTTGGCAGTTTTATCAGAACTTGTTTGTACTGGAAACTCATCGAAATAGCTCATTGGAGTGTTAATGGGTTGGTTTACTACAGATACTGTATATTCGTGATATTTAGTTAGGAATCCTGTATAATCTTTATGATAAATTGGGATCTTTGTGATCATTATTCATGTGAATATAAAGTAATATAAAGAGAAAATGATATTACGATAATTTTTCCGAAAGCTTTGTGAAATTTGTTGGCGAAACTTAAGGAGTACAGTTGGTATACAGAGTTTCGAAAGCTTTGTGAAGCCTACGGGCGAAGCTTAAGGAACTATAAATATATCAATTCTCTTTACGAGGGTGGAATTAGAAATATATGAAGTATTTGAGGTGTCTAATCTAAAAAGATCTAGATTTCATTAAAAAATATCAAATTTTGTCTTACTCTTCCAGACTCTCATAGACTCTCTTGGTTTGACATTTTATTCATTTCTTTAAATATCAATTTCAAATTAAAACAATAAAGATAGAGAAGGATAATGAATCCAAAATAGTAATTGTAATTATTTCTTTGGGACTATTTTAGATAACGGGTAACTCTTGTATACTTTTCGATGTCATGCTATTTGCATGCTAATATTGAAATTCCTATATCTGATTACTTGTTATCCATGCTATTGATCCCTCGTGTGCCTACTCAGTTTATACTGACTCTGATATCCTTATTTTTAGGTAATTAGGGAGATGAGAGAAAATCGCAAGGTAGATGCCTTGAGTCAAAGGATTTCAATTCCTACTCATTTCTAATCTACTTAAATTGTCAAGGTATGTTGTTTTTGTGTTTCTTTTGAATTTGTACAACTTACTTGTTATATATAAACAAATAGTTGAAGGCCAAGGAGAGCCTTATATAAACAGTTTTGTTTATGTTATGATTATATACTATTGTGTTATTCGATGGACGGGAGAGCCATTAGTATTTGTTTGTTTGATGTTAGAGGTGTTATGTTTATTTTTATCAGATTTTATATTAACCCTAGATGACTAAATAGTCACTAAATAGAGAAAACTTTATCGTTATTTTATTTGAAAAGAACAAGTAATTTACTTTCTTTTAATATAAATTTCCTTCCATATTATCACACACGGAGAGTACAACTGTCGGAGTCCAGACATCGCATTTTAATCATTTTGGTTGCTTCCGCATTTGCATGTTTGTTCCCTGGTCGGGTTGTCGAAACCCTCAAATTAAAACTGATTCCCCCAATGCAACAAACTGTAGCAATAGTGGTTACCAGGTCGAATTCCAAGGGAACTAATTAATTCAATCTCTTAGTTAATGTAAAAATAAAATGGAGGTTTATAAAATAAATTCCTAAATCAAAATTTAAATAGATAAAATTAAAAAACAAATCAAATATGTAAAAATACTAAAAATTGGAGAAGAAATTCAATATGCTAACATCCGATCCAAGGGTTCATATATTCGATTGTCTTATTGATCATTGGTTAAAAAATATTATTCCTGCGATTCAAGCATTTAACCTTAGATCTATTAGGATAGCCATAATAAATCTTGTGTTTTCCTAATTTAATTGACCAAACCCAGCATCCAATCAAAACTTATCATTAATTGACTGGGTACGATAGCGTTCCATATCAAATAATGACAGTATTAAGTTCTATGAAAACAGTTAAACCAAAATACAAATAATCAGGATAGCCGTACAATTATTCGATTTTGTTCCATCGATTCCCTAGGTTAACATGAATATCAGCAACGACCCATAAACATAAATAACCTATTCGCTACTCGTACCATTCATTCATGACAATTACGGATCACTGAATTCCTAGATAGCAATAGGAAAACTAATATTCAATTAAATTGTCAGATTAACCAATATTAGGTTTCCCTAAAAATAAATCAAGAATCAATGAATACTTGAATAAAGGGCAAGAAATTAAATTAAGAATATAACCTCACAGTGAAGAACAATCGATTAAAATTCCCCTTGAATCAGAATAAACGAACTAGCCACTCATGGTGGTAAGTATCAACACAAGAAAATAAAAAAAAAATGATCATAAGAAGAAAAAAAATAAAAACCTAGTGAAGAAAGTAAGTTTTTGGCTTATGTGACTTTTCCTTCTTCCCCAAAGGTGCAGTCGCCTCCTCTTGGAATGTGTGTGTCTCTCTTCCGCCAGCAGCCCTCTTTGAATATATATATATGTGTGTTGAATGCAATTCTTGTGTAACATATATGCAAGGGCAGCCGGTCTTGGAATGTATCATTGGAATTTCCTTTTTTTTTTTTGTTTCCTTTGAGAATATAAATGGCTTCCAACCTCTTTGAGAGAATTAGTAACATGAGAGATTTAGTAGCATTTTCCTTCCTTTTAATCTTTCAAATCAATTAGGAATCTTCCCATTATAAACTTTACTCCCAATTAGCTCCAAAATTTCCTTGTTAAGCCTAATTTGCTTCAAATCCTCAATTTCAATTTCCTAAAAATAAAATTCAATAAAACCAATCATTAGTACATTAAACAATTCAAATTCAAACCATGATAACAATAATAAATTCAATAAATTGCATGTTATCAAATTCCCCCACACCAAACCAATGCTTGTCCTCAAGCATTTACAATGCCAATGCCATACAACCATTCTCCTCTTCACTCCTTCCCCTCCTTCATTTCATCATTCAACAATCTCAAGTAGCACACATTGAAACATTCAAGCCAGAATCACAATCTAGAGAGCAAGTAATCATAGTTTGTATAACCTTAAAAGAAAATATAAGTATCCCAATAGACTCAACAATATCATCAGAATTCAATGCAACAAGATCCGTTACCCTCACAAGGAGATCGCTCTATGCACTCAAGTGTTTAAAGGGAATTTATTGATAACTCTCAAAATCAAAGCATAGTATGCTATTACCATAGGCTTGCTTATTAATCAAATCTCCACCACTGAATATATGAATTCAAAACAAAAATCCGGGGGTCTTTACAAGGGTTGTAACGTGGCTTGGGTAAAGGAATGGTAAAAAGGATAAATGTATCGTGTAATAAATATATCAAAGAAGCATGTCAAGAGCATATCCCCTATATTCCATATCATGAAATACAATCAAGCCAAAAGAAAAAAATACCCCAATCAAGATCATAATCATCTCTCAATCAAAGTTTTCACATTTTCGCTTCAAATTCCCCAATTTCAACTTTTGGGAATTTCTTCTTTTTCTTTTTCTTTTCCTTCTTTTTTTTTTCCATTTTTTTTATGAATAAGGAAACTAAATGAGGATCAATGAAAAATGCTGCGCATATGCAATCCACCCCAAGAATATAATCAACTTCCCGAAAATAAATCTCACAATAGAAGTATCTCATTCCCTTTGCAAATAACCACTAAATATATGCTCAAATCACATGCTTCTTTAATATAAGGACCAAATAAAAGGTGAAACGTAAAAAGAAGGCTATGTGTTAATTAATGAGGTTAAAGTAAAGAAAAGGGATATAAGCTCAAAGGGTTTCACTAAGAGAAAAATTATGCACAGGAAGGTTTGTTTTCGAGAGCTAAAATGGGTAAACCTAAATGCCCCCATCATATTAATGTATGAATTCATTGATGTGGTTTCAAAAAGTAAAGCAAAGCAAGTTCTAGAATAAACACACTAAGATTGATACACACTCAAGAAGAAAGATTAGAGCAAATTTGATGACATACTCTTAAGGCTCAAATTCTCACAAAAATTGTGCAATGTTGTATCAAATCTATCACATTTTCAAATGACTCAATCATCAAGATCAATGGGACACTTTAAAACAATTTTATCCAAAAATAACTAATCACACTTGTCTCTTTCATGCATTTCAAACTCAAATCAACAATGTATACTAACTCAAAATCATTATCCGATAAAATCCAGAGAGTACGAAGTTCCAAAAAAAAATAAAAGAAATGACATTAGCATAAAAATCCTCCCCCACACCTAAATACTACATTGTCCTCAATGTATGCAAAAGATGAGAATATGAGACACAATGCTAAAGAAATTCACAGTTAGCACAATGGAAAACGAATCTCAAAAAATGAAAGATGTTAGACAAGAAAAAAAGGACAATGAAAAGGAAGAAGAAAAACGAGAGTACTCCCCTAACGTGATGGCAGGCACTGTGGAGAATGCGAGGTCTC
The DNA here is from genome assembly GCA_033439265.1 of Dillenia suffruticosa. Taxonomy (NCBI): domain Eukaryota; kingdom Viridiplantae; phylum Streptophyta; class Magnoliopsida; order Dilleniales; family Dilleniaceae; genus Dillenia; species Dillenia suffruticosa. The sequence continues at coordinate 10,602,276 of JAVTVX010000019.1, forward strand.
CTCTATGAGTCCTTCGGTTTGGGCAGTCGCAACTAGCACATTTTTCCAAAAAATTTAGTGGGTTGTGGAAACCGCGTGATCATGCCCTAATGCCAAGACTGCTTCTGTCCGAAAGCTGACTGTCACTCTATTCGTGTCTTGGCCTGAGAAAATTACTGAACACATGCAAAAAAGTAAGAGAATGGATAAATAACACTAAGAAAACATTTAAAATTGAAAAAAATGAAATAACTAAAAATTAAATCAATCTCTAAAAAAAAAAAAACATTTTGGGTTGCCTCCCAACAAGCGCAATTATTTAACGTCTTTATGCTCGACGGTCTTCATGTTTGATTCAGTCAGAAGAATAATTTGGAGACATCAATATAATGTCCAACATTGTAGAAATCTCCATCTCATCATGAAATATCTTCAACTGATGTCCATTCACCTTGAAAACTTTATTTGTGTCAAGACTTTTGATTTCCACTGCACCATGAGAAAACACATTAGTAACAACAAATGGACCAACCCATCGAGAACGCAACTTACCTGGCATGAGTTTGAGTCGAGAATTATATAGAAGCACTTTTTGTCCAATCTCAAATTGTTTCCTTAAGATCATACTATCGTGAAACAATTTAGTTTTCTCTTTATAAATCCTTGAGTTCTCATAGGCCTCCAATCTCAACTCTTCAAGTTCTTGTAGTAGCAATTTCCTCGACTCACCGGCTTCATCCATATTCATATTGCAATGTTTGATCGCCCAATACGCTTTATGCTCAACTTCCATCGGTAAATGACAGGATTTTCCAAAAACTAACCTATAAGGAGACATCCCTATTGGCGTTTTGAAAGCTGTCCGGTACGCCCACAGTGCATCATCTAAACGTAAACTCCAATTTTTTCGTCCCAGGTTGACCGTTTTCTCTAAAATAGATTTAACTTCACGGTTGGAAACTTCGGCTTGTCCATTTGTCTGAGGATGGTATGCCGTAGCAACCCGGTGATGCACTCCATATTTTTTCATCAATGCTTCTATTGCTCGGTTACAAATATGGCTTCCTTGATCACTTATGATGGCTCTAGGGATCCCAAACCTGCTGAAAATGTTAGTCTTGATAAAACCTACAATAGACTTAGAATAGTTAGTTCTGGTGGCTTTTGTTTCCACCCATTTCGATACATAATCAACAGCCAAAAGAATGTAAGCATATCCACAAGACGAAGGGAATGGACCCATAAAATCAATACCCCATATATCAAATATTTCACAAACAAGAATGGGAGTTTGGGGCATCTCGTTTCTATGAGACAAAGTTCCTGTCCTTTTACATCTATCACAGTTTTTACAAAACAAGTAAGCATCCTTAAACAAGGTCTCCCAATATAACCCACTATCAAAAACTTTCCTTGCGGTTCTCCGTGGTCCAAAATGTCCCCCACAAGCATAACTATGACAAAATGCTAAAATGGATCTATGTTCATTCTCTGGGACACATCTCCTAATTATTTGTCAGAATAAAATTTCCACAAATATGGCTCATCCCACACATAATATTTTGCCTCACATCGAATTTTATCCTTTCTTGACTTGCTAAGATCACTAGGCAAAATGTGTGTAACCAAATAATTCACAATATCTGCATACCAAGGAATAGTACCTTTCAAGTGAAATAACTGCTCATCAGGAAAATTTTCAGAAATAGGTAATGGATCTTCTTCATTCACTAACCTGCTTAGATGATCAGCTACCAAATTCTCAGCTCCACTTCGATCCTTGATGTTCAAATCAAATTCTTGCAACAGGAGAATCCACCGTATCAACCTGGGTTTCGACTCCTTTTTCGCCAATAGATATTTCAAAGCTGCATGATCAGAATAGACAATTACTTTAGAACCAAGTAAATAGGATCTGAATTTATCTAAAGCAAAAACAATTGCTAGGAGCTCTTTTTTGGTGGTGGTGTAGTTGCATTGAGCAGCGTTCAATGTCCTTGAAGCATAGTAAATGACGTGACTCTTCTTATCAATCCGCTGGCCAAGAACTGCTCCCACAGCAAAATTGCTTGCATCGCACATGATCTCAAAAGGTAAATTCCAATCAGGTGGTTGAATGATTGGTGCAGTAATTAACAAGTTTTTGAGCTTGTCGAAGGCTTCCTTGCATTTTTCTCCAAACTCGAAAGGTACATCTTTCTGAAGCAATTTGGATAACGGCAAGGCAATTTTTGAGAAGTCTTGAATAAACCTGCGATAAAAACCTGCATGTCCAAGAAAACCACGTATTTCCCTAACATTTGTAGGGTAAGGTAAACTCTTGATCAAATCAACCTTCGCCTTATCTACCTCAATACCCCTATGAGAAATCACATGCCCTAACACTATGCCTTCTTTCACCATGAAATGACATTTTTCATAGTTCAAAACCAAGTTCGTTTCCATGCATCTTTTCAAAATTTTGATCAAATGCCCTAGACAACTATCAAACGAGTCACCGTAAACAGTGAAATCATCCATAAATACCTCAATACAATTTTCAATATATTCAGAAAAAATGCTCAGCATGCATCTTTAGAATGTACCTGGGGCATTACATAGACCGAAAGACATCCTTCTATAAGCAAATGTTCCAAATGGGCATGTGAATGTGGTCTTTTCTTGATCTTCCTGTGCAATCACGATTTGATAATAACCTGAAAAACCATCAAGAAAACAAAAGAATGATTTTCCGGCTAATCTCTCTAGCATTTGATCAATAAAGGGTAAAGGGAAGTGGTCCTTTCGAGTAGCTAAATTGAGCTTTCTAAAATCAATGACCATTCGCCAACCATTTTGCACTCGCATAGGTACCAACTCATTGTCTTGATTTCTTACCACCGTGATTCCTGTTTTCTTTCGTACCACATGAATTGGGCTAACCCACTTGCTGTCGGAAATTGGATAAATTATGCCTTCGTCTAAAAGTTTGAGAACCTCCTTCATCACCACTTCTTTCATGATTGGATTCATCTTTCTTTGCGATTCCCTCATTGGCTTAGTGTCCTTTTCTAAAAGGATTCGATGCATGCAAATTGAGGGACTAATACCCTTTATATCGGCTAAAGTCAAACCAATTGCTGTCTTATGCTCTTTTAGAACTTGGAGTAGCCGATTTTCTTGTTCTTCCGTCAATTCTCTTGCTATGATAACGGGTAAGGTCTCTTCATCACCTAAGTATACATATTTGAGATGATCCGGCAAAGTCTTCAATTCCAATGTTGGAGCCTGCAAAACAGAAGGTAACATTTTCTTGTGAGAAACAGGAAATGTGGTGCTCGAATTTAAAGATCTTGATTGTTGTTCCAATATTGATTCTGAAATTTCACAAGTTTCAGTTATCTCGTCTTTGGTGTTCAATTGCGTATCCAATTCAAAACTTGTGTCATTTTCTTCTTCAAAGATTTCCTGCACAATTGAATCAATGATATTAGCGGAATAAATCGAATGACACTCATTTGGGTATCTCATGGCCTCAAAAATATTGAATTTAACAATCTCACCGTCGAATTTGACGGAGAGTGTACCATCATCCACGTCTATTTTAGTTTTTGCCGTTTTCATGAACGGTCTCCCCAATAGTAGCGGTGCTGAATTTGTAACGGTGTCTTCATCCATTTTTAAAATATAAAAATCTGCTGGAAAAATTAACTCATTAACTTGCACCAAAACATCTTCAACAATCCCTTCTAGATACACAACAGAACGGTCAGCCAATTGAATAATCACCTTAGTTTCCTTTAAGGGACCTAGATTTAGAGCAATATAAATAGAATATGGCATGACATTGATTGATGCTCCTAAATCTAGCATAGCACGTTCAAATTTCCTTAAACCGATAACACAGGGTAAAGTGAACATACCTGGATCTGAACACTTCTCGGGTAGGGATCTCTTTATGACAGCAGACACGTTCTCGCCGACCTTTATTTTCTTATCACCTCTCATCTTTCTCTTGTTTGTGCACAACTCCTTCAAAAACTTTGCATATTGGGTATTTGCTTGATGGCATCTAACAAAGGTATGTTGATTTCCACCTTCTTGAAAGTTTCCCAAACCTCCTTTTCGTAGTCTTCCTTTTTTGATCTTTCAAATCTGCTAGGAAAAGGTGGTGCAACTGCATTAAAACTCGTAGATAAAAGAGAATTAGAATTTACCTTGTTCAGTTTGTCTTTGGCAACTTCGCCTTCTTCTTCTTTATCTTTCTTCTCATTTCTCTTTTTGGGTGATGGTGGTCTTGAATTCACTTCATTCCCACTCCTCAATACCATTGCACTAGCATTTTCCTTAGGGTTTATTACCGTTTGTGAAGGTAATTTCCCTGCATTTTGACGCTCCAAATTGCTAACTAAAGTGGCTAGCTGAGTGATTTGATTTCCCAAGTTTTGAATGCTAGCTCTCGTTTCCTGTTGAAATTGTTGAGTGTTAGTTGTGAGAGCTTTTACAATATCTTCTAGGGACATACCTGAATTAGACGATTGTATTGGTGTATGTGATGGCTTATTAAATTGCTGAGGAGGATATCTTGTCTGTCCTCCTTGATTCCCGTAACTCAGATTTGGATGATCTCGCCAACCGGGATTATAATGAGTTGAGTAGGGATCGTACTTCCTTTGAGGTTGGCCAGGAAATCCTCCTACGGCATTCGCTTGATGAGTAGAATCTTCTTGCAAAGATGGACACATATCCGTAGGATGTCCAGGTATCGAGTATATGCCACAGACTTTGGTTGCATGTATTTGTCCTACAGCTATCTGACGAACCAAAGCAGTCAATTCAGAAATTTGATTTTCAAGGTGAGAATGACTTACCTCATTGACATGTTTCATAACTCCATCTGTTCTCAACCCAAATTGTTGAGAATTTTCTGCCATATTAGTGATCAATTGTCTGGCTTCTTGAGGTGTTTTATTTACCAAGGCTCCTCCGCTGGCCGCATCTACCATACTTCTATCCATGGGTAGAAGTCCTTCATAGAAATACTGAATCAAGAGTTGTTCCGGTATTTGATGATGTGGACAGCTGGCACAGAGCTGTTTGAACCTCTCAAAGTACTCATATAGCGTCTCTCCGCTAATCTGTCTGATCCCACATATCTCCTTTCGAATGTTGGCAGCTCTAGATGCAGGGAAAAATTTTTCTAAAAATAATCTCTGCATCCCATTCCATGTATTTATTGAATCCGGAGGTAGGTAGTGCAACCAATCCTTTGTCTTATCTTTATGGGAAAAGGGAAAGGCTCTCAACTTAATCTGTTCCTCAGTCACTCCTTGGGGTTTCATACTCGAACAGACAACATGAAATTCTTTCAAATGTTTATGTGGATCCTTACCTGGGATACCACAAAAAGTAGGCAGTAAGTGAATCAAACCAGATTTAAGTTCGAATGCTACCTCAAGAGTTGGGTATTCGATACACAAGGGTTGTTGATTTAGATTGGGTGCAGCCAATTCCTTTAAGGTTCTCTCACGATCAGCCATCTTTTCCTTTTTTTCTTCAAAAATAGACCTGTCACAATTTGTCAAATCAATGTCAAAAACTGGTTTTCGACGTAACTTAACTTTCCTCTGTCTGGCCTCCTTTCTCAATCGGCGAGCAGTTTTCTCAATTTTAGGAATATATTCCAATTCACTTCCTTGAGAAGAACGGATCATAAAATAAAAGAGGTCAGCAAAACAAATAATAAAGATAACACAACTAAGAAATCAAAATAGTTCCCCGGCAACGGCGCCAAAATTTGGTCGGGTTGTCGAAACCCTCAAATTAAAACTGATTCCCCCAATGCAACAAATTGTAGCAATAGTGGTTATCAGGTCGAATCCCAAGGGAACTAATTAATTCAATCTCTTAGTTAATGTAAAAATAAAATGGGGGTTTATAAAATAAATTCCTAAATCAAAATTTAAATAGATAAAATTAAAAGACAAATCAAATATGTAAAAATACTAAAAATTGGAGAAGAAATTCAATATGCTAAACATCCGATCCAAGGGTTCATATATTCGATTATCTTATTAATCATTGGTTAAAAAATATTATTCCTGCGATTCAAATATTTAACCTTAGATCTATTAGGATAGCCATAATAAATCTTGTATTTTCCTAATTTAATTGACCAAACCCAGCATCGAATCAAAACTTATCATTAATTGACTGGGTACGATAGCGTTCCATATCAAATAATGACAGCATTAAGTTCTATGAAAACAGTTAAACCAAAATACAAATAATCAGGATAGCCGTACAATTATTCGATTTTGTTCCATCGATTCCCTAGGTTAACATGAATATCAGCAACGACCCATAAACATAAATAACCTATTCGCTACTCGTACCATTTATTCATGACAATTACGGATCACTGAATTCCTGGATAGCAATAGGAAAACTAATATTTAATTAAATTGTCAGATTAACCAATATTAGGTTTCCCTAAAAATAAATCAAGAATCAATGAATACTTGAATAAAGGGCAAGAAATTAAATTAAGAATATAACCTCACAGTGAAGAACAATCGATTAAAATTTCCCTTGAATCAGAATAAACGAACTAGCCACTCATGGTGGTAAGTATCAACACAAGAAAATAAAAAAAAAAAATGATCCTAAGAAGAAAAAAAATAAAAACCTAGTGAAGAAAATAAGTGTTTGGCTAATGTGACTTTTCCTTCTTCCCCAAAGGTGCAGCCGCCTCCTCTTGGAATGTGTGTGTCTCTCTTCCGCCAGCAGCCCTCTTTGAATATATATATATGTGTGTGTTGAATGCAATTCTTGTGTAACATATATACAAGGGCAGCCGGTCTTGGAATGTATCATTGGAATTTCCTTTTTTTTTTTTTGTTTCCTTTGAGAATATAAGTGGCTTCCAACCTCTTTGAGAGAATTAGTAACATGAGAGATTTAGTAGCATTTTCCTTCCTTTTAATCTTTCAAATCAATTAAGAATCTTCCCATTATAAACTTTACTCCCAATTAGCTCCAAAATTTCCTTGTTAAGCTCAATTTACTCCAAGTCCTCAATTTCAATTTCCTAAAAATAAAATTCAATAAAACCAACCATTAGTACATTAAACAATTAAAATTCAAACCATGATAATAATAATAAATTCAATAAATTGCATGTTATCATTCCCTTTTGCTAGGGGGTGCAATGTCTGGATAGCGAGTTGTCATAGTTGGTATCAGAGGCTAAGGTTTTGGGTAATCTATACTTAGGATTTGAGACTAAGGTATAGGTTACTTGATAGAGGGTGGTTTATCTAACGGGTGATGTTATTTATCATTTGCATTCATTATGTTATTTGCATACAAAATGGTTAAGACTAGAAAACAAAATAAAATACCTCTTAAAGGGGAATTGAAAGATGATGAACAGAGACAAGAGCCTCAGTCCCAGATGCCTGGTGTTTAAAGACCATTGGAGCTAGATCTGCGATAAGTTTTGGATGCTTTGGTGACTATGGTAGATACTCTGTCTGGAGATATTCGCAGACTGACAAAGAGATTGTCTCAACCAGTGACAGGGAATGAGACTGTAGATGTCTCTGTAGTTATTCATGCCACCCCTATTTTCTCAGCTATGTCTGTTTCAACTACTCCAATTGTATCAATTGGTTTTGGATCAAATTAGGCTATGTTAGGTAGAGATCAGAGAACCATTGAGTACGGAGAGGGACATGGAGATAGAGGGAATACTAGTATGCCTAAGATAACCATCGATTTTAGAAATTGAAGACTGAGTTTAGGAAGATGGATCTGATGATATTTTGGGGGAAGTAAGATCCTCAAGTTGCCGAGACCTGGATTATGGAAATGTAGAGGCTGTTCTCTGAATTTATGGTTGCTGAGAAATACAAGGTCAAACTTACCACTTATTATCTAAAGGAAGTTACTTATGATTGGCGGAGTTCGGAGTTGAGACTCCGATATAGTAATGACCTTTAGTGTATTTGTTGGGGTGATTTCACTCGGATTTTTCATGAGAGATATATACCTACTTTTATTAAAGATAAAAAATGTCTGAATTTCTGAATTTGAGATAAGGTAGTAAGATTGTTAGCTAGTACAAAGATTGCTAGATTGTCAATTTTATACTCCAAAATTAGTTAATACAGAAGAAAATAGAGCAAAGAGGTTTTAAAAAGGATTGCGATCTTTCTTCTAGAGGAACCTAGTAACTCTACCTTTTACCACTTATTGGGACCTAGTGAACAATGTAAAGGCCTTGGAATTGGTTACTGAAGAAAGGTTGCGGGGAAAGAGCCAAGCGAAAGTCTAAACTTCAAGCATGAAGAAGAAAAATGAGAAGAAGAGACATTTTGAGCAAGAGAGAGCTCCCATAAGAGGTCATGTGTCCCATTTATGGAAATCTTCATATGAGGCCATGTAAGGGAGGAACAAGACTTTATTTTACATGTTTTTAGCAGGGCCATTATACTTTATGTTGTCCTCTTAGGTTCAGGCAGTTACAGTTTGCTCTGTTACAGCACGTTCCACCACCTAGACCTCTACCGGCTTAAAGGTAGTAGCCTTTCAAGTTCTATTGAGGCTAGGACCACCTAGACCAGCTTTACCACCATAGCCACAACAAAGATGACCTTAAGGGATTCTACCAATCCCAGGAGATCAGGCTAGAGTTCATCTAGTAACTGCTCAAGAGGCTCATGCTTCACCTGATGTGATTATAGGTGGGATAAAATTATTTTCTTGTGACATGCGTGTTTTGATTGACCCGATGTCACGTATTCATTCATTTTATTAGCATTTATTATGTATTTGTCTCGTGAGTTTGAATCTCTAAACTAGTTGTTGTAGGTTACTACCCTGTTTAGGGATGAGGTTCTTATTGTTGAGATTTATAGAGATTATATTGTGAACTTCCATGGGCATAATTTCAGTATTGATTTACTACCATTAGAGTTGATAGATTTGGATGTAATTCTAGACATAGATTGGTTATCATCTAATTATGCACTGGTTGATTGTTACTGAAAGATTGTTTGCTTTTCACCACCAGGATAACCGCAGATTTTCTTTTTTGGTGATAGATTTATCAAAACCCTAGTCATATTTTTCATTCGAGCAACTAGGATGTTATCCAAGGGTTGTCAGAGATATTTAGTTTATGTCACTGAAGACAAGAATGAGTAATCTCATTTGTTTGATATACTAGTGGTTTGAGATTTCCCGGAAATGTTTCCAAATGATTTACTCGGATTGCCACTAGTTAGAGAGACAGAATTCACTATTGAAATGATGTTAGATACCATGCCTATCTCCATAGCTCCATATAAGATGGCACCAGTTGAATTGAAAGAGTTGAAGGCTTAGTTACAAGAACTGGTGAATAAGGGGTTTGCTCGTTTGAGTGTTTCTCCTTGGGGTGTACCAGTTTTATTCGTAAAGAAGAATGATGGTTCCTTGAGGTTGCATATTGATTACTGCAAACTGAATCAAGTTACGAGAAAAAATAAATACGCCTTGCCAAGAATTGATGATATGTTTGTTCAGTTGAGAGATACTACGATTTTTTTCAAATTGGATCAAGATTGAGCTACCATCAGATTAGAGTCAAAGAGAAAGATATACCATTGACGGCTTTTCACACTCGTTATGGTCACTATGAGTTTTTGGTTATGTTAATTGGGTTAACTATGTCTCATAAGTTTTTATGGATTTGATAAGCCGTGTTTTCAAATCTTATCTAGATGACTTCATTGTGGTGTTTATTGATGATGTGTTGGTTTATTCTAAAAATTGAGCTCAACTTGAACTGTATCTCTACGTTACTTTATAGACTTTGACGATTGAGAAATTGTATGGTAAACTAAGTAAATATGAATTCTGACTCGGTGAAATAATTTTCTTGGATCACATTGTCTTTGGTAGAGGACTTTCTATAGATTTGAAGAAAATTGAAACTGTTGTTAACTGGTCTATACCTACTACAGTTAGTATGTGAGTAGTTTTCTAGGTTTGGCAGGTTATTACCATAGATTTGTTAAGAATTTCTCTTTGATAACTGCTCCGCTTACCAGATTGATTCATAAGAATGTACCTTTCAGATGGGATGAATAATATAAGACTAGTTTTCAGAATCTAAATGATAAACTTGTATCGGCTCTAGTACTAAAATTATCAGTTAGTGGATAGGGATATGTGATCTTTAGTGATGCATTCAGAACTTGTTTGGGTTGTGTATTGATATAGGGACATAATGTGATAGATTATACTTCTAGATAGTTGAATGCTCATAAAGAGAATTGTTTTACACATGATCTAGAGCTTGTAGTTATTATTTTTGCTTTGAAAATTTGGAGGCATTACCTCTATGGTGAGCACTGTAAAATATTCACTAATTATCAAAGTCTCAAATACTTTTTTACCCAAAAGGAGTTGAATTTAAAACAGTGCAGATTGATTGAATTATTAAAGGACTATGATATTACTATTCAGTACTAACTCGACAAAGCAAGTTCTGTAGCAGATGCCCTCAGTCGCAAATCTATTGTACTAGTAGTAGATGTTTGAGTAAGAGAATATCATATAATAACTGAGTTTGAGCAATTGAGAATTGAAGCTAAGATTATTAGCCAGGGGTCTCTATTGGCTCGGTTTATGGTCTAACCAGATCTCTCTGATCGCATTAGGATGGCTCAGCAAACTGATGAGGAGATAATTAAGCTCAGGAAAGATGTTTTTAAAGGGAGGAAGCTTGAATTCAATATATCAAATGAAATTCGGGACATGGTAGTACTTTTGGAGGTTCAGGAATTGCGGAGATTAATTTTGGAGGAAGTATATAATTTAGCCTTTTTTGTTGATTCAAGATCCACCAAGATATATAGGAATTTACATCAATCCCTTTGGTGGCCCGGTATAAAGAAAGATATTGTAGAATTTGTTCGCAAATGCTTAACATGTCAACGAGTAAAGGCTGAACACCAGAGATCTGATAGACTACTTGAACCATTCCCCATCCCTGAGTTGAAATGGGAGTATATCATAATGAATTTTGTTTTAGGATTGCCCAAAACTGAGAGTATATGATGCCATATAGGTGGTTATTATAGATCATGAGATAACATGGCATACCGGTATCCATTGTTTCTAATAGAGATCCACAATTTATTTCTCGATTTTGGCAAATGTTTCAAATCAGGTTGGGAACTAAACTTAATTTCTCCATAGTATATCATTCTCAGATAGATGGTCAGTCAGAAAGGACTATACAAACTCTAGAGGGTATGTTGAGAGCTGGTGTTTTAAAGTTTTGTGATAGTTAGGCTGAACATTTAATGTTAGTAGAATTTGGTTATAATAATAGCTACTACTCCAGCATTGGCATGCGACCATTTGAAATATTATATGAGAGAAAATATAGGACTCCTATTTGTTGGAATGAGTGGTAGAAAAGCAGTTGTTTCAATCCGAAGAAGAGCCTGCTTATTTACAAGAAATCACAGAAAAAGTTCGGATCATTTGAAAAAAACTTAAAATAGTTCAATCTCGCCAGAAAAGTTATGCTGATTAGGATGTAAAGATTTGGAATTTGAGGTAGGAGATAAAGTTTTCCTTAAATTTTCTCCAATCAAAGGGATGGTGAAATTTGGAAAGAAAAAGGGAAATCCCAACCCTATATTTGTTGATTCTTTTGAGATCCTAATTAGAATTGGATTAACTACTTATGAGTTGGTTCAATCTCCAGTATTTGAGGGAGTTCGCCCTACCTTTTATGTTTCTATATTGAGGAGGTATGTTCATGATTTTTCACACGTAATCAGCTATGAACCAATCCAAATTGCTTAAAATTTAACTTATATTGAGCAACCAGTCTAGATTTTAGATTCTCGAGAGCAAAACTTAAGAAACAAGATAATCAAATTGATAAAAATTCTATGAAGACACTATACCTCTAAAGAGACATCCTGACAGTTAGAACCATAAATGAGAAAGCAGTACCCATATCTTTTTGAGTACGAGCGGTGATCCAAATGACCAGATCTTTTAAGGGGAAAGAATGTAAGGTCCCGTTTTGAGAAAATATTAAAACATGCATTTGTATTTTAATGAGTACATTTAGATTCCTTATTTTGTACTGTGCTAAATTTTGTTAAATTTTTATGTACAATGTATCTTTTAGTTTTTATATTTCTGATTTTGAGTACATTAAAATTAGCATAAACTATAAGATATATTGGCGAATGAGGACAATCGGGATAAGATAATAAGAGAATTGAAATAGGGTTCTGGGTGGGACCCATAAAAGGAAAAAAAATGAAATGGAAATGAATTAAAAAAAAAAAAACCACGGCACATTATCACCCACGACATGATACTTTTACCTTTGACACCTCACCATACTTAGGGGACTCACAATCCACTTAGAATTGAAATGAAAGAGGAAGAAAGATATTAAAATACAATTTTCCATTTCCTAAAAGTTTATTTTTGGATTTCACATTCCTCTTCCACAAACCTACCCTAAACTCCATTAAAACAATTATTTGAGTTTGATATAAACCACCTCCATCCATATATATGTTAATCCTAGTATTTGGGAAGCAAAAAGAAGTGTAGAACACCTATAGAACAATCTGAAAAATACATGAAAAGCAAGAAGGTTGAAGGAGCTAAAGAGAAGTGAACTTTGAAGCTTGGAATGGCAAGCTTGGAATATCAAAAGATGAAAAAAAATCATTATTTAACATTCTAGATAGTTTGACATTGATGCGGTTTTTAGTTCATAAGGTTTTCTTCTAATAAAACTAGACTTCTATATATTTAGAATGACATATGATTCGAAAAGTTTTGTAGAGAATTGAATTTTTGATAAATTTTTGAAATAGCATAATCTTTGCAGAAAAACTGCTCTGATTCATAGCATGATGATACTCTATTTTTTATTCAATACCTTTTCTTTACACAACTGCAAATCAAGTGAGGTTTTTTCTGATGATACTAGAATTCCATAATTTTAAAATGACATATAATTCAAAGAGTTTTAGTGAGAAATGAATTTTTGGTGAATTTTCAAAATGGCAAGTCTTCTACAGAAAAACTATCATGTTTCTATGCTGAAATTTGTTTCGAGTGTTAGCTATCTTCTAGGCTGAATTAGGCTAATTTCTAACTACAAACATTATAGTCTTGTGTCTTATCTTTAAATAATACTAGAATCACCTCAATCTGATATATGTAGAAGAAATTATGTTAATTTTTCTATGATTGCGCAAGTTGTATTGTGAATTTTGAGATGTAACATTGTTTGATATGATTTTTTTTGTACAATTGGAACTGAAACTTGTCATGAATATAAAAGTTTTAGCCCTAAGTCTTAATTTTGTGTGACAACTAGATTCTTCTCAATCCAAATATTGCAAATCAAGATATGATAGTTTTATCAAAACTTATTTGTGGTGAAAACTCATCGAAATAGATCAATGGAGTGCTATGATTTGGTTGACTATAAATACTGCATATTCGTGATATTTGGTTAGGAATCCTGTGTAATCATTATGATAAATTAGGATTTTTATGATCATTACTCATGTGAACATAAAATAATATAAAGAGAAAGTGATACTATAATGATTTCTCCGAAAATTTTATGAAGCTTGCGGCGAAATTTAAGGAGTATAGTTGGTATATGGAGTTCTGAACGCTTTGGAAAGCTTACGGGCGAAGTTTGAAAAATTATAGATATATCTCTTCTCCCTACGAGAGTAGAATTAGAAGTAAATGAAATGTTTGAAATGTCTAACCTAAAAATACCTATATTTTTCTTTAGAAATATCAAATTTTGGCTTACTCTTCCAGACCCTCATGCACTAGGTTGGCTCGATATTCTATTCCTTTTTTAGATATTAATTTCAAATTAAAACAACAAAGATAGAGAAAGATAATGAATTTAGAATAGTAATTGTACTTATTTTTTTGGGACTGTTTGAGATAATGGGTGTCTTTTGTATACTCTTCGATATCATGCTATTTGTATGTTAATATTGAAATTCTTATACCTGATTACTTGTTATGAATGCTATTGGTCATTTTGTGTACTTGCTCAGCTTTTGCTAATCCCGATATCCTTCTTTTTAAGTGATCAGGTAAACGAGAGGGAATCGTTGGGTGAAGACTTTTGAGTTAAGGGATTTCGATCCCTACTCATTTCTAACCCACTTACATTGTCAAGGCATGTTATTCTTATATTTCTTTTGGATTTATATAAGTTACTTGTTATATGTAAACGAATAGTTGAAGGCGAAAGAAAGTCTTATATGTATAATTTTGTTTATGTTGTGACTATATATCATGGTATGTTATTGGATGATTAGGAGAGCCATTAATACTTGCTTGTTTGATATTAGAGGTGTTTTATTTATTTTATCAGATTTTATATTAACTCCAAGTGATTAAATAGTCACTAAATAGGGGAAACTTTACTATTATTTTATTTAAAAAAACAAGTAACTTACTTTCTTTTAATATAAATCTCCTTCCGTTATCACACATGGAAAGTGCGATTGTCACAAGTCCAAATGTTGCATTTTAATCGCATTGGTTGATTCTGCATTTGCATGTTTGTTCCCTTTACTAGGGGGTACGACGCGTGGATAGTGGTTCGCCACAATAAATATCAGATTTGAGGATTCTAAACACCTGGATCATGTGTTCAAAATAACTAAGACTTTATATGGTTTCAAACAAACTTCTAGAATTTGATATGAAAAATTGAATAATTTTCTTATCGAAAATAAGTTAGAGATAAGATTAACGCAATTTTCTTTATTAAAAAAATGGACCAAAAGATTCTGATAGCCCAAAAATGTATGGATGACATAATATTCGGAGAAATAAGTGATGATCTCTACCAAGAATTTGCTAAAAGTATGCAACCAGGTTTGAAATGAATATAATGAGAGAATTAAATAATTTTCATGGACCACAGATTAAAGAAACAGAAAAAAGAATATTCATAAATCAGTTCAATTCTCTAAAAAAACTAATTAAGAAATTCGGATTTGAAAACTCTAAAGGAAATGCAAGACCAATAAGCACCAATGTTAACCTAGACAAGACACTACAAAAAAACTAGCTTTTAGCAACAAATTTAGCGACGAAAATTTAGTAAAAATTTGTCGCTAAAAACATTAGTGACGAAATTAGCGACGAAAAATTTTTCGTCGCTAATAACGTGTCGCAAAAATTTAGCGATGAAAAATTAGAAATTCATCGCTAAATTTAGCGACGAATAATTTTTTGTCGCTAAATCCATCGCAAATTTAGCGACGAAAAATTATTTGTCGTTACTTTTTGCTACGAAAATAAAAAATTCGTCGTTAAATTAATTAATTAATTAATTAATATATATTAATATTTTAATTTATTTAATTATTTTTCAAATTTTGTGATTCGTCGCAAAATTAATTAATTATTTAATAAATATATATTAATATTTTATTTTATTTAATTATTTTTCAAATTTAGCGACGAATTTTGAAATTCGCCACAAAATTAATTAATTAATTAATAAATATATATTAATATTTTATTTTATTTTATTTTATTTAATTATTTTTCAAATTTTGCGACAAATTCTGGAATTCGTCCCAAAATTAATTAATTATTTAATAAATATATATTAATATTTTATTTTATTGAATTATTTTCAAAATTTTGCGACGAATTTCCAAATTCGTAACAAAATTAATTAATTATTTAAGTAATATATATTAATATTTTATTTTATTTTATTATTTTTCAAATTTTGCGATAAATTCTAAGAGTTATCGCTAATTTTGCTACGAAAATAAAAAATTCGTGGCAAAATTAATTAATTAATTCAACTGCCTGAATCCGGCCGGCCCACCCGCCCGAGCCAACATCCGCCCGCACGCCCGCTCGATCCGGCACCCACACACCATTCCTCACTTAATTCTTGAAAAATTCCACTGCCTTGCTCCCACCATGGTTCGAACCCTTGCGCTTCTGTAAATCTTTAAGATCTTATAACCACCAAACTAAACGTTAGTATCTGTTATAAATTTTTTTTTTTACTTATTATCTTTCCCTTACATATTTCAAATAATAATAAAACAATATAAAATAACAATTTATTATAAAATAATAAAATATTAGTTTAAAATAAAATAATAAAATATAAAAAAAAATAATAATACTATTTTTAAAAAAGATAATATAAAAATAAAATATAACATATTAATTAAAAATAATAAATGTGATAATTTTTTTAAATAAAAAATAAAAAATATATATTAATATTTTATTTTATTTTATTTTATTATTTTTCAAATTTTGTAACGAATTCTGAGATTCGTCGCTAATTTTGCGACAAATTTGGAAATTCGTCGCAAATTTAATTAATTAATTAATTAATATATATTAATATTTTAATTTATTTAATTATTTTTCAAATTTTGCTAAGAATTTTAAAATTCGTCGCAAAATTAATCAATTAATTAATTAATATATATTAATATATTATTTTATTTTATTATTTTCAAAATTTTGCGATGAATTTCAAAATTCGTCGCAAAATTCATTAATTAATTAATAAATATATATTAATATTTTATTTTATTTTATTATTTTCAAAATTTTGTGATGAATTTCAAAATTCGTCCCACAATTAGCGACGAATTTCAAAATTCGTTACAAAATTAATTAATTAATTAATAAATATATATTAATATTTTATTTTATTTTATTATTTTCGAAATTTTACGACGAATTTCAAAATTCGTCGCGAAATTGATTAATTAATTAATAAATATATATTAATATTTTATTTTATTTTATTATTTTCAAAATTTTGTGACGAATTTCAAAATTCGTCGCAAAATTAATTAATTAATTAATAAATATAGATTAATATTTTATTTTATTTTATTATTTTCAAAATTTTGAGATGAATTTCAAAATTCGTCCCAAAATTTGTCACGAATTTCAAAATTCGTCGTAAAATTAATTAATTAATTTATAAATATATATTAATATTTTATTTTATTTTATTATTTTCAAAATTTTGCGACGAATTTCAAAATTCGTCCCAAAATTAGCGACGAATTTCAAAATTCGTCGCAAAATTAATTAAGTAATTAATAAATATATATTAATATTTTATTTTATTGAATTATTTTTCAAATTTAGCGACGAATTCCGAAATTCGTCACAAAATTAGTGACTAATTTTGAAATTTGTCGCAAAATTAGTAACAAATTTCCCCTCGTCTCTAAATTAGCTATGACTTTTTTTTTGTTGGAAATTTCGTTAGAAATAGCGATGAAAAAATATTTCGTCGCTAAATTCGTCTCAAAATTGTAACAAAAAAAATTTATTGCTAAATTTCGTCGCAAAAAATGTGTTTTTTTGTAGTGAGAATGAAAAAGGGAAATCAATGTATTCAAAGATGTATAGAAATATGATCGGATCACTCTTATATCTCACATCCTCCGGACCAGATATACAATTCATTGTATATCTGTATGCTAGTTTTCAATTAGATACTAGGGAATCACATTTAGTTGCTATAAAAAGAATTTTCAGATATTTTTTTTGTTTATGAGTATCAAATCGAATGTTATGACAAATTTTAAAATAGTACACCGACTTATTCCTATTACCAAAGTCAAAGTTTTCATATACGATTTCAAATTTTTTATTATTCTCACTTACATGTCCATTTAATTTCCTCTGATAAATAACATTTTTTTAGTAATTATAGTTTGTATAAATGCATCTAAATTTTTTCAAAATTGTTTACTAATTATTTTGACACCTATTTGAGGTATATAAATACTGATTATATTAATTAC
The DNA here is from genome assembly GCA_033439265.1 of Dillenia suffruticosa. Classification (NCBI taxonomy): domain Eukaryota; kingdom Viridiplantae; phylum Streptophyta; class Magnoliopsida; order Dilleniales; family Dilleniaceae; genus Dillenia; species Dillenia suffruticosa. The sequence continues at coordinate 10,620,128 of JAVTVX010000019.1, forward strand.
GTCGTCTCCCTAACTAGCCTAACAAACAAAATTTTATCTCACTTTCTTTTTATCTCCACTATATTCTCTTATAAGTATTTATGAATAGTTATTTCTGTCTCAATCTTAATTCTGTTTTTATTTGTGTATCAAAACTTATAGCCATAAGACATCTATTCTAACCTTCTCTCCCACCTATTTAGTTTCTTAGAAACACATAATATCAATATTTCATTTAGTTTTCTTCTATTTCTCATAACTTACTAGTTAAGAATCATATATTTCAAATGGTTAAATGAATTCTATTTTTATGGACTAACTTTTTTATCCACACACGTCCATATAAATGTAGAAACTCTTGGCTATTTGACACAATATCTAGGTGGCGAAGTGGCTTATTGTTTTTAAGCGACGCCCCAAAGACGTTTGTTAATTTGTCACTATATCCGGAATCCGATAGAACGCATCACTATGAAGGGAACGACCCAATGAATTTTTTATATTTGTATCTTATTTTGGTTTTGACAAAGAGTCTTACGATGATTGTTAACATATTGCACTTCTTCTTTACCTGAGTTTGAGATCGGTCATGACAGAGTTTTTTATAATCAAAAAGAGAAAGAGGAAAAAAGTGGAGATTTTAGGGTTTAGTGAGAAGAGATTAAAAGAAAGGGGGTTTAGAGAGAGAGAGAGAGAGAGAGAGAGAGAGAGGGAAAAACAAAAATTATAACAAAATAAAAAGGAAAAAGGTGGGTTTAAAGATAGAAAAAGGAAAAAGTATACTTTCTTTTCATTGATTTTAAAAAATAGTCAAAATATGCATTAAAGTAGTACATACCGGATTTTCAACGAATATGAAAACAATCCTCTCGTCATTCCTACAAACCAATCAGTGATGCTCACAAATGTGTCAGTTGAACATTATCCAGAAGGATCACTCATCCAGTTTTACATCATCTCAATTAAATGAACAGGTTTTTGACACTTAAAAACTCTTACGGAAACCTTTTTTCATAAAATTGGGTAGCAAATCAATCATATGGCTCCCTCATTAAACTGTTCTCGTCTTATTAAACATCTAAAATCAGTTGATGCTGTTGGAGCAGTCCGTATGGCAACGTTGTTGCTTCTTGCTCCAAAGCTAGAAGCATTTGAGAAATGCTTCAGCAGATCCTATTTATGTGAAGAAGAAGAAAAAGATCCTAATTCAGCAAGCCAGCCCCTAGCTATACCAAAATATTCCGGTTTTGAAATATTTCCATCAATTTGAGCTTAGTTATCATTTGCAAATGACCAAAGTTCCAAGACTCCTCTTCTAGCATGATCCAATAGGAGGCACCACCAAAAAAAATTACAATGATAACACCAACATAAGTGTAAAAGGAAAATAGAAACCAAGGTCTCTGCAGGCCTAGTGATAAATCCTTCCTGCATATGGTATACCAAATGATTTTGAGGTTGAAGAATTTTCTTCCCTTTTATATTACTTTGTTTTACTAGATTTCTTATAAGCTTTCTTATAATAATTATATTTATGTTTTTTATAGGGTTTAAATTATATATATATATATATATGTGTGTGTGTGTGTGTGTGTGTGTGTGTATTTGACTTGTACAAGCCCAGAATTCAAGTCCCGCTGCCAACCCCTCCCCCAAGCAAGACCAAAAAAGAAAAAAAAAACAAATATAATTTTTTTGACAGGAAAAAGAAAAAACAAACAAAAATATACCAATAATAATATAAATAGATATATGAATCATAGAATTTAAACGAATTGGATGAAATGGAGAAAGATATCTAGAGTTTTTTGTGAATGCACGATACCACTACAGTTGAAAGGAAAATTCTATAGAACCGTAGTAAAACCTATACTATTATATGGTACTGAGTATTGACCTATTAAATAACAACGAAAACAAAAAATGAAGGTAATAAAAATGTGAATGCTTAGGTAGATGTGTGATAAAATTAGAAAAAATAGAATTAAAAATGAAGACATTCGTAAAAAATTTGGAATTAGTTCAATTGTAGATAAAATGTAAAAGTGTCGGCTGAGATGGTCTGGGTATGTGCAAAGAACACCCGAAAATGCACCAGTTAGAAAAGTAGAAAACTTGAATATATGAGATTTAGTAAAATATAAAACTAAACCGTTGAAAATTTGGATATAAGTTATCCGTAAAAATATGATAGTTAAGAGTTTAAACGAAATGATGACGTTAGATAAAAATGAATGGCGTAAAAGAATCCGCACAAATTAAATTTTTTATTTTTTATCTATTCATTTTATTATTATTATTATTATTAATTTTTTTCTCATCTATTTATTATTTTATTATTATTTTTTTTATTGTATCTTAAATGTTGGATTTTAAATTATTAAAATTAAACTTCATGTCGTTATCGTAAAAGAATTTCACATCAGAAAATCACAATCACCATTGATACGTTGATAAGTCCAGTCTCCCAGTCCCGTGTCTATTTCCATAAATGACTGCCCATGCAGGCCTAAAACACAGACTCGTTCTCTGGACTGCTGCTCTGTGGACACAAAACCTTTTACCTTTTAGGCAAGGCCTTTTGTGATTTCAAGCATTAATAACTTCAGTTGTTCCACTACATTTATTGCCAAAGGAATCACAAGTACGTTTCTGATGTTACAAACAAGCCACGCCCTTCATCCAACAACTATTTATATATTATACAACTGATTTCCAACAGGCCAGAGAACAACATCCATGAAGCTCTTGATAACGGAAGATTGTGGTACGGAATATATTGAACATTGTCCAAGTCCTTTTCGTTAATTCAAAAACAGCTACATCAAGACCACAAGCCTCGAAATGTAATCACCTCGAAGGCATTGCCATTGCTTTACAAATGGGCTATAATACTGAAGTCAGAAATAACCCCCATGGTAGACCACATTCAATTGCTATCTTACAATATTGATTTCCTTCTATGTGATTTAAAATTAACATATCTCTAGGGGCGTAGCCCAAGACATCAATCGAAAGGAAAGAATGACGTCGATCAATGAACATAAGAGTTTCAACACTTGCTATTGATGAGAAATTCAACTCCGATGCATCATGAGCAATACCCCCATAATATCCATTTTTTAATAACACGTGTATTGTTATGAGTGAAGAAAAAAATAAATAAACTGTGGGCACTTCAGGCATTCCACAGTACTTGTGATGGCAAAAATTCTAAAAGTTAATCCTAGCATCCAAGTTCCTAAACATCGACAGTGCATCATAACGCATCTTAAGCAATTTAAGAATTCTTGTGGCTGGAATATGACTACATTGGGTTTTGAAAGGTCAATCAACCCATATAAGATTGCTCATCAAACATATTTGACCCAAACAGTTAAGTGCTTATTATATTTAGATGGCCAGTGCAGAGAACGTGGTAAAAAAGGACCAGGCAGAAGGTTTTCATATAAACCATAAACCTACAAACAATTTTTTTGTATGTGAAAATTTTTGACTCTAAATTAGATTAAAATCATTTATTTCTTTTTGTGGTTAGGTACTCTAAATCGAGAAAATATCACATAAATTTGATCACTTTCTATATTTTACAATCTAAATGCCGTGATGTAGAATGATTAACGAGTTTTCGAACCATTTTCTTCCATTTCTCAAACTTGAGAAAAAGAACCTCTCTCCTTTTCTTACTTGCTCTCAAACCCAATAAAAAAAAGGTGGGAATTGGGATGTTTCTTTTTTTTTTCTTTGTGAGAGTTTGAGAAAAGAGAGAGGGAGAGTTAAGGAGGTTGATGGGTGGTTACCAAAAACCACCCCCACCCCTTTTTAAATTTAAACATATTGGAAAAGGGTTGGATCTACCCACATAGGCGGATCTGCCCCATAATATCTCCCACTCACACATGAGGTTTAGATTTGTACACAGTATAATTATTATTATCAAATATCAATTTCATACAGACAAGTAGATCATTTGACCTGTGAGAGTACCAAGAGCTCTAGGACTATACACCGGTTAAAAATATATAGCGGTTTATCGTCAATGTGGTGATGAGAATATCGTTTTTCGCTATATCCTAAACATCTCTTATTCAACACAATCAACGTATCTCTCATCCGTCAAAATAATATAAGAGTATATTTAAGTCAAATCCATTAATGTATTCATAATTACGTCTTTAAACACGAAATCATAGACATAATTGACCGGTCTGTGAATACAGAGCAATGTATCGATCAAAGACAGTCTTCCTTTTATACTATTAACTTTCAACTTTATCTTAACTGTTTTCCTAGACATGTATCGTAAAACCGAATCAACTACGATTTTTTGGTGACATGCTTAAGTAGTAATATTAAAATAAAATCTCAAGAGATAGACGAAAGTTCTAAAAGTATAAATTGAGATTAAATATGAACTTTCGAGTTTTACACAATAAGATAACGAGAGATGCACTATCTCATTACCCATATGGTCACATAAGCACACGTGATATGAAACACGTGTTACAATGCACTATCTTCCCATCTGGAAGCGTATGTCTTGTTTAAAAAAAAAGCATCGTATAGGTCTTAGTCTAAGTGTACACCACACCTAACCTGTGTTTTTCTTCTTACATGTTCTCAAAAATCCATAATATCAAGGAAAATCTCACACCTGACTATTCGACAAATCCAATGAATTATGGGGAATTCATTTCGATTACCATATATGTATACTCATTCAGTAATTTCATCTTAGTACTTAACTAAGGCGGCATATATATGTGCCAATTCACCACAAATTAATACAAAGTCATCTCTACAAATCACACAGACATTAGAGGCGATTGTTTGTATGAGAGATTCAATCTCAAAACTTGTCCAATATACTTTTAATGTAGATACTAGAATTTTGGACACAAAAAAAAAACAAAATTCAAATATTATCGAATATAAACATTATATTATATATATTCTATATATGATTACAATCACAATCACAATCACACTAACAAATACTGTGATAATCTATGCAATCCAAATATGCTAACATGTCTCACAAACATGTTTTTACTTGTTGGTTTTGTAAACAGATTAGGTACCATCAAATGCGTAGACATATAGTTCATTGTCATTTTTCTCTTTTCAATCATTTCTCTAACAAGATTGATCTTTGTATCTATATGTTTGGTTTTGCCATCGTATTTGAAGTCTCTAGCTTAAGTAATAGCTGACTTATTATCACTAAATTATAACTCCCACTAAATTGTTTACTACTTTCAAATATTACAAAAATCTATACAACCAAATTTGTCCTGAACTACAAAAGTACAGACCACAAATTCTACTTTCATTGTAGAAAGAGATACACAGATTTGTTTCTTACTATTCCATGAGATAGCGCTATCATTGAACAAGCAAATATAATCAGAGGTTGATTTTTTTTCATCTAAATCACCTCATCAATCACTATCGTGTATCATTTTAATACAACATGGTTTCTTTAATTACAAAGTAAATAATCTGCAGTTCCATTCAGGTATCTCAATATCTAATTCACATCAATCCAATCATTTTTTCCTGAATTGGATAGATACCTACTGACCAAACCCACAGTATGATAAATATCAGGATGAGTACACATCATAGCGTATTTCAAGCTCCCAACCATACTAGAATGTTGTTAATGGGTACGTAGTACACATCACCATAAATATCAGGATGAGTACACATGATGAGTACACATCATAGCGTATTTCAAGCTCCCAACATCATAGCGTATTCATCAGGAGTTTAGGGCATTTTGCATTATTTAAACCATAACCTTTAGTCACATGAGTATTAATGGGTACGTAGTTTTTCAACTTTGTATCATTCCAGAGTTTTTATAATATACGACTCTTGAGATAATCTCAATAAACTCTTGGAACAATCTCTATGGATTTTAATTCCAATTTACCTCAACCCATATCTTTTATCTCAAAGACAACCATTTCAGAATTTGAAGGATATACTCAACATTCGCGACTAGCAATATATCATCAACATATAGAGATGAATTACAAACTTGTCATCAGACATCTCAACATAGGCACATTGGTCTTCGTCCATCATGATGAAATCGTAAGAGATCATACTTTTGTGAAATCTTAAATACCATTATTCAGAAGACTGCTTAAAATCATACATTGATCTACTCAATTTATATACTCTGTTTTCCTAGCCTTCAATGATAAAACCCTGTGGTTGTGCTATATAGACTTCTTCCTGAAGTTCTCAACTAAGAAAAACAGTCTTCACGTCCATCTGACGTAATTTTAAATTCAAATTAGCTATTATTGCCAGTAACAGGCGAAAGGAGATAATCTCATTATCGAGAAAATGTTTTCTCATAATCAATACCCTTTTAGAGAGTGTAACCTCTTACTACCAGTTGAGTCTTTTACCTCATAATAGTTCCATCTACCCTACACTTGGTTTTGAGAACTTACTTGTTCCTAATAATCTTGTGTCCCAATAGAGATTCAACAAATTCCTAAAGTATGGTTGGTTCAACAGAGGTTCAACCTCTTACTCCCAATTTTTTTTCTTCTATCACTTTTATCCACTTATCTTTGGCAGGATTAGATGGAGCCTAATCTATATTTTAGACTCTTCTTTATCTTCTGAAAAAATAATAAATACGTGTAATTTATTTTCAAAATAAAATTGGGTACTACTTTCCTAATACTTTTATGAATTTATAACTTAGTTGAATCGTTAGAATTTAAATCCCTTCCATTGGAATTAATATCATTCTAATAATCTATTATAAACAGAGTCATCTTTCGAATTAACTAATTCAAATAAAAGCTCTATCTCTTTCATGTCATCTTTGTTAGAAAATTCATTCTCCAGAAAATATGGCATCCATGATCCAATCTCTACTACAGTATCATTTTCTCGTTCAACAATAAACACTTAATTCTTAGACTGGTGTGAGTATCTTATAAAGATACTCTTACTTTCACGGGAATCTATCTTTCCAAACTTATTGGAAATCTTAAATATATACGGCCAATCCCTAAGATCTAAGATTACTCAGACTCGGCTTTCTACTGGTCTAAAGTTCATATAATGTCAATTACACTGATTTTGAAGACAATTTGTTCAAAATATAAGTCGCAGTTAATGAGATATCTTCTTAAAAGAAAATCGACAAGTTAACCTGCACTATCTTGGATTTTGTCATATCCAACAATATTCTATTCCTTCTCACTACAATACCACTTCACTGAGATGTTTATAGAATGGTCAAGTATCGGATTATACGTATTTCATTACACAGATTCTTAACTTGATCTGATAGATATTCACGCTATCTATCCATTCGATTCTCTAGCTTGCTCATATAACATCTAAGACGTTCAAATATTTTAGACTTACGAGAAATCAAATTGATACGACCAAATCGCGTGAAATCATCTATACGTAATGAAATACAAAATTCCATATCTTCTTGACTTCATACTCATTGAACCACAAATACCCGAATGAACTAACAGCAATGGAATTTAGCTCAAATGGCTTTTTTAAATGGTTTTCTCATCATTTTGCAAACATGACAAAATTTAACTTAATAGTTAAATATTCGTCCATTATATTGCAAAATTATAAAACCATTTACATACTGCCCAGAATCAATACATGTCATTTAAATGTAAATTCACATCGTCTTTCTGAAAGTTCAAAATATAGCTAAGTTCCAAAAGAATAAGAACAGATTAGATTCTATCGTATTTCGAACATACAGAGAACATTACACAAAATGAGAGTTCGACTACTTTGTAACTTTAATTTACAAGTACCTGTTTCTCTAACATCCATTTTTGCATTGTTCTTTACATTGATTTATCTCCAACTAGAAGGTAATTGACAAAAATCTTCAAGTGTCTCTTAGTCTGTTCTTATCTCTAGAGTTGTTCCTTTGTGATCTTTCTCCATTTTTCTTTTCTTTCTTGCTTTCGTTCTAGTCTCTTTTACATTTAGAGAATGAAACTCTCTTGGAACTAGACTCTAGAACAAAAGTATCAATTGTGGATCTTGCAGCACCAAACCATTCATCCTCAAGCTCAACATGATGAGCAACATCCAATAAAGTCTTCACACTATCCTTATGAGTCAAATTGACTTTCAGGTGCTCCCACTTAGCAGGAAGGGATCAGATTAAGGTTCGAACTTTCTATTTGTCAAAGAGAACATGACTAGCTGACTACTAGTCTCTAATCATGTTAGACATGTCTCTTAAATATTGTTTGATACTGTGACAATATCATTTTTCATAGTTATCAAACATTATGGTCATTTGTTTAAAACGAGTCACTGATGCCTCTATGTTTTACTATGAGGTATATCTAGATGTCATAAGTAGTCACATATTGCTTACATTCGGATATCATGTCATCAACCACAGGCTAACCAGGGTTGAATGAAAAATGAAATCTATCTTTTTTTATGCCTGATAAATCTTTTGTTCTCTCCTCTACAGACCAACATTACGCACACTAAGGTCCTAAATGACATGTTAGATACCTTTCAAGATATCTTGTTCTTTCAACACTTATCATATTTCATGATGTCATATCTCATAATTATCGCCATTAAATTTGTCACTTCTATTCAAAATCCCTAATAATGGATTTTGATTTTATGGTTTGGGTTTCTAAGAGGGTGGACACTTACACTAATACTCATATCATACATATAATTTTGTATTTCAAAATTCACATTCATGATGGGTCAATATTAGGTATAGAATCGAAAGTTCACTATATTCTCAATCATCATCTAAGGTCATAATGCATCACCATTACAAATTTAATTTAAAACTACAAAATTCAATAGTTTTTAGGTGAAAATTACTCCAATTCTTCCAACAAAAAAATCTTCCACTTAAATACATAAAGTATTTAAATAATATTACAATTTTAGATAAAAATTACTCAGATTTTATCAATCCAAATTTTCAGTTAAGAGATCTTCTTTTGTCTACATGATTATGTACTTTAACAAATATAGCCATTAACAAATATAGACTATCATGTAAAAGAAAATCTGTAAATAAATTATCTCGTTCAGAATAAATCTATTCGTGATGTCATATTTACAATTCTCTTAGATAGTCTATCCCTGGGAGAAAATCTCTTGATGGCTTGTGGGAAACTATTTATATTTTGGGATAGTTTTTTTTTCGTTTGGATCTTTATATTCTTGACTTCCCATGTTTCTTTTAATAATAGCTTCACATCGTCAAGAATCATGTGCTCATTCTTGGCAAGCAACTTATCAACCATGCTACCCCAATAAAGAGGTAGAGAATTTCTCAGTATGTACATGTCATCCCCCCAAAAGGCATGACCTAATTGAATAAGTTCCAAGCGTTTCTCTTTCATGTTCTCCGGATGATTCGACAAAATATGAGATGGATCCATTTTGTAAGTCAACATTTGACCTAAGTTCATCAAACGTTCTGAACTTCTTAAATCTCTTTCCCACCTCTAGAAGCATGGAAAAATGCTGATTATCATGATTTTCCTTGAAAATGGGAACAATATTAGTTTAGGCACACAGCCAACCTAAATATTACAATAAATCTCAAAATATTTATTTTAAAGAAATTTGCTCAAATTTCAAACAATTATACTTTAAAAAAACTAATTTTCGAACATAAATAACTGAGTAAAAATTCAAACAAATGACGGGTGTGAAAAACAAATTTCCACCTAGATAGCTGAAATTAAGAAAATTATTTTCTAGTCTCATATAAAAATTTTTAGAATTTTTCATGCATTGAAAATAATTTTTCTATAATTTTTAACAATTTTTAAGTTTAAAAATTAATAAAAATTATTTTCCGATTGTGAAAAATAAATTTAAAATTACAGAAAAATATGAAGACAAAAAATTATTTTGGCCAAAACAGAGACTTACACTCTCCCACGTGCCATCGAAGCGGCTGTCCACAATGGATACAAGCCCACTGTGTCACTCACTGCCTTTCCAGAGCTGGTGGCTCCGAAATTTTGGCTACCCCTTATTTTTGATATCTCTGAGTTTAGTGGTACTCTCATATTTTCAATCGGAGGTCTCTAGTTTAGGGAGTGGATGTTACTTGCCGTAACCGAGAGTGGGAATGGCCGTCGAAAACTATTCATTTCATCCAAATTTTTGGTTTTTGATCTAAATTTCTAATGGTCATATCTTTCTCAATTCTAAACCATGTTTTGCATTTTTTTATATGATTGGAAAGTATTTTTCAAGAGAAATCTAAGTATATAAATTTTTTGTCATAAAATATAGTATTTTTATAGATCCGAGTACATTAACTTTTGGCTAGAATTTGCATTATCTCATGATGTAGTCATCAGATGTATGCCAAATTTTGTAGATTTTATTCTAATGCAACAAGCATTCTACTACGTAAAATTGAGAGCATTTCGTGAGGTTTATATCAAGTTGCCATTAATGAACATAATATATTATTTATGGCATTCTACATTTTTAACACCCAACAGAAAAGGTAGAAAATATCATAAATTACTCTGATACCAATGAAGATTTTCATATAAACCAACAATCAATTTTTAACATTTGAAAATTCTCCAATTTAAATTGGGTTAAAATCATTTATCTCTTTCCGACGGTTGGGTACTCTAGATCGAGAAAATGTCACGTAAATCGGATCACTTTCTATATTTCACAATTCAAATGCCATAGTGTAGAATGATCAATGAGTTTTCAAACCCTTTTCCTCTATTTCTCAAACTTGAGAAAAAGAATCTCTCTCTTTTTCTCACTTGCTCTCAAACCCAATAAAAATAAAAAAAATTGGCTTCTTTCATTTTCTTTGTTTTTCTTTCTTCCTGTCACATTCAAAAAGGTGGGAATTGGGAAGTTGCTTTTTTTTTTCTTTGTGAGAGTTTGAGAAAAGAGAGAGGGGAGTTAAGGAGGTTGGGGGTGGTTTCCAAAAACCACCCCCACCCCTTTTTAAATTTAAACATGTTGGAAAAGAGGTCGGTCTACCCACATGGGCGGACCCACCCCATATTCCAACCAGGCACATCTTGAAAACTATCATGCACTAAAAAAGGGGAAAGTTTCATTCCCATGGCAAAAATAAATTATCGTGATCTGAGAAATCAGTTTGGTAAATAGATATCATGCATACTTGATAGACATGAAACAAAAATGATTAAATATAAATACATCCAAAATACTTTACAATCAGTTGGTTGTAAATATTCATTTGCTCACATATGATCTGTGTTGGAGCCGATTTTTGACTCCACAGACATCTACTCTTCTGACTCGAGTGAGAAGCTTGTATTGCTATATTCATCGGATCTTTTTGGATGGGAGACTTGCAAGAACCCCACTGGGGCTGATCGAGTAGAGACTCTAATACTCAATTCAAAAAGAGTAAATAAATGAAAGAAAAATGATTGAGAGAGCCCGAACTATAGCCCTATGTTGTCTCTATGTGCCGTATGTAGAGTTTACTGGTTTCAGGCGTCGAAAGGGTCATCATCAATGGAGAAACTTGCAAACACCCTACCGGGGCTGCCAAGGCACAGGGATCTTGACACTCAAGTAAAATAGAATGATAAAAAAAAGACTGAGAAGTTTTAGATATGGTCTTGAGTTATGTGTATCGAATTCGTCCTGTGTGTATTATATATAGAGAGCCATGAATATGGCCCTATGTGTGATGTATGTATATAGAGAGACGATAAACATATTACGTGAGTATAACTGAGTATGAAGTTGTATCTCTGACGGTGTATAGAATAGAGTATGAAATTGTACCTTTGATGGTATAGAATTGGGAATGAAGTTGCCCCTCTCTCTCATTGTGGGTTGAGTGTATAGTTGTGTAATTGTGGTCGTATCCCTTGGTGGATTACCTTTACTCTGTATTTATAACTTTACGAGGGGTATAAAAAAACCCACTTTCCTTTGGTATGAGGTATTCCAAAATAGTAGGGATTGTGGTAAAATTTTTTTAGAATATTTAGAATTTCACGAGATTAAGAAAAGTTTACTTTCTTATTGAGAGTAAAGAAACCTATTTAGAATTTTACGAGATTAAGGAAGGTTTGAATTTGTCCGAAATTTTCTTTCTTATTGGATGATTATAAGATAATTGAGATCTCATAGGAATAATAAATCAATATGCAGTACGATGAGTCATACAGCTAAGATGAATATATAGAAATAGGAACAAAAAGATATAAATGCCACGATCTTTAGAACTGGTGCCTCCATATCCTCAACTTTCATGTGCTGGGTATTCTAATCCTTTACAGGACCAAAATGTTGTACCTTGAATACAGGTGAACAAGCTGCAAGAACCAACTTATCAATTTTTTAATAAAAATTATGAGTTTTCTAGACTCAGCTAGCAAAAATAGTGATTTTTTATTTTTAACTACTTGTGATATAATTGTACAATTTTCCCTTCTCTCTATTTTTTCTGTTGTATTTAATTTACTTCATATTTGATATATATATATATATACACATATATATATATATATTATATTTTCTTACTTATCCATGGTAATTGTGATTTCAAATTAAAACTTTTGATATTCTATCAACTCACATGACACCATAAATGGTGGAAAATGAAAAGATTCTAAATTTTAGAAAATAGAAAGTAAAATCTTTATCTATATTTTGAGACCTAACTTAATTTGGTTAAGTTTTCGTAGAACATAATACTCTATCTTGAAAAAAAGTGATTAAATATGCGCAATTGTTATAACTAAAGAGAATATTAATAATAAAGAAGAAGAAAGTAGAGAGTGAAAAAGAGAAAATTTTTATTCTCTTGTATATCAAATGAAGTTACAAAGGGGAGTATTTATATAAATTGGGATGTATATATAAATAGAAAATTTTAAAATCAAGTTAGTCAAATATTTTTCCAAATATGTAATATTTCCATATTGCGATATTTAGGTTAATATAATTTGACATATATGAAAAAATGTTGCTAATAACAATATTGGTATCATGTGTATCTTTCTATATAGTATTCACCTCCTATATATTGCACATCCACCTAAGATTCCAAGGGTTTATAACACTTACCCTTTGATATCCATTACACAGAGAATAGCTCTCGTTAAAAACTTAATAAAAAAATCCAGTGGGAAAAATATTTTAGTTAAGGAAAAAGAGTATTCAAAATGTTTGATAATGTGCTTACTTCCCTTGTTGATAATATCCCTTTAGATCTTTAAGCTGAAAAATTTAGATTCCTTTCACCAATTTTGTAGAGATAGCAGTTGGTAGGGATTTCGTAAATACATCTACTAAAATTTTCACTTGATCAGATTTGTTGAACATCTATATCATCATTCTTCTAAAGTTCATGAGTGAAAAAGAACTTTGGTAAAGTATGTTTTGTTCGATCGCATTTGATATATCTTTCCTTGAGTCAGGTGATACATGCTGTATTATCCTCATATATGACTGTTGGTGTCTCTTTTCTTGAAGATAAACCTCAAATTTCTCGTATGTGCTGAATCACAGATTTTAATCATACGCATTCGCGACTAGTTTCAGGGATTGACAAAATTTTAGCATGATTAGATGATGTAGCTACTATTGTTTGTTTCATGGAACACTGTGAAATGGCGGTGTCATCATATGTGAATACATATTCAGTTTGTGATTGAGAATTATAAGACTCAGATATGTACCTTGAATCTTCAAATCCAATCAAATCTATTTTGGATAGTTTAGAAAAATACAGACCTATGTCTTTTATACCTCGTAGGTAATGAAGTATATATTTAACCCCATTCTAACATTTTTGGGTTGGATAAGAGCTATATCTCGCTAATAAGTTGACAGAGAATGATATATCAAGTCGCGTATGACTAGCAAGATACGTGAGTGCTCCGATTTCACTTAAGTATGGTATTTTGGGACAAAAAATCTAATCATTATTTTCTTGAGGTAGGAAAGGGTCTTTACTTATATCAAGTGACGTTACAACCATTAGGACACTCAATAGATGTGCTATGTTCATATAAAATCATTTTATCACCTATTCTATATAAGTTGTTTGATGTACAAGAATCTCATCCTTTAAATCTTCTATTTATAACTCAATTTCAAATTTTGTTTTTTCAAAATCTTTTATCTCAGATTCTCTATTCAAGTATACTACTGCTTTCGAGAACTCTTCACGAGTTTCAACAACATTCAGATCATTAACATATACTGCAATAATAGCAAAATCAAATCCAGATCTCTTTATAAAAATGCATAAGCAAACGGAATCATTCTTATATCCCTCCTAATAAATATTCATTAAGATGATTATACCACATGCGACTAGATTGTTTTAATCCATATAAAGACTTATTTAATTTGATTGAGTAATGTTCTTGAGTATCGGAATTACATGTTTCTAGCAGTTTAAATCTTTCTGGGAGTTTCATATAATTGTCATTATCAAGTAGGCATACAAATAAGTTGTAATGACATCCATTAAATGCAAATCGAGTCCTTTTTGTATAACCAGACTGATTAGAAATCGAAAGGTAGTCATATCCACCACATGAGAGTATGTCGCATCATAATCAATAGAGGGTATTTGCGAAAATGATTGTACAACTAAACATACTTTATATCTTATAATTTCACATTTCTCATTTCATTTTCACACAAAGACCCATTTGTGTTCTACTGGTTTTACACCAATAGGTGTATAGAATACTGGTCCAAAAATATTTCTTTTGTCAAGCAATTTCAATTGTCTCAATTCCATCTTTCCATTTTGGCCAATAATATCTATATTTGCATTCCTCAATAGATTTTGGTTCAAAATCCTCATTTTCATTCTCGTTATATGGTATGCAAAAATGTCATCAATATTGATATTATTTCAGTTTCATATTTCTGTAGTCATAACATAACTTATTGAGATTTCATGATTATCAATATTTTTAGGTACATAATATTCTTTTGGAACATTGTCCATAGCTGGTACCCATTTAGCACATGCAATATTTTTGTTTAAACTTTCTAATTTTTTTACTCTTTTTCTATTTCGAGAATTATTATCTTTGGAACTAATCGGTCTTCCACATTTTGCGCGCACTTTAGACTCATTAGCAATATTATATTGTCCTTTAGGGATATCAATCCTAATAGGAGTATTAACAGTCGGAATATATGATTTAGTTACTCTTTTATGGTCAGTAAACGAATCTGAGAGTTGATTTGCTAAAGTTTATAAATGAATCAATTTTTGAACTTTTGCTTCAATAGCTTTGTTCGAGGATCAAGATAAGATAATGATGATTCATTTCAATGATTTTATTTCCAGACACTTTATTTTTTTCTTCCCTTGATATTGAGAAAACATACTTGTCACAATGACAATCAACAAAATGAGCCGTAAACAAATCTCTTGTCATGGGTTCAATATATTTAACAATTGATGGAGATTCATGCCCAATCTCTTTTGAGTTCCTATCTTAGCTTGTCGTGGTTGAGTGATAGGAACATATAATACACATCCAAAAATCCTTACATGGGAGATATTTGGTTCTTGACCATAAACCAAATGAAATTGGGAGAAATTATTACTACTTGTTGGCCAGATGTGAGTAAGTGTTGCTTTGTCTAAAACAACATTTCTCCAATTAGAAACTGCAAATTTTACTCTCATAAGCAATGGTCTTGCAATCAATTGAATATGCTTAATGAGTGATTCTGTTAGACCATTTTGAGTATGACATGGTTACAAGATATTTTACACTTATCTCAATCGATATATAATATTTATCAAAACTTTAGAATGTAAATTCACTAGTACCAAAACGAATTTTCTTGATTGAATAATTTAGAAAATGTGTTTGTAGTTTAATTAACTGAACAAGTAATTTTGCAAATGTTAGGTTACATGTTAATAATATCGATACATGTGAACCTCTAGTTGATGTATCAATTAAAACAATAAAATATTTAAATGGTCCACATCGTGGATGTATAGGTGTACAAATATCTCTGTGTATTCGTTCTAAAAAATCAAGAGACTCATAATTTATTTTAACTAGTGATAGTCTCACAATTAATTTGTCTTGAGAGCAAACAACACAACTAAATTCATTAGAGTAAAGAATATTTTGGTTCTTCGAAGAATCTCCACATGAGTTATTTATAATTTTTCACATTGTTATTGATGCAGGATAGCTCAACCGGTCATACCAAATAATAAAATCACTCAATTTAGTGAACTTCTGATTTACTATTGCATATGCTTCTATTGCATTAATTTATGTGTAATACAAACCAACGGAATGTATCGATAATTTTTTTAATATCCTTTTATCACCAAGATTATACTCGTAATGTGAAAATACTTAATATTTCCTTCACTTGTTGTCTCAATACAGTATCCATTTCTGTGAATATTTTTAAAACTCAAAAAATATCTTTGGGACCTAGGAGAGTATAATGTTTCATTAATTTTAAATTTAGTTCTTATAGGCAAGAATATATTAACTCTTCCAGAACCTTCTATCAATTTTGTACTACCAAATATAGTATTAACATTGCTCTGTTGCATTATCAAATAAGAAAAATATTTTTTATCTTTTAATATAGTGTGTGTATTGATATTGTCTATGAGAATATTTCCCCACTGTTTATTGCAAATTAAATCAAGGCAAATTGATTGGTTTAACAATTAGTATTTTATAATATAAAATTGGCTGTCAAATGTATTCAAAAAATCTAATTACATATATTAATCTAATATGATTGGTTTAACAATAGGTACACTTAGATGCAGCAAATGAAAATTTTATTTCTGTTAATCATCTAATTATATTGCTTTTCTAAAGAAGATGGTTAAGTTATTATAGGCTTTTGATTAAATTGGTCCACTAAAGTGAATGAACAACGAAGTCATATGCTTATGAGGTCAATCATTATAAAAGAATCATTTAAATCATAATCGTGATTCTAAAATTCTTATGTCACAAATGTTAGATAGTCAATCCCCCGTCAATTTAAAATTTTGTTTGTGGATCCCCTGGCCTCATATGAAATCATAGTTTTAGAGTTAAGGTGTCAAAATCTAAAATATTATGTATAATTTCAAAAAAATGATAATATTAAATATTATTTAGATTTTTTTTTTCAAATTTAAACTAGGGCTGACTGAGTAACCACATGGCTTCCAAGTCAGCCCTCAAGTGCTAACAAAGTGCTAGCTAAGTAGCCCACATAGGTTGTTGACTTATCGAAGAGCACAATTGGGGCTTCAAGCCCCATCTTCACCTTCTCACCGCCATGGTTGCTAGTAGCCACAACCATTATTGTTGTCACTGTACTGCAATGCTGTTCGGCAACCCTTGGCATCCTGCCAACGGCAACCCATTAGCCACTATCTCTCACACAAAGGCAGGCGGCCATGGTTGGGGCTGTCAACATGGTGAAAAACGATGTGGGGCTCACAGCAGTGGCTCCATGATACCATTGACTGATAGAGGCTTGCCTTCTTGCTACCGCTATTAGAGAGAGAGAGAGAGAGAGAGAGAGAGAGAGAGAGAGAGAGAAAGATGTTGAGAGAGAAAGAAAGAGGTTGAAGAGGTTGAAGAGATTGAGAGAGGGAGATTTCGGGAAGAGAGATCTCATGTTGTGGAAGGAAGAAGGGAGAAACAGAAAGAAGAGGGAGAAAGTGAAGGGGAGAGAGATTTTTTTTCCTTACGCTAAAATTTTAAATAAAAATAATTTTTATATTTTTTATTCCTTCAACATTAAAGATAAATGATTGGCAAATGAAAGAGTCAATTTTATATATTTCCTTAATTAAGGGAGGCTTTTGTATTTTTTGAAAGCTTAGAGCTTTTTTTGTATTTCGCTCATGTTCATAGGTATTTTTTGTACTATTCCTAAAATTATTGCATTGATAAAACTTCTTAAGTCTGTGTTCTGATGTCTTTCTAGGACTAACAACTACTTTTGCTATAAGAAGTTTATATTTTCTCCGATGAATAAGACTATTGAATTTCTTGCTCTATATCTGCTTTTTAAATTTCACAATCCCATCTTTAATAAAAATGATGCCTATGATAATTACACGATCTAATGGTTGGATCTATCATATATCAAACTATTTAGTGAACATATAATAAAAGATAACAATGATAATTGGATAGAAAAGATGTGATGGTAGGGGCCCAACAGCCCATAACCATAAAGTCGGTCCAACAGTCCATAATTATAAGATCCAGAGACCATAAAGCCCACCAAGGGGCCTCTTAGTAAACATCTGAGAAGATTGAGCAGGGGTTTGGTCGAACACTCTCTACCATTGCTTGGTTGACACTTTTGGTTAAGCCTCTCCACCATCGTTTGGTCGAATTCTCTTGGTTAAATCTTTCAGCTACTACTGAGTGGTCTTTCATTGAGTAATTTTTTCGCAAGCAAATCAAGATCATAATCACCATAGATTTGAACCTCCCATAATCTTGGGAGTAATCTTCCGATAACTAGTTAACAAGGACTTCAACAAGCAGCTTGATAGAAACATGGACGTTTATGTGGATGATATGCTCATCTAGAGTACTTGCCCAAAAGGCCACATAGCAGATCTCGAGGAAACATTCCAGACACTAGAACACTGCAACACGAAGCTGAACCCATCCAAGTGCACTTTCGGGATCACTTCAGTTAAGTTCTTAGGTTTCCTAATCACCAACCGCGGAATCAATGCCAACTCGAAGAAGATTCAAGACAACCTAGACATGGCACCACCGGAAGGAGGTATAGCGCATCATGGGATGAATTGTGGATTTGTACAAGTTTATGTTAATGGAAGGAGAAAAATACAAACTCTTCTTCAATGCCCTAAAGAAGTCCCAAAAATTCATGTGGACACTGAGAGCCAAATGGCCTTCAACAAGCTTAATGAGTACCTCTCATCTCCTCCTCTACTCTCTTAACCCATCTTTGGTGAAAAACTCTTATCTCTACTTACCTATCTTTGACTGAGCCCTCTGCCCTACACTTGTAAGACACTGTGCAAAAATCAGTATGTTATGTTAGCCAGGTGTTGCATGTCTTAGAAATCAATTACAAATCTATTAAGAATGTGGCCTTTACCCTCGTCACAACCGCAAAGCGCTTCTGACCATACTTTCAAGCATACATGATCATAGTCTTGACTGACCAGCCTCTAAAATATATCCTTTAGAAAAAGGATACCTCAAGTCAACTCATCTAATGGAGTATCAAGTTTAGCAAATTTGACATCGAGTATTAGCCAAGACCCACCATCAAAGGTTAGGCCCTAGTTGACTTCATCCTCGAGTGCACCCTCCCAAGCATCACCGAGCAAGTCAACGA
This sequence comes from Dillenia suffruticosa, assembly GCA_033439265.1. NCBI lineage: Eukaryota > Viridiplantae > Streptophyta > Magnoliopsida > Dilleniales > Dilleniaceae > Dillenia > Dillenia suffruticosa. The sequence continues at coordinate 10,639,502 of JAVTVX010000019.1, forward strand.
TAACCATCCAGAAGGGTGCTCACCACCAATATAGACCTTGCACGTGGATGGTTCCTCCAACTCATTAGGGAGCAATACTTGACTCATCCTAATGGGCTCCAATAACTTCAAAACAAAGTATGCACTACACTTTAACTTTTAAGCCACCAATAATCAAGCTAAGTATGAACCACTCTTAACTGGATTGTAGATTGTAGTATTGTTAGGAGCTGGAGACATCTGGGTCTTCACTGATAGCCAGCTTGTGGCCAAGTAAGTTGAGGGAATGTATGAAACTAAAGAGCCAATAATGGCAAAATATCTTACCAAAATTCAGAAATGATAAGCAAGTTCAACAAGATTGACATACAACAAATTTCTAGATATGAGAATGCCAAACCGACTCACTCTCCGAGCTTGCTAGTTTGCTTTCTCTTGCCACCAGCTGAACGGTCTACATCGAAAGCTTCTCATACCCAAGTATTAATGAACCTGAGCAAATCCTAATGGCGGATGATTCACCGAGTTAGAAAGATCTAATCTAGGCCTACCTGAAGAATGATAAATTGTCGAACTCCCTACAAGAGGAAATAAAGGTCAAATGTAGAGTCGTGTATTATACCATTATCAATGAGACTCCTTACAAAAAGTCCTTCGTTCATCCATATCTTAAATGCCTAACTCCTAAAGAAGGGAACTATGTCTTTAGAGAAATTCATGAAGGGGTGTGCGGCAATCATTTAGGCGCCCGAAACCTAGCCAAGAAGACTATGCACCAAGGATTCTTCTGGCCCACAATGAAAGCCAATGTGCAAGTTTACATCAAAAAATGTGATAAGTGCTAGCGCTTCTCCTTGGTGCCCCACCAACCCTCCTCTGAGCTCGGTCTAAGTCCATGTCCACTCGCACATTGGGGGATGGGCATATTGGGACCATTCCTATAAGCAACCATACAGCGAAAGTTTCTCATGGTAGCCATATATTACTTCACCAAGTAGGTAGAAGTAGAGCCGCAAGCCCAGATAACAGCCGGTAGGATTCAAATGTTTGTGTAGGTGTCTGTCATTATCATGTTCGGCCTACCCCATGTCCTCATCAACTACAATGGTAAATAGTTTGACGACAAAAGTTTCAGATAATTCTGCCACAAAGTCAAAATCCAACACCACTTCACCTATATTGCTTACCTACAAACCAATGGCCTTGCCAAAATGACTAATCGAAAGATCCTCCAAGGGCTCAAAATAGCACTTGATGAAGCAAAGGGGCTCTAGGTAAATGAACTCTACTGAATCCTCTAAGCTTACCAAACTATACCCCAAATGGTCACAGGGGAAATACCGTTAAGCCTTACTTATGGATATGAAGCATTCATGCGAGTCGAAATAGGAATTCTGTCATTACACATAGAGCAATACCAGCCAGAGTCAAACGAGCCCATGCTATGCGAGTGACTACATCTCTTGTCGGAGTTATGGGATACTGTATGTGCTCAAATGGTCGCTTATCAGCAGTAGATGGTCTGATAATAACAAAGGGGCAAAAACCAAAATATTTAACCAAGAGACTTGATCCTCCAGAGAGTAGAGGCAACGGAACAACCCTAACTAAGAGGTAACTCATACCAAACAGGGAAGGTTCGTATCAAGTACGCTCAATAGTTCATCTTGAAACGTATCACCTCAATCACCTAGATAGTTCTCCTATAACTAGGACATGGAATTCAGATAATCTGCATGTTTACTATCAATAATTTTTATCAATCTCCTAATTTTAATATGTTACTCCCCGATCCGTAATCTAGAGGCCGTGAACAGTTACCTATTATCTCGGACACCGGCCCAACCCCGCAACTTATCCTCAAGGTAACGTAAAGTTAATCAACATTTCAGTTACAAATATTTTATTAGTATTTAAAATACAAAAGTCCTTAAATATATATATATATACTACAAATGAAAGTTCTTTGGTTTTATACAGTCATTCCGACATGATCAACTAATATCCTCAAAGATATAGTAGAAGATAATTATCGTAAGCAGTCTCTGATATTACGTACGTCGAAATAAGTCAACATGTCTTTCCAATGACTAACTCTGAGAGATTTAAAAGTATTGAGGGGTGAGTATAATCAAATACTCAGTGAGTGAGAAATCCATGACAGGTAATTAATAAGTGAGATGAGGATAGAGTGTCAAGGTCCTGTATATATATGTATATCCATGCAAGACATATTATCAAAATCATAGCAATTTCAACACAGTTTTCTATCCAATCTAAACATATGCATCCAAAATCTCATGTCATAAATCGTAGGGTCATGCCAAATCATATTCTTGGCAAAGGTCTATCTCGACCAATGATGAGTCACCAAGGGATTTTGTATGTAAACGAAAAAAAAAAAAAACAACCCCAAAATCTTGGCATTGGCGTCGGGCCTCTCTAAGTGCTAGACTGAAACGTCATTCAGTCATCCCCTTTCAGTTCAACTTGGCTAGTCCGAAACATAGTATCGTATACATGCCACCTAACCATGTGGAGTGTCTGCGTCTCGAGATATCGCAAACGTGTGACAATTTATATAACGAGACGGGTCTGCTATAGCATACGAGATGAGTCTGCACGGGACAACACCTCTCATATCATAGTATCATGACTATAAGTACTATCCCCGATCTACGATCAAGGGAATTCAGGTACTAATATCCGAATACCTTGTCTCGCATCAAAATCATCAATAAACCAACTGTGCCATACATGTCGAGAAAAATCATGAAAATCCAATATAATATATTATAGTATATATCATCAAAATACATTTCATGATTTAAAATATGGAACATATATTTTTTATTAAAATTCATAGATGTATATTTTAAAATTTTAGGATACTCAATTTATCATAAAGTATGTTACCCGTCATTTAACAAAACCATTTTACAATCATTTCACAAATCATGTTTTAAAATGATAAAATATGGTTTGCTCCTTAACTACATGGCAACAGCAAGACCCACTTACTTGTACGGAAAGGGTACTCCACTCCCCTAGAACCTCGATGCTTAACTGAGCTGCCCCTCGAGTGTAGTATAGTCGTCTACTCCTAAAACAATAACATAAATATATATGTCAATCCGATCAGGCCCAATTCCAAATCACCCTAGTTTGTTTAAGCCCATACATCTACAAAAATTCAGATTTTCAAATTCTACTCTTGTGCAGTTTTAGGAAAGATATCATAACTTTCTCTATATAACTTAGAATCAAATAATTCAAATTGATAATTAAAGCTAGAACATATATCTACATTTTTTGTGTTCAACTCATCTCCAAATTCCCACAGCACGAATTTATAAAAATATATCTTCAATACAGTTCGTACTTATATAACTAAATTTGCGCAGTTTTGGTAGAAAATTCATATCTCAGTATATATATCTCCGATTTACATGATTCCAAATTCTACGGAAAGATAAGAGACAGTCTACAACTTTCATATTCAGTTTTTCCTTTAATTCTAAGTACAAAATTTCATACAATTTCATTTCTGCCTCAGTTCTAGTTTCAAATCATGCTCTGTACAGTTTCAATAAAAACACCATAACTTCCAGTATACTACTCCGATACAAGTGAATTTTATCACATTTTAAAGATAAGATAGAGACTAAAGGTTTCATGTTTAGAGTTGTCCCTAATTTTGTCCAGAAGATATTTTAACATTTTATGCAATACTCTAGCCATGCATAGAGATAAAAAAACAAAATATATCATTTTGCTGTCCCTTTCCAAAAATCACTATAAATCATATTTTAAATAGAAATTTTCGTACCATATCTTATTTTAAAGTTTAGGGAGTCTAGTTTTACAGAAATAAAGCAATCTAAATTTTAATCATCACATGATAAGATATCATGGAATTACTACAACTTACTGAATATGCTAGCTTACTTAAATAAACCCACTTCATGGGACCAATTTAATCCAAATGCATACTCAAAGAAGAATGTATTACCTTTTTAAAAAGATCTTGACATCCAAATATTCATCATCAACTCCATCCTTTAGCACTTGATAACCACATCTTGCAACACCTATACATCAATAAAAAAAAAAAAAAAAACTTCTATATCATATTAATACTATCTAAACAATTAGAATTCTATTAACCAAAAATTTTTCTTACCTCTTCAATACCTCAAATGCTTGGATGAACACAAGAAATTTTTACTTCCTATACTAGAACTCACGGCTAAGAGGGTAACTTTGAGAAGAAAATGAGGTCCAATACTTGAAATAACTCATTTATGCAAACCTAGCAAAAATTTTGACCATTGATTCATTTCTATGCAAGATCTCTACTCTACACTTGTCCTAATTCTTTCTTCCATGCAAAGTTACTTACAAGCTACCTTCATGCACCTTCTTCATATCAAATTCGGCCATTATGAATTATAAGCACAAAGAAGGGATTTTTGACCAACCAATGAGAATTCATGCAAGGATTTTTCAACCAATGAGGTTTCGCCTTGGTGGAATGAGTTTAGGTGGCCACTATGTGTCTTGGTGTCCTTTGTCCAATCATTTGGCTCCAATTTTCCATCCTTAAGTGTTTTACAACTTAGTTCCTTCACTTTTTTATTTTCATTTAGACCCCTGACTTTTAACAAATTTACATTTTTGGTCTCTATGAAATTTTATGCGAAATTTTTTAAATATTTGAAATTTCATTTAAATATCTCTATTTAAATGTGTATGCCTTCTTTTAGTCATTTTTTATTTGTTTAGGCCTTGCTGGATCTTGCCAATAGGGTTTTCAATTTACCGATAAAATTTTTTGTTTCAGCGACTTTGAGAGACAGTTTTAGAAATTTCAAATCATGTGTCTCAAATGGATGCAAGATCATATATTTGGACATGAGGGGAATACTTCATACACCAAGAGTCGGTGTTACATAATATCTGTCATCCCATGACTTGTCAGGAATACATTATTCCCTTTTGCATATGTCATCTATTTAACAAGTTATGAATGGGTCGGGCCCTTGTACCCACGTGCCCCTACTCTATCACTCTCTCTCACTTTTTTAGAGGAACATTCTCTTAGTAACATGTCCCACATGGGTCCTAGCACTCGACCGGATTGACATGCCTACTCTCTCTTGGCTCTATACCTCATACAGGTCCTAGCACCCGAGCGGGATCAAACGCCTATTCTCTTGGCAATGCATCTCATACGAGTCATAGCACCTGATCACGTTGACGCACCCACTCTCTCTGAACTCTATGCCTCATATGGGTCCCAACACTTGAGTAGTATCAAACTCCTACTCTCTCAGCAATGCATCTCATACTGGTCTTAACACACAACCGGGTTGATGCATCCACTTTCTTGACTCTATGTCTCTTACGGGTCCCAACACCCGAGTGGGATCAAATTCTCATTCTCTTAGCAAAGCATCTCAAGTAGCAATCAATCGAGTTGACATACCCACTTTCTTGGTTCTACATCTTCTATGAGTCCTAGCACCCAAGCGGCATCAAACTCCCATTCTTTCAGCAATGCATCCTATATAGGTCCTAGCACCCGATTAGGCTGACGTACCCAATCTCTCGGCTCTACGCCTCATATAAATACAAAACGATAACACACTGAAAGAAAACATAGTGCTTAAGTCATTTTGTTCTAACACAATGAAAAAGACAGTGAAAATGCAATCATGACGAGAAAGCAAGCTCTCAACAAATTCATTCATTCAAATTTTCATATATTATACATATGAAGGAAACAAAGTTCATACAAATCGGGGCAAAGTATATAAAAACAAAGTACAACATTGAAAGGATGGAAATACAAGATACATAGAAAAAGAAGTACATGATAGAAAAATTACAAGCAAAACGAGGGAGTATTCTGCTCCCATAACAACCAGTTAGCAACTCAAAGCCCTACGTCACTCCCCTTCACCTCGCTGACCAAGTTCATCCTCTAAGACCCTACTTTTTCCTTCTTTCATTTCCTCACTCCTTATGGCTAGGTTCATCTGAACTGTGATGTGTACTAATCCTCAACCCTACCCTCAGGCCGTAAAATGCTTGCAAACCCTTAGAAGAGAACTATCAGCCTCCTATAAGTTATAAGACTTTTTCCTACAATTCATATGACTTGCAAACTGGACGGATTGTCGAAACTCTCAAATTAATACTGATTTCCCCAATGCAACAACTGTAACAATAGTAGTTACCAGGTCGAATTCCAAGAGAACTAGTTAATTCAATCTCTTAGTTAATGTAAAAAAAATTAAGTTGGGGGGTTTTCAAACAATTTGCTAAAATAAAATTTGCCGAATAAAAATTAATAACCTAAAAATAAGAAACAAATCAACAATGCAAAATACTAAAATTTAAGGAAGAAATTCAATTTACCAATTTCCGATCCAAGGTTCATATATTCGATTGTCTTATTGATCATTGGTTGAAAATATTATTCTTGCAATTCAAGCATTTAACCTTAAATTTATTAGGATAGCCATAATAAATCTTACGTTTTCCTAAAATAATTGACCAAACCCAGTATCAAATCAAAACTTATCATTAATCGACTGGGTATGATAGCGTTCCATATCAAATAATGACAGCATTAAGTTCTGTAAAAACAGTTAAACCAAAATACCAGGATAACCGTATAATTATTCGATTTTGTTCCATCGAATCCTTATGTTAAAATGAATATCGGTAACGACCTATAAACATAAATAACCTATTTGCTAATTGTACCATTCATTCATAACAATTACAGATCACTGAATTCTTGGATAGCAATAGGAAAACTAATATTGAATTAAATTGTCAGATTAACCAATATTATGTTTTCCTAAAAATAAATCAAGAATCGACGAATACTTGAATTAAAAATATAAGAAATTAAATAAAATATATAACCTCACAATGAAAACAATCAATGAAATTCCTCTTAAATAAGAAGAAAAATTAGTTACTCATGGTGAAAACAAACTAGAAAAGAAAATTGTTCTTAAATGAAAAGAAAAAAAAATAAAACCTAAAGGAATAAAATGTGCAGCAGCCCTCTTCTCCTGTGAACAGTTACGTGAATAGTGCTGTGGACTCCCTTGGAATATATATAGGCCATGAGACTCTAAGGTAAATTAGAAGTCTTCTCTTGTGTGATCTAGATTTCAAAAAGATTCTTCCCTAAAAATTAGGAAACAATTAACTCTTTTAAGTAATTTTACTTGAAGTAAAATTTCTATTACAAATAAGCTTCCCATTTTAGATGCTTCCTCCTTCCTTTGTAGGCCCAATTGATATCTTGAACCAATTAATTCCAAAATTACCTCCTTAAACTCATTTTGATCAATCTCCAATTTTGATCCCCTAAAAATAAAAAGTCATAAAAAAACATTCATTAGGGTAATAATCAATCCAAAATCATAGTATAATAGCAATAATAAAAATGACATTTTGTGCATTATCAAATTCCCCCACACCAAACCAATGCTTGTACTCAAGCATACTCTAAATTTATGTCACATGACTATTCTCTTTTTCACTTCTTCCCCTCATTCAACTCATTTTCAAATAATTTCAAAGCAGCACACATCAAAAAATTCAAGTAAAAATAACAATCCGAAGAGCAAGTGATCATAGATTCATAACCTTAAAAGAAAATATAAGCATCCCATCAAACTCAACAATCTCATCAAAATTCAATATGTCAAGATTCAATACCCTCACAAGGTGTTCACTCTATACACTCAAAGTGTTTAAGGGAATTTATCAATAACTCTCAAATCAAATCAAAGTATGTTATTACCATAAATTTGCTTATTTATCAAATCTCCACCACCACTTATATGAATTTCAAACAAAAATCCGGGGGGTCTTTGCAAGGTTGTAACGTGGCTTGGGTAAAGGTAGGATAAAAGGGTAAGTGTGATGTGTAATAAATATATCAAAAGAAGTATTTTGAGAATCACAAGATCATATCCCCTATATCCCATATCATGAAACACAATCAACCAAAAAAAAACCCAATCAAGACCATCTCATCCCTCAATCAAAACTTTTGCATTTTTTCTTCAAATTCCCCGATTTCAACTTTTGGGAATTTCTTCTTTTTCTTTTTTTTTTTGAATCACAATCGACTTGAGAATGAATAAAAATACAAAGTATATACAACCCATCCTAATCGTATAATCGACTTCCCAAAAATAATTCCCACAATAGAAGTACCCCATTCCCTTTACAAATAACCACTCAATTTATATTCAAATCACATGCTTCTTTGATATAAGGACTAAAAAGAAGGTTAACGGTAAAAGAAGGCTATGTGTTAATTAATGAGGTTAAAGCAACGAAAATGAATATAGGCTCAAATGGGTGTCACTAGGGGAAATATTATGTATGGGAAGGCCTTTTTTCGAAAGCTAAAAAAGGTAGACTCAAGTGCCCTCATAATATTAATGTATGAATTCATTGATGTGGTCTCAAAAAGTATAGCAAAGCAAGTTCTAGAATAAGCATACTATAATTGATAAACATTCATAAAAAATTTAGAGCAAGATGATAAATACTCTTCAGGCTCAAAAGCTCACAAAAATATTTAATTTGTATCGAATCTATCACATTTTCAAATGACTCAATCATCAAGATCAATGGGACACTTTAAAACAATTTTCTCCAAAAATAACTAATCACACTTGTCTCTTTCATGTATTTCAAACTTAAATCAACAATGCGTACTAACTTAAAATCATTATCTGACAAAATCTAGAGAGTACGAAGTTCCAAAGAAAAATAGAAGAAATGACATTGGCATGAAAATCCTCCCCCATACCGAGATACTACATTGTCCTCAATGTATGCAAAAGATGAGAATTTTAGACATAATGCTAAAGAAATTCACGGCTAATACAATTGAAAACTAATCTCAAAAATGAAAGATGCTAGGCAATGAAAGAGGACAATGAAAAGAAAGATAAAGAATGAGAGAACTCCCCTAAGGTGATGGCGGGCGCTATGGACAATGCGAGATCTCCTCTATGAATCCTTCGGTTTGGGCATTCTCAACTAGCACTTTTTTTTCGTTTCTTTTTTTTTTTAGACCCAAAACCGCGTAATCATCTCTTAAGAATAAGAGTGCTTCTGCCCAAATTCGGATTGCACCTTCAGAATACCGCATGATCATCTTTTAAGAATGAGAGTGCTTCTGTCCAAAAATTTTATTTGACTTTTGAAACTGCGTGATCACGCCCTAATGCCAAGACTGCTTCTGCCTCTGAAAATTCTATGTTGAACCATGACTTGGGTGATTGAATTGGACACCTGCAAAAATTAAAAGAAGAGATAAATAACACTTAAAATTGAATAAATGAAATTACTAAAAATTAAATCAAACTCTTAAAAAAAATTTGGGTTGCCTCCCAACAAGCGCAATTATTTAACGTCGTTATGCTTGATGGTTTTCACTTGTTTCTCTTCAAGGAGGCTTCAACTTTACTTTGTGAGGCTCACTTTCCTTCCATATCTAATTATGCATTCAATTTAAAATCAATATCACATTTTTCTTCACAAATTTTCTGTACAATTAAATAAAATATATCAGCAGAACAAAGTGATTGACACTCATTTGGGTACTTCATAGGATCAAAAATAATAAATTTCACAATCTCGCCGTAGAACTCGACGGAGAGAGTATCTTCATCCACATCTATTTTGACTTTTGCTATTTTCATGAATAGTTGTCCTAATAGAAGTGGAACTGAATTTGTAATAGTGTCTCCTTCCATTTTCAAGATGTAAAAATCAGTTGAAAAAATTAATTCGTTGACCTGCACCAAAACATCTTCAACAATCCCCTCTGGGTGAACATAAGAGTGGTCAACTAATTGAATAACAACCCAGTTCCTTTTAAGGGATCCAATTTCAGAGCACTATAAATTGAATAAGACATGATATTAACAGGTGCTCCTAAATCTAGCATGGCATGCTTCAATTTTTTTCTTATCAATAACATAAGGTAAAGTGAACATATCTGGATCCGTACACTTTTCGGGTAGAGTTCTCTTGATGATATCAGACACATTCTCACCCATCTCATCACCTCTTACTTGCCTTACTTCCTTCTCGTATTCTTTCATCTTGGATTCCTCAAACTTAATTGGACTTTCATCGATGACCTTTTCCTGTTCTTCTTCATCCTTCTTTTCATCTACCTTCTTGGGCGATGGTGGGGTTGATCACAATACCATTGCACTATCATTGTCCTTAGGGTTTACTACCGTTTGTGAAGGTAATTTCCCTGAAATTCGAACCTCCAAATTGCTGACCGAAGTGGCCAGTTGAGTGATTTGATTTCCCAAGTTTTGTAAGCTCGTCCTCATTTCCTGAATGATGGCTCTTGTTTCCCATTGAAATTGTTGCGTGTTAATCGCGAGAGTTTTTACAATATTTTCTAAAGACATACCTGAATTACAAGATTGTGAAGGTGCTGGTGGTGATCTATCAAAAAATTGGGATGCATATCTTGGCTGTCCTTCTTGATTTCCATAACTCAAATTTGGGTAATCTCTCCATTCATTATTATAATGGTTGGAGAACGGATCATACATATGCTGAGCTTGATCAGGAAATCCTCCTACGACATTTACTTGTTGAGTGAAATCTTCTTGTAAAGATGTACAGATATCCGTAGGATGCCCCGGATTGAATATATGCCACAAAACCTTAGTTGTCTGTAATTGCCCTACAGCCAATTGACAAACCAAAGCGGTCAGTCCAAAAATTTGATTTTTAAGATTCGAGTGACTTACCTCATGAGCTGGGTTCTCGATACACAAGGGATGTTGATTCAAAATTGGTGCAGCTAACTCATTCAGAGTTTTATCATGATTTTTTATCTTTTCCTCTTCAAAAATAAATAAACAAGTGAAAAACACAAACTAAGAAATTAAAATAGTTCCCTGGCAACGGTGCCAAAATTTGGACAGATTGTCAAAACCCTCAAATTAATACTGATTTCCCCAATACAACAAATTGTAGCAATAGTGGTTACCAAGTCGAATCCCAAGGAAACTAGTTAATTCAATCTCTTAGTTAATGTAAAAAAATTAAGTTGGGGGTTTTCAAACAATTTGCTAAAATAAAATTTGCCGAATAAAAATTAATAACCTAAAAATAAGAAACAAATCAACAATACAAAATACTAAAATTTAAGGAAGAAATTCAATTTACCAAACTCCAATCCAAGGGTTCATATATTCGATTGTCTTATTGATCATTAGTTGAAAATATTATTCTAACAATTCAAGCATTTAACCTTAAATCTATTAGGATAGCCATAATAAATCTTACATTTTCCTAAAATAATTGACCAAACCCATCATCCAATTAAAACTTATTATTAATCGACTGGACACGATAGCGTTCCATATCAAATAATGACATCATTAAGTTCTATGAAAACAGTTAAACCAAAATACAAATAACCAGAATAGCCGTACAATTATTCGATTTTGTTCCATCGATTTCTTAGGTTAAAATGAATATCGGCAACTACCCATAAACATAAATAACCTATTTGCTATTTGTACCATTCATTCATGACAATTACGGATCACTGAATTCCTGGATAGTAATAGGAAAACTAATATTGAATTAAATTGTCAGATTAATCAATATTATGTTTCCCTAAAAATAAATCAAGAATCGATGAATACTTGAATTAAAAATGCAAGAAATTAAATAAAATATATAACCTCATAATGAAAACAATCAATGAAATTTCTCTTGAATCAGAAGAAAAATTATTCACTCATGGTGAAAACAAACAAAAAAAGAAAATTGTTCTTAAATGAAAAGAAAAAAAACTAAAACCTAAAGGAATAAAATGTGCAGCCGCCCTCTTCTCCTGTGAACAGTAATGTGAATAGTGCTATGTACTCCCTTGGAATATATATAGGCCATGAGACTCCAAGGTAAATTAGAAGTCTTCTCTTGTGACACCTAGATTTCAAAAAGATTCTTTCCTAAAAAATAAAAAACAATTAACTCGTTTAAGTAATTTTACTTAAAGTAAAATTTCTATTACAAATAAGTTTCCCATTTTAGATGCTTCTTCCTTCCTTTGTAGGCCCAATTGATATCTTGAATCAATTAATTCCAAAATTGTCTCCTTAAACCCATTTTTATCCAATCTCCAATTTTGATCCCCTAAAAATAAAAAGTTATAAAACAACATTCATTAGGACAATAACTAATCCAAAATCATACTATAATAGCAATAATAAAAATGACATTTTGTGCATTATCACAAACTCACATATAAGAGTGGATATGTTCCAAATCTAATCTCTTATTTCTAAAATCATCCCTATTATTACATTCTTACCCTTTATACTTTATGAGTAACAGCAACCAATAACTACCACCCAACCTCCTCTTGCTAACTATTTTTCGTAGTTTCTTCTCTGTCATCGTATTCCTGACCTTGCCCATTCGCTGTGAGATTGTGATTGAGAACTCTTTACCATCTCTGTTTTCCACAAACTTTGTCATTCATACATAAACCTTAACCATTAAAATTTTCTCTCACCAAATAAGCTAATGAAACAACATCATGTACCAGTCACTATTTATAACAATAGAAAGTGTATCAAATACTATTCATAGAAATCAAAGCTACATGTTTCGCATTTAATGCCCCACTCATGCGCCTACTCTGATTCCCCATTTATTGTCTCTTCAGATCTACTCCTAGTGTCACTTCTCAGAAACAACATTAGGAGAGAGGCAAATGATGGTACAAGGCTAACAGTTCCAATAGCCCATAACTATAAATTCCAGAGACCACAAAGCTCACCAGGGGCCTCTTGGTAAGCATCTAAGAGGGTTGAGTAGGCACTCGGTCGAACACTCTCGGCCACTACTCGGTCGACACTCTCGATTAAGCCTCTCCACCATTGCCTATTTGAACTATCTCGGTTAAACTTCTTGGCTACTATCTAATGGTTTTTCACTAAATATCATTTCTGCAAAGCTAATCAATATCATGATCATCTGAGATTTGAACCTCCCCTAATCCTTAGATTAATCTTGCCTGATAAGAAAGGAAATCTCTGCAATCTCAACTGATAATGTAGGAAATATCTATGACAACTCGAACTTCCTTAGTCCCATAGAATCCTAGATCTCTTAAAAATCTTTGACTACAGTTCTTGTGATTTCGGAAGATCTCCAGTGATCTCTCCATAAGGTAACTAAGATTTTTACACGCCTAAAAACATATTTTGGTAGGCATTGATGAAAAAGAGATCGCCTTGAGATATATTGATCTCATCAAAGATATATACGAGAGAGTTATTACCAATGTAAGAACATGAGGGTTTTAAGTGGTAGCTTCCCAATTAATATTGGACTCCACCAAAATTCTACAATGTCCCCTCCCTTTTACAATAGTGATGGATGAAATCATAAACACTATTCAATATAAAATACCACAGTGCATACTTTTTGAAATGATATAATGTCAACCAATAAAGCTTGAGAAAATATTAACACTAAATTGGAGTTATAGAGAGACACATTAAAATTCAGAGGATTTATATTGATATTGAGTTAGTAAAAAAAATGAGTATATGAGATATATGTTTAGTAGCAGTATCCGAATGATGAAGAAATTATTAAGTTAAAAGGATAGGGCGTATAAAAAAATGAATATTTTAGATATCTTGACTTATCATTCAAAATGATAGCAACATATATAGAAATGTGAATTATAAGATACAACTAGGTTGGATGAAATGGAGAAGCGCATCTAGAATTCTTTGAAATCGCATGATGCCATTGCAATTGAAAGGAGAGTTTTATAGAAGTGCAGTAAGACATACATTATTGTGTAGCATCGAGTGTTAGACTATTAAACAATAATAAGAGCATAAAACATACCAGTTATGAGGAGCAAGATCTTAAATGTAGAAGATACGTATTAAATTGGGAGTGATTTTAATTGTGGATAAGAAATGGTTATAGCTGAATTTATGATATTCAGATGAATGTGTGATGAAACTAGAAACGATAGATTTTAAATGAAGATATACATATTAAGTTGGAATTGAGTTCAATTGTGGATAACATACGAAAATATTACCTAAATTGGTTTGGACATATACAACGAAAATCCAAAAACATACGAGTTAGGAGAAGCAAGATTAAATATAGAAGATCTAGTGAAATATCATGGTAGATTGTTGAAAATCTAGATATAAGATATCTATAATAATATGAGTGTAAAGAGTTTAGTTGAGAAAATGATTTTAGATAGAAATGAGTGGTATAAGAGAATTCAAAACAGTTAAATTACTTCTTTTATTAATTTAAATTTATGGAAACAATTTATTTTTATTTCTCGATTTTTATTATTTTTATTTTTTATTTCGATTGCAAACTTTAATCATATCTTTTAAAAATTAAAAATTTTATTTTTAGTTTTTTTTTCTCTCTCTTGTATTTGTCTTTCAAACGGCCAACTTCAACATTTTGGGATTAAGATTTAAATTGTTGTTATTTTAAAAGGTTCGTTTGTATTTGATGCCGAAACATGCTCCCAAATCCAAATCAAACCCAAACATGTTCACATATTAACATCAATCATAATATCAAATATCAACCATATAATAACTTCAAACTTCATATTTCATCCATACTTCATATTTCAAACAAACAACTATTCAACTACCAAATGTGTCACCACCTTCACCAGCTCAACTGTTTAATCATTCAAAAACCATTTAACCACTATTCAACCATTCAAACAAAGAAAGAAACAACCATTGAAACAAAAAATAAATAAAGATTTTATTTTAAAAAAGTTAAAAAAATCTACAAAAAGAAGGTAATGAACCAAATGTATCATTACATACAAAAGAATATAAAACCTCTCAAGACGTAGGACCACCCCGTTGGATGGAATGAGAGCCACCACCTTCACTAGCTGAACCATCATCATGCCGCATAGAACAAAAGTTAGTGTGTCACCTAAATTGACATGTAAGATAATTCTTATTATGTAAAAAACAAAAATTAGTATGTAACATCGACACTCGGTACCCGAACAATATATATTGGTTTTGAAATATATATTCTTTTAAAAAAAAAAAAAAAAAAAAAAAAGAGGAAGGAGGAAACGCCGCGTTTTGGCCCAAAATGCGGTACTCCCTCCCCCTTGTCAGATTAGGGCTAAAAGCCCTAATTTGTCTCTCTCTCTCTCTCCCTCTCTCTCTCACTTTCTCTTTCTCTCTCCCCAACCCTTCACCTCTTGTGGCTGCCACCCTCCTCCGCGGCTGTTTCGCACCTCTCCACCACGACCCGCCACCACCCAACGGCCATCGCCACCGCACTCTCTCTACCCTTCCCTCTCAGTTTCTCTCTCTCTCCACTGTTCACTCTTTTTCACGATCTCCCTCTCGGTCTCCTCCGCTGCGCGCTTCTGTCGCACACCACCACCGCGAGCGCACCAGCGTGCGATAGCGTACGACAGTGCAGAGCACTGCGCGATCTCCCTCGCACGACTGCTCGCTCTCTCTAGCGCAACTGTGCGCTGTCCCGAGCACGAGCGCGCACTACGTGACCCTCTACCCGAGCACCAGCGATCCCTACACGAGCGTGAGCGTGCCCCAGCACGAGCGCGAGCGCTCCCCAGTGCGCGACCCACTGTGCAAGCGCGAGTGCCTCACAGCCCGCGATCCACTCGCGAGCGCGATGCAGCTACGAGCACGAGCCCTAGCCTGTAAGTGCTCGCCAGGCCGCGAAGCCCACTGCTGACCTGCAAGCCCAGTGTGGTCCGCGAAGCCTACTGCAGCCAGCAAGCCGGGCTGCGAGCCCGCGAGCCTACCAGCCCATGAGCCCGCGACAGGTTTTCTCCTTTGAGAGCCATCTGCCATCCTCACAGAAATCTTTCACTGCAGGTAACGGCTGTGTTAGATGTAGTTTTGTATTAGAAATTGATTTAGTCGCTAACGTGGTTTCAAAATTTAAAATATTACAGGTTTTAAATTAATCTGACGGGCGAACGAAAGCTAGATCTGCTACCCGAGGGACCCTACGTGAGGATTTCTACCTCACTCGATTTATTTGGATGAATTTAGGGTAAATTAGAGTAAAAGTGTATTGCATATGTTAGGATAAATGTTAGAATAGATTGAAATGCATTGTTTGACATTATATGAAATTAATTAGATCAAATATAGGATTTTATACCAATTGAGCTATTCTGGATGATAGAATCGTACGGACTTGATTCGAATAGCTTCTCTTAGAGTTGATTTGACGAATGCTTAAAAATATTCAGAATTTGAGATTTGAGTTTAAGGATTGATACAATTTTTTCATGATAAATTTTCCTGCATATAGGAAATTAAAATACGTTTATATTATGAAAATAGATTTTGATACCTTGAAAATAGAACAAAATTGATAACATTTGTATATTTATAAATTGAAGAATTTAGGGTTTGTACGAACTTAAAGAAAATGATAAATCCTAAAAATAGTCAGAAATTTAATGAAAATCGTGATGATTCGATTAGGTTGGCTTTCTTGGTGATTCGATTGAGGGGAGCTTTGATTCTACGTATTGTGGTTTTATTGGGGAGTGCACTATCCTCCCCAAAACTGTGAGTGAGATTTATTTCAAAACTTTTGTTTAATGTGTAAACCCTGTTTTAAAATATTTGATAAATGAGCATGATTTGTAGCGTGCTTGAAATGTTTTGACTGGTTTTAAAATTGATTTTTGTGAACTGATGGAGTGTCCAAAAACTGTGTTGAAATATTGAAATTATACATCCATGTGGTTGAAATGTATATGCTATATGTTGTATTTGGTTTGTGAACCTGATTTTAGCACATTTTGATACGATTTTGAATTTGGCCTTGAGGGCTTTGGTATGTATTGTTCCGTAACTACGAAGGACACCGTGAAAGACGTTTTGGTGGCGTTCGGATATGCCTAGGACTAGGGTATCCCACGAGTTATCGTGATTTTTATTAACGATACGGTACTAGCCAGTTTGAACCCGAAATGGCGAGAATTTGGATACTCTCTTCAAGTCTAGCACCTGGACGAGATCCGTCGCCAACGCCGGGGTAGAGAGCACTTTAAATAAATTTGCATATAATACCCCCGGTACGCCTGTCATAGGTCGTGGTAGACCTCTGCCAGGACATTTTCGACCGGCAGTTTTATGATTTTAGTGACAGTGTTTTGGATACATATTTGACTAAAAAATGTGTGCTACTGATATATTGTTGAAATGAAAAGCATGATGATTTGAATATGATTTGTATATTTATGTTTTGACACTCCGGTTTCACACTTCATCTTAAATGATTGCATTGACCCACTCACTCACTGAGTATTCTTCCCCAAGTACTCACCCCTCATTTCCCTTTTTGTTTCAGAGCTAGTACTTGACAAGGAGCGTTGCTTTTAGAACGCTCAATATCATTGGGAAATCTGGTTTGGAATTTAGGAGTCATTATATATTTCTACTACAAAATTTGTATTGGTAATGTATATGCATTCTGAGGTCTATAGACGACCATTGTGTAATTTTGGGATGACTGTATAAATATGAATATTTAAATCGTGAAACTCTCGTGTCATTGCATAACATTGCATTGAGGTATCTCTTATTCGTTGTGTATGTACTTGGGAATGTGTTATGTTTTAGAAGTGTACTCTAGGATTGCTTGGTGTCACCTTTAAATCACAGGAGGGGCGACTGGCGGCTATCCATACCTTTGACGGGGGCATGACAGTAGAAGTCTGTGGTTAGGTTGCTGAAAATTTATATAGTCTTGCGTTATTCTGAATGTTGACTGTGAGATTGGTTGATTTTGGAGAGGTCGAGATGGTCATTTGATTATTTTACAGGATGGTTGTGATTTATACAGTATTAATTGTACTTGGGAGACCTCCGAAATATGAGGAGGTTCTGCCCGATTTCTGTAAAAATATAGCGGGTATTTAGGACAACGGACGGCTATTCACGATCTCGATCAGGGACATGACATAGTATATTAACGGTTATCACGTCTCAAGTGGTATTTCCATATTTAGAATTTTTATGGTCAACATTTAATACAAGATATCAAATTTGACTTTTGTTTGCTTCAATTCAGGGCGCACCTTGGCAAACTCTTGGTCAAAACTAGCCTTTATCTGAGAAGATGATGATTTTTCATAGTAACTGGTACGTGTTGGCCACATTCCTTTACCTCTAACTCTACCCAGACGTTCCTGGCTAGTCACTTGGAAGAACAATCTATCCTCGATTTAATTGATGGACCCTTCCATTTAGATGACTTGTTGAGCCACCATCAATTCATCAACTTGTTTCTACATATGGAAAACACATATAAAAACGTCAACATAAATTCTCATAATAATATGAGCACAAATACTTAAAAAATAATTGATATCTAAAGTTCATGTGACTTACCATCATACTGGCAAATTCTGTGTTCACGTATAAATTGTCCTACTTCTTATGGGTAGGTTTGTACAATTCAATTCTATTGAGTGGATGTCATATCTCTAATTCATAAAACAAAATTGTTAATAACTAAAAAAAATAATGTTAAATACAATATTAGAATTTAAAATAATTATCAATTCCTTCGCCTACCTACAAAATGACTTTGACCTGCAAGTGTGTGTATATGTTTGCTACGATCGATTCTGCTTTCCTGTTTCAACTTTTCATGCAAAACATTTTGAGTTATTATGGAAAGTATATAAAAGTAAACAAAATATTAATAAGTAAAACATCTTAATTACCTTCCCACATCTTGAGTACCAGTAAGCAACAATGTCCTCTCACTCACGATGGTTGTGACTCTTCAAGACATTTGCTGAAATCTTTTTAATAGTTTTCTCCTCATCATAATATTTTCTTTTTAGAGTATATCTATACTGTTTAAATTTTGTTGAAATTGATATGAGGATGAATGCATCAACACTACCCCCATTTTTTGTTTGGAAAAGAAATCTTTGCTATAAAAGAAAACAATTGAGTTAGAAAATGTTGCAACAATAAATTACAATAACTAAAGAACATTTGCTCTCCGATGTTGAAAAGAAATTATGCAATAATAAATGAACGCATCATTACCATAACAAAAGATTTCATTTGTTCCTTCGATGTTATAGGGATATTGCATCAGTCCCTATGGCTTAGAGGGCAAAATTGTAGAATCTAGTCACAAAACCATAGAAACTGACTAGTATTTGTGA
Organism: Dillenia suffruticosa; assembly: GCA_033439265.1. NCBI lineage: Eukaryota > Viridiplantae > Streptophyta > Magnoliopsida > Dilleniales > Dilleniaceae > Dillenia > Dillenia suffruticosa. The sequence goes on from JAVTVX010000019.1 coordinate 10,658,793, forward strand.
CTTCTTTCCAACGGGTTGCAGCTCAGCATTAAAGGACACTATAGTTCACTGAGATCTTAAGTCTCAAATGTCCTTAAGAGTGGTCTCCCCTCTTTTTTGAGTGTTTCAAAGATCATTACCTGTAATGATAAGATATAAATTAGTGTAATATTTACGATTGATTTTATTTTATTTTTAAATAAATATTATAATAATATCTATAATTTGCGGTATTTGATATACTAGAATTGATGGAGGAGGCTTATGAAGGAAAATGGAGAAAAATGAGCCAAGTTGGGAGAAATGGACAGCAATGTTTTTTCGGTAGCATGTGGGCAAGTGGATCTCAGGAGATATTGCAAAATTTTATTGAAGACCAAATCAACATGTTTCCATTTAGTTGCACAAAAAATTCAAGGAAGGATGGAGCCTAAATTAGAAACATTAAAGAGTTTGAAGATTTTACTTCAATCCTAATATTTAGGAATAGAAGATTTTAGAAACTTCAATTTTGTAATTTTCTATTTTAGCTAGTTTATGTCTTTGACAAATCAAGTATGTTATTTTGGTAAAAGAAACTTCCTTTCATTTATTTTAGCATTTGCCTTAGGGATTTGAAGGGTTTGCCTTATTAGAAAATAGGAAGCTCATCATTTATTAGAGAATACAGCTGGCAGTCAATGGAGAGCATTGTATTTTTGACTTCTTATCACATTCTTTCTACAGTAGTAGGAGCAGCAGTCATGTCCAGTTGTCCTTAACCATTTATCTCCCGCACATTTTATTAATTTAGTAGTATTTTTATTTTATCTGTGAGTTCTCTTCCTCCGTGTTTTCATTTTAAATTTATTTTTTAGTAGAATGGTTAATGAAATCTTAATTTCTTATTATTATGAGATTTAATTGAGTATGATTTCATCAACATCTCATAAGTATTTATTTAACTCTTATATTTTATGGATTATGATTTTTTAGTATTTATTGAATAGTGGTCAATATTTAATAGTTCTAAAATAATCTATAACTAATTAAAACGGTAAATCGATAATTATTTGTTTATTTTAATAAAAAGGTGAATGACATAAATATAAGATTTTGTTAATACTCTAACTTATGTCATAAAATTGAATAATTTAATTTAAATAAACTCATTGTATATTTATTTATTAGAATTGGATCTCTCTAAATTTTAATACTATCGAAACTTTAAAGTATAGGCACAAATCTAAGTATGCGGAATGAGAGAATAGGGAAAAGAATCTAAAACTTGTTATCTACATACTGAGGGGAAGTAGAGTCGGAAGCCTGTTATCTAGTAGTAAACTTGACCTTATAATTGTTTTGCACTTGTTATCTCAGGACATTTTTTTTTTCTTCTACCCATTAGGTTTAAATTTGAACCTTTTATTGATGACAAAAAAGGGGAGAGAAGGTAGGAAGAGAGGATGTCTAAAGATAGGTTATAAGAAAGGGTGTTAGAGAAATATTGATGTCTGAGAAATGTTTGAAAACTAGAACTTAAAATAGGTTTATTGAGTTTTGTTATTATTAAAAAAGAGAAATTTTTGAGTATATTAAGTTTTGATTATGATAAAAGAATTTGAAATAAGGAAGTAAAAGAAAGAATAGAGAGAAAAAAATATGAAAAACCAAGTTTTGCAAAATATGTTGACCTGTCGAAAATCCATGTAGACTTGATCATATCCATGTCAACCTATTTTAAGTCTCATGTCAACCAATTGAGCAAAATTTAAATTTAACAGTAAATATATCAACCTACCCAAAACACATATCGACATAAATGAAACCAGAACACCAATTTTTTTTAAATAATATTAGGTCGACATACCCGATAATGTGTCAACCCAAAGAAGACTTAGCCATCCCTTCTCAACCCAAATAGTAGTTTGTCAACATGCTCTCTAAAATTAGTCAACCCAAATAGTAGCATGCCCATCAATTTTAATCCACAGGTCCACCAATTTTATCCATGTCAACCTAAACACTTTCACATGTCGACCCATTCTCTTCATGTCAACCAACTTAAATTCCCATGTTAACCGGTTTCATTCTCGTGTTGACTCATTATTACACATGTTGACAAATATCTAGTAAAAAATATTAAAAATGGTCGACATGCCCAACAAAATATCGACATATTCCTCCTCTTATCATTTTGACTATGACGAACCATCACAATTTTATGTTGACCCAATAAATATGTCAACCAATTTTATTATGTCATGTCCACCAATTGACTCTGAGATAGGATTATGTCGACCCAAACAATGCAATATATCAATAACCTTTTTAATAAAGATGTTTTAAAGAAGTCAACTTATCACTGTTCAAATCGAATAACGCTTAAAATTGGTTGACAGACAAACTAGACATACTAAACTATGTCGACCAACATAAGCACATCACGTCCACCAATTATTTTGAAAGAAAATCATGTTGATCTAAGTTTTTAAATATGTTGACAACCCCATTAATAGAAAAGTTTAAGAAGATCAACAAAACACTATTTAATTCTATTAGAAATATAAAAGTGGTCAACATATCAACATAAATTATAACATATCAAACTGGTCGACCTATAACATTAATATGTTGACCTGACCAAATCCATTTATACCACAAAATTTTGAATCTAGATCGATGTGCTAATTATCTCATCAACCTAAAATTGTCAGAAGCTAGATTTCGAAAATGATATGAACACAACGATCATCTTTTCCTAATTTATTTGATTATTTCCCTTTCTATCAAAGGCAAACATTGTGTGCGGCAAAAGAAAAAGCCATTCATATCATTGGCCAAAGAAATGAGCCAACAAAAATGAGAGTTGGAAGATAAACTCTCGGCACAAAATGAGGAACGGCTATAATACATTTAATGACAGATATTAACGGTCGACGTTCAATCTCAACCACCGCATAATGGCTCTTTTATGTTCAACAATAAATACCAAAGCAATGAAAGTGAAAGGGTTAATGTACTATTGGGGATCAAAAACAACATTTAATTTCTCTGCATTAGTTGCTCTGTTTCTCTGTGAATTACACTTTGTTTTTCACTCACAAACTTCTCTCTAAGTGTAATTCATTGAAACCTCATATCTTGTTACATCAGAGGATTATAGCATCACTCTCTGTAGCACTCCACTTCTCTTGTACTGAAATTTTCAAAAACCCTTGAGGGATTCACGGTCTGAGATTTAAAGAGTGAATCAACTTGTGTCAGGTTGAAAAATTAGTTTTTGTTAATAAATACCGTAAATGTCTAACTAGAATCTATAATCAAATTTGTATTATTGAGATAATAGTAAAAAAAAAAAAAAAAAGTGACTGGGAGTGGATGTATACCGGGTTTGATAGATCCACTATAAAATTTTGTATGCTCTATTTCCTGTTCTTTTCATTTTCATCTTCCTTGAGCATTTAGTTTGCTTAACTTTTCAATTTCTGCATATTACTCGTCTCCCACAAAAATTGCAAAATCTTCAAATTCTCCAAAAGTACCATCAACCTGTTCACCCATCTCTAGATTGTATTTCAATTGGTATCAAAGCAAGTCTTTAGTTTTAGGTTTAACCACCGTAAACAAAAGATCATAAGATGAGACTTGATCGAATCAACTCATCACAAGAGGCCTCCACATCAAATGAAAGACATGAGTATTTCAAGAAAACAAACAAAAATACAAATAGGTCAAAAAGGAGTAAGAAACGTGACATAAGAAGAAGAAAAAACATCTGATGCAGAAATGGGAAACATTTGAAAGCTCAATGCTCAAAACTTGTGAAAACTAAGAAAGAAAAAATCTTAATTGACTTGAGCAATAAGGACAGAAGCCAAAGTAAGCAACAACAATGCTTCATAACAACAAATGAAGGTGAACATGATGCAAGTTGCTCTAACTATCTTATTTCTCTGATGAAGAAGAAAATAGTAAAATGGGTTTTCATTAGAAGAAATGCAAGATACTCTAATAGAAGTTTTCGATGAATTAAAAAAGATAGTTAATAAAAACTCAGATTTAAAAAAAAAACAATAAATTAGAGGAAGAAAAGAATAAACTTGTGGACAAAAATAAAAGACATAAAGTAGAAAATGAAAATCCTAGAACATAAAATGAAGAACTGAAAAATGAAAAACATTTGTTAAAAGTAGAGAAAAATATAAAGATTCAAAATTTTAACTTCTTGAATGTTGAACTAAATGAACTAAAAGAAGAAAATGATACTTTAAAGTAAGATAAAAACAATTACACGACCAAATTAAGAAAACTTATAGAGTGAAAATTGAAACTGAAAATCTTAGGAGCATGCAAGTCTGCATCAGAAAGAATGAATTGGAATTATCAACCGCAAAAAGATGAACATAAGAATGAAAAGATCAAGAATCCTAGACTTAGTTCTTTATAGTACAAATTCATTCAGAGGCAAGAAAAAATAAATTTGATACTTGGTACCCAAAGGGCAGTACATGATAAAACTGACCTAAGATATGATTTTGCAACAACTCAGAAGAAGCTATATAGTTTTTTTTTTTTGCCTAGCTCAGAGATTAGTAGTCCTAAAACTAGATATTATGCTTGTATGAAATTAGATCATAAAGTAGAGCATTATAAACTCAAGAAGCAAACCAATGTAAATAAGAATAAAAGACCATCAAATTTTCAAAAATGCACATGCTATCACAAGAATGGTCACAACTCACATGCATGCTAGTTTAAAAATGAAACATCTAAAAAAACTACAATGCAGTGGGTACCGAAGACAACTAGGACTATTATTTCAACTAATCTAGCTAGATCCAAACAAATTTGGATACCGAAAAACAAAACTTGAGTATGTATTGCAGATTAGTTCCAAAAGAGGAACATTAAAAGTGTGATACTAAATGGAATCAAGAATGTTTGAATTCAAAAGGCAAGGGGCTGTTGAAAGGTAGCATTTATATAACACTTATTTACTTTATTTGAGAAAATATTATTTGAATCTTGTTTGCTATAAGTTCTCATATATACTTCTAACATGCTTAGTAATACTAAAAATATGAGTTAGTGCAAAATAAAGAAAAAGAGATAATGGTATGAATGCAGCATAGTTTTTACATGGAGTAGAGCCTTAATTAGGCCAAATTTAAAGAAAACACCGCGTGAGCTTAGAAAGAATAGAAAACTTGATATAGGTTATCTTCATAAAATCGAGTGTAAGTGTTGAAAAATGAAAAAAAAATGTCCCTAGAAAACTTTGTAAGGCAAAGCACACAATGAAAGAACCAGAACAATAAAAGAATAAATTATAGTTTAATCTACTCCCTCTAGATGATTTACAAGTACCCTGGAAGGAAACTAGATAAGACTAAAGAAAAGCTAAATCAATTGAATTCCATAGCCAAAGCTATTCTTAGTAATAGGAACTAAGTGGTTGCATAAAAACAGACTAAATGATTATGACACCTTAGGTAGAAAAAGGCTAAACAATATGCACAAAACTATATAAAAGAATAATAGTTTAGCTGGATTGATCTGCAACAACTTAGAAGTAATTAAGAATGTAGAAGGTGCTTCCAATAAGTTTGGATTCAAAATTTGATTAATATGCTAAAGAATTACATCATTGAAACTGAGAAATAGATTGCATATATATTCACAAAATCCTAAGATAAAAGTAGATTGTATAAGTTGAGAAGAGACTTAGGGATGATTAAAATAAGGAATTAAAAAAGAAAATATGGATACCAAAGGGAAGAGTGTAAGAATACTTTGAAGAAATCACCGAAAAGAAAGAAGATGCAAAATACTTAACTCTGACAATACACCCCTCTAGGTTGTATTTCACCACCAAAAATCATCTGCATTCAACAGATACAGATGGGCTTTTTGTCTCACACAATGCCAAAGCATGCAGCGTAAAAAAGAAGAAAAAAAAAACAAACAAAATATAGTTTGCCATAATTTCATCTCAAAACAACATAGAATGGTACTTTAATTTCACCCCAATTTGCCCTAATTTTACCCTAAGCTCTAATCATGTACGGGTATCCAAAAACCTTAATATATCAACGAATCATTGTAAAAATTTGAAGAACTCACCTTCAGCAGAAGTAGAGCTCTTGGTAAGGAGAGAGAGAGAGTAGATATACCTCCAGCAGAAGATGGTCTTCGTGGTAGAACTTCCCCCTGGCAACTTCCTTTGATGACGGGACAAAACGACAGTGTCTAGTTGGCCAACAAATTTCACCTTCAGTGACAACGACGACCACGAAAAGCAAGAGAGGTGAAAGAGAAAAAAGAGAGGAGATGAGAAAAGAGGGTTAGGGTTTTTGAAATGCCATTCCCAACATTTTCCTCAAAAATGTGAAGAAACATGCCAATGTTTTTTTAAGTAAAAACGTCTACATTACTTTACTGATGTTTCATATAAACGTCGTCAAAGATTCTTGCTAGTTCAAATTTTCATCGTATTTTCTTTTGTTGATGTTTATCTTCTTAAATGTTGAGAATATTTACTATTTTGATGTTTTTAGCAATAAACGTACAGAAGTTAAAAATATTTGTGACAAAAACTTAAATGTCGGCAAAATATCATCAGGAAAAATCTAATTTTTTGTAGTGCATGGTGACAAAGACTGGTTTGCCACCACTGGCGACAAAGGAAAGGGAGAGAAGGATAGAGGAGAGTTTTTTTTTTTTTTTTAACTATTAATCTAGGTTAATATAGCATCCTTGCAGCGTCAACAATCGACTTGCTAATATGGTGTCTTCCTTGTCAGCAACTTGGACTAGCTAAATCAACAACCGTTGCTTCACAACCGACACTATGTCATACTAGCTCAACATTTAATGATTGGTATGACGACATTACTAATGGAGGGACCAATTTATCATATATTGTGTTTTGAACACTCAATCGTCAAGTTTTGAAATTCAGGCATCTAATTGTGACCTAACCCCATAGTTCAGAGATTAAACAAATAATTTTTACTATTTAGTTTTGGGTAAAAGATTGGAAGGGTTAATTTTTTTCCCTTCTATGCATTTAATATGCACATTAATATTTAGGTTAGTTTTACTCCTATATAATTTGACAACTTTTTTTCTTCTTCAAATTAAATTTATATAAATTATCTTACTCTAAAAGTAAATTAATTTTCCCTCCCTAAAAAATTGATTTATTTCTCATTTTTTTCTTTTAATATATTATTTTTTTAATTTTCCCTCTTTAAAAGGATAAAATTTAGTTTTTTTTTTCTCTTTAAAACTAATAAAATTAATTTTTATCTCTAAAAGAATTATTTTTTTTTTAATTTTATCTCTAAATATATTAATTTTAAATTTTCTTACACAAGAGAAATTAAATTCAAGCTTTATCTTTTTTAAAATTAAAAAAATTAATTTCATTATATTTTCTCTCTCTAAACTTATTTGTTTTGGATATTCTCTCTCTAGAAAAGACAAAATAAGTTTTTCTCTCTCTAAAGTTAAGCATACTAACTTTTTCCTTAGAAATTTTATATTATTTTAATTTTTCTCTTTAAAAATATTTAATTTAAATTTTTTTATCTAAAAGAGTTAAAATTTTTCTCTCTAAAATTTAAACACATTAATTTTATTTCACTAAAAAAAATCAATTCAATTTCACATTTTCTCTGTCTAAACACATTGATTTAAATTTTTTTCTCTCTAAAAAACAAAATTTTATTTTCTCTCTTCAAAACTATACACATTTAATTTTCCCTCTATTAAAAAAATTTAATTATTTGATATTTTGTCTCTTTAAATAGATTTGTCTTTAATTTTCTCTATGTAGAAAAACTAAAATCAATTTTTTTTCTCGCTGAAAATAAATACATTAGTTTTAATTTTCTAAAAAATTCAATTTAATCTATATTTTCTCTCTATAATTACATTAATTTTAAAATTTCATTTACTAAAAATATAAACTATATTTATTAGTTTATATTAAAATATAGAAATACAAAAGAATTCCTATTCTTTCATTCTCTCGCTCTTATTTCTTCTTTTCAACCCTTGAAAAATAGTTATACTTTAAGGGTAGCCATGTTGCAATAGTAAATTCCTTTCTCTCAAAGCATTTTTTGGTCAAGTATCAATTTTCCCCTTAATCAGTCAAACTCTTTTATTTTAATTGATTTTATTAAAACCCATCATACTTTAATTACTCTCTTCTCTCCCACTTAATAATCTACGTTATTATATGATTTATTTAATTATATTCATTTAATTATTTCTAATATCATAATTCATCATTTTAATATATTATTTTATCATTTCATAAAAAAACATATCATTATTATTTTTTATTTTTATATTTGCATTTAAAATGTTATTTCTACAACTAAAACTATAGTGTTTCAAATAAATAATATATAAAATAAAAAAATATATATATAAGATACTGAATCATAAACAAACTAGATGTCATACTATTTAGATGAAAAACACTTTGATTTCACCAAAAAAAAAAAAAAAAAAAAAACACATTGATTATGGGGTTGAGCAAAGAAAGCGGCTATAATTCTATTTAATTCAGTTTAGTTAAAAAATAATATAAAATATATCATTATAACTGTTTAATATAAAAATCGCATAAATCTCAAGCAAATCTTGTTTATGAGTGACTGTCTCGTGTCAATCCACCATTAAGAATGTATTTCTGCAAGTGGTAATACTCGCCCTTTCCAAATGCACGAGGTAACCCCATTGTTGCCTTGAAAGCACCACTACAGGTGGTTTGCATAGTACTACTTTTTAGCATCTCAAACTATTTTTCCAACCCTTTCAAGGCAACTAAAGATAATCAAGTCACAGCCTCTTTGAAAAATAGAATATTACACTTATGAGGAACTTGAAGGCTTTCTCTTGACACACCTTAATTTCATTAATTTCATTTTCCAACAAGAAGACACATTTTTTGTTTAACTATCAGAATATCTCTAGTTAAAACTAACAAGTATTTTTTCAATTTTGAATGTGCACCCTCTGCTCCTGACGAAGTCTGATTCCTGAAATGTTAAAAAATTATGTGTCCATGCTGTGACAAATCGCTCTTTGCATGGCATCCATGTTTTTCTAATATAGCTCTAAATATCACTGTTATCTTTATATGGGCGTTCAAACTTACACCAAGCTTTCTCATATATTTCTTCTATTGAAGAACATACAACTCTTTTCCAAGCTAACAAAAATTCCTCCCATTCTTTTTTTTTTTTTTTTTTTTTTTTTGCTTTTCAAAACGAGACTTGCAATTAGCAAATATATTCTTTTCAATATGCCAAACACATAACAGATTTGAAGCCATAGGAAAAACAACTTGAATTGCCTTCATCAATGCTAATTCTCTATTAGCCACGATAACAGAAGGATAAGAACCATTGCCAAGTAATTTACTGAACTCACCTACAGCCCATTCATAATCATCACATCCTTCTTTTGATAAAAACATTGAGAGAGTAAAATGAAGTGTTGAAACTTGTAATCCCTATTATTTCAAGCAGTGGCATCTTTGTCCCGATTAGTCTTGCACATGCAATCCATAATAAAAATATTTGAAAAGCTTCTACTCGATTTAATAGAAGTGGGATGTGAAAAAATTAAATGGGTTAAACGACCTTCTTGGTCATGTTCAACATCAAAGGTAAATCCAGCCTACCTAATTCCTCAAATAGAACCCGAATCATTGAACGACCGTCTAAGCTGTCTTTGGCAATTTTACGCTTCACATTTTAAATGTCCCTCGCCACCAACAAAGTAATCGGATTTCTTTGATGAAGAGACAAAAGAATCTGACATGGAGGAATCACATATTTACTCATCAATATTAACGATCTCTTCTTCTTGAAAAACACTTGCCAAAAAGTGTCTAGACAAGTCCTTAGAAACTTCATGATTACGTGAGTCATTCCTAATCACAATTTTCCAAAATCCATCCTTCTTGTTTCCTGGCTAGTATCTCGATGGACAATTTATAAGACGACTAGTTGTCTTCTTTTGTTGTTCAATTGGAATATTTTGGTCTATCTCCATATTGACCTCCATGATCACAACCAATGGTAACATACTTTTCCTTTTTAGAACTATTGATTGATAACACGTAACCTTACATTGAATAAAAGTTGCTCACAACCTTCATCATTTCTTCATGTGTTTCATATTTGGAATCAAGTATTTCAACAATACTTTCCTGGAGAATTGGTTGTTGTGGTTGAATATCACCGCTCCAGATATTCACATGATTTTCTTCCACTCGAGTATTAGTCGTGTTGTCTATTTGCAAAACCTAAAAGAAAAATTATGTGAATCAAAACTTAAAATAGCATACAAATAATCAGAAATTTTATCTTTATTGAACATTGAAAAAAGAAAGCACAATTGAACCAGAAGTTAACTACAAAATATGGATAAGGAGATATTATCTTTACAACATAATTAAACTACACAATTAAAGTAGAAATTTTATCTTTATAGCACAACAGAATTCCCAAGAATGCTATCTATTAGCTCATTCTTGAAAAATGAAATTGAGAACAACAAACAAGAGAAAAAAGAACAAGCCTATACATCCAAATTTCATAAAAAAAAAAAAAAAAAAAAAAAAAAAAAAAATTCGAAAATTTGTCATCTAATATGATAGAAAAAGTAAGAGAAACCTATCGAGAGGGATGGCGTAAAAGAAAGAGTTCGTGGAGGATTAGTTTCAAACATTATCTGGGGAATCTCAAAAGAATGATGTGAATTGTAACAAAGGAAAGAGGGGGAGAGATTGGGAGGCAAGAAAGGAGTGGGGAATTTAAAAGGTCGGATGTGGGGAAAAGGAGGGAGAAAAGAGTAATTAATGTATAATGAGATTTAACAAAATCAATTAAATTAAAAGAATTTTATTAATTAAGGGTAAATTTGGTATTTTAGCAAAACTTACCCTAAGAAGAATTTTGCTATGGCCCATACTTTTACCCTATATTTAGAAATATTTTTACCATTTCCATAATTTTTAGATTTCCTTTTATTTGGAAAAGTTATTTGGCTACCTAAGTGATTTTCATCCGCAACCGCCACTCGTATGGCTTCATAAATGTTGGATAGTATGATTTCATAAATGTTGGATAGAATGGAGACACGTATAGACAGAACAGGAGGGGTCGGATGTATAAATTTTTTTTATACTTATCATATATTTAAAATCATATTTTAATTAATTCGATTTTAATATCATATCATTATTTAAAAAATAATTCTGTAAATATAATTTTTTTAATTTTTAAATTTTAAATTTAAAAATTAATTAAAAAATCTAATATTATGAATTGGATGGGAGAGGGAAAGGAGACAAAAGCCTGCTTGGGGCATAAAATAATGTGCGGGGAACATTTATTAAAGTCAGAACTTACAAAGGGATGGGAGTGCGCAGAGTTGGGTTTTGGTGCGGACGCCTTTGGCTGCGATGCAACTTTCCCGTACTCCCTCCCTCCCATTCTTTTCGATGTCACTGTCATAGTGTCCATCTTTCTTAATGAACAATCCACTCTTCCACATGTCGGATTCTTTATATGCATGCATCTCTCTCTATCTCTCTCACTCATGCTAATTAAGAAGATTAAGAATGAATGGACTTTACACACTATAGAAAACTCTACCCTTCTCTCAATGCCCCAACCACAAGTTTCTGTTCCTTTCAATATTATGAGAAAAGTTATTAAATCCGAATTGATCCATATTACTTAAAACTTATGGTTTAATAGTTGATTTTTTTATTATTTTAAAATTTTTAAATATATATAATTATAATTTTAAATATAAATTACCAATCCCAGGCACCAATTGAGAAAAGAAATACCACAGCTACACCTTGCCACCGTGTCAAGAACACAATACACTTGAAAACCAGAAACTTGACCAAACTGTAGAATGTTCAAATAGACTTTTTTTTTTTTTTTTTTTCACCACCTGTATCCGGACAAAACCCGATTAATTCAATTCGAGTATTGTGAGACCCATTTTAAGGATTGACTCTCCCAAATCGTTTTTCGTCATTCCTAAAGCTCGAACTCGAAACCTCTAGTTAAAAAGATAGAATTTCCGACCACTCAGTCCAAAAGAAATTTGGTAAATGTTCAAATAGACTTCAATGTTCATCCAAATACAAGTAATTCAATAGTGCACATTTGTCCCATCAAAATAAGCTTGTCTTATGCATATCTGCATTCTAATAAGTAACAGAATGTTCAAAAACCATAATCCCAACAGATGCAAAAAGCATAGCTAAAAGTGCACAGATTTATGACTTCATGCAAATACAATGTGCCCAAGTAGAATCAGTCCATTCTCTTACTGAACTTTTACAAGGAGAACTTGGTGTTGAACCCAAAGCAGATAGAATGGAAGACATGATAAAATCTGAAAGTTTGAAACTAAAAAATAAATAAATTACAATGTTAAAACAAGAGAAATTAACGTGTAGATTGTGCAACAAAATGAGAAAACATCAAAAACACCCAGAAGGGAAAGAAAGATTACAAGTTCATCTTCTCCCATATATGTTTTCTGGTATTAAAAAGCAACCAGAAAATATTAAAAAGCAACATTAAAAATGAGAAATTATTATGAGTAGTGTAGATTATGCCTTTTTTTTTTTCCTTACAACAAAGGAAAGAAAGATTACAAGTTCATCTTCTCCCATATATATTTTCTTGTATTAAGTTCCTTAAAAAGATAAAAACCAACCAGTTTCTAAACCAGAAGGGACCGTTCCGCAGCCAAACATTGACATGTTCTGTGACAAAATTTTCTCAGATTATAACTACGAGGCATCCATTTGACCATACCTAATGCAAAAGAAGCCAGGAGAATGGGCAGCTATTCAAACATTAATTCCATTCTTATGATCATTGAAGTAGTAAAATATATCAGACAGCAATCCACCATGATGAATCCACCGTAATCAAAATTATTTTTTCAAAACCATAAAATTAATCTCAGAAAGCACTCTTCCCAAACTTCAGAGACAGAATTATCAGAAAAGCAACATTAATTAGACAAACATAAGAGCAAAGGCGTTATCAGAAAGCAATCCATTCTTATGATCATTCAAAAGCATCAAATGCATTATATTATTTTTTCAGAAAGCAAACGTAAGAGCAAACATTAATCAGAAAGCAACAATCTGCCCAAACATTAATCCACCGTAATAAACATTATCAGAAAGCAATCCATTCTCATCATCATTCAAAAGCATTAAATGCATTATATTATTTTTTTCATCAGAGCAAAGGCATCCACCGTAATCAACATTAGAAAGTAATCTGCTCAAACTTCAGAGACAGAATGAATCCACCATGATGGAAAAATGAAAAAACTTAGATTATATTCTACTAATTTATAGCACAAAATTAATCTCAGAACCCTAAAACTAATTAGCATAAAATTATTCTACTAATTAATCTCAGCACATTTATAGTACAAAATTAATCTCAAAGCCCCGAAAATCAAGAATTGCAGAGTTAGGCACAAGAGAAATATGAGAGAAACAATTTTATTCAAAACCCAAAATCTGAGTTAGACAACAGAAAAATATAAGAATATAAATTCAAAACCCTAAATCTAATTTTATTCAAAACCATAAAATTATTCCCACAGAGTTAGACATGAGAGAAATATGAGAATATAAGTTCAAAACCTTAAAACTATCCAAAACCCTAAATCTGAGAAATCGGAGAATGTTCAAAACAAAACCCTAAATCTAAGAATCGCACTAGAGAGAGAGAGTTAGAGAGAGAGAGAGAGAGAGAGAGAGAGAGAGAGAGAGATAGGTCACGAGTAGATCGAACTTCGGATGAAGAAGCAAAGAAGCAAAGAAGCGAAGAAACGAAGAAGTGGAGAATGGGCTCACTTAAAAAATGAGTTTTAACATAAACAAAACCCGCGGCTCATGAAGTTTCCGGGTTAATCCGCATTGGCCGACGACTTTTTTCGGTAAAGTTACACAAACGGTCCATCTAGTGAACCGTCCCATACACCGCACGATGAATGGTTAATCCGATCTAACCGACAGGTCGGTCGGGTCGGGTCGGGGTTTAATACATATAAAGAATGTGATAACAATAGCTTTAATTTCTTCAAATCGCTCAAAATAAAGCTTAAAGTATGTTGTTAATCTATCCATCTAACACAAGAATTTCAATAAATTATAACTATTGGGACTTCAATGAATTTCAATCTTTCAACCTAGCAAGATTAAGTTGATTAAGAATTTGTGTTCAAATAATTAAAATCATCGTCCATGATAAAAAAATAATAATAATATGGAATTCAACTTAATTTTAATAACTTTATGCTTCCCTTTTGCTTCGGGAAAAAGATCATGTTTATTTGTTGACCAACTATTTTGTATAAAAATGTTATAAAAACATTTTTTTTATTAAATATCTTAAAGAAAATAACATGATTTCTACCATACATTGGCTTTTTGATCATTCCAAGGCATTACCTTAGAATATAATATTGGATGCTATAAAAACATTTTATATTAAATATTTTAGAATTTGTGCATAACTGACTTTAAAATTTTATAAAAATGTTTATTCATGGTAAAAGTTTTAATTTGCAGCGAAGATATTTACTTTGTTTTATAATTTAACAAATAGTACCAACAGTCTTGTTGTCTGATGATGACAAGAGTAATGCATTCTCTTCAATAAGTTTTGGATTCCAACCTTAAAAATGAAAGATCAGACAACAGAAAAATTCATCCCTTAGTGCACTCCACAATTAACTCCAACCGAATTAGTCAAAACCAATAACTTAGTTACCGTATATCATCGAAGATCAAGAAAAAATTAAAAACTAACAAATGGTTATAATTTACCATAATCAACATCAAAATATCAAAAAATACAAATATATAACTATCACTTCTTAGTAATTCATTATTGCATCACAATAATTTAGATTATAATTCTTCCATATACTTTCCTAGTTCAATGTGTGAAGAAATATATTAGTTTTAATGTTAATCACACTATAGAGAGAGAGAGAGAGAGAGAGAGAGAGAGAGCGAGAGCGAGAGCGAGAATGGAAGAATATTTCACTAAATATGGCTGGTTTCACATTATTAAACCCAAAGACCGGAAGAGAAACCTGGCACTTCAAAGGGGGGGATAGCGGTATACCCAGCTCCTCACATTTTACACCACCAGCGTACAAACACCACCGTCTCATCCTTTCAAAAGAGCCAACCACCTCCATGTGGATTCCTCCGACCACCCCACCCGGCTTAATCCAGAATGGCAATCTCCTATGTTCTAATACATTATTGACATACCAACTTGAACACTTCCAACCTTTCTCTGAGCAGCCGCGGTTGCAGAGGCAGTGGCAGCAGCAGCAGCACCAATTCCCCTAAACTGACTTTTTGCATGTAACGAGTTTGAATCTATAGTGATAAAATCATGGATGTGCTCAGCTTTCGGCACTCCTACCCTCGTCATGTAAAATGGGTTTGTATCAATATTAATGGCTATTTCAGGGGCCAATTTTGCGGCCATCCCACATTGTGAATGCGGTACTCTTGATTGTAACAGCACCTCCCTCTCTGAATCCTCTCCAGGTCTTTCTTGGTTTATTGTTGCAGTCCTATGGTAAGAGTAAGCAGCAGGAGCAATAGGTTGCAAAGGAAGAACCGTATTTCCAATGAATGTCCTCGTATCATAGGCATCCTTCATGATGCTTCCATTCTCATATTGTGCAACAGGTCCCACAACTTTTCCCGGTTTAGCTGTACAACAGATGGAACTTATTAACAAAATGGAACAAAAATAACAGATACAGTGATTAACAAAGCAACTCTGCGACAAAGATGCACTTCCAGAAATGATAAGTCTTAAAATCTGTTGTCAAGCAGAAATAATATGCTTCTGCTCAAGTAGCCTATCAGGAATCAGAGATGAATGAAAATGTTTCTTAGAAGTAAATATGAGCATACAAATTACCTGGGATCCTTTGTGGCGCTTGCAAATTCCTAGATGGAATGCCAGGAATTACGGGAATGCCATCAGTATCTCGACGGATCTTATTGCCAGCTTCTTCTGTTATTTGCTTATCTTTATAGGAAGCTATACTACTTTGTTCCTTGATGGGAATGGTGTTTGCACGTACAATTGTTGACCTGCATATATGCAAGTTATACTCATCAACACAATTACCACAACAAGCAATTGCCAAGAAAACCAAGACACTAGAACATTATCCTACATTTATTGGCCATAACTATTTAGGATTCTGTACAAAGATTTTTCTTTTTAAGTCACATTTCACCGAAAAGAAAACCAAAGAGTAATAAAGAAGTACTTCACTTTGTGTAATTGTGCTTCCCTGAAAGTGGGATCAACTTTTCAAGAATCATATCAAGGATGAAACATCCCAATTTAGTAAGTTTTAGGGTTCTATAAAGGCAAGAAAGAACTAGCTCTGTTAAGACAAAGTTGCTCAATACAGAAGCAACATGAAGACTGCAGAAACAGTTCAATCGTCTTTACCTGGGAAGAGAGACATGTTTTCTCTCAAGAGGAATAACTGGTGCACTTTTACCACCATTTTCCTCAAGATGAGCAAACTGCTTTCTAAATTGATCAACAGCACTGCATACAAGAAGTCCCATCAGATAATCAGGGGAAAGAACAAATTTGTAGATGACTAAAGCTACATACAAGTAGAACAATCAAATAAAATAGTAGACCTTGGATAAAGAAAATTTGTTCTTTCAGTTCCATTCATATAGTCTTTGAGCAATTGAGGATGATACTCCAATATTTCTCGAAAGATTAGCTCTCTTATGTCTTCCTTTGTGACCCTCCGTCTCTCGAACTCAAATTCCATCTTTGTAATTGGCTGGCAAGAGGGTTCTCTCTCAATTTTAGCAAGGCCTTTAAAGTACGGATCAGCAAGTGCCTAGTATATCCAAGGAAATTAGGCATCGCAAACTAATTTTGAACACACAGGCCTCATCTTCTGATAAGAATTACACAATGACATGGCATAAATTCATAGCTTAGAACTGATACATTTCCAGAAGACCAACCTCTTCAGCAGTTGGGCGGTCCTTTGGATCAAAGGCAAGCAACCTTTCTAATAGTCCTAATGCTAAAGGATCCGCATTAGGGAACTTCTGTGCAAAAGGGATGGGCTGCTTTTTTCGCATGCTGGTAAGGTATCTCCTTGCCTTTTCATTTCTAACCTGCAAGATATAACCAAAGCTCACTTATCAATAAGAAAATTCTATGCATGAAACTTAAAAGTTGAGTAAACAACAAAAGACAATCATCATCTTACCCGAGAAATAGTATCCAAGGATGGTGTTCCAAGCAAGTCAGTCATCAAATCCAGCTGGTGAACAACATTTTTCCCAGGGAAGAGGGGCTTTCCGGTTAACACCTCAGCAAATATACAACCTATGCTCCATATGTCAATTGCAGGTGTGTACTGCATCCATAAACTAAATTAATCATAATGCAAAGAAAGATACTAAACATAACCTAATTTCCAATAAAGGGCACTATGCAGTGCAGTGGTCAGTAGCAATCATTGCAAATGCATGTTATTCTTGTTTTGACAATAAATCATTTGAAATTTTATCAAGCTCATTTGCTTTATCCCTTGTCTAAAATCCACAACCTCATGCAGAAAAAAAAAAGGGCGCAACACATCCAAGTTTCTTGTATAGTATAAAACTGTTTCTGACATTCTGTAGTCATGTTGAATTCAATTGATGTAACTAATATTAAAATCATGAGTAATAATACATGAGTAAAGAACATTTGTTCATCAAAAGCAATAGCTAAAAATCTTCTATAAATTCTAACATTATCAATTGTTCTATCAATTTTAACACTGCTATTTGGTTCGATTTGTATAGAGGAGGTGTGGGGATATACCTTTCACTTGGTTGTTTCAAGAACCGGGATCAATTCGAAAAGAAAATTAAAATTTCATTTGGAAAGAAACTAGAATGGGATGAATTATTCTGTGTTGGAGAGGATTGGGTCCGGACCTTCCTCCCCCCCCCCTTCCCTCCTCCTTAAACAACATATAATTGAATTGGAGGGGCATCCACCATCCTCCCCTTCCCCATCAGTCCCCTCCAACGCAAATAAAGCATTAGTCCAAGTTTATTTTTCCTTCCTCAGGCTTCCCTGTGGAAAACTGAGTAAATCATGGATGCTTGCTTTGATTTATAATTTAGCCATATTGATACTGCAATTACACCAATTGAGCACCAAATTCATCGATTAATGACATGATCCATCACAATAGCACAATTGTATAAACAGGATTTCAGTCAAACAAATTTAAGGCACTGTATTTAATAGCATCCGAATAGAATATCCCCAGCAAAATTATAGCAGGGCTTCATTGCCCTTTAAGTACAGAGGACAAGCACTTCTAATGGCATCAGTACAAACATAAGTAAATTCTATCACTTGTTCATATAGACATGACTAAATTCCAAGATCATAGCAGTTTGGTTCCAAAAGCATTAATTACAAAATATGCTCATTCTTGTTCTAATAAAAACTCCATCAATTCCATTTTAAAAGACAAAGTTACCCAAACATACATATTAAGATAAAAGCATAAATTGCTTTGACTTTATTCACTAAAATCCATTTTTCTCCAAAAAGAAATCTTTATTCAAGTTGTTCAATCTACTTTTTCAGGAGCATGATAATAAAATCGTGTCTTCATTTTATTGACTAAAACAACCAAGCACTTATTCTGGGACAAGATAAAGCACAACAAAAGAAAATGGTAATTTAACCAATCCTAGTTCCACTGACATGAATGGGTTACATAACCATTCCTAGTTCAGCAATCAATCGTCACGAGTTCCATTAATTTTCCAAAGATATAACAATGGACACCATTGACCCCCAACACATCTAACACACCACAGGAAGTTTAGACTCAGGTGGTTATATTGCGAGAGTTTCAAGTATGTATCTAGAATGAAAATATAGAGCATAATGGTCAAGTTAGTAACTAAAAGGAGCAGACTTATTCACAACATATTAGAAAAACTACAGGTTCCCCCCTCGCCCCTAATCTTTGACATGTCATTAACATTTATTATAAAATGCATCTGTCATTTCATTTTTTGTTATCTGAATTTTCTGGAGTCATCATAACCCATGTGACATTAAGCACTATCATCATGCTTAGAGGGAAAATGATAGTTCAAAAGAGACATATTCTTGTAGGAAATTATTTTCTGCCAACCTTACTAAATCTATCCTTTTCAACTAGTCATTAGGACAAAAAATTAAGTAATAGAAAAGCGAACAATGAAACTACAACTTAAAACCAAATCCTCTGTCTAAAACCTGTCAAAACCTTTGAAGGCATAAATATATCATCATTCACTCATTATTAAAGAGAAAGAAAGGTCAAGTGAGGAAATAATGTAACTGAGAAAATTAAATAATTCTGCATTCTAAATACTGGATTGTAGAGACAATGCAACCCTGAACTGTCTTTCAAAAGCCATCTATTACAAGGAACTTAATTATGCTACATTTTCCATCAGCTAAGCCATAATATAACTCCAAAATGAAGACCAAAGCTCCCAAAAGGAGACCTCAACAAAAAATAAAATGCTTTCAAGCTAAATTCACACGAAGGCCAAATTGACATCAGAAACCACAATTGAGCATATTCAAAGTAATAGTCATACAAGCAAATCTGTTATAGTCTAGAACCAGCAACTGAATGCACGAATGATGGCTAAAAATCTTGGATCATGAAAATGGTGCTCCACTTGATGTGCCAGTGCCATCTAATTCAGGAAGATCAAGAGAAAGAAGGAAAACTATACCTTTGAGAAAAATGATCCACATAGCTCAGGAGCTCTATACCATCTTGTAGCAACGTAATCCTGCCAAGACATCAATGATAGAATAAGTTGTCATGCGCAAATCCAAAACAGTGGCCATTGACAAAAGTTCAAAGGAAAAGAATGATAGATCCTCTCATTGCAACTGTGAAGGAATAATCTTGTCCCATGACATACCGTCCAAAATATTGTTGTAGGTGTGTCGCTGAATGCAACTCTTGCTAGGCCAAAATCACAGATCTTAAGTTTACAATTGGCATTTGCCAGTATATTCTTTGGTTTCAGGTCTCGATGGTAAACGTTTGCTGCAGGCAAGTCGCATTATATCAGGAAAAAAAATTGTACACAAAAAGAGAGTTGAAAGAAAAACAGCAGATTTTGCAGTCCATAGGAGAACACATTATTGAATAGAGAAGAGAGGCCAATGGTAAGTGCAAAAATATAAGGACGTAAATCACCTGTATGAATGTATTTCAATGCACGAAGTAGCTGGTAAAGAAAAAATTGATAATGCTCTCTCGTTAAATCATCATTAGCTTTGATGACTTGATGAAGATCAGATTCCATAAGTTCAAAGACAACATAAATATCCTTGAAATCTCTCCTTGAAGGTGGTAGCATGATATGTTTAATTTCTACAATATCCGGATGCCTTAAAAGCCTAAGAAGCTTTATCTCTCGAAGAATTCGAGCAGCATCAGAAATGTGTTCAAATATGTCATGTATCTTCTTTATTGCCACTTTTTCACCGGTGTGAGTATCAATGGCAGAGCAAACAACACCATAGCTTCCCTTCCCAATAACCTCAAGAATCTTGTACCTATTAGCATCACCATAGTCAGAGAAGAAGTCCATCTCTGTTGCTCCCTGTCACTCAACAAAGATAATCAAATTAGTATAAAGTTTAACTTTGGAACCCCAAATTAAAAAATTTTTCTTGCTAGTTATTCATGCACACACAACCTCCCACGATAAAAGAGTAAATAAATAAATAATACAACCAAAGAAGAGGATTGTTGGTTCACATATTTCTGATAATTTTTTTCTTTTTGCTTTTATCTTCTTACTATGGTTCAATTGTGCACCAATAAAGGCATCAAGCAATAACCGACAATGCGCAAATTCTAGGCAAGCGCACTGGCATACTTGTGTGCAGGCTCAAAACCTAATTACTGCAATTTCCGAGAATCAAACCTTGGATTCTGCCTAGGAAAGGATGCACGTAATCCTGATAAGTAGCAATTGCCAATCTCTACATAAGTGAGCAAGGAAGAAATCACCACAAAACCTTGACATCAAAGGCAATCAATGAACCAATTACAAGCCCAAAAATAAATAAATAAATAAGTCATAAAGAAAGGAAAAAAAAAACATATTAGGACTCCTGTTTATGATGAAGAGATCAAAGGGGAAAATCTCAAACATATGCGGGCAAACTC
Source organism: Dillenia suffruticosa (assembly GCA_033439265.1). Taxonomy (NCBI): domain Eukaryota; kingdom Viridiplantae; phylum Streptophyta; class Magnoliopsida; order Dilleniales; family Dilleniaceae; genus Dillenia; species Dillenia suffruticosa. Next base: position 10,680,123 of record JAVTVX010000019.1, read on the forward strand.
CATTCAAGCGATACAAAGAGATAGGGGGAGAATTGCATATGGGTCCTTTAACAGAGCCAATAGAATGTGATCATTTTGGGGAAGAGAATCAGATTCAACTCCTTGTATAAGCACACCCACATCCACATAGACAGACAATTAACACCAGATGCTAAAAACCCAAGTCTTATAATAAGGAAAGTTCCCAGAATAAGAATATCAACATTCGCCTTAGTTCTTCCTCAAAAGCAGAAGAGACCAATCAGCTACCGGATTAAAATTATGCAAGATCAAACAGTAATAAGCGCCAAGAGTACTAACGTTTGTGAATAAAATTTGTACAAGATCTGAGATAAACTGACCTTTTTGCGGTGGTCTTGCTGCATTGTTTCTTCGTATAATAAGAAAATTCAGTTGAAATTTTGGAAAAATACAAGAAAAAAAAATGTTCAATAGAGGAAGAGGGTAAAATTAAAAGAGAAGAGAAAAAGAAGAAGAAGAGGAAATTAGCCACATTTGCCCCATCTACCCCTGCTCCGAATCACAAGTCCACAATCCCAAATTATTCGATTGACAATACAATAACATAGAAGAAATCGAACCATGCACATACACTCTTATTCTTCTTCTTCTTCTCTCTAAATTTCCTAATTTGTATAATAAACCCACTTGGATCATAGACTTTGAGACGACTCTTTTTCTCTCAATCCCATCATCCTCTTTTTTGTATGTCTTTTCAGTATGATTTCTTCACAACGAAGACGCTTTGGTGGATGGCAAAGGGTCACTAATCAAGATCTCAAAAAACACAAACTTCAACTCCACCCCAATCTCTGACTACAAACAAAAAGAGATAGAGAATATTAGGAATGATTTGACTTTAAAGAAGCTACGAAACTCACCGAAGATCTAAACACCGACAACCCAGAAAGCGATTTAGAGAGAGAAATCAGCCTATAGGAGAAAAATGAGAAAAGAAGGTCGGGGTAGCGAAGCAGTAACAATCGAAGAAAATCAGACGCAGAACAAACACCGACACTCCCAGAAGATAGACGGAGAGAGAGAGAGAGAGAGAGAGAGAGAGAGAGAGGCTCTACAGCATGGATCTAGGGGGTTGGAAGTCGAGGAGGGGGGGGCTTGATTTGATAATATCCGGTGTATTATGCCACATCGCATAAATACTGTAACCGGATTCGGAACGAATATACGATAGTGGCATTATACTGTAATTATTTCCAAATACCAAGGGTATTTAGTTTTCCGTCTGCCTCAGTCCATATGATTTCCTTCTCTCTCTTTTTCATTTTTCAATTTTTTTTTGAATGGAATTACCTTGGAGTGTTTCCCAAATTCGGTCCGACGTCCGAATCTGAATCACCCAGATGACGTGCTGAACAGGTCATCACTACACGTGTCCTGTTCCGAGTTGTTATTCCCTGGGACCACATGCACCCTCTTACCCTACATTTTCAGGGCCCACGACTTTACCGGGGTCGAGTCCGGGGGGGATTTGGATGTAATAGTAGAGGAAGGAAAGTAAAGATATCTCCATATCCAAAATCTTTAAATTTATGGTATAAGAGATTTGAACCCTATATCTTTTAAATCTACTATTATTCCATATATTTTAGGGGAAAATGAATTTTTTAAAGAAAGTTATACTTTTATAAAAATACTTTCTTTTTTTTTATTACAATAAAATCATTTAGTACAGTTTAATGTATTTCTTGGTTGGGGATATCATAATCTTATAAAAAAAAACGTTGGTAACTTGGAAAATTATGGATCTCAAGAGTAATTTTCATTTTGACAATTTTTTTTTTCTTGATTTAAATTGACGCTTCATATAAAAGGGAATTCTTAAGCATTTCCTTTTAAATATCCACAAAATATAATGCAAATTTTGGGTAAATCTTTAAATCAATATCGTTATTGTTTCAAGATATTGTTCCTTATTCTAAAACTAGGCAATTATATAAACCTTCTAATATTACCACTAAATAAATTAAAATCAGAATTAGAAATCGAATCTGTCATATCTAAAAAAAAATTACTTAATACGTTAATCGTTAAACTATATATACTTATGTACTGTCCATGAAAAATCTAGAATGTTGCTAAAACTCATATGCAATAAATATCATATGTCGCTTTTTTGTAATTGATACATTATATTTAGTTTTAGAATAAATATCATATCACAAATGATTAATTAAATAATCTATAAATAAATAAATAAATAAATTGTAGGTTTATCGCTATTACATATGTAAAGAAAAATTGAGAAAAATAATTATTTCTAGATTTTTTAAAAAAAAAAAGGGAAAAAAATTTGGTTGATAGAGTGGGTTTGAGAAGAGAATCAAGAGGAGGACAAATCTTCTAAATTTCGTGAATTCTTAAACCGCGAGAATTGAGCAAATCTAATGGGCAAAAATCATATTTTTAATAGTTGAATTGAAATTTAAATCCAATTTAGGGTATGAATTTGTGGGTCACTCTTAGATTGCCATATCATATCTTTGTTTTATAAACAGTTGCATTATTGCAGGAAAATCAGGAAATTCAATAATAATGAATTCTTTTAAAATTATTATTCCATATTATCTAAAGCAAATAGAAGTTGCCATATATATATATAAAATAAAATAAAAAACCATTTATTTTGTTACACAAAAATTTAAACTTTGAATCTCAATATTTGGGAAGGAAATTGTAACCACCAAATCCTAGCGACAAAAAAAAAAAAATCATTATTGATGTATATATTTGTTTTTCCAATTATAGCCGAAACGACCCGGTCCCCTTGTCTTTCACAAATGGATGAGCATGAATTTAGCCAAGAAAATTCCATATCCTTCAATTCCTGACTTCCCTTGCCTTGCCCTGCCCTCTATTTTCAGCAACTTCAGCACCAAAATCATTCAATTCTCTGCCTTTGCCTTGTACCCGAGTCTCTATAATGGGTCCAAGAAATTTTGGCTGTTTCCTTGTGAGTAACTAATGTAGCATTTATGAAAGGTAACATGTGAAGCACATGTTCTTTTGGATTATGGAGCCATCTCCATTGTCATTTCATCCTCCAAATTTTCCCTCTCAAACCAAAACACATATTTAATGTTTTTAGCCAATGATATTTCCAATAAATTTTCTCAAGTAGACGTTGAATTAGGATAATCATATTAAATATTTTTGTTATATTTAAAATTAAATAAAAAATAAGTTAGATTTATGTGTATTTGTTTTATTATAAAAGATAGTATTGCCCAAGGGAATGCATCGAATTTGAGATTTTAAGTTAAAAGAAAATTTTATGGTATCATTGGATCGAAGGATATTTAGTGATTTATTTTAATTAATTTGAAATAATTATTTTTACTTGATGGTTAAGAGTAAAATAGAGTTTAATTTTAATTTAAAAATTAAATCGTGAAACTTTATGAGAGATAATATCTTGTGAAGAGCTCGACAAATTGATTTCATAGTGAATTGAGACTAGGTGTCATGATACCCGGGTCGAACTCGAGTATTATAATACCCGAGCTCGACTCAAGTATACTTTAGGTGAGCTCATGCTCATCAAAATTGTATTTTTTGAGATCAAACTCAAAGTGACGTTAGGTAATATCGTTGGATAATATAAATAATATATTTAAAAAATATATCTAAAAACGTAATTTTATATATAAAAATTATTTTAAAAAATATAATTATATATAAAAATTATTTTTTTAAAAAAAATTAATATATATCAGGTAGCTCATCGAGATTTCAAACTCGACATAATTAGGCTCGAGCTCGAACTCGATACCGAGCTATCCAAGCCCGAGCTCGAGCTTTGATCGAGTAGTGTCACGGGTACCTGTGTGACACTACCCAGGTGTCATAATAGCTTTAGACTAGGCTAACGGGTCCACAAAGTAGATGATGGTAGATAAAGTGACAATTAACCAGCTTTATATCTTTTGACCTAACTGTTAGTGTTGATTTTGATTTAGAAGACCCGTTTGCAACAAATAGGAGTTTGATCCTAAGAAAGGTTAATAAGATCCCAACATGTGTTATTTCCAAGGCGTATAACTCCTGGATCTAACTATCATTGTTTGCTACCAAAGATAATCAATACTAGTGTTGCAATAGGAGTGAGACTCGTCGAGGGAAATAATGGTTGAAGAATACTGATTGTCATGATATTTAGTAAGAAGTTCCCTTACTCAAGATAAATAACGAGATGGAGAACAAACATCGGTTGTGCATTGACTATCCTGTATGGGTATTTGAGACTAAGAAATATCTTAGGATGGATCCATAGAATCACCTTTATCAAGTAAGGAAAAATCCTTAAAATGATCAAACTAGAGCAATTCAAGATAACTGTTAGTAAAAAGGAGTGGATGTTATATAACATATAGAGAGGGGGCAACATGGATTATTGCCAAAAGACAACATGTCTAAAACATGCCATTCAAAAAAACCTCCTTAGTCTGAATACGATCACTTTAAGTCTCAATTAGACAACTCCCTATTTATAGCATATATCGCAATGGTAAAGATGAGCTGGCCGCAAACATCTCCATCACCATTCTCCCCTGTCAAGTTGCCAAGAATCAAGAATAGACGAGAAGACTTTCATACTGTTCAGTTCCAAGATTCAAGTCAAATCAACCTTCCCTCTCTTCTTAGGGTGAGGCAAGGAATTTAATCAAATGTTCCCACATAGACCGATCAAGATTCCAGAATTGGAAATCTCTGAAATCTACCACTGCATCCAGGATTACAAGTGGAATGCTAAGCAGGTTGGGAAGGCATTCTAGAGCATTCTTCTCACTTCACCCGCTTTGCCCCTTTCCGAGTATCATCGAAATCATTTTATTACATATTATACTCAAAACAAATCCTAGAAAAAGGGCAAGTCGGAAAGCATACCTCTGCAGCCTCAGGCTTGTTGGAAGGACGGACCACCTATTTATTCGTCTATCGAGTTTGACATGAAATCATGAATAAGCTCTACCAAGAATGGCCAAAATATTTGGTACTGAGTTCCAACGACTGAATTCAAAAGGTAACCCACTGCGCTGGGCTATAAGATGCGTCATTTCAAACAAGAAGTCCAGCCAATCAAAGGTAGAAGATAGAAGCAGAAGAAGCAGAAAAAGGAAGGGTGGGATCTAGGTTCAGGTCTTTAGCAAGTCAATGGATAGAGATAAATTGTCTATTCACAAATGCATTGGCATTCCTTTTTTATTATTTTTTATGTTAAAAAAACTATTTATTAACTTTTCTATGTTAGGATAATGTTTGATTTAATTATTCAAATAAATAAATAAAATTTCATATTTTTTATACATATATAAGATCATTTGGTTCAGTATAAATAACTTACTTATATAATCTAGTTTATGGAATATACCATAGATATAAGTCATAATTACATTAATTTAAAGTTAAATTTCATAGCTAATTGTTGAAATTATTCATTTCATCATGAATACATTATAAGTTTGAGAGTTTCCAGTTAATTATAGATGTTTACCTTGATCATTGAATGGGTCCGAACTAAATCAAAGTTAGTGCAAGTGACTATAAAGTAATTTCTTTAAATATATTATGACGTGGAAATTGATACTCTATAGATTTATGTAGTACATGGTTCCTCAATTTTGAGTATATGTAGATAAATTTGAAAAATCAGAGTTATATATTTTGATGTAGTATGACTGAAATTATTTATAAATCAAAAGTTTGATAAATTGGATATATAGGATTTGTTATTTGGACATACATATGCGATATAAAATTTATACCGACTTTATCAAATATCACTTGTTTGGGTCATTTTAGTTGATTATACAAATAAAGTTTAGAAATTTTTTTTTTTTTTGTGCCCTTAGACTTGGTCCACCACCCAATGTCTGGAGTTTCGTCTCGAATCGGGTTGACCTGATTGAGATCCCTCTTAGCGGAGTAGGGGTCTGTCAACGTAGTCGATTCCATGTCTAAATCGTAAGTCGAACTCGTAATTTTGATTAAAAAACGCAACGATTTACCTGTTACGTCAATTGCCCATTGATATAAAGTTTAGAAATATGATACTATATCACATTGGAGGATTTTAAAACCTGTGTAGTACCTTAACCAATAGGAGATGCGTGAGACATTATTGATCTCTTTTTTGTGAGAGATTTAATGATATTAAATAATTGAAGCGGTTATATTGGATTTAATTAATTTAGCCTCAATTGCGACTGTTATACAGGAGGGCAACATGTAGAAATATACATAAGTCAAGAAAATTAAAAGTATAGCGTGAATAGGCTGATAGGAAGGACCAAGGGCCATCATGAATAGGATGAGTTGCATTTGATATAAGCTAATCTTAACTTTAGCAATTTGATTCCAAAGAGGTTGGATCTGAGTGGGGAAGTTTTTAATTGATTGTCCAATATCTGTTGGGCACTTCACTACTAATCCAGTGATTGCATATTTGTTGGCAAGGAAATCCAAATTTCTTTAGTATTTTCAAATTGCTCAAATTTGATGTGGGTTTGATGGAATGGTTGTATTTGCGGGTGCAGGTGATTGTTGTCCCAATGATCATCTCGTTCGACCAATATTGGTTGGTGTAGCTGGTCTAGGAGCTATATTATTTCATTACTTCTGGGGTTTGATTCAGGATAGAAGCGAGAAAAACGAATATCAAGAAATCTGTCACTATAAAACGGATCCTATAGCGATCGATTCAAAATAGTTAGGATAAAACTTTGGATACTGGACGGTGGTCTATCCAGGATACCGAAAAAAAATGATCATCTATTTCGAGATGTTTATAATCATATTCACCTTAGTTTGTACTGACTTTGGAATTTCACCTGAATATGAGTTTGTAATTTATTAGAAAGTTGTATAAGTTTTTTGCTCAAAAATTGTAATTTGACATATTTAAAACAGTTGAGATTAGAAGCAAAAAATCTAATTTCTTCATTGTTTTGTTCAAGCGAAAAAGATGACACACGCAGAGTTTGAATTTGAACTACAATATTTTTTATTCAGTTAAATGACAAAAATGAAAATTAAATTCTATATTTTAATGAAATTTATTTCATTATAAGCAGGACGCTAACTATTACGTAAAATTCGAAACAAACACAAAGGCTTACTCGTGCCATATAGTTTATAATTCTGAATTGTGCAAAGAAAAAGGGATGATGGAGGCGCAGGTGTGAAAAGAGTACATGTAAAAGGCGAAAACAAAGAATAGTGTCGGGAAAAGACGGATTAAAATTAAAAAGAAGCCGGCTGGAGTACTTTCCTTTTAAAGTTGCTTTCCTTCCGGTAATCTAATCTTAGTGTCGTTTTCCCAGCACCAGGAAGGACAAATTAGCAGCTCAAAATTTTGTCATAATTCAAATTCAAATCATCTATTCCTTTTCTAGATTGCCTTCTTCGTGGGAACAACAAATATAATAATGAAAGAAACGACCTTTGCGGTTTAAAAAGCTTTCCCCGGGGTGTCAAACTTCATACTTATTATCTTTTTTAAGAATAAATTTATAATTTTTTCCATAATTTTCTGTCAAGTAGAGCTCATAGTTGGAATTAGAGCTGGAATTAGAGGAGTAAACCTCTTTGATGTTAAAAGCTAATACCATTTAAACATAAAAATAAAATTAATATAAAATAGTGTTATTGATAGGAATCAATTTGGAAAGAAAGGTTTGAGATGAAGTAATAGAAATTACAAATATGGAGCCTGATTGCTTGTATGTTTCAATACAGCCATGCAAATGGCAACTTCACTTGTGAATTTAGAGAGTTTAAATTCAAGGTGACGCGTTTAAGTGTCTTGTACTTCACTGATTTGGCAAATTATAAAATCCACGCGTTTTAAGTGTTTAAACGACCATGTAATTTGAAACTGCGGCATGCCAATTATGACTAGACGCAAATTTGGACCTTTAAAAGTTTCTACTTTGTGAAAAGCATGAATAAATATGAGAGAGAGAGAGAGAGAGAGAGAGAGAGAGAGAGAGAGAGAAGCTTATAAAATGCCTCACAAGACAATAATTATTGATGACGGTGATACCATGCGGAAGATGATTGTGAGAGGCCTAAGCTAACAATTGAATTATTTCCAGTAAAAATCCAAATTTTGGAATCTGAACCAAGTTTAGTGTTTGATTTAGAATGATCCCAGATAATGGGGTTTGATTGATGGGACACATCACCTTCGTGAAACCACTCACGACGATGATGTCTTTAACACCGTTGTCCTACCCGATAGAAATTTTTACTTAATGATAATCCACGCATCATTTATTTTCAGGAAAATAGATACATTAATGAAAGAGACAATGCAGTTATAATTCTTTTGTCATTTACTCTTCAAAAGGATTGTTTGGCCACTCTAGTGAACACAAGTTATGAATTAAATGGTTTTTGTTTTTCAATTAATCCCCAAAAAAAAATTGTACTGAATAGGTGCATAATCATGCCATGCATGGAGTCATAATTTTAATGAATCAATTTGATTTCCACAAAATAATTTACAACAATTACTTTTTGCATGTTTATGATGGAGCTAAAGTTAAACCTTTTTAGGAAGCAAAGCACAAAATGTAGCGGCATGAGGGGGGGGGGAATGTTATTATTTTGAGAGAACAAATAGCATTTTAAAGTTTGGCACGTGAGACAGGCATGGTCTCTCTCTCTCTCTCTCTCTCTCTCTCTCTCTCTCTCGTGAAGCCCACTTATTTTTCTTTAATCCCCTTCCATTGAATTTGCGATAATTCACTTTTTTTTCTCGTTTTTTTTTTATCTGTACTATGATTTGTCCGCTACTCAGTATTCAGAATTTCATCTCGACTAATCTAAATCACAGCAATAGAGCTTATTTTGTGAGAACGGATCTCTCAACATTTTTTTTCCGTATTCAAAGACAGTCAAACTCCCGACTTCATTAAAATACGAAAGTGTCCATCCCACTTTCACCAACAAATGTTGATTCTCTCTTTTGATAGAATCCATATTGCTAACAAAATGCAATAATGATTAAAAATAATTTGAGAAAAAAAAGGGATCGAATATACTTCCGGTCATTTTCGATTCTGACGATCTCCGACAATTATGATAGCACCAAATAATATTGGAACGTACACGGATTTCGACAATCTCTGACAATTGCGATAGCATCAAAATAATGTGCACAAACCTTTTAAGGCCTCAATTTCTCTCGTTAGATGGTGTAGAAATTTGAAATTTAGATTTAGAGATCCAATGCACTATAAGGGATTTATATAGGCTCTCAACCATAAAAAAATTTTTAAAACCTTATAATTATCACCCAAAAATATTGTTCGTTATAATGAAAATTTAATTAAATATTAATAACGGAAAACAAGATTAATTGTGTGGAGTTTTGAATAGGACACCTAAATCCGGTTAAATGCATTCCAATTCAAATTTCTTCTATTTTTATCACATTTAATTCTTTTTCGGTTATGTATTTCTCATTAACTTTATTTTGAATGTATTAGTCCAATTTCATTCCATGTAAATTATAAACTCTAACTTCCACTATAGCAAACCCAAATATGCAGGTGGTTTAAACTAGATTTCTTTTGTGTCTATAGTTTAAAAGGTATCTTTAAAACCGCCTTACTACGAAACCCTATTAAGGAAATACATGGCAATCTTTAAGGTATACATCTACCATAACGAGGGTAAAAGATGAATGACCTAGCATTCTCCTAACCATTTTCATTAAGGTACGGTCACACCTTTCTACAACACCATTTTGATGTGATGTACTTGGCATTGTATATTAAGCACGAATACCATGTTTTTCAAGAAATTCGGCAAATGAACTTGGAAATGGACTTGGTTCATAATATATATATATATATATTTAATAATATTCACTACCTCTATTGATCTTATAATTTTCATATTTTTATCTAATTGTCTCTCAACTTCTTTAATATACACCTTAGGTCATCAATCGATTGAAAATTTTCATACAGTAGATAACAATAGCGTGAAAAATTATCAATAAAGGTAATAAAATATTTTACTCCATCAAAAGAACTATATATATGGGTGTGTATAATTTTAAAATCTGTGTGCTTCTTATGGCTTTTTTCTTAATGTATTTTGTCTTTTTTTTTTTAATAATGTCAATATATATGCCAATATCAATAAAATCCAAATTTGGTAGAATTTCATTCTTTACTAATTTTTTGTATCCTTTCCTTAGATATATGACCCAAATGTTTATACTACAAGTAAGTAGAATTTTTATAGTCAAACCACGTTTAATTCCAACATTATGATTCATGGACATTGAGATTTCAGCAAAAATAACATTAAGTTTAAACTTGTAGAGATCCTCACATAATAATTCCAAACCAATAAAATTATTATTTTTTTGAATAAACTCAAAAATCAAGAACCAAACTTAAATGAAAACCCACTGCATCAAGTTTTGTCAAAGAAATTAAATTGTGGGAAAATGTAGGTATATAAAGGGTTTGAAACAAATTTAAGTAATGCTCGATATCTAAGTTTAATCAATAAGTATCAATGCCTTCAACCGAAACAAAGTTTCGATTTCCCATGAACATAACACTTTCATTTGGCTTTATGGTTTGGATCATAAAGAATCCTTGCATCGGATTTGAAATATGAGTGGTAGCAATAGAGTCAATCCACCTAGTATTATGCGGAACTTCAATAAAGTTAGATTCAAAACATACTCAAGCAAAATACTTACCTTTCTTTTCGAACCAGACTTTACATTTGGGGCAATCATTCTTTAAGTATCCTATTTTATTACAAAAGTGATATCTCGAGATTTCTTATTGTGGATAACTTTAGAAGATTCATTGGGTTTGTGTAAACATTTCTTCTTGTTGTTTTGTTACCACCTTTTCTATTGAAATTCTTTTCATGATGACTTAAGAGATGGCATAATGAGTTTTCTATTTCTTTAATCTTGTTTCCTCTTGAACAAGCTTACTTGGCAATTCATTTATATTCCTCTTATCCTTAATAGTGTTGTAATTTATTTGGAATGAACCATATTGTTAAGGAGGCAAGAAATTAAAAATAAACTGTACCAAAAAGCACTCATCCACACTCATCCCTAAAGTCCTAAATTTTGCTGCTAAATTTGTCATCTCAAGGATATACTCATGTATAATATCACATATCATCATATTTCATGGTCGTCAATTTGGTCGTCAATGTACCAACAAGAGATTTATCAGCTGCTTGAGAGCGTTGTTACACAAAATTCATAAATTCCTAAGCATCGACGGTTTTTGAAAAAATGTCTTTTATGTTACTTGCGACTATCATTCATATAAATATTAAATTTAATCTATTTCATCTTTCCCAAACTTTTTGGAAAGATTTTTCATCATCGTTGCTATCATCAGTAATAGAAATTGGTTTCTCTACTGGAAGTGCCAAATCCAGATTCTGGACATCTAAGTGAAACTGGACTTGCTCACTCCATTCAGGAAAAATTTAGGCAATTAAATACAAAAAACATATGAGGTAAGTGATTGAAGCAAAATAGGCACAGATACTAAAAAATATATTACTCATATTTAGATAATAATAATTATAAAGTATATCGTAGTTCTCCTTTGAATCGCACTAAAACATAAATTTTTTATGAAATCAAAATATCAAGTCTTGATTCTTTTATGATCTAAATTATTTTCATAATACTATTAAAATCTACTTTCATAATGGTAGCAAAATCCTACTACGCATAAAATTAGTCAAAATCATAAATTTGTGTTCATTTTTCGGTTTGAAAAAATTTAAAAAATTTATCTAAATTCATAATATTTATTATTCTTGCACATTAAAATGACATAATTTATAATGTGAGAGACAATATATGATTAACGAATTTTGGCAAGAATTAAAATTACATTATATTTGATTAAGTAATCAATAATATTAATCATAAACGGAAAATCATGAGCTCATAAACCATTGGCTTTGATACCACGTGTTAACTATATACATGAAAACAATAATTTTATTTATATGCTAAATAATTAGACCCAAACAATAAATTTATGTTAAGTGTCAAACAATTACTCACAAAATTAATATTCACGAATCTTAATATTCATATTTTCCATGTAATATTTTGATAGAATGTATAGCTTCATCTATTTGAAGTAGGTTGAAGCAAATTGGGATGTGCAAAAAATCTGACACAGAATGATTTGGGACACAATCTACAGAAAATTTGACAGAAAATGACTTCTCTCTCTCTTTAAAATAATTGTAACTTTACATATGAAAGTGGTGGGGGGGCGGGGGAGAGCAATAGAGCCTTGTGTTTATAAACCTTGAATGGTTGTCTTCCATCAAAGCAAACTATTATAACTCTTTAATAGTCGTAACATTTCAACGGTCATAATTTTTCAATTAAAAAGTTATCATTAATTCAAAATTAAGAGTCATATACATAATCGTAATCAATAGTCATGTATGTTTTTTGAATAGTCAATAGAAATTTGACATTTTCTGAGTTATACAAGATTAAGTTAATGGTCATGTATGCTTTATGTCTTCATGTTGATTTTTTTACAGAGGGAGTAATGGAGTACCCATGGGGTTATTTGTAATTATAACTTAAAATCCCTTGCCAAAAATTTAGGGAACACTTGTCCCCACACTTGACTCCCGCCCTGATTATAACTTATATTTAATTTAATAAATAAACATCATGATTTTTTAATGATCATTAATACATTTTTTTACAAGGAAAAACTAAAAGGATTTTGATTTTAATTTTAATTTTAATCATTTTAGGGGGACCATCACATGTAAAATTGAAAAAAATATTATGGTTTAGAAGGATAAAATCTATTGGTGGTGGAGATCTGTCCAGGGGCTTTCTTGGAGCTGCGTAACCACACCAGACTAGTGGTCCACAGTCTCAACTATTAAATAGAGTACTGAAATTCATGGCCATGCCAGATAGGATTTCACATGTTCTGATCTTTGAAAAAGACCACCATCAATTTTAATACTTACTATTTTAACTTTTGTGCCAATAAAGATTGATAACCCAAGCTGCCGTTTGACAAGCTGGCCATTTAAACTTTTGATCTGCGTGGCCCGTGTGCCTTTGAAATGCTTAGTTTTATTCTCTGACCACCCCCTTTCAACCTTTGATTTGCATACACAGTAGCAAAGGCAAAGGATTACCGGTATAATTAGTTCAATAATCCAATACTATCACACTTTCATCAAAATTTAGAATTTGAATTTTATATATAATAAAAATACCTAACAAAAAAATTTTATTTATTAAAAATTCAATTCGATTCGAAATAAATTTAATTAAAATCAATATAATTATCGTATACAAATAACAATATAAATAAAAAAATGATAAAAATAAGTGATCAATGTTTATATTCGATGGAAATAGGTTTGCTCCATAGATATTTGCTCGGTTGACTTGAGTGCAAAGTTGACACGAAAGAATACTTTCGAGGATCCTTAGGAGTGATAAGACTTGCAAATACTGTCAGAAGGTGATCCGATGTGTGAGATTCCGAGACTCAAGTCAAAAAAAGTGATTTTAGAGAATCAAAAACAACCTTAGTAGGGCTGTGAGAGAGTGCCATGTGTTGTCTTTGTGCGAAAAATGTTAAATTCCTGAGAACGTACCTGGTTGACTATCAATACCGAGTATACGTAGCATACGTGTATGGTAAGTTCTATATGTGTTTAGGAGTGTAAAAACCCTAATTTCCTTATAGTTAAGAATCTTTTGAAATTACTGGCAGTTAAAGATATCTCCAAACTTAAAGTCCTATTGATAAAGGCAAGTTTTGCCTTTCGGGAATATGCACTGAAATCCACTCTCTTGTTAGGAAGGGTTTTCCCAAGAGTTGGGGGGGAGGTTCTTATCCGATTTATGAACATTTAAATTTGCTAAGGATTTACTCTCTTAGTGGGTAATTTCAAGTTATGTTTATCACGTAATAGAATGGGTTACCGTTGTATCAATGAAGCGTATCCGCCTAAGAGCAAGATAGTCGAGAGACCTATGAACTGAGAACTAGAGTAACTCAGAAGTCAAGGATCAGCTATCTTACCAAGGAGATGAGACTGAGAGAGTACTCAATCAAGAGGCCGAGAGGGAACTAGATTATTCGTGGACTTCAGAGTAGGAAGGACTCGGACAACGCATATTTCATGATAATGCGTTATTGGACCATACACCATCATTTGCCGGCACTCTTAAGGCTAGCCGGAAGAGGGCAATGTTAGGAGTAGAGTTAAAAGGATAAGAGTTGGATATCCTGAAAGGTTATTAGAAAAGGAATCAGTAAGTGGAATAGATGCGAAGTGGAGCATTAAATGCAGTGCATGCTGCCTCTTTATTCGTGAATCTTCTGGGATACGCTTCTTTTAAGGTGTGCTATGATTGATTTTTTGCCATCGCAGTTGTTTTGTTTTTGTCGTTTCGTTTATTCTGACTAAAAGAGTTTTGCAAATTAGTGTTGTGAGTACCGTAAAGAAGCTTTGGGAGATTAATTAGAATAACGGATGTCATTGGTTCATACAATAACCTTAGTATTGGGGAAATCAGGAGTATAATGACAAAGAAAAAGTTGCATGCTATTTGTAGAAACATGAGTTTAGGCGATGACTTTCAATTTAGATTACCCACCGGTGAAGAGAGGGCGAATCCATTGCTAGTGGATTGCATTCCCATGTACAAGAAATATGTGAGATATGGCATTCGGGTGCCCTACCTAAGACCACTAGCCATGGATTTGAGATGGTTAGAATATATTTCTCACCATGTTACTTCCTAGTGCATGGAGACTGATAGTGATCATTGCTAGTTTACTGAGTTTTTGTCACTTAAAGTTCGACTTTGAGATTCTTTCCTCGGTATTTTGTATGAGGAAGTGTGCATCAGGGGTCCTACGGAAAGTTGATACAGTGTATAGATGCATAAGCACTTAGATTGGAAGTTCTTTTATAAGGAGACTCTTGATAGGTTTTGGAGGAAGAGATTTTTCTTTGTGGAGTTTGTAAATAAGGCCTTGATGTTGCGATTATCGGTGATTGACGCAAAAAACTTGTGTTGGCATGAGTTCCCCTTTATCTTCCCTACATTCCGGCTTCATGAAGTCAACTGGCAAATTTTGCACTTCACAGAGGAAGGTTGTTTTGGCTGAGGCCCTAATTAAGGATGAAATGCTAAAATTAGTTGGGCTCTTGTTAAATGAGAATATACAAATTCAGAGGCTGTTCATATGAGCGAAAAAGGGGTAAGAGATTGGCTAATACTGTTGATTTTGCCGAGGTGGATGACCTTGATAGGGTCACCACCTTGAAGTCTATGAGGGGTTTGTCAAAAAAGGCTTCGAAGGACGACTAGGACGTGTCCAATAGTTTTCTCCCAGAATTTGTCAAAAAAAGAAGATTTGTGCGGATCCCAAGTAGAAAGGGGGATGATTGGTTGACGAATTGAGCTCAATAGGTATACTTATTCTCGGCGGCACCGAGGGAGAGAGGGCAAAGGATGATTGTCTTATTGCTAGTTTTATCCTGAAAGGCAAAAGAAGTAAGTTGGCTACCCCCACTTCGGGCACCCAGGGGATAGAGATGGTAGGTCACACGCTAGATAAGGGGGTAGAATAGAGGGCTGTAGAGGTGCTAGAGAAAGCTCCAAAGGAGGAGGGATAAAGGCTTATGGAGATACCCGAGAGTTCTTCGGAGGAGCGGATGGAGCAGAGACCTACGGAGGCCCCTGTTGAGGAGGAGAAGCTGAAAGTTGAAACTGGCTCCACAAGTGCTCTTCCAGGGAACATGCATGTTCGAAAGGGAAATATGATTATCCCAGAGAAGACTACCCCCTTCCGCCTATTTTAATTCACTCTTTTGATAAGTACAAAAGCCTAAAGGAGAAGGGAACTGCCGCAATAGGTTGTGACAATCATGATTTTTGCTATTTTCTTTTTGTTAAAGCGAGAAGTTTTGCAGATAGATTTGATTTTTACTGGGCAAAGATAGAGCTGAACCGTATGTGTATTAAGCAGGGGGATGAGGTTGTGATAGCCCTTACACTTCAGGTAGAAATCTCATTGATAACATTTACTCCTACAGACGTTATTGTATAATATTTGATATAACGAATATGATTATATTTTTGCCTCTATAGGTTGCAGCCATTACTGAATTCCAAAGGGTGTGAAAGAACCAGATGATATCCCATATGGACAGGCAGCTGGAGGAGCAGGTATGATTTCGAGCAGCGGACGCTAGAAAGGGGGAACAGGGGACAAGTGTTGCATTGAAGAGAAAAGAGGAGTTATAATTGATGCAAGCTGACCTAGACTAGTTGTATGTAGTCACGAATATGGCCATCAAGGAATGTAAGAAGATGAATGCCTTATTGAAAAAGAGCAAGGCAGAGTAGGAGGCCACTATCAGACTAGCAGAGGAAAGAGGGAAAGCTCTAATGAATATGAAGAGGATTATTCTGAGACCCAGCAGGATTATGAGTATCGAAACCAGGAGCTTTCGGATAGATTTTGATAAGTACAAGATGTCATTTGTAGACTTGGGTTAAGAGAAAGCCTGGTTGCTGGTGGTGGTGATCTCGAGAGATTGGATCAGACCATTGTTGGTGCTCTTGTTGTTGGCTTCACTCAAGAGACTGCCAATACGGACTCTCATATTACTGCTTTTTGGGAAGATTTCACTCATCTGCAGCAAAGACCTCCTCATCTTCCTACATCATAATATCTACTTCAGTGTTCTATTTCTTCTGTTCACTTATGTACTGCTTTTGGAGGAGTAATGAATCTCTTTCGGCTTTATTTCATCTTCTTTTGTAAAGAAGTAAGCCAGGCTGTCCTTAGTTCCTTGTCTTGTGCTGAGGCTCTTGGTAGTTGCAAGATGTAGGGGTAGAGATCATGTTTAGCTTTAGTTTGCTTGAGCGAGGGTTAGACCATGTGCCATGAAGCGTCTTGTCAAAGGAGTCATGGGAGAAGTCGAGGGCATTGCGCTAAGAAATCTTGTTGGCATTGCACCAAAAGTAAGTTTGAAGCATTGCACTAAGGATTCTCGTTGGCACTACGACAAAAGCAAGTTTGAGGCATTGCCCCAAGGATTCTCATTGGCATTGCACCATGAGCAAGTTTGAGGCATTGCATCGAGGATTGTGGGTCACGTGTGCCTGATCAGGAGTTATGTGTCGTGATGGTGACGTGTTTGAAGGCATTTGTTGCTCACGTGTTATTCTTGATTGCATGGGTTTATTTCAATCGCGATGTTATAAGCAGTTAATGAAACGCATGGAGTAAAGATATTATTGCAAGGATAACTATAAGAATGTTGAATCAATTTATTTATTTAGGGACCTGGGGTCATGAACAAGACAACAGTAAATGAAAAGCAATGTTACTAGACTAGAGAAGTGGGTGTCTCTGGGTCATATGAGAGTATCCCTATCCTGAGAGGTATTTTGAATTTGATCTTCATATGCTTAGTGTTTAGTGAAACTTCTAAAGCATTTAGGTAAGGGTGTCCTAGAATGGCATTGTAGGCTACAGGTAGCTTGACTACATTAAACTTCACTGTAGCAAGTATGATCGGGTGGTATCCTAACAGTAACAAGGAGAGGGATAGTACCCTCGGGATAGAGCCATTCACCCAATAGTTCTTTCACGGGTCCCGCA
This sequence comes from Dillenia suffruticosa, assembly GCA_033439265.1. Taxonomy (NCBI): domain Eukaryota; kingdom Viridiplantae; phylum Streptophyta; class Magnoliopsida; order Dilleniales; family Dilleniaceae; genus Dillenia; species Dillenia suffruticosa. The sequence goes on from JAVTVX010000019.1 coordinate 10,697,840, forward strand.
TGAGGTTGAAGATACGTATGATCAAATCCCATCTGTTGGAATGTACCGCCAGTAGAGGAGATCGCAACCCACTCTTTGGTCAACAAAGATCCTTCTTAGAGAACACTCACATATATTAGCTGAAATGACCAACTGGTCATGGTGGTTTAGGTCAACTCCTGTCAAGTCGTCGTTATCAAAGCCTATCATGAGTTTTTTCTTTTTCTGGCCTTTCTCAACACAAGCTGCGAGAACTTCTTTTGAGGTAGATGTCTCGACTCTCTTGAAGATCAGTGCGAGTGTTCACTCTACCTATCCATGTTAGGTTTTTACTAGAGCCGTTAAGCTCGAAGTAAAGAATGCTTTACTAGAAGAAGATGTTGAAGAAGGGTAGAGGTTTTGTATTAGAAGGATTACTCCATTGGCTTGGTTGTGGGAAGCTCTTGGGGGAGGTTGTTTATTTGGATCATTTACTTACGTTGCCACACATTAACTCTGAGGAGGGTTGTCTTCTTGCTCTCTGTTAATGAGCCTCTAGAGTATGCCATCCTGAACCAAGGCTTCTAACTCGTCTTTAAGCTTCCAACATTCATCTTTTTTATGCCCGTAATCTTTATGGAAGTAACAGTTCCAGATCTTGTCCTTCTTTGAGTTATCCCCTAGGAAACATGGGGGTCATTAGACATAAGGCTTGTTCCTAATCTGCATTAGGATTTGACTCGATGTATCATTTAGTGGAGTGTAGTTAGTAAACCTACGATGGGGAGGAGGTCCTGGCCGATTTCTTTTGGGCGATGGTTGTCGAGGCTAGTGACTACGTTCATTTTTCCTTACTCTATGTTAGCATCTATCAAACGCCTCAGCCTTTTCAATAGTGATGTATTTTTTTACTCAAGTATAAAACTCCTGAATTGTGGATGAAGGATTCTTTGTAATAGAAGTTTTCATTCCAGAGAGTTGTAGGCTGTGAGTAGCGCCACTAGCACAATGGAGTGGCTTAGACTAGAGATTTTCATCATTTCATTCTTGAAATTGTCTAGAAAATCTTTTAGAAACTCGTTAACCCTTTGTCAAAAGATAGAAGGGAGATTGACTTCTCCTTGGCTCCCCGGTTGATCACAAAATGTGTTTCAACTTGTTGTGGGAGTTGAAAAAAACTCTTGATATTGAATGAGGGAAATGAATTGAATCAGGTCAGAGCATTACCCTTTAAGGTCGTAGGAAAGTGTTTGCACATGATAATGTCGGACATATCCCTCGAGATCATAACTATCACGAAGTGAACTACGCGATCTCGAGGTTCCATAGTATTGTTGTATCTCTTTATGGGAGGGAGGAGCACATCTCATAGCATAGACTCAGTGGAGACTTCGGGATCGAAAGGAGAGAGGCTGATGGCATCTGTAGTGGCATTCCATTTTCCTACACTAACGCGTTTTAATTTGGCAGCCACGAGATCTTCAACCTATTTCCTTAGGTCATTTGGATCATGTAGGGAGTTGATTGAGGGTTCTGGATGCCTCCGGGTATTAAGTCTATTCATCTGTGATTGCTCTAATCTTTGGGGGAGAGGACGATCCTTCCTGTCGGCGAGCACGACTAATCTTCTCTAACTTCTTAGTCACTTCTTATGTCTTCGATTTGAGCGCCTCTATCTTTGAATAGTGGACTCTATCGGGAGAGGCTATTGGGGCAGGTGGAACTGGGTTGTCTTGGGGCTGTGTGACAGACAAATGAGGATCTTCTTGGGGAAACGTTTTTGCTTGTGCTGAGGATGAATAGTCGGGGTGTCAGGTTGGTTTTCAAGAAGTGTTGATAGAGGGGTGTTTGCAGGATTAGATAACTGTCCTCCCATTGCGGCCATGGTCTTCAAGGTGTTACATTCCTTCTTCTTGGAGGCATGATGATAAAAAAGATAGTAAGATAGGGCATAAAATATGCTGGCTAAGGGATAGTTTGTTTCTACAAACATCGCCAATCTGATGGAGGTGAGTTTACTTCACAGATATTTGCTTGGTTGACTTGAGTGTAGAGTTGACATGAAAGAGTACGTTTGAGGATTATTTTTTTTGTCCTTGACGCTCGGTATCCGGAATTTTACTCTGACTATTTCGAATCGATCTGATTATCGGACCTCTTATAGAATGGGATATCTCCCAAATTAGTATTTTCCATTCCTAAGGAGGCTCGAACCCGAGTACTTAGTTAAGGAACGCAAAACTCTTTCCATTGCGCCAACTAACCTTTGGTCTTTGAGGATTATTGGGAGTAATAAGACATGCAAATACTGCCGGAGGGATGTTTCGGCAAGGGAAATTCCAATGGTCAAATCAAAAAGAAAGGTTTTAGAGAACCAAAAACAGACTGAGTAGGGCTCTGAAAGAGAGCTCTGTGTTGCCTTTATGTAAAAAGTGTCAAGTCTTTGAGAATGTACCTGGTTGACTGTCGATATTGAGTATATATAATATGCATGAATGGTAAGTCCCGTATGTGTTTAAGGGTATAAAAACCCTAGTTCCTTGTTGGTAGACTGCTGAGAATCTTCCGAGATTGTTAGTAGTCAAAGACTCTCAAAGCTTAGAGTTCTATTGATGAAGGCAAGTTTGAGTTACTACAAAAATTTCCTGCCTTTTAAGGAATATTCACTAAGATCCACTTTCTTGTTAAGAGGGATTGTCCCGAGAGCTAGGAGAGACTTTTATCCGATTTTGAAACTTTCTCAGTGGATAATCTTAAGTTGTGGTTATTGCGTAATAGAATGGGATACCTTGGTGTCAATGAAACGTATCCGCCAAAGAGCAAGAGAGGGAAGAGACTTGTGGACCAAGGACTAGAGTAACCGAGAAGTCAAGGACCAATCATCTGATCAAGGAGATTATTCGTGGGCTAGAGGGCACTAGATTATTCCTGGACTTCATAGTATGATGGATTCGGGTGACTCAAATTTCGTGATAATGAGCTATTGAACCATGCGTTATCAGTATTGAATCTAAAAACGATATCCGATAGTCACGCAATTATATTTTGAAATCTCGGTACAACATAAATTTAAAAATATTTGGATGTGGAGTGTAGTTTCAAAGAATCGTTGTCTTTCACTTAAAACATTTTCCTAAGGTGTAAAAGCATATAAAAGCAAGTGGACAATGAAAAATCCGTGGAAGAACACTTTTACGCTTTGTCTCATTCAAAAAAATTTTCGCAGGATCAACAAAAGAAAATGTAAATTTTGGAGGTGGGACTTAGCATATCAAAGTTGAAACCGCATTCCCCTCCCTCCTCCCCGAGGAAAAGTATGGACATCTCAAATGAACTTTGAATTTAATATGAGACATAGAAAATTCCATAAATTTTAAAAGTTAATTTTTTTTTAAAAAAAAATTTATTTGTTTAAAGAAAATCTAGCCAAAAAAAAAAAAAAAATTTCTACTAGCAAGTCATGTTTCTTGTAACCTAGAAAAAAATTATAATTCAAACTCATACTTTACAATAATTCTAAAAGATTACTATAATCAATTCTACTTCCATTTATTTGATCACAAAACTAAACCCGACCCGATATTTAGAACCCTTGGATTAAGTGGTACAAGAGATTTTCTCTTGATTTGAGATTTTGAGCCTTTATCCCGTTTTCGTAAGACAATACTCTCCTTTATAATAATAATAATAATAATTTCTTTTTTTTGTTACAAACATGGAGTTCCAGTGATACCCAAATAATCCGCAAGGAAGGAAGCGCCCGGTCCCTGTAGACAGTGTTTGTTGGACCCCGAATTTCTTAAATAGTTATGGCTAAACAAAGTCGTACGAGCAAATGTAAACTAAAATCAATTTCTTTCATTTTTTCTTTATTTCATTTTTACCCATTCAAATATAAAATAATCACGAGGTTAACATAAATATATAACTGAAAACCATTACCCATGACAGCCGAACCATGAGAGGTCACCCTCATCAAATAAGTACCTTCCTTTTATTTATTATTATTTTTTTGAGGCTCTAGCATGGTAGTAATACTTTGACCAAAGATAAATAAATAAAATTTCGTATGATCCAAAATTTTATCTGGACTCAATTTTTTAAGACGAATAAGTGACTTAAATGGAGAGGTATTCAAATCTCTGACAAAAAGGATACTTGTTGTCTTTAAGGGAATAATATAGTGGTACAAACTTTTCTCCTCAGACTGATAATTTCATATTTAAATTTTTATATAATAAAAAAAATACTTGCTTAATAAATTTTTAATATTTCAGATTTGGATATTTTAAGAATTTATTGTATTTGTGTATGAAATTTACTTAATAAAATTGTTAGTAAAAAAAAGGAAATTGAATAAAGAATGATTGAAAAAAATTAAAAAGGAAAAACTTGAATCTAAAAAGATAATGATAATAAAAATAATTTTTTTTATTAATTTGAAAAATCAATTAAAAATTATCAATATAAATATTTAATTTATTTGATTTAAAATTTATTTAGATTATATAACATTATTTTGATGGAGTCAATAATTATAAATTTTGAAAAGGTGAGGAAAAACTGAAAGAATACTTTTTTTTACTATCTTTCCTTATCAAAACGCACATCTGGACGCACGGTCCCGTAAACATGGAAATGTAAGGTCAAAATTAGACGGCTACACTCAATTTTACATTTATGCCCCTGACCTCCAATACGTATTTATACGCATGCGAAAGAAGGGATATCCCTAACGTTCATCACAAGCATATGCTCTCTCCCCATTGCTCACGTGTCCACGTGAGATGAGCACCGTTAATGGTGCGGACCCATGTGGGTCCCATCACCGTCGGTTTCAACTACCAACCAAGTGGTGCCCTGATGATGCTCCCAAGTGCGAATTCAGCCACCCCAACAGGGTAACAATTTTACTTTTCTCCTTTTTTCTTTTAATCAACGATATTGAGTATTATTTTTTATAATAATAAAAATCTCAATTATTATATTATATATATATATATATATATATTTGCAAAATTTATCGTTAAATAAATTGAAGATACAGAATAGTTTACAAGTTATTCAGATTAGATACATACACAACTTTTTTAATTTTATGTAGAATTAAACACAAATATAAAAATTCGTACTTTCGGTTCTAGCCGTCCATTTCACATTTCAATCTCCATTAAACTACCCACGTCTTCATTTTAATATCAGTAGTGTTTCAATCTCAACCCTAAAACTATTTTCACCTCAAACTCACAATTGTGTTGAACTTAAAATCTAACCACACATTTGTTATGCCTTTAAACAACACGTGGTTCCATTTTCCATTAATGATTTGTTTCACCCATGCAAGATCTCACCTCTAAATAGAGGTGTTCTCCAACCTGTAAAGTTACCAACCTTGAGGAGAAGAGAAGCAAGGAGCCACGAAGAGAAAGTGAGGAAGAGAGAGAGAGAGAGAGAGAGAGAGAGAGAGAGAGAGAGAGAGAGGAAGAAAGAAAGGAGGAGAGCGAGGGAGCAAAAATTGGAGGAGATTTTGTGGAAAAAGGAAATAATGAAAGGGAGAGGGGGAAAAAAAGAGGGGAAGGTTTTGCAAAGAAAAAGATTTCAAAAGGGTCAAAGTTCTTTTCAAGGTTGTGTTAGAGGCATATATAAATTAATATTACCAATAACAATATAAGTATTTTTTTAAATAAAAATATTTTTGTGAGATATTTTATTGTTTAAATTTAATGTGATCTTAAAAGATTGATGAGATATTTTATTCCATCATGCTTGCGTCATTTGCGTTTGATACCCTAAGAAGTCCTTACTTGATTACGCCATGTAAACATGACCTGAAACAAACCTATCTATCTCCTAACGTTTCTCCTCGAGTTCAGAGTACCTATTTACATCCATTATAGTACGAATATTTTCAATGTATGTAAGGTAGATTTTAACAACCTCTCAGAAGTCAGGTAGAGACCGGATCACTTTCAATAGCCGAAACTCATCCGATAGTGGCTCCCCTATATTTTTCAAAGAGACGATTATACTCGATATATGCATGAGATGCAATTTCATATTATAATTTAGTCACTTCTTATAGATAATAAACATATACGTCATCATCCTTAACTTAGAAATTGATTGGGGGCCAAAATATTTTTTGAGAGTATGCCAAACCGATATCGCAGTAGGATACTATTCATAAGCTGGAATCATTTCGTTGTGCATATTGCTCAGAAGTATTGCCTTAGGTTGACTATCGTTTCCCTTCCATGCACGAAATGCCTGCTGATCCTGTCTTGCCTGAGGCGTGATATCCTCCTCGGGGTTATTCATCTCGTGTTATAGAATCTCATACAAATCTTGCTTCTCGAGAGCAAACTGAATCTTCCGATATTAAATCTCGTAGTTGTCACCATTTAATTTATTTTCATTAATACGACAATTTTCATTCCAGTAATAAAAACTTTAGTGACTTATTAATACTTATTCTCATATTTTGTACACCATTCGAATTAACAAATTTCAAATAATTCGAGTATAGACTTCAAAACGAGCATATAAATCAACGGACACCATACACCACAATTCGAGATTGTATCTTACCATCTGAACTTGAATTCGGCACACAAAAAGTCATAAATAGTCACATATGTAGACGTGGGACTCTCTAAAAAATTAGAAAAATTTGATCCAGGATAACCTGACGCGCCTTCCGGAGTCCCATGAGCTGCCACGTGCCGGCGATGTGCCAGCAGCAGTTTGGCATACGTGCCAGATGCACGAAGCATCTTTCACGCACTCTTACGTGCCTGACCGGCGTCCTCCAAGTCAGGATGCGGGTTGGGATGTGGATCGGACATAGATCCGAGTTAGAATCGAATTGGATCCTTTGACCTTGTTTACGCGCCTTAGCGTGCGTGAATATCACGCTCCTGCCCCCTGCTTGTGTGGCGCGCCTCTTCACATGCGTAACTCACACGTCCGTGGGTCTGGAGCAGTTCTTCTTTACCCGATGGGTCTGCAACCTGGTCCTCACGAGCTGACCATCGGAAAATGCTTTTCTGGCCACTATTTGACGTCGATCTCATCGGGAAAATAAAATTGGACTTTCTCAAGTCATTTTTAACTCGAATTTTGGGAGATTCAAACTCTAATCTCGGCGAATTAAATATCCAAAATTTTGGCTCTTCACGGCCGTGTCAGAAAAATCCCTTTTCCTGCAACAACACACAATAGATATACCAAAATGTAGTTTAGACCACGAGAAACACATATATATTAATTTCAAAGATCAATCTGTCCTCTAACACGACAACTCTAAAGTTTTAAGTTTCGGCCACTGTTAAGGGTCGAAAATTTGGTATCAAATTTCAAGGTCTTAACATATTCTAAAAAATACGAAAAAATTATTTTCGTGATCTACCTATCATGGGTAATTTCGTGGTATAATTGAATTCACGAAACTCATTCATAATTCGAATCCCAAATTTTTTTCCTAGCATTTTTATACTAAAAAAATTTTGAAAAAAATTTTTATTAAATCTAATGATTGCTTTGATATCAATGTTAAATTTAATTGTCACAAAACGAAAGTATGATACTTTTTTGGAATAATTTAAAGATTAAGTTTTTCATGTATATCCAAGTGAATAAATGTTGATAATTTGGGAACCATGATATCTTTTTCGATGATCTCGCAATTTAGATGATAACCACACTAAACGAGTTATCACTGTAATATCACAATGTTATATCCCTAAATCCACATAATGTAGTTAGTTTTTTTTTCAATTTATATAAAATTATACAATATGTAATACTATATTATATAATAATAAAAAATATATCATAACACTCTGTGTAGTTTAGTGTTGAGATCATATCTAGGATGAAAATGGAGATGGAGGAAACAAAGAGAAAAAAAAAATTTGAAGGAGATGGAGATGGAGATGGAGATTGCGTGTATGCCGCGCAAGCATGCCCCTGCATGCGATTGCAACCGCGTGGGGGCAGTTGTTACCGTGCGTGGCACACTGGGCATGCCCCCATGTGCGGTTGCAACCGCGCATAGGCACGCTGGGCATACCCCCGCGTGCGTGCACAGGGGCACTTTTTTCATGCAACAAAAGCATGTCTACCAATTCAAACCTTTGCTCTGGAGGTGGAAGTTTGACAATATCAACTACTATGCCACAATTTCCCACGTGTCCTTTTTTTTTTCTTTTCCCCTTTACCTGCAACACTTTTTTCTCTTTTTTTCTTTTTTTTTCTTTTTTTCTTTCTATCTCACTCTCACCCATAAAAATGAATTATGATGAGTTATTATTAAACTAGTAGAGTTTTAATGATGATAAAGTGAAAGAAGAAAAGTTCAAGTAAATTAAAAAAATAGTAAGAAAATTTAGAAGTCTGATATTCGTATTGACCTTATTAGTAAATACATCGACCTGCATAACAGTTCAATCAATTGAAAGACCTGTGTCAACCAATTCAAGCTATCCACACACATCGACCTGAGTTAGTATTCATGTCGACCTAATGCATAGAACTCCTATTGAAACATAGTGTTAGAACACTTCAACCCACACAAAAACACATCGATCTGAATAGTGTCAGGTGGACAAATTTAAAGTGATGTGTCGACCAATTTTTAATTTAAATAGAAATATGTCGATGTAAAGAAAAGATATATCGATCTGAACTTAAATATATTATAGATAAGATATTCCAACACATCGACCGGAGCACAAATCATGTCGACTTGAAACAACATGATCAGTAGCATATCAACCAATTCACTTAGACATATCAACAATTTCATTTTTGAATAGTAACACATCAACCCATTCGTATAACACATCGACCTGATTGGCACTTATCTCTTAGGAACACATCAACCTATCATTACTCTTGTCGACATACATATAAACACATCAATCAATTCATCTTAAAATATCAACCAATTTAACCAATGAATAGTGACACATCAACTTAGGATTAGCACATGTCGACCTGTTGGTGTTTGTTTTTGAAAAATACATTTTGACACATCAAAATTATTATCGACCTGAACAAACACGTTGACCAATTTATTTCATCAGGTCAACGAATTCAACTGATGAATAGTGACACATCAACCCATGAAGAAGCTTACGTTGACCTGTCTATTGTTGTCTCTAAATTACGCACATCCACAAATCAAAACACTTGTCAACCTGTAAAAACATATCGATCAATTAATTTATTCAAGTCTACCAATTTTCATTTGCACAGTAACATGTCGATGTATGTTATAAGTCTTGTCGACCTAATATTTGTTCACTCATTAAAACACACATCAACCTGCTCTCTATCTTGTTGACATAACATATACACAACGACCAATTAACTAGCATATGTTGATCAATTCTCTACCAGAATAGGAACATGTCGATGCATTAAAAGGACTTGTCGACTTAACCTTCACTAAGCCTGAAATATCACATATCGACATGGCCGAAAACTTGTCGACACGCATGTACACATTGACCAATTCAAAAACATATGTCCACCTATTGAATTTTGCACAGTTTTTTGTCGACCTAAGTTGATATCTTGTCAACCTTTTCTAACAAAAATACTCTATGAAATGTTTAAATTCGGGTCGATGTCTACGTTAATGAGGTCGACCTGTGTGTGTTAGAAATCAGATTTGGGAAACAAATTAGAACCTAACGAACACCTTATTTCTTCAATTTCTGAAATGTTTCCCCTCTATGAAAGCTAACGTTCAAATGTAGCGCTAGTATGTTCTGATTAGCTTATTTAAAAGAGGCGCCGGTTAAAAGTTTGAAGTTTCGGCACGAATGAAGGAGCAGTAATAGAGCTTTAATGATGGAAAATAGATATTCAACGTTCGGATGTAACAACCACCACCAACTCTCAACGGCTCTATTCAATACCTCAATAAATATTGAGGAGCAAAAAATAGAGAAGGATATGAGAATTGAATACGCTGTTGAATACTCTGTAAAACCTCCACTGTGTACTTTAAAATTTCCAAGTTGTCTGAAATGTTTCTGTTAATTCTCACACTATCAAATTTGAGGAAAGCAACTCTCAATTCTTGACATTTATCTCATAGATTAATACGAGTGTTAAACACTAAGAAGTGAGGGTCACTGTCTTAAATTTAGAAAAGTCAAATTTAATTTGAGTGAGATTGAATTGAAGTGTTCTGACGAAATACTCTACAATATTGAAGTTAAACCTGTAATCAATTTTGTAATCTAAGCAATTAGTGGAAAATTCAGGGAGAGCTTGGGAGTAGATATACACCGAGTTTGGTAGAACTACTATAACAATTTCTTATGTCTTCTTTCATTAAATTTTTATTCACTGTCATCTTATTTTAAAATTTCAAAAAGTCATAAAAAGTCTATATTCAACTATTCACCCCCTGTCTAGTTGAATAACAGTTATTAATATTATATATTCTGGTGAATATTTGTAGTTAAATATATAAACTTTTTAAATTATTAATATATTATCATTTAAATTAATATTAATAATCATAATTTTATATTATCTCACTCTCTCTTTATTCAAAATTTTAACTTTACCTTTTCTTTTCTTAGTTTTACTACTCTATAATTTATTTTTATTAGTTTAAGACGAAATAAAAAAAAGTTAGATGAGTTAACGAGTTTTATCGACAATAAATAATAATCATAATTGAATATCATTTTTACAGATGCTACAATATACATGTTAGTATAGGTAGAATTTATGCAAACTGTATGATTAAGTACAATTTATGTGTTTCCATAGATGTAGAACGCATGCGGACGGTATTGTTAAGTATATAGTAAAAAAGAGTTATATAAAAACTGTTTTCAAACTGTACCAAAAGACTATTATTTTTACTAACTACCCTAATAAGTATCAGAATTGAATATCGGTTTTACAGTTGGTTGTGCTATCTTTACTCACGGTTGGTAAATATTTTTTTGGTGGACAATTTATCCCATTGGAAAATATATACATTTCTCGACTGTTTCATCATAAGGTGTCTCTATATGCATAAAAAACAGTTCCTAAAAGTCACTGACAATATATGTTACCGTCAGTATATGTTTTTAATTTTGTAGTGGTGATAACAACCAATTGAAATTATATTCTCGGCTCTTATTTTGTAATTATTGAATTATGTGTTTTTTAGCATAACTTGAAATTAAGATAATGAATTCCATGATTAAGTTTGAATGGGGTTCAGAGTCTATTGATGAGAGAAAAAAGTTTGTTTTTTGAAAGGAGATTTATATAAAGGTTTGACATATAAATTTGGAAAAAAAGAGTTTTTCAAATTTATAATGAAATTTTGATAGTGAAGAAATTTGGAAAATTTCCTTAATTTTGAAAATTTTTAAAAATATATATCTTTTCTTACAGGACGCCAACATGTTGGCACACCAACACGTGGGGCCATGCATGGTGTGGCCCCTTTGCAGATTAGGGTTTGGTGTCAGTTAGCTGGAAATAAGGTAACCTCCCTCCCCCTTGCCTAGTCTATAAATAAAACCCGTCTCAAATCTTTCTCAACACACAAAAATTTTCAGAGAGAAGAAGTTTTTTCTTAAAGTCAGAATTTTTCTAAGGGAATTCTTTTAGAAATTCTTTCAATTGAGCCGAAAATCTTTTAAAGAGTTTTCAGAGTTTAGTAATTCTTCAAATCTTTTGAAAAATTAACATTTAGTTATTCATGTTGCTCGCCAGACGGATTGGAGACTTCACAACTGTAGAGCTTCATTAGACTATCAAAGCGGCTTTGGCTTTTTAATTAAATAAGATGTTTATATTCTATCTCCTTATTTAATTTGCTGAGTATATTCTTCTTGTTCTTCGTTCTTAAATATTGTTTTTGAGTTTGAGAAATTATAGTTCTAATTATACTTAAATTTGATCTAAATTAATAAATATATGATATTCATCTAAGTTTATGCTAGGAAAAATTTTTATTTTCCAACTATGTTTCTGTCAATGTAATCCTTTAAACCCAATACCACGAGTTGCCTATGCTGCACAAGCTCCCTGATGCCCCAAGAGTTTGAGCCACCTCGTTTTGGATGGATTGGATAATCTTAGTGTTAAAAATAGGCCTTTGAATAATGAAAGGTCAGTTCTGTTCAGATTAGGGTATCGAGTGCTAATAAACTTACTGTTATCTAAATATGATAAATGAAAGTTTTAAAAACTAGACTTTTAAGAGAGCGATCTCTATAGAGTTAAGAGAGTAGAGAAAATTTTGAAACTCCTTAGAGAGATTTTTAAAATTTGATCTAGGTTCAAGGTGTTACCAAACCTTCAAACTTAGGTTCAAGCTTAGAATCCTCTTGCCGGAGTAAGCATTCTTTGGTTGTTCTCATCGTTCGTATGGACGTACTAGGGACTTCACAATTGGGAAACTCAATCAGGAAGGAAGATGATCAAGGATTTGCGTAAGTAAGGTTATATTATTCAAACTTTTCTTCTTTATTTTCTTGAATATGTTTTTGATATTTTTCATGATTGATGTATTATTCTAGATGTTAAGAAATCATATTTCTAATTATATTTAAATTTGATCTTTTTCATTTAACATGTAATAATCAAATTAGAATTTATTTCAGAAATTTTATAAGTGTTACCTACTTATAAAATTTAGTTAACCTAATTAGTTGGTCAAGGTATCCATATTTGAAATTATTTTTTGAAAACAATCTCATTTTAAAAAAGTATCCTTTTTCGTATTTCATGGAAAAGTTTGAAAATTCATGCTTAAATTCTCTCATAGAAAAGTTGCTTAGGGAGCATTTTTGTAAAATATTTCAAAATTTTTCTAGACCAAAGTGCAATTGAAAGTTTATGGGCAGATATGCAATTTAAAAAAAATATATATTCATTTATTTAAAAAATATTATGAGTAACTTTATATACATTTTTTGATATATGCTAAAATTAGATGAAAGATACAAGCTGGCTAAGAAGTTAGAGATTTTGAAGAATATGTCTAACCTTATGGGAAGTAAGTGTTTAGCAACATTTGTTTGCTTGTCTTTGTAAATATTCTTAAACATTAAGTAATACTATTTTGTACATCTTTCGATTTTGTTATCTGTTAAGGTCTTCAACTAGGACTTAAGTAGTAGTTGGGTTGGCACTAAAACTCAATCAACCGTAGAGCTTGACAACTAAAAGAATTCAAGAGAGAGATGGTGTTTTAATTGTTTAGTGTTACTGTAGAAGGTTTTTAGAGGAACAAAGGATAGGAAGGGAGGGGGAGAGATATATATATATATATATATATTAAGGACGAGGGAGAAAACAATTGTGCTGCCAAATCTGATACTTTTCCATTTCATTCCTTCCTTTATACACACTGTTTATGCTATGATCTAACTACCCTCAACCAACTCAACAACCCATCAACTACTTAACTCCAACTACAACTTTCTAGCTGCCGTTTGACTCCTATAGTTGCCTTAACCACTTGACAGTTGAAGTTTGTTACAGAGTAGCTGTTGCATTTGAAATTCCTCCACATGCTGTTACAATTTTCCCTCCCTTTTGAAAACAACCTTACCCTCAAGGTTGAAAATGTGGAAATTATACTTTGATGAAGTTCATGTCCTCCCATGTAGATTCTTTTGGACTTAGGTTCACCCATCCTATCAACCATTAGTTCACTGGCTTGCTGTCTCATATGATAACCCTTCTTTTTAGGATTGCTTTAGGTTTTGCTAGGATCTGTTTATCAACTCCTACCAAAGGTAGAGAAGGCATAGTTGTTTGAGTAAGACCTATTTTCTTTTAAAGAAGAGAAACATGAAACTCCAGGTTATTCTTGATCCTAGGGCAATTGCAAATGATAAACTAATTTGCCTTCTCTAGCTATTACCGAAAAGGGACCATAATACTTTGAAGACAGTTTCAATTGCTTCCTTCTAATGAATGCTACCTATAAGGCTATAATTTGAGGTAGACTAGATCTCCTATCTCAAATTCTCTTTCTGATCTGTTGTAATTAGCTTACACTTTCATCTTATTTTGAGATTTACTTAAATGTTCACGCAAGATCTAAATCATGGCTTGCCTACTCTAAATAAAATTTGTTGCGCTAGTGTAGTGGAATCTAGATAAGGTCCTGCAGGTATAGATCTAAGCTTGTAACCATAAAGTGTTTCGAAGGAGACATCTTGATACTTGAATAGAAGTTAGAGTTGTACCATCACTCTGCCAAATTGAGCTAATTATACCATAGTCCTAGTCTATCTGAGGTCATGCATCTCAGATAACACTCTAAGCACTAGTTAAACCTCTCACTTTGTCCATCAGTCTGATGATGTTATGTATTACTTATCTTGAGTTGAGTTCCTAGCAGCTTAAACAGCTCCTGCCAAAATAGACTAGTGAATATTCTATCTTGATCTATCACAATGGAGTCTGGAAGCCCATGTGGTTTATAAACAGAATCCACGAATAGTTAAGCCACCTCCAATGCAGAGTAAGGATGTTTGAAAGCCAAAAAATGACTAAATTTGGTCAATTTATCAATGACCACCATTATTGTGTCATAACCTTGTGATTCCGGTCGTCCTTCCATAAAATCCATACTGATCTGAGACCAAACTTATGAGGGGATGGGAAGAGGTTGCAATATACCTGGATAAGGGAGGTTCTCATGTTTGTTTTTCTAATATATTAGACCAATAAAAGACAGATTTGATCAAAAATTCTCTATAACATATTTCACATTCTCAGACAAATTTGATCAAAGATTCCTTCATATTAGACCAATAAAAGACAGATTTGATTCTCTGTAATGTTCCATTCTACCCTGAATGCCCTCCTATAGCAGAACTATGCATCTATTGGATCACTTTAGTTTTAAGTTGAGCCCTACTTCCTATGTATCTAAGAATCATATCCTGTAGTTAATAATTCTCATCTGTCTTATATTACAAAACCAGCTGTGTTATGATTGCTTGACACTCTTCATCCCCAATATAACTTTGAATGACTTTATCTATTTACTGAGGGTGAACCATTGTGATTGCCATCAGCATTTCCCTTTACTGCTCCTCTGTAGAGAACTCTCTCCTAGATCATGTGCCCGCCGCTTTGTTTTCCTCCCCCTTTTTATACTGAATTTCATAATCTAACCCAACTAATTTAGTTAACCATTTGTGCTACAAAGTATTAGTCAACTTCTACTCCAAGAGGTACTTCAAACTCTAATGATCTGTTCTCATTATGAAGTGATAGCCCACTAGGTAGTGTTTCCATTTCTTCACAACCATTACTACAGCCATAAGTTCTTTCTCATAAATGGATAAAGTCTGGCTCCTTGGTCTTAGAGCTTTTCTTAGGAATGCAATGGGCTAACCCTCTTGCATCAAGACAGCTCCCGAACACTTGACACATGCATCTATTTCAAGAACAAATGGTTTCGAGAAGTCTGGAAGTCTCATGACACGTGCTGAACTGATTGCCATTTTGAGACGTTTGAAAGCTCTACTAGTCTCCTCATTCCAGGTAAAACCTTCTTTCTTGAGCAGGTCATTAAGAGGATTAGTAAGTAGTCCATAGCCTTTAATAAACCTCTTATAGTATCTTGTAAGGTCAAGGAAGCTTCTTAAATCTTTAACATTAACTGGTTCAGGCCACCTCAGAATGCACTCCACCTTATAGGGGTCTATTTTAACTCCCTTTTCTGATACTATATTCCCCAAACACTCTACTTGTGACTGAGCAAACATACACTTAGAAAGTATAACTGATGCTTTCTCAGAGTTAGCAGGACATACTTAAGATTCTGCACATGAGTGGTAAGTCTAAGCTATATACTAGGATATCATCAAAGAAAACAAGCATAGATCTCCTAAGATAGGGTCGGAATATATGATTGATTAATGATTGAAATGTAACAGGTACATTGATCAACTCAAACGGCATAACTAAGAATTTAAAATACCCACGATGTGTTTAGAAAACTATTTTCTCCACATCTTTTGGTCTTACCCTGATTTGATAATATCTTGATCTTAGAGCAATCTTAGAAAAGGGTTTTGATCCATAGAGTTCATCTAATAGCTCATCAATATCAGGGATGGGATACATGTCTTTAACAATAAAATTGTTAAATTGTTTATAGTCTACGCAAAATCTCCATGAGTTATCCTTCTTCTTTACCAAGAGCACAGGAGAGGAAAAGAGGATGTTGCTATATTTGACTATATCACTACTCAGCATTTTTTGAACCTATATTTTAATTTCAGCTTTTTGGAAATGCAGGTGTCTGTAAGGGGAAAGCTTGAAGGGGTTGAGCCTATATTACATGATCATGTGATCTTTTTGGAGGCAGTGAACTAGGAACTAAAAACACATCTTTGAATTGTTTCAGAAGTTTAGACATATCTTGCTGTATTGGGTGATGCTGTCCTTCCTCTCTGAAGGTAATTGTGGTACAATACTGTAGTTGTTGTTTCCTGAATTTTTTAGTGGTTTCGTCTCTAATTAGTTTATCAGAGAATTCTCCACCATCCCCATTAAGACTGCTTCCCCTTCTTCACTAGCTAACTTAACTTGCAGTAGCTTGAAATCGAAGGTAATGGGGCTGTAGTTAAACATCCAATTAACTCCCAATATGATATCACAATTCCCCAGCAATTTTATCCTTCAATCAAAACAGAAACTATATCTTTATACACTCTACTTAACTCCTTTGACTTGAGTATAGCTGCTTACTTTTCTCTCATCAACTAATACAACATGCAATGGCTCACCATCCTCTTGATTCATCTTAAGTTCGTCTGCTAGTTTGTGATTAATGTAACTATTTGAACTTCCACTGTTTACTAGTATTGCTATTAGCAATCCTTTTAGAGTACCTTGTAAAACTGCAGTCTTTCTTTTCACGAAACTAGATAAAACATATAAGGAAACATCATAAGTTTTATATGTTAACTTTTCGTTTACTGCTACCTTTATTAATCCTGAGTTTTCTTCCTCTCCTACAGCTATGATCAAGTTTAGACTTCTAAACTTGTATTGATGTCTTGGCGCATACTTCTCCTCACACTTATAACAGAGATTATTAGCTCTTCTATATTACATTTCTTGGGCTGTTATTCTAGTGGTTCTGTTTTCCAACACTGCTCCACTTACCCCTTCCTTCCCTTTGGACATGATCTTCTTGTGAGCTGTACTATTGTTTGCCCAGCTCTTGTGTCCTGTCCTTGCTTTACTGATGAAGCTTGAAATGAAGTAGGACTTAGTTAAAGTAGGGTTTTTTTGAATCATAACATACCACAATTCTTCAAAATTTTCTTGATAATCTACTGGTGATCTTTCTTGTTGCAACTTTTTAAATTCTTCTACTTCATCTCTGACCCCCTTCCCTTCAAATCTCTGGCATAATAGCTTAGCAAACTCATCCCAATTTACATATTTCTTGACTCTCTTCAGGCCTTGAAACCACACCCCTGCCTTCCCATCTAGATACATTTCCACTGTCTCCGCCCATAGATGAGTTGGTATGTGATATACAGCAAAGAACTTGCTACACTTCCTCAGCCGCACTTGTGGATTCGCCCTTGCAAACATGGGGAGCTCAATTTTAGGGTGATTAACCAAGTCCCTTTTTGATTCATTTCTTTCTTCGCTAGTTTTGGTCCCATTTCGTTTTTGTTCCTTCCATCATTAGGAGTAGGCAAGATTGGTGTCTTTGGCATTCTTTTTGCTTCAAGATCCTCATCCCTTCCATTTCCAATTGCTATTGAATTGAGTCGAGCATCTATACTAGACAGGATGGTCTCCCATTTCTGGTTTTATTTATTTAGATTTTGGCGTATCTCTTCCATTTGTTTATTGACTTGAAGGCGATACTCTCTAGCCTCATTTGCCCATTCTTGTATTCTGGTCTCATATTTTCTGAATTGTTCATCAGTCACCTTCTGTCAAGTTCCCTCCGCTATTGATTCTTCCTGAAGTCCAAGGAGTGTATAGTTCTAATACCAAATTTGTTAAGGTTTTTGACTAGAACTTAAGTAGCAGTTGGGTTGGCACTAAAACTCAACCAATTGTAGAGCCTGAAAATGGAAAAAATTCAAGAGAGAGATGGTGTTTTAGTTGTTTAATGTTACTACAGAAGGTTTAGAAGGGAGAGAGAAAGAGAGAGAGAGAAAAAGATTAAGGACAAGGTAGAAGACAATTATGCTGCCAAATCTGATACTTTTTCGTTTCATTCCTTCCTTTATACACACTGTTTATGCTATGATCTAACTACCCTCAACCAACTCAACAACCTATCAACTACTTAGCTCGGACTACAACTTCCTAGCTGCCATTTGACTCCTACTATTGCCTTAACTACTTGACAGTTGAAGTTTGTTACAGAGTAGCCATTGCATTTGAAATTCCTCTACATGTTACAATATCACTTTTTGGGACAAGTTTGAGTCGGTCAACTCTTGTGTTACTTAGAGTATGCCTTTTGTACTTTTATGTTATGTTTTGTGACAATCTATTTTGTGGGGTGCTTCGCTAAGTCCATAATAATAATAATAATAATAATAATAATAATAATAATATTGAATTGCTCTATATTAAATCCAGTATGATTATTCCGCATGATCCATGAGACCGAGTCATCTCAGTTGGTATTAGAGCTCAAGGTTTAGTATATTTAGATAGATGCTATAAAGGAGCCCTAGGTTGGTAACTTTTGGAAAAAGATCCTTTGGTTTGGAATCTTTGAGTAAGTGAGAGGGGGATAATAGTTTCACCCAAAATTTTCATTTACATATGTGTTACGATCGTTTTTTTTGTGGCTAGAAATGTGTTACGATCATTGCATGCATTGACATCTGATAGATATGATAACTTGTACATATGATTTTTTTTATACTCAATTGTTATTCGAAATCATATTTATATTAACTCAATTCGAGTATTGCTAAATCCAATTTAAAACGGAGTTCTCGTAACGTATCCCTTTTTATTTTTAAATTTCAAATTCGACATTTGATTAAATAATTTAATACTCTTATCCATTATAATTGATTATCTATACTTATAAAAATGATAAGGATACAAACGAAGCTAACACCAAAAGTGCACCAGCAGTGTCACAACCCCAAGTTCTATGGACTCTAAATCCATAACAAGGTTCAACACAAGACTTCATAGATGAAATTGTGAACCGGGGTGCTCAAAGCCGTACAATCAATGATACTATAGGCCCCAGTGAGTGGTATAATAGAAGAAGAAATAGAGAACAAGAAGACATATCGGAAAGCAATTTTTGAATTTCTGGATGACATGAATTTTTGAATTTCGTTGGACCCCAGGTCATCATATAAATGCCATTATATGGACCCATTGATAGACATTTGTTCTATTTTTAGCGACATTTCTAGACATGTACTTTTGTAGTTATGTTTTGCCAAGTTCAATTTGGTTGAACCAGAACAAAGTTTTGTTGAAACATTATTGAATCTTTTTTTCCCTCGGTTTTAAGTATGAATTCGAACTCAAAGGTGCTCTGAATCTCAAATTTTCCTCTTCGGTTCATCCTGATTGTGAAATCCTTAAACCTTGAGTTTTTTTTTGTTCGATTAAACATTTAGTGTCTGATTTTATGGTTCAAAGTTGTGGCTAAGGAATTCTTTAAATTTTCATGCATATTTCTTTCTCTCAAGCATCAGATTTCTAGAGATAGAGAGAGAGAGAGAGTTGGGGAAGAAGAGAAGGAGAATTTGGAAGTTAGAGATAGTTGGGGAAGAGAGGAAGAAATGAAGGAAAAAAGCGTAGCGGAAGCTTTCGGTCTCATTTTTTATTTGACATTTGAAAATAGAGAAAATTATGTGTACGATCAGACCATTAGTCTCAAGGATAAATTATCAATTTGAAATTAGGGGAAATATCTAATTTTAGTGGCCTTGTCAACAATGGTGCTTCCAATTTAATGGAAGGTATAATTGAACAAAGAAAATCAACAGTTTAATGTATAAATTGATCAATGATCAAGCCTTCACTGTGTACAGTAATCAAAATAGTGACAATTTTTATACTTTTTATAGAAAATTTGAATTTTACTTCCAAAACACTATTTTTCTTATAAAAATATTTTTCACAATGTATAGTCTATATAAAATTTTATAAAATCATTTTTATTAATATTACCTTCATTAAAAAATTAATTTTTATATTGTTCTTATATATTTTATTAATTTTTATGTTTCACTCTTTTTTATTCTATATTTCTCTTTCTTATTTATTTTGATTTGTGGTTTTCAAGATTATTTATTTCTTTTGTATATTTTTATATTTATTCATTTAAAATCTATACATGTATAATAATATAAGCGTAATAACGTACGTACAATTTGCAACTAATAAAATAAAACAAAATAAAAATAAGTTGAGAAAAATTTTAAAAGGTCGAGATTTCGATACACTCGTGAAACAAAATTCAAGGCTAAAGTATTGCAAGAAACACGTGAACCACAACAACAAAACAAAATTCATTAGGCAGCTTTTGATCCATTATTCAATTGAAACCAACACATCGTCCCTATAATGATATTCAAGTGATAAAATATTTTATTGAAATGTCGTCATCAAAATTTAGTATTCAAATTTTTATATATACATATATTTTTATGATAAATTGAAGATTTTGTTGGCAAATTGTTCACCGTGTGGGTATGGAGATGCATGTAAAATCTTAGCCAACCATAGGACATTAACTACATGCTATAACAAGAAAAAGGCTTCACTATTTCATATTCATAAAAAATTCTTAACTAGTGTCTCTCTTTCTAACCTAGATCAGAAGGAGGTGATAGTGAGAGAAAATATGAGTAACCAATTCAGACAAACATTGAACCGAAATGTTTCATTGAACTGAAAGTCAAACGATTAAGTCTTTTATATACATCACTGCAACAATTCAAAACATCACTGCAACAATTCAAAGTATATTATTATACCCTTTGTCCCCATAGAAACAAGCGGAGAGCGAACGAAAGAGAGTAAATTTTTTGTATTTCTATGTGTTGAACCAATTGAATAAATTAGGTATTTATATAAATTATGATAAATATATTTAAGAAAAATTTTAAACTCAATCTAATAAAATATTATTTTTAAATATATGATATGTCAATATATTATAATATATATGATAACATAACTTAATATAGGTGAACGTAATGAATAGCAAGAGAATTGCATCATTTATATCTATAAATGACAGAATGACCCATATGTGGCCATATGATAAATTAGATTCATATACAGATATTAATTTAGATAGAACACTTAATATCATTTCATCATAACTTTTGAATCAAATTCAAAAAAACTTACAATATCATATAGCACTGAACGTATGGACAGAGCTCTTACGTTCGTCAGGCATAGCTTGAACTTCAAAAGAATCAGCTCACGAAACATACAAAAGAACGAAATATACCACAAAAGTTATGACATTCTTAATCTACTGTTTAAAATTATGTGTAACATGATATTAATTAAATCGGGTATATATAATTTTAAAATCTGTTTCAAAATCATTCCCAATTCTAAGAAAATTTTCGAGAATAGAAATTCTCACATGACACACACTTATGCATTGTTAGCACCAAAATTGAAGTTTTTCCTACCAAGTAGCATCATAGTCGCCCTAAATTCAATTAATATGTTTATAAATCACGTTGATGAGTTATGAATCTATTTAAATATGAATCATATGCGTTATAAGGTTCTTTCGAAGGTGTTGATCACTTGTCTCTGGCCCATCCTCCGGATAGTGATTGGCCCTTACTAAAGTAGCTTTCTGTCTGGTCGCAAGACATTGGATAATATCATAATTATGCAGAAAATAATCCATTCTATCTAGACTTCTAGGAAAAACAGTGAAAAATGGTTTTAAAGATTAATCTTCATAAGGCCTATAATAGTGTCAGCTTATCCTTTCTAAGGCAAACCATGTAGGATTTCCAAATTTTGAATCAGCTATGCCGCTTGATCATGTTTGTAGTGACTCACGCCCAGTCTGCGTTGTTATGGAATGGTGAGGTGTTGGAGGATTTTGGGCTCGACAAAGGATTAGGGCAAGGTGATTCTCTTTCACTTTATTTATTTATTTTGATTATGGAGAAATTGTCATATATATTATAGGGAAGAATGGATCAAAGCCACTAGAACCCCATTCGCACCTCAAGGCAAGGTCCTATATCTCATATGTTCTTTCTAGATGATCTTATACTCTTTGCAGAGATATCTACTAGGTCGTTAGAGATTATCTTCGATTACCTTTGGGTTTTTTCAAACCAGAGTGGGTTATCCTTGAATCCTTAGAAATCCAAGCTTGTTGTCTCCCCATGACCCCTACATCAATGAATAGATGTTTGGTAGATTAATACCAATTCCAACTTACAGAAGATCTAGGGGTTTATTTGGGGGTCCCTTTTGTCCATGGTAGTATGCCATTCCTACTATCAATACTTGATTGAGAGGGTTCAAAATAAAATTATAGGGTGGAAGGCCAAGTTGTTGAGTATGACGGGATGCGTTACTCTTATTAAATCTGTTACTTTGACAATTCTAGCTTATGTGATGCAATCTTCGCGGTTGTGGGAACAAACATATAACCGGTTAGATAGAATTACCCATAAGTTTCTTAAGGAGAGGTGGATGATGTTCATTGAGTGCATACTATTAGTTGGGATGTAGTGTGCCAGCCAATCAGGGAGGTTTAAGTATTCGAAACTTGTGGGAGATGAAGAGGGCTTTTTTTGCAAAACTGGGTTGGAGATTGTCAAAGGAGGAATTAAGTCTTTGGTGTGATGTCCTCCATAGCAAGTATTGTCGTCATAGGAATTTACTCAATAGTACTCGACCTTCTGTTTGCTATCCACTTTGGCATGGCCTACTAAGGATTCAAGAGTTTGGAATATAGAGTGAAGGAAGATTCTAGATATAGAGTGATGAAATAAAAGGAGTAAAGATCAAAATTGAAGGTGTGGACCGTAGAGAAAATCAAGAGAGAGATTGGTATCGAGATTTAGGATTCAAAGATTTATGAGGAAGAAGAGAAATGAAGTGAAAGGAAAAAAAAAGATAAAATTAGTGATAATTTTACCATTCATGTAATGCCTCGATGTCATAATGAGGTTGAGTTTAGAATATTCTTGTATTTGAATAATGATTAATGATACAAGTATAAAAAAAAGTTAATATTTAATATTATTATCCAAGTGATTGTAGTTTAGTGGTAAGAATTCTACGTTGTGGTCGTGGAGAGCTAGGCTCAAATTCCAGTAGCCACAATAGAAGTAATATATATTTTTAAATAAGACATATTTTATATTTTATATTTGGGGTGTGTTTCTTCTGAATTCAACACAACTTGAATTCAATCAAACTAGGGAGATGAATACGCTCTTGTTGCAAAACTGGATTAAAGACTATCAAAGGAGGAATTAAGTCTCTAGTGTGATGTCCTCTGTAGCAAGTATTGTATTGTAGTCATAAGAATTTGCTCAGAAGTACTTAGTCTTCTGTTTGCTCTTTGCTTTGGCATGGCCTACTAAGGATTTGGGAGTTTCTGATGAGAGGAGTAAGTTGAAAATTGGTTAATGGTGAAACTATTCACTTCTAGGAAGATACTTGGGTTGGCTTAGTTCTGTTGGCTCATTGTATTCCTGGTGCCTTGCCCCTAGCCTTTGGACCTATAACGATAAATTGTTTCACTACTCTAGCCAAGGTTTGGGACTTATCAATTCCTACGAATATTTTTCCAAAATCTATCATTGATGAGATTATGGCTATGTTGATTCCTTGGAACCCTAATACTTGCGATTATATATGTTGGGAAGGAGATTCATTTAGGGTTTTCTCAACCCAATTGGCTTAGTTGGCTTTTTGATCTAATGATAGTACTAGGAATTCTCTGAGTAATTGGACATGGATCTGGCGGCTAAGGTGCCAAGAGTGAGCAAAATTGATGATGCCATTATTAATGCATGGTAGGCTAATGACGAATAGTTCTCGGTTTCAGAAGGGGATTGTTATGGATCCCTTATGTCCTATTTATTAGGAATTCGCATAGACTATTCTCTACCTTTATAAAAAATGTTCAATTGTTCAACATGTTTGATCTCAGACCCTCCGTTCTTCATGTGTCCAATCTTGTCTTCACCAGTGTCCCAAAAAAGGCTTGGCTAGTTAGAAATTGCAAATCACATGCTGTTCACTTAGGGCACACTCAGGCCATTACCTTGATGTAAACTCTATAGGCAATTTGGAAGGAACATTGTCATTGGTTTTTGAAGGGATATGTTCTCCCCAAAGGGCATAGTGGCTATAGCAACCAACTATCCCAAAGATGGATGACAAGCATGTTTGAGGGACACCCCTCCTTCTATATGAGTAGAAAAATGGATTAATTGGCTCCCCTCTCCGGTGGGTGTCTTCAAGCTGAACACAGATGGATCTATTCAATATAATTCCCATTTGGGTGGTACTGGAGGTCTTATATGAGATAAGTATGAGTTATAGATATGAGGTTTCACTGAAAATTTGGATATCACTGATCCTTTCATGGCAAAGTTATCGGGAGTTTGGGAGGGTTCCTACTTTTAATTAGGGTAAAAATCTCCCCGTGGTTACAGAATTAGATTCAATTGAGCTTGTGTTGATCCTCTTTTCTGACTTGAATAACCAACATCATGCTTTCCATATTATTCATGAATGTCGACATCTAATGCATATTGCGAGGGTGCATTCTGTTTGGCAAGTGTCGTGAAAGGGTAATTGTTATATAGATATTCTCAACCATTTGAGCCATTTAGTTTTCAATAGAGTTCATGAGTTGTTGTCACCTCCCTAGGAGGTGCATTTTGCCCTTTTGCGTGATATTTAAGGGTCAGCTTCTTTCAAAAGCTAATTTTCTCTCTTCAAATGTACCCAAGAAAAAAAGATTGAAATATTTTATATTACAAAAAAATATTTTGTGAAACACATTTTAAGAAAAAGAATTTTGAAAAAGTTATCATAAAAAACATATAACATTTGTAATTGGAAACATTTCAATATTACCATTTTGATAAAAATCATGTAGATAGATTATTATTGAATATGAATGATGGTATAAATGATTATGGAAAATACAAGCATCTCCTTTCTACTTTTGAAAAAGTTATCAACAAAAACATATAACATTTGTAATTGGAAACGTTTCAATATTACCATTTTGATAAAAATCATGTAATAGATTATTATTGAATATGAATGATGGTATAAATGAATGATTATGGAAAATACAAGCATCTCCTTTATACTTTTTCTCCCTCCTCCTATTTTGAAGGTACGTTGCTTCTTTTCCCTATTTGGTTCTCTAGCTAATCAAAGACTGTGAAACCTACTCTCACAATTAAGCATGTGATCAAAGGTTTCACACCGAAAGACAGTGGAACTTGCCATGTGAAAACTTCCAAAGGTGTTAAAATGCTTCACAAACTGTATTCCTAATATCGTAGACATGCTAATCATGGCTCAAGGTCAGGAAAAGTGCAGTTACAAAAAAAAAATGACTTCTTTGTTGTGAAACAAGAGAGAGAAAAATCTCTAAAAATAAACACAAGGGGGAAGAAAAATTTATTCAAAATCTTTGATAAAAAAATAAAATTTATTTTAGAGAAAGCGATTAAATAAAAATAAAGAATTACGGAAGAGAAATTGAATATACAAGGAATGAAAAGAAAGAAGAAAATTAGAAAAAGAAAAAACTTGGGTCTAAATATAATAATACACAGATATTTGATTCATTTAATCCAAAAACTATTACTTAGTTTCGTATGCAAGGAAGATAATATGTTTTAACGAAATGATCCGTTACTTGAGTTGTTGTATTGATTACATAACAATCATATCATATGAGTTAAATAGGTTTTAGACCATATATTTATGTGCCAACTAATATAAACATATTTCGACCGATTCTTCACAGCAATAATAATAAAAAAATGTAATACTTTTTCTTATTCCAATCTTTAAACCAAAATTTTTCATTTTTAATTTCTCTCTCTCTCTCATATTTCTATATACAATTTCTTTAAAGATCTAAAGATTTAAAAGAGTTTGGAATTAGTTTACTCTTCTCTTTTTTTATAATCGATTTTTGTGTGTATTATTATTATTGTTGTTGTTGTTATTGTTATTATTGTTGTTTGGAAAAATAACAAATGTAAAATGATATCAAATATCGTGTTAAATTATCAGAATTGAAACATTAATTATCGAAACAAAAAACTTAGATTGTTAGAAGAATATATGATTTTATAATCGAAAACTGAATTGAATAAAATTCTGGTTTGGGCAAAGTCTTGGATTCGGTCTTTCAAATCAAATATATCTTACAAAATCTCTCTCTAAGATATAGGTATCAAAAGATTAGAGTGATTCATTGATTCAGGAACCATAATCTTTTTATGGTTATAGAGATATTTTATCTTTCAAATTTGTCTGTTTAGTTTATGTCTATCTTATCGAATTTACATAAATTAGGTAATTTTCCAACTATCTTTAAATCACTATTTGATATTCT
Organism: Dillenia suffruticosa; assembly: GCA_033439265.1. Taxonomy (NCBI): domain Eukaryota; kingdom Viridiplantae; phylum Streptophyta; class Magnoliopsida; order Dilleniales; family Dilleniaceae; genus Dillenia; species Dillenia suffruticosa. Next base: position 10,724,415 of record JAVTVX010000019.1, read on the forward strand.
CTATTTATCCATCATAAATAGTAAATGTCTATTAGTATTTACATATTTATTTATTTCTATATCTTACAAATATATTAAACACAAATTACCAAATTTGGTAGATCATTTTTTATATGGGTTTAACTTATATGACAATACGCAATACATAATTATTTTATATATAAACCTAATATTGGATTAATGATCCAACAATCTCCCATTTGGATTATATGTGAAATTTTATAATTATATAATTGCGAAATAACCGAATGGATTTAATTTTTCTATTAGTACTAAATTATATTTACAACCAATTCGGTTCATCAATTATATCAATTTAGGATCAAAACGCTTTTTGTTACATTTCTTTCATAACTCAACCTATCAATAGTTATATAAATTGATATAACCGAATGACATGGATCATGATATGGATATATAGTATAGAAATGTCATGCAATATAACTTTTAACATACCTATTTACAACTAATTCTCTTTATTTAGATCAATCACACTTAATATCAAATTGTGATAAAAAATTGAATCTTTATTTTCTCCGAAAATGACCTCAAAATATCTTAAAATGAAATAATCGAAAATATCTATATTAAATGAGTATATAAAATCACAAACTCATATTGAAAATGAATATCCTGAAATGATATTACACCCATACAAGTAGTGTGCTCATGAACCTTTTTGGATGACAATCTCTTTGTAAGCGTACAATCACAGAGTTTATATTAATGTGTTCTATAAATAACTATCCACTCTGAATTCTTTTCTTGACAACTAGGAACTTGATGTCAATATGATTTGACATCATTGAGCTCATGTTATTATTGAAATAAAGACCTACCGATTCATTGTGACAAAATAATCTGAATGACCTCGTATCCATATTTCATAGTTGAATGCCTCACAACATGCTATAAATTCTGCTACCATGGTGGAAGAGTGTATATAAGACTATTTAACACTCTTCTAAGAAATAGTTTCTTTTGCTAGCATGTAGATATAGCATGTTATAGTCTTTATACTTATCTTGAGATCCTATAAAATCAAAGTTAGTATATCAAATGATCTCAAACTAATATGACTTCTGATATACGAGCATATGTTTTTTTGTTCTCTGCAAGTATTGCAGGATCCATTTGGCTACTTTCTAATATTCTATTCCCGAGTATATGCCCAACATTCCTATAATATATGCAATATCCCAACGCATACATACCTAAATATACATCATGATTCCCATTACTAATGCTTGTTTGATTCTATATATGGATTTTTTAAGTTTGCAAACCATATTTTTTGGATCTCCCAATACAAAGTTTTCTAATTGCACCACATAAATCATTTTATTAATGTCACCATTGAAAAACGTCATCTTTACATCTATTTGCTATAACTCAAGATCAAAATATGACACTAATTCATTATAGTCCTGAAAGAGTTTTTCAAAAAAACCAGAGAAAAAATCTCTTTATAATCGATATCTTCTTTTTGTATGAAATCTTTTGCAACAAGACATACCTTATATCTCATCACAATGTCTTTTGAATATCTTTTGGTTTTAAATATTCATTTACAATCAATGGATTTTACACCGTCAAGCAATGGAACGAAATTCCAAACATCATTGTTCTTCATAGATTTCATCTCCTCTTCATGGTATCGATGGTTTAATGGAAGTTCATTGGATTATTTTCTATCACTCCAATGTCAACCTTAGGTTCCTAAAGAAATGCAACATAATTATCTAGACTTGCACTTCTTTTTTTTTTTTTAATGAATCTTTTTAATGGCATAGAGTTTTGAGATGGCAGAGTTTGTTCTTTTAAAAAGGTGATTTTCTAACATTGTCTTATTATTTTATATTTTGAATAGGATTAGAGATATAAAACTGATCAAATTCAATAACACTTGTGAGAATATCATGACATTTCTCTTGGAAGACAATATCTTTAATCATATCTCCTTCTATAAACTTAACATTCTCAAAGAGTTGGACATTTTTTGACTCCAAAATTGGCCGTATTTGTGAAATCATAAAATTTGTACTTTTTAAACTTTTTAGAATACCCTACAAAATGACAATTAACCGTCTCAACATCTATTTCCTTTTATTAGATTTAAAAGATCTAATCTCAACTGCACAATCCCAAACATACATATGCTTTAGATTAGGACGTGTAACTGTCCAAGGTTCGTAAGAAGTTTTGGTAATTATCTTAGTGAGAATTCTATTTAGAATATATGCTGTAGTCTTAAAGGCTTCTCCCCAAAGTGACTTTGGTAACATAGAATGAGTAAAGAAGCTCCTTACCATATCCTGAAAGTTCCTATTTTGTTTTTCAGCAACAGCATTCATGGCAGGTGAGCCACGCATGGGGCATTATGGGACGATATTACATTCACCTATTGGTTCAACTGGATGTGGGGTTGAGTTCCCTTAAGCATGACCGAGATTCGATTCCCACCAGAAATATCGGGCCCTCTTGTGTATGGAGCGTTCCCCGTTGGGAGACCCGCTCTCCGAACAGGAGCCACTACAGCGGTTGGTCCGGATTAGTCGAGGCGAAGTCTCGGATACCGGGCGGTGTCCAAGACATGGTACCAAAAAAAAAAAAGAAAGTGAGCAAATGGTTCCGGACATTGTTCGCCTTATTCGTTATTGCTGTCGTAATATTCTCCATCATGATCAAACTTGACTCACTTAATTCTTTTGTCGAGTTGTATTTCAATTTCGATCTCATAAATTTTGAACATGTTCAAAAATTGAAACTTTTTTGTGAGGAAATATATGTAACCATATGTTGAATAATCGTCTATGAACGTGATTAAATATCTTTGACCATTCTATGAAACCAAAGAGAATAACCTACAGATCCGTAGATATCAGTTCTAAGACACTTAAAGTCCTATTGACTTCATATCCCCTTTTATTTATTTATTTTATTTTCAAACAATTTACACAAATATCAAAATTTATAAAATTAAGGGAGTCAATAATTTCTTTTGACACAAATCTCTCTATTCTCCATTTGGAGATATGAACCAATCTTTTGTGTTACAACTAAGAGAAATTCTAATTGATTAATTTACATTTTACACTTTGAGTACTATTTACATGTATTCATTAAATGAAGTAATAGTATATTAGATAAACATCATCATATTCTAATAAAGAATCGGAATCAATCAATTTGGATTTAAAAAATAAATTAACTTTTTTATTTTTGAAATAACAAGTAAAATCAAATTTATCTAATACAATAATAGAAATCAAGTTTCGTTTAAAAGACGATGCAATAAATGTTGCATATAAATCTAAATACAGTTCGGTTTTTAACAATAATCTAAATCTTTTTATTAGTTCTATTGAAATTTTAATGCCATTGTCGACGTAGATAAATCTTTCACCATTATTTGTTGATTGACAATTTAGACAACCTTACATAGACACACCGATGTGAGTGGTTATAACGAAATCTAGCCACCAAATATGTTCTATTATTGATATTAAATTAACTTTAAAATAAACCAAATTAAGGAATATTGCAGTATCCTTATCTTGTTTTATTTTATTTTCTTTGTTATCTATAATTGTCAAGTTCTCTTGACCCTTATATCGCTTTGAGATAAAATTTATCAAGAGTGTACCGGCCACAACCTTTTCATACTTGACAAATCATTTATCAATATTTTTAAGGAAAACTTTGGCTATCGTAACAATTTTAGATATTGTGCCTTTAAATGTTTTTGGCATGACCCGTTTCATAATCATTAGACAAACGCGATTCGAACTCTCCCAACTTTCAGACTCCCTATTTTCATCAGAAGTTCTCTTATCTGTAAGAGGTATCAGAGAGTCAATCCTTAACATAAGGTCTAAGTCCATGATTGCAAGAACTAACAATAAGTCCTCTTGCCATTAACGGAAATTGGAGCTATTCAACATGGGGATACAATTGAGTTGGGCATTGATGTTAATGGGAATATCATCGACTATCAAATAGAAACCAGTAATCAATATATACTCATATGAACTTTAAAACCAAATAAATTCAAATATGAGTAATCTCCATCACAAGACACCGAGTGTTCAATTAATATTTCATTTTTTAACAAAATAATTAATTTGCAAATGATATCTTGTATAACAATTAAAAGCTGACAATAAGAACATGTTAATAAATTATCTTCCTTTGAGTGGATGAATTGGTTATATGTAAAACTGAATAATTATCACACATTTATTATCACAAAGTATACAAACAATTCTGTCAAATACGGATTTTCCTTAGGTTTATCGGTATTCACATGAATTGCATGCACACAATATTTTATATCCCCAAATAAATTAATTTTAACAACAAATATCATTCTGGTGACATATTGTTTCAATTAATTTATTTTGAGATATATATAAAACCATATGTGTAGTAATCAAACGACAACAATAAGAACAATCAACAAATTATCTTATTTTGGGTCAATGAATTGATCATATATAAAATCGAATAATTGTCACGTATTTATTGCAATTTTATCAAATATAGACCTTTGAGCCGATCGGTATTTATATGAATTGGATATACACAATCTTTTATATCCCAAAATAAATTAATTTTCACAACAGAAATCACTTTGATAACATATTATTTCAATTAATTTATCTTGAGATATATACAAAACTATATACATATTTGAATTATATTTGTAATTAAAAAAATTCTAATTTTATTCTGATGGGCTCAATTTCTTGAAAATTGGATTATTTAAAGTTTAGTTTTATTAACTTTAAATTGAGTCTACAAAAATCTAATTTACAAAATCTGCCTCTTTTATATTTCTTTTCCATCTCTATACTTTCGTTGTCAGTATAAAACTAAAGTTTTCACCTTTTACTAACAACTGACCCAATATTTGGTCAATTCTCGTTTTGTAGCAGAGAACATCAGAAAAGTTTTTAGGTAGGTGGTAAGTTCATTCAAAACTGCTTAAAAACAAGTTACTATTAAACTTATCCCCGTCTTGTTGATAGAATTTTTCTAAACATGTTACACCATTGCATACTAAAGGATTGACTGGTCTTGAGTATAAAAGGGATAGTGAAGAATAATAAAAATGAAAAGTGGTTTCAATTGAATTTAGCGAGTTTCAAAACCTTTATACCGCATTTGATTTTAATTGGGATAAAAAAATTGGTTTATAAATTCCATTAAAAAATGTCTCTTTTTTTTAAGTTTGGTATGTGAAAATTGTGGGGAAGTCAATACAAAATGAGATACCACTTTATATACCAAAGCCCGCTTTCTTTTGAAAAAAGTGAAAATTTGTTTTGTTAGAATTTGAAAAACTTTCTTCTCGAATTAGGAAGTCAAATCTTATAGAAAAAATAAAAAGGAAAAAAGTTAAAATCTGAAAGGTCTGTTTCTTTTAAAACCCAACCTGAAGTTTCTTATATATATAAAAAAAAAACCCAAGTCCAAAAAATTCTCTAAAAAGTGAAAGTTTCTTTTTAAAAAAAAGAAACCAAATTCCAAAAGTTCTTTTAAAACTGGGACTTCCCAAAAAATAATATTTGTCATAAAAGTCCCACGTTTCCCCTTTTTTTTTATTATGTTTCACAAAATGAGAGAGGGAGTCCACCCTTTCTCTACGATAAAAAATACATATATATACTTTTTTTGAAACACCGAATGTCAAGCGTAATGAAAACTGAAGGTTGATTTTGATGAAAATTTTCCAATTTTTTTGAATTGAAATTCATATCAAAAAATCCTGAATACTTTTCAAAAACCGAAATATTCTCATGATCCCAATTTTTTTTCAAAATATCAACATAATTTAATTTAATACAAAAATTCACACAATTGCAAGATCATACGTTTTAAACAAAATCTTAATTATAAAATATAAAGAAAAAATTCTTATGATTATACCACAAGTGGCTCTAACATAATTTATTGGGAAAAATAACTTAATACAAAATCATACTAAATATTGTATTAAATTATCATATTTGAAATATTAACCATCGAAACTAAAAACTTAGATCAAATAAAAAGGTACCTGGTTCCATAATCGAAAATTGAATTGAATAAAATTCTCGTCTTGGTCGAGTCCTGGATTCAACCTTTCAGATCAAATATATCAACACAAAATCTCTCGGTGTGATGAGGGTATCAGAAGATTAGAATAATTCGTTGATTCGAGTACCATAACCCTTTTATAGTTATAGAAAGGATTTTTACTTTCCGGATCTATTTGTTCAGTTTATGCCAGTTATCTTACCGAATTTACATGAATTTCGTAACTTTCCAACTGTTCTTAAGTTATCTTTCGACATTCTTCATTTAACCTATTACAAATAGTAAATATCTATTTATATCTATATATTTATTTATATCCATATCCTATAGATACATTGAACCCAATTTACCAAATTTGGCATATCATTTTTTATATGAGTTTAATTTATAATAACTGTATATAATATATAATTATTTTACACATAAATCCAACTTTGGATTAATGGTTCAATTATTATTATTTGGGTAGATGATTCGTTTTTTTATATCTTTTTGGTTGAGTGCTTTGTTTTCATAACCCCTGATATATAAACAAAGCATCAATGATTTTTTTTTTTTGGTACTATGGTTATATCATCAACCAAATATTTGAGATTTTATCTCAATTAATTTGGATCGATCGCTTGTAGAGTCTAATTGAGGGGGCAGTTCTCCCAACGTTGATTTTTTCGTTTTCATGAGAGATTGAACTTCCGATCATAATTAAGAAATATCGATAAGCATCAATGATATTAATATGTCCTCTGGTCCGCCATAGGAGCTTCCACCCTGATATGCCATACAGCAACCGACATGGCACCATTCATGGATTGGCGATTGATTGACAGTTTACTTCCATGGAGCTGGAGTTGAGTGGTGCAATTTTATGCATATCAAATCTAAGATGAGAAAATCCCCGTACCCCAAAAAAAATTGATACCGACCAACTTTTATTATAATAGAGAATAATAAAGAGTCATTGACTTGTAAGAGAGAGAGAGAGAGTGTATGCGGGCGTGTGCGATTAAATTCTTATAAAACATTGGGAAACAAAATAAATGGGAAATTTCGAGTGAAAATCTTATTGTTAGACAATTTTGCATTCTACTTTGTCAGGATTGGAGTTGAGTGGTGCAATTTAATGGCTTGTCGTAAAAATTGGTTCACAAATGTTGCATTGCTACTTAAAATTCAAAATAGATCTAAACAACATATATGGGATTTGGTACTCAAGGTAGGAGAAAACGTTTTCTTGCTTCTCTCTCTCTCTCTCTTAATGTCATTTATAAGGGGTGGCAATTCATGTCTATAGATTTATGTAAATAAGTTCGACATACCCATTTAATAATTGATTAATATGGCACCATAAGATACAAAATAATTCATCAATTATGAAGGGATTATGGATAGGGTTCAATAAGTGGAACAAGATAAAGGGATTAGTTAGTATTAAATGTGACGTTTCGTCGGGTTTCCGCAACGCGTTGTGATTATGCCGCCAACACAACCAAAGTAAACAACTATTATGTTGGGCCCGAATAAAGAAAGCCCAAATACATACCATATGTAGCCCACTCACGCTATAGCTTCAACAATAACACGTCAAGGTTTTTTCTCCGTGTTCACAATTTTTCTCTCTCAACCCAATGATTCTGGATTCAAATCATGATCTAATAAAAAAAATAAAAAATAAAAAAGATCTTTCCTCCCTCTCCTAGGATCGGAAGAGGCTATAATAGTATGCTGTGGATCTCAATCCATAAATTTTAAAATTTTGGTTCAATCATTTCAAGTATGGGTCAATGTGATCAAACCGTTAGTTATTTGATAATAATTAAAAATATATATAAAACTAGTTTTCAAAATAAATATATATTAAATTTATTTTTATCCCAAAAATAAAATTTTAATAAAATAAAATTAACAATCACTTATAAAATTTATATTAAAAAAGTAAAAATTAAATAATTAAATCATATATGTAATTGAAAAAAATAGTATAACATTTCAAAAATGTAGAGACACCATGTATAGACTAAGTACACTTGTATTAATTTATTTAGTAAGTGATAAATTAAAAAATAAAAAAATTTCATAACTATGGCTTGCAAAAATAAAGGGAAATTTTTTTAATGAAATAAGCATATGTATTACATTTTTTGTATAATATAAGTTGAATGATATAATTTTTGAGCCTTAATATTATCCGACCCAATAACACTTCATGATAAAGGAGCTGTGGTCGGACCACGAGGGATGGTTTAATAAAAAACCATAGTTGAATCATATTTATTTATAATTTAATTATTTAAACGATATTTAATTTAAATCGAATGTTGAACTATTCTTTCTTCCAACATTAGTCTGATCACGGTTAAACTGTGGTGCGGTCCAATTTTGATAACTATAGTGGAGAAAATCTGTTCCTGAATTTGATCGCATAATACTTAAATTTGATTAGTTGAATAATCCGTACAGTATTGGTAAGGTAAAAAAAAAAAAAAAAAAATGGAAGAGGCTACCTAATTACTTCTGCCGTAATATCACTATTAAGATTTTTATATGATATAAAATATTTAAATTAAATTTTAACCACCATTCCAAAAATCTTTCACCACGGTTTATAGTCATTAAGATTCTAAGATTGTCTACAGATATATAAAAATATTAGTATATTAAGACATCCACCAAGCTTGCAAATATATCAATTGTTTTCATTCCCCCCATTAAAAAATAAATAAAATCGTGTCAATCAATATTTTTTTTTATGTGTTTGTCAAGGGCTTACTTGTATCGAACCAAAACGGGAAATTCCTTGAAAATGAATCAAATAAAATAGTAAAATTATATAATAAATTTGGAATGAGATATTTGAATGAAAAGATAACTCCATGTCAAGTCAGTGGGGGTATGTGAGGTCCCCAAAGACACACACTAATATTCATAACTTTTTTCCTCTAATCTTGTAACATGAGATTCGAATATCATGTAACAAGAAAAAAAAAAAAAAAAAGTAGGGTACGTGGGGGATGGCATTTTCTTCTGATTCTGTGCAAATTTGGACAATGAGCCCCACTGGGCACCGCGCCTATATGATTGAATCTTGGTAGGTCCACTTCTTTTAATATATTTATTTTTGGTATCCAGGAGTGATGATCTGTATATATATATCTATAGATATATATCTAAATTCATCAATTTCTACATGATTACGCTGTGCTCATTTCCAAGTCAACAAACCCAAAAAAAATTGATGTTTGGATCACTCTGGTGTATATTAAATTGTTAGTCAGATTATTTTTTTGTTTGTCTGTTTTGTTCTAAACATGGGACTGGAAAAATAAATTTGAATAAAATTAGCATATGACTTGAGATGATAAAATGGGAGAAGAACAGTGAAGGAAGAAGAAGTATATTTGAAAGGAGCACTATGAAAACTCAATCAAAAGAAGAAATCCAGACTCTTGAATCTTTGCCCTTAGAATCAGCCAGACCATTTTCACTCATAGACACGGAGACACACTCATAATGTTAAATGAAGATTGGGCAGTCGAAACTTTTAAGGATAATGATATGTGTCTGTGCATAGGACGTAGTCACCGTACGACTCACGGAAAAGTCTTGTCTTCTTTTGCTGGAGTTTTCTCCTTTTTGGACCCTACGATTGCTATTTAGAAAATTCGTCCGATCACAAGCTCTCTGCCAATAATGTTTAAGAAAAATTGAAACTGACTTCTTATTCATCGTAACACTAAATTGACTTGATAGAACTTTTAAGAAAAAAAATAGAATAGGGCTCCTATTATAAGATAGCTATTGTCTAAATAATAGATTTCGTGAATAAGATAACTATCATCTAAATAAGATAATTACCAAAGAAACAAACTAAGATAACTATTATAAATAAGATAATTAATACAGAAAGAAAATTATTACAGAAATAAAACAACTAACGGATAAACTTCCTAATCAACCACTAACATTAGCTCATGACCATCAGCTCCTAACTAATCTTCTTGTTCATTTGCATACAAATTGGGACATTACGATACATTTTATTGGACACGGGGTTAAAAATAAAAAATAAATAAACATTTAGTTAGCCTTGCCCAATCATAGAGGTACTTTAATTGTGTCCCCAAGAGAACAGTATAATAATACAAACTCGTTCCTCTAGATAATTTCACATTCAAATTCTTGTACAATAAAAAAAATAGAGATACTTTAGTTCTATGGTTGGAAATAATCAAAATTCTCTACTTTTTATTTTGTGCCCCTTTGTATGAGTTAAAAGATTTGCAATATGGCAATTAGAGTTTTTGTTAGAATCCTTTTTGGCAATAGCCTATTTCATGAGACCTTTGTCTTGTTTATAATAAATTTTTAATTTTTAGTCCGACTTTATACAATGCCATTACAATTTCGTGCCCTCGGAGACCGGGTTGTTACAAATGATTAGGACAAAGTGGATGTAATGAAATTTGAGGAGTATATCTGGCTCTTTTGGAAGACGACTTTGTGTGATTGACTCGAGCTGTTTGCTCTACCAAGGAGCAAATCTAGGAGTTCTTAAGAGAATAGTCTAATAGTATAAACCTCCCTATCTCAAATTGGTGGTTTCAGATTCAAATTTTTATACAATAAAAAAAGGAACAAATCAGCAGCTCTGCACTTTAATATCCTAAATTTTGTTCCGGGGAGGAAGCAATGAGTTATCCAAATCTTCTTAAAGGATTGCTACTTTTTCCCCTGCTAAGAGGTTTAGTAGGCGGGTTGGATACCCTTTGTGTCTCCTTTCTGATTGTGTTTCGTTGTTGTCCTAATTTGTGCTTATGGTCTCTCAAGCTGCGGCCTAGGAATCTCTTAGATCGGCCATTTTGGGTCTTTTTATTGGCTTGCGTTATGTAGGGTTTGTTGTTTTAATTTCGTTTCTTCTGTTATATTTTTGCATATTTTGCACCCCGGATTCATGTTCGATTCTTTTGTTGGTGTCAAAAGCTAACAACAAAAGAACACGACATAATAAATTATTTATATTGTAAATTGAAGCACTTGAAACACCAAAAACATATTATTTTGTAACACCACAGGATGACACATATAACACATGTAATTATGTTAAATTAGACCTATATGAAATAGCTCAATTTGAATGTCACAGAATATCATGTATCTGAGAATATCATGGTATCAAAACTGCCGACCTTTTGGGTAGTCTCTCTATGATTTCTTAATTATTGCTCTCATCAAATTTCTCTGCACCATTTGCCATGCCATATTTTTATGCATTTGTTTTTGACACCTTTGTCAGATTTATTATTGGAGTGTTTGCTCAATGCCTGCAGTTAGAATTTCTTAGTTCAAGCCTCTTTGGTCCTTTTCTTTTCGTTATTTTTTAGATCTATTTTATATTTTTTATCGGTATAAAAGGATGATCTTTTAGTTTTCTTGTTAGATTACCAAAGTGGCTGGTAGATGCATAGAAAATTATTGTAACTTTTAAAATTAAATAATTTTTCTTTTCCATACTCAAATTCTTTGACTTGGTGATAGTACAAGTTCCGAGGTTTGATAGTCCTTAACCGTAAAAGTCAGGAGATTAGGCCATTAGGCCATTATTAGAAGGTCCATAACCTCCAGGAGATCTCCCGGTAAAACACTCAAAGCAACCGAACACTTTCTCGGCCACAACTAGGTGGAATGCTTACTCGGCTTGCATCCTTGGTTACTTCTCAGTCAGCGTCCAATAAGGAAGGGAATTTTTAATAAATTCAAACCCTTCATAATTTAGTACAAATCTCACTTGTTAAGGAAGAAATTTTTTTTGACAATTTGAACTTCCTTCAATTATAAAGATCCTAAATCTCTTAGAGGTCTTGGACTAGAGTCTTGGTAGTCTCAGAAGATTCCCAAAGTTCTCTCCTCAAGGTAAGTAGGGCTTCGTTAGGCAGGCACACACTATATATGTTGAGCAGAGACAACCTATGAAAGGTACAAAATATACCTAACTCTACACACTCCACACACAGAGATAATATAGGGCCATTCTAAAGCTCTACTTTGTCGTTCTGCTTATCATCACTGCTCTTTCTGATTAAGTGTCGAAGTCTACCATGCCAAAGTTATCTCCAATGGCATTTGTAGGTCTTATCTCCTACGACAACCTAGAAGATTCATCAATGTTGGCTTCTTGCTCAGTCAGCGGAGCAATTATCTATAGAGCAAAATCTACTTCCAACACATAGTATAAAAATTTTAGTATATTTGGCCTCTTCGATGCTCTAAATACTATAGTCATGGTGCATGGTCTCTTTATGGTGTGTGAGTTCTTTGATCCTTTGAATTCTTTGACAATCCTAGTAGTAGTGTATTATGGTGTATAACTTGGCTTCTTCATGGTGTATGACTTTTTCAATTTTTAAATGCTATGTTTAAGAACCACCTAGAGAGGAGTTGAATAGGTGGTTTGACACTTTTTGAGTTTTTTAGGAATTTAAAACTTAAAACACAGAGACGAGACTAGAAAGAAGGAGAACAATCAACACATGCTATTTATAGTGGCTCTACCATCTTTGGTGTATGTCCACTTCCAGACTTCATATAGATTTTCTAATTCACTATTTGTAACTCAAATAGTACATACCACTTGTTTCCTAGGTATAAGTGAAACATTCACTATCTCTCTTTAAATCTCAGACTGAGAATCCTTCATGATCGTTTGATTCTTTTGAGTGCAAGAGATGTGAAATATTACAAAATGTGAGGTTCAGTCCTCAAATGTAGCAAAATTTAAATGTACAAGAAATTATGCTTAAGAGAAGATATGAGAATGAAAAACAAAGAGCATGAAATAGGACACTTAGTATGTTTGTTGGATTCACATTCAACGATTCGTCTCTTTTCTCTGATTTTTCTTAACTTTGGCATTTATACTAGAATTGAAGAGAGTCGTTACACGGTGGTTAGATCCAAATGATCTTCATTAAATGAATTCGAATATTTCTCATTAATGCTCAATCGACCCTAATTTAATGTTTTAGCTATTGTTATGCTTTCCCAATAAAAGAGCTGTGTTTTTTTTTTCTTTTCAATTGCAGCCTTCTGCTATTTTAAAAATGTTGATTTTCCTACTCAATATTGGTTAGTTCTCCAAAATATTTGATTTGCTAGAATAGACATGTTTAGTTTGTATGTTATGTGCCCATTAATTGAGTATCTTGTATTCAGAGAATCAAAATTAAAAGTGTGTTTATTTAATGTCAACATAATTTGTTCTTGGGTCAAAATGCATTTAAAGTTTTTGACTTTAAAACAAAAAATGTGATTATGTGTTGACACATTAAACACCTGGTGTCAACAAAAGTTCTTTGTAAACAAACTCTTTGGATTTGACATTTTTGTACAAGGATTGATACATATAACTTTTTCTATTTTCTCAATGGTTTGATCATAAAATATGACTTATCAACTCTACAGAACTTGCCTGGGTTCTTATATGTGTCAATAGATGAATATTGGGTGGACAAAATTGACTTAGATTCTTGTGTATATGTCGACATTAATGTTCAATGGAGAGCTATTTTCACTTTGGTTGACATAAGTGAGCTTAGGTTGACATAATTCTATGAGTTAACCATGCAATTCTCTTGTATTGACACAGATCATAGGTGTGTTGACATGTGTGCCTATCTAAGATAATTATGTCAACATAGATGAGAGGGTTGTGTCAACATAGCAATGTAACTCAAATGTGTCGACAAAAGGATATTCAAAGTGCCTTCAAGGGTTGTGTCGACATAGAGCTCATGCAAGATGTTTGTGTTGATATAAGTGTTGACACAAATCTCTTCTTCAACTATGTTGACATATGTGTCAACACAGTGACTTAAAAGTAATGTCTGATTGGTTGTGTCAACACAAGTGTTGACACAAGATTTTGAACTAACTGTATCAACATATGTTCATGAGTATATTAGCACAATGTTTTCAAATGTCAAGGTCTAAAATGGTTGGATCATTATAAGTTCGAGAGCGTCAACACAAATATATTTGATCTAGGATATATACATTTTCACCTCAAATTGATTATCATCAAAACTCACTTTGTTAACAAGCTTTCTTTTTCTGATGATGATAAAATCTCTAAGTTCTGCAAATGGAGTTACATTGGGTTTAAAACCTAAAGGGAAAAAAATGGCCCGAATTTAAGGCCATTAACTTTTTGTCTGAAAAAAGTGCTCTGTTGCCGTCCCTTCAGTTCCATGCCTTTCCTCTGCATTTATTCTACTAGGTCCTTCCCCATGTCTTCCCCTCTTCTTAAGATTGTAATCTTCCTTTCTTGCCCAATCATTATCCATGAGTATCCAATTTGCTTTACGCAATGGAGTTACATTAATATTATTCTTGTCACTAAGCTCAATCAAATTTCTTTGCATAGATTAGCCCTATGTGCTCCCAAAATATCTCCAACAACACGGGCGTATGGCAAATTTTGTTTATTTAACCTTCGGGCTGCTACCATGAATGAGAAATGAGATAGTGTAGCCCAAAATTCTTTCTTTGCATGATACATGCCATCAGCTAAAAATCATCCTTTAAGATAGCCGTGTGATTTGCCCTTTTGTCCTAATGACATATGTAATTATTAAATGCATAATTCTTTCATGTAGTCCTAGATATATTGCATTCGAATTTACTACTTTCATCTCAGGGTTGTCAAATTCAATCTTGGCATTTTCTAAAATATTTGACTTCAAATACGGTTCACATTCACCATAGAGAACCCATTCTAAAGCATTTCCCGACAAATAAACCTAGGGTTAACCTCAATTTCCTTTCCGTCGAATACATTTTAAACGCACATGGCCAAGAATGTTCTCCGGCTATCATTCGAATATCACCAGACTCCTCTTCTATTTCATTGCTAACAACTTTCAAATTCCTATAGAAAACTTTAACTGCTCTTTCAAACACATGCTTATGTGGAAAAATAAGCTAATTAGGTTAAATCTCACTTAAAAACCCTTCATATTTAACCCAATCTTTTACAAAAATCCCCTATCTATTAGTCTCCCTTGATATATTTTTCTACTCGAGAAGTGTTCTTTGAAGAACTTACTTTTCTCCAATGACGGAAAGTCTTTTTGATTGAATTTTTGAGGTGTAAGTTTGGAGGATGGATCACTCATAGTTGCTTTCTTCCTTTGGCTCTTTTGGTTTTGGGTGCCATCAACAGATAATGAGATATGAGTGATCTTGTTGAACGTTGCTAAAGAAGTGAGGATTGAGAGGCTTTGGAAATCGATTGAGAAGTTGAAATATTGTTTCGGTAAAGGGGAAGGTGAAGCGTTATCGAGAGAGAGAGAAATAAGTTTTAAGGAAGAGAGAGAGATTTCGGCTAAATGGCCATTTATATATGATTCAAGGTCTATTGTGTCGACACAACTAATCTTGTGTTGACCTAATGGTCTAAATTCTTTTAAACCTACATGTGTACATGCACATCATAAAAATTAGCCACATGTCGTGATACGTGTCATCCTAAAGTTTATTTATGTTGCCACATATTTGGTTATGTCGATAGAATGGTCACTTGTGTCAACACATGTCTCTATATGTATTTATATTAACACACCTCATGCTTGTGTTGGCATACATATCTCTTTTTGTGTTTATGTCGACACACTTCATGCTGTTGACATACACGTGGCTCCTCTTACACTTATATTGGCATAAAGGTCTCAATTGTGTTTTTGTCAACACACTACATGCTTGTGTTGACAAACTTATCTTTCTTTATACTTATGTTGATTTGATGCCTATTAGTGTTGACACAAATCTACTTATGTCAACCTAAACTCTATTAGTGTCAACATATATCTAAAGGTTTCTGTAACTTCAACGTACTCCATTTTTCACTCTCAATTCTCTTTTTTTTTTTTTCAGTCATTTGAATTGTTCTTCAAACTCTATCATTCTTAATTCTCCTCCATATTCCAATTTAGGTTTTGTAAGGAAAGATCTTCGAATAGAGAATTGAGAGTTTAGTTTTAATCTTATTTTCCTAACTAGAATTAATGACATTGAAGATGATATTGGTGATCAAGGAAGAACAATATGCCACCTTTAGTGTTGGAAATAGTAATCATGTGATGAAGTTTTGGGTTTCTTCCTTACATAAGGCAAGACATGATCTAGAAATTATCTTAAGTGATAATAGTATGATTCTCTGTTCTATGTCTTAGTGCTTAGATGCTAATGAGGTAAAGAGGTAAAAATTATGTCATTTGAGTTCACTACCTCTAGATGAGAATATTCAAAGATAGCCCCATCATCATCCAATAATTCTATGTCTACGTATTTCTCATATTGATTGTAGGGCACTTAGTTCTAGATATTAGAATCAATCAACATTTTTTTCTTTGGGTGATCATGCTCTCTACACTTCTTAAGTGTCTCTTAAAGGTGCACTATTGGGCATAATCTCTTATGGTGATCTCAGTTTCAAAGGCATCTTTGGTTAGCCGACTCTTTATCTTAGATCAGTCGATTTGTCATGTTTAAAGGTCAGTATACAAAACTTGTGTTGAACAAACTGAAGGTTGTGTCGACACCACGACTTCATCAGTCTAAGCGTCTAAAGACCAATCGACTACCTATACATGGTGAGTCAATTCATCCAATGTGAGTGCTTAAACTCTAAGTATTCTGAGCCATTAGTTCATAGATAGGCTTATGGACATACATATCAAGTTCATTCTCAAACAATCAAAAATCATTACACATAACAGATCAACTAACTAAGTAATTGTTATTCTCTAAAATTCATCATGGCAAGCGCTATCTAGTTAATTTGTATGGTCAGTAACCTATATGGGCTAAGGGTTTTAAGACTTCACAATTCATAACTCTTCTACTTTCTCAATCCCTTATGATGAACTATTTAACTAGCCCTAGTATATTCTTAATCACTCTATACTGTTTTGCATTTTTCATCTAGTTTAAAATTCTAACTTTTTGATTGTTTGAGTTACAGTTGGTTCTATATATGTTCGCTCAGGTCAAACTTTGTATCCATTCTCTTAATAAGATTTTGACAAAGAGTTTCATTTGCCCCCTCAAAATGCTATGACATCTACATACCTTTTGATTTGTAATCTATATTTAGTCTCATAATCTTGTAAGAGATCAAGAAAAGACGGTCTTCTTTAAATAAGAGTTAAAATAATTCTATCCCAATCAAATTTATTATCAGTAAGGAATCCTCCATTCTTTCAAAATAGACTCTTATTTTTATAAATTTGATTGCTTAGGTTTGAAATATGGTCAATCAAAATTCCAACAAAAAATAATTTATTTTTGTTTTTGAAATCATCTCATAATGCACCATTTGTTAAAAAAAGTTTAAAAACACCAATCACAGGAATGAATATATATATTTAAGGTTAAATATATCAAAACACACTAATTGTTGTGCCTAACATGAATTGGGTGAATGCCAATATTCATAGGCTTTGACAATAATACAATATATCTTTTTTTAAAATGTTATATTTTATAAGTTTTAATTCTAACTTGAATTATTTAACTTTAGATTTTTTTTTTTAAATTTTTAAATAGATTTTGAATAAAACAAAGTTTTCAAGATATTTACTTAGTAAAAAAAAAAAAAAAAAAACTTACCTACATGATGAAAAAGGTAGTTAATCACATACTAAGCTTATCTAGTTGTTATTCAAACATTGATTAAGCTAATTTAAGCTTAGATAACTAATTTGAAGATGATTAAAGGTAGCCTTTTGTGTGTGTTTGGGGAATGAGGTTTATTTGGAAATAAATAGAGAGCAAAAGTAGAATTGGTTGTACGAAGCGTGAGTTGAGTTCGATACATAAGACACTTTTTGCATATTATGGGCGTTAAGAAAATTGTTATCGAATCCTAACATTTTGATAATAGCAATACTATATATATGTTACTAATCAATTTACCAATGCAGATTTTTAGAAAAATATTAAACTAAGATTTTATAGAAATTTTCATAAAAACTACATCTGCATAGAAACTATTAGAATAAAAGCATTATATTTCTACAGAAGAAGTGGGGAATTGTCCAAAACCTATAGAATTTGGGCTGTTTTGAAGCAAATGTGATTTTATCTCAAATCAAGACTCAACTCAGCAGATTAAGTGTAGATTTGGTGCTGCACTAAATCTATAAATATACCATAATGGATCATCAGTGCTCCAAGCAATTGAATTTTTAAAATTGAATTATTTATTGTAGTTGAAACAAGCTTCCATAACTTAGAGGCAGGTTTTTAGGATGTATTCTCTCAATTGCAACTTTCTTATCAACGAAAGGATTTCAAATTGAAAATTCAATATTTTAGGATGATTGTTGAATTTTAAATTTAAATATTTATAGTAGTAAAAATAAAAAAATCTGAAGGAAAAAAAATATGTTAGAAAATAGGATATTTTATAATTTTTCTAAGCAGTAAACTATTTCTAAAGGCTATTTTAAGGCTTTAAAACTTGATTGTGGTATCCACTCTATGAAAAACTCTTTGAAACACTAAAAGTCCATCATGTGGGGATTATTCAGATGCATTTGCAGATCTTATTTGACATTTGAGTTGAGAGTTATTTGATCTAAAATTTAGAATAGGCCTGCCTATCTGAAAATTTTTTATAAAATCATATCCAGTCTTATTTTTTAAATTTGTCACTTAATGTTTTGAGTCTGAAAAGTCTCAAAAGATTGTAGAGAGTGTGAGGAACACTATATTGAGTCGATAGACTAGGTATGAGAGAGTTTATATTGGGTTAATGTTAGACTAAGTTATCTTCAAAGGTGGAAGGTACAGATTATCAACATTAGAGAATTATACTCGTCTCTGTAACTCGTGGAACCTGACTATTGTTGAACTCTAGTTTTCTAAGTCAGAAGAGTAGACGTAAATATAAGATTGGACCACTATAAATTGTAATTGTTTGCTTCTCTCTTTCTTTTATTTTCTTTGCACTTTTGCATACATTTTTTGTCATAAGATTATTTAAATTAATCACAGACTAATCTAAGAATTTTTAGTGACAATCAATTCAACTCACTTCTTGATTGCCGTGGGAACCACAAGTGGTATTAGATTAAGTGCTCTATTTTCAAAAAGTGTTCACTTTTGAGCCAAAAATCATATGGCATCATACTTAACTTTTGGTCAATCTACTAATAGAACTCTATACTTTGATAAAGTGAATTTTTCTTATTGGAAGTATATGATAGAAATATTCATACAAGTCACAGATTATGAGACATGGGAAGTTATTTCCCAAGGAAATTTAGAAGTAAAAAGTCCTATAATAACTGAGGATGACGAGAGAAAAATATCCATTAACTCACATACCAAATATTTCCTTTTATTTGCTATTTCTTCCACTGAGTTTAACATTATTTCTTCTTGTGCTATAGCTAAGGATATATGGGATAAATTATGTATTACGCATGAAGGTACAAGGACAATAAAAGACACAATAATTAACCTTTTATTGTAGAAGTATGAACTCTTCAAATTCCAATCAGATGAGTCAATTAAGGACATGTTGAACAAGTTTACAACCATTACAAATGAATTAAAAGCACCTGGAAAAATCTTTACAGATGCAGACCTTGTTAGATAAATTTTTAGAGTCCTCCCTAGAGCCTAGGATGCAAAGAAAACAGTAATAGAGGAAGCCCAAGATTTGCCAGATTATTTCTAATTGAGCAGAGAGGAAACTCATGTCATATGAATCTAATGTCTTCCATGCTACTGAGAAAGAAAGCAAGAAAAAATTGATTGCATTTCTAGCAAATGAGGAAAAAGAATCTGAGCATGAAAAATCCAACAATGAAGAAATGAACATGTTGCCAAAGAGAGTTTCTAGAACATTCAGAAAGAAAGGTAATAAGTTTGTTAAATTTTAGATAACTAATGTAATGAAGGTCTAAATATGATGCAGGAAATAGTAGCAACACAAATGAGCAGAAGAAAGAAATTGTCTGTTATGAGTGCAAGAAATAAGGACATATCAAGTATGAATGTCCTATTCTTTTAAAGAAGCTACATAAATTCCAAAAACAGGGAAAAGCAATGATGGGTACCTAGACTGATTCGAAGGAGTCTGATTCAGATTCAAAGTCTGAAACTTTTGAAAATATAGAAGAGGCTAACTTTTGCTTCATGGTAGACACCAAGGTGAATTCTGATCATTTTCAGACTTCAACTCTGAATTTAATGAATTCTTGAAGGCTAACTCCAAGTTGATGTACATATCTTGGATTTGGAAAATGAAAATGATGGTTTCAAAAAAAAAAATCAGTTTTAAACTCTGAAAATAATATTTTAAAAGAAGAATTTAGTTGTAGAGTTGAGAATTTGTCTAAACCTATAAAAGGCTAACTCCAAGTTGATGTACATATCTTGGATTTAGTTGAATAGATTTCTTACAATTTAAAGACATGATTTTTCTAAAAAAAGGTTTAAGATATAATTCAGATGTTGGAAGTAGTTTATCATCTAATAAAACTATTTTTGTTAGTGAAGAAGACAGAAAGTACAAAAAGAAAGAAGTCAAAAACACACGAATTGTAAAAATCAGTCATAGAAGCAATAGTCATAGAAATAGAGGTAAATGAAGTCATGAACCTCCCAACTTTTATAGAAAATTTATAAACTTTTCTAAAAATCAAAAATGAAAAATAATTTTTCATACTATTATTGTCATAAATATAATCATATTGCAAAATTTTATTTCTTAAAATTGAACAAACTTAGTGAATATCAAGATAAATGTAATAAATATGTAAGTTTTTTTTCTAGAGAATCTAAATTAGATTGGTTTCTAAAAAATAGATAATGTTCTACTTTATTTGTGCTGGAACATAAGACAAAAATAAAAAAAAAATGGTATGTTGATAGTGGATGTTCAAAACACATGATGAGAAATACCTCATTGTTCAAAGGGTTAGAAAAAAAAGATCATGGAGTGGTGACCTTTGGTGAAAACAAGAGTGGAAAGAGTATTGACAAAAGTACCATCGGAATTAATTCTACATCTATTAAAAATGTTTTATCTATTGATAAATTGATACATAATCTTTTAAGTGTGAGTTAATTGTGTGATATAGGTTATGATATGTTATTTAAAAGAAATAAGTATATTGTATTTAATTGTGAAACACAAGAAAATATTTTTGAATGAATTAGGATAGCAAATGTTTATGTGGTAGATTTAACAATATTAAATAATTTAAAAGAAAATTGCTTAATAACCATTGGTAATGATATTTTTGCATAACATAAAAAATTATGTCATATAATATTTAAGCAATAACAAAAATTGTTAAAAGAACATTTGATAAGAGTCTTATAAAAATAAATTTAAAGAATTACATAAATTGTGATGCATGTTCAATTAATAAACAATAAAATCATCATTTAAAAATAAAAATTATATTTTAATATTGAGACCTTTAGAAATTTTGCATATGAATTTATTTGAACCATTTAGAACTCAAAGTTTAGGAGGAAATAAATATGGTCATGTAATTATAAATGATTTTTTTAGATTTACATGAATTTTATTTTGAGTTAATAAAAATGATACTTTTGAATATTTAAAATTTTTGTTAAGAAAATTCAAAATGGAAAATGTTGAAAAATTGTTGGGTTAAGAATGGATCATAGTAGAGAATTTGACAATATAAAATTTTTAGAATATTGTAATAAAAAGAGAATTAATAAAAATTTTTTAACTCCCTATACACCCCAATAAATGGAGTAGTTGAAAGAAAATATAGGACAATTTAAAAATAACTAAGACTATGCTAACTAACAGTGATGTAAGAAAATATTTTTAGACTAAAACTACTTTTATGGCATGTTATATAATCAATAGAGTTTATCTTAAACTTTTGACGAATAAAATTTCTAATGAAATATTTAAGGATAAAAAATCTAATATTTCATATTTTCATATATTTAGTTGTATATGTTACATTTTGAAAATCAATTTAAACACCTTGGGTAAATTTGATGAAAAAATAATAGAAAATTTTTTTGTCAATTATTCATTAAATAGTAACATATTTAGAGTATTTAATAAAAAATCTAAGATTGTAGAAAAATAATTAATGTCAAATTTCAAGAAAATGAATTTCAAAACTTAGAAATGAAAAAATATAATGAAAATATAAAAATAAAAGAACTCTCCCATGAAAATGATAAAAATAAATATGTAGAAATTGAAATGATTCTAAAGAAAAGATAATTAAAAATTGAAAATTTTTACTTAGTCACTCACAAGATGATATTATTGGTCAGATGCAGGTATACGAATTAGATCAAGTAATAAAAATATAAAAAATCAATTTGTATTTTTATCTCTCATAGAACAAAAAGCATAAAAAAACTATTAAAGACGAAAGTTGGATAGAAATAATATAAGATGAATTAAATCAATTTAAAAGAAATAATGTATGGTCATTAGTTTTTAAATCAAATGATAAAATAATAATTAGAACAAAATAGATTTTTAGAAATAAAATAGATGAAAATGGAAATATTCTGAGAAATAAAGTTAAATTAGTTGCTAAAGATATTCAAAAAAAGAAGAAATTGACTATAATGAAATATTTGCACCGGTAGTTATATTAAAAGCAATTAAATTACTTTTAGTCTATGCATGCCTTAAAAATTTTAAATTGTTTCAAATGAATATAAAAAGTGCATTTTTGATTTGATATATAAAAGAGGAAGTATATATTGCCCCATCTCTCAGATTTAAAGAACTTAATAAAGAAAATTATATTTATAAAGTACAAAATGTATTATATGGTTAAAACAAACTTAGAAAGTTTTATAAAAGCAAAAATAGAAGTAGAAAATAGTGGTTCCATAGATTCATCACTTTGACTATTTCTATATGATCTTCTATATTTCGATAAATGTTTACAATTTCTAAATTTAAATTTAAATTTTCTCATTTTTGATGAAATGAAAAGGGGCAGATAGAGAAAATATAAAAAAGGTAAAAATATTGGGCACATATTAAGAGAAAGATAACAAAATGTTCATATATTCATTAATAGATGGGGAACATGATCTTTTGAATATTCATGAGCAAATTATTTTCAACTTTTTCTTTATAATTTTGTTGTTATAAAAAAGGGGGAGATTGTTAAAGAAATTGTTGTCGAAACTTAATATTTTGATGATAACAAAAATCAACATATGTTACGAATCATTTTACCAAGGGGTGCAGATTTTTAAAAATATTCATTTTTCAAGTAATACAATATTTTATGGGTAAAAGTTGAAGTTCTATAGAAGTTCTCGTGAAAACTTGTAAATAGCTATTGCATAAAAGATATTGGCATAGAAGTATGAGTAGAAGTAGTTGAAAATCAAAATTTAAGAGCAGATGAGAGCTGCTGTGATTTTAATTCATTTTCAAGACCTAACTCAACAAATTAAGTGCAAATTGAGAGTTGTATTTAATCCTAATACATTTGTAAATGGGTTAATCAAGATCAAACTGTTTGAAAAATTCAAATTCAAGTTTTTACTTAAAGTAAAGTTCAAATTCAAAGTTTGAAATAAGATTTTCAGAAAATATGGTTGATTTTCATGAGCTATTCTCTCAGATTCAACTTCTTGATCAATCAAAGGATTTCAAATTTGAAAATTCCACAATTTAGGATGATTGTTAGACTTTAAATTTCAATAATTATAGTAATAAAAATCAGAAGATATGATGGAGAAAATAAAGTATAAAGTTAGCAACTTAATCAGATTTTTACAATAGTAAAAGTTGCTGGGAAGCCAACTTTGCAATCATATATCTTCACGATGGTGACTAATTTTGGAGATACTTTTTCTGGAATTTAAAGATTGATATATAGAGATTATTTAGCAATTTCTACAGAGCTATGTCGACAATTTTGGAGTGAGATAATTATTCTTGAAGTTGGCATCTTGAACAATCTGGGGAAGTGTCTATTATGCAGAAATTATTTTTTTGTTTGTTTGTATAGTATAGTCTCGCAAGTTTAGGGAGAGTGGAAGGAACACTTGATTGAGAGGATAGGTGTCACGCCCCAAGTCCACCCCCTCGCTAGGGCTTCATTGGTGATGGACTGCCTGGTTCTCATCAGGGTTCAGTCACTTTGCATGGTATGGAAGTTATACTAAAATAATAGATCTTTCATTTATCTTAATCATTGCATATTACAAAAACCTTTTATACAAGATAAAGTAGCAGAATTTCTATACTTGAGAGGTTAACCACCACAAAACTGTCCCTATGCATTCATCTAATCCTCCTCGATCTTTGTTCTGGTAGGATCTAAAATAATTTTCGGTATGATCTTGATAGTCCAGTAAGGTTCATGTGTGTTTGTGTAGAAAATTTCATTATAAAATTATATGATAACGGTTTTATTATCAAATCTTTTTTAGAAAATTTTGTATACGGCAATAATATGCATATTTCAATAATAACAGTAACACAATATAGTACAAATAATAGATCACTTCTATCTTATCACTCTATAAAAATAGTCTCCTTATCACTTCCAAGAGATCTATTGCTGGAAAGGCCTAATAGTTTTCCCCACATTAACTGGACAAATCTCCGATTCACAACAATGAGATGCTACCGGTATGTATTTTGATATTCGACAAAGTCCTTATTTGTCCGAATTATCTCCATACATACTGGTTTATATAATAATTACAAACACATATATTGATATTGTAGTAGGAAATCATTATATTAGTAGTAAGTCATGGTAACAGTAGTGAATTATAATAATAGCAATAAATCATGGAATCAATAATAAATCATAATAATCGTAGAAAATTATGATAGTTTTGCATAATATAGAAATAAAACATAAAGAACACTTAGCTTAAAGAGTTGTCTTTAACTAAGAGACTCACTCAATTAATTTGTTTTCTCTTTTTCACTTGCTTCTTATAGCAGCAACTTTTCTCTTTTTCTTTATTTTTCTTCCTTTCTCTTTCTCTCATTCTCTTTCTTTCTTGATTTTGATGTAAGCCATATGTTTTTCCATGTGTCAAACATAGAAGATACCTATCCTTGATGTAAAATATTTGTGCTTTATATGGTTTAGTTCATTGTTGGACAAGTGTCTTGGTCGATGGTATCGAAGGAGGTGGTCGGTGGATGCTTAAGTGGTGCATCCAGATTTAGGTATTCGACACTGGTTAATGGTTTGGGTATAATATCATCTAAGTAAATTTTTTTTACATTATTTTAGTTCATTTACTTAAAAATTACACATAAATAAGGAAATATCCAAATTTGAATTTAATAAAAATAGTTTCAAAAACTAATTCTTTAAGCATAAAAGTCAACTTTTCCTTCCAAAAACAAAACTTGAAATGGCTAACTTCGTTGGATTTTATTTAGAGGGTTAAGGCTTAGTAAAATTCTAAAAAAATAAATTTTCAACTATTTGATATATGAGAAACAATTACCGTCCTTGTTGTTTTCTAAACATTTCAGATACCTTATTTTTTGGCACTTGATTTCCAATGAGTTGATCAAATCTAGATTTGCAATCATTCTACGTGTTCGATTTTGTACCCAATTTTCATATTTCAAATAACATCCTTATCTCATTATTAATTATAAGCAATTTCTTGTAACTAAATTGGGGTAAGTGACAATAGGCCATTTGGGTAAGACTTATAATTAAGTCTTATTGGCTAAGTCATTCTCAAGGTTGGAGGTGCAGATCGTTAACTAGTGGCTATATTCATGCTTGTAACTCTTGTGGAATAGTAAAAACTAACTATCGCTAGACTCTGATTTGCTAAGCTAGAAAAGTAGACGTAGACATAAAACTGAGCTACTATAAATTGGGTTTGATTTCTTTATCCCTACTCTTTAATTTTTGCATTTACATTTGCATAATTCATATTGTTTAACCATATGTTTGATTAAGATTTTAAGTGTAGTAAAATCTAGAATTTAAAACTAACCAATTCAATCTTCTTTCTTGGTTACGTAGGGATCAACAAGTGGTATTAGAGCAAAATATAACATTCATCACCTGCAAAATGTTTATATGTTTATTAATAGAGGTGGAGCATGATTTTTTGAGCATTCATGAGCAAATTATTTTCAATTTTTTTTTTATGCTTTTGTTGTCATTAAAAAAGGAGAGATTATTAAGGAAATTATTGTCGAATCATAATATTTTGATGATAACAAAATCCTACATATATTACTAATCAATTTATCAAGTGTGCAGATTTTTAGAGAAATATTAAACTGAGATTTTATAAAAGTTTTTATAAAAACTACAATTGTATAGAAACTATTAGCATAGAAACATCATGCTCCTATAGAAGTGGTGACATGTCCAAAACCTCTAGAATTTGGGCTATTTTGAAGCAAATGTGATTTTTTCTCAAATCAAGACCTAGTTCAGCAGATTAAGTATAGATTAGGTACTGCACATAGTCTAGAAACATATCAAAATGGATCATCAGAGGTTCAAGCAATTGAATTTTTAAATTTAAATTATTTATTGCAGTTGAAGTAAGCTTCCAGAACTTACAAGGCTAATTTTTAGGAGGTATTCTCTAAGGTACAACTTTGATAACAACCAAAGGATCTCAAATTTGAAAATTCCATATTTTTGGGTGATTGTTGGATTTCAAATTTAAATATTTACAATAACGAAAGTCAGAAAACCTAAAAGAGAAAAATAAGCTAGAAAATAAGATCTTCTTTGATTTTTCTGAGCCGTAAGCTGTTTTTGAAGGCTACTTTGAGGCTTTAAAATTTGATCATGGTAACCAGTCTGCAAAGAACTCATTGAAGCACTAAAAGTCCATCATAGAGAGTTATTCAGATGTATTTACAGATCTCATTTGACATTTGATTTCAGAGTTATATGATCGAAATTTACTCTTCAGAATATGCCTATCTGTTTGTAAATTTTCTATAAAATTGCATTTAGTCTTGATCTCTTAAATCTATAACTTGTTGTTTTGAGTTTGATAAGTCTCAAAAGATTGTAGAGAGTGTGAGGAACACTAGATTGAGTCGATAGGCTAGGTCTGAGAGAGTTTGGATTGGATTAATGTTGGACTAAGTCATTTTCACAGGTGGAAGGTATAGGTTGTCAACATTAAAGGATTGTACACGTCTTTATAACTCTCTTTACATAGTGGAAACTGACTATCTTGGACTCTGGCTTGCTAAGCTGGAAGAATGGACGTAAACACAAAACCGAACTACTATAAATTGAGTTTGTTATCTTCTTCGTGTCTTTTATTTTCTCTGTACTTTTGCATACATTTTTTGCCTTAAGATTACTTAGATTAATCGGAAAGTAAATTAAGAATTTTTAATAACAATCAATTCAACCACCATTCTTGATTGCCATAGGGACCAACAAGGGGAATATGACATTGAGGTTAGATGTAATGAATAGTAGAAGAAAATTCAAATACAATGGCTAGTAGGGGTAGGAAGTTAGGTTAGTTAGGGTTCAAACTAAATTATGACTAAATCTGCTAAAGTTATTAGAATCAAATGTGAGATTATTGAAACAATCTCTAAGTATTTGTAAGGATCGGAAAGAGGCATGAAGAACCACTTTTCTAGCAACTCGTGGGTTGGGTTATTATAATTTGGTATCAGAACTAAGATTCTTGGTTCTCAGAACAAGAATCGATGGCGAAGGGCACTTGTCAAAAAATTAATGACAAGCAAATCAAGAAGCAAGAAGCCCGAATGCAAGAATTGGCACATGAATGTAAAGATTATCACTATCACCTTGACAGAAAACTAGATCAAATGAACCAAAGAATGAAGGCATTCATGGCCAATTTAGAGGCCAAAATTGACACCCTTCGCAAAACTTCCGATCAAGAACAAAAATGAAGACATGCACTTAGCAAGAGAGTTGAAATCTCCATTATTACCCACTCCTAGTGATGGGAGGATACAAGTAGAGTGAAATTCACAAATGACCAAGAAAGAAATCAGTATTCAAGGATTGGTTCCCAATCTCCTAACGATTGAGCTTATGATCTTTGTAGGGGAAAATCCTCATATTTGGCAGCACAAGTATCTGAAATTCTTTAATTTGTATCATATAACCGATCACCAATGGGTTGAAACAATTGAGACGTACCTAGATAGAAAGTTGAAGTTTAGTACCAAGGGTTGAAATTGACAAACAAAGACATCAGTTGAAGGAGTTCTCAAGAATGTTATGTCAAAGAATTGAGAATAAGGGAATGCAATATTTTTAACATGGATAAGTTTTGATAATAATAAATTGAAAGAAAATAAATTTAAGTAAATTAGAAAACTATCAAAAAACAAAATCTTGCAAATCTTGTCAACCTGTTCTTGACGTACGTCGACCTGTTCTCATAGGTCTACCAATTCTCAGAATTATGTTGACCAATTTTAGCCACACCTTAAACATGTCGACCTGATAGTAATCCTTGTTGACATGAATAAGACAAACATAACATATTGTATAAGTAAAATTATGTCGATAATCTTGAAAACATGTCAATCTGTCTTACACGTCGACCTGAAGTCAATTATACATCGACCTGCTAACTTCAGGTGGACAAATTTAATATGATATATCGACCAATTTCAGTAGTATAATGACCCAATATCTATACACATCGACAAGTATCAGATAAAAGTATAAAAAAGTCAACACACCCGATAACTTGTCAAACTGATTATTTTGTACTTCAAGAAAAACACAATGACCTGCGTGTTGACTATGTCGACACATTAAACATATCGATCAATTTTAGAGAACAGATCCACCAATTTTATATAAATATAATAGTGTACATATATATATATAGAACATGTCAGCCTGACGTAAGTTGTCCTTTAGAAATAACACATCAACCTACATTTCAACATTGTCGACACACTTAACATATCGACCAATTTTAGAGGTCAGGTCCAATTTCATGTAGACACAGGACTGTGTTGATGTGGACATATAATATGTCAACCTAGACTGATTGATTCCTAAGTAAGGCATGTCGATGTCTAATTAAAATCATATCGACACATCAGAATATATTGATCAATTTAAGCCAACGTGCCTACCTATTTAATTTGAAACATGACTTTGTCGACCCAAGTACCCTCAAGTCAACCTGATCAGTCAAAAACTCAATACTAAATCTTTTAATTTAGGTCGATGAGTTGTTTAATCTAATCAACCCAAAATTGTTAGAAACCAAATTTTTTAAAAAAATTTGAATACAATGGTCGTCTATTTTTCTATATATCTGAATATTTCCATTTCTATGAAAGCTTAACATTTGAATGCAACAAAAATATCTTTTAATTGGTTAACAAGAAAGTGGCACCAGTGAGAAAATAAAAGTTCAGTACGAAAAATGGGTACTATTATAGAACATTAATAGACGGACATTAACGAGCAACATTCGGCTTCAACAACCCTATCATGGATCTCTTCAGTGTGACAACAAATATCAGAGATGAGATATGAAGAAAAAAAATGCTTCATTAACTTTCTGAATAACCAAGTTTCATAGCATTCATTACTTTGTTTCAACAATTCATACCCTCTATCTTTCATTTGATTTTCATTTAATTTTATTTCCGAGTGTAATCATCTGTAAAATCAATTCTATCAAATCTGAGGATTAGAGTCTTACATCCTTGACATTTCCTTTCTCACTTGTACTGAGATTTCAAAAGACTAAAGAGTGTGTCACTGTTTTGGGTCTAGAGAGAGAGGCAATCTATATGAGGTTGGGAAAGTGGTGTTGCGAAGAAATATTGTAAAAATCCAACTTGAACATGCAATCAAGTTTGTATCATTAAATTGATAGTGAAAAATCTAGGAGGAGCTTGATAGTGGACGTACATCTGGTTTGGTAGAAACACTATAAAAAGTTTTGTGTATTTTTTATCTTTCGGTTAAAATTACCAAGCACTTCTATTATAAATTTTTAATTACAGTCAATTTTTCAAAATATCTTTATTCAATTATTTACCCCTCGCTAGTTGAATATCAATTGATATCAGGTCGGTGTGTTGATAAAAAGCCTAACAACTTCAACACCAAAGATCCATGGCCATAAACGGAGACAATATACCAATTGAAGTATGCTCAACAAATCTTGCACCCTTCTTCAACGAAAGCAAATTCAATTATTGGAAGTAAAAAATGCGCAATTTTATCATTGTACAATATCTTAATGCCTAGGAAATAATTGAAAAGGTATTAAATTTGCCACCGAAGAGGTTGATGGTGTAGTGTGCTAGTCAAGTTAAAGAACATACAATTAAGCAAAAGAAGGCCTATCAAGCAAATTGCAAGACCATAAATCTCCTTCAACTTGCCCCTGCAAGACCATAAATCTCCTTCAATTTGCCCTGAGTATCAACGAATATAATTGAGTTTTCTCATGTATCATAGTGAAAGAAATCTAGGAAAGACTCGAAGCCACCTATGAATGCACTAATCAAGTTTGCAAAAGCAAAATCAGATGTTGAAACAAAAATATGAAGTTTTCAAGATGAAAGAAGGAGAATCTATCAGTGAGATGATAACAAGATTCAATAAAGTGACAAATGAATTGAGGTTGCTTAGAAAGGGAATCTCTCGAGAAGACATGGTAGACAAAATTCTAGGAAGTCTACCAAAATCTTGAGAACCTAAAATCACTGCGATAGAAGAATCTAAAAATCTTGAAACCTTGACTATAGACAAACTCGTGGGATCTCTGATAACCCATGAAATGAAATTGAATGTGAAGGAACCAGGAAAAAAAGTAGCTCTCAAGGCTGACAGTAATGAGAGCACTTCAAAATTTGAAGAAGAAGATGAAACACTACTGGTCAGAAGATTCAAGAAGTTCATGATGCGAAGGAGGAACAAAAGCAAATTATACTTCAAAAAACCAGAAATGAAAGAGGAAATCAGATATTTCGAGTATAAAAAATTGGAACACATAAAAGCCAATTGTGCTCAATTGAAAAAATGATGACAAGAAAAATAAGAAAAAAAGTAAGGAGAAGAAAAAGAAAAAAGCTCTTGCTATCTGGAGTGATGAAAACTCCATCTTAAATGAAGAAGGGCCAACAAAAGAACAAGTCAACCTGTACTTTATAGCCAGTGAAGAATTTTCTAACAATAAGGTAAATTCTACTTCCTGCTCTTCGTTTTTAATTCTAACAAAAGCAATTTCACTACTACTGAACTACATGAAATTTTATTAGAATCACTTAGAGAATCAAACATTAAAAGTAAACAATAATCTATTAAAGAAAGATATGACTGAAATTGTTAAAGAATTAGAAAAATCAAAAATAGAAACTAATGAATTAAGAGAGAAAAATGTTAAATTAGAATAAAAAATTGTTGAACTTGAAAATGAGTGAAAGAATGAAAATAGAAAGCATCTGGATTAGTAAAATAAAATAGATAATGTCAATCAAGTAAGTGAAAAACATAATTCTGAGAAAAGAATTAACTGAACAAAAAGAGAAAAACATTAGCCAAAACGTCGTTATAATGAAATTCATACAAGAGCAAGAAAAACTAAATACCATCCTAGGAGCATAAAGAGCAACATTTGATAAAGTTAGGTTAGGATATAATCCTATTCAAACACAGAAAAAGCTATATAAGTTCTTTACACTTAGTTTAGAGATTGCTAAATTACAGAGATGTCATACATACATAAAACTGGGGCACAAAATAGACAACTTTAAACTATGAAATAAATCTTCTATCATTACAAAGACCACAAGAGTAAATAATCACAAGTGCACCTACTTCCAAAAATTTAGACACTCAGTCTATATCTGCTGGTTCAAGAACTCATCGATAGTGAACTTAAAATGGATACCCAAGAGTCAAATCAAAACTAACTCAGCCGGATCCAAAAAAATATGGATACCAAAGGCAAAAATGTGATTGAATCTTCTTTCAGGTGTGTCTGAAATCAAGAGAATCTTCTAGAAAGTCAGTATAGTGCATTGATAGTGGCTGTTCAAGACATATGACTGTAAATGTCACAAAATTCTTATCTCTCGAAAAGAAAAAAGGAGGAAATGTGGCATTTGGTGACAACTCCACAAGAAAAGTTATCGGGATAGATAACATTGGAGGTAAGTCCATTGATTCTCAAATTCAAAATATTCTTCTTGTTTTCGATCTTAAATTTAGTTTGTTAAGTGTTAGTCAGTTGTGTAATAATAGTTATAAAGTTATATTTGACTATGATAATTGCTCAAATCTTCTAGCAGTATTAAATTTACTAGTCTTATAAGAGGAAATATCTATGATTGATTTAGAGAAATTGGATACTCAAAATGAGTCATACCTAGTTACAGTAAGCAAAAACAATTCAAGACTGTGGCATAGAAAATTAGGACACGCAAGTATAGACACGTTATCAAAGTTAATTAGGAAAGATATTGTGAAAAGTTTACCAAAATTAAAATACGAAAAAATATATTGTATGATACATGTACGAAAGGAAAACACACCAAAATTTCCTATAAATCCAAAAACTATGTTTCCACTAGCAGTCCTCTAGAACTTTTACACATAGACTTATTCGAACCAACTAGAGATCAAAGCTTAGGAAGAAAATATTATGAATTTGTGATCATCGATAATTACTCTACATATACTTGGGTGCTATTCCTAACCAAGAAGAAGGAAGCCAGTGAGGCTTTCATTGAACTGTGCAAGAAAATTCAAAGTGAAAAGGGAATTTCAATTAAGAGTATTAGAAGTGATCACGGTAAAAAATTTGAAAACAAAACCACGGAAAAATTCTGTGGCAATCAAGGTATTGATCACAATTTCTCATCCTTTAGGACACCTCAACGGAATAAGGTAATAAAAAAATAGAATACAACAAGAAATGGCTAGAACTATACTTTGTGAATATAATTTATCAAAATTCTTCTAGGCAGAGCAGTAAATACTGTCTGCTATATCCTAAATAGAGCACTAATTAGACCTATTTTAAAGAAAACTTCCTACGAATTCTACAAATAAAGGAAACCCAATATAGCCTATTTCAAAATATTCGGATGCAAATGCTATGTTCTGAATAATGGAAAAGAAACTTCAGGAAAATTTGATATAAAAAGTGATGAGTGAATTTTCTTAAGCTATTCGACAGTAAGGCATATAGAGTTTATAACACAAGAATTATGACTGTAGAGGAATCAATACATGTAGAATTTGACGAAAAGAAGGACACTGACCAAAAAAGATTAGATGATAAAAATTTAACAAAAAAGCTTAATAAATTAGAACTTACAAAGAATTTAAATTCTCAAAAATAAGAAATCAATAAAGTCACAAAATAAAAAGAAAAAGATGATGTTCAAAAGAGCAAGAAATTAAACATCCCTAAATAAAAAAAAATGTCAACGTAGAAAATATAATAGATGATGTAAGTTTAGGTGTTATGACCAAATCAATCTTACAGAATCAATGTAAATATGTGGCGTTCATCTCTAAAAAAGAATCTAAGAATGTAGAGGAAGTATTAGAAAATAAAAATTGGTTAATAGTTATGTAAGATGAGCTGAATTAATTTGAAAAAAATAAAATATGACACCTTATTCCTAGACCAATGGATCAATCTGCAATTTGAATTAAGTGGGTTTTCAGAAACAAACTTGATGAATATAGAACAATATAAAAAAACAAGACAATATTAGTAGTCAAAGGATATAGCCCCGAAGAAGGAATTGACTATAATGAAACGTATGCTCCAATAGCTAGATTAGAAACTATTAGAATGCTTCTAGCCTTATTTTGTTATATAAATTTCAAACTGTATCAAATGTATGTTAAAAGCACCTTTCTAAATAGTTATTTAAATGAGACTGTGTATGTAAAACAACCCTTTGGCTTTGAAGATCCAAAATATTTAGAATATGTTTTTAAACTGACCAACGTGTTGTTAGGATTAGAACAACCTCCTAGAGTTTGGTATGAGAGATTCATCAACTTCCTGATTGAAAAAAAATTTGAAAGAAAAATGCTGACACAATTCTCTTTATAAAAAGAAAAGAAGATAATTTTATGATAATCCAAATATACGTAAATGATATAATTTTTGGAGGAATTAGTGTACAAACGTGTGAAGAATTTACAGAAAGAATGAAAGGAGAGTTTGAAACGAATATGATGGAGAGTTAAACTATTTTCTAGGATTTCAGATTAAACAATCTAAAAATGGAAATTTCATCAATCAATCCAAATATACCAATGATCTCTTCAAAAGATTTGGGCTTAGCAAATGCAAAGGAAATGTTAAACCTATGATTACAAACCTAAAATTAGATAAAGATGAAAATTGTAAGTCAGTATGCCAAAAATTATATAGAAGTATAATTAGATCACTGTTGTATCTTACTGGTTCGAGACCAGACATACAATTCAGTATATATTTTTGTGCAAGATTCCAATCAAATTCAAAAGAATTTTATTTAGTAGTAGTTAAAAGAATTTTTAGATATCTTAAAGATACCACACATGTAGACCTTTGGTATGATAAAAATTCAAACTTTCAACTGCAAAGATTCTCTGATAAAGAATTTGTAGGATGCAAACTAGAAAGAAAAAGTACCAACGGTACTGATCGGTTCTTCGGAAGTATGTTGGTTTTATGGTTTTCCAAAAAACAAAGTAGTATAGCATTATCAATAATCAAAATTGAGTATGTCTTTACTGGATAATGTACTGCACAAATTCTGTAGATTAAGTATCAAATGAAGAATTATGGCATAGACTTTGACTGCATTTTTATAAAATGTGATAACACAAATGTTATAAATCTAATTAAAAATCTAGTACATTACTTTCAAACCAAACATATTGAAGTAAAATATTATTTCATTAGAGACCATGTATTGAAAAATGAAATTGTTTTTGAGTATATAGAGACTCAAAAACAAATTGCTAATATTCTTACCAAACCATTGGATATGAATAGATTTTGTGAACTAAGAAAAGAGTCAGAAATGACTGAAATAGAGAAGTAGGAAAGAAATGTGAAAAATAAAGTATATTTTAAAATTTTGAAACAAAGTTTAGATCGACTTATTTCGCAAAAGTGTTGACAAATTGAAAAATGTACAGGCTTATCGACCTACTAATCACTCCATTAGAAATCTTGTTGACCTAGTACTTCAAATCAACAACAACCATGTTCTTGTCGACCTGTACATAAATGTGTCGATCCGCATAGCAATCGAAGTAAAGTCGATGTCTTTAAAAATATGTCGACCCAATCACCTTTGAACATCCTTAAAATATGTCGATGTACATAAAAAGGTGTCGACCTGTGACATGCAGAAGGAATATTAACAGTTAACACATCAACTTGTCTCTCTTTCTCTACCCCCAAATTCAAATTTCCCTATTCTTTCTGAAACCCTAGGTGAATCATTGTGACGAAACCCTAATCAAATATAGCTCCCAAGCAAAAATTGCCTATCTCCAAGCAATCAACATCCTCCAAGTCTCATAGAAACCTACAACCAAACCTTTTTCATCAAAACCATCATCTACAAAACCAACTTCTTCAAAACCTTCTCCGCCGCCTCTATAGACAAAGCCTATTCCACAGTTCAACACTCATAAGTTTTAATCGCTCGAATAAAGCGAATTATATGAGAAATTGTTTTCGAGAAGGAAAATCAATTAAGGGAGGTTAATTGATCCTTAATTGATTGGGTTTTTCTGAAAAAGGCTAACTTCAAGTACGAAGAATACTTGAATGATGTATCACCTAATTAGCTAATGATTATGAATAAATTCATACACGAGAAGGTGATTAAACTATTTTATAACAATATTGAAGTAATTTCTGATAGAATTGAAAATGAGTCTCGGATTATTTTAGATGAACACTCCGTTTCATACGCATTTAGGACATATATAAATGGGAAGTGATTGAAGTCACTCTTAAGATTATCTACAGAAAAAATATTCTTGTATGGATGCCATATGATAAGTGTGAACCATATATGAAGTTTAGTTACTTGGAGAATGCTAGAATTGTGTTCAATAATGAGAATTTAACTGTTGTGAGCACAAGTGCTAGAGAGTTAGGATTCCATGAATGAATTTTGCATTTGATTGTTGCACATGTACTAACATCTAGAGGAGAAAACTACACAGTTATCTTTAGAGAAGATTTTTTATTGATGACTTGTATCATGAGTGTAAAGAATCCTGAATAGCATTTCATAGTCTTACACTTCATGATTACTGCACATAGATCAGTGAACTCCCTTTAACCATATGCAAGCACGATTTCTAAGATCCTATCATCTAATCGTGTGGAGTTGGATAAAGACAAGGTGATAGAGCTAAATGAGAAAAATGGTATCAATGTTTCTTCCATGCTTTGAGCTAGACAGATGTGTAACAGTGAGGGAGAATGAGTTAGAAAAGATGGTAGAGCAAACCAGAGGCAAATAGAGGAGGTAGGAGAAGAACATAAGGAAGCAACAGAAACTAAACAAAGGGAAGGAAGAATAGAAGATGATGAGCAGCCTTCCAGTTCTTAGCCCATCACACTTGAGATGATTTTGGAAAAGTTGGAGAAGATTGAGAAGAGACAAGTTATGCAAGGTCAAATGAGCTATGTTTTGAAGATGAAACTTCAAGACATTAAAAACAAACTAGACTCCCTTGCAAAAGAAAAAAGAATTTCATCTCATGTTCCCAAGACTTCTCATTCATGCTGATGATAATTTGTGCTCTGTAATGATTTTTTTATTGGTTTATGTGATTTATATGTTATTTTTCTTTACTAATTGAACTATATCTGCACCTGACTGTTGAATTCTAATATTACTTGGACTTGCTTGACAAAATTCCAATGATGTGATAAAATATTAAAACTTGTGCAATTCTGAAAATGGCTGTATGTACGGTGTATTGTATCTTAAACTATGTGAATGTATGCATGATGAATCATATTATAATATTAAGACTTGAATGTATGTATACTAAATGTTAATGAAGTAACTCTTGGTTGCTGATTAAAGTCTGGGATCGGAGATGGTGTTAGTAAAATGTGTTAGACTTAGACTTTTGGTTGCTATAACTGTAGAAATGCTAAATGTATGCTCTATTTGAGGGGGAGCAATGTTAGACTCAGACTCTTGGTTGCTATACTTGTTTTAGGCATTTTTTTATGACAAAAAGGGGAAGATAGTGTACTGGTGGCATAATGATGGTGATGGATTTCTGAAAATGAAAATGGCTTAGTTTTCTGAAAACGATGATGGTGATAGAATTATGTAGTGCTGATGGTAGTGTGATGATGGTTTAGATTTTTGAAGATGAAAAATGGCTTTGATAGGATTATGTAGTGCTGATGGTGCTAGGATAGAGCAGTGCGCAGAAGTAGTATAAAGCAAAGTGCAGTATAGCGTGCAGTGCAGTGTGACAGGTTTGTGGAGTGCAGTGCAGTGTGATAGAGTGTAGCATGCAGTGCAGTGAAGTGTAATATGGTGCCCAGTTAGAATGATGATGCTAGGATAGATGGCTATGTGATAGGTTTGTAGAGAATAGTGCTAATGGCTTTAGTGATAAGTTTTGTAGTGATTGTAGCAAGACATTAGTATGTGGCTTAATATGGTGCTGAGATTTTCAAAGTAAGAATCAATAGGATCAGAAGCCTTAGATAGATATTTAAAGTTTTGTCATCATAAAAAAGAGGGAGATTGTTGAGATGGATAAGTTTTAATGATGATAAATTGGAGAAAAATAGGTTTAAGTAAATTAGAAAGTTATCAGAAAACAAAAGTCTATAGATCTTGTCGACCTATTCTGACACACGTCGATCTATTCTCATTGGTTCATCAATTCTCAGAATCATGTTGACTAATTTTTAAGTCACAACTTAAACATGTCGACTTGACAGTAACCCTTATCGAACAAAATAAGACAAACATAACATATTGTTTAAGTAAAATTATATCGACAATCTTGAAAATATGTCAACCTGTTTTACACGTTAGCCTAAATTCAATTACACATCGACCTATTGACTTTAGGTGGACAAATTTAATATGATATGTCGACCAATTTTAATAGTATAATGATCCACCATCTACACACATCGACAAGCATCAAATAAAAGCATAAAGAGGTCAACACGTCCAATAACTTGTCGACTTAATTCATTTATCCTTTAAGAAAAATACAACGACCTGCATATTGACTATGTCGACACATTGAACATATCGACCAATTTCAGAGGACAGGTCTACCAATTTTATATAAGTACAATAGCGTGTCGATGTATATATAGAACATGTTGACCTTATGCAAGCTATCCTTTAGAAATCACACATCGACCCATATTTCAACTTTGTTGACACACTTAACATGTCGACCAATTTCACAGGTTAGGTCCACCAATTTCATGTAGACACAGGATTGTGTCGATGTGGACATCTAACATGTTGACCTAGACTGATTGATTCCTAAGTAAGGCATGTCGATGTCTAATTAAAACCATATTGACACATCAGAATACGTTGACCAATTTAAGCCTACATGCACACCTATTTAATTTGAAACATGACCTGATCGACTCAAATATGTCGACCTAATCAGTGAAGAACTCAATATTAAATTTTTGAATTCAGGTCGATACATTATTTAAATTAGTCGAATCGAAATTGTTAGAAACCAAATTTTCAAAACAAATTTGAACACAACTGTCATTTCTTTTTTTGTATATTTGAATGTTTCCATTTCTATGAAAGCCGAATGTTTGAATGCAGCAAAAACATCTTTTGATTGGTTAACAAGAAAGTGGTGCTAGTGAAAAAATGAAATTTCA
Organism: Dillenia suffruticosa; assembly: GCA_033439265.1. NCBI lineage: Eukaryota > Viridiplantae > Streptophyta > Magnoliopsida > Dilleniales > Dilleniaceae > Dillenia > Dillenia suffruticosa. Next base: position 10,763,418 of record JAVTVX010000019.1, read on the forward strand.
GCGCGAAAAATAGTTACTGTTGTAGAATATTAATTGATGAACATTAATGAGTAACGTTCGGTTTCAACAACCCTACAACGGATTTTATTATTGTGACAATAAATATCAGAGATGAGATGTGAAGAAAAAAAATACTTTATTAACTTTCTGAACAACCAAGTCCCAAAGCATTCATTACTCTATTTCAAAAATTCATACACTTTATTTTTTATTGGATCTTCATTTAATTTTCTTTCCGAGTGTAATTATCAGTCAAATCTTAGAATTAGAGTCTCGCATACTTGACATTTCTCTTCTCACTTGTACTGAGATTTTAAAAGACCAAAGAGTATGTCGCTACTTTGGGTCTAGAGAGAGAAAGCCAATCTATGTAAGGTTAGGAAAGTGGTGTTGTGAAGAAATATTGTAAATGTCAAACTTGAATCTGTAATCAAGTTTATATCATTAAGTTGATAGTGAAAAATCTAGAAAGAGTCTGAGAGTGGACTCACACTTGGTTTGCTAGAACAACTATAAAAAATTTTGTGTGTTATTTATCTTTTAGTTAAAATTACCAAACACCTCTGTTATAAATTTTTAATTACAATCAATTTTTTAAAATATCTCTATTCAATTATCCATCCCCCCTCTAGTTGAATATTAAAAATGAAGAGGATGAATTCAACAAGTTGCAATAGAAATGGTCCTTAGCAAAATATCAAGAAAATTTCGAGGAGTTATGGGCAGTCATGCTCATTAAGAATCCAAGACTTCCTGAATCTTACTTCATTTCAAGTTTTATCTGTGGGGTAAAGGAAGACATTAAACCCATGTTGAAAATGATGAAATAGATAACTCTTTTGCAGACTTTTGAAATTGCTAACTTACAAGAACAATCCATGGAGCTAGCAAGGAGATGCAAAAGGGTGGATCAAATCTTTCCACAGCTCATCAAGACATAGCCTTCGACAAGAAATCTCAGTGGGAGTCCACCAACAGCAATACATTGCAAAGGTTGACTCCTTAGGAGGTTCAATACAGAAGAATTTATGCTTCAAGTGCGGTAAAAAATTCATACCAGGCACCAGTGTAAGTTCAGGTATTTGAACTTTATATTAGTAGCAAAAGAATGGAAGGAAGGAGAAGCTATTATTGACAAAGAAGAAGCATACAATACATATAAAGATGCAGTTGGAGTATCCTTATATGCCTTGTCCAATTCAATGCATAAACAAACCATTGTATTGCAAGGAACACTAAGAGGGATTGCAGTGTCCATTCTAGTAGACACAAGCAGCATCAATAGTTTCTTACATGGGAAGGTGGTTGAAGAACTACAACTGACAACAAAACCAACAGAGCTATTGAGAGCTGAAATAACATATGGAAATAAGATCATAAGAACAACAAGGATCAAGAATGTGAAATGGAAGATACAAATATACATTTTTTCTTTTGATTTGAGAGTAATAGCTCTTGGAAGGTGGGATGTTATATTGAGAGTAAATTGGATGTATAATTATAATATAGTTACCTTTGATTTTAAGGGATTGCAAGTAAGGTTTTTCAATGAAGGGGATGATAAATATTAGAAGTGAGAGTGGAACAACCCTTAATGAAACTGATTCGGGGAAAAGAAACCAAGGAGTTTAGGTAACAACAATTGCAAAGCTACATCAATCTCACCCTTAACTTAGAAAGCCATAGCTCAAACTACCGAAGCCATTTCTGCTGTGCTATATAGGATTTAAGAAGTTTTTACAGAATCTACAACAATTCCTCCAAAAAGGCAATAGGACCACTCCATCCCTCTGAAGCTAAGCTCACAACCCCTCAAGCACAAACCTTATTAAAACCCCCTTATTCTTAGAAATCAGAAATAGAAAAACAAGTACAGGAAATATTGAATAAGGGCATAATAAGAGCTAGCACCAACCCTTTGCTTCACCAGTACTATTAGTCAGGAAGAAAGACAACTGTTGGCATTTCTGTATAGACTACAAGTAACTTAATCAACTTACCATTAAAGATAGGTACTCTATACCTAATATTCATGAACACTTAAATAAATTGTATGACTCAAAAGTTTTCTCCAAGATAGATTTAAGGTAAGAATATCATCAGATAAGAGTGAAATCCTCTGATGTAGAAAAAATTAGCATTTCAGACACACCATAGCCATTTTAAGCTCCTTGTTATGTCTCTTGGATTGACAAATGCTCTTGTTACCTTTCAATATCTAATGAACCATGTTTTTCGGCCATAGCTCAGGAATTTAGTATTAGTTTCTTTGATGACATACTAGTCTATAGCCTTGACATAGTCATTCATGCTCAAAACACGTGGACAGTAATAGCTCTACTCAACAATGTATTTTTTATCAGATTTTATATTAATCTTAGGTGGCTAAATAGTCATTAAATAGGGCAACGTTTGCCATTATTTTATTTAGAAAGAACAAATAACTTATTTTTTTTTAATATAAATCTCTTCCGTGTTATCATACATAGGAAGCGTGAAAGTAATAAATTGTTTATATTAAAAATTACTAAACTAAAGAGCTAAATATCATTGCACAAAAAATATTAAACATTGTTTATATTAAATTAAACTAAATTTGTACTCAAAACACTAAACTTATGAATTAAACTAAAAACACTAAACTAAAAAATACTAAATCCATCGTTACATAAATATCGACATCTAAACCCATTCGTTAAATACATGTTGAAGGAGATTTAGAAATTCACCTAAACAACTTGCACCCAGAAATATAATTCACTAATTTAGTAAGATCTTTCTCCTATACATCAAGAATGGATGAAGAAATCTCAAATTCCTCATTGTTGAAAGACCCATTAGTTCAATCATTTTTCTTCATTTCTGGTTCTGTCTTCAAAATCTTCTCACAAAAGGGATTCACCATCAAAAGTTTTTTAAAAAAACAAAAGATTTGACGTCAAAAGCTTCTCAAAAATGGGATTCGCCATCAATGTCTTCTCAGAAATGGGTTTTGCCCTCAAAAGCTTTAGAAATTTCCTCTTTTGTCTTTGAAAACCTAACTTCCCTTGATAATTTTCCTCCTTCAATTCCCTCCAACTCTTATTCACCCCAACTGTTGAATGGTCCTCTACATAATGCCAGCCATTGGATTAGATATTCTGTCAAATAACACCTATCTATTCTCTTTAAGTTGAAAGGACATACTAATTACCACCAGTCGTTCGATCAATTGCAATGTGATATGTCCGTTTAAGAGTTTGCCCTAGCCATTGGATAAAATGTAATTTATCCAATTTGGGATTCACAATGGGATAGAAAGGAACCAATTTGGGATTACTTGTGCGACATACAAATACACCATTGATTTTCCAGTAACATAATGTCAATGTTACATTATTATATACAATGCTAAATTGTATTATGTAATACCAGCCATTGGGCCAATTTGAGATAAGTTCAAGTGATATTGTAATTCACCATTGGATGAAGTGACATTGTAGTTCTCTCATGCGTCGGATGAATGGAGAAAATAATTTAAATGTAATGATATTATTTTACATAATGTAGTATTGCAATATAAAATTATGACAATTCATTGACTAATTGGATATTATAACCAATTGTTATATAATATAGTGTTATAATATGATATTATGACAATTCACACATTAGTAATTTAATGGTACATAACGACATTATGCTAGATGACGTAATTAATTATCAATATTAGTAATTTAAATAATATTACATGATGTCCAATATTAGTAATTATCAAAATTATATAATATTACATAATGTAATTATCAATATTACATAATTTTCCATAATGTAATTTTGATTATCAATACTAAATGATGTCCAATATTCAGCCACTGAAGAGATAATGGAAATTAAAATGAGTCTTCTATAGTGACTCTTTTTACGTGTGAGACAAAAAGAAAATACAAAATAGCAATAATTATAATATATTCCAAGAAAAAGCAAAAGATAATGACAACAATAAGAGGAGATGTATCATAAGTTCCACAACCAATGAGATAATGACAACAATAATTTTAAAAGTTGACTTTAATAGTTGATAAATGAAAAATTGACACTTTAAAACTGTACCATGAGTCCCACAACCAATAACTACATTTGGTGCCAATTTAATCAGAATTCTTTTCTTATATGACATTTGGCGCCAACAATATTTTTCTCTTTTGTGCAATAGCATTTTAATTGTGCAATAACATTTTCCTCCTTTGTTTGCTTGTGCATTTATTCCTCTATTTTTAGAGTTGGACTGTGCAAAAGCATTTGCAGAGGTAGGTAAAAACTTATATATAGTTATTGCTATTCTTCAATATTCGTTTAATATCATGGACAAGTCATGGATACATTCTAAATCAAGAGCAAGTGATGAATAAATTGCCGGGATTAATGCATTTCTTGAATTTACATCTATAAATATTCAATCCATTAATGGGAAGATATCATATCCATGTGTTAGATGCTTCAACATATTGAGATCTCCTCCATGCACGATGTTCATTCATTTGTTATATCATGGGTTTCAACGTGGCTATAACAAGTGGATATATAATGGGAATAGTAATGAAAAATCTACATCTCTTGCATCCAACGTAGATGACCCCTTAAATAGTTATTATAATCTCTTTGACCATGACATGTTTTGTATGTTACATGATGCATTCACACATTTACTTGATGCATCCAACATAGATGAACCAACTTCATATAAGTTTCATGAATTGCTTAACGATGCCAAGAAACTGGTATATCCAAATTCGAAACACATTATATTTGTAACTATTGTATACTTATGTCATTTAAGGTGTTCGTATAGGTGGACCAACAAATTATTTTCTTTACTATTAGTATTTTTAGCAGAATTGTTGCTCGATGGAAATATATCGCCAAATAGTTACCACAAAATAAAAAAAACTATTTTAGTTTTAGGTTTGGGATATAAGAAAATACATGCATGTTCTAATGATTGCACGTTGTATTGGAAATATAGATATAAAGACGATGCATGTTCTGTGTATGGTGTTTCTAGATGGAAATGAATTGCAAATGGAGATAAAGATGTTAACAAAAAAAAACCTACCAAAATATTAAGGTGGTTTCCTTTGATTCCTAGATTGCAAAGACTATTTATATATAGCCAAACTACTTCTTTGGTGAGATGACATCATGATAAGAGAACAAATGATGGACTCTTATGATACCCGGTAGATTTTTCTACATAGGAGTTTGATTTCCTATACCCTAACTTCTTTGTTGACTCAAGAAATATTCGATTAGGACTAACAATAGATGGTTTTAATCCATTTGAAACAATTAATGTTACGCATAGCACTTGGCCAGTGCTAATGATATTACATAACTTGCCTCATTGGTTGTGCATGAAGTTTACAAATTTCATACTCACATTTCTTATTCTTGGTCTTAGAAGTCCTGGTGACTGGATAGATATGTACATGCAGTGCTATCCCAGATGTCCATTGGTCAAAGAACTAAAAGAATTATGACATGGAAGAATAGATACTTATGATTCTTGAGTTGGTAAAAGATTTAAAATACATACAGTGTTGTTATGGACTATTAATGACTTCCCTATGTATGCTAATCTATTTGTATGGAGTAATAAAGATAGATTTACATGTCTAGTATGCAGATATGATATATGTTCTAAATGGTTTTATTATGACCGAAAGTATAGTTACATGAGATATTGAAGATAGTTGGAGTCAACTCATCCATTTAGGTATGATAAACATTCTTTTGATGAAGCATAGGAATTCAAAGTTTGCTCTCAAACAATGATTTGGAACCGATGTGTTGTGAGAATTAAATGGGATTGATTTAACAAGTCCCAATGACACGCATGGATGGAAAAAAAAAAGAGCATATTTTTTTATTTGCCTTAATGGGAGAAAGTTTTAAGACACAAAATTGACATGATACAAACTGAGAAAAACTGTTTTGATATAATTGTTGGTACAATTCTTGAGCAAGAAGGAAAGTCCAAGGACAATTATAAGAGTAGTCTTGATCTTGAAGAGATGAGAATAAGAAAGAACTTATACACAATATGAAGACCAAACTCTAGAAACCTATTTTTGCCTAAATCATGTTACCGAATGGCCTTATAAGAGAAAAATACATTTCTCAAGGTTTTGAGGGATTTAAAAGTTCTTGATGAGTGTTCCACTAACATCTCTAAATGTATTCAATTGAAACAACGGAAGTTAATAGGTCTAAAAGTTATGATTGTTACATTTTAATATAAGAGTTTATTCTCATAGCAATTTGCGAATTACTGTCTGACAATGTCAGCTCTATTATCATTAAAGTTTGTAACATTTTTAAATGTCTTTACTCTAGGGAACTTGACCTATGAGAACTTGAGCAACTTGAGGCATTGATTCTACAAATTATGAACGAGGTTGAAAAGATTTTTCCTCTTATTTTTTATGAGCATGATACACTTGATCATGCATTAGACAAGTAAAGCAAGGATTGAAGGACCAATGACATAAAGGTAGATACATCCAGTTGAAAGGTTCATTTTATTATGATTATTTATCATTTTATTTAACAATCATACATACATGTGATTTTTGCAATGTGCCAATTCTATGTAATACGATGTATATGTATCTATGTGCATACATACTTGCTTTAAGAACTATTGGAAGGCATTTGGGAATAAGGATACAGAGATCTATTAAAAGATGAAAAAGAAAAAGAACATTTTGAATTCGTCTTGATAAGAAATCATCGTTGCAATACCATAGATACGTACTATTTAAGAGTGACTCAATTACCTCATTTAGAGTGTAAGTATATATTGTGATAATAATATTTATAAATATTAAACTCTAATATCATATAATGATATATATGTATTGTTTTGTATGAAAGGAACATATGTAACATGTTCAAAGAATAAATCATGGGAAGAAGTTAAATACTTGCCAAATTGACAAGCTTTATAGTAAAGAATTCAATACCTGGTTTAGTCATCATGTAAGTATATCAATAGTCAATCTTTTTAGTGTTATTAATTTCTTTTATTTACATTACAATAGTAATATTTCGATTTCTTCTTCAGGTTATGAATCTAAAATACACTAAAGAGATTACAGATGAAATTAAATGGATGGACTAGATCCATTTGTTAGAAATTACAATGGGTACGTAAGCAATGGATATCAATTCCTTGTAAAAGATCACGAGAAGTGCTTTCAAACCCAAAATTTAGGAGTTGTGGTAGTAATGAATGACATTAGTTATACTAGTGCGAGGGATAAAAGGCGCATTAGAGGTAAAGTTAATTTTTAAGGAAATCATTCAAGTAAACTATAATGGAATGTATATGTTTATGTTATTTTAGTGCGATTGGGTTGATCAACAACAAGGATGCAAGAAGGACAAATTTGACTCAACACTTGTGAATTTCTCCTATCTAAATCATACGAGTGCCAATTTGCTAGATGAACCTTATGTGTTGGCATCCCAAGCAAAGAAAGTATTTTGTATGGCTGATGAAAGGCACTGAGGATGGCTTGTTGCAAAACATGTCAAAATTAGAGATGAATTTAATATACACTACAAAATTAGTGATGACTTTTAGTGATGAATTAGAAATGCATACATTTTCCGACGGTATAAATTATGCATCGATAAAAGTTTATCAACTGTCAATAAAGAAAGCACAACTGTCTGTAAAAGTAATATTCAATTCTAATGGTTATCATTTGTGGTCAGTAAATGTGAGAGTTTTAAGGGCAATTTGATAATATTATCTATAAATTCTATATACATGCTAACGGTTATCACTTTAGTCATTAAATGTGTGGCACATATTATCTGTTATCTTTTTTGTCAATAAATGTGTCACCTTTAGGGACGATTAAAAAATGGTCCGTTTATATAAGTCTAAGTAGCTATTTGAAAATAGTCTCTATATATGCCATCAGTTCTACCGTTTGTATAATCTTTATGTATTCCATCAGTTCTACCGTCTGTATAATCTTTAGGAATAATTTAAAAATTTAAGGGTCAAACAATTTGCGATTAATAATAAGTTGTAATAACAGAGAATAATTTGTGATAATAATGGTAAGTTCGCGATAACAGGTGATAATTTTATGGTAATTTGTGGTAAGTTTGTGGTATGTTTGTGATAACTAGTTTGATAATATTATTATTAATTGGAGTGAAATATAGTGATAATTAATGGTAAGTTTGTGATAACTAGTGGTAATATAATAATAACAGGATGTCACACTCTTCAGAATAAGTTGATTGATGAGAGTTAGACAAGTTGACTTGAGGAACTCACTGGTTACTCGACAACTTCTCCTAACAATCTAATATTTGAGATTATAGAATGATGGTTTGTAATGAATGTAAAGAAGATGATAAAGAAGAATAGAGAAAAGTAGAGAGAATGAGAGAGATAGAGAGAACAAAAAGAGAGAGAGAATGAGAGAGAAAGAGTTGACAGAACAATATTTATTCACTGAGTTTCTTCTCATCCTCTTACATGTCCTAAAGGGTGGTTGCCTTCTGCAGTTGGTTTCTTGTTGCAATCCTTAACTAACCTAACAAACTTCAGTTGAACCAGTTACATATCTTGATTTAACTAACTCAACTTACTAGTTTATTCCTTCCATTCTTACATTTAAATATCTGTTTCAAGTATTTCCCCTCTTTTGAAGATAATCCTTGTCATCAAGGATTGAAACTTGGAAATTGAGCTATAATAAAATCTAAATCTTCCTAAGTTGATTCTTGCAAACTTAGGTTAATCTATTTAATCAGCACTTGGACTACAGTCTGATTGTTTATACAAATTGCTCGCCTCCTTAATATTGGTTCTGGTTCCACCAAGACCTGCTTATATGATCCCAACAATGGTAGCTGCGGCATTGTAGAATGAGTAGGACCTATCCGTTTCTTCAATAGAGTGACATGAAATACCGGATTTATTTTTGAATCATAAAGGAGCTGGAGTTTGTAGGCTACTTTTCCCACCTTTGCAATCACTTGAAATGGTCCATAAAACTTGGATGACAGCTTGAGTTGCTTCCTTATTTCCACTGGTTGCTGCCTATATGGTTGTAACTTCAAATAAACCATGTGCCCAATTTGAAATTCCCTTTCTATTCTATTTTGATTTGTATACATTTTCATTCTATCATGAGCCTTGTGTAGGTTATCTCTCAAAATTTGAAGCATTGCTTGTTTATTCTTGATGAAGTCTATTGCAGCAGGTGTGACAGAATTAGCATAAGGCCCCAGTGGTATCTGTCTTGGTTGGTACTCGTATAAAGCTTTAAAAAATGTATTCTGAATGCTGCTATGATTGTTACGCCCCGATCCTAGATCTAAGGTGTGAGAAGCCGCCATGCTATCCCAGATGCTGACATTAAATTCCCAACCATCAATAAATAAACGGACAGAATCTCCCCATAAATCGGAGGTCCATCCTATATCAAAATCCTTCAATCAATAACATATCAATGTATAAAGTCTAACCTGGCAAATCATCAATACAACCAACCAATCCACGTCCCTATCAACATCCAAAATAACGTAAGGCTAATCAGTCCTATCCATAGACCTCTACTGCCATGCCCCCATCAAAGGCATGAATAGTCGCTAGTTATCCCTCTTGTGATTTAGAGGTGGTACCGAGCGAACCTAATAGGCAATCCTAGACATGACACGTTTCCCAAAGTGATTGAACACAATAGTATAATCACACCTCAATGCAATACAATGAAATGAGAGTTACAATAATATGTATAATTCTTTACATACAGTCATCCCTTTTATATACATGTACAATGGTCTATCTACAATCCCAAATATATAAATATATATATATCATCCCATATCTTTAAACACAATCCTGTGAAAGAATGGTTAACACCATACCCAGATCCGATGTCTCCAACAAAACCTCGTGCGCTACTATGTCGCAACGCATCCCACTATAGCTATCTTTATGGAGCAGAAAGTGAGGGGTGAGTATTATGGGAAATACTCAGTGAGTAAGAGGGTATATATAAGTGTGTTCAATGTATTGGTGAAAAATGAAGTGTCAAAATGATTCAATAAATCCACAAGTCCGCATAATGTATGAAAACAATGCATAATGAACAATTTATCATAAATCATTCTTTTTCATACATTTCAAATACATATGCATCCATATCAATCGAATCATACAAGTATAGAGCTTGCCAAAATCAGTTCTTGGCAAAGGTCGACCACAACCAATGGCAGGCATATTGGAGGTTTTTATATGCAAAGTTAGAAAAAACTCTCTACCCCGACGTTGGTGACGGACCTCATCAGGTGCTAAACTAGGGCGTTATCTAGTCCTCCCCCTTTAGGGTTTAACCCAACTAGTACCGTGTCGAGTTCCAATATCATATACGACGTTTGGGGATATCTCCTGTAGAAGTGTATCCGGGCACAATGGGTGCCTCGGCAAACGCCCTTCGTAGCTACGGCATACCCAACTCATGGGCGTATCTCATAAATCATATCATCATAGCATGCATAAAGGCTCTCGGCCCATAACATAATATCATCATAATGTACGTGCCATGCCAACATTTATCAAAACATATCAAACACTTCTCATAATTGAATTCATAAAATCATATGCATATCAATGCAATTGCACGTTTTTCATTTCGCAAATCATTTAGATGCATATTTCACAATAAAATCATGTTGTGGACACTACAATGATTCACAAAACATTTCACAAATCCATTCCAAAAATCATAGCACACGATCATAATTCATGCTTGCATTGAAAAACGTTTTAAAACATGTTGTTATGCATTGAACACATAATATAATAAATCTCACTCACAGTATACGGGAGGGTCAATCACTCCTTAAAATACCAAACTGTATGGAAACTGTGTCCCCTCGTCAATTTGCTATTGTGTCACTACAAAGGCAACACAAAGTACATATAAAATCTTTATGTAATGCAAATGAAGACTTTTAGGTTAAATACATTAATTTAACCTTTTTTATAGGTTATCCTGCCCCCACTCTCTAATACACCATCTAATGACCACGCCTACATGCGAAGGCAACACACATACTTCGATAGTACACATACAAATCATGCTTCACAAATCATGCTCAATGTCCACAAAGGAACAAGTTAAGCACACATTTACATCACCTTACACAACATTTTCAATTTCATACACACATATGCTTCACACTCTTGACCTCAAATACATCCATTCACATTCATCATTTCACCAAAATAGTCCATATGTTTAAAATCTAAAATTCTGCACATGACACAATTTGCGCAGTCATGGAAAAATGGTCATAACTCCTACTACACAACTCCGAATCATATGGTTCCTATCTCATTTTAAAGCTAAGAGATAGCACTACAACGTTTATTTTGAACATTCCTTCAGATTCAAATCACAGAATTTCAGATAAACCAATATTTGTCTCAGTTCTGTTCCAAAAGTTTATTCTATCCTGTCCTAGTAAAAATACAATAACGCTTTGCACACAACTCCAATTCACGAGATTTGTAGATATCTTGTAGATGAGACATAGACCTACAACTTTCATGTTGAAAGGTTTTCTTAGTTCATTCCGGAAGAGGGTCAAAACAGATCACCTAGAAGGCTGTCAATCTGGGACCGAAAACAGAGTGACAATTTGCACAGTTTTTGGAGAATTTTCATTACTTTTGATATAAGAGTCAGATTAAGGTGATTCTTACATTGTTAGAAAGATAAAACCTAGAGCTACAAATGTTATAACTAGGGCTCAAGTTAGTTCAGACCGGATGGCACCTCAAAATTGAGGCAAACATCACAGCAGAATAGGACATCAGAACAGAAACTTCTGCAGAACACCTAATTTTGAAAATTCACTAAACATTTATTTCTCATCAGAATTAAACGAATCATATCTCATTTAAAAGCTCTGAAGGTCTAGTTTCATGTATAAAAATTTCATGTAATTTTCATATGCACAGAAAATGCTATAGCCTAAAAATTACAACCTGTTCAGACTTCCGAAAACCCAAAAATTCTGTTATGGCTTCAAATTCGTCTACCCTAGTTTTCTAAGTAAACTTTCTCCTTTTTACCTAAATTTTGGATATGTTATACTAGAGGGTGGTGGGTGTTTATCTTATGAATAGCAGACTGATTGAAGCTTTAGACTTTCACATTTGCTCCATTCCTTGAATTTTCATCTCTCCCTAGATCTCCATGTGTGGTGCTTCTTTTAAGCTGGTTTTTGGATATGTGATACTAGGTCTAGGGTAAAAATGTTAGGAGGTTGTGAGGAATCATGGTTGCTCTTCAATGGGGTTCACGGCTAATGAGAAAGGAAAAAGAGAAGAAGGTTTATGCTCTCCTTTGGGCATCTCACGGTTTTTTTTTTTTTTTCTGTTGAGAGTGAATAAAAGACTTAACTTGGTTTTAATTTAATCACTCAACCATGGTTAAGTCATGTTTTAACTCTAGTTAGGTTCAATTAACCTTACCATAGTTAAATTTAACCATAGTAAATCAACTAAGGTTAATTCCTTCCAATCATGTGATGCCACTTTTCAAAACTACACAAAATCCAATAAAGTGGATTCACATATTCTAAGGATATTAATTGTTTGTCCTTTGTACTTATCCATTCTTTGACTCGTGGTCCAAGATCGGTCAAAATTACTATTCATCTAAAAAATTTTTAAAATCACACATGGGATCTAAGATTTCGTATTGAATCCAATACCACTGGTTTTGTGTAAATCTGAGATCGTTTGGTCACCCAAACATCTTTCAGAGTGAACGAAATCTACGATCGGTCAAAATTTGACCTTGACCTCGACCTCAAAATGTGTGGAATCTCACTATGAACTCCGTTTTACATGTAGATTCCAAAAATATAGGTATTGAGTGGAAACGAAACAGTTTGCTCGGTCAAATTTTGATTTGGCTCACAAATTTAGGGTTTACGGGTGAAAATCTAGGGTATCGAGCACTTTTATGCTATAGCTTAAATTTTGATTTTTCATCTCAGGCATTCACTTCTAAAGTGAATTTAGCATGTATAAACCATACAGCGTCAATTTTGTACGCATGGGTTTCATTTTGGCTCGGTAGGGTAAATTCCTGTCCTACCGGGTGAGTTTTGGCAAATTTCTCAAAATCTTGTTTTGACTTGTGAAAATCATTAGTTAGCTTAAATTTGGTTTTTTGGTAAAATTTCAACAATTTCACACGGATAGATTTTGATTTGTCTCGGTAGGAGCTCATTTCTCGCCCCCGGCTAGTAGTCATCAAGCACTCCCGAGCAAACGATGTGGATTTGTCAAAATTCAAGTTTTATTAACTTTCTACGGTGATTTTGCACGTGTAATTTCTTTGGGCTCAAATTCGCACATGTAGATTTCAAGATGGCCTGGAAGGATCCCTTTTTAGCCCTCGGGGCCTACCCAAAATTCTTCTAAGACATTTTGGTTCGAAAAAATTTCTGAGTGATTTTCTATATAAATAAGAAGATATATCATATATAGAGTAATGAGAAGTACAATATACAGTATACTGCGTGTCGGTGTTACAATTTCTAACCCCTAAAAATAAGTCTCGTCCTCAAGATTAAAGTGAACTATACATTAAATAAATAGGGGTACTGTCTTCTCATAGTCTCCTCAGGCTCCCAGGTCTCCTCTTCGACCTGGTAACTCCTCTACAAAATATGGACCAAAGGAACCTCCTTGCTCCGTAGCTTTCTGGTTTGTCGATCAAGAATGGCTACTGGCTGTACAGGTAGACTCAGGTCCTCTCGCAACTCAACTGGCGGAGGCTTTAGAACATGTGAACAATCAGGCATGTACTTCCTAATTACTGAGATGTGGAAGACATCATGAATGCGTGAGAGTCCATTCGGTAGCTCCAATTTATATGCCACACTTCCAACCCTCTTAAGGATACGGAAGGGCCCAATATACTTAGGGCTCAGCTTACCCTACTGCCTGAATCGAATCACTCCTTTCCAGGGTGAGATCCGTCGGAGGACCATATCTCCCTTCTCAAACTCAAGTGGTCGCCGCCTTCTATCAGTGTAAGCTTTTTGACGATCCTGGGCAGCCTTCATCCGATCACGGATAACCCTTACTTTCTCTTTTGTTTCTTCTACTATCTCAACGCTGCTAAGTCGCCGCTTACCTACCTTATCCGTACACAGCGGAGTACGGCATTTTCTCCTATACAAGGCCTCATACGGAGGCATCCCAATGTTGGCTTGATAGCTGTTATTATATGCAAACTCTACCAATGGGAGATGTCGATCCCAACTACCCCAAAAGTCCATAACACATGCTCTCAGCATGTCTTCTAACATCTGGATGGTCCTCTCTAACTGACCATCGGTCTGGGGATGGTATGCTATGCTGAAACTCAGTCTAGTGCCCAATGCTCCTAGACTAGATGTGAATCTAGGATCTCTATCTGATACTATCGATATAGGTACTCCATGAAGTCTAACAATAGTGCCGATGTAGAGACGTGCCAACACTTCCAAAGAGAAATCGGCATGAATAGCCATGAAGTACGTAGACTTCGTGAGTCTATCTACAATCACCCATATGGCGTCATGCCATGCTAAAGTCTGAGGCAGTCCCATCACAAAATCCATCATGATGTGTTCCCACTTCCACTCAGGAATGGGGAGGGGCTGCAAAGTACCTGCGCGTTGTTGATGCTTGGCCTTCACCTGTTGGCAAACCAAGGAACGAGCAACAAACTTTGCGATGTCCCTTTTTATCCCGCGCCACCAATAATTATCTTGGATATTCTGATACATTTTTGTGTCGCCCAGATGCAAAGCATAAGCGGAGGAATAAGCCTCCTCAAGAATAGCCCTACGGAGATCGCTGTCGGTGGGAATGCAAGCCTGCTCTTTATATACAACTAGTCCGTTATCACAAACTCGAAAGTCTCCACCCTCACCTTTGCTGATCTTCTCAAGAATACCTTGGAGCTCCTCATCTAGCCCCTGAAGTTCTTTAATGTGATCAAGCAAAGTCGGCCTCACCTCAAATCGAGCAAGTAGTGCTCCTTGATTATCACTAGCCAAACTGACTCCGAGGTTCAACTCTCACTGGGTGAACAAGTACTTTAGATTTTTGTGATCCGTGAATATCCTACAAGTCAACCCATATAAGTAATATCACCATATCTTCAAGGCAAAGACTATGGCAGCCAACTCAAGATCGTGCGTCGGGTATTTCAACTCAGGCTTTTTCAATTGTCGAGAAGCATATGCAATGACCCGACCATCTTGCATTAGTACACAACCCAATCCCTGTCGGCTGGCATCACTGTACACTACATACTTCCGACTACTAGTAGGAAGGGTTAAGATCGATGCGGATGTCAATCGTTGGTTGAGCTCCTGAAAGCTCGTCTCACAATGATCATCCCATAGAAATTTGGCATCCTTCCGCATCAACCTAGATAATAAGGTGGCAATCTGGGAGAATCCTTCTACAAACCATCGATAATATCTTGTAAGATCAAGGAAACTCCGGATTTCAATCACCGTCTGAGGCTACTCCTACCTCAGTATAGCTTCAACCTTCTGTGGATCGACAAAGATACCTTCCGCAGAAACTATATGCCCTAGAAAACCAATCTGCCACTGCCAAAATTCACACTTGGTGAATTTGGCATACAACCGTTTATCACGAAGGATCTGTAAAATAACCCAAAGGTGCTGAGCATGCTCCTCATCACTCCACGAATAGACTAGAATGTCATCAATGAATACGATGACGAATCAATCTAGATAATCATGGAAAACCCGATTCATCAAATCCATAAAGGCGGCTGGTGCACTGGTCAGCCCAAACGGCATAACCAAGAACTCAAAGTGTCCATATCGGGTACAGAAAGCAGTCTTTGACACATCCTCAACTCTAATCCGTAATTGGTGATAACCCGATCGGAAATCAATCTTTGAGAAAACCCTAGCACCTTGTAGTTGATCAAACAAATTATCGATACGAGGCAATGGATATCGGTTATTGATAGTGACTTTGTTCAACTACCAATAATCCACACAAAGTCAGAGGGTACCATCCTTCTTTTTCATAAACAGTACTAGTGCACCCCAAGGTGAAGTGCTCAGACTGATAAACCCTTTATCCAACAATTCCTGCAACTGAATCTTGAGCTCTTTCAACTTGGCTGGTGCCATTGTGTATGGCGAGATAGAGATAGGAGTGGTTCCCGGAGACAATTCAATCTCAAAATCGAACTCCCTAATTGATAGTAATCCGGGTAGCTCCTCAGGGAATACATTGGGAAACTCTTGCACCACCAGAACTTCATCAAACCTTGGACCCTTTATGGTGGTATCGATCACATGAGCAAGATATGCCATATATCTTTGGCGTATCATCCGTCTAGCCTCTATCACTGACACTACACAAGGGGTAGTACTCGTTTCTCTCCCACAAACGTCGATGGTGACCCTTCCTGCCTCCGAAACTCGACTTCTTTCGTGAAACAATCCATGGAAGCCCTGTGAGTACTCAACTTGTAACATCGACTCTCGGTGTATGCTCAGGTATCATATTTTATCTTTATATATGATGATTTTTCATAAATCCGTTTATAAATTTCACTCAGAAATTTTTTCGATAAAATTTCCCTAGAAAATTTTGAGATTTGATAAATAACTTTTAAGATATGATTCTATCCGTTTATAAGATGTGATTTTGACAGTGAGAAAATTTTTAAATTTGATAAATAATTATTTTTAGGGTTAAAACGACAAAAGTTTAGAAATTTGGTCTGAATTCGGATTGATTTTGATAAATAGGGCCGAGACAACCATATTAAAATTTGAAATCGGTCCCATTGGGCCTAATATGTAACTTGGGGCCTAGCGTATAATTTTGAGAATTTTTGGGGTCGTTTTCAAATTATCGAAAGTTGGAGGGATTATAAGCAAATACCAAAACCTAAATTGTCCGAAATTAACTACGGATGATCCAAAACCATGAAATATCAATTCTAATGCTCACAAGTATCAAATAAGGGCAAATACAAAAAAAAATCGATGATTTTCGGAGAAATCGCTGACAAACCCTAATTTGGGTCGAAGACCATTCGAAAAGACTAAATGACCACATTTTAACACGGGATGAATTAAATTATGCCCAACACAAGATTTTGTGTCCAATTTGAAATAAAAAAAAAATATCGGGGTCAATTTATAATTTTTATAAGTCCAGGGACCAAATTGTAATTAACAAGAACCTAGAAGCAATTTCTCAAAAGATAGGGACTTCAATGCAATAAGATGGTAGACAACAAATTGGACAAGCATTTGATGCCAAAGCATGGTATAGTATGGAATGAAAAAACAAGCATTTAATTGAGGTATGTTAATGATGTACAAACCTTGACTTTTTGGGAATGAAGTGTGCTTGTAATAATTAAAGGATTCCAACCCTTTCATTTGTTGCACCATGAAGTGGACGTAAGTGAGAGGAAGAAGAAAGAAAAATGTGGAGTATTCTTCATTTCTTCAAGAGCCAAGAGTAAAAATGAGTGAGTCAAATCTAGGAGGAGAAGATTGTGTTGGAAAATTTCTTTAAATCTCTAGACACATTTAAAAACAAGGTAAGGCCTTCTTCTGCATCCTAGAATACTGTAACACCGACTCTCGGTGTATGCTCGTGTATCCTATTTTATCTTTATATATGATGATTTTTCATAAATCCGTTTATAAATTTCACTCAGAATTATTTCTGATAAAATTCCCCCAAAAAAGTTTTGCTCCAATTTTTAGGTATAAGTGAATAATTTCGAAATGGGTCACAAATGGTCCTATGATGATAAGATGTGATTTTGAGAGAGAAAATTTTTTAATTTGATAAATAATTATTTTTAGGGTTAAAATGGCAAAAGTTCAGAAATTTGGTCTGAATTCGGATCGATTTTGACAAATAGGGTCGAGACGACCATATTAAATTTTGAAATCGGTCCCATTGGGCCTAATATGTGATTTTGGGTCTAGTGTGTAATTTTGAAAATTTTTGGGGCCGTTTTCAAATTATCGAAAGTTGGAGGGCTTATAAGCAAATACCAAAACCTAAATTGTCTGAAATTAACTACGGATGACCCGAAACCATGAAATATTAATTCTAATGCTGACAAGCATCAAATAAGGGCAAATACCAAAAAAAAAAAAAATCAAAATCGACGATTTTCAGAGAATTCACCGACAAACCTTAATTTGGGTCGAAAACCATTCGGAAAAACTAAATGACCACATTTTAACACGAGATGAATTAAATTATACCCAACACAAGATTTTGTGTCCAATTTGAAATTATAAAAAAAAATTTCGGGGTCAATTTATAATTTTTATAAGTCCAGGAACCAAATTGTAATTAAAAAGAACCTAGAAGTAATTTCTCAAAAGATAGGGACTTCAATGCAATAAGATGGTAGACAACAAATTGGACAAGCATTTTAATGCCAAAGCATGGTGTGGTATGGAATGAAAAGCAAGCATTTATTTGAGGTATGTTGATGATGTACAAACCTTATCTTTTGGGGAAAGAAGTGTGCTTGTATTGATTAAAGGATTCGAACACCTTCATTTGTCGTACCATGAGGTGGACGTGAGTAAGAGGAAGAAGAAGAGAAAAATGTGGAGCATTCTTCATTCCTTCAAGAGCCAAGAGTGAAAATGAGTGAGTCCAATCTAGGAGGAGAAGATTGTATTGGAAAATTCTTTTCAAATCTCTAGACACATTTGAAAACAAGGTAAGGCCTTCTTTTGCATCCTGGAATACTATGTCTTTGTTTTGAACCCAAAGGGAGACTCTTAACTTGGTGTACATAGGGTGATCAAAGGCCGGGACTAAGTGGAAAGCTTGCTTGAGTTTTGAAAGGCAAAGAAATCAAGGTAAATTTTCTGTTCTGTCTTGCTTTAGATTTTATTTCTGTTCGTGAATTCACTTTTGTTTTAAGATATCTTACAATCAGAATTTGAAAATGCTCTAGTTAAGAAAATTGTAGATCCAAGTCTTATCTTTCCAACAAGATAAGAATCACCTTAATCAGATATCTGTGCCAAACGTTATGACATTTTTCCTGAAGCATGACTAAAAGTTGTTCTATTCGGACTATAAAATCAGTGTGTACAAATAAACCATTTCCAACTTTATTTTGGAGAAACTCAAAACATAAAAGTTGTAGCTATCTTTCTTGTCTACCACATATTAACATTTTAGCCAAAACGCATGAGGGAATCAAAAGTTATATTTTTTTCCTAAAGGTGTGTTGGCTGAAATTTTGTTTCCAACTAAAAACTACCTGTTCTGATGATGATTTATTTCAACCCCTTTATCGACATAATTGAGTGAAACTCAAAACACAAAAATTGTAGATCTATATCTTGGGAATGACATGTTAAAATTTCATTAAGTTTTGATAAGTAGAATAAATGTTATAGCGTCTGTACAAAAATTGGACAGAAGCTAAAATTGGAATGCGATTGAAACAAAGTGAGGATTTCTGGGAATTCTGTGATATGAATTTGAGAAAGTGTATGAAATGAAAGTTATAGGTCATGAAGTTGCCTACATGTCACAATTTCGCTTGGAATGGAGTTTTGTGTAAAACGTTATAGCTTATTTTCCATGACTGCGCAGGTTTGAAAATCTGCGGACTGATTTTTCTTCATAAGAGTTATTTGATTTGAACGAGGGGAGCACTTGATTTACGCTTCGTGGTAATATTGGGGAGTGCGTTACCCTCCCCCAAACTGTAAGTGGGACTTTGACGTCTGCTACTGATTGGAAAATCCTGTTTTAAATGTTTTTTTATAGCACAATTTCAAATGTGTGATAAACTGAACTTTCGGATTTTTATATATGTTTTACATATATTTTTGTGACCATTGGAGTGTCCCAATTACTTGACTCATTTGATATGCATCCATGTGCTTTCACAAATGATATTGTGCCACTTTTTCATAACATGTGGCATTTATATGATTTTCATATTTATTGGCACACGATTTCATATAACCTGGATTTGAACATATGATTGGGTTGGATGCCCTGTGATGATTCCACGCTTTGGGCTTGGTGCCCCCCATTTCCCTACTGTATAGCAATGTTCCGTAGCTATGAAGGATATTTGGTAGAGGCACTCATTGTGCCTGGATACGCTTTGGCCAGAGCTATCCCCCAAATGTCGGATCTATGTTGATGATTGTACTTGTAATATTTATGGGTTTGTTGGATTAGTTTGCGGCCAATATTGAGGTAGAGAGCTATTGTTTTTACATACATGCATTGTGAAATCCCCTGATGCGCCCGTCATTGGTTGAGGTAGACTCTTGCCGGGAATATTTTATTGGCTGGCTCTTCATGACATTGATGTAAATATTGGATGCATATCTTGATTTCTGATGTGTGCGTATGATATATGGTTTTGAAATTATATGTTTGGTTTGCATACTGTGGATATTATTACCTTATGATTTGACACTCCAAGTTCACACCGATATTAATAGTGCGATGTCAATCCCCTCACCTGCTAAGTACCATCCCCCTTTAGGTACTCACCCCTCACATTCTCATCTTACAGGTTTAGTCTTGAACTGAGGGCTAATAGAGTTTTGATTTCGTTGGACATTTCGGAGACATTGGACTTGGGTATGGTTACCCACTCTTCCGTGGTAATCATTCGAGATTATTATTATATTTGGAGCATTTAGTTGACCATTGTATTTATATACCTGGGATGATTGTATTATACTTATGTTAACTTGTGAAAATCATAACTCTCATTTGATTTGATATATTGATGCATTGAGGCACATTGTGATGACTTCGGAATTGATTTGGTCTGTGATACATTAGATTAGATGTTATTATTAGTCATATGGTGTCTCGATATGTGGGACGTTGTGCCCGTGTATCGAGGTGCTGCGGCGGTTGTCGCGTGCTTGGCCTAGGGGCAGGTCGGAGCGTGACACAACCAATCCATCCTTACGATGGCATCAAAATCTTTTATGTCGAGAGAAATCAAGTTTGCCTCTAACACTGTCCCCTCGATCATGACATCACTCCCTCTATATATGGAATCTCTAATCAGCTGCTCACCAAGAGGAGTGATAACCAATAGCTCCTCTTGTAAGGGTGATAATAGCCTACCCAACCGTTGAACGAAGGGAGCTCTCACATAAGAAAAGTTCGACTCGGTGTCTATAAGAACACGGGCGTCGGCTCCAAATATTTTCATAGTACCTGGATGTGAGATATTTAAAATAATCAATCGAAAGTACTCAAAAGATGGATATATATATATATATATATATATATATATATATCAAAAAAGTTAAGCCTCTAGGGCTTTAACTAGTCGTGTCCATACATGTCATTATGTGATACATGATTTCAAAAAGGGAAATCAAAATAGCTAAGCCTCTAGAGCTTTAGCTAGAAGTGGATGTACATAACTATCATAGTACTCATGATCTCAAAAAGAAAGAAAGAGTACATAAACTCCTAAACAGAAGTTTCTACTGGAGGATTACCCATGATTACATATGATTACATCCGGGTTTGCCTGAGCATCTTCCTGAGTCATAGCATACACCCGGGCTTGTGCTCTCAGCGGCTGCCATGAAGGTCCTAGTACAGTGTTGCTCTCGACTGCAATCCAATGAGCAGTGTGTACTGAAGGTGCAAGTGCTTCCTACTATCCTACCCACGGACCACTCTTATGACTCGAAGTTCCCTGACCTCTGAGTCCTAAATCATAACGCGAACTTCTGATGTGTCCTGGCTTCCTACAGTGGAAGCAAGTAATAAGTGCCCTGTAGGCTCTCGGATGGTGGTGCCCGCCACATCTGTAGCAAAGAAAGGGCCGCTGAGCAGTAATCTAGCTCGTGGCACTGGGGGCTGGTGCTACAAACCCCTGTGGACGTGGTCCCTATCCAAAGTATGCCAGGGTAAAGCGAGAGGGGTCTCTGTGAAAGCCTGAAATCCTACCCCTCTTTGAGCTTTGACCTGACTGTGCCCAGTCCTCTTCTTTCTCTACTCTCTACTCTCTACTCTCCCTTTGCCTACCCTCGGCGTGGACAATCTCTTCCGCATGGTAGGCTGGGACAACTATCTCCGCGAGGGAGAAACTAAGAGTGACTGTCATGTACCTTCTAATATTCAAGTTAAGGCCATCCACAAACTTGAATCTCATTTGCTTTGGTATAGCTAAGTCAAGGACAAAGGCAGCTAATCATCTCAATTCTGCCTCGTACTCTGCCATTGACCCAGTTCCCTGCCGTAAGTAAAGGAACTCCGTCCTTTTGTGGTCCTGCTGAAACTTAGAGAAGTATCTGTGGTCAAACTCCCTCAGGAAGTTATCCTACCACAGTGGTTCAGTAGCGTCGTCACTAATAGCCTCCTACCAAGCGAGGGCATCTCTATCTTGTAGCCTCTCTGCTACCCGTAACCTATACTTGTCACCCAACTCCAAGTTTGTCAAGATCCGACGGGTCCGGTTAATCCAATGTTTTGCTGCTGTAGCATGACCAGATCCCGCAAAGTCCGTGCATCCCAATTGTCGAGCTTCTTTGACTAGCTGAGTAACTCATGGATGCGTCTAAGTGTGGAGAAAGTAGTATCACTTAGACTAGAGACTGAAGAAGGACGTGCCACCGGTGGTGGATCCAGTGCCACAACTGTAGGTGCTGTTGGAGGAATAGGCATTGTCGTAGGAGTCGGCACTATAGTCGGTGGTGGTGGGGGTGGCATCTGAACCCCATGGGAGGTGTACCACTAGAGTTTGGCATGATTTAAGGATTAGGGTTAGTTACGTAGTAACTAATCCCCTAAAATGAATGAAGTCATTGGTCTAAGAATCAATAGAAAATGACATATTAGGTTAGATACGAATCGTATCTAACCCCCTAAAATGAATTGAACTCATAAATCTAAGACCATACGGTATGCATGGATATGTATATGACTGTATGAAACTCTCATGCATTGAGGACTTTAGACATGTTCATGCTTAGGAAATGATTTACATAGACATAAAGCTTTTAACCTAGAGCTCTGACACCAACCGAATTGTCACGCCCCGATCCTCGATCCAAGGCGTGAGCAGCTGCCACGCTATCTCGGATGCTGACATTAAATTCCCAACCATCAACAAACAAACAAACAGAACCTTCCCATAAATCGAAGGTCTATCCTATATCAAAATCCTGTCAACCAATAACATATCAATGTATAAAGGCCAACCTGGCAAATCATCAACACAACCAAACGATCCACATCCCTATCAACATCCAAAATAATGTAAGGCTAATCCAATCCTATCCACAGACCTCTATTGACATGCCCCTATCAAAGGCATGAACAGTTGCCAATTACCCCTCCTGTGATTTAGAGGCGGTGTCGAGCATACTTAATAGACAATCCTAGACATGACATGTTTCCTAAAGTGATTGAAATACAATAGTACAATCATGCCTCAATGTAATACAATGAAATGAGAGTTACAATAATATGTACAATTCTTTACGTATAGTTATCCCTTTTATATACATGTATAATGATCTATCTACAATCCCAAATATATATATATATATATATATATATATATATATATATATATCATCTCATATCTTTAAACACAATCCTGCGGAAGAATGGTTAACACCATACCCAGATACAATGTCTCCAACAAAACCTCGGGCGCTGCTATGTCGCAACACATCCCACTATAGCTATCTCTATGGAATAGAAAGTGAGGGGTGAGTATTATGGGGAATACTCAATGAGTGAGAGGGTATATATAGTGTGTTCAATGTGTTGGTGAAAAATGAAGTGTCAAAATGATTCAATAAATCCACAAATCCTCATAATGTATGAAAACAGTGCATAATGAACAATTCATCATAAATCATTCTTTTTCATACATTTCAAATACATATGCATCCATATCAATCGAATCACACAAGTATAGAGTATGCCAAAATCAGTTCCTGGCAAAGGTCGACCACGACCAATGGCAGGTGCATCCGGGGTTTTTATATACAAAGTTAAAAAATGCTCTCTACCTCAACGTTGGCGACGGACCTCATCAGGTGCTAGACCAGGGCGTTACCTAGTCCTCCCCCTTTCGGGTTCAACCCAACTAGTACCGTGTCGAGTCCCAATATCATATACGATATTTGGGGATACCTCCTGCAAAAGCGTATCCGGGCACAATGGGTGCCTCTACAAATGCCCTTTGTAGCTACGACATACCCAACTCATGGGCATATCTCATAAATCATATCATCATGGCATGCATAAAAGCCCTCGACTGATAACATAATATCATTATAATGTACGTGCCATGCCAACATTTATCAAACCATATCAAACACTTCTCATATTGATTTCATAAAATCATATGCATATCGATGCAATGGCACATTTTTCATTTCGTAAATCATTTGGATGTATATTTCACAATAAAATCATGTTGTGGACACTCTAATGATTCACAAAACATTTCACAAATCTATTCCAAAAATCATAACACACGATCATAATTCATGCTTGCATTGAAAAGCATTTTAAAATATGTTGTTTTGCATTGAACACATAATATAATAAATCTCACTCATAGTATATCGAGGGTCAATCACTCTTTAAAATACCAAACTGTGTGGAAATTGTATCCCCTCATTAATCTGCTATCGTGTAACTACAAAGTCAACACAAAGTACATATGAAATCTTTATGTAATGTAAATGAAGACTTTTAGGTTAAATACATTAATTTAACCTCTTTTATAGGTTATCCGTGCCCTTCACACTTTAATACACCATCTAATGACCACGCCGATGCACCAAGGCAATACACATACCTCGATAGCACACATACAAGGAAATCAACTCCCTCCTTTCTCAATGCACAACAAATCATGCTCAATGTCGACAAAGGGACAAGTTAAGCACACATTTACATCACTTTACACAAAATTTTCAATTTCATACACACATATGCTTCACACTCTTGACCTCAAATACATCCATTCACATTCATCATTTCATCAAAATAGTCCACAAGTTTAAAATCTAAAATTCTGCACACAACACAATTTGCGCAGTCGTGGGAAAATGGTCATAACTCCTACTATACAACTCCGAATCACATGCTTTCTATCTCATTTTAAAGCTAAGAGATAGCACTACAACGTTTCTTAGTTCAGTCCAGAAGAGGGTCGAAACAGATCACCTAGAAGGCTGTCAATCTAGGACTGAAAACAGAGTGACAATTTGCACAGTTTTTAGAGAATTTTCATAACTTTTGATATAAGAGTCGGATTAAGGTGATTCTTACCTTGTTAGAAAAATAATACCTAGAGCTACAAATGTTATAACTATGGCTCAAGCTAGTTCAGATTGGAAGGCACCTCAAAATTGAGGCAAACATCACAGCAGAACAGGATATCAGAACAGAAACTTCTGCAGAACACCTAATTTTGAAAATTTACTAAAACTTCATTTCTTATCAGAATTAAACAAATTATATCTCATTTAAAAGCTCTGAAAGTCTAGTTTCATGTATAAAAATTTGACTCAATTTGCCTATGCATAGAAAATGAGTCTAAACATTACAACCTATTCAGACTTCCAAAAACCAAAAAATTCTGTTATGGCTTCAAATTCGTCTATCTTAGTTTTCTGAGTAAACTTTCTCCTTTTTGCCTAAATTTTAGATATGTTATACTAGTGGGTGGTGGGTGTTTACCTTATGAATAGCAGGCTGATTGAAGCTTTGAACTTTCACATTTGCTCCATTCCTTGAATTTCTGTCCCTCCCTAGATCTCCATGTGTGGTGCTTCTTTTAAGTTGGTTTTTGGATATGTAATACTAGGCCTAGGGTAGAACAAAACCATGTAAAAATATTGGGACGTTGTGAGGAAAAATTATGGTTGCTCTTCAATGGGGTTCACGGCTAATGAGAAAGGAAGAAGAGAAGAAGGTTTATGCTCTCCTTTGGGCATCTCACGTTTTTTTTTTTTGGAGTGAATAAAAGACTTAACTTGGTTTTAATTTAAACACTCAACCATGGTTAAGTCATGTTTTAACCCTAGTTAGGTTTAATTAACCCTACCCTAGTTAAATTTAATCATAGTAAATCAACTAAGGTTAATTCCTTCTAATCATGTGATGCCACTTGTCAAAGCCACACAAAGTCCAATAAAGTGGATTCTCACATTCCAAGGATATTAATTGTTTGTCCTTTGTACTTATCCATTTTTTGACTCGTGGTCTAAGGTCGGTCAAAGTTACTATTCATCTAAAAAATTTTTAAAATCACACACGGGTCCCAAGTTTTTGTACTGAGTCCATTGCCGCTAGTTTCGTGTAAATTTGAGGTCGTTTGGTCACCCAAACGTCTTTCAGAGTGAACGAAATCCACGTTCGGTCAAAATTTGACCTCGACCTCAAAACGCGCGGAATCTCACTATGAGCTCCATTTTACATGTAGATTCCAAAAATATAGGTGTTGAGTGGAAATGATACCGTTTGCTTAGTCAAATTTTGATTTGATCCACAAATTTAGGGTTTATTGGGTGAAAATCTAGGGTACTGAACACTTTTGTGCTACGACTTAAATTTTGATTTTTTCATCTTAGGCATTCACTTTTAACATGAATTTATCACGTGTAAACCACATGACATCAATTTTGAACGCGTGGGTTTCATTTTGGCTCGATAGGGTAAATTCGCATCCTACTGGGTGAGTTTTGGCAAATTTCTTAAAATCTTATTTTGATTTATGAAAGTCATTAGTTAGCCTAAATTTGGTTTCGTGGCAAAATTTCAGCAATTTCGCACGGGTAAATTTTGATTTGGCTCGATAGGAGCTCATTTCTTGCCCCCTGGCGAGTAGTCATCAAGCACTTCTAAGCAAACGATATGACTTTGCCTAAATTCAAGTTTTATTAACTTTCTAGAGTGATTTTGCACGTGAAATTTCTTTGGACTCGAAATCGCACGCGTAGATTTCAAGATGGCACGGAAGGGTCCCTTTTTAGCCCCCGGGGCCATGCCCAAAATTCTTCTAAGACATTTTGACTCGGAAAAATTTCTGAGTGATTTTCTATATGAATAAGAAGATGTATCATATATGGAGTATTGAGAAGTACAACATACAGTACACCGCGTGTCGAAATTACAATGATAGTTTGTATTATACCACCATTTTGTCAAACTCAGCCATTGAAACCATAATGTAGGTCTGTTAGATGTCATGCATAAGAGGCAGCATTCCATACATTGATTTAACCTTTCACTCTGCCCATCAGTTTGAGGATGATAAACACTACTCATTTTGAGTTGAATGCCCATAAGTCTGAAAATTCCTTACCATAATAGATCGGTAAAAATCTTGTCTCTATAAAAAATAATTGAATCAGGGAGGCCATGCAGTTTAAAAGTGTTGTCTAAGAACAATTGAGCTACATTACTTGCAGAATTTGGATCCTGCAAAGCCATAAAATATCCAAATTTAGTGAGATTGTCAATTACTACTAAAATAGCATTGAAACCTTGGGACTCAGGCAACCCTTCTATGAAATCCACATTACTTGCAAAATATGGATGCTGCAAAGCCATAAAATATCCAAATTTAGTGAGCTTGTCAATTACTACTAGAATAGTATTGAAACCTTGGGACTCAGGCAACCCTTTTATGAAATCCATGCCTACTCAGGACCAAGCTTGAGTAGGAATAGGTAATGGTTAAAGTAGCCCTGGGCATTGGATGTTTTCATATTTGTTTCTTTGACAAATGTCACATTCCCTGACCATTTTAGTTATGGTTTTCTTCATTGAGTAGGAATATGTAATGGTTAAAGTAGCCCTGGGTATTGGATGTTTTCATATTTGTTTCTCTGACAGATGTCACATTCCCTGACCATTTTAGTTATGGTTTTCTTCATTGCTAGCCAATAAAATACAGATTTGACTCTCTGTAAAGTTTCTATTTATCCAGAGTGTCCTTCTATTGCTACATTATGCATCTGTTGTACTATTTGTTCTCGAAGCTGGTTCCCTTCTCCTATCACAATCTTTCCTTTGTATTTCAGAAGACTATCCTTATATTGGAATTCAGGTTTGTAGTCAGGTTGTAGAATTAGTTGTGCTATAATGCTTTGACATCCTTCATCTTTTTCATAACTTTGTTGAACTTCTAAAATCCTTATAGGTTGTACTGCTGTTATAGAAGAGATGTTAGATCTACTCCTTCTTCTTCATCATGAATTCCTCTTCTAGATAAAGTATCTGCAACTTTGTTCTCAGTTCCTTTCTTATATTGTATGTCGTAGTCCACTCCCAATAACTTGGCTAACCATTTGTACTACAGAGAATTGGTAAGTTTTTGCTCCATCAAGTATTTAAGACTTTGATGGTTAGTCTTAATTATGAAATGGTGTCCAATCAAATAATGTTTCCACTTAGTTACAGCCATCACCACAGCTAGCAATGCCTTTTCATATATTGATAATCCCTTGCTCCTAGAACCCAAAGCCTTACTTAAGTATGCTATAGGTTGCCCTTCCTACAAGAGTACTACTTCCCATCCTTGAGAACAAGCATCAGTCTCCACAATGAAAGGCTTAGAGAAATCAGGTAGTTGTATAACAGGTACTGTACTCATGGCTGCCTTCAACTAATTAAAAGTTGTTTCAGCCATTTCTGACCACCGGAAGTTGTCCTTTTTTAAGAGATCATTTAGAGGTCCAGTGATTTTGCCATACTTCATAAACCTCTTATAATACCCAGTAAGGCCCAAGAATCCTCTCAAGGATTTAACAGAAGTAGGAGTAGGCCATAAAGTCTTGCAATTAGTTTTTTGAGGATCCATCCTGACTCATTCTGTAGTAACCACATGTCCCAAATATTTTATCTGTGGTTGGGCAAACATGCATTTGGATAACTTAGCAAAGAGTCTATGTTGTCTGAGAATAAGAAATATAGCCTTGAGATGTTGAACATGAGCGAACAAATTTGGATTGTAAACCAATATATCATCGAAGAAAACCAAAACTGATTTTCTCAAATATGGCTGAAAAATGTAGTTCATCAAGGATTAAAATATTATAAGTGCATTAGTTAGTCCAAAAGACATGACCAAGAACTCAAAATGACCATGACGAGTTTGG
Organism: Dillenia suffruticosa; assembly: GCA_033439265.1. Classification (NCBI taxonomy): domain Eukaryota; kingdom Viridiplantae; phylum Streptophyta; class Magnoliopsida; order Dilleniales; family Dilleniaceae; genus Dillenia; species Dillenia suffruticosa. The sequence continues at coordinate 10,792,695 of JAVTVX010000019.1, forward strand.
AAGGTTGTTTTCTCTACATTGCAGGGTCTAATTCTTATCTGATAGTAACGAGCTCTTAGATCTATCTTAAAAAAGAATCTATAGCCATGTAACTCATCCAATAGCTCATCAATGTTAGGAATATGACATTTATCCTTGATGGTCATGAGATTGAGCTATCTGTAGTCTACCACAGAAGCACCATGTTCCATCTTTCTTCTTAACTAGTAGGACAGGAGAAGAAAATGGACTATTGCTATGCCTAATGGTGCCACTGTCTAACAATCCTGTACTTGTATTTCTATTTCTGTCTTTTGGGAATGAGGATACCTATAAGGTTTGAGTTTGAAAGGTTGGGATTTAGGTTTCATAGGAATAGAGTGATCTTGTGTTCTTTTTGCAGGAAGAGTTTTGGAGGTTTCAATTACTTCTCTGAATTCAGAAAGAACACCTGAAATTTCTTTTGGAATTTCTGATTCTTTAGGTTCACTAGTTATTTCTAAGGTAGCACAGCTTTGTAATTGTTGTTGTCTAAACTTTTTAGTAGCCTTACCCCTTACTAGCTTGATTGAAGGATGTTTTACCACTCCTTCTAAGACCACCTCATTCCCATCACATAAGAAACTGACTTGCAGCGTTTTAAAGTCAAATGTGATTGGACTGTAGTTATACATCAAATCCACCCCTAATATAACATCCCAAATTCCCAATGCTACGACTCTTAAATCAAAGGAGAAGGTGTACCTCTGAATTGTCCACTTCACGTGTCACACTTTGGTGAAATAGGTAATTTTGCTTTCATCTACAATTTCTAAACAGCTATCTCAACTCGTAGCTTCAGCTTTGTAGCTATTTTTTGGTATAGGAAGCTATTAGAGCTCCTTGTGTCCACCAGAATGGTGATCTCTGAACCGTTTAATGTGCCTTGCAATGCTGTCATTTGTCTTTGCATTGAATTAGATAAAGTACACAAGGATACTTGAACACCTCCTTAACTATTAGTTTTCTTTCTATTCTCCTCTTCTTTTTCATCCTTAGTAAACTCACCTCCTACTTCTTCCATAGCAGCCAAAATGAAATTTAGATGCTTAAACTTGCATCTATGCCCTGGACTAAACCTCTCATCACATTTAAAACAAAGATTATTGCTTCTTCGATATTGTAATTCCTATGAAGATATCTTAGGCCAATAGTTTTTAGAAACATTACCTTCCGATGAATTCCTATTTAATCCTACTGTTGGAGGTGTATAGTTGTTGAGTCTTAAAGGAGTCTTGACCCCAACATTGCTTTCCCAACTGTTTCCATGCTTGCTTGTATTGCTCCTTCCTCCTATTCTTGTCAATTCTAGGGATTGCTCTTGTAAAGCAGCTATTTCAAAAGCTTAAAGGAGAGCAGTGGGCTTCATCATTCAGAGTACAGGTTTGATTTCTTCCTTGACTCTACTTATAAAGCTTGAGATGAAATATGACTCTGTTGGCCAAGGATTCTTATGAAGCAATAATGCCCATAATTCCTCAAACTTCTTTTGATATTCAGCTAATGACCCATGTTGCTAGAGCTTATTAAATTCTTCTATCTTATCCTGTACTCCTTTAACTTCAAATCTCTGACATAACAGATTGGAGAATTCATCCCATTCCAGTTCCTTCTTTATTCTTTTAAGCCCTTGATACCATATTTCAACATTCCCTTCTAAATACATTTCTATTAGCTCAATCTTTTGATGATGGGGAACCTGATAAACTGCAGAAAACTTATTGCATTTCCTTATCTACAGCGTGGATTTTCACTAGAAAAGAGAGGAAGCTCAACTTTAGGTGGGTTTAGCATTGTGCTTCATGGATGAAGTTCCCTTTTGTTGGAGTAGTTTTCCCCATCTACTCGTATTCGTCCTTCATTACGGGCGAGAAGAAGCAGAGAATTTAGATTTTTGACTGCAGGGTTTTCTACATCTTTTTTCGATTGCTGTTTCTTCAAGATGGTACTGAACGTGCTTCCAAATTGGCCAAGAAAACCTCCAGCTTCTGGTCCATCTTTTGGTCGATCTTCTAAGTATGTTCCTCCGATTTTTTGTCCATGTATAGTTTAAGTTCCTTTGTTCGAGCTTCTTGGGATTTATGCCTCATTCCTTCCGCCATTTGTTAATAGTGGCCAAGAATCTATGGCTCTGATACCAAATTTTGTCACACTCTTCAGAAGAAGTTGACTGATGAGAGTTAGACAAGTCGACTTGAGGAACTCATTGGTTACTCAACAGCTTTTCCTGACAATTTAATCTCTAAAATTGTACAATGATGGTCTGTAATGAATGTAAAGAAGATGACAGAGAAGAATAGAGAAAAGTAGAGAGAATGAGAGAGATAGAGAGAACAAAGAGAGAGAGAGAGAAAGAGGTGACATGACAATATTCATTCACTGGGTTTCTTCTCATCCTCTTACATGTCTTAAAGGGTCGTTGCCTTCTGTAGTTGGTTTTGTCACACCCTGATCCTCGATCCAAGACCGTGAATAGTCGTTCGATCCCTCATATAGTGCCCATAACACGACACGTATCCTAAGGTAAAGCAAGACTATTAAAACACAATCTATCAAAATGCGATTTTCCAAGTAAACATTTACAATTAACAATATATGAGTATGCAAATCAGAATGAGAGTCCCAATTCATAATATGAATACAGTCATACCATACATGGTCAATCTAAAATCCTCACATATATACATTTAGCGGAAGATGGAAAAGTACCGTGTCTAAGTCTTTGATAAGTCAAGTGCATCGAAATTTTCCTAACGTATCCCTCTATCAGTCTATCTCTGTTACAATTTCAGGAGTAGGGGTAAGTATTTAGAAATACTTAGTGAGTGAGGGGTTGATATCATAAAATTAATATTTATGGTAAACAATGGAATGTCAAAATCAGTATAACAAATACATTTCAAAATTTTACATGAAATTTTCAAACAATGTGTTATGATTCACGCATGCACATCAAATCATTCATATACATCCAAATCACTTTTAGAAATCGATAGAGTTAGCCAGGAAATCGTTCCCGGCAATGGTCAATCATGACCAATGACAGGCACACCGAGCGTTTTTCATATGCAAATATTTTCATATATTGTACTCTATCTCAATGTTGGCCACGGGCCTCCCCCAGTGCTAGACCATTTATGCTGGCGGCCCTCCCCTTTCGGTTCAATTGGGCTAGTCCATAATCTATAAAATCACCTATGGGTTTAACTCATGTGATACGCATTGTTTGTGGGATACCTCCTGCAGAATGTTATCCGGATACACATAGGGTGCCTTGATAAACGTGTCATAGCTATGACTATCCCCTAGGGACTATATCATATTCGTCAATTTCCATGGACTCTCAGTCCAAGTGCCAAATCAATATCAATCAAATATGCCAAGATGCATAGTCATATCAGAAATCATATTTCAGAATTTCAAAACACGGTACAATATCATTTAACAATTCACATGGATGCATATTATCAACTCATTTCTTTAGACACTCCACTTATCACAAAACATTTATCAAAGTCTTAAACAATATCATTTTTCACACAAATAAATCATGACATTTATGAAAATGATAAAACATGGTTTGATATTAATAATATGGTATTGTAATCCCACTCACTCATACGGGGAGGGTACGCCACTCCCCTATCAATCTCGAGTTTAACCAAGTCGCCCCTTGTGTGTAGAATAATAATCTGCCCCTCAAGCAACAACAAACACATGTGTGAATTTCTTTATTTCTTTACAAAACTTTCACAATTTTGATTAGCTTTAAATTTTTGGGTCATATCTCTCATTATGGGTCTTGGGTTGTTGGATTTCAAAGTTCTAATTGGACTTGGACCTAATACTAAGATTTTATGTTTGGATCGGCCCAAATACAAATTTGCATGGGCCTTGGATTGCTGGACTTTAAAATTCTAATTGGATTTGGGTCCAATACAAATTTGATTTAGTGGTTCAAGCCCAGCATTCATAAATTTTCAAATTCTAAATTGTTTTACACTTGTGTAGTTTTAGGGAAAATGCTATAATATTTTATATATAGCTCAGAATTGAGTGATTCAAATTGCTACAGAAAGCTAAAACATATATCTACATTTTTTGTGTTCAACTCATCTACAAATTCCTACTGCATGAATTTATAAAAACCTATCTTCAATGCAGTTCATACTCATATAACTAAATTTGCATAGTTTTAATATAAAATTCATATCTCAGTATATACATCTCCGATTTACATGATTCTAAGTCATATTGAAAGTTAAGAGACAGTCCTACAACTTTAATGTTTAGCATTTCCTTAAATTCTAGGTATAGAAGTTTATAAAATTTCATTTCTGCCTCAGTTGTAGTTCTAAATTATGCTCTGCAAGTTTCAGTAAAAATATCATAACTCTAAGCACACTACTCCGATTCCAGTGAAATTTAGTTCATTTTAAAGATAAGACCGAGAGCTAAAACTTTGATATTTTACATTTCTCTAAATTTTTTATAGAAGGTATTTTAAAAATTTATAAAATATATTGGCCGTGCACAGAGAATGAAAAATCGAACATGTTATTTTGCTGTCTCTTTCCAAAATCACTATAAAGCACATTCTTAATGGAAATTTTCGTGCCATACCTTATTTTAAAGCTTAGGGAGTCTAGTTTACTCAGGAGTAAATGGTTTAAAATTTTGAGTCCTACACAAAGAGATATAGTGGCAAGACTACACATAGCTCAAATCTAAAACAATCATGTCTAGCATGCTAGTACATGCATTTAATTTTACTACTTGTAAAGATTTCAATTTTGAGTATTTTACCTTCCTTTGTATGTACTTTGCTATCTAATACCCATCACCTTGATCTTGATTTTCTTGAAACCTTGATCACCTTAGCACCATAGTAACATAATTTATCAAACATCAATCTCTGCACAATCCTTATGCTATCTCAATCAACTAGAGGTATAGAGTCAAGGATGTTCTTATATCTTTTTCTTGTGTTCCTTCTCCCATACTCCAAGAATTCTACTTGAACATTCAGCAATCCCTCTTTTCTTACTAAAATTTTCTTTCAAGTGAGATGAATAGAAGGGAAAATGGTTGGTTTTTGGCCTTTATATAAACCCAATCAAACTATCTTGACCTTTGATTCATTTTGCATGCAAGATCTCTACTCTACACTTGTTCTAAGTCTTTCTCCCATGCAAAGTTGCTTACAAGCTACCTTCATGCACCTCATTTATGTCAATTTTGTTCATGATGGATTCCAAGCATAAAGAGAGGGGTTTTTGACCAACCAATGAGAATTCATGCAATGATTGTTCAACTAATGAGATTTCTCTTTGGCGAAATGAGCTTAGGTAGCCACTAACCAAACTTGCTATCCTCTTGACCAATCATTTGGCTCCAATTGTCCATCCTTGAGTGGTTTGCAACCAAGTCACTCAACTTTCCTTAATTGCATTTAGACCCCTAACTTTTAACAATCTGCATTTTTGGTCCTTATGAAATTTTGTTCGAAATTTCTTAAATATGTGAAATTTTATTTACATATCTCTATTTAAATGTGTAGACCTTCTATTAGCCATTTTTGACTTATGTAGGCATTGCTAGTGCTTGCCGAGAGATTGTTCGACTTATCGATAAAATTTTCAGTTTTAGAGATTTTGAGGAAAACCTCGAAGTAAATAAATAGAAAGTTAAGATTTCATCTTAATGCCTCAAAAGGATGTTAATGTATATATATAGGACCATGAGAAGTGGTACTAGATACACAGTTACCGAAAAATGGCATTACAGGTTTCTTGCTGCAGTCCTCAACTAACTTAACAGACTTTAGTTGAACTAGTTACATATCTTGATTTAGCTACCTCAACTTCTTCTTTCACTCCTATTCTTACATTTAAATGTCTGTTACACAGGACTAGTGGTTAGTTGTGATAACTAGTGGTAATATAGTGATAATAGGTATTTATGATAACAAGTGGTAAGTTTGTGATAACGAGTAGTAATATAATATGATAATATTATTTTTCATTGGTAAGTTTGTAATAACTAGTGACTTTTTTAATGACGAGACAAACCGTTGGGAAATATATACTTCAAAGTGTATATATATATATAAATCTCACGAGGTTGTGGTGAGTAAACAAGGAATTTCACTATAGGATGGTAAGTTGCGATAAAATAAGATAAGCTATGGTAAGTGGTGATTTGGTGCATTGTTTATATTCAAACATTGCTTGACGCAACTACATTCATTTTTTTTTTACCATTTTTGCATTACAATTATTTCCATGTTTTATTTTTTTTTAATTCTTTGTTTTTCTAATTAATTTTTCAAAATGATACATTAAATTCGGCGTGTCTATATATATATGAAATTTATATATATATATATATATGGAATTTATATGAAATTTATTTGTGCACTCAAGATCGGATTTCATAAATAAATTTAAATTATGAAATTATAATAATTATTAATAAAAAAATCTATATATTTAATTCAATCCCAAAATCATATTCAAAAATATAAATTAAGTTATAATTCATTCATCTAAATTCATCTAAACAATTACATTACATTACATTAAGTTAAACCTAATTCCAAATTCTCTCTTTAGGGCTAGGGTTAGGGTTAGAAGTAAGAAAACTTGAGTGAGAAAAAAAGAGAAGGAAAAAAATGACCTTGAAGGCAAAAAAAAAAGGGGAAAAAAATAAAGTGGGAGTGAGATAAGGAAAAAAAAGAAGGTGAGTGTGAGATAAGAAATAGGAAAAAGAAAAAGGGAAAAGTAAGAAAGAAAAGAAGAAAAAAATGGTTAGTGTGTATTTGCAGAAAAGAAAAAGAAAAGAAAGGAAAAAAAACTGGGTGAACCCAGTTCGGCTTTCACAGAAACTAAAACGGCTGTTGGGTTGACCGGTCAGGTGTATGAACATGCAGGAAGAGTATGTCGTGGTCCCCCATGGCGTCTCCGCATCGCGCGGCAACTATAGTGCACATTTTTGATTTATGATTTATGATTTATGATTTATTATACATACATTATTATTATTATTTTTTCCCTGCCCATTACTAATCACCAATCACCAATCCAATCACCACACCACCATTGAATTAGTTGAATCCACCATCACGTGAATGCAAATGCTATCTATTAAAATTATCAAATATCAAATAGTATATATATATAATCTCGCATATATTTTTAGGGATGGTTGTAGGTTGCATGTGATAAGTTGCAAGGGATGCTTGCATCTGATAAGTTGATGGTTGCATGATAAGTTGTAATGGGATATGTGAGTATGATAAGTTGCAATAGGTACAGGTGTGATGTGATAAGAGATGGCAAATTGTGATAATTTTGAGTGATAATAATAGTGTGATAACAAGGTGATAAATTGTGGTAATTTTGAGAATGATAAAGAGATGGTAAGTTGGTGGTGGTAAGTAAGTTGTGATATGTGATAACTTAAACAATTAATAAAAATAGTAAATTTAGTGTTAATAGAAGTGGAGATTTGAGATTGGATTTGTAATGAGGGTAAGTATTGTATCACAATTTCACAATTTTTCAGTTGTTTTCACAAATTTTCTTTTCCCTTTTCTCTTAATTTTTTGTTCTGGTTCAAATTTTCTCTCAATTTTTTGTTCTGGTTCAACTTTTCTGTGAATTCCTTCAAGCTTGTTTTTCTTTGCTTCCTCCCTCTTCATCCTTATCTTAGATATAATCTCATCACAGATTGTATTATGGTTATACATTAGAAGTTTGAGAAAATATTCTTTTCTCAAGAAGTTAAGGTCCTGAAATGAAGGCATAAAATGAAACAATCAATAATTCTAATACAAATACAATACAAAATTGAAATAAGATGTGAGAGAACATATTTCTTGACTTGGTGAACTTATAACATTCCTAGTTCTCATATCTCCAAAAATCTGATGACAAATATTCCATAATCATTTGTGATATATAAAAAATTATTTTAGGTATGCATTATCTTAAAATCAAAATTATGTAGTGAATTGTATTTAACTTACGTGTTAGCCTATTGTGGAACTTCAACACACACAATGTTGGAGATATGGAGAGAATTTCCATAAGTTCTCTCAATGCAATTTTCCTGGAAATTAATGAAAATATTATATTTTATAGTTGAATAAAATTTGATATTTAAATATATTAAGTAATTACAATAATTTTCATGAAAGTTTGGAAGTCTTTATCTTCATGACCTCTAAAACAATAATCTGAGTCTAGATAGTATATAATTTGATTGTTTAAAGAAATCTCGTAACAAAACCAATGTTCTTTGAAAAGGACAGGGTTGAAAACTTGAAAATACAATAATATATTAATATATTCTATATTATTAGAAATGTATAATAATGTTTAATGATAAAGCAACTCACTAGGTTACACAATCGATAATCGAATCCAAGTGTTTGCTCAAACAAACAACTATCAACCATCGAAATATCTCACTTGTTTTGATTGTCACATGTAGAAACCACAGACATTTACATTAGTAAACATCTACATTAGAAAGGTGAGAAAACTAACTATATATCATTTGACTCCTGCAAGGAGATGCAGTGTATATGTATATGAATGTGATAGGGTCGTTTACTAAAAACAAACTGTGGAGCCGGTGGCAACTTGCACTTAGGTAGGTGTTAAGAAAAGATTAAAGTATATGTTGAAGAAGATGAAAACAAAAATAAATAAGAACAATACTTACAGAAAACCATAATGAAAAAAACATCTAGAGAAAGGGCGGTAGGTGTTGTTAAGTAAACGTATGTAACATTCCATAGTTTGCAAACATAATCATTATATAATTATATCATAATCATGCAATCATAATATTAGAAAAATGTTCACGGCCTCGAGATCATAGATCGGGGCTAATAAAAAGTTTCATCCTCGAAACTATACATCGAAAAACTTGGGGTACTGTCTCCTCATAGTATCCTCTGGTTCCCAAGTCTGCTCCTCGACTTGGTCACTCCTTCACAAAACTCAGACCAGGGACACCTCTTTGCTTCTCAACTTCCTGGCCTGCCTATCCAGTATAGCCACGGGCTGAATAGTAAAACTCAGGTCGTTGGAGGTTCCAACACATGAGAGGGATTTGGTAAATATTTTCTCAGCACGAAGATATGGAATACATCATGAATACGTGTAAGTTTAGTTGGCAGATCTAGTCTGAAAGCTACCCTTCCGATTTTTTTCAGGATTAGAAATGATCCAATGTATCTAGGGTTGAGTTTCCCTTACTGTCTGAATCGTATCACTCCCTTCCAAGGAGATACTCGTAGAAAAACTATGTCTCCCTCCTCGAACTCAAGTGGTCACTGCAGCTTAACAGCATAACTGTTCTGTCTATCTTGGGTAGTTTTCATCTAAGCACAGATGACCTTCACCTTCTCTCGAGTCTCCTCAATCAGCTCAATACTGCTGAGTCATCTTTTTCCGACCTCGTTCCAAGATAATGGTGTCTTATACTTTCTCCCATATAAGGCCTCATATGGTGGCATCCAAATATTGGCCTGATAATTGTTGTTGTATGCGAACTCCACAAACGGGAGGTACTGCTCCCAACTACCTCAAAAATCCATCACAGATGCCCTCAACATGTCCTTTAACGTCTAAATGGTTCTCTCTGACTGACCATTTATTTTGGGGTGGAAAGTAGTGCTACAGTGTAGCTTGGTACCCCTAGCCTCTTGTAGTTTCGGTCAAAACCTTGAGGTAAAATGGGGATCTCTGTCTGACACAATCAATATATTAATCCCATGAAGTCTGACTATTTCATTGATATATAAGCGTGCCAAATCCTCCAGCGGATAGCTACTACGAATGGATAGAAAATGTGTAGATTTGGTGAGTCTATCAACAATCACCCAAATAGTATCATGTCGTGCTAGAGTATGCGGTAGTCCCATAACAAAATCTATCGTGATGTGTTCCCACTTCCACTCAGGAATGGGAAAGGGCTATAATGTTCTAGCTAGCCGCTAATGCTCTGCCTTCACCTGTTGGCAAACCAAACATTTGGTTACATACTCAGCGACCTCCCGTTTCATCCCGACCCACCAATAATTTTCTTGGATAAGCCGATACATCTTGGTACTATTTGGATGCATCGCATAGGTAGAAAAGTGGGTCTTCTTATATATAGCCCTCAAAAGATTGCCATCAGTGGGAACGCAGACCTGCTCCCTAAATACCAAGAGTCCATCCTTCTGAACTCTGAAATCCCTGATGTCTCCCTTGTGCATTTTCTCAATAATACCCTGGAGTTCTCGAATACAGTCAACCAGAGTCAGCCTCATCTCGAATCTAGCTAGAAGTGTACCATGCTCATCATTGGCCAGACTGACTCCCAATGAGCATTGTCCCATGAGACAAAAGAGGTAGGCACTCTCGGACGATAACTTGCAGCTTAGAGCATTTGCAATTGCGTTGGTCTTACCATGATGATAGTCTATGAAAAGGTCATAATCCTTGAGAAGTACTAACCATATCCTCATAGTAGATTGAGCTCCTTCTGCATGAATAAGTACTTCAGGCTCTTATGATCCGTGTACACTTAGCACATCACCCCATAAAGATAATGCCACCGTATTTTCAATACAAAGACTATGGCTGCCAACTCGAGATCGTGGGTCCGATAATTCAGCTCATGCTTCTTCAACTGTCTAGAGGCATATGTAATGACCCGATCATCCTGCATCAGTACACAACCTAAACCCTACTAGCTGGAATCACTGAACACTATATACTCTCGGCCATTGGTGAGAAGGGCTAGAATCGGTGCCGATATCAACCGTTGTTTGAACTCCCTAAAACTTGCCTCACAATGTCATCCCAAACAAACTTGACGTTCTTATGAGTCAAGTTAGTCAGTGAAGATACAATCCTAGAGAATCCCTCTATAAATCTCTAATAGTATTCTACCAGTCCAAGGAAACTCCTAACCTCAGTAACCGTCTGTGCCTGCTCCCACTTTATGATGGTTTGAACTTTTTGTGGATTAACGAAAATACCCTCTGCAGAAACAACATGTCCTAAGAACCCAATCTGTCTAAGCCAAAACTCATACTTAGAGTAGTTGGCGTATAACGTTTTCTCACGGAGTGTCTGCAATATAGCATGTAGGTGTTGGCAGTGCTCCTCATCACTCCGTGAGTATACAAGTATGTTATAAATGAATACTATGACAAATTGGTCAAGGTAGTCATGAAATACCCGATTCTTCAAATCTATAAACACAGCTGGGGTATTCATTAGCCCAAACGGCATGATAAAAAACTCAAAATGACCATATCTCATACGGAAAGCAGTCTTGAGTACATCCTCGCCCTTGATTTGTAACTGATGATGCTCAGATCTTACGTCAATCTTCGAGAAAACTTGGGCACCTTGAAGTTGATCAAACAGATCATCTATATATGGTAGCAGGAACTGATTCTTGACAGTCGCTCTGTTCAATTGATGGTAATCTATACAAAGTCTGAACGAGCCATCTTTCTTCTTGACAAATAATATCGGAGCACCCCAAGGCAAAGTGCTTGGTTGAATAAACTCCTTTTCCAATAATTCTTGTAGCTAGACCTTTAGCTCCCTTAACTTAGCTGGTGCCATTTTATATGGCAGAATAGAAATCGGTGCTATCTTGAGAGCTATATCTATCTTAAAATCGAACTCCCGAACTGGAGGTAGTGCTGGTAGCTCCTTAGGGAATATATCAGTAAACTCCTGCACCATTGGGACTTTATCAAGCGTTGGGCCTTCTACTGTGGTGTCTATTACATGGGCAAGGTAGGTTGTACATCCTCGGTGTACCAACTGCCTAGCGTCTAGTGCTGAAATAACACATTGGGGTAGTACCTGTCTATCTCCCGTAAATATCAGTAATGGCTATCCCAACCTTCAAAACTCTACTATTTTAGTGAAACAGTCAATAGTGGCTCGATAGGAACTCAGCCAGTCCATCCCTAAGATGGCATCAAAATCAGAACTCTGTCTCTAAAATCACCTCCCCAATCCATATCTCGTAGTCCCGGTAAATAGAATTCTGGACCAACTGCTCGCCCAATGGCGTGATAACCAATATCTCCTTGGGTAGTGGAGAGAGTTGTCTATCAAGGTGCTGAGCAAACTGGGTGCTCACATATGAATAATTTGACCCGGTGTCTATCAAAACTCGGGCGCAACTCCAACGATATTCATGGTATCTAATGATGAAATCATCAACTCTTATTTACTCGAGAAGTCAACATGAGATCATACATATACATATTTATATATCAAAAGGATTGAGGCTTCCAGCGTCTTAGCTATAGAGAATTACATGAGCCATCATAGTATGTTATGCTTCAAAATAACTTTTAGGAGATGAACCTATATGGGAGAGTCTAACAGAGGATTACCGGTAATCGCTTCAAGATTGGCTTGGGCTTCCTCTGCATCATTGCAAAGACGTGAGCTTAAGTCTTCTGCTGCTATCGCTGATGAACGAGTATGGTATTGCCCCCAGCTATAGTCTATGGAGCAGTAGGAACTATGGGGCAAGTGCTCTCGGTTGACTCTCGCGTGGTCCACTCAGCGGCTTTGACTTGATTGTCCCCCGATTCCCAAATCTGGACAAGTGCTACGAATATGTCCCGGTTTCCCACATTGGTAGCATCTTGCAGGTTCTCTACAGAATCCTAAATAAGTCTTGCCACAATTATAGCATAGGGGCTTCCCCAGCCCAACAAACAGACTCATTGATCCGGCACTAGGGCCGGGGGCTCTAGAATTCTGAGGGCGTGGCCCTTGGGAGAAGCTAGCTAACCCTGTAGTTGTGGGGTCTCTCTAAGGGCCCTGACTCTAGCCTTTCTTCAAACTCTTACCAGACTGAAATCCAATCCTCTTCCTTTTCTGGTCTCGGCTTTCCCTTTGCCTATTCTCAACTTTACTATCTCCTCAGCGCTGTAGGCCAACTCCAAGACCTCCTTGAAGGAGTGGTTTTTCATTATTGATATGTGTTTCTTGATGTTCAAGTTGAGTACATCCTCAAACTTGAACTGTAACTGTCTCTGTATGGCCAGGTCAGGAGAAAAAGTGGCTAATCTCCATAATTCTGCCTTAAACTCGGACTCCGATCTTGCCCCCTGGCGGAGATGAATAAACTCCACCCTCTTTTAATCTTGCTGGTACTCCGTAAAGTACCTCTCATCAAACTCTCGCACAAAGTCTCCCTAACTTGGGGGCTCTGTAGAGTCAACAACCATGGTCTCCCACCGGCGACAACATACCATCAAGTAAACGTACTATCACCCTCAGTTTCAACTTGTCTACTAGACCCAGATCTGTCAGTATCCAATGGATTCGATTGACCCAATACTTTGCTACCGTAGCATTACTAGATCCGCTAAAATCGGTACAACCCAACAATTGAGCCTCCTTGACCAACTAGGTCAATTCATAGATGTAGTGGAGTGCCGGAATCGTGTTGTCGCTTGGGGTGGCACTATAGAAATAAGGGCAGTTGGGGCAGGTACTGTCGTAGTTGGAGTAGGAACTGTGGTAAATGGTGGCAGGGGTTACATCTATACCCCATAGGTGCTCCACCACTCATGCCACTGCATCAGGGCATCTAGAGGAGGTGTCGAAACTGGCAGGGGTGGTACTGGAGGGGGTGCGTGTGAAGACGATGTAACCTCAAGGGCAGCAGGTATAACTTTGCGAGTCCGCCTCATGTTGCATCTAGAAGGTATGGTTCTGAATACAAGAACCTCTATCAGATATAACTAAGGAATTTGGGCTAGATATAGAGTATCTAACACCCTAAATAGAATGAACTCATTTGCCTAAAATCATCTTTAGGGATTTTATGACTGTGAGGAAACTTTCAAATTATTTCAAAATATTGAGGACTTTGAAGACAATACTTGAAAATTTTTGAAATCTTTCATAAACTCAGTATTTAACCAATAACCAGGGTCTTTGATACCAAAAAAATTGTCACGCCCCGATCCGTGATCCTGAGACCATGAACAGTCGCCCGTTACCTCGAATACCGGCCCAATCCCGTCACGTATGCTCAAGGTAACACAAGACTAATCAGAATTTCAATTACAAATGTTTTATTAGTATTTAAAATACAAAAGTCCTCAAATATATATATATATATATATATATATATATACTACAAATGAAAGTTCATTGGTTTCATACAATCATTCCAACATGATCAACTAATATTCTCAAAGATACAGCAGAAGTTCCATACCGTAATACATCTTTAGCGATGGTCTTTGGAATTTATGTATGTCGATGTCTATCAATGTGTCAGGAAATTAATAAGTGATAGGAAATTAATAAGTGAGGTGAGGATGGAGTGTCAAGGTCATATATATATATATATATATATGTATATCCATGCAAGACATATTATCAAAATCATAGCAATTTTAACATAGTTTTATATCCAATATAAACATATGCATCCAAAATCTCATGTCATAAATCATTAGGTCATCCTAAATCATATACTCGGCAAAGGTCTACCTCGACCAATGACGAGCCAACAAGGGATTTTTGTATGTAAACAAAAAAAAATAACCCCAAAACCTTGGCATTGGTGTCAGGCCTCCCCAAGTACTAGACTGGAACATGATTCAATACTCCCCTTTCGGTTCAACTTAACTAGTCCAAAACATAATATCATATACACGCCACCTAACCATGTGGAGTGTCTGCGTCTCAAGATATCACAAACATACGATAATCTATATAACGAGACGGGTCTGTTATAACATACAAGGCGAGTCTACATGAGATGATGCCTATCATGTCATAATATCATGGCTATAAGTACTATCCCTGATCTACGATCAAAGGGATTTAGGTACTAATACCCGAGTACCTAATCTCACATCAAAATTATCAATAAACTAACTGTGGCATACGTGTTGAGGAAAATCATGAAAATCTAATATAGTATATTATAGCATATATCATCAAAGTACATTTCATGATTTAAAACATGGCACATATGTTTTTCATCAAAATTCATGGATGCATATTTTACAATTTTGGGACAATCCATTTATCACAAAGTATGTTACCAATCATTTAACAAAACCATTTTACAATCATTTCACAAATCATGCTTTGAAAATGATAAAATATGGTTTTGCTCATTAATTACATGTTAACAGTAAAATCCACTCACATGTACGGGAAGGGTACTCCACTCCCCTAAAACCTCGATACTCAACTAAGTCACCCCTCAAGTGTAGTATAGCTGTATACATTTTTCGTGTTCAATTCATCTCCAAATTCCCACTGCACGAATTTATAAAAATCTATTTTCAATGCAGTTCGTACTTATATAACTAAATTTGCACAGTTTTGATAGAAAATTCATATCTTAGTATTTACATTTCCGATTTACATGATTCCAAATTTTACTGAAAGATAAGAGATAGTTTTACAATTTTCATGTTCAGTATTTCCTTTAATTCTAAGTGCAGAATTTCATAAAATTTCATTTCTGCCTCACTTCCAGTTCTAAAATATGTTCTGTACCATTTCAGTAAAAATATCATAACTTCTAGTATATTTCTTCAATTCAAGTGAATTTTATCCCATTTTAAAGAAACAATAGAGAGCTAAAAATTTGATATTTTAAATTTCTTTAAATTTTGTACAGAAGATATTTTAAAAATTTATACAACATACTGGCCGTGCAAAGATGAAAAATAGAACATATCATTTTGGTGTCCCATTCCAAATATCACTATAAATCACATTCTTAATGGATATTTTTGTACCATACCTTATTTTAAAGCTTAGGGAGTCTAGTTTTACCAAAACCAAACCAATCTAAATTTCGATCTTCACAGGAGAAGATATCATGGAATTACGATAGCTTGCTGATCATGCTAGCTTACTTGAACAAACCTACTTCATGAGACCAATTTAATCCAATGTATACTCAAAGAAGAATGTACTATCTCTTTAATAAGATCTTCACATCCACATATTCATCACCAACACCATCCTTTAGCACTTGATCACCACATCTTGTAACACATATACATCAATATAAAAAAAAAAAAAACTCTATATCATATTGATACTATCTAAACAATTAGAATCCTATTAACCAAAAATTTTCCATAACTCTTCAATACCTCAAGTGCTTGGATGAACACAAGATATTGTCACTTCCTACACTAGAACTCATGGCCAGGAGGGTAAATTTTGAGAAGAAAATGAGGTCCAATGCTTGAAACAACCCATTTATGCAAACCTAGCAAAAATTTTGACCATTGATCATTTCCATGCAAGATCTCTACTCTACACTTGTCAAGACTTCTCTTATGTACTTGAAATGGCAACAAGCAACCTCCATGCATGCAAAAGAAGTGTCCAAGTCGGCCAAGAGGAAAGAAAGCACAAGAAATCCACTAAAATCCCTTTCAAATCACATTTCATGTATTAATTGTTCTTTACAAGCAACCTTCTTCCAACTTTGTTAGTGGAATTGTCTTATGTGGCCACCTATAGTCTTGGTGTCCTTTTGTCCAATCATTTGGCTCCAATTGTCCTTCCTTAAGTGTTTTGCAACTTAGTCCATCCACTTTTCTTATTTACATTTAGACCCCTGACTTTTAACAATTTATATTTTTGGTCCTTATGAAATTTTGTTCAAAATTTCTTAAATGCGTGAAATTTCATTTAAATATCTCTATTTAAATGTGTAGGTCTTCTCTTAGCCATTTTTGACTTCTTTAGGCCTTGTCGGCGCTCACCGAGAATGTTTTCGACTTACCGATAAAATTTACGGTTTCAACTATTTTAAGGGAAACCTCAAAGTAAATAAATAAAAAATTAAAATTTCATCTTAAATGTCTCAAAAGAATGTTAATATCTAGATAGAGCCATGAGGAGTGATACATGATACACAGTTATCGAAAAATGGTATTACAAAAAAATTGATAAATTCATACTAATGTGCCAATCCAATGAGGGGGCACTGATTCATAAGTATCGGTCAAACGCATGTAGCATCCATCAATATTACACAAAATTATTCTATCAATTGTCATAAAAATTAGATTTAATAACATTTATCATAATAATAAATGAGAAAGATTATAACATATTTACCTGTCATTATTTTTTATGGCTTTTCAACAATCAATAAAAAAGCCAAACACTTTCTTATTCATAAAAAAAGTCTTAAGGTTAGCAAAGGCATAGACAAAGGTAGAAAGTATAGAAAGTGTGTTTGTCTTTGTATTCTTATCCTTTATTACAGTTAAGGTATTCACGACTACATACAATTCAACATCATCAGATCGCCCCTCATCTTCATCTTCATTCGTGTTTGATCTATCTTTCTGTCATTTGTCCTCCAAAGGCTCCGACCTTTTTTCCTCATACCCTTTGTCCTCCAAATTGTCCTCTAAACCTTCTTGGCCTTTCTACTTTCAGTCCAAACTCTCCTACTGATTCTCATTAAAATGACTATCCTCACCCTTTGGTTTGTTTTGCTTCTTTCCTTTGTTCTCTTCTTTTTTCTCTTCTTGGTCTATATCAGAGTCTTCTACATCATTATCATCATAGTTGCAGAGTTTGCGCAAGAAATAGTGTGGAATCACAATAGATTCGAGTGAATTCAAATTGATTCGTCCAAAAATATTTTAAGTTCCTGTTTTATGACAATTTTATACAAACAGATGATAAAATTGAGATTACAATAAGTCATCATAGTAACTACATTAAGATATGGTAAGTGGTAAGTAAGTATATTGGCATGTGGTGAGATATGGTAGTGGTCCATCTAGTTAGTGTTTGTAAGTTTACTTTTATTTTTTTGATTTTTTCTCCACCCGCTTCAACCACTTCAATAGATTTTTTCACGTTGGACAACAAACCCTATAGATAGTAAAATAACTCGCTATTCAGATTCCATATAAGACAAATTTTAAACAAAGTATAAACAACTTAATTCAAAGTTTAGATTTTACACAATATAATATAAACTTAACTTACATTTACACACTCAAATTCAACTCTTCGATTTACCTGATTGGTGATCCAATACCAAATGGGTTGTTTTGTTATCTAGCCACCTAAATCACCAACTCTCATATTATCGAAGTAAAAGATCTATATACAAGACCAATATTGTTACGGATATATTTATAATTACTAAATTATAAAATTTATAAATATTGAATTGAATTGTATCGAAAACTTACCATAAGTAAAAATAAACGACTACCGATTCCTATGTTCTTCCTCTGTTCCTCCTCTCTACCATTATTTATAAGACCTGTGAATTGACACACTTCATCAACTAACCATTGTAAGACAAAATTAGCCCAATTATATTGGCCAACATTCTCCAGATCAATAGTAATAGTGAGGTGTCTCGAAGTAGGGTAGACATTGGTTGTTGGATATAAAAAACATCTAAGGAGAAATAAGAGGAAGTATCATCTAAACTTGAGAGAGGAAGAGGTGTCTGCAGTCATCTGCATCTCTTGCACATATTTTTTAACTGACTATGCTTTAGTTTTGGGAAGTATTTTCTCATCTCTGAGAAATCAGTAGATGAACAATCCAAAACATCCCGTCTTTTATAAGAGATTCCTAAAATTTGCCCCACCCACGTCTTCGACTGTGAGGTTAAAATTCTGATTTGAACTAATAGAAAGACGCTTTTCTATAGGTTCAATCCTCATTACCAATTCTTTACATAATTTTTGGCTTAATGTATTGCAAGTAAGTTTCAAAAGTTTACCAAATCCCATTTTTTTACTACACCTTTCATGTCATCAATCAGCGTAGAAAATAATTCTTTCACTTGCTTAGCAGAGTATCTGGTTTGAATCGGTATTGCCTTCCTTACCTTCATACCAATCAATGCTTTCGTTTCATATTTCTGGCTTTCCCCATGTCTATTAAAAAAATTACATTCCAAAAATTACATTAAAAACTCTATTCAATTCAAAATATACATAATCAAAATACACATAATAATAACTAACCGTCATGGTCATCGAAAGCAAGGCACTTGTAGATTTGATTTTTTTCTTGGAATCCTTTTTGTGAGAGATAGAACATGCAAAAGAAATTAAAAATTAATTTAAATTAAAATTTTGTTTAATTTAAAATCAGATACAAAAATAAACTATTATAAAATAAAAAAATTTTAAAAAAATACTAAGCACTAACTAAAATTAAAACTTAATTCACCTTCTTTCCAATGGTGTAGTAGCTTTGTTGCTACTACTGGTAGTGGTGGTGGTGGTGGTTACAAGATCTGTGTCTTTCATTTTTCCTTTTTTTGGGTTTTTTTTTGGAAATGTACAAATTCTTAAAAAAAAAATAATTATTCACTCTCCAAAATGCCTGAGATCTTCGATCTTCTTTTCACAATCGCAACCAATTCTTCTTCTTCTTCTTCTTGTTTCGTAGTATTTTCTTGATGAATTTGAATTCTAAAAATTTCCAAAAAAGTAAAATGTTAAAATGTTAAGTCTCGGCCATTAGATGAATGTTAATAATTCGAGATAATTTTAGTCGTCCGATAGTGTGTTTGTGATGTTACATTGAAAAGACATTAGCCTGCAAAATTGAAACTCCCAACAACAAAACCCCAACCATTGGATTAGCACCACCACACTACCTCAACACCATCTCAGCCATCTGATCAATTATCCAGCTATCACCCCAACAACTATATATTATTACTTACTACTTACTACTTATTACTTACTAATACATTCCTACATATATTATATATTAGTATCCGACTTTGTTATATACTTATATTATATTAGAATATGTCATGTATATATAATTATATAATACCAAACTACTATATTTAATCTATATATATAAAATATATAATATATATAATGTAAATTATAACTAATACGAAATTATATAAATAATATAAAATAATTCCACATTATAAATTAATTAATTATAAATATCAATCTAATTACATAAAATTAATAATAATAATAATAATAATAATAATAATAATAATAGAGGATATTAATTTAATTATTAATTTAAATAATATATTATTAGTAATTTAAGCATTTTGGGTTTATATATGAAAACTTTTAGTTGTGTTATGCAACCTAAAAAAATTTTCCATATATTCTTATATATATTATATATATTATATATAGTATGTCAATTAACTTGTGGAATTTTTTTGTTGGGAATGTGGTCTAAACCTATGTCAACACAATGTTACACTACAAAAAAACACGATTTTAGTCACGGATTTTCGTGATGGAAAAAATTCGTTGCTATTTTGCGACGAATTTAGCAACAAAACTTTTTCGTCGCTAATTTGCCACAAATTTGCAACAAAAAGAAAGTCGTGGCTAAATTAGCGACAGACACATCATTCGTAGCAAAATTCGTCACTAATTAGTGACGAACAAATTTTCATGGCTAAATTCGTCGCTAATTAGTGACGAAAAAATTTTCATGGCTAAATTCGTCGCTAATTGGCGATAAAAAATTTTTCGTAATAAATTTCTTCGCTAAATAGCGACGAATAATATTTCGTGACTAAATTTTACCATGGATTTCAAATCCGTCACAAAATTTAATCTTTTTTAAACAGAATTTTATGTTTTTATTTTTCTTTTTATTTTATTAATATGTAATATTTAAGTTAAAAATTAATTTAACGATAAATTTGTTTTCCGTCGCTAGTTCAAAATCTCACTCCTTCGCTAAATTTTTTATATATAATTAAATAAAATATAATATTAATATAATATTTAAATTAAAAAATTAATTTAGCAACGACGAAATTTATTCGTTGGTAATTTAGCGACGGATTCGGAATCCATCGCTAAATTTAATTTTTTTTTAATTAGAATTTTATTTTATTTTTATTTTATTTTAATAATTTCAGTGACGGATTTGGAAATCCGTCGCTGAATTTTATCGTTTTTTAATTAGAATTTTATTTTATTAATTTATATTAACAAATCATATTATTATTTTATAATATTTTAATTTACATTTTATTTTATTATATTATATTTCATTCTTTTAGAAGAATAATATTACTTAATTCTTAAAAAAAACCATATATTTTATTTTATTTAAATTATATATTTTTTTAATTAATTTATTATTTTTTTTCTTTTTTTGTTTGATTTAATATTTTTTATTATTGTATAGGTAACTTTTATTTTATTTGTATTATTTTATTCAATAATATAAATTTTTTAATTAAATATTAATCCGTCAAGACCGCGAGCCTGCGCGGGCGCCGGCGCATGCACGCACAGGCGCTTGCCTGCCTGGGCGCCCGCGCCCTACGCGTCCTTGGCTGGGCACCCACGCGTGCCTGCATGGGCGCCGTTCATTGTTTTAATACTAAAAAAATAGATAAAATGCAGTTGAAGGGATTCAAATCTTGGATTTGGGATTTGAACAGAAAACATATCACCACTGCACCACCGATTAGTGTTGTGTGATAATCTTTTTTTTTCTTTCTTCCTCCTCATTTGTTTTTTATTCTCACTTTTTTTTCCTTATCTCTATTTTTGGATTTTTTTTATTCCTTTCTATTCTCATTTCTTATATATAATAATTATATTGAAATTTTTTATAACGAATAAAAATATTTTGTGATTAAATATATAGATTTTTTAAATTATTAATATATTATAATTTATTGATAATTATAATTTTATAGTTTTGAGATGTTGTAATCCATTTTTAAATTATGGATTAAAAAAATAAAATAAAAATGAAAAAGAATAATAAAATAATAAAATAAAAGAAAAAAGAAGAAATCAAAATATAATATTAATATATTTTTTAATTAATTTATTATTTTATTTTAAATTAGTATTTTATTATTTTTTATTTTATGAAAAATTATCATATTTATTATTTTTAATTAATATTATTTTAGGTTGGTGGTATAAATAAAAAAAGTTATTATATTTATTATTTTAAATTGTTATTATATATTATTTTATTATTAATAGAAAAATGTGAAGGAAAGATAATAAATAATAAAATAAAAAATTTATATCACATAATATCTTTTGGTTTGATGGTTTACAGGTTGCGTGTGCGTGTAGGAGTTCGGAGTTTGAACCACGGTGAATGCAGAAAGCAAAGCATTTTCCAGCAATTAAGAGTTGATGCTGGAGCGCCTGCGCGGGGGTGCTGGCTCGGGCGGCCGGGCAGGTTGCAGACTGGTGTTGGCTCGAGTGGGCGGGGCCATCCAGGCACGTGCTAGCTTGGGTGGGCAACGGAGGGCAAGGGACGTGCTGGCTCGGGTGGGCAAGGGTGGCACGTGCGCTCCCTGGAACGAATTTGGAATCAGCGACGGATTTTTTCATTCGTCGCTAAATTAGGGACGGATAATTTTTCTACGGATATTTTTTTCCCTAAATTAACGACGGATTTTAGCGACAAAAATAATCTGTCGCTAAATTTAGCAACGAATTTTAGATTTTCGTCGCTAAATTTAACAACGGATTTTTTTATGTCGCTAATTTAGCGACGGATAATTTTTCATCGCTAAATTTTGTGACGAATTTTAGCGATGAAAAATTATTTGTCGCTAAATTTTACGACGGATTTCAGATTTTCGTCGCTAAATTTAGCAACGAATTTCTAATTTTCTTCGCTAAATTTTTGCAACGCGTTATTAGCGACGAAAAATTTTTCATTGTTAAAGCCGTCGCTAATATTTTTAACGAAGAATTTTTTTAAAATTTTCGTCGTTAAATTTGTGACTAAAAGGCTGTTTTTTTGTAATGTTAAGAAAGAAACAAAAAAGAAAAAGAAAAATTCACGTCATTGTTCACATGCATGCACCAACCTGTATGCAAACCAAACAAACACTGTTCACATGCATGTGCCATGTGTAAACCAAACCAAATAAACACGTTCATTAACCATTCATAGGAAAATGACCAAGATAATGTTCACAAACAAACAAAACAAAAAAAGTTTTGAATTTGAGAGTACATTATGTTGACACTTTGAGTAATGATATCTTGAGCATTCACAAAACAAACAAAAAAAGTAGCATGCAATGAAACAAAATTTTGACCACAAACAAAACAAAAAAAGGTTGCATAATATTATTATGGAAAGAAACAACTCTTTGTTTTGTTCTTACCGACAACACTTCTCTCACACACACTCTCTCTTACTCACTCAGACACTCACATATAAAATTTATCTTCTCTTTCATACAAATTCCCATCAAACTCTCACTCTTTCTCGAACTCTCTTGGTCTTATTTCTCGTTTTTCTTCTTCTCTCAGCTCCTCTTGTTCTTTCTCCTTCTTTTTCTTACCCCTTCTCACTTTTCACTCACAAATCTCAGAAATGGCCTCTCGAAAAGGGAAACAAATTATGATGGAATCAAAACAATATAATAGAAGGGAGTTTCCTTCTGTTAAAAGAAGCAAAGAATTTGAGCAGGTATTTTCTCATCAAAATATTACTGTTGGCCATTTAATAGACCGGAATTTTTTAAAGAGTATAGGTTTTAAGTATGGAAGTTATTTAAAAGAAATTTGTCTTCATTGGATTCTCAATCCAAATAAAAAAATTTATGAGAATATAGTAAAAATTTTTTATAATAATATGAAAAAAATTAATAGTAAGTATTTTATAGTTGTTGATGGTGAAATTAGTTCGTATGCTTTTCAAACTTATTTTGATGGTAAAAAAATTCAAGTGAATCCAAAAATAATATGTGCAGAGGGTAATCCAAAAAAAAGTAACATATTAATGGATGCTTAAATTGTCTTTGGTGATAATAGTTTAGAGAGTTTTAGTAAGAATGCAACGGATTTAAATTTACATGAAAGAATTCTTCACTTACTATTAGTATATGCTATTAAGCCACGAGCAGGTAATTATATATCCATTACTCGAGAAGATTTTTGGCTAATGGAACATATTATTGAAAGAAAAAGTCTTGATTTGCATTTCTTACTTTCCTATTTTATAATATTCACAAGAGTTTCAAATTCAAATTTATCATATTATAATGTGGTTAGTGGTATTTTAAAAAGTGAAGGAATAAGTCTAAGGAATGAAATAAATTTGCAATTAAGTTTTAAAAATGATATAAATCATAAAATGTTGCATAGAGCATGGATTTATGAAGATGGTGTTTGGATTAATCTAAAAAAAAGAGGTTTAGAATATAGGAAAGAGCCTGAGGCACAGACAAAAATGAATGTGGAGGTAGAGGCAGAAGTAAATGTGGAGGCAAAGCCAGAAGTGAATGTGAATGAGGACACTAGCAATGAGAATGAAAATGAGAATGTAAGGTGAAATCAACTCTTTGAATAAATGCATAGTATGAAAACATAGATGGCTATTGTTGATTAGAAAGTTGACCAATTTGGGAGGGAAATGAGAGAAGTTTGGAGAAATCTAGGTGAATTGAGAGATAACTTTAGTGAATTCAAGAAACAAAATGAGGAACAACATAGAAAAATGTCATTTAATTTGATAAACATGGGTTCTTATGTTGGAGTAAATACCAATTTTATTTTGTGTATAAGAAATCATTTACAACTAGGTGGACCTTCTTCCTCGAGGCCAGGTGTAGCTTCTTTCTCTCCTATTGTTGCTACTGTTGGAACCACCACTATGACCAAAGCTAGACCATCACCTCCTTCGAGCTTGCAACTCTCAGCCTATCCATTTACTCTGCATCCATTCGGATCATTTGCTTCTCCTCCGAGGACATTCAATTCATTCAATTCGCCTACCTGGGATAATCCCTTTGACATTTGTGATGTTATTAGAGGGGCACATCCTGTGGCAGTGCAAGGGCATCATCTTCCGATACCACTAAAGAGAAAGCAAAAAAAATTAGACCTAAAGTCAAATTTTTGTAATTTCCATTATTTTTCTTTTTTTTTCCTTTTTCCAAAGTTCTTAATTGTAATTTTAATTATTTTTCCTTTTTTTATTTGTTGCTTTACTTAATTCTCTCTATGTTGTAGCATGTAATGTAATCATATATATATTATTATACAATGTCATTCCCCACTACTTAATTTTTTATTTCATTTTTCCAATTTTTTCCATTTCTTTTTTAATTCATTTACGTGGAATTTTTACTTTGCAAGTGAAAGCACCAAAGTGCGAGCACCAATGTGAGGTTTCTACAGCGCATGCACACGGGTTCAACCGCAAATGCCTGTGTGGGCAAGCGCATGCGCGTGGCTTCAACAGCGAATGCCCATGTATGCGGGCGGCTTTAATCAAGCATGCATGCGGCTTCAATCACGCATGCCCGGGCATGCATGGGGCTTCAACCGTGCATGCCCGAGTATGCACGTGGCTTGAACCGAGTATGCACGTGGCTTGAACCAAGTATGCACGTGGCTTGAACCAAGCATGCATGCGGCTTCAACCGCGCATGCCCGAGTATGTGCACGGCTTCAACCTCGCATGCGCGTACCATGCATGCGCACAACTTCAACCATGCAAATAGTACCAATTTTAATATATTAATATTATAATAATTTTTAATTATATAAATATATGAAATTATTATTTTAAATTATTAATAATATTATTTAAAAATTGTAATGATATTAAATAATTATTTCATATAATATAGTATATATTTTATTAATTATCAATATTGTATAATTTAATATTATTATATAAATTTTTTGATTTCCAATTAGAAAAAACACACCCTAACAATAATACTCTCGCAACCGACTAAAATCAAAATCATATTTTGGTAGCAATGTAAAAAAATATTTTTGGCGCCAAACAATTTTATTTCTTTGATTTTTTTTTTTATTTTCTTATTTAGCTATTTAGTGTTAAAAACAATTTTTGGCATCAATGTAAACACATTTTTTGGTGCCAAAACAATTTTCTTTCTTTCACTTCTTTTATTTACCGCTAAAAACAAGTGCCAATGTTAACAATTTTTTTTGCATCAAAACAATTTTATTTCTTTCATAATATCTCTGCCTTTTTTATTTTATTTATTTCTCTTCTTTTTTTTCCCCAATCTCTTTGTTTCGTTTATTTTATTTATCTTTCTTGGTTATGCAATTCTCTCTTCATTTCATTTATTTATCTTTTATTTCTCTGTTGGTTTTTGCAATTTTACAATTCTCACGACGAACAAGACATGGATATATTCTAAATCAAGAGCAAGTGATGAATATATTAGTGGGGTTGATGCATTTCTTGAATTTGCATCTGGAAATATTCAATCGAGTAATGGAAAGAAATTATGTTTTTGTATTAAATGTTTCAACACATTAAGATTTTCTATACATATAGTATTCAATCACTTGTTACGTTATGAGTTTCAACATGTCTATGATAATATATCATGAAGAGAGTAATAGAGAGAGTTATGGAAATGTATCCAACAACAACCTAGATGATAATCTTTTTGACTATGATATGTTTGACATGTTACATAATGCATTCACACATTTACCTCAACATTCTTCCTCCAACGTATATGAACCAAGTTCTTATGCATCGATGGTGGATGACTCAACTTCAGTTTCACCTTCAGATAAGTTTCATGAATTATTTGAAAATACCAAAAAACCAATATATCCAAAATCAAAATACAGTTTGCTTATAATTATTGTGCACTTATATTATTTAAAGTGTTTGTGTGAGTGGACCAACAAATCTTTTTCATTATTGTTAGAGTCTTTAGGAGAATTGTTGTCTAATGAAAACAAATTGCCAAATAGTTGTCATGAAGTGAAGAAAACTATTTTAGCTTTGGGTTGAGATATGAGAAAATACATACTTGTTCATACATTGCCAAATAGAGTCTTTTTCAATCACTTGTTACGTTATGTGTGTAGTGCTTCTAGATAGAAACCAAATGGAGATGGAGATCAAGATGTTAATAAAAAAACTGTTAAAATATTGAGATGGTTTCTTTTGATTCATAGATTGTAAAGACTATTTATATGTGGTCAAACTGCTTGTTTGATGAGATGGCATCATGATAAGAGAACAAAGAATAGACTTCTAAGATATCTAGCAAGTTCTCCTGCATGGAATAAGTTTGATTTCATATACCTTACTTTCTCTTTTGACCCAAGAAATATTCGATTAGGGTTAGTAGCAAATGGTTTTAGTCCATTTAAAACAATGAATGTTACACATAGTACTTGGCCAATGCGCATCATACCATATAATATGCCTCCTTGGTTGTGCATGAAATCTATAAACTTCATACTCCCATTAGTTATTCCTGATCCTAAAAGTTCAAGCGACAAGATAGATGTGTACATGCAACCACTGGTAAAAAGAATTGAAAGAATTATGGAACGAAATAGTAGATACTTATGTTTTTTTAGTTGGTGTAAGATTTAAAATGTATGCAGCACTCTTATGAACCATTAATGAGTTCCCCGCATATGTTAATCTGTTTGGATGAAGTACTAAAGGTAGATTTGCATGTTCAGTATGTGGATATGATACATGTTCTCAATGGTTATGTCATGGTCGGAAGTATTGTTATATAGGACATCAAAAATTATTGGAGTCAACTCATCCATTCAGATATGATAAACATTCTTTTGATGGGACAGAGGAATTCAGAATTGCTCCTAGGCAACAATCTGAAACTGATATGTTGTGAAAATTAGATGGAATTAACTTAACTAATCCCAATGATATGCATAGAAGGAAAAAAAAAGAGTATATTGTTTCATTTGCCTTACTGGGAAAATATTTTAATTAGACATAATATTGACATGATGCACACCAAGAAAAATTGTTTTGATGTAATTGTTGGTACATTTCTCAAGCAAGAAGGAAAGTCTAAAGACAATTATAAGGCTAGACACGATCTTGAAGAGATGGGAATAAAAAAGGATTTACATGCATGAAGCTCAAACTTTACAAATATATTTTTACCTAAAGCGTGCTACCAAATAAACTTTCAGGAAAAAGATGTATTTCTCAAGATTTTGAAGGACTTAAAATTTCCCAACGAGTGCTTACTAACATCTCTAAATGTATTCAATTGAACCAGTGGAAGTTAATAGGTCTAAACAGTTATAACTGTCATATTTTAATGCAAGAGTTTATTCCCATACCAATTCATGGATCACTATCCAACAATATTACCTTTGTTATTATTAAAATTTGTAACATTTTTAAATGTTTTTGCTTTAGAGTCCTTGACCCACGAGAACTAGAGCAATTGGAGGCAGCAGTTTCACAAATTATGTGTGAGCTTGAAATGATTTTCCCTCCTTCATTTTTTACCAGCATGATACATCTGATCGTACACTTGACAACTGAAGTAAGGATTGGTGGACCAGTGACATATAGGTGGATGTATCCAGTTGAAAAGTTTATTTTATTTTGATTATTTATTTAACAATTGATATTTGTTTTATTTAACAATCGTACACATCTAATGTAATCCAATGTATATATATATATATGTAGATACTTACTTCAACTCAAATTCTATGTACGTAATAGAGCACGGCCGAAAGGCTCTATCACGAAAGGGTATATAGCAAATGAGTGCCTACTGTTTTGTTTAAGATATTTAAATGGGGTTGAAACAACTTTTAATTGTACATTATGGAATGATGACAACTACATTGTATTTATAGAAGATGAGTTCACTTCAGCCACTATTGGAAGGCCTTTGGGAATAACAATACATAGACCTATTAAAAGATAAAAAAGAAAAAGAAAAAGAACATCCTGAATGTGTCTCGATGAGAAATCATTGGAGCAATGCTATAGATACGTACTATTTAATAGTAAATCAATTCCCTCTTTAAACTGTAAGTATACATTGTTGTATATTTATAAATATTAAACTCTAATATTATGTAATTATATAATTTTATATGTACTGTTTCTGTTTCATATAAGGGAACATATGCAACATGTTCGAAAAACAAATCGTGGGAAGAAGTTAAACACTTTCCAAATTGAGAAACTTCATAATAAAGACTTCATTACCTGGTTTAGTCATCGTGTAAGTATATCAATATTTAGTCTTTTTAATATTATTAATTTTTTCTATTTACATGCTAAATATATCAATAGTTAATCTTTTGAATCTTATTAATTTCTTCATTTCTTTTTCCAGGTTATGAATCCAAAATACCCTAGAGAGATTTCTGATAGGACCAGATCTATTGGTTAGAAATTACAATGGATATATAGTCAATGAATATCGATTCCATGTAAAAGATCGGGAGAAATGCCTTTAAACTCAGAATTCAGGAGTCGTGGTAGCAGTGGATGATATTAGTTATGCAAATACGAGGGATAAAATATCCATTCAAGTTAAAGTTAATTATTATGGAGTATTACGGCAAATCATTTATGTAAACTATAATGGAATATATATGTTTGTGTTATTTCGGTGTGATTGGATTGACCTACAATGAGGATACAAGAAAGACAGATTTGGTTCAACACTTGTGAATTTTTCATATCTCAATCATACGAATGTGAATTTATTGGATGATCCTTATGTGTTGGCATCCCAGGCAAAGAAAACATTTTATATAGTGGATGAAAGACATAAAGGACGGCTTGTTGCAAAATATGTCAAAGTTAGAGATGAATTTAACATGAGCAATGAAGTGGCGAATTTGAATTCAGAAAGTAACCTCTCAAACAATTAGGAGTTGTGGGTTCAGAGTAATGTTGATGAAGGTGAAGGAAATGTATCAATAGACATGAATGATGATGATAATATTAATAGAGTAGGATGGGATGCATATGAGAACGAAATGTAATTTTGTTAGATTATGTGATCATTGTTTTGTTTTCTTCATGTGATATGGATATAATGGATGGTAATGGTAACATGTGGTGTATCATGTGTACTGATATGGTAACAAGTGCTAAAAAGTGATATAGATGAAGTGAAGTGATATGGGTGTAATGGATGGTAACAAATGGTCACAAGTATTGTTCAATAAGTGTGCATGGTAACAAGTTCTAAAAAGTGGTATTCAAGTGTGCATGGTAACAAGTAATAACAAGTTGGAACAACACAGATATTGTTATAATAATAACAATCACCAAAAAATAGGTTTTGATATAAATATTTAAGTGAAAACTAAATTTAATCTTTGTTTAAATTTAGTTAAACTGCCAATGGCTTAGGTGCAGAGTACAAACAAACCGCGAGTGTTCCAATTATAATTATATGTTACGTAGTAGTAGTAATTGGAAGATAAAAAATTGTAACAATATATAATACAAATGAAAAGTTAACAAGTCATGATCATAACATATCTGGAAATATATGGAAAGTTAACAAGTCATGATCATAGCATATGTGAAAATATATGGAAAAAAAATGAGGGTGTGTATAGAAGAAAGAGAGGGTAAACGTCTCCTAAAAATTTAAATTTGTCAAAATTGTGTAATTAAAAAAAAACGTGATTTAAATTTTGTAATGAAAAATAGCGGGAAAAGGAAAAATGGATTTTTAAAATTTATTTTCAAAATTTGTTTATGAAAATTGTAGGCTATGTGAGATGATTGATAGAGATTATTGGAGAATTGATATGTGCATTAATGAAAGTGCAACAAATTTGTAAAAATTTTGGAATTATTGGATTATTTTGAGATACAAATAACATATTTTATTACTATATATATTACTATATATGTATTAGCATAAATTACATAAATCCATTTAGATTTAGTTGACCGACCTACTTTCATAATATAAATTTATTGTAATTATGATCGATAATAATAATAATAATGTAACATTTTAATAATATAATATTACTATAATAATAATGTAATTATTAATAATATTATATTACTATAATATAACATTACCATATCATATAACTTAATTAATTATCAATATTAATATTAATCAATGTTATAATATTAATTTAAATAATGTTATATGTATTTCATATATTAGTAATTTTAAATAATTATTAATTTCAAATAATGTTACCGGATTAGATTTGATTGATTTCGTTTGGTTGTGATGGAGTATTATTGGGTATTAATCTCAATAAAATTCATCTATTAGCCAAAGTTGGAAGGCATTTCTTGAACATTAAATTAAATTTCATATAATTTTCATAGTTTTTATCATCATTAATTTAAATAAAATTATTAGTAATTTAAAAAGTTTAAATAATATTCCTAATTATTTAAATATTTTTTAGTTTGTGTAATATTGGAATTAAAAAAGAAGTAATTTAGATTGGCTTCTTTTTCCGATAACATAATAAAATAATAACTACTAATATAATTAAATAATAACTACCAACATAATTAAATAATATTAAATATGATTTAGATAATATTAAATTTGATATAACATAATTAATAATATCATTACATTTCATTTCATAATTTTATCACCCGTAAAGCCACATTTCTCAATTATAAAATCTAAAATAAAATAAGTTTAGTGATATATATGGTGTAATGAGTATTATTAATTTAAATAATATAATGATCAACCACGATATGATATAGTATGGTACAGTCGTCTTATGAGAAATGTAAAATAATATAGTAATAATGTAGTAATAAAAGAATATAGTAATAAAGTAAAAATGTAGTAAGTGAATTTTTGAATAACAAATAAAAGACATGTGTAATAATGATAATGATAAAAAAGAGGTAAAAGAAAAAATTGGCAAAGAGAACAAGTGCGATAATATTTTCCAAATTGCATATGCATATGAGCCAAGTACTCATGTACACACGTGCACATGCGCGCCTCTCCTCTAATCCATTATTAGCCAAAATCACTTTCCTATAAAAAAATTAAAATATGATTTAAGTAAATAATGATATAATTAATATTATTAATTTAAATAATATAATAATATTAAATTAGAGCAATGTAACAAAACTGTAATAACAATGTAATAACAATGTTATAATAGGAGGTAAGAATTGTTGTGCTAATCATAAAACAAAATTTTTAAAAAGTGGTAAAATATTGAAAAAGGGTAGTAATAAGTAAAGTGTGAAAAAAACAGGAAAAAATGCACTATAAATCAATCTACAGACCATCAAAACTTCTCTTTTCCCTTCAAAATCTCTCTAAATATATTCTAAATCATTCATCTCTTTTCTTCCCAAAGTTCTCCAAATATAATAGAAATCATTTTGCAAACCATAAAAGCTTCTCTTTCCCTAAAAAAAACTCTCTTCCCCTCAAAACCTCTCCTCCTTTCAAAACTTTCAAAACTTCTAACTCAACCAAAATTTTATTCCTACCAGATAGTTTCAACTAAAAATTAAGAATTTTAGTCCCCTAATCCATCTACACCTCTCACTCAAGTTTTTACTAAAGCACTTTATAATATATTTCCAATGTTTTATAAAAAGGTAATCATTTTTTTTTAAATAAAAAGTTGGGTTATACTATATTTTGAAACATTTCAAATTTTTCTAAATTGTAATAAATATGGGACAAACTAAATGACGGAAGAGTATTGTGCCTGACCATGAAGAATCACAACCATCCCAAGAATAAGTTGAGTCTGAAAAACCCCAATCATCCCAAGATACTACCCTAGGTTTGATTTAAAAATAAATAGATTATTTTCTTGTGAGGTCGTTGATAATTATCTGTTTCTAATTTTTTTTTGAACAGTTGTCAAGAAATGTAGAGACCCAACATGCTATCAAGATGTTTGGGATTTAGAAAAAGAAAAACATATGATGGTTGAAATGAATGAATTAAATCAACCAATAAGAATCGATGGTATGATTTTTACCAAATTCCTGGCTCTATAGTCAGAGTGCATTCGATTGCTCCAATAAACTATAGAATTTGGCATGACATGTTAACAAAGTATGAAGAGGACATGTAAAAATTTGTATAAGTATCTAGTTTTATTAATCGCATAATGGTTAATGGTATATATAGAAATTAATATGTCTAATTTTATTTTTTTACATAATTGAATTGTAATAAAAAATTACTTTCAAGCCACTTAGAGATGACATTAAGAAATGAATTATTGAAAATTTGTGTGACAAATGAAAGAATTTTAAAAATACTTTGAAATCAAAGTGGTTCAATGATTCACTTAGAATAGATGAAAATATCAGGAGAATGGAAGATGAAAGGGTTGATCTAAATTAGTACAAGGGGTTTGTTACTTTCTGGTTGAGTGACAAAGGAAAGGTATAAATTAACAATTTCTTTTAGTACTCTACACACTTATATTCTAACACTTTTTTTTTGTGTTAAGAAATTAGTAAAAGAAAT
This sequence comes from Dillenia suffruticosa, assembly GCA_033439265.1. NCBI lineage: Eukaryota > Viridiplantae > Streptophyta > Magnoliopsida > Dilleniales > Dilleniaceae > Dillenia > Dillenia suffruticosa. The sequence continues at coordinate 10,826,007 of JAVTVX010000019.1, forward strand.
TCAGAATGTCGCGCAAAGTTGACAGATTAATATTGCTTAGAATTTAAATCATTTGCCAAACTCATACATGAAAAGGTATATTTCTAATTAATTTTACTACATAATATTTCAAATACTTTAAAGTAAAACCCTAAACCATTTTTATCATTATAGAAGACACAATCTGGGACCAAACCTTCTGGAGCTGATCTTTATATTATCAGTAGAAGCCTTTCGGATGGCAGCTTAGTTTCTACGAATGGTTGACTATTTTATGTAATTCTAATTCATATTTTATGGACATTGATGTTTGATTAATTCTCACAAGAAATGATGAAGAATGGAATGGAGTCCACTGATAATGAAGAAGGGCAATTAGAAAATTGGAATTTATCTTGGAAAAGTGATATCGTATCTAAAGTTAAAGGAGCTGACTCGAGGAGAAGAATCAGATGTGTGGGAAAAGTTACAACTCCATCACAACATATGCATTCAACCATACAGAATAGAGATGTGACTATTATGATAGAATGTTTGATAGAATGATTAATAGAATAGAATCATAATCTTACTAATTTCATAAACAATATTCTTATGCATGTTGTTATGCATGCTAGAAGTTGACAACAAGATGATTGATGAACCTGGTTAATGAAGCAAGACTCGTTGGTGTTCAAGTACGATTTCACCACAATCTTACTAATTTCACTTTTATCTTTAAATAATAATCTAAATTATTTATATTATTAGCTACTTTCAATACCATCAGATGCTGGGAGTCCACATAAAAGCCAACCATCATCATCATCACCACCTGACTCTATCCTAAAAGGTAATATTTTTATTTACAACTATTTTTTTATCATGTACCATTATTCATTTTACTATTTTACTAGTTATTGGTTTTTATGAAAAGATTGACACGAAGGAATGAAGGAATTTGAATAAAGTTGGTCTTATGAATAGATTGTGTTGGGATGCTGGAATTCTGCTTTCAAATTATGTGATGGAATATTTTTGGCAATGCAAGTTTGTCACACATTGCTACTGGTGGTTTCTATTTTCAAATTGTGAAGATAACATTTTTGGCGATACAACAACATCTTAAAAAAGGACATGTGATCTTTTTTTTTCCTTATATGTATCCATCAAGATTGTCATATGTTTTATATTATTTTTGTGATCAATACTGTTTTCCTAACATTGTGATAACCGAGCATAAAAGGGTAGTAATCTTCCCACAAAAATGCTTGTGTAAGCTATGACGATGCTGATGCAGTACATTTTCTATTATAATTTACACAAAGATAATAATTTTTTTAAACCCTTTTTCTAATCAACCAAACAACTTTTCTAACACTTTTGGTAACTAAGTAATATTTTTTCACATTTGTAGTAATTGATAATACAAAATAGTAAGTTATAGTAAGATATGTGAGATAAGATAGTAACTTATAGTAAGATATGGGATAATAGTAACTTATAGAACTTATAGTAAGATATATCGTAACCAACAACAAAAGATTCTTGACAATAAAAAAGTAATAACATTTCCTAACCATGTAGTAATCGACAATACATGTGATAATTGATCCCAATGCTTTTTTTTTCTAACCGACAATATTAATAATAAAAGATAGTAATTTTTTCTAACGCTTGGTAATGACTATAAACCCATTAACATTTTCTAACATTTCTGTAACCGACAATAAAAGGGTAATTTGTAACACCTATGTATCCAACAATAAAGTAGTAACATTTACAAACATTTGTAATAACCGACAATAAATAGCAATAACAATTCTTAATACTTATAGTGACTGACGATAAATATACTAATATTTCCTCACACATATGATAACCGATAATATAGTAACTTTTACTAATATTTTTTAAATCGATACAAGACAATAACAATTCTTAACTCTTATGGTGACCGACGATAAATGTAGTAATATTTTCTAACACATGTGATAATCGATAATAATAGGTAGTAACTTTTACAATTATTTTTTAAACCAATACAAGGCAATAATAATTCTTAACCGACACGCGGTGTACTGTATATTGTACTTTTCATTACTCCATATATGATACATCTTCTTATTCATATAGAAAATCATAAAGAAATTGTTCCAAGCCAAAATGCCTTAGAAGAATTTTGGGCATGGGCTCCAAGGGGCTAAAAAGGGACCCTTTCGGGCCATCTTGAAATTTACGTGTGCAATTTCGAGTCCAATGAAATTACACATGCAAAATCACCCTAGAAATTTAACAAAACTTGAATTTGGGTAAAACCACATCGTTTGCTCGGGAGTGCTCGATGACTACTCGCCGGGGGTAAGAAATGAGTTCCTATCGAGGCAAATCAAAATTTACCCATGCGAAATTGCTGAAATTTTGTCAAGAAACCAAATTTAAGCTAACTGATGATTTTCATATGACAAAATAAGATTTTGAGAAATTTGCCAAAACTCGCCCGGTAGGATGGGAATTTACCCTACTAAGCCAAAATGAAACCCACACGTGCAAAATTGACGTCGTGTGGTTTATACGTGCTAAATTCACTTTAAAAGTGAATGCTTGAGACAAAAAATCAAAATTTAAGCTATAGCACAGAAGTGCTCGGTACCCTAGATTTTCACCCGATAAACCCTAAATTTGTGGGCTAAAACGGTCTCGTTTCTACTCAAAACCTATATTTTTGGAATCTACATGTAAAATAGAGTCCATAGTAAGATTCTGCGCATTTTGAGGTCGAGGTCAAATTTTGATCAATCGCGGATTTCGTTCACTCCGAAAGACGTTTGGGTGACCAAATGATCTCAAATTTACATGAAACCAGCGGCATTGGACTCAGTACGAAAACTTGGGTCCCGTGTATGATTTAAAAATTTTTTTAGATGAATAGTAACTTTGACCGATCTTGGATCGCGAGTCAACGAGTGGATAATCACAAAGAACAAGCATTTAATGCTCTTGAAGTGTGTGTTCTTACTTTATTGGAATGTATGAATCCACTTTATTGGATTTTGTGTGGCTTTGATAAGTGGTATCACAATATTAGAAGGAATGAACCTTAGTTGATTTACTATGGTTAAATTTAATTTGGGTAGGGTTAATCAAACCTAACTAGGGTTAGAATATAACTAAACCTTGGTTGAACAATTAACACAAACCTTTTATTCCCTTTCCAACAAAACTGTGAGAGAGCATAAGGCAAAGAACAATCCTTCTCTTCTTCTTCCATTCTTCTTAGCCGTGAACCCCATTGAAGAACAACCATGATTTTTCCTCACAACCTGCTAACATTTTTACATGGTTTTGCTCTACCCTAGACCTTGTAACACATATCTAAAAACCAGCTCAAAAGAAGCACCACACATGGAGATCTTGGGAGGGACAAAAATTCAAGGAATGGAGCAAATGTTAAAGTCCAAAGTTTCAATCAGCCTGCTATTCATAAGGTAAACACCCACTATCCTCTAGTATAACATATCCAAAATTTAGGCAGAAAGGAGAAAGTTTGCTCAGAAAATTAGGGTAGACGAATTTGAAGCCATGACAGAATTTCTGGGTTTTCGGAAGTCTGAACAGGTTGTAATGTTTAGGCTATAGCATTTTCTGTGCATAGGCCAATTGAGTGAAATTTTTATACATGGAACAAGACATTCCGAGCTTTAAAATGAGATAAGAACCGTTGCATTCTGAGTAGAAATGGATTTTATATGAGTTTTCAAAGTTAAGCATTCTACACTAATTCCCTGTTCAGTCCTGCATTTTTGCCCTGATTTCGGCAACAACATTAACCTAAGTTTTCAAGCCCCTTCCTGATAGATTCAGATCTTGTCTAGTTGAAAAAATTGTAGATCCATGTCTTAGCTTTCCAAGGAGGGAAGGATCACCCCAATTTGACCCCTGTGTCAAAAGCTACAGCCATTCTTCTGAAACACGTCAGAGGGTCCTCCATTTTCCAATACTAAAAACAGTAGCATTGCATCACCCCCTTCCAGCCCTTGTTTGCAAAAATAGAAAGAAGAAATGTTGTAGATCTCCCTTGTATCTACCTACTATGAACATTGCAGCCAATTCGGCCAAGGGAATCAAGAGTTATACAAAATCTCCCAAAACTGTGCAAAAACGATTTGTTTCTCAGCCAAAACTGAATAGAGATTTTGGTGGTCAATTTCAGATCACTTCCAGGAAAAATTGAAAGAAACCCAAAACATGAAAAATGTAAGGTTATGTGTCTTCTAGGTACTATAACAATTTTAGGTAATTTGGAGTTATGTGTTAAACATTGTGATGGTTGTGCTAAAAATTGGTTAGAACAGACTTCTAAAATGTAATGTGGGCAAAATGTTGCTATTTTAGGGACATGCACTAGGAATCTGAGAATGTGCCCAACTAAGGCATTATAGCCTTGTGTCTTGACTACTACATAGTCAAATATCAGAGTCTTTGCATGAATCAATTGTGAGACAGAGGAAATTTACTAAAACAGGACAGAATAAAGAGTGAGATTTAGATTGGTTTGAAAATGTGGACTTTAAGAAATCTTCCACCGAGATTTTAGAGATAAGTTCAACACGAAAAGTTTGTGTTTTTATGTGAGTCAACCATAGAAATTGAAATTTCCCAATTCCGACCCTGTTTTAGGAATTGATGGTTCATTCCCTAAAAAGGCGCAAGAATAGAACTTGAAAACCCTAGATTTGCCTATAACTAGGGTTGCATCACATTACGTTATTATATACGCATCATATGACCTCTTAAGTGACACATATTCTACATTGTGTTTATAGAGATTTGTTGGTGATATTGAGGGGAGCATTTTTTTGTGTGTGCTTCAAGATTCATGCGGGGAGTGGCGTACCCTCCCGCATATAGTGAGTGAGATTTATTATATTGTATTCAATGCATAACATGTTTTAAAACGCTTTTCAATGCAAGCATGAATTATGATCGTGTGCTATGATTTTTGGAATGGATTTGCTAAATATTTTGTGAATCATTGTAGTGTCCACAACATGATTTTATTGTGAAATATGCATCCAAATGATTTGCGAAATGAAAAACGTGCCATTGAATCAATATGCATACGATTTTATGAAATCAATTATCAGAAGTGTTTGATATGGTTTGATAAATGTTAGCATGACACGTACGTTATAATGATATTATGTTATCGGCCGAGAGCCTTTATGCATGCTATAATGATATGATTTATGCGATACGCCCATGAGTTGGGTATACTGTAACTACAAAGGGAGTTTGCAGAGACATCCATTGTGCCCGGATACGCTTCTGCAGGAGGTATCCCCAAACATCGTATATGATATTGGGACTCGACACGGTACTAATTGGGTTGAACCCGAAAGGGGGAGGACTATGTAACGCCCTGATCTAGCACCTGATGAGGTCCGTCGTCAATGTCGAGGTAGAGAGCATTTTCTAACTTTACATATAAAAACCCCCGATGCATCTGTCATTGATCGTGGTTGACCTTTGCCAGGAATTGATTTTGGCATGCTATATACTTGTGTGATTCGGTTGATTTGGATGCATATGTATTTGAAATGTATGAAAAAGAATGATTTATAATGAATTATTCATTATGTACAGTTTTCAAATATTATGCGGACTTGTGGATTTATTGAATCATTTTGACACTCTATTTTTCACCAACATATTAGACACACTTATATATACCCTCTCACTCACTGAGTATTCCCCATAATACTCACCCCACACTTTCTGTTCTACAGAAATAGCTATAGTAGGACGCGTTATGACATAATAGCGCACGAGGTTTTGTTGGAGATATCGGACCTGGGTATGGTATTAACCATTCTTCCGCAGGATTGTGTTTAAAGATATGGGATGATATATATGTATTTGTATATTTGGGATTGTAGATAGACCATTGTACATGCATATAAAAGGGATGACAATATGTAAAGAATTGTACATATTATTGTAACTCTCATTTCATTGTATTGTATTGAGGCATGATTATACTATTGTGTTCAATCACTTTGGGAAACGTGTCATGTTTAGGATTGTCTATTAGGTTCACTCGGTGCCACCTCTAAATCATAGGAGGGGTGACTGGCGACTATTCATGCCTTTGATAGGGCGTGGCAGTAAAGGTCCATGGATAGGACTGGATTAGCCTTATGTTATTTTAGATGTTGATAGAGATGTGAATTGGTTGGTTGTGTTGACGATTTGCCAGGTTGGCCTTTATACATTGATATGTTATTGATTGACTGGATTTTGATATAGGATGGACTTCCAATTTATGGGGAGGTTCTGTCCGTTTGTTTGTTGATGGCATGGCAGTTGCTCACACCTTGGATCAAAGATCGGGGCGTAACAGTTTAGTTGGTATCAGAGACTAGGTTATGTTTATGAAAATCATTTCCCAAGATGAACATGTGCATGAGAGTTTCATACAGTCATATATATCCCTGCATACCATATGGTCTTAGGTTTATGAGTTCAATTCCTTTTAGGGGGTTACAGACGATTCGTATCTAACTTCGTATGTCATTTTCTATTGATTCTTAGACCAATGATTTCATTCATTTTAGGGGGTTAGTTATTATGTAACTAACCTTAATTCTTAAATCATGCCAAACTTTAGAATTATATCTAATGAAAATCTTCTTTCGTAGAATTATGCCGCCTAGATTCGGTAGATCAACAGGATGCAGAGCTAGACTCGCGCCACTTGAGACTCCTCAAGTGCCTGACCCTCCGAGGGATCCTGAGATCCTTGGAGTGCCTGAGGCTACTTCTTCTTCACGGGCGTCCCCTGCAGCGCCTACTCAGCCAGCTACTACAACCAAGGTTCCACCACAGTCACTCGAGGCGTTTAGGCAGGTGTATGAGTGGTACACCTCCTACGGAGTTCAGATGCCACCCCACCACCACCAACGGCAGTGCCTATTCCTCCAGCAGCAACTATAGTTGCAACATCGGATCCTCCACGGTGGCAGGTCCTTTTTCAGTCTCTGGTCCGAGTGACACTACTTCCTCCACATTTAGATGCATCCATGAGCTGACTCAGCTAGCCAAAGAAGCTCGACAGTTGGGATGCATGGACTTTGCGGGATCTGGTGAAGCTATAGCAGCAAAACACTGGATTAACTGGACCCGCTGGATCTTGACAAACTTGGAGTTGTGTAACAAGTATAGGCTATAGGTAGCAGAGAGGCTACTAGATGGAGGTGCCCTCACTTAGTGGGAGGCTATTAGTGACCACGCTACTGAGCCCCTGCGGTGGGATGACTTCCTGAGGGAGTTTGACCGCAGATACTTCTCTGAGTTTTAGCAGGACCGCAAAAGGACGGAGTTCCTTTACTTGCGGCAGGGGACTAGGTCAATGGCAGTGTACGAGGCAGAATTGAGACGATTAGCTGCCTTTGACCCCTACTTAGCTACATCGAAGCAAATGAGATTCAAGTTTGAGGATGGCCTCAACTTGAATATTAGAAGGTACATGACAGTTACTTCTAGTTTCTCCCTCGCAGAGATAGTTGACTCAGCCTACCGTGCGGAACAGATTGTCCACACCGAGGGTAGGCATAGGGAGAGTAGAGAGCAGAGAAAGAAGAGGACTGGGGCACAGTTAAGTCAGAGCTCGAAGAGGGGTAGGATTTCAAGCTTTCACATAGGCCCCTTTTGCTTTACCCCAGCACTCTTTGGACAAGGACCACATCTACAGGGGTTTGTAGTACCAGCCCCCAGTGCCACGAGCCAGACTATTGCTCAGCGGCCCTTTCCTTGCCGCAGATGTGGTAGGTACCACCCTCCGGGAGCCTGCAGGGTACCTATTACTTGTTTCCACTATGGGAAGCTAGGACACATTAGCAGTTCGCGTCTTGATTTAGGACTTGGCGGTTAGGTGACTTCGAGTCATCAGAGTGGTCCGCGGGAAGGATAGCAGGGAGCACCTGCACCTTCAGTACACACTGCTCCACGGACTGTAGCTAGGAGCAATACTGTACCAGGACCTTCACGGTAGCAGCCGAGAGCACAGGCCCGGGTGTATGCTATGACTCAGGAGGACGCTTAGGCAAACCTGGATGTAATCATAGGTAATCCTCCAATAGATTCTTCTATTTAAGAGTTTATGTACTCTTTCTTTCTTTTTGAGATCATGAGTACCATGATAGTTATGTACATCCACGCTTAGCTATTTTGATTTCCCTTTTTGAAATCCTGTATCTCATAGTGACATGTATGGACACGACTAGTTAAAGCCCTAGAGGCATAACTATTTTGATATATATATATCCATCTTTTGAGTACTTTCGATTGATTATTTTAAATCTCTCACATCCAGGAATTATGAAAATATTTGGAGCCGACACCCGTGTTCTTATAGACACCGGGTCAAACTTTTCTTACGTGAGAGCTCCCTTCGTTCAACAGTTGGGTAGGCCGTTATCGCCTTTAGATGAGGAGCTATTGATTATCACTCCTCTTGGTGAGCAGCTAATTAGAGATTCCGTATATAGAGGGAGCGATGTCATGATCGAGGAGACAGTGTTAAAAGCAGACTTGATTCCTCTAGACATGACAGATTTTGATGCCATCCTAGGGATGGATTGGTTGAGTGCTCATAGGGCTTCCATGGATTGTTTCTCCAAGGAAGTAGAGTTTCGGAGATCTGAAGGGCCACTGTTGACATTTGTGGGTAAGAGACGGGTACTACCTTGCTGTGTAGTATCAGTGATGGAAGCCAGACGAATGATACGTCGAGGATGCACGGCATACCTAGCTTATATGATTGATACCACCATAGAAGGACCGAGACTTGATGAGGTTCCGGTGGTACAGGAGTTTTCCGACGTATTCCCTAAGGAGCTACCCGGATTACCACTAATTCGGGAGTTCGATTTTGAGATTGATTTGGCTCCGGGAACCACTCCTATCTCTATCCCGCCATATAGAATAGCACCAGCCGAGCTGAAAGAGCTCAAAATTCAGTTACAGGAATTGTTGGATAAAGGGTTTATCCGTCCGAGCACTTTACCTTGGGGTGCCCCAGTACTATTTGTGAAAAAGAAGGACGGTACCCTCAGACATTGTGTGGATTATCGACAGTTGATCAAAGTTACTATCAAGAACCGATATCCATTGCCTCGTATCGATGATTTGTTTGATCAACTGCAAGGTGCTAGGGTTTTCTCAAAGATAGATCTTCGATCAGGTTACCACAAATTGTGGATTAGAGTTGAGGATGTGTCAAACACTGCTTTCCGTGCCCGAAATGGACACTTTGAGTTCTTGGTTATGCCGTTTGGGCTAACCAATGCACCAGCCTCCTTTATGGATTTGATGAATCGGGTTTTCCATGATTATCTAGATTGATTTGTTGTCGTATTCATTGATGACATTCTAGTCTATTCATGGAGTGATGATGAGCATGCTCAGCACCTTCAGGTTATTTTGCAAATCCTTCGCGATAGACAGTTGTATGCCAAATTCACCAAGTGTGAATTTTGGCTGCGGCAGATTGGTTTTCTTGGCCACATAGTTTCTGCGGAGGGTATCTTTATTGATTCGTAAAAAGTTGAGGCTATATTGAGATGGGAGCAGCCACAGACAGTGACAGAGATTAGGAGTTTTCTTGGTAAAGCTGGGTATTACCGTAGATTTGTAGAGGTATTTTCCCAAAATGCTGCTCCGTTATCTAGATTGGCATAGAAGGACGTCAAAGTTATATGGGATGACCGTTGTAAGGCGAGCTTTTAGGAGCTCAAATAGTAGTTGACGTCCGCTCCGATTCTAGCCCTTCCCACAAGTAGTCGAGAGTATATGGTGTACAGTGATGCCAGCGGGCAGGGATTGGGCTGCGTATTGATGCAAGATGGTAGAGTTATCACCTATGCTTGACGACAGCTAAAGAAGCATGAGGTGAACTATCGTATGCATGATTTGGAGTTCGCGGTCATAGTCTTTGCACTAAAGATATGGCGCCACTATCTATATGGGGTCACATGTAGGATGTTTACAGATCACAAAAGTCTGAAATATCTGTTCACTTAGAAGGAGCTAAATTTGAGGCAGTGAAGATGGTTAGAGCTATTAAAGGATTATGATCTCATCATTGACTATCATCTGGACAAGGCAAATGTAGTGGTTGATGCCTTGAGCCGGAAGTCGTCTTCTTCTTCTCAGACTACTGAGAGTACTTATCTTTCATGTTTATTGGGACTCCGAGCTTTGGGATTCAGGTTGGCTAGTGATGCTCAGGGAGCTATACTAGCTAGATTTGAGGTTCGGCTTACTTTGGTCAACCCTATCAGGGAGATTCAGGAGAGTGATGAAGAGCTCCAAGGTATTTATGAGAAAGCCAGCAGAGATGAAGCATTGGCACGCCACTATATTGATACGATTATAAAACTTCATGGGGTTCCAGTATCGATAGTATCAGATCGAGACCCCAAATTTACTTTCCTTTTTTTGTCCAGTCTGCAGGAGGCCTTGGGTACTAGACTGAATTTCAGCACAACATATCACCCCTAGATAGATGGTTAGTCAGAGAGGACCATTCATATTTTAGAGAACATGCTTAGGGCATGTGTTATGGATTTCTGGGAGAGTTGGGATCGACATCTTCTGTTAGTGAAATTCGCCTATAATAATAGCTATCAGGTGAGCATTGGCATGCCACCTTATTAGGTATTATATGGGAGGAAGTGTCATACCCCGTTATGCTGGGATGAAGTTGGTAAGTGACGACTCACCAATGTTGACCTGGTAAAGGAGATGAAGGAGAAAGTGAGGATTATCTGTATTTGGATAAAAGCCACCCAAGATAGACAGAAATCCTATGCAGATCGTAGGTGGTGACCTCTAGAGTTCACTGTCGGAGACATGGTATTCTTGAGGATATCTCTCTTGAAGGGAGTCATTCGATTTGGGCAGCGGGGGAAGTTGAGCCCCAGGTATATTGGGCCCTTCTGTATTCTTGAGAGGGTCGGAAGTGTAGCGTATAAATTGGAACTGCCAGCAGACCTATCGCCTATTCACGATATATTTCATGTCTCAGTGCTTAGGAGATATCAGCCAGATCCCTCACACATTTTAGAGGCTCCGCCAATTGAGCTTCGAGAGGACTTGAGCTTTGCTGTTCAGCCTGTTGCTATTCTGGATCGACAGGTAAGAAAACTACGGAGCAAAGAGGTTCCTCTTGTTAGAGTTTTATGGAGAAGCGACCAGGTTGAGAAAGAGACTTGGGAGCCTGAGGTGGCCATGAGGAGACAGCACCCCCAACTTTTTTCTGTATAGTTTCTTTTATTCTCGAAGACGAGACTTGTTTTTAGGAGGTAGGAAATATAACCCCGACACTTGGTGTATTGTATATTGTACTCTTCATTATCTTATATATGATTTATTTTCATTTTCACATATAGAAAAATCACTCAGAACTTTTTCCGATTTATAATACTCTTGAAAAATTTTGGCAAGATTGCTGGGAGCTAAAAAAATTTTCCCCTACATGCCATTTTAAAACCTACGTGTGCAATTTTGACCCTGATGAAATTACACATGCTAAATTAACTTAAAAAGTTAATGGAACTTGAATTTGGGCAATTTTTAATCATCTGCGAAGAAACGCTTGATTCTTAATCGTCGGAGATGAAAATTTATCCTCACCGAACGAAATTTAATTCTACCCGTGCAAAACTGCTAACATTTTGCTAAGAAGCCTAAATTAGGCTAAATTTATGTTTTATCAATTTAAACTGCATTGTACGACCCTCTTCCAGACCTTGTTTGCAACATTACAAACAAGAAAAGTTATAGATATCCCTCTTATCCACTTACTGCAAAAAGTTTCACCAATTTGGCCAAGGGAATCAAGAGTTATACAAAATCTCCCAAAACTGTGTAGAAACGATTCTGTTTCTCGGCCAAAACTGAACAGAGATTTTGGTTGTCAATTTCTGACCCCTTCTAGGCATAACTGGAAGAAACCCAAAATCTGAAAAATGTAAGGTTATGTGTTATCTAGGTACTGTACCAATTTCAGGTAATTTGGAGTTATGCATTAAATATTGTGATGGTTGAGCTAAAACTTGGTCAGAACAGACTTCTAAAATGTAATGTGGAAAACATGTTGCTCTTTCAGGGACTTGCACTAGGAATCTGAGAACATGCCCAACTAAGACGTTGTAGCCCTGTGTCTTGACGACTACATAGGCAAATATTAGAGTCTTTGCAAGAGTAGATTGTGAGAAAAGGGAAATTTACTAAAACAGGACAGAATGGAGAGTGAGATTTAGATTGGTTTGAAAATATGGACTTTAAGAAATCTTCTATCGAGATTTTGGAGATAAGTTCAACACAAAAAGTGTGTATTTTTATGTGAGTCAACCATAGAAATAGAAATTTCCCAATTCTGACCCCGGTTGAGGAACTTATGGTCAATTCCCTAAAATGGCGCAAGAATAGAACTTGGAAACCCTATGTTTGCCTATAACTAGGGTTGCATCACATTTACATTATTATATACGCATCATATGACCTCTTAGGCGACACATATTCTACATTGTGTTTATAGAGATTTGTTGGTGATATTGAGGGGAGCATTTTTTTGTGTGTGCCTCGAGATTCGTGTGGGGAGTGGCGTACCCTCCCGCATACAGTGAGTGAGATTTATTATATTATGTGTTCAATGCATAACAACATGTTTTAAAACGCTTTTCAATGCAAGCATGAATTATGATCGTGTGCTATGATTTTTGGAATGGATTTGTGAAATGTTTTGTGAATCATTGGAGTGTCCACAACATAATTTTATTATGAAATATGTATCCAAATGATTTGCAAAATGAAAAACGTGCCATTGCATCGATATGCATACGATTTTATGAAATCAATTAGGAGAAGTGTTTGATATGATTTGATAAATGTTAGCATGGCACGTACATTATGATGATATTATGTTATCGGCCGAGGGCCCTTATGCATGTCATGATGATATAATTTATGAGATACGCCCATGAGTAAGGTATGCCTTAGCTACGAAGGGAGTTTGCAGAGGCACCCATTGTGCCCGGATACACTTTTGCAGGAGGTATCTCTAAACGTCGTATATGATTTTGGGACTCGACATGATACTAGTTGGGTTGAACCCGAAAAGGGGAGTACTAGGTAACGCCTTGGTCTAGCACCTGATAAGGTCCATCGCCAATGTCGGGGTAGAGAGCACTTTCTAACTTTGCATATAAAAACCCCCGATGTGCCTGTAACTTGTGTGATTCGGTTGATATGGATGCATATGTATTTGAAATGTATGAAAAAGAATGATTTATGATGAATTATTCATTATGCACTGTTTTCATATATTATGCGGACTTGTGGATTTACTGAATCATTTTGACACTCCATTTTTCACTAACATATTGGACACACTTATATATACCCTCTTACTCACTGCGTATTCCCCGTAATACTCACCCCTCACTTTCTGTTCCATAGAGATAGCTATAGTAGGATGCGTTACGACATAGCAGTGCACGAGATTTTGTTGGAGACATTGGACCTGGGTATGGTGTTAACCATTCTTCCGCAGGATTGTGTTTAAAGATATGAGATGATATATATATATATTTGTATAATTGAGATTGTAGATAGACCATTGTAGATGTATATAAAATGGATGACTGTATGTAAAGAATTATACATATTATTATAACTCTCATTTCATTTTATTGCGTTGAGACATGATTGTACTTTGTGTTCAATCACTTTGGGAAATGTGTCATGTCTAGGATTGTCTATTAGGCTCGCTCGGTACCACCTCTAAATCACAGGAGGGGTGACTGGTGACTGTTCATGCCTTTGATGGGGGCATGGCAGTAGAGATCTGTGGATAGGATTGGATTAGCCTTACGTTATTTTGGATGTTGACAGGGATGTGAATTGATTGGTTGTGTTGATGATTTGCCCGGTTTGCCTTTATACTTAATATGTTATTGATTAACGGGATTTTGATATAGGATGGACCTCCGATTTATGGGGAGATTCTGTTTGATTGTTTGTTGATGGTTGGGAATTTAATGTCAGCATCCGGGATAGCGTGGCGGCTGCTCACGCCTTGGATCAAGGACGGGGCGTGACAGTTCGGTTGGTATCAGAGACTAGGTTAAGAGCTTTATGTCTATGTAGATCGTTTCCCAAACATGAACATGTATAAAGTTCTCAATGCATGAGAGTTTCATACAGTCATATATATCCTTGCATACCATATGGTTTTAGGTTTATGAGTTCAATTCATTTTAGGGGGTTAGATATGATTCGTATCTAACTTACTATGTCAGTTTCTATTGATTCTTAGACCAATGACTTCATTCATTTTAGGGGGTTAGTTACTACGTAACTAATCCTAATCCTTAAATCATGTCAAACTCTAGAATTATATCTAATGAAAATCTCCCTTTGCAGAATTATTGCCGCCTAGACGCGGTAGATCAGCGGGACGTGGAGCTAGACTCACGCCACTCGAGATTCCTCAAGTGCATGACCCTCCGAGGGATCCTGAGACCCTTGGAGTACCTAAGGTTGCTTCCTCTTCACGAGCACCCCCTGCAACACCTACTCAGTCGGCTACTACAACCGAGATTCCACCACTATCACTCGAGGTGTTTAGGCAGGTTTATGAGAGGTACACTTCCCACGGGGTTCAGATGCCACCCCCACCACCACCGACGGTAGTGTTGACTCCTATGGTAGTGCCGACTCCTATGGTAGTGCCGACTCCTATGGCAGTACCGACTCCTACGGCAGTGCCTATTCCTCCAGCAACACCTACAGTTGCAACACCGGATCCTCCACCGGTGGCAGGTCCTTCTTCAGTCTCTGGTCCGTGTGACACTACTACATCCACACTTAGATGCATCCACGAACTGACTCAGCTTGTCAAAGAAGCTCGATATTTGGGATGCACGGACTTTGCAGGATCTGGTGATACTACAGTAGCAAAACACTGGATTAACTGGACCCATCGAATCTTGATAGACTTGGGGTTGGGTGACAAGTATAGGCTACGAGTAGCAGAGAGGCTACTAGACGGAGATGCCTTCACTTGGTGGGAGGCTATTAGTAACGATGCTACCAAGCCACTGTTGTGGGATGACTTCTTGAGGGCGTTTGACCGCAGATACTTCTCCGAGTTTCAGCAGGACCACAAGAGGAAGGAGTTCCTTCACTTGCTGCAGGGGACTTGGTCAGTGGCAGAGTACGAGGCAGAATTGAGACGATTAACTACCTTTGTCCCTGACTTAGCTATGCCGAAGCAAATAAGATTCAAGTTTGAGGACAGCCTCAACTTGAATATTAGAAGGTACATGACAGTCACTTCTAGTTTCTCCCTCACAGAGATAGTTGACTCAGCCTACCGTGTGGAAGAGATTGTCCGCGCCGAGGGTAGGCAAAGGGAGAGTAGAGAGCAGACAAAGAAGAGGACTTGGGTACAGTCAAGTCAGAGCTCGAAGAGGGGTAGGACTTCAAGCTTTCACAGAGGCCCCTCTCGCTTTACCCTGGCACACTTTGGACAGGGACCACATCTACAGGGGTTTGTAGCACCAGCCCCCAGTACCACGAGCTAGACTACTGCTCAGCGGCCCTTTCCTTGCCACAGATGTGGTAGGCACCACCCTCCGAGAGCCTGCAGGGCACCTATTACTTGCTTCTATTGTGGGAAGCTAGGACACATCAGGAGTTCATGTCCTGATTTAGGACTCAGAGGTCAAGTGAATTCGAGTCATCAAAGTGGTTCGCAGGTAGGACAGTAGGGAGCACCTGTACCTTCAGTACACACTATTCCATGGACTGTAGCTGGGAGCAACACTGTACCAGGACCTTCACAGCAGCAGCCAAGAGTACAGGCCCGGGTGTATGCTATGACGTAGGAGGACGCTCAGGAAAACCTATATGTAATCATGGGTAATCCTCCTGTAGATCCTTCTGTTTAAAAGTTTATGTACTCTTTCTTTCTTTTTAAGATCATGAATACCATGTTAGTTATGTACATCCACTTCTAACTAAAGTTTTAGAGGCCTAGCTATTTTGATTTCCTTTTTTGAAATCGTGTATCTCATAGTGACATGTATGGACACGACTAGTTAAAGCTCTAGAGGCTTAAATATTTTGATATATATATATAGATATATATATATATATATATATCCATCTTTTGAGTACTTTTGATTAATTATTTTAAATCTCTCACATCCAGGTACTATGAAAATATTTGGAGCCGACGCTCGTGTTCTTATAGGCACCGAGTCAAACTTTTCTTACGTGAGAGCTCCCTTCGCTCAACGGTCGGGTAGGTCGTTATCGCCTTTAGAAGATGAGATATTGGTTATCACTCCTCTTGGTGAGCAGCTAATTAGAGATTCCGTATATAGAGGGAGCGATGTCATGATCGAGGGGACAGTGTTAAAAGCAGACTTGATTCCTCTTGACATGACAGATTTTGATTCCATCCTAGAGATGATTGGTTGAGTACTCATAGGGCTTCCGCGGATTGTTTCACCGAGAAAGTAGAGTTTTGGAGGTCTAAAAGGCTACCGTTGACATTTGTGGGTAAGAGACGGGTACTACCTTGCTGTGTAGTATTAGTGATGGAAGCTAGACAAATGATACGTCGTGGATACACAGTATACCTAGTTCATATGATTGGTACCACTATAGAAGGACCGAGACTTGATGAGGCTCCGGTGGTATAGGAGTTTCCCGACATATTTCCCGAGGAGCTACCCGGATTACCACCAATTCGAGAGTTTGATTTTGAGATTGATTTGGCTCTGGGAACCACTCCTATCTCTATCCCGTCATACAGAATGGCACCAGCTGAGCTAAAAGAGCTCAAAATTCAGTTGCAGGAACTGTTGGATAAAGGTTTTATCCATCCGAGCACTTCACCTTACGGTGCACCAGTACTATTTGTGAAAAAGAAGGATGGTACCCTCCGACTTTGTGTGGATTATCGGCAGTTGAACAAAGTCACTATCAAGAACCGATATCCATTGCCTCGTATCGATGATTTGTTTGACCAACTGCAAGATACTAAGTGTTTTCTCAAAGATAGATCTCTAATAGGGTTACCACCAATTGTGGATTAGAGCTGAGGATGTGTCAAAGACTACTTTTCATACCCGATATGGACACTTTAAGTTCTTGGTTATGCCGTTTGGGCTGACCAATGCACCAGCCGCCTTTATGGATTTGATGAATCGGGTTTTTTATGATTATCTAGATCAATTCGTCATCGTATTCATTGATAACATTCTAGTCTATTCGCGAAGTGATGAGGAGCATGCTCAGCACCTTCGAGTTATTTTGCAGATCCTTCGCAATAGACAGTTGTATGTGAAATTCACCAAGTGTGAATTTTGGCTGCAACATATTGGTTTTCTAGGGCACGTAGTTTTTGCGGATGGTATCTTTGTCGATCCGCAGAAGGTTAAAGCCATATTGAGGTGGGAGCAGCCGTAGACGGTGACTGAAATCTGGAGTTTCCTTGGTCTTGCAGGATATTATCGGTAGTTTGTAGAAGGATTCTCCCGGATTGCTGCCCCACTATCTAGGTTGATGTAGAAGGACGCCAAATTCCTATTGGATATTCGTTGTGAGGTGAGCTTTCATGAGCTTAAACAACAATTGAGATCCGTACCGATCTTAACCCTTTCCACTAGTAGTCGGGAGTATATAGTGTACAGTGATGCCAGTCGACAGGGTTTGGGTTGTGTACTAACACAAGATGGTCGGGTCATTGCATATGCTTCTCGGTAGTTGAAGAAGCATGAGTTGAACTACCTGACGCACGATCTTGAGTTGGCCGCCATAGTCTTTGTCTTGAAGATATGGCGACATTATTTATATGGGGTGACTTGTAGGGTATTCACGGATCACAAAAGTCTAAAGTACTAGTTCACCCAGTGGGAGTTGAACCTCAAACAGAGGAGATAGTTGGAGTTATTGAAAGACTACGACCTTATCATTGATTATTATCCAAGAAAGGCAAATGTGGTGGTAGATGCATTGAGCCGAAAGTCATCCTCCTCCTTTTCTCCCTCTACTACGACAGAGAGTGCTTACCTTTCTTGCTTGATGGGACTCTGTACACTCAAAATCAATTTGACTAGTGATGATCAAGGAGCACTACTAGCTCGATTTGAGGTGAGGTCGACTTTTGCTTGATCGCATTAAAGAGCTTCAGGGGTCAGATGAGGAGCTCCAGAGTATTCTTGAGAAGATTAACAGAGGCGAGGGTGGAGACTTCCAAGTCCGTGATGATGGACTAGTTATATACAGAGAGCGGGTTTGCATTCCCACTGACAGCGATCTCCGTAGGGCTATTCTTGAGGAGGCTCATTCCTCTGCTTATGCTTTGCATCCGGGCGGCACAAAAATTTATCAGACTATCCGAGATAGTTATTGGTGGCCCTAGATAAAAAGGGAGATCACAGAGTTTGTTGCTCGATGCTTGGTTTGTCGATAGGTGAAGGCCGAGTATCAATAACCCGCAAGTACTTTGTAGCCCCTCCTCATTCCTGAGTGGAAGTGGGAACATATCACGATAGATTTTGTGATGGGACTGCCTCGAACTTTAGCACGGCATGATGCCATATGGGTGATTATAAATAGACTTATGACGTCTGCATACTTAATTGTTATTCGTGCCGATTTCTCTTTGAATGTGTTGGCACGTCTCTACATCAATACTATTATTAGACTTCATGGAGTACCTGTGTCGATAGTGTTCGATAGAGATCCTAGATTCATATCTAGGTTTTGGCCCAGACTACAGGAAGCATTGGGCACTAGACTAAGTTTCAGCACAACATACCACCCCTAGACCGATGGTCAGTTAGAGAGGACCATCCAGACGCTAGAGGACATGCTGAGAGCATATGTTATGGACTTTCGGGGTAGTTGGGATCAACATCTCCCGTTGGTAGAGTTTGCATATAATAACAGCTATCAAGCCAGCATTGGGATGCCTCCGTATAAGGCCTTGTATGGGAGGACATGGCGTACTCCGCTGTATTGGGAAGAGGTAGGTGAGAGGAGACTTAGCAGCGTTGAGATAATGGAAGAAACTAAAGAGAAAGTAAGGGTCATCCGTGATCGGATGAAGGCCGCCCAGGATCATCAGAAAGCTTACTCTGATAGAAGGCGGCGACCACTTGAGTTTGAGGAGGGTGATATGGTCTTCCTACGGATCTCATCCTGGAAAGGGGTGATTCGATTCAGGCAGCGGGGCAAGCTGAGTCCCAGGTATATTGGGCCCTTCCATATCCTTGAGAAGGTCGGAAGTGTGGTATATAGATTGGAGCTGCCAGTTGAACTTTCATGCATTCATGATGTCTGCCATGTCTCAGTACTTAGGAAATACATGCCTGATTCTTCACATGTTCCAGAGCCTCTGCCAGTTGAGTTGCGAGAGGACCTGAGTCTACCTGTATAGCTAGTAGCCATTCTTGATTAGCAGCTAAGAAAGCTGCGGAGCAAGGATGTTCCTTTAGTCTATATTTTGTGGAGGAGTGACTAGGTAGAAGAGGAGACCTGGGAGCCTGAGAAGGCTATGAGGAGACAGTACCCCCATTTGTTTAATGTATAGTCTACTTTAGTCTCGAGGACGAGACTTATTTTTAGGGGGTTAGAAAATGTAACATTGACATGCGGTATACTGTATATTATATTTCTCATTACTACATATATGATACATTTTCCTATTCATATAGAAAATCACTCAGAAATTTTTCCATGCTAAAATGCCTTAGAAAAATTTTGGGTTCTGGGAGGCTAAAAAGGGACCCTTTCGGACCATCTTGAAATTTATGCGTGCGATTTCGAGTCCAATGAAATTACATGTGCAAAATTACCCTAGAAAGTTAACAAAACTTGAATTTGGGCAAAACCACATCGTTTGCTCGGGAGTGCTCAATGACTACTCGTCGGGGGTGAGAAATGAGCTCCTATCGAGTCAAATCAAAATCTACCCCGTGATAAATTGTTGAATTTTACCAAGAATCCAAATTTAAGCTAACTAATGATTTTTATAAGTCAAAACGTGATTTTGAGAAATTTGCCAGAACTCGTCCAGTAGGATGAGAATTTACCCTACTGAGCCAAAATGAAACCCACACGTGCAAAATTGACGCCATGTGGTTTATACATGCTAAATTCACTTTAAAAGTGAATGCTTGAGACAAAAAATCAAAATTTCAGTCGTAGTACAAAAGTGTTCGGTACCCTAGATTTTTACTCGATAAAATTTGTGGGCCAAATCAAAATTTGACCAAGCAAACGGTCATCTTTCCACTCAAAACCTATATTTTTTGAATCTACATGTAAAACAGAGTCCATAGTGAGATTCCACATGTTTTGAGGTTGAGGTCAAATTTTGACTGATCGCGGATTTCGTTTACTCTGAAAGACGTTTGGGTGACCAAACGATCTCAGATTTACACGAAACCAGCGGCATTGAACTTAGTATGAAAACCTGGATCCCATGTGTGATTTTAAAATTTTTTGACATGAATAGTAACTTTGACCAGTCTTGGATCACGAGTCAACAAGTGGGTAAGCACAAAGGACAAGCATTTAATGCTCTTGAAGTGTGTGCACTCACTTTATTGGAATGTGTGAATCTACTTTATTGGAATTTGTGCGACTTTGACAAGTGGCATCACAATATTGGAAGGAACTAACCTTAGTTGATTTACTGTGGTTAAATTTAATTTGGGTAGAGTTAATTAAACCTAACTAGGGTTAGAACATAACTAAACCTTGGTTGAACAACTAATACAAACCTTTTATTCCCTTCCCAACAAAACTGTGAGAGAGCATAAGGTAAAGAACACTCCTTCTTTTCTTCTTCTTTTCTCCTTAGCCATGAACCCCATTGAAGAATAAGCATGATTTTTCCTCACAACCTCCTAATATTTTTACATGGTTTTGCTCTACCCTAGACCTAGTATCACATATCCAAAAACCAGCTTAAAAGAAGCCCCACACATGGCAATCTAGGGAGGGACGAAAATTCAAGGAATTGAGCAAATGTAAATGTCCAAAGCTTCAATCAGCCTGCTATTCATAAGGTAAACAACCACCACCCTTTAGTATAACATATCCAAAATTTAGGAAAAAAGGAGAAAGTTTGCTTAGAAAACTAGGGTAGACGAATTTGAAGCCATGACAGAATTTCTGGGTTTTCGGAAGTCTAAACAGGTTCTAATGTTTAGGCTATAGCATTTTCTATGCATAGGCAAATTGAGTGAAATTTTCATACATGGAACTAGACATTCCGAGCTTTAAAATGAGATATGAACTGTTGCATTCTGAATAGAGATGGATTTTATATGATTTTTCAAATTTAAGTATTCTGCACTAATTCCCTGTTCAGTTCTGCATTTTTGCCCTAATTTCGGTAGCAACATTAACCTACATTTGTAAGCCCGTTCCTGATACATTCAGATCTTATGCTAGTTGAAAGAATTGTAGATCCATGTCTTAGCTTTCCAACGAGGTAAGGAGCACCTCAATCCGACCCCTGTGTCAAACGTTACAGCAATTTGTCTAAAACTTGTCAGAGGGTCCTCCATTTTCCAATACTAAAAACAGTAGCGTTGCAAGACCCCTTTCCAGCCCTTGTTTGCAAAAACACAAAGAAAAAAAGTTGTACATCTCCCTTGTATCCACCTACATGGAACATTGTAGCCAATTCGGCCAAGGGAATCAAGAGTTATACAAAATCTCCCAAAACTATGTAGAAACAATTCTGTTTCTTGGCCAAAACTGAATAGAGATTTTGGTGGTCAATTTCAGACCCCTTCCAGGCATAATTGAAAAAAACCCAAAACATGAAAAATGTAAAGTTATGTGTCTTCTAGGTACTGTAACAATTTCAGATAATTTGGAGTTATATGTTAAACGTTGTGATGGTTGTGCTAAAAATTGGTCAGAACAGACCTTTAAAATGTAATGTAGGCAAAATGTTGCCATTTCAGGGACTTGCACTAGGAATCGAAGAAAGTCCCAACTAAGAAGTTGTAACCTTTTGTCTTGACTACAACATAGTCAAATATCAAAGTCTTTTCATGAATAGAATGTGAGATAGGGGAACGTTGCTAAAATAGGACAGAATGGAGAGTGAGATTTAAATTAGTTTGAAAATGTGGACTTTAAGAAATCTTCTACCAAGATTTTGGAGATAAGTTCAATATGAAAAGTGTGAGTTTTTTGTAAGTCAACCATGGAAATTGAAATTTCCCAATTCTGACCCCGGTTGAGGAACTTATGGTCAATTTCCTAAAATGGCACAAAAATAGAACTTGAAATTCCTAGGTTTGTCTATAACTAGGATTGCATCACACTTACATTATTATATATGCATCATATGATCTCTTAAGTGACTCATATTCTACATTATATTTATAGAGTCTCGTTGGTGATATTGAAGGGAGCATATTTTTGTGTGTGCCTCGAGATTTATGTCGGGAGTGGCGTACCCTCCCGAATACTATGAGTGAGATTTATTATATTATGTGTTCAATGCATAACAACATGTTTAAAAACGCTTTTCAATGCAAGCATGAATTATGATCGTGTGTTATGATTTTTGGAATGAATTTGTGAAATGTTTTGTGAATCATTGGAGTGTCCACAATATGATTTTCTTGTGAAATATGCATCTAAATGATTTGCGAAATGAAAAACGTGCCATTGCATCGATATGCATATGATTTTATGAAATCAATTATGAGAAGGGTTTGATATGGTTTAATAAATGTTGGCATGACATGTACATTATGATGATATTATGTTATCGGCCAAGGGCCTTTATGCATGCCATAATGATATGATTTATGAGATACGCCCATGAGTTGGTATGTTGTAGCTACGAAGGGCGTTTGCTAAGGTACCCATTGTGCCTGGATACGCTTCTGCAGGAGGTATCCCCAAATATCGTATATGATATTGGGACTCGACACGGTATTAGTTAGGTTGAACCCAAAAGGGGGAGCATTAGGTAACGCCCTGGTCTAGCACCTAATGAGGTCCGTCGCCAACGTCGGGGTAGAGAGCATTTTCTAACTTTGCATATAAAAACCCCTGATGTGCCTGCCATTGATCGTGGTCGACCTTTGCCAAGAACTGATTTTGGCATGCTCTATACTTGTATGATTCGATTGATATGGATGCATATGTATTTGAAATGTATAAAAAAGAATGATTTATGATGAATTGTTCATTATGCACTGTTTTCATACATTATGCGAACTTGTGGATTTATTGAATCATTTTGATACTCTATTTTTCACCAACACATTGAACACACTTATATATACCCTCTCACTCACTAAGTATTCCCCATAATACTCACCCCTCACTTTCTGTTCCACAGAGATAGCTATAGTGGGACGCATTGCGATATAGCAGCGCTCGAGGTTTTGTTGGAGACATCGGACCTGGATATGGTGTTAACCATTCTTCCTCAGGATTGTGTTTAAAGATATGGGATGATATATATATATATATATATATATATATATATATATTTATATATTTGGCATTGTAGATAGACCATTGTATATGTATATAAAAGGGATGACTATATGTAAAGAATTGTACATATTATTATAACTCTCATTTCATTTTATTGCATTGAGACATGATTGGACTATTGTGTTCAATCACTTTGGGAAACGTGTCATGTCTAGGATTGTCTATTAGGTTCGCTTAGTGCCACCACTAAATCACAGGAGGGGTGATTGGCAACTGTTCATGTCTTTGATGGGGGCATGGCAGTAGAGGTCTATGGATAGGACTGGATTAGTCTTATGTTATGTTGGATGTTGATAGGGATGTGGATTGGCTGGTTGTGTTGATGATTTACCAGGTTGACCTTTATACATTGATATGTTATTGATTGATGGAATTTTGATATAGGATGGACCTCCGATTTATGGGGAGGTTCTATCTGTTTGTTTGTTGATGGTTAGGAATTTAATGTCTGCATCCGGGATAGCATGGCGGCTGCTCACGCCTTGGATCGAGGACCGGGGCATGATACTTATGGCGATCGACGATAAATATTTTCTAACACATATGATAAACGATAATAATATGTAATAACTTTTATCAATATTTTTTAAACTGATACAAGGAAAGACAGTTTCCTAATACTTCTCTGTCTGTATAGGTCAAAACATGCTCCAACGGTAACCAAAACTATCAGGAAAACCAATCCCAACTAATGTATAGCCAAATGAAAGTCTATCCATTGGAGAAGGTTCTATCGACAGTTTTTACTAGTTTTACTACATGATTTTTGGCCATCCGCATAAAGCATTTGTTTTGTAGTGATAGGTGATGAAGCAACGAATCAACATCTGAATTCAGAAAGTAACCCATCCTTCGACAATTAGGTGTCGGCGAACTAATGTTGATGAAGATAGAACAAATGTATCAACACAGATGAATAATGATGATGAGATTGATAGAATAAGACGAGATGCATATACATATTCAATGTAATAAGATTTCATTATTTTACACATTATGCAATCATTGATGTCTTCTCTAGTTTATTCAGTATATGATATGTAGTGATATTGCTATAATGAGTGGTATCAAGTGCATGATATGAAGTGATATTACTATCACGCATGGTATCTATCAGGTGTTAACAAGTGCATGATATGTCATAATATAACTATAAAGCATGGTAAAATTTGATTTTTTTTCTTATTTTTATTGTTAACAAAATTAGGTTTTGATAATGAAAATTTGAGTGAAAAATAGATTTAAGAATAATTTAGAAATAATCTGATAAATTGGGATTAAGTTAAGCTGCCAATGTCAATCCCAAATGACTGAACTACAAAAACTCAGTGGCCAAAGTGTATAGTACAAATGGTCAACCGTGAGTGTTTGCACGGTCAATTGTGAGTGCGTTGTGTGCTCGCACAGCCAACCACTCACGCTTGTGCTGTCTACTGCGAACATATGGTGTTCTTTACTCTAAAAAAGAAACACACTTTGTTTTTCATTCTAGCCTTATTTCCTGAGTGTAAATCTGTTATTAAATTCATAGATTGTTACATTTGAGAATCAAAAACTCATTATCTGTATCATTTATTCTATTATATATAAAATTTCTGAAGACTGGTTAGATATTCACAGTTTTAGAAAGCGATAACCTGAGGAAGGTTGAAGAATTAGTGTTTGAGGGTAAACACTATAACGGTCTAACTTGAATGATTAATCAAGTTTGTATCCTTGTGATATTAGTGAAAATCCAGAAAAGTATCTTGAGAGTGGACGTACACTAGATTTAGTCGAATCACTATAAAAATTCTGTGTCCTCATCTTTATATTCCTCTACAAACTTCAAATTTATTTGCTTTTCTTTGACCACCACTCTCTAGATTCTATTTAAATCCGCAATTAGTACCAAATAAACCTATTCACCTCCTTTAGCTTTCTTTCATATCCAAAGCACAATATGCTAAATATTACGAAGTATTGGTTGCTTATATGTAATTTTGATTTGAACATATCATATACATGGTTAGGGACTTAGAAAGATTGAATTGGTCATGGAAGAAAATTGTTTTATTAATTGTTTTTGTTTGAGGGCAAGTAAATATTCTAATGCATTGGGTGTACATGAGAGGATTTTGCACTACTTGTTCACACACTATTAAGGTCTAGGAGATGAAATCACACTAGTATAACAAGGGAAGATTTTGGATTATGGCTTGCGTTATGCAAGAAAAGAATTTGGGGTTGCATTTCATAGTTCCCTACTTAATGATTGGAGTATCAAAATCCATGGTGTGCAATCTCCCATATTGCTCAGTGATTACTGATACTCTAGCAGCAAATTGAATAGAATTAAGGAAAAAAATGGCAAATAAGCTATTGCTTAAGAATGGAATTGGGGAATCCTTTTCTCACCAAGGTAAAATGGATATGTTGGGATAGAGTATGGATAAGAAAGAATGAGAGGGAAGCAAGGCCAACAATGGTAGAGGAGTGAAGAGAGGAAAGAGGAACAAGGCCAAGTGAATAAAGAGAAGCTCAAAGGGAAAAAGCTCTTCAAATTATTCCTGTTAATGATGCATCCTCTTCTTCTTCTTCTTT
The DNA here is from genome assembly GCA_033439265.1 of Dillenia suffruticosa. Classification (NCBI taxonomy): domain Eukaryota; kingdom Viridiplantae; phylum Streptophyta; class Magnoliopsida; order Dilleniales; family Dilleniaceae; genus Dillenia; species Dillenia suffruticosa. The sequence goes on from JAVTVX010000019.1 coordinate 10,852,173, forward strand.
TAGGTGACTTTGAAGATGATATCGGGCACCAAGTCCAAATAAAAGGGCAGTTAAATAGAGTTGCAGAAGAAAACTTACAAATGCAAGGCCGTCTCCAATAACTAGAGATTTAAAATTCTAAAATAAAAGAGAATATGCATAGATTGAGGCTTCAGTTTGAGGACAAGATCTCACCCAGCCGGACCATCTGCTACATCTTAAGCACCCTCTCATCTTGACATTCTGAACTAGTAATCATGAAACCTATAGTGTCATATCCTTTTTATTCAAATTTGTTGTTTTGTTTTATTGTTTTCAATTTCTTTATGTAATCGTTTGTATCGGATGGTTTTATAGTTAAATGGATGAATACTCTATTTGATTGCCTAATTTGAATTGAAGTACTATATACATGGCTATAACATTAGGGGCTATATGAATGATCTATTGAAATATATAACATTAATTGATTAAGGGGAGAACAATAGTTTAACCTTGACGCCCTATTTTGTCGATGACAAAAATGGAGAGAATATGGTAATAATAAGGAAGAAGAACAAAATAGCACAAATTGTATGTAAATGATAAAGAAAAAATTGAAGAATAATAGTAGATGAGGATGAACAAAAAGGGGGAGAAATAATAGTAATAATGAGGAAAGAACGATAGTATGTCAATGGTATTAAGACAAAGTTGAAGTCTTTGGCAAAAAAAAAGGAAAAATTCTAAGTAGTTGAGAAGGAATAATATAGATAGAGGGGGAACGTGTTCCAAGTTCTAAGTAGAAAACTCCAAGTAGATTTTGTCATCATAAAAAAGGAGGAAATTGTTCACTAAAATATATTTTGATGATGATCAAATGTTAATAAGGAAGATTAGAATCAATTAAACAAGAATTTGAAAAATCAAATAATTTTTAGAATCAATATTGTTCAGAGCAAGTTGATCTGCATAAAGAAGAAGTAGATTTACACCATAGACCAACCATAGGCTTGAGAAAATAAGTCAATTTGTTTATAGCACAATTTGACTCAATAGGACTTTAAGTCAACCCAACATTGAGCCAAGTCAACCTAAGATGAAGAAATTTGAAAATAACCTAGGTATAGAACACATCAAGTTGACCTAGAGAGTATGATAAGTCAATTTAATAAAATCGAGTCACAAAAGTTAACTCTATAAAACTTTAAGTCGACTCACAAATGAGACCAAGTTGACCAGAGGAATCAAGTTACAAAAGTTCAATTTTGTAAAATTGTAAGTTGACCTATGAAAAGGACAAGTCAACCTAATCATAGCTTAGAAATGATGTTAAGTCGACCTAAGTAGAGAACAAGTCGACCTACATAAGTAAAAAAGCCTAAACTAAGTCAACTATATACATTATATTGAAGAAATCTACTTGAGATTTTATCAAGTTGACCTAATCAATCTTACTCGCAGAAGTCTAGTTTTAAATATGTTCAGCTGTCCTTAGAAGAGATTAAGTTGATCCAATAAGATTTGTAAATCAACCTTGGAGAATAACAAGTCAACCTGACCAGACAGGCTTTCAAAATTCTAAAATTTTGAAAAACATTAAATCAACCTAGGAAAATAATAAGTCGACTTAATAAAGAATGCTTTGAAATATTAGTTCTAAAACATATTGAGTCAACACGGGATGAGAACAAGTCAACTAAGTAACATTCAAAAGTTGACTTAAGAAAAGAATAAATCGAACTGATCAAACATGCTCTCTCAAACTTAAAGTTAGAAACATATTAAGTCGATCTAGGGAGAAAACAAGTCGATTAATAACATTAATTACACGAAATAGCATAGAAACAGTTGACATAGGGATAATTTTTAACTAAATAATGTCGACTTCATAAAAATCCAAAGGCGATCGATTAAATAATGAGTTGATCCAGACTAAGTCGGTCTAGACAAATAAAATTAATGTTCAAACTGACCCAAGCAACAAGAGTAGTCGATCAATAGGCGAATTAGATGAACAAGCTGACTTATCAATAATACCAAGTTGACTTGCACTAACTAAAATTAAAAAATGAGTTAACTTGAATAAAAAAGAAGTAGACTTGTTGAGACTAAGGGTTAATTGTTCAAAAAATCTGTTCAAACATTTAATAGAAGGTTACTACCTTCAACAACTACTGAAAAAGGATTCAAGATTGTTAATGAAGCTTAACAGCTCTATTGCTTTCAATATCTTGAAATACAACAAATGAAGTAAAAGAGAAGAGAATCTTTCGATATGAAATTATTGAACAAGTTTGTATGCGATCATTAATTCATTTCTCTGCATTAAATTCTCTTTGTTTTATTTATGGGATTTAAGGATTATATCGGAAGTTAAAGTTTCATGTTTGTATCTATTGCTTTACTTCTAAAACTCTATAAAAATTTGAAAGAAGGCCTTTTAATCTTTGCTTAAAGATTAAAGTGTGAAGCACTTGTAAAGTTTACTTGATTCTATGAAAAGCAAGTGGGAAGTGTTCGAGTGAGACACTTGTAAGATCTAACTAACACTTGAACAAGATAGTTGTATACTATTTGTAAAAAATAGTGGATTAGAAAAATAGTTGTGTACATGTGTCTGTCCCATTGAATCTTTAAAAAAAACAAAAAAAGTCTGACTTTTTGTAGGAAGGGAGTTGAATAAGACTTCAGCTCAGACTCCCTCTCTCATTCTCTCCCGCTCTCATCTCTTTGTTCTCCTTGAAGACAAATGGTAAACAATGACAATAGTGATCTCCTTTATCTCCTTGACAATGATTGGACAATGACAATGGTGATGGCAGTGATATGATAGCACCCTTCTTCTCCTCAAATGCATACCTCAAATGATTAAACCTCTAAGTACGGTTTCATACCTCTTTCCACCTTGAAGATGATCGAACCTCTTGGCTAGGGTTTCACATCTCTTACCTCCTTAAAGACAATTGAAACTCTACACCAATGATAACTCCGGTAAGCTCCCTTTCTCTCTCTCTCTCTCTCTTTCCTCATGTTTTCTATCTTCCATTCTCTTTTTCTTTTCTATAACTTTCTTTATTTTTTCTTTTCTTGCTTTAACTTTTCTATTCTTCTATAACTAGCCCCGGACAACTCTACTATTGTTTATGATTTTCATGCAAGTAAAAAAATTACTTTGTAACTTCTGGAAAGGATAATTGTTTTGCAATTTCTTGATCTGGATAATTGTTTTGCAATTTCTTGATCTCTGTGCTCTCTTAAGATTAAGAAAAATAAATTGTTCTATAATTTTGTATTCTTCAAATCATCTCATTTTAACTTTCCTTATGATTCTTCAAATCATCCACCTTCTCTTTCTTTCTCTCTCTCTTGCAATGTTAACAAGGTTGCAGTGGCATTGAGACTTTAGGCCACTATATTGCAATAGGCATTTACGAGCTTCTACCATTAATTTTTGATTTAGCATCGCTGGGACAAGAGATAAACCTTTTAATCTCTCCCTTTGTTGCCTTGTGTATTTAGACAAATTTTGGTTGATTGTTGACAAAAAATCGAGTGATTGAGGTAGAGAATTTAGAGAAAATTTGGAAGATTTTTCCCAAATACCTTTTTTGCTAGTTATGTATTTTGAGGTGAAATATTTTGAAAAAATCAAAAAGTTTTCTTAATACCTCTTTTCTATTTTATGTATTTTGAAGTGGAAAATTTGAAAAAAGTAAAATACATTTCTCAATACCTCTGTACATTTGAATTTTTATTATTTTGATGATTGTTTCATATTTAAATTTGATTATAAATCTTGGAAATCATCAATGTGTGAAGATGATATCGAAGTGGTGAATAAACAAGATTTTGTATGTGTTACTATTACAACCAGTGTTGAATTACAAAATCCTTTAAAGTAAAAGGTTGAAGAAAGAATTAAAATTTGATGTGTGCAAATATTTCACTAAAATTGAAAAAGAGATAGATGATGCAAAATGGGTAGCATGAAATGCTTGTAAAACTTAGTTAAATGTCAGAACACAACTTGGCGCTAAAATAAGATATAGTGGGACATTGTGTATGCATGTCATATTAATTATTGTAAGAAGATATCGTTTTGTAATGTGGATCAAATGATAATTAACAAAGATAGGAAAGTAAAGTCTACAAATAGTGATCACATGATTCATTAGGGGATTGGATGCATTACCTAAATCCAGATCCAATTATGCCTTGTAGGAATACCTTAGAGTCTATGGAAGGGGAAAGGAGAAGATTTAACAAACTTTGTCTAGTACTCCTAATAAAGTATGCGTTACTTTTGATTCTTGAACAGCGCGTAATTGTGAAGATTGTATATGAGTTTGACTACACATTTTGTTGATAAAAATTGGAAGCTATATAATTAAATACTGAACTTTTGTCACATGCCTGCTCATACTAAAATTGAGTTGGCTATTGTTGTGTATGATTGTTCAAAAGAATGGGTCATAGATAAAAACATTTTTTTTTCAATTAATTTAGACAATGCTTCTACTAATGATTTTTAGTAAACAACTTTAGAGATATCTCAACTTGCAAGATGGTTTGCTGGGTGATGGTGATTTTTTTTCTTTAATATTCATTGTTGTGCACATATCTTGAATCTCATTGTTTCATGAGGTTTCAAAATGGCTTCTCAATCCTTGAAAAGAAGCATTACAGATAGTATCAAATATGTGAAAGATTTAGATAGAAAGATAACAAATTTTCAATAAAATGTATCGCTGCTTGCTATTGATGATGGGATTAGATTTCGCCCAAATAGAATTTCCCATATATGATATTTGAGAGTGCAATCAAGTATGAAAAAATATTTTCTATGCTTTATTTGGTTAACAAACATTAGAATTGTTGTCCAACAACTGATGATTAGAGGATAGATGAGAAAATATATAAATTTTTTGAACCGTTTGATGATATAACTAATTTGGTGTCTGGTTCTTCTTACCCAACTTCTAATTTGGATTTTCCTTTTTTTTTTTTGCATATTTGGAAGATTGAGTACATTCTAAATGATAACTTGAGTTGTAAGGATATTACAATTCAATATTAGCTAAAGAGATGGATATTTTGTCATGCCCCAGTCCTCAAAACTGAGCACACGACAACTACCGTGTTGACTCAAACTACGCGCAACCCCGAGCATACATTCCGAGACCCCACAAGGCAAACCAATTATCAACCTAAATTTTGTGCTCATACAATTCTCTATAATCATAAATCATCAACCATAAAATCTCCTTCAAAATAAAATAAGTAAAATTCTCATAACTCATATACAAGTGTCTAATCATAATAAAGATGTACATATACAAAAGTATTAAAACATATATAAGTAATCCATAATACAATTTCCATATGGATCCATCTACAACTACCTAATCCCAAAATAAAACTATCTTACATGAATTGTATGTTTTAACCAAAATGGATTTTAAAAATTTCCAGAAGAAGGCCCTCTATCTGCACTTACTATCTACAAATCTAAAAATAGGAGAGAAAGAATGGAGTGAGTACAAATGTATTCAATGAGTGAGAAGTCTATGTACATGCCGATGATTGGGAGTGTGATCATATCTTAAAATCATTAACAACTATTTCAATTAATCATTACAAATTATTCACAAGATCACAAAATATTCACAAGGCATTAACAATCCATGTATTCAAAGTAAAATATTTCTCTTTACATCAAATAGGTTGTATTTCGTTAAAAATTTTGGGATTACCGAAAATATATTTTCCAATTCAAGACTTTGGCTGGGGTCAAGGAATGGATCCACCAAGATTTCTTTTATTCATTCATTTTTCTAAAAGTGTCCCGTCCTCGGTGTTGGCTTGGACATCACCAATGGTAACTCATGACTACCTAACCGTAACCTTTGATAGGTTGATACCTTGCATCACACTACCCAAATCTAAAAATCTGGCTTCAGTTATACCGCTCTTCCTCACATTGGTCATGAGCGAATAATAAATCATAACAACTACCTGAATAATAAAAACATTGTTTTTGTTCATAAATAAATTTCAAAACCAACTTATAAGCTATTCACATCTTTGTCACAATAAACCTCAATCAACAAAGTAAAGTAAATCATATGACAACCATTTCCAACATTATTATTTCAAAAGAACACATTAAACTCAAATTGAATTATAAATCATATTTCAAAGTAAAATTTTTCAAAACATATAAACATTTTTTATTAACAAAACATAAAATTCTTACATATAATTTGGGGAGAGTGTGCACTCCCATTAGTTTGGGTTCTCAAATCTATTCTTGTTCAAAAGACTTTCGCCTAGTTGATTATGTAGATCACAATATAGAATTGAGGTTAGACACTTATTCAATATTACTGTGAGCTAAATACTCAAATGAAAAAGGAAAATGTATCTTTTTGCGCAAAACTTTCATTAACCATATTTAAAACTCATTTCTATATTTTCATATTTTAGAAAAATAATTGTACTTTAAACTAGTATTCTTAGATTTCGAAACTTCTATTTTTCACTTAAAAACTAGACTTAAAACAACAAATTTTATGTCAATAGCTTAGATCTATTCTAATTACACAAGACATGCAAATCTATCTAATGTTACCTTAACTGCATAATTTTTAATATGCGTAGTCATGGAAAAGTGGCTATAACATTCACTTTACACATCCAAATCACATGATTTTTACCTCAAACTAAAGATAAGACGTAGATTGAAAATTTTCATGTTTAGAGTTTAACCTAATTCAGTCTAGAAGGTATCTCAAAATCGAACTAAAGTTTTATCAGAAACAGGGCAGAAATAGGAGATTATTCTCAGAATTCTTCACTTTAAAAAATTACTAAAACTCCAATTCTTATTAGATTTCAACAAATCATAACTTATTTTCAAGGTATGGAAGTCTAATTTCATATGTCCAAAACCTTACTTGATTTGCTTTTGTGAAGAGAAAGTTATAGACAAAATATTATAGCATGGTCAGGATATTCTATTTATAGAAACTCCAAGATTTTACCTTTGTTATAACTCATCCAGATACTCCTATGTTTAGATCATCAAACATTCTGTTCACCATGATTTTTATGATAAACAAGAACTTAAAAATCATGAATTTAAAGCTTACCTTGGACTTGGTTCATGGATTCTTCTTGAAATCAACTAACCACTCCAAATACTAAACCTCTCCCTTTCTCCTTCTCTCTCTCTCTCTCCTTTCTCACCTTTTCCTTCTCTCAGCTAAGCACATAAAAACACACACACAAAAGTGTATTCAAGAGTGTTCAAGAAAGTAGAAGTGAATATCTCAAGTCTGGCCTTTAATATTTGGCTTTAAGAATTGGACTTCACTATTAGTGTACACCAATCCCAATTTCCTGTTTTTTTTATTTCACTAAATTTCATGATTCAAATTTACACCAGAATTCATTTTACATGTTAGAAATTATTCATACAATTAGATCAAAAATTTCAGGTTTTACAAGTTCTACCTCCGATAAAAAGAATTTCGTTCTCGAAATTCACTAGGTCTTACTAGAGATGTTATGACACCCGAGTCGAGTCGGGTAATAGCAATACCCAAGCTCGGCTCGAGTGCTTTTTGGTTAAGCTCAAGCTCATCGAACCTGCAATTATAGAACTCGAGTTCGGCTCGAAGTGTCATCAAGAAGGCTCGAGCTCAAGCTCGAACCTGAGACCATACCCTTTTTGCAGAGACAGAGAGAGAGAGAGAGATTTTGCAAATACCATACCCAAACTTGAGCACGAATCAGAGACCATATCCAAACAAATAAACACTTAAATCATAGAAAGAGATTTTACACAGAGAGAGAGAGAGAGAGAGAGAGTTTTCTGGAAATGAAAATCAAAACCCTAGAATTCAACATAAATATAAAACCCTAATTTCTTGAAACAGAGACACAGAGAGAGAGAGAGAGAGAGAAAGTTTACCTTCGATTCGACTAAAACCATGGATGTTGCAGCGCGATGACAGTGATAGAGGATTCACATTTTGCAGATCCCTACTACATAGTAAAAGAGATGGTTGAAGAGTGAAGACTAAGGGACACGAAAAAAACCTTGGTTCACAGATCTTTCAAAAACTCTAAAGAGAGACAAAAGAGGGAGACAGAGAGAGAGAGAGGGGGGGAGAGGGAGAGTTTACCTTCGATCAATTCGACCTCTGAGTAGTGATTTTGCAGCAGCGATGGAGAGGAGAACAAGATCTTCATCCCACAAAGAGTTTGAATTTTGAAGAATCGAGGTTGAGAGTCGAGAGGTAAGAGTTGAGGGGCGAGCGGCGAGAGCTAGGTCTAAGAGGAGAACAATCAAGAATGAGAAACGAGGCAAAGGATAAGAGATGTGAAAATAAGATAAAATGACGTTTCTATCCTCTAGGTTTTGAAATCTAAAAATTATTCTTTGTAATTTATTAAAAATAGGATGGGTATAAACGTAATTTCATATGTTTCGGGTAGCTCAACGAGCCTTCGAGCTCGACACATTTTGGACTCGAGCTCGAGCTCGATGCCAAAATACCCAAGTTCTAGCTCGACCCGAGCTTGAGCTCAAGCTTTGACCTGGTAGTGTCACGGGTTCTCGTAACACTACCCAGGTATCATAACACCCATAGGTCTTACCTTTAAACAAGTGGGGATATTGTCTTCGTATCTTATCCTCTTTATTTCTTAGGGTTTAACTTGATGATCCAAGATTACAATCGCCTTAGTTTCAAAACTCAAATCCTCTCTCAACTAGATTAAAGGCTTTTCAAGTATTTGTGATGGGTCTGGTATATACTTCTTGAGTATGGACACATGAAATACATCATGAATTTTCTCTAACTTCAGAGGCATCTCAAGTCTATATGCTATACTTCCAATTCTCTCAATGATCTTATATGGACTAATGTATCGAAGATTTAGTTTTCCTTGATTTAGGAAATGAATCACCCCTTTCCAAGGTGATACCTTTAGGAGTACCATATCACCTACTTCAAACTCCAATGGCCTTCTTCTTCTATAAACATACCTTTTCTGACAATATTGTGCTACTTTCATTTTTTTTGAATGATCTTAACTTTTTCAACTGTAGCATCAATCAATTCTACACTTTCAATCTTCCTTTCTCCAACTTCATCACAACACAATGGAGTGCAGCACTTTCTTCCATATAATGTTTCATATGGAGGCATTTCTATACTAGACTGATAGCTATTATTATAAGCAAACTCTACTAAAGAAAGATGCCTATCCTAACTGCCAAAGAAATCAAGTACACAAGCTCGAAGCACATCTTCCAATGTTTGGATCATTCTCTCAGACTGACCATCAGTTTGATGATGAAATACTATACTAAATCTCAACTTAGTCTCCAAAGATTCCTATAGTTTCGGCTAAAATCAATTAGTGAATCTTGGATCTCTATCTGAAACTATAGCACTAGCACTCCATGCAATCTCATAATTTCAACAATATATATCTTGGCTAGCTTCTCCAATGAATATGTGGTCCTAATAGACAAGAAATGAGTAGACTTAGTAAGCCTATCCACAATTACCCATATGGCGTTATGTCTAGTTTGAGATCTTGGCAATCCAGTAACAAATTCCATTGTTATGTGCTCTCACTTCCACTCAGGAATTGGTACGGGTTGGAGAATTCCAGCTAGCCTTTGATGTTTAGCCTTCACTTGCTAACATACTAAATATTTTGCTACATATTTAGCTATATCCCCTCCATTTTAGGCCACTAGTAACTCTCTCGAATGATCCGATACATTTTTATACTTCTTGGATGCATAGCATAAGCTGTATCATGAGTTTCCTCTATTATAGCCCTTCATAGATCATTATCTTTCGGAATACAAATTCTATCTTTAAACATCATTATGCCATCATCTCTTACCTTGAACTTAGTTTCTTCCTTCCTTTGAATCTTTTCAAGCTTTAATTTCAACTCCTTATAAAATGCTTATAGTTCTCAGATTCCATATGTCAAGATTGGTCTTTCTTCAAATCTCGCCACGAGAGCATCATGTCTATCACAAGCTAGACTTACTCCAAGGGACCAAATGCTAATAAGATGAGAGAGATAGCTACTTCTAATACTTCCCACATTAGGTGATAATTTCCTACTCAAAGCATCTACCATCACATTGGTCTTGCCCGGATGGTATTCAAGAATAAAATCATAATCTTTAATAAGTTCCAACCATCTTTGTTGCCTTAGATTTAACTACTTCTGAGTAAGCAAGTACTTCCAACTTTTATGATCAGTATAGATTCAACATGTCTCACCATACAAGTAATGTCTTCATATTTTCAAAGCAAATACCATTACAACTAACTCCAAGTCATGAGTTGGATAATTTATTTCATGTTTCTTTAATTACCTAGAGGCATAGGCTATTACTTTGTCTTCTTGCATCAACACATACCTAACCCTCGTTTGCTAGCATCGCTATATACAACAAATCTGTCACTGCTCATAGGGAGTGAGAGAATAGGAACAAAAGTCAATTTCTTCTTCAACTCTTGGAAACTTGCCTTACTCTTATCATCTCATTCAAATTTGATACCTTTTCGAGTTAATCTTGTCAACGGAGCTGCTATCAATGAAAACCCCATAACAAATCTTCGATAATACCCCTTTAGCCCTAAGAAACTTTAAACTTTAGTAATATTCCTAGGTTATTCCCACTTAAGGATTGTTTCCACCTTTTTAAGGTCTACAAAACTACATTCACCGGATACAATGTGGCCAAGAAAGCCTACCTCTTTCAACTAGAATTCACATTTGGAGAGCTTTGCATATGATTTCTTTTCCCAAAGTATCTGAAGTATAACCTGAAGATGCCCTACATGCTCTTCATCATTTTTAGAATACACCAGAATATCATTTATGAAAATAATCACAAACTTATCCAAATACTAGTAAAAAACTCAATTCATTAGATTCATAAAAGCGGCTGGGGCATTAGTTAGGCCAAAAGGCATCACTAAGAACTTGTAATGATCATACCTAATTTGAAAAGTAGTCTTCTGGATGTCACTTTCCTTGATTTTAAGTTGATAATACTCCGATCAAAGATCAATCTTTGAAAATACACATGTTCCTTGTAACCGATCGAAAAGATCATCAATTCTAGGGAAAGGATTTTTGTTCTTAATTGTCACTCGATTCAACTATCTATAGTCAACACAAAGCCTCAAGATACCATCCTTCTTTTTGATAAACAAAACTGGTGCTCCCCCACGATGAGAAACTTGGCCTAATAAACCCTTTATCAAGTAATTCTTGCAACTGCACCTTAAGCTTCTTTAACTCTACTGGAGTCATCCTATAAGGAGGAATGGAAATTGGTGCTGTTCCTGAGAATAAATCAATGGCAAAATCAAACTCTCGATCTGGGGATAACCTTAGTAATTCCTCGTGAAAAACGTCCGGAAACTTATTCATCACCGTAATATCTTCTAAGTTTAGATTTTCTTTCGTTTTATTAATCACATGAGCTAAATAAGTCTGGTATCCCTTCTTAATCAACTTTTGAGTTTCCAAAGTCGAGTCACACAAGTTGGTAATACTCGGAGTTCCCCAATGAACACCATACTTGGGGCATCTAATCTTCTAAACTCAACCATTTTTATAAAGTAGTCCACTGTCGCTCTATTAAAATTACTAATTAAGAAAAAAGTTTATTGGACTTTTAGTTTGTGATTAAAGCCATTCTAATTATTTCATTCTAATACTATACGACAAAGGAAATGTAGAAATTAACAATTTCTTTTTGTACTCTACACACTTGTATTCTAACACTTCTTTTTTGTGTTAAGAAATTAGTAAAAAAAATTCATAATGTCGCGCAAAGTTGACAAATCCATATTGCTTAGAATCTAAATCATTTGCCAAACTCAAACATGAGAAGGTATATTTCTAATTAATTTTACTACATAATATTTCAAATATTTCAAAGTAAAACCCTAAACCAATTTTATCATTACAAATGACACAATCTAGGACCAAACCTTGTAGAGCTAATCTTTATATTATCAGTAGATGTTGATCAGATAGCAGCTTAGTTTCTACAAAAGTATCAGAAAATGTGGTATAGATGACTATTTTAATGTAATTCTAATTCATATTTCATGGACATTGACATTTGATTAATTCTCCCAGAAAATGATGAAGAATGGAGTGGAGTCTACTAACAATGAAGAATGGCAATTAGAAAATTGGAATTTATCTTGAAAAAGTGATATCGTATCTAAAGTTAAAGGAGCTGATTTGAGGAGAAGAACCAAATGTATGGGAAAAGTTATGACTCCATCACAACGTATGCATTCAACCATATAGAATGGAGATATGACTATTATAATAGAATGATTAATATAATAGAATCATATCTTACTAATTTGGTAAGGATATGCATGTTGTTATGCATGCTGGAAGTCAATAACAAGATGAATTGATGAACCGGTTAATGAAGCAAGACTCGTTGGTGTTTAAGTACGATTTCACCACAATTTTACTAATTTCACTTTTGTATTTAAATAATTAGCCAAATTATTTGTATTATTAGCTTCTTTCAATAACATTAGATACTGAGAGTCCACATAGAAGCCAACCGTTATCATCATCACCACCGACTCTATCTTAAAAGATAATATTTTCATTTACAACTATTTTTTTTATCATGTACCATTATTCATTTTACTATTTTACTAGTTATTGGTTTTTATGAAAATAATGACATGAAGGAATGAAGGAATTTATATAAAGTTGGTCTTATGAATAGATTGTGTTGGGATGCTGGGATTCTGTTTTCAAATTGTGTAATGGTTGCATTTTTGGCAATGCAAGTTCGTTACATACTGATGCTAGTGGATTCTATTTTCAAATTGTGATTATAATATTTTTGGCGATACAATAGCATCTTAGAAAAGGACATGTGATCTTTTTTTATATATATGTATCCATCAAAATTGTCATATGTTTTATATTACTTTTGTGATCAGTGCTGCTTTCCTAACATTGTGATAACCGAGCATAAAAGGGTAGTAATCTTCCCACAAAAATACTTGTGTAAGCTATGACGATGATGATGTAGTACATTTTCTGTTTTAATTTACACAAAAATAATAATTTTTGTAAACCCTTTTTCTAATCAACCAAACAATTTTTCTAACACTTTTGGTAACTAAGTAATATTTTTTCACACTTGTAGTAATTGATAATACAAGATAGTAATTTATAGTAAGATATGTGATACAAGATAGCAACTTATAGTAAGATATTATAGTAAGATATGTGATAATAGTAACTTATAGTAACTTATAATAAGATATGTCGTAACTGACAATAAAAGACTTTGATGATAAAAAAGTAGTAACATTTCCTAACCATGCAGTAACCGATGATACATGTGGTAATTGATCCCAAAGCTTTTTTTTTCTAACCGACTATTTTAATAATAAAAGATAGTAAGTTTTTTCTAACACTTGGTAACGACTATAAGGACATTAACGTTTTCTAACATTTCTATAACCGACAATAAAAAGGTAATTCATAACACCTATGTATCCGACGATAAAATAATAACATTTACAAACATTTGTAATAACTGACGATAAATAACAATAACAATTCTTAAAACTTATAGTGACTGACGATAAATATAGTAATATTTCCTACACATATGATAACCAACGATATAATAATTTTTACTAATATTTTTTAAACTGATACAAAACAATAACAATTCTTAACACTTATGGTGACCAATGATAAATGTAGTAATATTTTCTAACGCATGTGATAATTGACAATAATAGATAGTAACTTTTACCAACATTTTTTAAATCAATACAAGGCAATAATAATTCTTTACATTTATGGTGATCGACTATAAATATAATAATATTTTCTAACATATGTGATAACCGATGATAATATTTAATAACTTTTACCAATGTTTTTTAAACCGATACAACGCAAGACAATTTCCCATTACTTCTCTATCTGTATAGGTCAGGACATGCTCCAACGGTAACCAAAACTATCAAGAGAGACCAATCCCGACTAGTGTATGGCCAACCGAAGGTCTATCCGTTGGAGAAGGTACTATCGACAATTTTACTAGTTTTACTACACAATTTTTAGCCATCTACATAAAATATTTGTTTTGTAGTGATAGGTGATGAAATAACAAATTAACATCTGAATTCAGAAAGTAACCCATCCTTAGACAATTACGCATGGGTTCGAACTAATGTTGATGAAGATGGAGCAAATGAACCAATACAGATGAATAATGATAATGAGATTGATAGAGTAAGATAAGATGCATATACATATTAAATGTAATAAGATTTATTATTTTACACATTATGCAATTATTGATGTCTTCTCTATTTTATTCAGTGCATGATATGTGGTGATATGGCTATAATGAGTGGTAACAAGTGCATGGTATGAAGTGATATTACTATCACGCGTGATATCTATCATGTGTTAACAAGTGCATGATATGTCATAATACAACTATAAAGCATGGTAACAAATCTGATTTTTTTTTCTTATTTTTATTATTGACAAAATTAGGTTTTGAAAATGAAAATTTGAGTGAAAATTAGATTTAAAAATAATTCAAAAATAATCTGATAAATTGGGTTTAAGTTAAGTTGCCAATGTCAATCCCAAAAGACTAAACTATAAATACTTAGTGGCTGAAGCGCAAAGTACAAATGGTCAACCGTGAGTGTTCGCATGTCAGCAGTGAGTGCGTTGTGTGCTCGCACGGCCGACCATGCATGCTTGTGCGGTCTATTATGTACATCTTGTGTTATCTGCTCTCAAAAAGAAACACGCTTTGTTTTTCATTGTAGCCTTATTTCCTGAGTGTAATATGTTATTAAATTTATAGATTATCACATCCGAGAATCAAAAACTCATTATCTATATCATTTATTCTATTTTATACAAAATTTTTGAAAACTGGTTAGATATTCATAGTTTTAGAAAGCGATAACCTGTGGAAGGTTGAAGAATTAGTGTTTGAGGTTAAATACTATAACAGTCTAACTTGAATGATTAATCAAGTTTGTATCCTTGTGATATTAGTGAAAATCCAGAAAGGTGTCTTGAGAGTGGACCTACACTGGATTTAGTGGAATTACTATAAAAATTTTGTGTCATCATCTTTATATTCCTCTGCAAACTTCAAATCTATTAGCTTTTTTTTCCTACCACTCTCTAGATTCTATTTAAATCCGCAATTAGTACCAAATAATTCAAATAAATCTATTCACCTCCTTTAGGTTTCTTTCATATCCAAAGCACAATATGCTAAATGTTACAAAGTATTGGTTGTCTTATTTGTAATTTTGATTTGAACATATCATATACATGGTTTGGGATTTAGAAAGATTGAATTGGTCATGGAAGAAAATTGTTTTATTAATTGTTTTGGTTTGAGGATAAGTAAATATTCAAGAGTATGGATATTTGATAACAATAATTTTTATATAGTTGAATTATATTATTTTATATTATTTTAGGCTTTATTTATCAATTTTACAACTGTTATAAATTTTATTTTATAATTTTACACTAATTAATTTCATGATAATGATTTAGGAAACATTGGGCTTACTCTTTAATTTCAGACTACACAGATAGCTGTTACTATTTTGGGCACAACTTTCTACTCCGATATCTGATTGAGGTAATTCTTGCTATGTTAGAAAAAAGACTTCAAGCCCTATAAATCTTGTGAAGAGTCCAGAGGCTGATTCAGACATGAGCATACCCAAAAATTTGGCCGAAGTTGCTACAGTACTGAAGATCAAACCTATGATGAAAAAGGAAACTAAAAGCACATGTTAATGGAGTAACTTTTTGAAACAAGCTGCTGTTATTTCAAAGAAATATTCCAAGATTAAGGAAGCTTACTAATTCATGGGAATGCAGAAGATCTTCTATTACAACTAAAGAATGTTTCTAAAACTGATGAAAAGAGAAAATTTCTAAAAAATTACCTACAGTTGACATATTGACTAGATTTTTAATCCTATAAATAAAACCCCTTCTTGGAGGACGAAGTAGACAGAAAAAATAACAAAAAAGAATTAGAAAATATAAAGAGAGGTGGAGAAAGAGAGAATGAGGTGAAACCCTAGCAATCCCATCAGGAAATGCAATTTTCATCTTCGTCTTGTGCAAAAAGGGTTATATGTCTTCTTTTCTTTTCTTGTCTTTCTTTATAATGTTTAGCTAATTTTCTTGATCCTAGAACTAGATGGATTGTATATTTTAAGTAATTATATGGCTTGATTTATTTCTACCTTTAAAATTTATTGGCATTATTATTATTTGATGAGATTTTATTGTTGATTTTAATATTTCAAACATATATGATCTTACGTTTGTATGATTTGAGATTGAATAGGATATTAGTCTATAACAATAAAATCCATATGAGATTATGAGTATGACTATTGAATTAATTTCATATGTGGCAACTTAGGAACCTAAGAATACATAATTTTCATAAAACTTAATACAGTTTGATTTAATCAAAATTGCATGACTATTGACTTTTGATTAGTCGAATTAGAATTTCATTGTATAATCATTGGGTGAATCTAATTTAAGGGAAATCTGCCTCCATCACCAAAAACTCATTAGCAAATAAAGGTAAAGGGTTTTGAAAGATTCGACTATATAAAAAGTTAAAATAGATAAAATTGATATTTTAGGGTTTTTATCAAATTAGGGTTTTCTATTCATGGATTTTATTTTTGTAATTTCTAATATCCTCATAACTTTGATTTGATCAATCCAACTTAGATTATATTAATTCATTCTTGGTAATATAAAGTATTTTCGTCAGAACGATACTTGATCTCATCTCTATACACAACATTTGATTAGGATATATTTGTCTGAATTTGTGGATTGAAAATCACGTATCAAGAATGTACGCAAATAATGTTTAAAAACCAAAAGCTAGAGAAGGTGAATACTAATACTAATGTATTGGGTGTACATGAGAGGATTTTACACTACTTGTTCACACACTATTAAGGCCTAGAAGATGAAATCACACTAGTATAACAATGGAAGATTTTTGGATTATGGCTTGCGTTATGTAAGAAAAAAATTTGGGGTGGCCTTCTCAATGATTAGATTATCAAAATCCATGGTGTGCAATCTCCCATATTGCTCATTGATTATTGATACTCTGGTAGCAAATTGAATAGAATTAAGGAAAGAAGTAGGAAATATGCTACTGCTTAAGAATAGAATTGGAGAATCATTTTCTCACCAAGGCAAAATGGATATGTTGGGATAGAGAATGGATAAGGAAGAATGAGAGGGAAGCAAGGCCAATAATGGTAAAGGAGTAAAGAGAGAATGAGGAGCAAGGCCAAGTAAGCAAAGTAAAGCTCAAAGAGAAGAGGCTCTTCAAATTATTCATGTTAGTGGTGCATCCTCTTCTTCTTCTTCTTCTTCTTCTTCTTCTGGGTGACTTTGGAGATGATATGGGGCACCAAGTCCAAATAAAAGGGCAATTAAACATAGAGTTACAGACCAAAACTCACAAATGCAAGGCCGTCTCCAATAACTAGAGATTTAAAATTCTAAAATAAAAGAGAATATGCATAGATTGAGGCTTCAGTTTGAGGACAAGATCATACCCAGCCGGACCATCTACTACATCTTAAGCACCCTCTCATCTTGACATTCTGAACTAGTAATCATGAAACCTATAGTGTTATATCCTTTTCATTCAAATTTGTTGTTTTGTTTTATTATTTTCAATTTCTTTATGTAATCGTTTGTATCGGATGCTTTTATAGTTAATGGATGAATACTTTTTCCATTTTCTTTAAATGATTGATTGCCTAATTTGAATTGAAGTACTATATACGTGGCTATAACATTAGGGGCCATATGAATGATCTATTGAAATATATAACATTAATTGATTAAGGGGAGAACAATAGTTTAACCTTGACGCCCTGTTTTGTTGATGACAAAAATGGAGAGAATACAGTAATAATAAGGAAGAAGAACAAAATAGCATGAATTGTATGTAAATGATGAAGAAAAAATTGAAGTCATAAGAGTAGATGAGGATGAACAAAAAGGGGGAGAAATAATAGTAATAATGAGGAAAGAATGATAGTATGTCAATGGTATTAAGACAAAGTTGAAGTCTTTGGCCAAAAAAAAAAGGAAAAATTCTAAGTAGTTGAGAAGGAATAATATAGATAGAGGGGGAACGTGTTCGGAGCAAGTTGATCTGCATAAAGAAGAAGTAGATTTACACCATAGACTTGAGAAAAGAAGTCGATTTGTTTATAGCACAATTTGACTCAATAGGACTTTAAGTCAACCTAACATTGAGCCAAGTCAACCTAAGATGAAGAAATTTGAAAATAACCTAAGTATAGAATATATCAAGTTGACCTAGAGAGTATGATAAGTCGAATTGATAAAATCGAGTCACAAAAGTTAACTCTATAAAACTTTAAGTCGACCCACAAATGAGACCAAGTTTACCAGAGGAATCAAGTAGTAAAAGTTCAATTTTGTAAAATTAAAAGTTGACCTATGAGAAGGAAAAGTCAACCAAATCATAGCCTAGAAATGATTTTAAGTCGACTTAGGTAGAGAACAAGTCGACCTACATCAGTAAAAAGGCCTAAACTAAGTTGAACTATATACATTATATTGAAGAAATCCACTTGAGATCTTATCAAGTCAACCTAATCAATCTTTCTTGCAGAAGTTTAGTTTTAAATGTGTTAAGCTGTCCCTAGAAGAAATTAAGTTGATCCAATAAGATTTGTAAATCGACCTTGGAAAATAACAAGTCAACCTGACCAAACATGCTTTCAAAATTCTAAAATTTTGAAAGAGATTAAATCAACCTAGGAAAATAACAAGTTGACTTAACAAAGCATGCTCAGAAATATTAGTTCTAAAACATATTGAGTCAACCCGGGATGAGAACAAGTCGACTCAATAATATTCAGAAGTTGACTTAAGAAAAGAATAAATCGACCTGATCGAACATGCTCTCTCAAACTTAAAGCTAGAAAGATATTGAGTCGATCCAGGGAGAAAACAAGTCGATTAATAACATTTATTAGTCGACATAGCATAGAAACAAGTTGACCTAGGGATAATTTTTGACTAAATAATGTCGACCTGATAAAAATCCAAAGTTGATCGATTAAATAATTAGTTGATCCAGACTTAAAATAAATCGGTCTAGGCAAATAAAATTAATGTTCAAACTGACCCAAGCAACAAGAGTAATCGATCTACAGGTGAAGTCAGATGAACATGCTGACTTATCAATAATACCAAGTCAACCTGCACTAACTAAAATTCAAAAATCAGTTAACCGAATAAAGAAGAAGTTGACCTGTTGAGACTAAGGGTTAATTGTTCAAAAAATCTGTTCAAACATTTAATAGGGGGTCACTACTTTTAACAGCTACTGAAAAAGCATTCAAGATTGTTAAATGAAGCTCAACGGCTCTATTGCTATTGATATCTTGAAACACAACAAATGAAGTGAAAGAGAAGAGAACCTTTCGATATGAAATTATTGAACAAGATTGTATGCGATCATTAATTCATTTCTCTGCACTTAATTCTCTTGGTTTTATTTCTGGGATTTAATGATTATATCGGAAGTTAAAGTTTCATGTTTGTATCTATTGCTTCACTTCTAAAACTCTATAAAAATTCGAAAGAAGGCCTTTTGATCTTTGCTTAAAGATTAGAGTGTGAAGCACTTGTAAAGTTTACTTGCTTTTATGAAAAGCAAGTAGAAAGTATTCGAGTGAGAGACTTGTAAAATCTAACTAGTACCTTAACTAGATAGTTGTGTACTATTTGTGAAAAATAGTGGATTAGAAAAAGAGTTGTATACACAGGTCTGTCCCATCGAGTCTTAAAAAAAACAAAAAACAAAAAAAGTCTAACTTTTCTATAAGAATGGAGTCAAATAAAACTTTTGCTCATACTCCCTCTGTCATTCTCTCCCACTCTCATTTCTCTATTCTCCTTGAAGACAAATGGGAAACAATGACAATGGTGATCTCCTTTATCTCCTTGACAATGATTGGACAATGACAATGGTGATGGCAGTGATATGATAGCATCCTTCTTCTCCTCAAATGCATACCTCAAATGATTAAACCTCTAAGTAGGGTTTCATACCTCTTTCCACCTTGAAGATGATCGAACCTCTTGACTAGGCTTTCACGTCTCTTACCTCCTTGAAGATAATTGAAACTCTACACCAATGATGACTCCGGTAAGCTCCCCCTTTCTCTCTCTTTCTCCTCGTGTTTTCTATCTTTTATTCTCTTTTTCTTTCCAATAACTTTGTTTTTTTTCTTTTCTTGCTCTAACTTTTCTATTCTTCTATAACTAGCCTCGGAAAATTCTACTATTGTTTACGATTTTCATCCAACTAAAAAAATTATTTTGTAACTTCTGAAAAGGATAATAGTTTTGTAATTTCTTGATCTTTGTGCTCTCTTAAGATTGAGAAAAATAAATTGTTCTATAATTTTGTATTCTTCAGATCATCTCATTTTAACTTTCTTTATGATACTTCAAATCATCCACCCTCTCTCTCTCTCTCTATCTCTTTTGCAATGTTAACAAGGTTGTAGTGGCATTGAGACTTTAGGCCACTATATTACAATAGGCATTTACGAGCTTCTATCATTATTTTTGATTTAGCATCACTGGCACTAAAGGGAAACCTTTTAATCTCTCCCTTTGTTGCCTTGTGTATTTAGACAAATTTTGGTTGATTGTTGACAAAAATTCGAGTGATTGAGGTAGAAAATTTAGAGAAAATTTGGAAGATTTTTCTCAAATACCTTTTTTTCTAGTTATGTATTTTGAGGTGAAATATTTTGGAAAAATTCAAAAAGTTTTCTTAATATCTCTTTCTATTTTATGTATTTTGAGGTAAAAATTTTGAAAAATGTAAAATACATTTCTCAATACCTCTGTACATTTGAATTTTTATTATTTTGATGATTGTTTCATATTTAAATTTGATTATAAATCTTGGAAATTATCAATGTGTGAAGGTGATATCGTAGCAGTGAATAAAAAAGATTTTGTATGCGTTATTAGTACAGCCAGTATTGAATACAAAATCCTCTAAAGTAAAAGGTTGAAGAAAGAATTAATATTTGATGTGAGGAAATATTTTACTAAAATTGGAAAAGAGATAGATGATACAAAATGGGTAGCATGTAATGCTTGTAAAACTTAGTTAAATGTCAGAACAAAACCTGGTGCTAAAATAAGATATGGTGGATGTCAGAACAAAACCTGGTGCTAAAATAAGATATGGTGGGACGTTGACTATGCATGTCATATTAATTATTATAAAAAGATATCATTTTGTAATGTGGATCAAATGATAATTAATAAAGATAGGAAAGTAAAGTCTACAAATAGTGATCACATGATTTATCATGAGATTTTGGCAAAAAATTGTAATTAAACATGATTTGCCCTTTTTGTTGAATATGATATGATCAGGGAATCAAGGATTGGATGCATTACCTAAATTCAGATCCAATTATGCCATGTAGGAATACTTTAGAGTCTATGGAAGGGGAAATGAGAAGATTTAACAAACTTTGACTAGCACTCCTAATAAAGTATGCATTATTTCTGATTCTTGGACAGCGAGTAATTATGAAGATTGTATATATGTTTGAGTACACATTTTGTTGATAAAAATTGGAAGCTATGTAATTAAATACTGAACTTTTGTTACATGCCTGCTCACACTAGAATTGAGTTGGCTATTGTTGTGTATGATTGTTCAAAAGAATGGGTCATAGATAAAAACATTTTTTTCAATTAATTCAGGCAATACTTCTGCTAATGATGTTTAGTAAAAAACTTTAGATAAAAACAATATTCGTTGTTATGCACATTTCTTGAATCTCATTGTTTCAGACAAGTTCAAAATGGCTTCTCAATCCTTGAAAAGGAGCATTAGAGATAGTATCAAATATGTAAAAGATTTAGATAGAAAGATAACACATTTTCGAGATCATGTATTGCAACTTGCTATTGATGATAGGATTAGATTATGTCCAAATAGAATTTCCCATATATGATATTGGAGAGTGCAATCAAGTATGAAAAAATATTTTCTATGCTTCATTTGGTTAACAGATATTAGAATTGTTGTCCAACAACTGATGATTGGAGAGATGAGAAAAATATATAAATTTTTAGAACCATTTGATGATATAACTAATTTGGTGTCTGGTTCTTCTTACCCAACTTATAATTTGGATTTTCCTTTTTTTAACAAGTTTGGAAGATTGAGTATATTCTAAATGATAACTTGAGTTGTGAGGATATTACAATTCGATATTAGCTAAAGAGATGAGATATTTTGTCATGCCCCGATCCTCAAAATCGAGCACGCAACAACCATCGTGTTGACTCAAACTACGTGCAACCCCGAGCATACATTCCGAGACCCCACAAGTCTAACATATTATCAACCTGAATTTTGTGCTCATACAATTCTTTATAATCATAAATCATCAAGCATAAAATTTCCTTCAAAATAAAATAAGTAAAATCTCATAACTCAAATAAGTGACTAATCATAATAAAAATGTATATATACAAAAGTATTAAAACTTATATAAGTAATCCATAATACAACATAATACAATTTCCATATGGATCCATCTACAACTACCTAATCCCAAAATAAGACTATCTTACATGAATTGTATGACTCCAATCAAAATGGATCTTAAAGATTTTTAGAAGAAGACCATCTATTTGTACTTACTATCTACAAATCTGAAAATTGGAGAGAAAGAATAGGGTGAGTACAAATGTATCCAGTGAGTGAGAAGTATATATACATGTCGATGATTGGAAGTGTGATCATATCTTAAAATCATTAACAACTATTTCAATTAATCATTACAAATTATTCACACGATCACAAAATATTCACAAGGCATTAACAATCAATATGTTCAAAGTAAAATATTTCTCTTTGCATCAAATAGATTGTATTTCGTTCAAAACTTTAGGATTACTAAAAATATATTTTCTAATCCAAGACTTTGGCCAGGGTCAAGGAATAAATCTATCAAGATTTCTTTTATTCATTCATTTTTCTAAAAGTATTCATCCTTGGTGTTGGCTTGAATATCACCATTGGTGACTCATGACTGCCGAACCGTAATCTTTGATAGGCTGATGTCTTGTATCATAATATCCAATTCCAAAAATCTGACTCCACTCATACCGCTCTTCCTTCCATTGGTCATGAGTGAGTAATAAATCATAGCAACTACATGAATAACCAGTGGCCATTTACATCTTTGTCTCAATAAACCTCAATCAACAAAGTAAAGTAAATCATATGACAATCATTTCCAACATTATCATTTCAAAAGAACACATTACACTCAAATTGAATTATAAATCATATTTCAAAGTAAAATTTTTCAAAACACAAAACATTTCTCATAAACAAAACATAAAAGTCTCACTCACAGTTTAGGGAGGGTATGCACTCCCATTAGTCCGGGTTCTCAAATCTATCCTTGTTTGAAGGACTTTTGCCTAGTTGATTATGTAGATCACAACATAAAATTGAGGTTAGACACTTATTCAATGCTATTAAGAAGCTAAATACTCATATAAAAAAGGAAAATGTATCTTTTTTCCCAAAACTTTCATTAACCATATTTAAAACTCATTTCTTTATTTTCATATTTTAGAAAAATAATTGTACTTTAAACTAGTATTCTTAAATTTCCAAACATCTATTTTTCTCTTAAAAACTAGATATAAAACAACAATTTTTATGTTAATAGCATAAATCTATTCTAATTACATAAGACATGCAAATCTATCTAATGTTACATTAACTATATAATTTTTAATCTGCGTAGTCATGGGAAAATAGCTATAACATTCACTACACACATCCCAATCATATGATTCTTATCTCAAACTAAAGATAAAATATAGATCTAAAAATTTCGTATTTAGAGTTTAACCTAATTCAGTCTAGAAGCTATCTCAGAATCGATCTAAATTTTTAGCCGAAATAGGGTAGAAATAGGGGATTATTCTGCAGAATTCCTTATTTTAAAAAATTACTAAAACTCCAATTCTTATCAAATTTCAACAAATCATATCTTATTTTCAAGGTATGGAAGTCTAATTTCATATGTCCAAAACCTCACTTGATTTGCTTTTGTGTAAAGAAAGTTATAGACAAAATATTATAGCATGGTCAGGATATCCTGTTTGCAGAAACTCAAAGATTTTACTTTTGTTATAACTCATTCATATACTCCTATGTTCAAATCATCAAATATTCTGTTCACCATGATTTTTATGATAAACAAGAACTTAAAAATCATGAATTTAAAGCTTACCTTGGACTTGGTTCAAGGATTCCTCAAGAAATCAACTAACCATTCCAAATACGAAATCTCTCCCTTTCTTCTTCTTCTCTCTCTCTCTCTCTCTCCTTTCTCACATTTTCCTTCTTCTCTTGGCTAAGCACACAAAAACACACACACAAAGTGTATTCAAAGATGTTTAAGAAAGTAGAAGTGAATATCTCAAGTTTGGCCTTTAATATTGGGCTTTAAGAATTGGACTTTACTATTAGTGTATACCAATCCCAATTTCCTTTTTTTTTTTTTTATTTCACTAAATTCTGTGATTCAAATGTATACCAAAATTCATTTTACAGGTTAGAAATTATTCATGCATTTAGACCAAAAATTTTGGGTTTTATAAGTTCTACCTCCCATAAAAAGAATTTCGTTCTCGAAATTCACTATGTCTTACCTTTAAACAAGTAAGAATATTGTCTTCGCACCTCTAGCTCCCATGTCATTTCTTCTATTCGGTCATTTCTCCATAGAACTTTAACTACCCGTACCTCTTAAGGTTTTAACTTGATGACCCAAGATTACAATCGGCTTAGTTTCAAAACTCAAATCCTCTCTCAACTCGATTGGAGGCTTTTCAAGAATATATGATGGGTCTGGTATATACTTCTTGAACATGTACACATGAAATACAACATGAATTTTCTCGAGCTTCGAAGGCATCTCGAGTCTATATGCTACACTTTCAATTCTCTCAATGATCTTATATGGACTAATGTATTAAGGATTTAGCTTTCCTTGATTCTAGAAATGAATCACCCCTTTCCAAGGTGATACTTTTAGGAGTACCATATCATCTATTTCGAACTCCAATGGCCTTCTTCTTCTATCAACATAGCTTTTCTGATGATCTTGTGCTACTTTCATTTTTTCTCGAATGATCTTAATTTTTTCAACTGTAGCATCAAACAATTCCACACTTTCAATCTTCCTTTCTCCAACTTCATCCCAACACAATAGAGTGCGACACTTTCTTTCATACAATGCTTCATATGGTGGCATTCCAATACTAGACAGATAGCTGTTATTATAAGTAAACTTTACTAGAGAAAGAGGTCTATCCCAACTACCAGAGAAATCAAGTACACAGGCTCGGAGCACATCTTCCAACGTTTGGATCATTCTCTCAAACTGACCATTAATTTGAGAATGGAATGCTATACTAAATCTCAACTTAGTCCCCAAAGGTTCCTGTCAGTGAGATTAAGTCTCATGATACCACATTTCTTGAGATTGATTTTTTTAAGAGAGGTAAAATCGATTAGGACTTTAATTTCTATACGATTGATGAGTCTAGTGGCTCAAGTGAGCCCAGTAGCTGAATATAAGAATATATTATGGATTTTGATCCTAGTCGAAGCGATCCCTCTAGAGGTGAAGAGGTTCTATTTTCTCGTATGAATATCGATGATGCATACTTAAGCATCACTTCCCGATTAAGGGTGAAACCTTTATTGTGACTCTTGAACATGCTGAGAAATCTAAAACGGTCCAAGAAGCTCTCGAGAGTTCTACGAATGACCATTTGTAGAAGGTCATAGATGAAAAGAAGGAATCGATGAAAATTAATAGGGTCTGATACCTAGTTGATTTGTCTTAGGGCAGAAAGACCATTGGGAATAAGTAGGTTCTCAAGGTTAAGAGACAAACATAAGGACCATTGGCAACAAGTAGGTTCTCAAGATTAAAAGAAAGGTCGATAGATCAATGGAGAGGTATAAACGCCTTTTGGTAACTAAGAGTTACTCTTAGACTAAGGGTATGGACTACCGGAGAGTTATAATCCAATTTATTTCAATCCGTTTACTTTTAGCGATTGTCGCGAATATGGATTGGAGTTACACCAGATGGATGTAAAGACCACCTTCTGTAATGAAAGTTTGGATGAGGAGAGCTACATGAAGCAACCCTCTAGATTTATTCTAGTAGGTCAGGTGGATAAAGTTTATCGAATTTGGAAGTTAACATACGGCCTAAAATAGTCATCCAGACAGTGGTATCTAAGATTTTACGAGGAGGTGATACCTTATGGTTTTACAATGATTGAGGAGGATCATTGTATCTATCGATACATTTCGATGAATCTTTTATGAACATGTTCTTATATATTGGTGACATTCTATTGGTCGAGAATAACAAAAAGTATCTGATAATCATTGAAACATGATTATTGTCAAGTTTTGATATGAAAGACATCGGTAGGGTTTAGTTCATTCTCAGAATTAGAATTGTTTGAGAAGGATATTGACTCTTTAACGAGAGTTCTATATCAGAAAGATTTTTTAGTATTTTAAGATGAGCGATTGCAAACCAATAGATACTCCTATCTCTAAAAGTGAAAACCTAACTCTTGACATATGCCCTAAAATTTAGAAAAAAATAAGGAAGATGAGTAAAATCTCTTATGCTAGTACAATGTGTAGTTTAGTGTATGCGATGAGGCGTACACGATCAAATATTTATTTTGCAGTTGATCTAGTGAATAGATATCAATCGAATTCTAGAAAGATTCATTGAAAAGTAGTAAAAATGATTCTGAGATATTTTAAGAGAACTGCAGACCTCTCCTTGTATTACGGAGGATGTGATTTGCATTTAATTGGATATTTAGATGCCGACTGGGGGTGGTGATCTAGATGAATGCAAACCGACATCAAGATTTGTTATTTTGTTCATTATGGTACCATATTTTGGAGAAATAAGAAATAAATTTGTATATTTTTATTTATGATAGAGACTAAACTTGTGGCATACTCAATGACAGTTCAGAAGAGTGTTTGGTTTCAAAATTTTCTAAATGACTTAGGAGTTGTGACAGACAATGGGAGGTTAGTGATGATTATATGTAATAATCAGACTACTATAACACATGTTTCATACCACATATGATAAGACAACCACGGGATAGTGGGAGTTATTATTTCAGATGATAGTGTGATCATGATTTCCGTTTCCACTATGTGAGACTCAAGATCCATTTGCTGAGATCTCTTGTGTCGTTATTACTTTCGTCTATTTCTAGAAATCTTGATTCAGTATTTGCTATTTTAGTCTGTTTACCTATGACTGGGAAGAAAAATTGAGGTTTAAGGATAGGTTTAGAAAAAAAACTAAATTGAAACCGATAAATTTGAGTTTGGGAAAAAGAATACCAATTGACATTATATTATCGTGTAGTATTCATAAGTCGACCTATTATGTGAATTTATGTTACGATTCAAATATAATAGTGAATACATAGTTGAGCAAATGATTGAGGATCACTTTCGACGAGAAAAGTGACTCGATTGATGTAAATGCGTTGAGTTTGGGGTACAACGGGTTTTTATTTATACTAACGATGGCTTCTCGGTCATCTTAACAGGTGTATCGAGAAGTTTTTTATTGCAGGTGTACTCGCCGATCGTACAACGTCCAATCTTCTATGAAAATCCAGTAGAATAATGTAATAGATTGTATAAATTATGATCTTATAACAAACGTAAAATACTCTCATGTGCAAGTGAGAGATGCAGGTAAATATATCCATGAGGGGCTTGTACCTCAAGTAAATAATTTCAAATTGGTAGTTAACCCATCATCAATAACTCCCCAATAACTTCCTCTCTCTTCCTTAATATCTTGGATGTAAGTTTATTTTTTTAAGGTCTGACACAGGAGCATATAGCCAAGAAAGAGAGAGAACTCTGCAGTAAGAGATCGTGCGTTCATCGGACTTTGGATTAAGACATCGTGAATTTATGGTGGTGGTTCGATCTTGTAATTACCATTCTGACCGAACAATCCGTACGAGAGAATTCGCGACACAATTGATTTTTTGGAGCCCTATACATTGAGCTATTTATCCAAAAATTCTGATCTAATTAATTTATATGATTTTCATACTTCCGTTGCATGCGATTAAATCTAACAATAAGGGAAACATGGTCAATTAGCTGGTAGAGAGAGGGAGGGAGAGAACTAGACGTTGGATAGCTGTTAGCCATTGGAAAGGGTTTTCCAATGGTTAGTTTTTTCTAATTGTTAAAAGTTTTCTGCTCGAAACTTCTTGGCCTTCTCTTGTATTCATTTTGGGTTTTTTTCGACACATTTTGAAACTTGAAATGTTGGACCAATGCGGAAGAAAAGACAGCCCAAAGCTTTCAATGGATCGAGTTTGGATTTGGCTCTTAGTGTTCCAGGACTCTTTTGGGTTACGTTTTGGACTTCTCCTAGTATGGACTTTGGCTTATTTGGGACTAGTGATAAATGAGCCTTTATGGACCGGAGACATACTAAGGGAGAGAACCAACGTTTGGTTCGCTCAGTGGGAAGAGCACTGAGACTCTTGAATCATACCCAAGTTCTACTTGTTATGGGAACTGAAAAAATAACGTTGGGAAATCTCTCCGAATTAGTCGGGGTGAAATCTTGAAGACTAGGTGGTGGCTAAGCTAGAAACCAAAAAAAAAAAATACTTGGAGAGAGACTTCCAGCTTAGCCTTTCTGGACATTGGGGTCCAATGGCCAGCTTTCCTAGCCATTGACAATGCACTGCCCAATGTGCAGATTGGGCAGTGTTCTGGCCACCTCCTTAGCTTGATCTGGACTTCTCATGGATGTCTCTTTGGGTCTGAACTTGAGCTCTCTTTGGGCCTTGATATGGCATTTGTGGAGTCTTGGATTGGGCCTTCATTTGAGCTTCATTCTGGGCCTTGGGAAGTTTAGTGTGGATTGGCAGGAAGGCAATCAAGTGCTTCAAGACTTCGGGCTAAGATTGGCCCTCTTGAATCTTGATTGCATTCTGGAGTTAATCTCCTTCTTCAATGCCGGAAAGATGACCGCCCAATGATTCAGATGCTCAATATTGAATTGGACCCTTGGTGTCCACGATACCATCTCTTCTTGATTTCCAACAGTATGCTCATCCTCACCATCGAAATGAAATTTTTAATTCTATAAATATCATGCATACTATATAAATACATTCGCAATTAAACAGATAAGGATAAGACTTCAAATAAATTAGCTCGAATATATATTTTTAAATATTTAAATTCTATAAAAAGTTAGAAAAGAAAAAAAAAAGTTTATAAAGAAATAGTAAATTTTGCTACATAATTCATAGAAAAATGAAAATAGTGTCTTTTAGACAATTAAGTGGTCAAATTTTGAGGAGACCGATGAGAAGAAGAAGAGAAGAAATAGGTTATATGATCGACATATGCCTCGATATTTTTTAGATAAATCGGTATTTTAACTAATATGAAACACACTTTATTTTATATTGGTTTAAATAATAATAAGAGAAATGCCACTGATACCGGTGTGGAGGAAATAATATTAATAACCATGGTTAACAATGACTTGACGCTCACGTTGTTCTTAGTATTCCTTAAAAGTGTTCATTATAATAAACAATCATGGATTAGGCCCCAGACGGCAAGTCAAAAAGAGTTGAGGTTTGAAAAATAATAGAGAAAGAGACCGTCATTCCAAAATTGTTAGCCTGTTCAAGTTGTCATCCAAGGCCCTCCCCCCCGTCCCCCAAAATCTTATCCTCAGAGTGGGACAATTCTGTTGAGAAAGCATATTTTGTCACACATGGAAGCACACAAAGCAAACCTTGAAAAATATTTTGTTAATTAAGATTAGTTTAGACTTTCAGAGATTTCAAGGCTGCAATGCATGCGGTGGAGAAGTTTGGCAGCACTGATCTGATATCTCTACTCTACCTATTCATTATGGGCCATTTGTATTTTTTTTTACATAATTTCTCAGAATAAGTAAATTTAATGTCATTATTGGTCACCGAAGCTAAAGGAAAGAGAATGCAGCACCGAGTAATTGGTGGCCCCGTTGTTTATTGCCTAACTTGGAGAAAAGAAATCAACTCCACGTGACGAATCTAATGTTATATTTTCTTGATCCCACACTCTTTTTGTAATTAATTAATTTATGCACCTTTAAAGAAGCATGATTCTCTCTCTCTCTCTCTCTCTCTCTGCTGGTCTTTGCTTCTTTATAATTTAAGCACGTAATCATCAGGTATTTTCAACTATATCATCAATCGGAGTGTAGACACAACCAAACAAAAAATAATCTATCAAGTATTTCCAAAAAGAAAAGTTAAGTGAGATTTTGACCCTCCATTCTTCACACTTTGAGCTACAACGTTGTTAGTCAAACTTGGTCACGAAAATCGCGATCACAGTCCGCACTGATCCCCTTGCTCTTTCACTATCAGTTTGCTCAATGGA
The DNA here is from genome assembly GCA_033439265.1 of Dillenia suffruticosa. Classification (NCBI taxonomy): domain Eukaryota; kingdom Viridiplantae; phylum Streptophyta; class Magnoliopsida; order Dilleniales; family Dilleniaceae; genus Dillenia; species Dillenia suffruticosa. The sequence continues at coordinate 10,882,909 of JAVTVX010000019.1, forward strand.
CTTGCGCAGCAGGACAGGAGGATCTCTAATTTTAGGAGGAAAGTAACCATGCTTGGTTTAGTTTGGTTGACCTAACTACTGGTATCCGGTAAGTACATTATTCTTATTAAATTCTATTTGAATTGAATTGAATTCTTAATAGACGAAATTCTATTAACTTGTGTTTTCGGCATAAATAAGATTCGAATTCAAGACTTTATTTAAGATGTATAAGTATTTAATTACCGGACCAAATAAGCATTGGTGAGAGATTCGTTATCGTGTGATGATTAAAAAAGAAAAACAAATATAGTTACAAATGGGTCTTATAAAACATCTCATATCTTGGTCAGCATGTGAAAATCTTAGTTTAAATTTTTGGAAGGAGGTGGTTTTAATTATTTTATATTTTAAATAAAATTTCATTTGTGGATGTATACATTGGTCTTCACAAAATCAAATGCCGGGGTGATGAATTATTTCGATATGGAGGCTACATTATTGTGGCCTCAATTTGTAGTAAACAAATCATATACTAAAATCCAGGCGTCTCTTGGCTTTTCCGTTTTTTTTTTTTTTTCCTTTTTTTTTTTTCTGTCTCACATGAATGCAAAAGCTCCTAAGAGGGCCTTGCATTGTACTTGGTTTCCCATAGCAAATCTCAAATCAGAGGGTCAAAAAGAAGCTCGTCTCTGGAATAATTTGAAGATAACCCCTCTTAAATAAAGACAAGAAACATTTTTCTTATTTTTTTTGGCCCCATTTTTGGACAGAAGAAATGGAGGAAAATAAGTGTGCCTAACATGGGTAGAGAGGAGTGAGATTAGCACATAAAACAAAAATACCATGTGGCCGAAATATCAAATTCTAACACGCAAAGCAAATAATGCTATCTTTTCTGCCCTTGTCTTTTCTCAAGCATCTCAACTTTACGCTTGCTGTGTTTTCTGCGTTGGGCATGTGAATTGAAAATCACACTAATTTATGAATTTTTGCAGTGAGAACGTCACTCATTTTTGTGGAACTAGAATGCCTGCATTCTTACTACAATGAATTCATGTAAAAGTGTGGACGGAATCATAATATATCCAAAAATATTTCGGATATATTGACTGATTACTAATTACTCTCTGGAGAGTTGTACCTATCTATGTTTCTTTGACTTTGTACTAATAAATCTGTTCACCCAGTAAAATTTTGCCTTCCGCTGATGATCTTTCTCTCGATTGTAGTATTGAAACCTTGAGAAGCCATCCAAAGAACCCAATATTTCGTTTATTTATTTTATTATTTGTTTTTGGTGAGAAAATTTTCGTATCATGAAGTGGGAATCAACCAGCCAGGCTACACCCATTTAACATATAGATTCTTTCCCTTTTTTTGTTTCTTTTGGTACCAACTGGGTCATGACCATATTTCGTGTTTTCCAAGTTCCCGGCATATCATGACCCGACCCGTGACCATGCCCTTTCCAGCAGTTTTCTTTCCCGGCCAGAATTTGTCTCCAAAATAAAGACCCAAGAAACAAAGGGTGCGTCAATGGCGGTAAAAGAAGCATGCATGTGTAATCACTAATCAGGGTCACGAGTGGTGGACATAAGACATGAATGCGACTTTCGGGGCAAACGGACACACCAAGGTCAACAATCTCAAGCTATATACATACGCACACACATGGACACACACACACACACACACGCACACACACACACGTAAATATCATTAGAATTCATGTTTCACCTCCCAAAACTACCCCCCCCAAACTTTTACCATTTATGAGAGCTCGATTTACCCCCTCAGCATTCAATTAAATCCGTAAAATATTCACCTCATTTAAAAACTCAAAGTTATCTAGTAAGGACATCGCAACTATTTAATATTTTAATATTTCTCTCTTCATAACACAACAGATTCATTTATGTAAAATTTTTAAATAAAGAAAAATCTATTTAAATGCAATCTTAAATTTCACAAAATAATAATTATTTTAAAAATTCAAACTTATAAAATAAATTATTATTAATAATTTTATATTTAGAGTAACGTCTCTCCACAGTCTTGTCTCCTTTTAGCTTGTGTTTTCATGTTTGGGTTCTTTCCATTTTAAAATTCAAAAAAAAAAATGGAAACTTTTCCGTTTTTGACGATTTCTTTCCCCATTTCTCCTAACATGATTGTCCAATCTTTATTATTACATTTATATATATATATATATAATATATTAGTTTTGCAAACGTGACATCGGTTGTTGGAAAATGAAAGACGTTTTCAATCTTTGAAAAGGGGCAGAACTGGCAAAAAACAATTATTCTAAACCGTATAACGTGATTATTTAATTTATCCCTTAACATTTGGAAGACTCATGTAGAATCAATGAGTTGGAATGGTGGTATGTTACTGCACGTGTTTGTGGATTATTCTTTTAATTAGTATACACTGATTGAAATTTTAACCACTTGAAGTATGGGTATTCATATTTGAGCTTTGCATGTATGAGATGCATTTGTCAATGAAAATTATTTTAATAGATCAGCTAGAGTTAAATCATTAGTTAACCATAAAATAAAATTCTTATTTTCAAAAAGCTAAGGCTTAAATTGTACGTTTGTAGTGTATCTGCAAGTAATATTATTTGCAGGTGCGAAATAGTATTTATCAAGATGTATAAATTTAAAATGACATGATCTATGGCTTAGTGCATAACATTCAGAAATTTACACCTTGTTGCTTTAGGGACGAGGGGTTGTCACACAACTAGTTTGGAGGGCTTTTCCAAGTTTGAATTTTTATACCCCATATCGAGCACTTTTATAATTATTAGAAACTTAACCTTAGACTAGGTTTTTCCCTTAACTTCACCCTAACCTCTCTCCTCCTCTCTCCCTTTCTCATAGCCGTTGCCCCTTCTCTCATCCTCATTCTTCGAAGCTCTCTCTCTCTCTCCCCCTGTCAAATATCTTTCTACCCTTCTCTCCCTTGGTGGTAGTGGTAAGCCCTCAATTCTCTCTCTCTCTCTTTCTCGATTGCTGGATTTAATCGCATATACGGAAGCGTAAAATAAATAGTTCAAAATTTTTCGGAATAAATACCTCAATAAAGCAGTGTCCAAAATCTACCATGTCGCGATATCTCTCGAATGGATCGCACGGTCAGATGGTGATCCCACAATCGAACCACCACCGCAATTCCACGACGCCTCAAACCTCATATTCGATGTATCGTTTGACGATGGGAGATTTTCCTACGCGAAAATCTCCATCCCTTACTCCATTTTTTCTCTCTAGAGAACTGTGCGAAACCCTAGCCATAGTCTCCTTCATTGTCACTGTTCACGTGGGGCAAGGAAGGAGAGCCTCTTTTTTTTTTCTTTTTTTTTTCCAGAATCCGTTTTTGGAAGGATGTGAAGAATCCTATCATTTTTTGCTTCTATTGGGCTTAATTGGGGAGTTCAATTTGATGGTTAATTGGTAATTAATAATGGGGTTACCCCATTATCTTCTTCTTACCATATTGTCCCACAATGGGTATAAATAACCAATATCTCCCACTTGCACATGAGAGCATTTCACTTCTGTCATTCACAAGATCACAACTCATGCGATCTATCACATCACCCTACTAGACTTTCATACAGGATTGGGCGTCGTGCGACCGGTGAGTGCACTTGCAAACAAAGACTTCTCGATATACCTGTTAGGATGATCGAGTAGTCACCGTTAGTATAAAAATAACTCGCTATACCCCAGAATCAATACATTTACATCCATCGAGCCACTTTCCTCATCGAAAGTGATCCCCAATCAATTTGCTCGACTATATATTCACTATTATATTTGAATCTCAACATGGATTAACATAATAGGTCGACCTGTGAATACATGACAATGATGTAATGTCTATTGGTCTTCCTTTTCCCAAACTCGAATCTATCAGTCTCAATTCAGCTGCTTTCCTAAACCTACCCCTTAAATCTCAATTTATCTTCCGGGCCATAGGTAAACAGCCTAAAATAGCAACACTGAACCAAAACTTCTAGAGACAGTCGAAAATAATAAGGGCATAAGAGATCCCACTCAATGGATCTCAGGTCTCACACAGTGGGAACGGAGATCATGATCAAACTATCGTCTCAAATAATAGCTCCCACTGTCCCATGGTCGGCTCATCACACGTGGTATGAAACACGTGCCACAGTGTTATTCCCCCATCTCTCAAAGGGCATATGTCAGATTTCTCTAACACTGTACAGGTACAGAACTCAGTCTACATATAAGACTTTGCCCAGAGATCTCAGAGAGAGCATCTCAGAGACAATATCACAAATCGCAGGTGATTTCTGAGATCTCAAATCTGGTTACTTACAGGTAACATGGATGTGGGTATTTCTATATCGATCATATCGCATATGAGCTCATTCTGAACACATATCAGGGCGACTTATATTCTAGTAGGGCCACTCTCAAAGTCTCTTACGACTAGAATCCGTCTCATCTCCGCTCACTCAGAGTCGGAGGTGGTCACTCGTGTAAGAGAGTCGACCACGCCTGTCTGACACATCTTTTATCACAAGATCATAATATATGACAATAAATAGTGTATAAAATACATATGTGACCCAATAAGGCATGCATGTCATATATTTCAATAAGCATCTAAAACAGTATATAATGAGAAATGTTAAAGTACACTAAACTCAATGATTTCTTATCTCACAAGGGAATCTTTCACAACGGGTTTTCTGAAGAAATCAGCTATCATGCTATATGTCAAGATTTACTTAGCTGTCACAATACCCTTCTCGGTAATATCTCTCACAAAGTGATCTTTGGTATCAATGTGTTTGGCTTTACAATAACACTTAGGTTCTCAGTTGTTGACAGTGTTGGTCTGATTATCACAATAATCACCACTGACCTCTTACTATCTTTCACAACCCCTAAGTCTTCCAGAAAATTTCTGAAACCAACTATTCTCATGAACTACAATTGAGCATACTACAATCTCAGTCTCTATCATAAATAGAGATATACAGGTTCTCTTCTTACTGCTCTAAGAAGATAAAATCTAATGTTAGTTTGCATTTATTCAGATTGCTACTCCCGGTCAGTATCTGAATCCCAATGAAAAATGCAAATCACCTCATTCGTAACACATGGAGAGATCCGCAGTTCAAATGAGATATTTCATAATCATTTTTCACTGCTCTACAGTGATCTATTCTAGGATTCTATTAATACCTACTCACCAGATCGACCGCAATCTGGTCATGTACGCCTCACCGCATACATTAAACTGGATATCGCACATGTATACCTCATCGCATACACTAGAAATGTATTTTGCACTAGAATAAGGGATTCTGCTCATCTACTTTATTTCTTTATAAATTCTAGGACATGTGTCAAGATTCAGATCTTTTTACCTTTAGCGATAAGAGTATCTTTTAGGTTGTCATCGCTCTCCTCGAAATGCTCAAGAATCTACTTGGTATAAAACTCTTGTTAAAAAGTTAACACCATTCTCAAGCGATCCCTATGGATCCAAAATCTGAGAATGAACTAAAACCTTATAACCATGTTACAATGGTCATTGGATACTCTCTGTTGTTCCAAATCAACAGAATTTCACCTACATATGAGAACGTGCTCATAAAGGAGCCATCGGGACGTATTCGATAGATATAATGATTCTATTCGATCATTACAAAACCATAAGATATCACCTTCTCGTGAAATCTCAAGCACCGCTATCTGGATGATGACTTAAGGTCGTATTTTGATTTCTAAAATCAACAGACCTTATTCACCTGATCTACTAGAACGAATCCTGAGGGATGTTCCATGTAGATCGCCTTATCTAAACTTCCACTACGAAAGCGGTCTTTACGTCCTTGTGATGTGACTCTAGATCCATGTTCGTGACAATCGCTGAAAGATAAACGGATTGAGATAAATTGGACTATGACTCCTCGATAGTCCACCCCTCAGTCTAAGTGTAACCCGTGGTTACTAGACGGGTTATTTACCTCTTCATCAATCCGTTGACCTTTATCTTGACTTTGAGAATCTACTTGTTCCCAATAGTCCTTCCGCCCTCAGGCAAATCAACTAGGTCTCAGACCTCGTTGATTTTCATTAACTCCTTCTCTTCATTTATGGCCTTCAATAAACGGTCTTTTGCATCTTTTGCAGAACTCTCGAGAGCCTCTCGGACCGTTTTAGATTTCTCATCATCTTCTAGAGTCGCAACGAAGGTCTCACCCTCAATCGAGAAACAACGTTTAAATACGCATGTTCAATGCTCTTAGGAGGAGAGAAAAATCTTTACCTCTTGATGGATCGCTCCCACTGAGATCAAGATCCGTAGTGGATTCTTGTATCCCGCCGCTGGGCTCCCCGAGCCACTAGGCTCATCCATCGCATAAAGGGTAGGGTCCAAATTGATTTCTCCTCTCTTAGGGAAATCATTTTCAAGAAATATGATATTACGAGACTCAATCTCGATTATAGTGTTGTCCGTGTTCACCTAGGAACACGTATTTTCTCGCGGGCCTAACTCACTGTGTAAATATGAGAAATCTTGGCACAACGCCATAATCTCAAGTAGCTAAGGTCAGGCTGCCTCCCTATCCAAAACTCAAATGGGGAACTGACTAATAGTCAGTAGTCTCGTAATACTCTTCTCGAAACAGAGCCCCATGTGTAGTTTAAACGAATACTTGCGTCCCTGCTCGGTTCTGAGAGTCTCTACTCTCAAATCTAACTGATTCTCAATCTCGCTTATGAACCTTTTGAAGCAGTCTAATGCCTCAGATTTATGCAAGATCAGATAGATAAACCAAAACGCATGTAAGCGTCTTTAATTATCTACACAACTCCATTTCCGGCTCTCATGCTCATAAGACCACAAGAAAAGAAAGGCACAATAGTCTAACTGCAATGGAGTCCCAACTCTATTGTATTGCCAAATGGTTTTCTCGTCATTTTGTCGGCAAGGCAAAACTCACATACGGGTAACTCGAATCTGGTCAGCGAGTCCAATAAACTTCTCGCTACTAACCGATTCATCATCGCTTACCCTATGCGTCTAAGTCTACTATGTCATTCATTTACATCATCATCTATGCAATCAGATGTAAAGACAATAGTAAAACGACAAGAAACCATTAAAGGAGTAGCACCCAGTGCATACAATTCATTATGGATTAAAACCAGAACAATTCATAGAATTATCGTATTATAAAAAAGAATAATTTCATGCATATCCTAGTCAATCTTAGACAAGGTATTAAATTAAAGATCCATCGGATGCCTATAGTATTAAGAACGTCATGGCAAGTGTCATTCCCTCTGATAACGACAAATGCTCTGTCCTTAACGCAAATCCTCCAAACTTAAGGATTCACTTGACAGAACTATATTTACGCACTCCTATCTCGAGTTACGTGGTCGGTTGCTCCTAATTGAGAAATCAGCGAGCATTATTGTGAATAAGACAAATCACAAACCACGTAAAGAAGAATGATATTAATTTCTGTTCGTCACACTCACGAACGAAATGACCAAATCTACCTCAAACGTAGCAATTTACATTGGTCTAATCAAATTCATTCTTCTTGCGTTCTTGTACCTCGTTGTCAGTTTTCTCGGATGATTTTTATTACCTAGATCTCGAGTCTCGTTCACTAGACTTATTGTCACGCCCCGACCCACTCCCGAGCCAGGCACGCAACGAGCTCGCCGCGGCACCTAGATGCACGGGCACCACGTCCCGCACATCAAAGCACCGTAAGGCTGTAACATTCACATAATCCAAGTTTCCAAATCACAAAGATCCCCAAGTGATAAAAACAATACATGTATGCCTCAATGTAAATTAAAATGAGTGAGAGTGAACCTTATACAGACCAGAAGAATTATAAATACAGTCATCCCAATTTAAACAAATACAATGGTCATCCTAACTTTCTCAAGATGAAACATAACCTTAATATATAGCGGAAGAGCGGGTAGTCATACCCCGGCCCAGTAGTCTCCAAAGAATATCCAATACAACAATGCACACAAATCTCTCGGTCCGAGTCTACCCCTGTAGGAGGGAAATGTGAGAGGTGAGTACCATAGAGAGGGGGTTGGTACTTAGCAAGTCGGGGGGAATGACATGCTACAATTAATTTTTGGGTGAATTAGGAGTGCCAAAATTATGTCCCAATAAATCCATAGTATGCAAAAAAAATATTATGACATCTCAATAAATCATTAACAGCATACGTATCAAATCAAATATGCATCCAGTATGTATGTCCATTATATTGTATAGAGCCAGCCGAAAATATCCCGGCAAGGGCCGACCATGGCCAAGGACGGGCAACGTTGGGGGTTTTCACAGTGCAAGTAATAAAATAAGGCTCTCTACCCCAACGTTGGCCACAGACTACTCCAACTAGCCTGTATATATATATCGTACACGTATCAAGGATCAAACGTGTATGGAAACCCGCCGGTGCTAGACCTACCAAGGTCCTCCCCGGAGTGGTTCAACCGACGACTGTCCATACAATATGTATGACGATCTGGCGGATACCCCCTGCAGAGGCGTATCCGGGCACAACAGGTACCTCTACCAAATGTCCTTCGTAGCTACGGAATGCTATAGGAAGCATATCATCATCATCACAGTATCCACAGGGGCATCCAGCCCAAATCACATATCTTAAGCCAAATCATCAAGCCTTATCATGTCAAAAGCATGTGCCAATATGCAATGAAAGTATAAAATCATGTGGATATATCAAAGTGTGGCACAATCATCAAGTATCAAAATCATGGATGCATATCGATATAAACAAGTTGGGACACTCCATATATCACAAAACATTTTCATAAATCCAGGAGAATAGATCAATCATACCATTTTAAATCATGCTTTTGAAAGCTTTTTTAAAACACGGTATTAATTAAAAGTAGATGTCAAGTCCCACTCACAGTTAGGGGAGGATAACGCACTCCCCAATATTTCCACAAAGCGTAAATCAAGTGTCCCCTCCGTTCAACTCAAATAACTCTTAGGGAGACAAACAGTCCGCAGATTTTTAACCTGCGCAGTCATGGAAAACAGACTATAACTTTGGCTATACCAATCCAAATCAGATGATTCTTATCTCATTTTAAAGCTAAGGGATAGCACTATAACTTTCATTTTGCACACTTCCTCAGATTCAAATCACAGAATTCCCGTTAAGCCTCATTTTGTTACAGCCATATTTAAGTTTCAGATTCTGTCCAGTTTTCGTACAGAAGCTATAACTTTCATCCTACTCATCAAAGTCTAATGCAAGTTTAACATGTTATAGCTAAGATGTAGATCTACAACTTTCGTGTTTTGAGTTTTATCTAAATATGTCTGGAAGGGGTTGAACAAAATTCATGAACAGGACAGATACGTTTTAGTGAAACACACAGTTTCTGTCAACACAGTTTTAAGGAAAATTGTATAACTTTCAATTTCCTCATGCGAAATGGCTGAACGTTTTATATGTTATAGACAAGGCATATATCTATAACTTTCATGATTTGTGTTTCTTCAAACTAAGACTGGAGAGGGGTCGTTTTTACTCACTACTGTCAAGGTTCGAAACAGGACGCTTCTATGTCGAGTTTCAGGAAACGTGGCATAACGTTTGGCACAGGTATCAGAATTTGGTGATTCTTACCTCGTTGGAAAGATAAGACTTAGATCTACAATTCATATAACTATCACATTTTCAAATTCTGGCTCTAAGATGCCTTAAAACAGAGATGAATCACGGACAGAAATAACATTTAAAGTAAGACAGGATAAAATTTCTTACCTCACTTTCTTTGTCTTCCTCTCTTGCTTCTCTCCTTGTTCTCACGAATTTGGGAAGAATGAACAAGCATTCTAAGGCCTTCTTCTTTTATTATTGTGTTAATAAGTCACCACCCTTGGATCAAATCTCCAATTAATCTAAACTATAGGATCATTTTGACTATTGCATGTGTTTTGATTGGTTCTTTTTTTTTTGTGTGCATGTGTTCTCATTGGCCCACCTTGCCTTTCTCATCTCCATTTGGCCAACACTTGTCCTCCTCACTATAACACTTGTTCAACACAAGAATACACTTGTCACATTTCATTTAAGTTTTGTTAATTGCTAACAAGTCCTTTGACTTATAAAAATTCTAATTTGACCCCTAAAATTTTCATAATTTCATACTAGGCCCAAAATCTTATATTAGACCTAATTTAATTTATTTAATATGAAATTAAGGTTTTGAATCTCTTTGAGTCAACCGATTTGTATTTTACCGTCAAGTATCATTTTTTTTTTGTGAAAATTCATGAACCTGTAGTAATAGAAACAACATATATGTATATATATATGAAATGGAATTCACTATAGAATACACCGAGGGTCGGTGTTACACTTATGCTATTGGCTTAGCACCAGGAAAGTCCTTACTCGACTCCTCTAAATAAGCATGACTCGAGTATGGCCTACTCGCCTCTAGGTGCTCCTCATCGAGTTCACATTACGACATCCACTACCTAAATTCTATCCGAAATTTGCTCGTCCGTATTTTTTTTTTTAACTCGGTGATTATACTCGACATTTGTATCATTGTATGATCAACCATTTTCTTTTGCATCCTCACATTAGGAGCCGAAAAGAGCAACACAATGCTCTTATGGGACGAGTTGAACCGACATTTCCATAGGATATGACTCGTAAAACGAGATTAAGTCATTATGCATGCCACTGGTAAGAATTGCCCTAACTTGGCAATTCTTTTCTACCATGCATGATAGATCTCTTTATCTCGTATATCCTGAGGCGCGGTGCCCACCCTAGGGTCCATCTTCTCGAACCTCAGATTTCCGTTAGATTTTGCCTCTCAAGAATAAACTGAATCTACTGATATAAAATCTCGCAGATCACATCATTCAGTTTACTCTCCTTGTAAAAATTTAATACGACAATTCTCAACGCATTAAGAGAGACATTTATGACTTGGAGATGCCTATTATCACAAGCGAGCGTAGGAGTCAACGGACACCTACACCATAACCCGGAATCGCATCTTACCATTCGGATTTTGATTCGGCACACAAAAACCCACAAAAAATCACATTTATGGATATAAGACCCTCAAAAAATTAAAAAAATTCAATTTTAAGCGACTTCACGCGGCGCTCGGGGCCCACACTCGCTGTCGCACGTCGGCGGTGCGTTCCACGCGCTGCCACGCATATCCACGCACCGGCAGCTGCCTGGCGCACGCGCCAAACGTGCGGCGCACCTCACATGCGCCGCCACGCGCTTGGCGCGGCTCAGCTCATGCTCTCCCAGTCGCAGCGCGCGGCTCACGTGCCTTCACGCACTGAGCCGTGTTGAGCTGGGTTAGATCGGGTCCGTTAGGGTTGACCCGACCTTCCAGTCAACGGGTCGGGGTCCAACCCGATCGGGTCAGTTGCGGGTCGTTCCGGGTCAAGGTCTGACCCGAACCGGGGACTGACCGCTTCACGTGCCTATGTGGCTTGTGAAATAAATGCGCCAGCTGGACGCACCTTAGGGCACGTGAGACGCACGCGCCCGCGGGTCTGGGCTGTGTCTTCTTCGCCCGACGGGTCTTGCAACAGGTTTTTCGACCCGGTTGCCGGAAAACTCGATTATGGCTGTTTTTTCTTGCATTTTTCGACTGGAAAATATTAATGGACATCCTCCAAACATCCTACACTCGATTTTAGGAGAATTCATGCCCAAAATTGACGAAAACCAACTACCCCAGTCGTGGCCCTCCGCGACCATTCGGAAATCCCGATTTCTGGCATCCAAAACTCACAATAAAAGACGTGAAATTATAGATCTAGATGCAAGGAACACATATATAACATTTTCATGCATCGATCCGCCCTCTAAAGCCATAGATCTAAGGTTTTTATATCCGTACGGTCGCAAACTTTGACCGGACGTTTCATGGGCCAAACATGCTCAGAAAATTAAACAAAAAATATTTTTGTAATCCCTGGGCCATGGGTATGCTTATGGTGTTCTCGGATTCACGAAACTCATCCATGATCCGTACCCCAAAATTTTAAATCCCAAAAAAATAATTCCGAAGATCATTTAAATTAAATCCAACGATCGCTCTGATACCAATGTTGGATTTAATCGCACATACGGAAGCGTAAAATAAATAGTTCAGAATTTTTCAGGATAAATATCTCAGTAGGGTAGTGTTCAAAATCTACCGTGTCGCAATGTCCCTCGAACGGATCGCACGGTCGGATGGTGATCACACAATCGAACCACCACCGCAATTCCATGACGCCTCAAGCCTCATATCCGGTGTATCGTTTGACGATGCGAGATTTTACTACGCGAAAATCTCCATCCCTCACTCCATTTTCTCTCTCTAGAGAACTGTGCGAAACCCTAGCCATGGTCTCCTTCATTGTCACTATTCACGTGGGGCAAGGAAGGAGAGCCTCTTTTTTTTTTCTAGAATCCGTTTTTCGAAGGATGTGAAGAATCCTATCATTTTTGGCATCTATTGGGCTTAATTGGGGAGTTTAATTTTGATGGTTAATTGATAATTAATAATGGGAGTTACCCCATTATCTTTCTCTTACCATAATGCCCCACAATGGGCATAAATAACCAACATCGATCTCTATTGTCTTTTCTAACCAAATCTTGGTTTGATGTCAATTTCTTTGTATTGAATTTGATTTATTATTGTGTTATATGCTAGATTAGATAGCACAACTGCTCAACATGAGGGGCACGGAGCTTGATATTTGAACCGTGAGGGGCATGTACTAACCTAAGTTGTCTCTGTATAATCTTTGTTGATATGTGTCAGCTAGATAGGCCTAGGTTGATCTAACTTTACTTTTGGACTGGATAGATCCCGTCGACTCAGTTTGATTTGGTTTCACCTTTTGTGATAATTCCCTTTCTGTGGGCTCATTAGAGGCCTATTTAAGTGGGAGACCTTGTTTGATTTGTTGGTCGAGTCTTTGTTTTAATTGTTTTACGTATGATTGTTGTATCAAGACTGCACGCCTTGGATACTTGTTCTGTGTTTGTTATTCAATCAAGTAAAAGACGGGCAGACATATAACCTACTTTGATCTACGTGTGATTTGGTTTACACTTTGTATCCCCTACTATAACATTTTGATACCACACTATGCATATGTTATATACTCAGGGCTCAGGACATACAATTTGGTATATGTATATGATGCATAACCTATATTCGTCACATTTGTTTATATACGATTGAGAAAGCTCTTGGTTGGGCTTTGTGTGACATACAACCTGCCAGGTCCAAGGAGATCTGTAGCACTTGCTGCACAAGTGTACATGAACATGGGCGCCCTACTTGCACAGTGAGGCTATACACCTATAGTCTAACCACATCCTCATGGGCCTTACACATTCATGCATTGCATGCAATTCTCACTTGGCAACTCCCCATTGAGGGTCGCATGAGAGTGCTATTGGTATGTTTATATTTTCATGATAAACAAAACTAATTCAAAAACATACTGGAATTTAATGAATATCAATCGACCAGCTTAGCATGCAAATTCCTTAGCATGAAAAATTAAGTTAGCATAATAGGAAACATGCATTCAATCGACTGAGTAAATCACTTGATCAACCAACCAAGTCCTTGATTGATCAAGTTGCTTGGCTGACCGACCGTGCCATATGCAAGCTTGTACTATCAACTAACCAAGGGACTTAGTTGATCAACCATCCTCTTAGTTAATCGGGTTAGCATTGAGGAAGACCAAGGTTGACCATCTCATTTCCTTGGTCGACCGTCCTACCTCTTGGTCGACCGTTTCATCTCTCTGGTCGACCAGCTCAACATTTGGAATACCAACAGTCAACCAAACGCAAATATCATTTCACCGTCTCTGAATTAAATTAACCAAATACATAAGACTGAACATTTTTAGGTTAATCATCACTACATATAAGATTGATAGCTTGATTTTAATTGTCTAGTCAATGCAAATGTCATATTATATAGTCATTTGTTAATGCATAACTCATGAATTTTCATTTGGTTGATAATTGCATACATACATATATATATATATATATATCTTATAGTTGTTTGATAATTTGACTTTGTCAAGGATATTGAAATAGTCAAGTATTTTTTTTAACAATCAACACATTTTTGAACTAAGGGATTTAGAACTAGAAATGAACAATCAATGATTAGCAAATCAAGTTGACACTTGTTTATAACTCTATAAAGACGGTCGATTGATAATTTGATCAGTTGACATTTGGATTTTGGTAAACACGGAATTAATCATAAACTAGGCCATTAGTGGAAAAATCTTTTAAGACATGTTTGAACTCTAACATTCATCTTATGGAGTGAAAGCAAGTTTTGTTATTGGCTACCCAAAGCAATGTAGGTAAAAGCGAAAAGAAAACATTTTTTTTAGTTGAACAAAGCAATAGTTGAGAGCATTCAATAAGGAGATTCAATGCAGTGATTGAAACATTAACGAACATGATTCAAATCTGAACGAGTGAATGGAAGTACAGAACGAGTTGAACATTAGACATTTTTCAATATTCTAAAAGATATACTCTATCTTCCTTACTTCTACAAAATTCTTTCTGTGAACGTCATATTTGGTACATCTGAAATTATAACTTCACTCATTGTAACATTCTTTCTGTCACGCCCTAAACCGGGATCGTGAATAGCCGCCCGTTGTCCCTGGATGCCGGTGGTATTTTTACAAAAAATCGGGCAGAACCTCCCCATAAATCGGAGGCTTCCCATATACAATTTCACCTGTATATCACATTCATCCTGTAAAAATAAACAATTAGTCATCCCGGTCTCTCCAAAATCAACAAATACCATAGCCAATATCCAGAACAACGCAAAACTATAAAGTTTCTAGCAGTCCTAGCAACAGACCTCTACTGTCATACCCAACTAGAGCATGAGCAGCCGCCACACCGAGCGGATTTAAATTCTACGCATATATAAAATAAATTCCCAAGTTATTTTTTTTATATACACAAATGCCTCAATGCAATGAAATAAATCAATACGAGGGTTTCACGAATAAATGTCCATAATTTATACAGTTATCCAAAAAAAAATTAGATAAATAGATTGGTCAAACTAAAATCTCCAATGCATAACAATATCACCAATCATCGTAGCGGAAGAGATGGAAAATATCCATACCCAATCCCAGTGATATCTCCTCGATCCAACATTAATCCTGTAGGAAAGAAAGCGAGGGGTGAGTATCTATGGGAGGATACTGAGTAAGTGAGGATACTCAGTAAGTGAGGGGAATGATATCATACTCAGTAAGTGTCAAAGCATAAGATAAGAAAATATCCATAGTGTGCAAACCGATCATATTATTTCAAAATCTTATATCATACGCACACATCAAAAAGCAAGATATGCATCCAATATTTACATCAATGTCATGGAGAGCCGACCAATGAAATATTTCCGGCAATGGTCTACCTCGACCAAGGACGGCGCATTGGGGGTTTTTCCAAATGCAAGTATTAAATAATGTCTCTTTGCCCTAACATTGATCACAGACTACCCCAACTAGCCTGTAAATAATAATAATGTACATATAACTAGTCGGCCGTGTATGGTGCCCCCGCCTGGTGCTAGATGGAGCCGTACTCAATGTCCTCTCCGATGAAGGTCAAACTGGGACACCCATACACATGACGATCTGGCGGATACCTCCGACCGAAGTGTATCCAGACACAAGGGGTGCCTCTACCAGATGTCCTTCGTAGCTACGGATCACAATATCATATCGGCCGGGCACGTTGCCCCATGCATCCCATTACCATGTCGGCCGGGCATATAGCCCCATGCATCATATCATAACGTCGACCGGGCATACAGCCCAAATATGTAAGTAAATCCATTTAAAATCATGTGCCAATGCAGTAGAAGCATTAAAGCATATCAATATGTCGAAAATGTGGCACAATATTGAGTTATCAAAACTCATGGATGCATATCAATAAAGTCAGAAATTTAAACACTCAAAAGGTCACAAAACATTTTATAAAATATTCGAAAGTTCTAACAATTATACATTTTACAGAAACATATCATTTAAAAAAATATTTTTGAAACATGATTTTTCAATCAATAGCGAATGTCAAAGTCCCACTCACAGTTCTAGGGAGAGTGGTCACTCCCTATTTTCAAAACTAATCAAATCTGATTTCTCGAATCTCCAAAAAAGATCAATCTAATCAGATCATCAAAATTGAATATCAATTTCTCAAGCATCTTTAGGGTTTATCCGAAAGACATGAAATGTAAAATATCCTCCACTTTACGGCTCATTTCAATCCACCCTACAACTCAGATACTTTCATGCATATTTCAAAGTTTAACTCTAAGGAAACTATTCGAATTGACTCGATATGATTTTGTGATTCTATAATACGCTTCTTTCGTATCAGATCATCTAGTTTCTATAACATTCTATACTTAACCTTCAAAGTCATATATAATCATTTCATAATTTGTATTCTATTCGCATTCTACTTACACTCTAAAGATATACAGAACCTTTCATCTTAGATTCAATCCTAGATTCATTCAATGTATCAATTAGAGCCGAAATCTCCTCACCTAGGGTTTTCTCGAAGTGCCGACCTCGTCCGAAAGTCGCTTTGGTCACTCCAAAATCTGTAGGATTTCCTATCAAAACAAGATTTATTTGTTAGATCTAAACACTTAGATCAGAAGCAAAACCCTAAGTCATTTACCTACGTGGAGGTTCGTGGGCTGTCACGGGCTCACGGGCCGTCGCGGGCTCTTGGGCTACAGCTAGCGGGCTCGCTGGTCTGCGGGCCAGTGGGCTGACGGGCTAGCGGGCTGGTGGGCCTGCGGCTGGTGGGCTTGCAGGTTGGTGGGCCTGCGGACTGGCAAGCCTCTGGCTGATGGGCCTGCAGGCTGGCGGGCTGATGGGCTGATAGGCCTGCGGCCAATGGGCCTACGGCCTGGTGCTCGCCCGTGCGCTGGTGCGCTGCGCTGGTGCACGCTCCTGCACTACTGCATGCCCGTACGCGCTCCTATGCTGGCTCGCGCGTGCTCGTGCGCTGCTTCGCGCGCTCGCGGCCTCGCTCGCGCTACGGGCTGGGTCCTGCTCGCGGCCTGGGCTCGCACTACGGGCTGGGTCCTGCTCGCGGCCTTGCTCGCGCTGCAGGCTGGGTCCTGCTCAAGGCCTAGCTCGCGCTGTGGGCTGGGGGATCGTGCTGCGAGCTGGGAGATCGCGCTGCGAGCTGGGAGATCGCGCTGCGGGCTCGAGCAGTGGCGGAAGGCGGTGCTCGCAGAGGCTCGCAGTGGAGGAAGGCGAGGCGGAGAGAGTGCGATCGCGGGAGATCGCGATGAGAGATCGCGAGGAAATGAGCCGCGGGAGAAAGAAGAAGACGCAGAAAAAGAAGAAGAAGAAGAAGGAGAAAGAGAAGGAGAAGGAGAAGGAAGAGGAGGAGGAGATGGCGGCGGAGCTCGCGGTGAAGAGCAGCGCCGCGGTGGGGGAGAGAGACGAAGGGTCGGGAGAGAGAGAGAGAGAGAGAGAGGAAGGGACGAATTAGGGCTTTAGCCCTAAGTCGATTTGGGGAGGGCCAAAACGCTGCGTTTTGGCTCTCCCTTTTTTTTTTATATATATATTTGGTGTTACACTTTCTCCTCCTATACAAAAAGTTCAAAAGACTAGAGAAGGTTTCTCAGTCTGGAGTTTTGAGAGAGAAACAATTAGTCAAGCTTGTAAGTGTTTTGAGAGAAAATATTTCACTTGCACCTGAAAGCAAGTGAGTTATACTATTTGAAAAAAAAGTAGAAATTCAGGAGGTATTAGAAGTAGAGGTACACTGATTTATGTGGAATCACTATAAAATTGTATATGATCCTTTTTTTCTTATATTTCAACTCTTTCATCTCACTTTCATTTTCAATACACTAAAAAATCTCCAAACCATCGAAAAAGTGTCATACAATCTATTCACCCATCTCTAAATTGTATTTTAAGTATAGGCCAAAGGCATCACTCGACACCTTATGTTTGGATTATGTGAGGCATATGTAATAAACCGTACTTGAAATCAAAGGCAACTACTATGAATGTATTTAATGATCATAATAAGATATTCTCAAATGAAATTCAACATATCTTATCATCCCTCTATTATTCAAAACCAATAGTACAAGAAACATGAATAAAGTCATGAATTAATCTAAAACATGAAAGGGTCCCACAAGTCTACGGCTCCCTACATGTTCTTTTGGCTCCTAGCCATCTCTAAGGATGTAAGCACTATCGATAAACACCTTACCTCATGACTCGTGAGATCCAGAAGAGGGTAAAAGCAAGATCTAACTCGTAAAAATTAAGTAAGGGATAAAAAATATGATGCAACATATAAATACGAAATAATAGATTAAAAATCATTTTAATGCATATTATAAAAATAAAACAAAGGGCATTTATTAATATCACCTCATTAACCTAAATTCTTATAGTTGATCCTCAACATAGGATATCGAATGGTAGGTTCTAACTATAGATCAATCTAGACCTAGAGATTTTTGTTCATTCCAAATCCAACCAAAGAGCTATCTCAACAGCATATAAACCAATGTGATTGATACAAGGCAAATATCATATTCCAAACAGATTATATCATATGTCTCAAGCCCCAAGCATATAATATAAGCATAATCTGATATTAAAATATCATAGTGAGGGAGAAAGAGAGAGACATTATAATTAGATCACATGTAAGGTAAATGTAGGCCAAATGCATGTCTGTCTATTATCCTATAAGGAATACACATAATCACAATAATTTACAACTAACAGTTTTGAATTATCATCATATCGTATACATAGCCAACAACTTGAATACCAACCAAGACAACAAAGACTCATTCTAATGTAGATCCATGGATTCATAAGGCTAAATGGTTGATCCAAACCTAATGGGCTGGACCAAGTTAGCTCAAATGGATCAAACTAGACCAGACTAGTCAACTTAGGTTAAGGTAGATTATTTTGAGTCAAATTAAGTAAATAAACCTTCTAACCATAGGGGTTCATCTTGACTATGATAGACCATTGTAGTCACAATAAGGCAGAAAAAAGTCAAGATTTATCGGGACTACGATGGACAATTATAGTCATAATATGACAAGATATTCAAACTTCCCATTTATAACGAAGATAAAGGTATCGTAGTCACGATAAGAGGGTGAGATATAATATTTACTCTATCATAACTATGATAAATGTATCTTAGTTATGACATAAGCCTATAATCTTCATGCAAAACTCTTCGTAATCATGATAATGTTATCATTACTATGATAATGCATATTAGAACATCGGACCCAAACTTGTAGGTTCTCTATGCCACCAAAACTCTATGCTACGAATATTGTTAAAACTAGAAAAAGAGCGAAAGAATTGAAAGAGAGAGGGAATTCACCAAACTAAAGAGGAAGAGAAATAGATCACCAGTTACAAAAGCTAATCTAGCACATAACATAAAAGGGGTCAATGATAAGTCAAAAGCCAAATATTAAACTAAAATTTGGTTAGAAACAACAAGGGGTTTGGAGATAATTAATGGCATACTACCAACTTCAAAGGACAAAGATAGATTTATTAGAGACAAAGAGAGAATAAAAAAGAGAGATGGAGGAAAAGGCAATAGAGAGATAACTATGAAATAAAATAGGTTTATACAAAACAACATAAGAGGGAGAGAGAGAAATGGGTTTGGCCCAAGAATGGGGTCCCAAAACTTAATATAAAACCTGAATTTGGATTAGAAAGATGAAACTAGGCTTGATCTCTAATCAAACAAGTTACGCCTGCTAAATTAAGCCCAAAAAGATCAATTATCACCCCTCATATCCGTGTACATGCTCTAGGACACCGTGGTTTAAAAACTTTGGATGCTATAATCAATCTCCTACAAAGAATTTTGCCCCTCAGAATTTGCAAATATGATAACAATATGAGGGAAAACATGGTAGCAATAAAAGCATACAGTTGTCACAATCAAGATGATGGCAATAACAACAAGAAATAGGCACAATATCATAAGTCTTGGTGTTAATGTCAAGATAAAAATTAACATGATATCAACAAAGTAAAGTCATAGGACATGTATCATGTGCAAAGATACATGAATCCAAGCAAAAGTGTAGAAATGATATACTGACTAACTCAACCACCTATTTGGACTTCTCAATAGATCGGATTTGCAATAAAACTTTCACTATCAAGATGTCTTGTTGTGAAGTATACGTCAAAAATAGCTACAGGCTTTGTTTGAAGGGTAAGGTCTTTATGCGTGTCCATGAGGATGTATACTTAAGACTGAAAATCACTGCCCATGTGCTTACGGAGTTGGAAAGATATTCCTGATAATTTGTTATGGTCCAATATATCACAGACTGAGTTTCCCCTTCTTCTTGAATTGGATAACATTTTTAGAAAGAAAACTCAAAGAAACACCTGCCCACCCTCAATTAAATCCAGATTTCAAGTATATTAGTTAAGATAGAGTTTCTGTCTATCTTGCGCAACCTTTAAGATCTTACGAATTAAACAAACTCTAACCTATATGTTTCTCAAGGAACAGCTATCCCAACTCTTCACGGCGGTCACAAACTCCTTAACAACCGCTTTCCTTTCTCGAGACTCATACCAACACACTGGTGTGTGACATCTCCTCCTATAACACATAATCTTTAAATACATTATCTAAGATATGGATCATCCTATTAGATTGTCCATCTATCTGAGGGTGATAAGTGGTACTAAAAACAAGGTAGATACAAACCACATTACATAACTCTTGCCAAAAGTTTAATAGGAAACGAGAAAATTTGTTAGAATCAATGATTGTCAGGAACTTATATAATCTAATAAACTCTTGGATGAACAACTGCACATATCTCTCTGTGGTGACCACATGAAGGAGATGGGCCGATTTGGTTAACGGCTCATAGTGAACCCAAGTCGCATCAATTTACTTCTATGATTGAGGCAATCTGGCCATGAAATCCATTATGTGTCCTCCCACTTTCACTTGGTATGTGAAGTTTTTAAAAGAGTTATTGACTTGACTCAAAAATATGTTTCGAAATCTTTTCCATAATATAAAACTTACTTAGACTTGAAATTTGGGCTAAGAAAATGAAATTGGGCTCAACCTCTAATTAGACAAGGTTAGGCATGCTAAATTAGGTCGAAACAATCAATTGTCTCCTTTCCTTTACGTGTATACGCCTTTTAACATAGAATACCATGCACTATGAAAAGTTAGGATATTACAGCTTACGTTGCTTGTGATTTGCTTGGTTTTGAACTTTTGTGACTGTTCCTTTAATGTTGACCTGTTAGAGGTCTTTTAAGGTAAAAACCCCGATTTGGTCTCTTGGACGAGTGTTTGTTCTAATTGTGACTTTTGAGATTGTTGTATCACAATTGTGTGTCTTTGGATACTTGTTTTGTACATGTTGCCCTACCTCGCAAGGAACGTGAATTCGTATGACCTATTTTAACCTATGTGTGATTTATTTACACTCTCTCCTATGTTATAATATTTTAATAATGTACTATATATATTAATACTTAGGGATTAAAACATGTGATATGACATGTTGTGCTTATGATGTCTATTCTATATCAGTCACATTAGTTTATATTTTCTTTAGAGATCTCTTTGGTTGGGTTTGGGGTGACTTACTATCCACTAAGTTCGGGGTGATCTATATTACCAGTCATGCAAGTGTATACGAGTAGAGGCACAGTGCCCCTGCTTGCATGATGGAGTAGTGCGGCTATGGGCTAACCATTGCCACATGCATGTTGTGTGCATTCCTTATATGGGCAACTACCCTATTGAGAAGATGGTCTACACTATGGAGGATATGCTTAAAATTTGTGTTTTGCAGTAGTTTAGTAGTTAGGGGGAGCAATTGCCTTTGATTAAGTTTGCTAACAAAAATAGCTATAGCTCTAGAATTGACATGGTGCCTTGTGAGGCTTTGTATAGTGGGAGATCTCATACATAAAGGACAAGGGAGGACAAAGTAGTTGCTGAGGAGTTTATAACTGTCATAATGGGTAGAGATAGTTGTTCCCTTAGGGAGAATAAAAGACAGTTTTTAAGAGACATGGAGGATAAAGTTTACCAAATCTATATTGTTTTGAGAGTTATACAAGATAGTGGAAACTATTCTATATCCCTCTACTATTACTTTTTTTATTGAACATTTCATGAGTTAGTCACTGATAGTAGGATGCTAGATCCCTGTGCTATTTCTTTCTTTATTCACCATTTTGTACTTTGTGGTATGATGTGATATTGATATATTTATTACTATAAAACAAGATATCAACTACGGAAATATTTATCGCTGATAGTAAAGATTCTATCGCTAAAGAGTATTAACGATGAATTTTTTCCGTTACTAAATCCATCGCTGAAAACTATCACGCTAAAAATTACTGACGGAATACAATCCATCATTGATTTTTGGAGCCCTCGAGTGCATGCACGCACCTTCACGTGCTCCCGCTAGAGCACACCTGCCCTTACGAGCGCTCGCACGTGCCTACGCACCAACCCGCCCATCCCCCCGCGCCCCCGTGCCCACCTGCTCACTAACTTCCTTTAATTTGCAAAAAATACCTCTAACCCACCTCCAGCCAGATTCGATTCTGTGCACGCGTAACATGTTAGAACCATCACAACCACCAGATCACAATGAGATATCTAACTTTATTCTTTTTTATATGTTATCTTTATCTCACATTTTTTTAATAATAATAAAATAATATAAAACGATAATTTATTATAAAATAATAAAATAATAAAATGTTAGTTTAAAATAAAATAATAAAAAATTTAAAAAATAATATTATTCTTCTACAAAATAAAATAAAAAAAAAATTATCTTACTTTCACATTTTTTTTCTTCTCTCACTCTCATCTCTCTTTTCTTTTCCTTTATCTTGGGGTAATTTTTTTTATTGAATATTCTCATGGAATTTTTTTAACTGTTTAAATTCGACATTCTTAAATTTATACTAAATAAAGAAATAAATTATTTTTTGATTAAATAAGATAAAATAGCAAATTATTTTTTTATTTACCCATTAAATTAAATAATAAAATAATAGAATAAAAGAAAAAATAAATAAAATAAAAAAGAAAAAGAATTATTAATTAAAAATAAAAAATAAAAAATAAAAAATAAAAAAAGAAAAATATCTGTTACTAATCTGTCATTAAAATTTTTATCGCTAATCTGTTACTGATAGCTATACATATTTTTTTTTCTTTTTATCCTTTACCACTATACTGACAGATTAGCGACGGATGTTTTCTGTACATAAAAATTCCGTCGCTAATCCGTCGTTGATAGATTTATATATATATATTTTTTTACTCTATAAACCACTACAACGACAGAAATATTTTCGTAATTAATTTTCATCGCTAATCTCTTGGTCTTCTATCTTACTTTAATCTGTCGTAATTTTATCATTATTTACAATAAATTTTTTTTTATCTATAATTTTTTATTACTGATATCAAGTTTTTTTATAATAGTAATTCTATTGGTTTCGCTATTGTCCTTCTATTATGCATCCGTGCAATAATGATGGTCTTGATTCATATAAAATATGTGTAATAATGATGAATACGTCTTGTGCACTACTTTGGCTTGTAGTGCCAGTTTAATGTGGTTAATTATGATTTGTTTATGTGGTTGTGGTGATACTTGACTTTAATATTGGTGCCAAACAGAAAGAATGTAGTCCCTATATTTGGTGGCAATGTCTTTTATTGAAGTATTATATGATTTAGATTGTCTGTTTTTTTTAATTGCCCTGTACGGTGAATTTAGCCTATTTACACAGAGACTTTGCCTTTTTTAAAAGAATTTAGTAAATTTAAAAGTTATAAAAATTTCCCGAGACCGTTATCTCATGTGTTATTTGTTTTATTATGGTTTAAATTCTACTTCTGTATACATTTTACCTCTTTCACGCGATACTCAAATAGCGGATTATCATAAAACCACTCCAAAGTTAAGCTATGCGGTACTTGATGTCCGTAGTTAGGGGTAAGAAAGGAAAGTAAGGTAATATAAATGAAAATTGATACAAAAGACACATAAAATATTCACTTATCCCTTTGAGGTTAGATATAAGAATTCACTTAGCACTAAAAGAGTTTTGCCCCTAAACTCTTCTAACTAACTTAATTTTTAATTCTATTTCTCCTTTCTAATGCAAAGACTTATAAAGACATCAAACCAACGAAAAATTGAGAGAGAAAATCATGCTATGCATACAAGCTGGCAAAGAAAGCAAATCAAGGCAAAACAAACAGAGAAAATCAAGGAAAAGTGACAACTATCAACAACTAAGTATGAAAACGAAGTGATATTCTTACCATTATGTCCTCTATCTATTCTTCCATTAATATTTGTTCCTTACGGTGCTAATGTGGTACAGCAACATACACGAAACATGAAGACATACAAAATTTCTACCAAAAAAAAAAACGAAGGCATACAAAATTATCTGCTTTATGTAATGTGTATGC
This sequence comes from Dillenia suffruticosa, assembly GCA_033439265.1. Taxonomy (NCBI): domain Eukaryota; kingdom Viridiplantae; phylum Streptophyta; class Magnoliopsida; order Dilleniales; family Dilleniaceae; genus Dillenia; species Dillenia suffruticosa. The sequence goes on from JAVTVX010000019.1 coordinate 10,907,597, forward strand.
AATGTGAGTACTTGAAAAGGGATACTTGCTTTGCAGTAATTTGCTGACATTTTTCCTTAAACATTTCAAATCCTGCGAAGTTAGAGTGGAAGGCATCAACTGATAATAGTGGACCTCGAGTTTAGAGATTTTAGATCACTTCTTGTTATCTTGAATTGTTATGCATAAGCATTCTATTAAATGATATACATGTTTTAAGTGAAGTTATGTGTTTTTGTTAGCTTATTGGGGTTCAAACATAAGTGAAATGATTGTACATTTTGGCTTTGTGGATGGATATGGATATTAGCTGTAGTTGATAAGTTTTGGGTGGGACGATTTGTCACTTTTATGTTTATGTATGTTTGGTCACGATAATGACAAATATGATTATTGGTTAATATGGTTGCAATTAAATTCTATATTTATATGTGATGTGTTGTTGGGTAAGCCAGGAGTGCCATTGAGGTCTGTTGTTGATATAATATTGAAGTACTATATGTTTTAGGTTGTTTGTATTAACGTGGCTAGTTGCAGTTAATTTTTAGTGGGGAATTTGCTTGATTTTCTAAAAACTTTTATTTTATTATTATTTTTTTTTACGTTTTTCTTTCGGTATTTTCACACACGTGGATGACGATCTAAAAATCACTATTTTGGGTATTGCATATCATGTAGTGATTTAATTGTCACTTCGACACATGTTTTCCCTCTTTTGCTATGGAGCACAACACTTGAACAATGGGTTATCAAACTTATGTTATACATGGAGATCTGGACATCTGCTATGATCTATCATGCATGTAGTACATATCATATATCAATTGCATTGTTCTACATCCTTTTTAAAGAGCTCTTTGGTTAAATCAGGGGTGACTGACAGCCTAATTGGGTCGAAGGGAGCTATAACTTGATTTTGTTACTTGATGTGTCATGCTGGGGACCGACCGATAAGTATTGGGTTGATGGGCTGGTTTTGATAGATGTTCTATTTTATACTTGTGATCTATATGATTATATTAAAATGATTTTAAAATTTATTATTTCATATTTATATGTTACACAATGCATTTTACCTTTTACGTAACTTTCATGATGTAACCCTTTCATTTCTCCCATCCCGATTCCTAAAGGCATGAGGATTTTCCTTGCTTTTACATAACTTGATTAAAAATTTTATAGTGATTTTCCTAAATTCTTTTAGTTTTTTTCCAATCTCATATACAACTCATTTTAATATTATAAGAATTTTTATGAAATCTTTGTTTTAATATCGGAAAAAATTAAGTGTTAAATTTGTAAATTTTATACCAAATTCATAATTAATTTCTTAAACTTCAAAATGTAATGATTGAATACTCAAACTTTAAAAAATATAATAATTAAGTCATTTCATCGGTAAGAGTAGGCGCATGGCCATTAAGTGCTAAGTTGGCGTCTCACGATACATGAATGACTTTAGAATTTTGATATGATATAACAAAGGAATTGAATTGCTAACGTAGCACGATACATGAATGTGACTTCAGAATTTTGATATGATATAACAAAGGAATTGAATTGTTGATATAGCGCATATCATGTGAGCATATTCTCATAACATTAATGTTATATCATCAAAGTGTTGATGTGGCATATGCCATATTGATATATTCTTGTCACGCCCCAAACCAGGATCGTGAACAGCCGCCCGTTGTCCCTGGATGCCGACTGTATTTTATAGAAAATCGGGCAGAACCACCCCATAAATCGGAGGTTTCCCATGTACAATTAAACCTGTATGATCAAAATCATCCTGTACAATACACAAATGGCCATCCCGACCTCTCCAAAATCAACAAACACCACAACCAACATTCAAAACAATGCAAGGCTATAAACAAATCTAGCCACAAACCTCTACTGTCATACCCAACTAGAACATGAGCAGCCGCTATATCGAGCGGACATAAGTTTATACAATATATAACACATTTTCCAAGTAACATTCAAATACGTACAATCGTCTCAATGCAAATGAAATATGAGAGTTAAACTATACAGTCATCCCAACATAACTACATGGCCAACTACGGACCTCAATGTCAAGATCTCGCAGGGTCGAAACTAAATTAGAAGTAAATCTCACTGTCAGAACACCAAATCCGCTCTAGAGTCTGTAACGCCCTCTATCACAATCAACCTGTCTGAGGAGAGAAAAGAGAGGGGTGAGTATCATGGGAAGATACTCAGTGAGTGAGGGGATAATCTCAAGCATAAATAGTATAAGTGAACAATTGGAGTGTCAAATAATATCATTTGAAACAAAAATTTGCATTTCGCTGCAAAACATGATATATTTATCAATTTGAAATCATTTAATCAAACACACGATAGCAAGCATGTATGCATCCATTTAAAATCAAGTAATGTCAAAGCGAGACAAAAATAGTCATGGCAAAGGTCAACCGTGACCAAGGACAGACGCGTCGGGGGTTTTATTATGCATAAACTTCGAAACGCTCTCTACCCCGACGTTGCCCATGAATTCGCTGGGGCTAACTCATCAACGTGTATAGGACCCCGCCTGGTACTAGACGGTGGCGTGACACACATCCTCCCCCTACGTGAGTTCAACCGGCCGCGCCTATAGCCTTTAGAATAAATGACATTTGCGGATACCTCCCGCAGAAGAGTATCCGAGCAACCCGTGCCTCTACAAACACCCTTCATAGCTACGAAATCATCATAGTATCACAAGGGCACAACGTCTCATAGTATCACAAGGGCACAACGTCCCAGGGCACAACGTCCCACAAGTAACATCACATCATCTAATAACTAGTGGGCATCCAACCCACATAGTTCATCAAAACATTTCAAATCTACGTGCCAATACGTTTCATCGAATCATTTCAAACAGCATATCAATGCGACGGTAGAAAAGGAATTTTAAAATTTCAAGTAATGACACAACTATTGTTTCATTTCAAACCAGGGATGCATAGTCATCGTAATTAAAATTCAAAACACTCCAATAATCACAAAACGGATTTGAAATTCAATGTCATACATCAGGTCAATGCATATCAAAAGCATGTTTTATCGAAAACACGGCAGAAAACAAGTTTTACTATTTTATGCAAGAGATTAGAGTCCCACTCACTTATTTAGGGAGGGTGGTCACTCCCTACTTTTCAACGACTCTCCAAAAGACAAAGCTAATTAAATTATCAAATTTTTACATCAAATAAAACTCTAATAAGGGAAAATTTATTTACACTGTGAAGTGAGTGCGTTTCTCTCACCTAGAGTTTCTCGGATTCTGGATCTAGCTTTCGTTCGCCCGTCAACTTAGTCTAAAACCTGTAATGTTTACCATTTGAAATACAAGTGAGAAATTTAAGTCAAATTACCAATAATTTTCGAAACCCTAGTACGTACACGAAATCGAGAATTCATTTACCTACGCAGAGGGTCACGGGTCGTCGTGGGTTCGCGGGCCGTGGGCCAGACTGGGCCGGGCTGGGGGCCTGAACTAGCAGGCTGGCCTGGGCTTCGCGGGCTGCTGGTGGGCTCGCGGCTGGTGGGCTGGCCCGCTCACGGGCTAGGGCTCACGCTCGCGAGCTGGAACGCGCGCTCGCGAGATGAGACGCGCGCACTCGCGCAGATGGGTCGCTTGCTTTGCGCACTGTGCTCGTGCAGGGGCGCGTAGGCTGGGTCACGGGAGATCGCGCGCAGGCTAGGTCGCGGGAGATCACGCGCTGGCTGGGTCGCGGGGGGTCGCGGGAGATCGCGCGCTGACTGGGTCGCGGGGGATCGCGCGCTGTGGCGTGCTGGGCTTGCGCGCTGGCTCGCGGGAGATCGCGAGCTGTGGTGCGCTTGCTCGCGGGAGATCGCGAGCTGTGGTGCGCTGGCTCGCGGGAGATCGCGAGCTGTGGCGCGCTGGGCTCGCGCACCAGCTCGCGGAAGATCGCCCTCGCGCGAGGAGGCAGCGCTCGCGTGGAGGACATTGCAACAGTGGGCAGCGTGCGGTGGCGGGAGAGAAAGGCCGCGGCGGAGAAGAGAGAGAGAAAGAGGGAAAGAGGGAGGGAGAGAGAGAGAGAGAGAGAGGGAGGGAGAAAATTAGGGCTTTAAGCCCTAATTTATTTTATTATATTTTTTTTGTGGTGTTATATTTTCTAACCCCCTAAAAATAAGTTTCGTTCTCGAAACTAAAAGAAAACTATACAGAAAATAGATGGGAGTTTTGTTTCCTCATGGCTTCCTCAGGCTCCCACGTTTGTTCCTCGACATGGTCGTTCCTCTACAAAACTCTAACAAGAGGAACTTCTTTGCTCCGGAGCTTTCTGACCTGTCGATCCAGAATAGCCACGAGCTGAACAGGTAAGCTCAAGTCCTCTCGAAGCTCAACTGGCGGAGCCTCTAAAAGGTGTGAGGGGTCTGGCTGATATCTCTTAAATACTAAGACATAAAATACATCATGAATACGCGATAGGTCTGTTGGCAGTTATAATTTATATGCTACACTTCCGACCATCTCAAGAATACGGAAGGGTCCAATATACTTGGGGCTCAACTTCCCTCTCTGCCCAAATCGAATGACTCCCTTTAAGAGAGATATCCTTAAGAATACCATATCTCCCATAGTTAACTCTAAAGGTCGCCGCCTACGATCTGCATAGGATTTCTGTCTATCCTGGGCGGCTTTCATCCGCATACGGATAATCCTCACTTTCTCCTTCGTCTCCTCTACCAGCTCAACATTGGTGAGTCGTCGTTCACCAACCTCTTCCTAGCACAACGGGGTACGACACTTCCTCCCATACAATGCCTCGTAAGGTAGCATGCCAATGCTCGCCTGATAACTATTATTATAGGCGAACTCCACTAAAGGAAGATGCCGATCCCAACTCCCCTAAAAATCCATAACACATGCTCTAAGAATGTCCTCTAAAGTCTGAATGGTCCTCTCTGACTGACCATCCGTCTGGGAGTGATATGCTGTGCTGAAATTCAGTCTAGTACCCAAAGCCTTTTGCAGACTGGGCTAAAAACGAGATGTAAATCTGGGGTCTCGATCTGATACTATCGATACTGGAACCCCATGCAGTCTCACAATTATATCAATATAGAGGCGTGCCAATGCCTCAAGTGAGTAATCACTCCTAATCGGGATGAAGTGTGCGAACTTAGTAAGTCGGTCAACTATCACCCAAATAGCATCATGCTGTGCCGAAATCCGCGGTAACCCCATTACGAAATCCATCGTGATATGCTCCCACTTCCACTCAGGAGTGGGAAGGGGCTGCAGTATACCCGCTGGACGCTGATGCTCGGCCTTCACCTGCTAGCACACCAAGCATCTTGCCGCAAACTCTGCTATATCCCTCTTCATGCCTGACCACCAGTAGCTACCTCTGATGGTCCGATACATCTTCGTACCCCCGGGATGCATAGCATATGCAGAAGAATGTGCTTCCTCAAGGATAGCACGCCGAAGATCACTATCGGCCGGAATACACACTCTTCTTTGAATACCATGAGTCCATCATCACGGACTATGAAATCTCCGCCCTCAGCTCTGCGGACTCTATCTACAATACTCTGGATCTCCTTATCAGTACTCTGGAGCTCCCTGATATGGTCGAACAAAGTCGGCCTGACCTCAAATCTGGCTAATAAGCCTCCCTGATCATCGTTAGTCAAACTGACTCGTAAGGCTCGGAGTCCCACTAAACAAGAAAGGTAGGCTTTCTCTGTCGACTGTGAGGATGATGCTGACTTCCGACTCAAAGCATCTGCTACAACGTTTGTCTTGCCCGGATGATAGTCAATAATGAGATCATAGTCTTTCAATAACTCCAACCATCTCCTCTGTCTCAAATTCAGCTCTTTTTGGGTAAACAGATATTTCAAACTCCTGTGGTCGGTAAATACCCTGCAGGTTACCCCATAAAGATAATGCCACCATATCTTCAACGCGAAGACTATGGCTGCCAACTCTAAATCATGTGTCGGGTAGTTAACCTCGTGTTTCTTCAGCTGTCGCGAGGCATACGCAATAACCCGACCATCCTGCATCAGAACACAACCCAATCCCTGTCGGCTAGCATCACTGTACACTGTATACTCCCTACTACTAGTGGGAAGGGCTAAAATAGGAGCGGATGTTAACCGTTGTTTGAGCTCCTGGAAGCTTGCCTCACAACGGTCATCTCAAACAAACTTGACCCCCTTTTGGGTCAATCTCGACAACGGAACAGCTATCCGGGAGAATCCTTCTACAAATTTGCGGTAATACCCGGCCAAACCGAGAAAACTACGAATCTCGGTAACTGATTGTGGCTGTTCCCACTTCACTATAGCCTCAACCTTCCGCGGATCAACATAAATACCTTCCGCGGAGACAATGTGCCCCAAGAATCCAATTTGTCTTAGCCAAAACTCACATTTTGAGAATTTGACATATAGCTGTTTCTCACGGAATATCTGCAATACCACCCGAAGGTACTGAACATGATCTTCATCACTCCGTGAATATATCAAAATGTTATCGATGAATACGATGACGAACCGATACAAATAGTCATGAAAAACTCGGTTCATCAGATCCATAAAAGCAGATGGGGCATTAGTCAGCCCAAACGGCATGACTAGAAATTCGTAATGGCCGTATCGGGTGCGAAAAGCTGTCTTGGGCACATCTTCGGCCTGAATCCTCAACTGATGATAATCTGAACGGAGATCAATCTTAGAGAAAACCTTATGGTGGCAGGGGATATCGGTTCTTGATGGTGGCTTTGTTCAATTGCCTGTAGTCCACACAAAGCTGAAATGTACCATCCTTTTTCTTTAGAAACAGTACCGGAACACCCCAGGGTGAAGTGCTCGGGCGGATAAACCCCTTATCCAGAAGTTCCTGTAACTGAATCTTAAGCTCTATCAGTTCAGCAGGCGCCATTCTGTATGGCGAAATAGAAATAGGATTGGTTCCCGGTACTAGATCAATCTCGAAATCGAACTCCCAAACTTGTGGTAATCCGGGAAGCTCCTCGGGGAACACATCTAAAAATTCTTGCACCACAGGGACATCTTCAAGCCTCGGTCCCTCAACGATGGTGTCAACAACATAAGCCAAACAAGCCGCACAACCATGGCGTACCAAGCGTCTGGCCTTCATAACAGATATAATGCTGCGGGGCAATACTCGTCTCTCACCCCAGAATACTAACGGTGGCTGCTCGGACCTCTTAAACTCAATCTCCTTCGTGAAACAATCCACGGAAGCCCGGTGTATACTCAACCAATCCATCCCTAGGATGATATCGAAATCCGTGATAGGGAGCGGAATCAGATCTGCCTCTAATACTGTCTCCCCAATTCCGACCTCACAGCCCTTATAGACTTTATCTCGAATTATATGCTTGTCAAGAGGAGTGACTACCAGAATCTCCGTATCAAGTGACGAGAGAGGTCTATCAAAATGACAAGCGAACACATCGCTCATATAGGAAAAATTTGGTCCGGTATCTATGAGAATACGGGCGTCAATACCGAATATTCGCATGGTACCTAAAAGTAAGAAAAAGATCAACAGCATTTAAAATGCGAAGAAAAAGTGAACGAATATATATATATATATCAAACTAGTTAAACTTCTAAAATTTTAACTAGTCAAAACTATACATCGATATCATGATATACAAAGAGCTCAAAAGAAAGTACATCCAAAGAACTACACTGAGTAGTCTGCGGGAGGATTACCCATAATAACATCAGGGTTTGCCTGTGCGTCCTCCTGTGTCATCGCAAACACACGAGCCTGGGCCTTAAGCTGCTGTCGCGATGATCCTGGCACTGTATTACTCCCGGCTGCAGTCCGAGAAGCAGTAAAAACTGAGTGGGCATGTGTCCCCTGCTGGCCTGTACCAGACGTACCAGTACGACTCTGTAAAGTCGATCCTCCTCGACCTAAATCGGGATAGACACTCCTAACGTGACCTTGTTTCCCACACTGGAAGCAAGTAATTGGTACTCTACATGCCCCAAAGGCATGGTGGCTGCTGCATCTACGGCAGAAGGGCGGTCTCTGTGTAGTAGACTGTGTAGAGACACTAGGGGCTGGTGTCCCAAAACCTTGTGGTCGAGGTCCTTGTCCCGGTGCTGCTGGTCTGAAGCTAGAAAAACCTCCGGGATATCCAGAACCTCTACCCCTCTTCGAAGACTGTCCACCTTGTGACCCAGTCTTCCTCTTCTGGTGACTCTCCCTCTGTCTCGCCTCCGCTCGAATGATTTCCTCCGCCCGATACGCTGAATCAATCACCTCTGATAGTGTAAAAGAGGGAGTCACCGTCATATATTTCCTGATGCTCAGTTGGAGGCCATCTTCAAACTTTAACCTCATCTAAGCAGGTGTAGCCATATCGGGGACAAAGGCCACTAGTCGTCTAAGCTCAGCCTCGTACTCTAACACTGACCTCATCCCCTGTCGCAAGTGCTGGAATTCCGTCCTCATCCGGTCCTGCTGGAACAGGGTAAAGTACCTGCGGTCGAACTCTCGTAAAAAGTCGTCCCACCGCAGGGTCTGTGTAGCACTGTCACGGATAGCCTCCTACCACGAGAGGGCATCTCCGTCAAGGAGTCTCTCAGCAACTCTCAATCTGAGCTCCTCTGACAACCCCAAATCCGTAAGGATCCTACGAATCCTGTTGATCTAGTATTTCGCCGCTACTGCATAACTGGATCCTAAAAAGTCTGTGCATCTGAGCTGCCGAGACTCTTTCACCAACTGAGTGAGCTCATGGATGCGCCTCAAAGTAGCCGACGTCTCATCGGTTGGAGTAGACACGGAAGGGCCGGCCAGCGAAGGAGGAATCGGTGCCGAAGGAGCAAGTACGGCCGCAGGTGCGGTCGCTGGAGTCTATAGTAAAGGTGGTGGTATCTGCGCCCCATATCTACTGCACCACTCCTGCCACTGTCTTAAGACATCGAGTGGTGGTGGAGGAATCTCGGCTGTAGCAGCCGGTGGAGGTGCTGGGGGTGGCGCTAGTGAGCGTGCTTGAGTAGAGGAAGCAACCTTTGGTACTCGTGGCGCCTCAGGTGCCCTAGGTGTATCAGGCACTGTAAGACCCTCAAGTGAGGCGAATCTAACACCTCTCCTACCACGTCTAGGTGGCATAATTCTGCGAAAAATACATTGTTAGTAGATAAAAATCAAGAATTAGGGTTAGTTGCTCCGTAATTAACCCTCTAAAATAAATGAACTATGACTCAGCCTTAAATGCGAAATAACGAGTTAGAAACGTTATGTATCCAACTCCATCATCTAAAAGGACTTATATGCCTATGGCCAAGTATGGGTCTTTAAATGACTATATGAAACTCTCTAATGCATTGAAAACTTGTCATATACTTGGGAAGACTTTTATCATTTCTCAAACCTAGACGCTCTGATACTAATAGAACTGTCACGCCCCAAACCGGGATCGTGAACAGCCGCCCGCTGTCCCTGGATGTCGGCTGTATTTTTACAGAAAATCGGGCAGAACCTCCCCATAAATCAGAGGTTTCTCGTGTACAATTAAACCTGTATTATCAAAATCATCCTGTACAATACACAAATGGGCATCCCGGCCTCTCCAAAATCAACAAACACCACAGCCAATATTCAGAATAATGCAAGGCTATAAACAAACCTAGCGACAGACCTCTACTGTCATGCCCAACTAGAGCATTAGCAGCCGCTATACCGAGCAGATCTAAGTTTATACAATGTAAACACATTTCCCAAGTAACATTCAAATACGTACAATCGCCTCAATGCAAATGAAATATGAGAGTTAAACTATACAGTCATCCCAACATAAGTACATGGCCAACTACGGATCTCAATGTCAAGATCTCGCAGGGTCGAAACTAAATTAGAAGTAAATCTCACCGTCAGAACACCAAATCCGCTCTAGAGCCTGTAACGCCGCTCTATCACAATCAACCTGTCTGAGGAGTGAAAAGAGAGGGGTGAGTATCATGGGAAGATACTCAGTGAGTGAGGGGGATAATATCAAGCATAAATAGTATAGGTGAACAATTGGAGTGTTAAATAATATCATTTAAAACAAAAATTTACATTTCGCAGCAAAACATGATATATTTATCAATTTGAAATCATTTAATCAAACACACGATAGCAAGCATGTATGCATCCATTTAAAATCAAGTAATGTCAGAGCGAGATAAAAATAGTCCTGGCAAAGGTCAACCGTGACCAAGAATAGGTGCGTCGGGGGTTTTATTATGCATAGATTTTGAAATGCTCTCTACCCCGACGTTGGCCATGAGTTCGCTGGGGCCAACTCATCAACGTGTATAAGACCCCACCCGGTGCTAGACAGTGGCGTCACACACGTTTTCCCCCTACGTGGGTTCAACCGACCGCGCCTATAGTCTTTAAAATAAATGACGTTCGCGGATATCTCCTGCAAAAGCGTATCCGGGCAACCCGTGCCTTTACACACGCTCTTCGTAGCTACGGAATAATCATAGTATCACAAGGGCACAACGTCCCATAGTATCATAAGGGCACAACGTCCCAGGGTACAATGTTCCACAAGTAGCATCACATCATCTCATAACTAGTGGGCATCCAACCTATATAGTTCATCAAAACATTTCAAATCTGTGTGCTAATACGTTTCATCGAATCATTTCAAACAGCATATCAATGCGACGGTAGAAAAGGAATTTTAAAATTTCAAGTAATGGTACAATTATTGTTTCATTTCAAACCAGGGATGCATAGTCATCGTAATTAAAATTCAAAACACTCCAATAATCACAAAACGGATTTGAAATTCAATGTCATACGTCAGGTCAATGCATATCAAAAGTATGTTTTATCGAAAATAAGGCAAAAAACAAGTTTTACTATTTTATGTAAGAGATTAGAGTCTCACTCACTTATTTAGGGAGGGTGGTCACTTCCTACTTTTCAACGACTCTCCAAAAGACAAACCTAATTAAATTATCAAATTTTTACATCAAATAAAACTCTAATAAGAGAAAATTTATTCACACTGTGAAGTGAGTGCATTTCTCTCACCTAGAGTTTCTCGGATTCTGGATCTAACTTTCGTTCGCCCATCAACTTAGTCTAAAACCTGTAATGTTTACCATTTGAAACACAAATAAGAAATTTAAGTCAAATTATCAATAATTTTCGAAACCCTAGTACGTATACGAAATCGAGAATTCATTTACCTACGCAGAGGGTCACGGGTCGTCGTGGGTTCGCGGGCCGTGGGCCGGACTGGGCCGGGTTGGGGGCCTGAACTAGCAGGCTGGCCTGGGCTTCGCGGGCCGCTGGTGGGCTCGCTTGCGAGCTGGAACGCGTGCTCGCGAGCTGAGGCGCGCGCGCTCGCGCAGATGGGTCGCGTGCTCTGCGCACTGTGCTCGCGCAGGGGCGCGCAGGCTGGGTCGCGGGAGATCGCGCGCAGGCTGGTTCGCGGGGGATCGCGCGCTGGCTGGGTCGCGGGGGATCGCGCGCTGTGGAGCGCTGGCTCGTGGGAGATCGCGAGCTGTGGCGCACTGGCTCGCTGGAGATTGCGAGCTATGGCGCGCTGGGCTGGCGGAAGATTGCGCTCGCGCGAGGAGGCAGCGCTCGCGTGGAGGACGTTGCAACAGTGGGCGGCATGCGGTGGCGGGAGAGAGAGGCCGCGGCGGAGAAGAGAGAGAGAAAGAGGGAAAGAGGGAGAGAGAGAGAGAGAGAGAGAGAGAGAGAGAGAGAGAGAGAGAGAGAGAGAGAAAGAGGGAGAAAATTAGGGCTTTAAGCCCTAATTTAATTTAATTTAATATTTTTTTTGTGGTGTTACATTCTCATCACAACATTATATCACATCATCTAGTGATAATGTAGAAGAGACCCAAATGTAATTTAGTCTAAAGTTTAGAGATTGATATGTAATTGATAATAAATTTTAAATTTTAATTTATTTGAGAATAATAATTCATTTGCGGTAAAGATCTAGAATTTAAAACACCAATTTAATTGAAAACCCAATTTAATTTAACTTCCAAATTTAATTCAAAATTTAATTCAATTTGAAATATTAATTTGATTCAAATAAGTCAATTTAATTCAAAATACCAATTCAATTTGGGACACTAATTTTTTTTGAAGCCCAATTTATTTAAAATCTCCAATTTAATTAAAAAATAATGATTCAATTTGATTTAAAATCTTAATTTAATCCAAATTCTCAATTAAATTTAATTTAAAATCTTAATTTAATTTAATTCTTAATTTAATTTAATTTAATTTAATTTAATTTAATTTAATTTAAGATTTTATAGTAAATAAGAAATTTAAATTAATTTAAATTTTGAATCAAATGAGAATTTTAATTTAAATTAGGATTTTGAAACAATCTAACATTTTAAATTAAATTGAATGACATTTAAATTGACGTGACATATGTCATCATTTTGCTATACATAATCGCATATGTACTATTAAAAAGGGAAATATTCAATTATTATATTTTGAAATAATGATTTATTTATAAACTTAAAAAGTGTTCAGCTCCTTGACAAGCAATTAAACCACATAAGGTATAATTGATCAACTCGTTTTTTTTAACGAGAAACCAAAAAGTCAGTCGGAAAATTCGGAGATGATGTTGATCGGATGTCCCCGAAGGGACCGGGGATGATGTTGATGAGTAGACGAGGCAATGACAATACGTGTGGCGGAGCAATAGGAATTTCTCTCCTCTCTTTTTTTTTTGGTGGAATTTCTCTCCTCTCTCTCTCTCTCTCTCTCTGTCTCTCTCTCTGTGTCTCTCTCACTCGCTTGCCTGCCAATCTCTTGCGGTCAAATGACGGTGCCTGTCCTGTGACACGTGTATAAAGCTAGTGACGCCACCCCCAAGTTGGATCCAACTTTCAGCGGTACAAATTTTGATTTCAATGAAACAATAAATTGTAACCCAATTCCTTGAATTTTGAGCCGAAGGGTTCATAGGTTTTAGTTTCTTACATTATGGTCCTTAAATCTTAAATTCACAATCAAATTTCTAACCAAATAGAGGTTAGAAATTTGTATGATAATTGATGATGTCGACGTGTGGTGTGGTTTCAAGTGACAAGCACAAGCCCATGTTTCCCTCCCATCCCTCCTCTCTAGCACTCCTCTCTCTTTTTCTATGTCCCTACTCTCTCAGCCTCTAATTTTCTTCTCTCTCCCTCAGCCACTACCACCATCGGAATCATCTAGGGTTAGGGGTGTATATCAATATTTTCATTACCATTTCTTCTGCTACCATACCCCCAACTTGTCTGTGGGGATTTCACAATTGAAGTCTCTCGGTTGTGTTTAGCACTTCCAATTTGGGGAATTAATTGAAACACACGAAGACAGAATAATGTAATATAGGAATTATTTGCGCCCAAACCCTAATTCACAAAATCTAAAACAGAAAGCAAACTTTCAGTTATTGATGAAAAGTGATAAATCAGCTCATTTCAATCTCAAGTCTCACTCTCTGGAGTTTTAAGGTCTTGGGTAACAAAAAGGAAAGTCGGCATTGGAGTGTTAATCAGATATTGTGGGTCAATTCACAAGTGACAATAGATTTATCATGTTAGATCACGCTCAAGCTTAGATTGTTCCAATGAGAGAATCATGGTGCAAGTCCCAAATCCTATACTCGAATTCAAATAATTTGTTGTTGATTTTGATGTTGTTGTCGTAGATTAGAGCAACGCACGTTGTGATAAACAAGTGAGAAAGGAAGCGGCTGTTGACATTGCGTCTTGAATGAAGTACTGCGGAGCTTAGAGATGCTCCATAGAAATAGATGGTGAGGCTTAGGAAGAGTTGAGCTGGGGTTTTTGTAAAGGTCATAGGGTGGGGTTGTAAATTAGAATAGTCAAGAGAATCGGAGATGTATAATAGGCGGGTACAATCGTGCTGAGATTTATCCTTGACTTAAAGCAGTCATTGATCATAGTAATTTGTTCATTAGAAAAGATATACGGTAAGATTTATAGACGACCGATAAATGGTTGCGACAATCTGGCAACAACAATGAAGAGATATACGGTAAGAACGAGATGTGGAGAGAGAGACGTGGGACCCTTTAAGAGAAGGGATGGACAGAAATTTTGTGTCACATGTTAGTCATATGAAATATTCCATATCTGTAATTTTTGTCGACCACCGCACCACTTATATTTTAATTAATTCAATTATAAAATTTTTCTTATTTTTAAATTTTAAAATCAAAATTTAATTAAACAAATTAATACGTTTGCCAACTAATCCAATTATCCTTAGTTTTCCTCTTTAAATATTTTAATTTTTACAAATTTTAAATTTTAAAAATTTTAAAGTTCCAAATTAATGCCGAAAGATTTAATCAAAATCATATGATATTTAATTTTGTCATAAATGATTGCTAAATGAATTTTCAAAGTGTTATCAAATATTTAAATCTTAATTAATAACCAAATATAATCAATTCTCAATCCACAGGCTATCTTACTAGCCTAAAGAGACCTAAATAATAACCCACTCATTTCATGTTTTTGTTATAGAGATCGAAATGAGATTAACTAAGAAGAACGTCTGGTAGTGTGAAGAAGTGGGATCAACTAATAAGTCACATATAAGAAGATGGAAGGCTTGTAGCATTTTTTAGGCCGTCCAATTCCAAGGAACGGTCTACTCTACCTACTAACTTCGGACTATTATTATTATTATTATTAAATTAGTATATACGAGTCTTAAATCATACACACTTAATAAATATACTAAACCAATTATATGTCTCAACTCAGAATTTCTCTTATACCATTATTAAATATCGAATTTTGGATTTTTTATAGAAAAAAAAAGTAAATATTTTACCATTAGAATTTTGTATAATAGAAAAAAAAAAATTCAGTTTGGAATATCATTTATCTATAATCTGCGAGTTATGCAAAAGAAGTGATTAACCGCAGAATGATTTTCCTACACATACAAGAAACACAAGAATGACATATTATACAACTTGAAGGTGAAGCTCGGATTTTCACGTCTCTAACCTTAAACAATGAGAAAATTTTAGCATATTTCACATTAGAATTACCATTTACAATATATTGAATTCAGGATTTCCTAGTTAAAATTTTGGTTTATCCTTATTCAGCACATATTGTAAAGTAGCCTACCTCTTTATATCTATAATTCCTTACACTAATGACATTATTACAAACATTCAAACAAAAGTCTTCTTTCTAGGCAAAGTTTTTGTATTTTAATTTTTATTTTGAATACGCACCCAAAAGTCTTCAATGCTTTATGGCATTTGTGTGATGGAAGTCCTCACAAGGAACCCCTTTGAACTACAAAAGGGAAAGACGAAAAAGTTGAAAAAAAAAAGGAAAGAAAAGAAAACTTAATCACCCCTCCTCCCTCTCTCTCACCGCACGCTCCAAAAAACAGAGAAAGGGAAACAATCCTCGCCAAAGCTTTTACTTGTCTTATAAAAGTCACTACCTTACTTTTCTTCTTGTCTCTTCTTTCCTTCTAGTCTTCATCTTCCTCCTTCAAACCCTTCTTCCATGTCTTATGAACCTCACTATCCTTTCCAGTATGACCCTCTCTACAGCACTCCTCCTGGAGAAAGTGATATTCATCTTCCCTTATTTGATCCTTCCAATTACACCTGCAATCAATTTATGACTCCTTCAGTTGACCTAAATGGGTTAGATCAACCTTCCATGGGCTTCATTAACTGTTTTCATGGCTCTATGGACTACACAACCCTCTCAAGAGCCTTTGACATGTCTTGTTCTTCATCTGAACATATTAGTCCCATGGATGATGAATCAAAAAATCGCCATGTGGCTAGCGAGCATCCATTGGTGGGCGCTGAAGAAAATGATCTCTTAACCCAAAATTCGTCAGAATCTTCTTCTTCTACTGAGGCCACCACTGAAGAAAATTGTGGAAAGACCAAGAAAGATGATCTGTACAAAAAAGGGTGTGAAGATGGAGATGAGAATTTTAAGAAAGAGTAGGTTTGGTTTTCATTCATGCACAAATCGAAGTTTTTATTTTTCATTTCAAAATTATTTTTAAGTTTTTCTTTATAATTTTTTATTTGTGAAAAGAGTAGGGTTTGCAAGACGAGATTTCCATGGAATTTTCTTCTACTTAATGTTTTTCCATTTTTTTCTCCTTTTATTTTATTTTTATTTTCCCATATGCCACAGTAAAGAATTCTTGTGGAGTTTTCTTCTTGGAAATTTACTCAACTACACACTCTTCTTGTGTACAGTCTATCATGTGAAAGCGTAATAATCTTAGTCTAGTTTTTGGGGGTTAAATTTCAGAGAAAAGCAATCAATGATCTAGATTATGTAAACTTCACTGGATAACATTGACTATTATAGATGTGGAACATATTTTGTTGGAACAAAGGAAACTTATGTAAGTCAATTATGGGCTATTGATTCATCAGGAACAAAGTGAAAAAGAAGCCAGAGAAACGGCAAAGGGAACCGCGTGTGGCCTTCATAACCAAGAGCGAGATCGATCATCTTGAAGACGGGTACAGATGGAGAAAATATGGACAAAAAGCAGTCAAGAATAGCCCTTATCCAAGGTTTTCTTCTTTCTTCTTCATTTTTCGAATATCCAAAGCTCCTTTTAAAGATGGTTTAATTCTAATTTTCTAGTCCTTGCTCCACCAAAACAATGAACCTGGGCTGTATGTGTGCTAGTGGAAATAACATTCAAAGTAAGTCAAATTCATTTATAAAGATTTTGATCTTTTGAAAGATTTAGAGAAATAAGAATAATAATTATAAGTCGCCCTATACCTCAAATTTCTAGCAATCTTGGCATGTTAACCTGCCATCAAAACCCTAATTGAATTCTAGTCCCTTCATTGAGACATAATTTTTTTCAAGAATATATAGTCCATCTTACTTACTAAATCTCATGATTTATTGGTTGATATATTAATTTTGTAAAATGAATGTTTGTCCGATACTTTTATTCTTTAAAAACAAAATTAACAAATTAAGAAAAATATATAGTTTTTCATAAATCACACAATTGATGAAACTGAGATGTTAATTTTGGAATCCTGTTGGTTTTGTTGGGCGATACAGAAGTTATTATAGGTGCACTAGCCAAAAGTGCGGTGTGAAGAAACGTGTGGAGAGATCATTCCAAGATCCATCAACTGTGATTACCACGTATGAAGGGCGGCATAACCATCAAAGCCCGGCAATCCTAAGAAACAACGCAGCTCGTATGTTGTCAACATCCTTTTTCGGTTCAACCTCAACAAGGAGTCCTGGCTTTGCTCATGAACTTCTTTTACAAATGCCAACCACAACTAGTAGTAACCCATTAGGTTATCAGTACTTAAATCCTCAGCATCAGTTCCAGGCTCCTCATGACCATGGCTTGTTGCAAGACATAATTCCATCACCTCTCAACCACAAAAAGGAGCCATGACACCATCTCTCTCTCTCTCTCTCTCCTATGTTAATTTGTGTAGTTTTGGTATATGTGATATTAATTTCTGTATGGCGCTCTCGTTGTTCATATATAGAACATTTAATGCATATTTCTGACTTACAGGGATATATTGAGATATTCTTATGCATGCTTTCCAATAAGGAACCCAGTTGAACATGTACTTCGTCAAAAAGTAAATTACAGTGTTACTTTTGTAGGAAAGACATGCCTTGCTAGGTATTTGCATGCCAACTTAAAAAGTATAGGCCTCAAATGAGAGGATATGAAGCTGATAGATATAATTAGATTTGAACCATATCTTTCAAGAGCCTTTCCCTAAGGAACAAGTGAATTTCCTAATGTTATCTATATATCATAGTCTGGGTTCAGAAGAGCATGCAGACCACCTAGCAGTGGTTCTTGATAAATTGGAAAATATATATGCATAGATTTTGTCATGTGAGCTTATATATGGATTTGTTAGTTCTAGATAATATTGTTTATGTAATATGATTGTCCAAAAAAAAAAAAATCCCATGTATGTCTTGCAGTAATCACCATGAAAAGATCACGATGTAAATTTGTTATAGCATTTTATTTTAGAAATCCCATTCTGAGGTAAGAAATTGTCATAGGAAGGGATTAAAATTGATGGAAAAATGTTTTTTCCTTGTAAAGTTGAACGTGACTTATGTATATCCTATTGATAAAGTGCTAAGAAAGCACCTACTGTATGTACACATATTATCTCAATTACATTACCAATCACTTCCATACAAATATATATCATCACTCTTGACGTGCCAAGGGATGACTCGAGAAAGAACCAAAGAATGGGACAAAAACATACAAGAAAATGAGAAGCAAAGGAGATGCAGGCTGACGAAGAGAATATTTTATGCTCCCCTAAAAAGGATCAGCCTTTGAATGATCAAAGTTCTATCATGGAATTTTGATTGAATAGACAAGGACAACTTTGAGGGGTCTTGCTCCCGTCCCCCCTGAAAGTTTCGAAAATTTCACCAACTCCTTTAGGCATTTAATAAATGTCAATCTAGTCCCTATGAAAAATACCATAAGGAAGTTTATATACTTTTCATTGCACTTCCTACTATATGCTACCAATAGTATTGCCTTAGCCCCGGTGGAAATAGAGCAAACTCAAACACAAAGGAGGTTTAAATGTTCATATGCTACCAATAGTATTGCCTTAGCTCCTCTTCGCTTAATTTTCTTTTCATTATATATTGTGTTGGGCTCACAATCCGCTCTCTCTCTCTCTCTCTCAAAAAGATATCTTCTTTGTGTATTATTTTGTCCACAAATTCTACTTCAAATAGAAATACAAAATGGTGTTATTTATAATAAAATAATATATTGTTATGAAAAACGAATTAATAGTGAAAATACTAGAAGTTCATGCTAATGTTCAAAATCTAATAATGTTGTCCCAAAGTTTACTTATTTTACTTATTGGCTGTTACGGATTAATATTATAGTTGTTAGAATTATTTTAAATAATGGAAGCATAGAAAAATCACAAAAATAAATAGATTAGATATTCAGGATGATTTCTCAATGTATAGATCTCTAAAATTTGAACTGTGAATCTTTTCAAAGAAATCACACGGTTGGAATGATTCTCACGAAAAACGAGCTATTATCACAATTCCACGACAACTCAATCCATAATCCGGTGAACCACCAATGATCGGAGAAAATTTCTTAGTCGAAATTTTCTCAATGCTCTCACTATCTTGCTTGTGTATCTTTTAAAAATGTCTCTCTTAATCTCTCTTTCTCGGCAAGTATGCAAAGTAAAATTTGTTCATCCAAAAAGAAAAAAGAAAAAAAAAACAATTGAATGATAATCTAAACCACGTAAGAAGTGATATCATAGTATATAGGAGAGAGAGGGGGAGAGATTTTTGGGTAAATTTATGGGAGTCGGAGATAATGGGATAACTATCTATTATTCTTTAATTAATATTTAAAAAAATTTAAATCACTTTATTTGTGGTAAAAAATCCCTCATATGCATATTTCACTAACAATTTGCTCTTGCACATGAGAACATTTTATGTCTACCATAAAATTACAACTCATGTGATCTTTCATTTCACCCTATTGGATTTCGTGCAGAATTGGGTGCCATGCGACCGGCAAGTATATCTGAAAGCAAATATGTAATACCCAAATAGAAAAAAAAAAAAGGGAAAAATTAAAATTAGGGCTTAAAGCCCTAATTTTCTCCTCTCTCTCTCTCCCTCTCTCTCTTTCTCTCTCTCTCTCTCACTCCGTCTCTTCCTCTCCCGCTGCCGCCGCCAGCCCCGCCGCTCGCCACCGCACCCAGCCGCCGCCGCTCCTTCCTCCCTCCCGCGAGCGCCGCTGCGCCCTCCTTCGCGCGACTGCGCGCTCTCCTTCGTGCGACTGCACGCTCTCCCGAGCACGCACAGCGCGAGCCAGTGTGAGCAGCGTGCGAGCACAGCGCGAGCACCGCGCGAGCACAGCGCGAGCACCGCACGAGCCCAGCGCCAGCCCAGCGCCAGCCCAGTGCCAGCCCAGCGCCAGCCCAGCGCCCTAGCCCAGCGCTAGCCCAGCGCAAGCCCAGCGCGAGCCCAGCGCGAGCCCAGCGCGAGCCCAGCGCCTAAGCCCAGCGGGAGCCGGCGCACGAGCCCCTGCGCGCCTTTGCACGCTCCTGCACGAGCGCCAGCGTGCCCTTGCACGCCTCTGCATGAGCCCCTGCGCGCCCCAGCACGGGCTCCCCTGTGCCAGCGCGCCCTCCAGCACACCCTAGCACGAGCACAACGCGCTCCAGTACGCGAATCACTGCTCGAGCGCACCCCAGCACAAGCACGAGCTCCAGCGCGCGACCCATTGCGCGAGCGCTCGATCCAGCTTGCGAGTGCGAGCCCTAACCATTGGGGCCCAGTTTGGCCGGCGGCCCATTGCCGACCTCCAGGCCCTCCAGGCCCTCCAGGCCCTCTAGGCCCGCCAGACCCATCAGGCCCGCAGGCCCACTAGGCCTGCCAGCCCATCATCCCGCCAGCCCACGGCCCGTCACAGTCCGTGAGCCTTTGCGAAGGTAAATGACTTTAAGTTTCGATTTTCGCACTTAGGTTTCGAAATTCTTTAGTAATTGTACTTAAATTGTTCGCAATTGTTCCAAATTTGGAGACATTCAGGTTTTAGACCAAACCAACGGGCGAACGAAAGCTAAATTCGAGATCCGAGAAACCCTAGGTGAGAGAAATGAAATCTCTTCAACCTTTGGATACACTTTGTCAAATTAGGTAGTATTAGTTGGTTTTTAAATTCGAATTAAGATTGATTTTGATTTTGTTATTTATTTATAAATAAAATGAAATTGATGATATTGGAATATGTTTATAAATTGAGGAATTTAGAGTTTATATGAATTTAAGGAAAATGATAAATCCTGACAATAGTCGAAATCTGATGAAAATCGTGATGATTGAGTAGGTTGGCTATTTTGGTGATTCGATTGAAGGGAGCATTGCTTTACGTATTGTGGTTTTATTGGGGAGTGCGCTATCCTCCCCAAAATCTGTGAGTGAGATTTATTTCAATGCTTTTGTTTAATATGTAAACTCTATTTTGCAACATTTTGATGAATGAGCATGATTTGTCGTATGCTTGAAATGTTTTGACTATGTTTAAAATTGATTTTTGTGAACCGATGGAGTATCCAAAAACTGTGTTGAATTATGAAATTATGTATCCATGTGGTTGAAATGTATAATGTACCATTTTATGCTCTATGTTGCATTGGTTTATGAACCTGACTTTGGCACATTTTGATATGATATTGATTTTGGCCTTGAGAGCTTTGATATGTATTGTTTCGTAGATACGAAGGACACCGTGAGAGACATTTTGGTGGCGTCTGGATATGCCTAGACCTAGGGTATCCCACGAGTTGTCGTGATTTGATTATCGATACGGTACTAGCCAGGTTGAACCCGAAAGGGGGAGGATTTGGATTTGGATTGGATATCCTCTCCAAGTCTAGCACCTGGACGAGGTTCGTCGCCAACGCCGGGGTAGAGAGCACTTTAAAGAAATTTGCATATAACACCCCTGGTACGCCTGTCATAGGTCGCGGTAGACCTCTGCAGGGACATTTTCGGCTGGCAGCTCTATGATTTTAAATTATGGTACTTTGGATGCATATTTGACTTCAAAATACGTGAAATGATATATTGTTGAAATGAAAAGCATGATGATTTGAAATTTGATTTATATACTTATGTTTTGACACTCCAGTTTCACACTCCATATTTGATGATTGCATTGACCCACTCACTCACTGAGTATTCTTTCTCGAGTACTCACCCCTCATTTCCCTTTTGTTTCAGAGATAGTATTTGACAAGGAGTGTCGCTTTTAGCACGCTCAGTATCTTTGGGAGATCAGGCCTGGACTTGAGGAGTCATTGTGTATTTCCGCTGCAAAATTTGTATTGGTGACGTATATGTATTTTGAGGTTTATAAATGACAATTTTTATAATTCTAGGATGACTGTATAAATATGGATATTTAAATTGTGGAACTCTCATGTCACTGCATGACATTACATTGAGGCATTTCTTTTTCGTTGCATATGTATTTGGGAATGTGTCATGTCTTAGAAGTGTCCTCTAGAATTGCTCGGTGCCTCCTCTAAATCACAGGAGGGGCGACTGGCGGCTGTCCATGCCTTTGACGGGGGCATGGCAGTAGAGGTCTGTGGCTAGGTTATTGAAAATTTTTATAGTCTTGCGTTATTTGGATGTCGACTGTGAGATTGGTTGATTTTGGAGAGGCCGGATGGCCATTGGATTTTAATACAGGATGACTGTGTTTTATACAGAGTAAATTATACTTGGAAAACCTCTGAAATATGGGGAGATTCTACCCGATTTTCTGTAAAAATATAGCCGGCATTCAGGATAACGGGTGGCTGTTTACGATCCCGGTTCAGGGCGTGACAAAATATTTCTCAATATGTCTATTAGAATGATCAAAAAGTCATCATTAGTATAAAAAAAACTCGTTATACCCTAAACTCAATGTATTATATTTATCGAGCCACTTTTCTCATCAAAAGTGATCTCCAATCACTGCTTGACTGTGTATTCATTATTATGTTTAAATTCTAATTTTGATAAATATAATAGGTACAATAATATAATGTCGATTGATTTTTCTTTTCCTACGAAAATCTGTCAATTTCAATTCAATTACTTTCTTAGAATTGCCCTATGATCTTATTATCTTCCAAACGATTGGTAAACAGATTAAAATAGCATATATTGAACTAAAACTTAAAAAAACAGTCGAAAGTGATAAGAGTATAATTGGGACCATCCAATGGGTCTCAGGTTTCACACTGTGGGCATGAGGATCAAGATCAAATCATCGTCTCAAATAATAGCTCCCACTATACAACAGTCAATTTCTGTATTACTGTGTTATTAGAGCAATATAATATAGTCAAAAGGGAAACATATGTCACAGTGTTACTAGAGCGATATAATCTTTAGGTAAAACAGTATTAGAGCGACATAACACTGTCTCTAATACAATGGTTTAGGGCATATGTCAGATTTCTCTAATATCGTATAGATATAAAATTCAATCTAAATATAAGATTTTACCTAAAAATCTCAGAAAGAATACTGCAGAAGTGATATCACTAAGCGCAGATGATAGCTGAGATCTCAAACCTGACTAGTTACAGACAATATGAATATGGGTATGTACATGTCAGTCATATAGCATATGACCTCATTCTTAAACATATTAGAGCGACTTATGTTCTCATAGAATCACTCTTAAAGCCTCTTACGCTTACAAACCATTTCATTCCTGTTTACTCAGAATTAGAGGTGGTCACTCATATGAAAGAGTCAACCTCACCTAATTGACATATCTTTTTATTATATTAGATCTAAAAAATATGATAATAAATAAATATAATAAATAAATCAGTTTAAAATATGACTGAATAATATACGTTTGTCATCTATAATAATAAACATGAAAACATAAATCAAGTATATAGTGAAAAATGTCATAATACATGTAAACTCAAAAACTCTCTACGTCCTATAAAGGAGTCTCTCGTAATGGATTTAGTGAAGGGGACACTCTCCATGCGGTGTATAGAAATGTACTTTATTGTCATTTCACCCTTCTTAATAATATCTCTCACAAAATTGTACCTGCTATCAATGTGTTTGGTCCTGCTATGATATTTCAGGTTTCGGGTGTAAACAATGATTATCACAGTAAATTATCATTGGCCTTCCATTATCTACCACAAAGTTTAAGTCATCCAGAAATCTCTGGAACTAAACACTCCCCCGAACTGTTGCTAAGTATGCCATAAACTCTGTCTCCATTATAGATATAGATATACAGGTTTGTTTCTTACTGTTTCAAGATAGACACTGTTATTGAGTAAGAAAACAAAACCTGATGGCGGTTTGTGTCCATCTAGATCACCACCCCAATTGGTATTTGAATACCTAAAGAGATACAAATCACCTCTTCTACGCAATTTTGATATCATGATTTCAAGTAAATATGCTCTAATCAAGTATTGTATATAGTGCGAAATAAGTGTCATTTACACGAGAATATATTGTACTACCAAATATGAATAAATCTAATTTAAATTGGACAGATTGAATCCAAGTTGTAAAAATATTAGAAACTACTAAAAATAAAATCTATTATACAAAACCTTAATGTAATAGAAATCCTAAATTATCGATTTCATATATTTTTAATTTTTTATACTTTTGAATCTTTTCAATTACTAAATTCATTGGCTAATGAGTTATGTTGATGATGGCTAAAGTTGGGCATGGGTCAACACTGACTTGAAAATCGGCCCAGCAAGACCGGTTTAGCTTGGACGGAAGCCGGACCATGAAAAAGTTGGCTAGAACTGGACCGGTTCAGGTACAGTAGCCATGCTGGTCTAGTTCCATTGGTTTTGGAACTAGAAACTAGCCTGGTTTGAGTCCAGAACAAACATGGAATTGGCTTGAACTCGGAACCAACCTACCAATTCCAACAATCATTAGAACCAGCTTGGCCCCCAGTTCCAACGGTTATTGGAACCGGTCCGGTCCACCGGTTCCAACGGCTTTGGAAACGGTCCTGCCAGTTCCAACGATCACTTTTAGACATAACTCATTTGCCAATTCCACACAATAATTTCTCATACTCTCTCAACTTGCAATATTTTCTACACTCTCTCACAATCTCATGATATTTTTCTATAACTTACAATATCACCATTTTTTTCTACATCTATAATTTAGAAGATCTCACCATTTTTTTCCACATCCAACTTACAATTACAATTTCGCCAATTTTTTCCTCCGTCTACAATTTACAATATCTCACTATTTTTTTCCACCTATAATATACAATCTCACTATTTTTTCTCCATAACATTGCCAATTGTTTTTCTTCCCAACATCTCCCAAGATTTGATAAGATTTGAAGGTTGGAAGCTTTTAATCAAAATTTGAAAATAAATAACCATGATCTATGTCAAATCGATAACATTTATTTTTTTCGCATCTTTAATTTTTTATTTATGAATTTAATCAAACACAATCTAATATCACATGCATTAGAAAAGACGATTTTAATGCATGAGATTTTTTGTTAAAAATTATGATGAGCAAAGGGTCATTTATAAAATTTGTCAACAAAAATATAAATTTTTAAAAAGTTGGGGAGTAGACACTCTTAAAAGATATATTGTAAGAGATCACCTGAATAGATTAACACAATCTAAGTAAACACAAATTGCCACCGGAGGAAATGTCATATGTACATTTAGGTATAATGCAGAAATCGAAAAAATAGATCAAAATGAATGGATAGTCCATAAGGAATTACCGTTTAGTATTGTTGAATGTGAAGTTTTGAGCAATATGTTCAAAGATTTGTACAACCGAGTTATAATAAAAGCTCTAGGAAATCAGGGTAGGAAGAGATCACCAGATCGCTTTCAAGATTTAACAGATGGTTTGATTGCAAAATTTAGAATCATTTTGAGTAGAGTTTTAATAATTTCAGATATTTTGAAAGTTAAAAAATGTGAATATTTTATAATTGTAATATGTCATTGGATAAGTGAATCATGTGTTTTAGAAAAAAGAATTTTAGTTTTTCAAAAATGAGACCACCTATATTCGGGACAAAATATCATTAGGGTAATAACTAATATTTGTCATGAATTTGGAATAACCAATAAAATTTTTTGTTTGTCTTTAAATAATATTTCAACCAATATTTGTATCGCTAATTGCTTAAAAAATATTTTAAAAATAGTATTAGAAGAAGTATTTTTTCATAATAGGTATGAATGTTACGAATTAAATTTATGTGTAAAAGATGGATTAAATACCGTAAAAATAATGTTATAACCTATTCGTGATTTATCTTGTCAAATTAGAAATTTCTCGATTAAAACACAAGAATTTATACATTTATATTAATTAAATAATATAAAATATAAAAAATTTAAAGTAGAAATTAACACTAGGTGGAACTCCGCATATGATATATTACAAATTGTTTTTCCATTTAGAAATGTTTTCATTGAATTTACTAATTCTAATTATTGATCAAACTACTTTTGATTTTGTAAAAATACTACTTGATTTATTGAATTTTTTTTATTTGTACAAATTTATTTTTCGATATATATTACCTAACAACTCATTTAATTTTGCTGTGTTTATGTAAAATTTGTTATATATTTAATCAATTTGAAATTATAAAAAGATTTATTGAAATAATTGAATTAATAAAAAATAAAATTTTAAAATATTATAAAAAATTCATATTTTGTATTTTGTAGCTAGTGATTTAGATTTTAGGGTGAAACTTGAATGTGTAGTAATACTAATTGATTGTTTTATAGATAGTTTTTCTACAAATATATATATTAGCGTAAACCATTTAAAACGTACAATCCTTACTTTACAAAATATATAACAATAACAAATTAAGTTTTATTTCCAAAATTTGGGGTTAACTATTTGAGAGACAAATTTATAAAAAATAGAAAAAAAGAAAAAGAAAATATATATAAATAAATAAAAAGAAAAAGAAAATAAAAATAAATATATAAATCAATAGATAAATATTTAAAATATATTGGTTTAATTTGTGCGGATTCTACTACGCTATCCATTCTTATCTACAACCATTTCTTCTTCTTAAACCTTAACTTCTATATCTTTATGGATAACTTGCATCCAAATTTTCAATAGTCAACCTCTACATTTTACTAGATCTACTATATTTAAGTTTTCGGTTCTCCTAACTGGTACATCTTTAGGTTTTCTTTACACATGCCGGAACCATCTTAAATGACACTTTCGCATCTTATCCACAATTGAACTAACTCCCAATTTGTTACGAATATTTTCATTTCTAATTCTATCTCTTCTAGTTTTTCCATACGTTCACCTAAATATTTTCATTTCTACTACAGTTATCTTTTGTTTTTGTTGTTGTTTAATAGCCAAAAACTCAATACCATACAATAGTGTAGGTCTAACATGACGCGATAGAACTTTCTCTTCAGGTGTAATGGTATCGTCCGATCGCAAAGAACTCCAGATGCCTTTCTCCATTTCATCCAACCCGCTTGAATCATATGATTCACATCTCCATCTATATTGCCATCGTTTTGAATGATAGAGTTAAAATATCTAAATCGTTCATTTTTTGAGATATTTTGCCCATTTAATATAATCTATTTTTCATTATTTATATAATTATCGCTAAACTTACATATCATATATTCGGTTTTCGATCTACTTAATCTAAACTCTCTGAATTCTAGTATGAGTTTCCATAACTTTAGTTTAGTACTAACACTCTCTCTTGTTTTATCAACTAACACTATATCATTTGTAAAAAACATATACCATGGTATTTTATATTTAATATTTTTTGTAATTTCGTCTATTGCTATTGTAAAAAGGAGGGGATTTAATGTCGAACCTTGATGGAGTCTAATGTTAATGGGAAAACTATCGCTCAAACCCCCATAATTTCTAACGCTGGTTGTAGCTCTCTCATATATATTTTTAATGAGATTAATATATTTCAAATATATCAATTTTTCATCAACAACCACCACAATAATTCTCTAGGAACCCAATCATATGCTTTTTCTAAATCAATGAATACCATGTGTAGGTCTCTCTTTTGTTCTCTATATGTCTCCATCAAATATATTAACAAGTGGATTGCTTAGGAACAAAATAGTACATGTGCTTATGATGTAGGTAGTAGTTCTAATATTTCATTAACACGTTCATCTAATTTTGGATTTAATCCTTTATATAGATATATATGTTAGAAAAGAAATAAAAAAATATCATCGTCATCCTCATTAAATGAGTTAATTTTATTTTAACAAATACATAGGCTAGAAAATTTTAGTGATGATGATCACTTCAACAATTTAGGTTGTTGGAGAAATAACACTAGTTATTTCCCAATTTTGGCCATAATGGTCAAAGATGTACTAACCCCCTCAATATATACAGTGCCATCAGAAAGTGTTTTTAGTGTAGGTAGATGAGTTTTAACGTCAAAGCGATCAAAATTCACAGACAACATATTTGAATCTCAAATTTGAATAAAGAATTGGTTGGATGTAGAAAAAAGATGGCAAAACATGAATGTTAGCTCGAGGACGATTTTTGTGTAAAAAATGTGAATATGTGTTTAAAAAAATTATTCTTGTAAAAATATCAAATATAACTATATTAAATTAGTGGATTTGAAAATCTAAAAGAAAAATTGGTAGTTGGCGTACACCAAATTTGATAGAATCACTCTAAAAATTTCTTATATTTATTTTATTTCGTAATTTTTACTTCTTTAAAAAAATTAAATAAAAAAACCTAACTAAACACCAAAAACCCATAAAAAATCCAATTAAACTAAAAAAGAGAGACAAGTAAATCAAAGAAAAAAAAACCCACAAACCAAAGAAAAAACCCAAGTATACATTAAAAAAAACCCACAAGTTAAGAACCCACAACCAAAAAAAATGGAACTATGGAACCGGGCCCAAAAAAAAAGAATCAAGTTGTGGAACTAGCCCGGCCCAACATGATTAAACCGGACTGGGCTGGTTCCAACGAAATTTTTTGATGCCTCGCCAAGGCCAGAACCGAGTATCTTTGGAGCCACGGCTAGACTGGCTCGCGTTTCCATGAATTGGCTGGAGCCAAATTGGGAACTAGCCCGGCCACCCGGTCTTACCTTTAATGATGACAGATTTCTCTAAATTAGATTTGTCAAATAGTCATGCAATGAATCTCTAATTCGACTAATCAAAACTCAATAATCATGCAATTTTAATTATATCGAACTATATTAAAATTTTTAAACATTCTATAATGAGTTTCCCCTAAATTGCCACACATGAAATTATTCCAATGGTCATGCACATGATCTCATATGGAATTTATTGTTTGAACTAATTTTATATAATTATATTGGTCATGAATACATTTAATCTCAAATCATCAAAACTCGGGCCCTATAATATTTGAAACATTAAGATTAACAACAAAATCTTATCAAACAATAATCATATAAATAAATCTTACGGAAAAAAATTAAATCAAGTCATGTAATTAGTTAAAAATAGAATTAATTGACTCCTAAAAATAAGAAAATTAGCTAGATATCGAAAAGAGAATGAAAAGATAATAAGAAATGTCATAACCCTTTTGCATATGATGAATATAGAAATTATGAATGAATGGTAGTTGTTAGGGTTTGTGAAAAGATGCAAAAGTAGGTGAAGTTGTCGATGAATGGTAGGAGGCATGAATGATTGATGTCCTAGGAAGTACCATATATATAGACTAAAAACAGTAAAAGAATTTGGAAACTTAAACTTTTTTGGAAACTTAGAGTTTGATTTTGAATTGAAAACTTCCTCTTTCTTGAATTAGGAGACTTCTAAAATTTTTAGCAAATGAATTTTGCAAACATCTCCTCAATACACACTTAGTAGTTTCCTTTTTTAGTATAGAGTCCTTTTTAGCGTTATAACAACTTTGGCCCAAGTTTTGGATGTACTACTGCCTGAATCAGCTTCTGGGTCTTCATAGTATTTGTAACGATTGAAGTTTTCTTTCCAACACCATAAGAATTAGCTCATCGGATATCAGAATAGAAAGTTATGTCCGAATACTAACTGCTGCTCGTCTAGTTCGAAAATAACAAGTGAACCCAAAGTCTCCTAAATCATTTATCACAAAATTTTTGAGTATAATATCATAAAGTATAGTTTAAAACAATTCTAAAGTTCATAAACAAATGCTGAAAAAATTATAATTCAAATGTATAAAAATATTATTATCATAAAATTCAATTTATATCTATGAGATATCCGTAACTCCTTTGAGATATTTTAGAATATTTTCATTATTTTTTAGTGATTCTTTCTAAGATTTGATTGATATTTACTCACTAAACCAACTACAAAACAAATATCTAGTCATATACATAACGTTGCATACATTAGGCTGCCAATTGCACTAGCGTAAGGGATTTTACTTATTGTTGAGTTTTATGACACATGCCAAGATTCAAACTTTCACCTTGAGCAATTGAACTATCTATGGAATTACAATCGCTCATCTCGAAGTGCTCAAAAGTCATTATGATATAAGACTTTTGTGAAAGAGCCAACATCCATCTCGAATGATCCCTCTAGATCCTAAATTCAAGAATAAACTCAGGTTCACCTACATCTTTCATATCAAAACTTGACGATTATCATGTTTGATGGTCATCAGATACTCTCTGTTGTCTTAACCCATAGAATGTCATCCACATATAAGGACATGAACACAAGAGTCAGTAGAACATATAACGGTCATGCAATCTTGATTAGACCAAATTACATTAAGATCTATGGAATATTTAAAACTAGGGTTTCCCTTAAAATCCCCACAAATAGAGTTAATCATCCATCGATCTCATAACCCTATATGGATTTTATTGTATCGATAAGATTTCATACAATCGTCTCCCGATCTCATGCATGTAATTTCAAATTATCAAATCGTAGGACCCTTTACGAATGAAGGGTTAAGTTCAACAATAAAATCTCATCAAAAAAAGAAAATACCAATAAAAATTTAAGGGAAAAAAACAAATCAAACCATGCTATTAATCAAATAACAGAATTCATTGAGTTCTAGGAACAAGAAATCTAAGTAGACATAATAAAGAAACGCAAGAAAAGTAAAGAAAACATTACAACCCCTTCAACCCCAATGAAGATCGAAGAATCCCATCCAAGAAGAGTAAGGAGGCAGCTGCTAGGGTTTCTCATCCTTTTTTTCAAGTGTAAAGGATATCTCCTTCTTATAATCTAATTTCTAAGAGTTCTAAATGACTAAAAATTCGTGGGTCTTCATAATAGCTTGATATTTCATTTGGACTTGGGCTTTTAGAACTCATGGGTCTTGATTTCTAGCACTGCAGTAAATTCGACTCAACTTTTGGATATCTTCTGGTCTGACCCAGCCTCTGAGGTCTTCATAAGATTTGTAGGCCTTAAAGTCTTCTTTCCAACCCAACAAGAATCAGGTCAATTGCATATCAGAACAGAAAGTTATATCCAAAATACTAACAACTGTCTGTACAATCCAATATCTTTAAATAGGCTCAATAATCTTAAAATAAAATCTACGAAAATAATCAATGTAAAATCATGAAATAAAACCTAAAAATAGTTTTAAAAGTCATAAATAAAGCTTGAAATAAAATAAAATAAAATAAATTTAAGTATATAAAAATATCACTATTAAATACCCCTACACTGAATGTTTGCTTGTTCTCAAGCAAAAATAAATTTTCTCCAAAACCAATTCAACATCCCAAATCCCTAACCATGTATATAACAAGTTCAAATCAGAATTACAATCATGACAATCAATACTTTGCAGTATCCAGCACTAGAGAAACTATTGCACCTCATATAGTCTCATCGAAATCAAGAAAAATGTAAGACTTAACCACCCTCACAATTGATTCACTCAATAAAATGAATGAAGATACTAACCAACTACTCAAAGCACTCATTTTATGTAAGGGTACATGTATCACTCAAATCAACACAATGAGATGACATTACCATAAACTTACTCATATATCAAATCTCCACTACTTATATATGAAATCTACACACCAATCAAAATGTCTTTTATTTGGTTGTAATGGGGTTAAGGTAAGGAATAGGATAATTGATAAAATATAGGGTTAAAATGATTCACTAAATATACCTAAGTATCAAGATATGACATTATTATATAAAGACAAAGAAAATACTAACTCTAACTACGTACATGTAATGTAATATATCACTTATTCAAAGTAAAGAACAATGACTTCACTATGAGAGTGAACAATATCAAGAATGAATTTTTTTCTTTTTTTTCTTCTTTTTTCTTTTTCTTGTTTTTCATTTTTCATTCTTTTTTTTAATAACTCACTCGACAAGACAATGACTAAAAGCATATATAAAACTTGTATAAAAAAATAATAATATCTAAATATATAATGCCATACCATCAACTATAATTATATTAGTGAATTCGGGTTCAAATTTTGGAATTAGAGAAAGACAGGTCATAGGGTAAATTATGTGGTTAGACTCAAATTGGTTAACTAAGGGGCAAAAAAAATAATTAGGATGGTGTTTTTCAGAAGCCAAACATGTGTAATCCTAAGTGTCTTAATCATTTTGATGTATGAAAATCATGAATGTGGTCTCAAAATGTATAACATAGCAAGTTCTAGAATAACTATATCATTTGTGATATACGCTCAGTAAGAAAAATGCTGAAAGTAAAAAAATTCTCTTTAAGGGTCAAATCTTCACTAAAGTAAATTCAGTGTTAAATCTTGCATCTTTATCCTTCAAATCAATCATAGAAAGATGAATAGCCACTTATGTACCAAATAACTACTAATATCAATCGTCTGTCATGCAATCCAATCCAAGACAAGTAACATACAAGGACTAGAAAACCCAATAAAATCTAGTTGACATGAATTTTTTTTTTCAAAGCTACAAAAATTCAGCAAAACCAAGATTTCTAAAAAAAAAAATGCCCTAAAAATCATAATGATATAAATAAAACACCTAAAAATCAAAATGTAATGCTTCCCCCCACACGTAATTCAAATATTGTCCGCAATGCAATTCAATCTAAAATTTAGATGAGAGAACAAAAAGAGTTCCTTGATTAAGTCGGGGAAGGGGTTGCTTGTGCTTATCCATCCACTAAGAAAATGACAGACTCTTCTTTCAAGTTGGCCCCATCCTCATTTGTCTTCAAATGATGCCCATTGACTTTGAACTTTTTACCTTGCTCGTTTGAAAGCTTTACCACTTCATATGGGAAAACTTGTGTCACAATAAAAGGTCCACTCCATCTTGATCTAAATTTTCCTGGAAAAAGTTTCAAATGAGAGTTATATAATAAAACCTTATCACCAACCTCAAACTCTCGCTTGTTAATCCTAACGTCATGTCATGCCATTGTTCTCTCCTTGTAGATTCTTGTACTCTCATAAGTCTCGTTCTGCCACTCCTCCAACTCGTTCAACCGCATCTTCCTTTCTGTACCTACAAGAGATAAATCAAATTTCAGAAACTTCATTGCCCAATATGCTTTATGTTCTAACTCAACAGGAAGATGACATGCTTTTCCATAGACCAAATATATGGTGACATACCAATCGGAGATTTATATGCAGTTCTATATGCCCAAAGTGTATCATCTAACTTAATAGACCAATCCCTACGAGAAAGACTCACAGTTTTTTCCAAAATGCTCTTTAATTCATGATTTGAAATCTCAACTTGTCCACTAGTTTGGGATTGTAAAGGGTAGCAATTTTATGAGTGACAACATATTTAGCTAAGAGGTTTTCAAAATCTTTACGAAAATGAGAACCTCCATCACTAATTATGACTCTAGGAACACTAAAACGGGAAAAGATATTCTTCTTTAAAAGCTTACACACCGTTTTAGAGTCATTTTTTATACATGCAACTACCTCTACCCACTTACTTACATAATCAATTGCGACAAGAATGAATTCATGATTAAAAGATTTTCAAAAAAGTCCCATGAAATCTATTCCCCAAACATAAAAAATATTGACAATCAAAATATTATTTAAGGGCATCTCATGACAATTAGAAATATTTTCAGTTCTCTGACATTGATTACATGCATGGACATATGACTGAGCATCCTTAAACAAAGTAGGCTAATAAAATCCAGATTGAAATACCTTAGCTGCTGTACGAGAGGGACCATGATGACCACTAACCTCCTTATCATAACAAAAACTAAGGATACTACGTACCTCTTGTTTGGGAACACATCTCCTAATGATACCGTCACCACAAACCTTGTACAAGTATGGCTCATCCCAAAGATAATGGCGTAAATCGGAAAAGAACTTCTTTCTCTGGTGCCCCTTGATTCTCTCTGGTAGAACCCTGCAATGAAGATCATTAACAAAGTCAGCATACCAAGGTTCATCAATTCAAGTGACAGAAAATAAATTCTCATCAGGAAAAGAATCATTCAAAGGATGATTAATCATTGTCTCAATGAATTCTCCCTCCAATCGAGATAAATGATCAGCTACAGGATTATTAACTCCTCTCCTATCCACAATCTCGATATCAAATTCCTGCAACAAAAGAATCCAACACAACCTAGGCTTTGCATTTTTCTTCGAAATCAAGTACTTAAGTGCAGAATGATCAGTATGAATAATAATTTTGGACAATAACAAGTAAGATTGGAATTTCTCAAGTGCAAAGATGACAACATGTAGTTCTTTTTCAATAGTGGTGTACACTTTCTGAGCCTCATTCATAGTCTTACTCGTATAATATATGACATGAAATTTCTTATCTACCATTTGCCCTAAATCTGTACCCATAGTATTATCACTTGCATCACAATAAATATCAAAAGGCAAATCCGATCTAGGTGATTGCACTATGGGAGACTCAATCAATTTCGATTTCAAGTAATTAAAGGTATTCAAACAAGAATCATCAAACACAAAAGGGGTATCTTTCACCAAAAAATTGGTTAGAGGTCTAGCGATCTTGGAAAAATCCTTGATAAATTTTCGATAAAAATTAACATGTCTTAGAAATCCTCTAACATTTTTTAATGACTTAGGTGGAGGAAGTTTCTCAATCAACTCAACTTTTGCCTTATCAACCTCCATTCCCTTATAAGACACCTTATGACCTAAAACAATTCCTTCTTTCACTATGAAATGACACTTTTCCCAATTTAGCATCAAATTAGTTTTCTCACACCTCATTAAAACCTTGTTTCAAAATTTTCAAGCAATCATCAAAAGAGGAACCAAATACAGAGAAGTCATCCATAAAAATCTCCATAAAATCATCAATGAAATCAGCAAAAATAGACATCATGTATCTCTGAAACGTAGCTGGAGCATTACAAAGACCAAAAGGCATGTGTCTAAATACAAAGGTACCATATGGACATGTAAATGTAGTTTTTTCTTGGTTAGCAGGATCAATGGTAATTTGCAAATAATCAGAAAAACCATCCAAAAAGTAATAAAATGCATGGCCAGCCAATTTTTGAACAAGTTGATGAAGAAAGGGAAGGGGAAATGATCTTTTCTAGTGACATCATTCAATCTCCTATAATCAACACACACCCTCCAACCTGTGATAACAGATGCGTGGATCAACTCATTCCTATCATTCTCAACCATAGTCGTTCCACCCTTCTTAGGAACAATTTGCAAAGGATTCACCCAAGCAGAATCGGAGATAGGAAAGATAATACCTGCATCAAGCTATTTAATGACCTCCTTCTTTACCACCTCTTTAAGATGTTCATTAAGTCTCCTTTGTGGTTGAGCTATGGCCTTAAACCTATCCTCCAATAGGATCTTGTGTATGCAAATCAAGAGATCTATACCACGAATGTCAACAATGGTCCAACCTATAGCCTTTTTGTGTTGTTGCAAAACTTACTACAATCTCTCCTCCTCAAAACCTGTCAAAGATGAAGAAATAATCATTGGAAACATAGAGGAACTATCTAAGAACACATACATCAAATGAGATGGCAATGGTTTAAGCTCAGGTATGGAAGAAACTTGTTGTGAACTATCATTTTTTTCCTCAACATTCAAAACCACATGCAAGTTCTCTATATGTGCAGAAACAATATGAATCTCATCAATCACATCTAAAGCAACACAAACATTAGCATACTCAACATCTCACATGAACTGAACCAGAAATGCAATTTTCAAGAGGATCAACAGAATAAAAGACATTCAAATCATGCTCGACAATCCTTGCAATGCAATCAACTTTGAAAACTTCTTGTCTATCAAAATTTCTCATGGAATTAAAAACATCAAACTCAATTTTCTCATCATTCAATCTCAAAGTCAGTTTTCCACAAGAAATATCGATCAATGCACGTGTAGTGTTCAAAAATGATCTACCCAAAATCAAAGAAGTGCTCTCATCATCGTCCATGTCCAAAACAACAAAGTCAACAAGAAAGATAAATTTATCAACCTTAACCAAAATATGCTCAACAATGCCTCTAGGATACTTGACACTCCTATCAGCTAATTACAAAGAAATATTGGTAGGTCGATAATCCCTTAATCATAATTTTAAAAACACAAAGTTTAGCATGAGATTGACGCCGGCACCCAAATCATAAAGAAAATTAGAAAAATCAGAAGAACCAATAGTACAAGGGATGGAAAATCTCCTTGGATCTTTAAGTTTCGGCAGCAGCTTCCTTTGTAGAATTGCTGAACACTCCTTCGTAAGCTTGACCATTGAAGCCTCATCTAGCTTCCTCTTTTTTATGATTACATCCTTCAAAAACTTTGCATAGCTCGGCATCTGCCTGATAGTATTCAAAAGAGGAATACTAATATGCATTCTCTTAAAAATTTTAAGAAATTTCTCAAATTGTTTTTCTGCATTATCGCTTAACAAACGGCCAGGAAAAGGAACACGAGGTCTATACTCTCTCAAAGCTAAGGGACTTCCCCGTTTTATTTCAGAAGCCTTGGTCTTCTCTTCAGTAGGTTGTTTGTACTCGACCTCTTGTTCATTCTTTTCCTTTGACTGAATCGGTTCCTCCTATAGTTGTTTCTCACTCCTTAATGTAACTTTCTTTTCTTGCTCTCTGGGATTCTTTTCCGTATCACTCAACAGTTTACCTGGCACACGAGAACGAAAGGCGTTAGTCAATTGATCAATTTTATTCTCAAGTTTTTCAAACCTTTCATTTGTTGCTATTGCCAGATGCTCAATCGCTCTCCCACGATGCTTTACTCTCCCTTGGCTATTGATTTCCTGAAATAAAATTCTATGGATTGTTTGGTCATGTGGTGCCCCTGACTCCATGAAAGGTTTGGATGGTTCCTCCACCTGAGATTGTATGTGTTGGAGTATGGGTTGTTGTGAGGTTTACCAAAGTTAGACACATAGTTCACTTGTTGTACCTGCGGACACTCAAAAGACACATGAGTAGAATCACCGCACGAATCACAATATAAAACTTAACTAACCACAACATTTGTTTGATTAGTTTTCAAAGTATGCAATTTGGAATCCATCTTGGCATTAAGCATGTTAAAAATGTCAACCTCATACACACCAACCCTCTACCTAGAAATTTCACGCTTACTAGACTAGTCGTATTGATTAGTGCCATATCATCTAGTAATGCACATGCCTCATAATATGACTTACTCATGAATGCACCCCCAGCCACAGCATCAATGGTAATTTTCACAGAATTTAAAAGACCACCATAAAATATTTGCAAAATCAACCAGTCAGGAATACCATGATGTAGGCACCTTCTAATCAAATTCCTAAACCGTTCCCATGCATTATATAGAAATTCACTCTCAGATTACCTAAAACTAGTAATATCATTACGTAGTTTAGCAGTCTTACCAGATGGAAAATATTTAGCTAAAAATGCATCAGAAAGAATCTCCTAACTCGTAAAATGATTAGCAGGGAATGAGTTTAGCCATACCTTTGCCTTTCCCTTAAGAGAGAAAGGGAATAACTTCAATTTGATGGCATTTGTGCCGACTCCATTTAGCTTGATGGTGTTACTGATCTCTAGAAAAATTTTCAAGTGGCTATTTGGATCTTCGAATGCTTTACCACAAACTGATCTACTTGTACCATCCCGATCAGACTCAGCTTGAGCTCAAAATTGTTTGCCTCCATAGTTGGCCCTGTGATACTAGTCTGAAAGTCCTGAAGTCTGGGCATCGAGTACTCTCTCATTGCTCTGTTCTCATGGACCATTTTTTCTTCCTCCTTAATTTTCTTGACTTGTCTACGAATAGGTTATAATTTTTTTTCAATCTTAGGATCGAAATCAACTAGGTAAAGGCTCTTGGATCGCAGCATGCATAATACGGACACCAAAAATAGCACAAAATTCAAACTTCAAAACCAATTGCAAGAACCACTCAAAAAATATATAATGCTTATATAAATGTAGAAATTACAAAAACACAGCAAAATAATGCAAAAAAGATATCCAAGAAGACAATTGGAAAATTATAAAAATCATGAAAAAAATAGAAAAAATAGAAAAGTCTACAAAAATGACAGAATTTGATGAAAATAGGTTGGTGCCCATAGATATAGCTATGAGTTTTGCTTAGTAGGTCGAAATCCTTCAAAACAAGTAGTTGTTTGACCAATTTCCTTAATCTATTTTCAGACAATCGAAATAAAAACCCAAAAAAGAAAAACTAATTCTATATGGAAGGAGTAAGAAATATATGAAAAACCCTAAAATCTTTATACCCTATTTACCAAGAACAAGAAAGAAACAAGAAATAAAAAAAATAATGTCTAATCTCAAACAAGATGATTTTTATTGATATACTTAAAAATCCTCAGCAATGGCGCCAAAAACTTGTACGCGATTTAGCTATATCATGATTTCGGGCAAATATACCCAAGTTGAGTACTGTGTATAGTGCAGAACAAGTGTCAATCCCATGAGGATATTATGTATTACCAATTATAAAATACCCTATCTAAGTTGGACAGAACGAATCAAGATAGTAAAAATATTAAAACTACGAAAATATTAAAAATAGCAATATTGATAGATAAAAACCTTAGTTTTATGAAACCATAAAATATCGATTTCATCTGTTTTCAATTTTTTTACATGGTTGAATTCTTTCAAATCCCTTAAAAGTTTATTGACTAAAGATTTATTCTTGATGTTGGCAAATTTTTCTAAATTAGATTCACCCAATGGTCATGTAATGAAACTCTAATTCAACTAACCAAAACCCAATGATCATGCAATCTTGATTTCATGCAATCTTTTCTCGATGAAATCGAGATAATCATCCATCGATCTTATAACCCTATATAGATTTTATTATATTGGTTAGATTTCATGCAATCTTCTCTCGATTTTATGCATGTAATCGCAAATTATCAAATCATAAAACCCTTTACGAATGAAGCATTAAGTTCAATAATAAAATCTCATTAAAGAAAGAACATACTAATAAAAATTTAAGGAAAAGAAACGAATCAAACCATGCTATTAATCAAAGAACATAATTCATCAAGTCCTAGGAACAAGAAATCTAAGTAGACATGATAAAGAAACGCAACAAAGGTAAAGAAAACATTACAACCCCTTCAACCCCAATGAAGTCAAAGAATCCCGTCCAAAAAGACTAAGGAGACAGCTACTAGGGTTTCTCCTCCTAAATAACTAAAAATTCATGGGTCTACATAATAGCTTGATATTTCACTTGGACTTGTGCTTTTAGAACTCATGGGTCTTGATTTCTAGCACTATTGTAACTTCGACTCAAATTTTGAATATCTTCTGGTCTAACCCAGCCTTTAAGGTCTTCAGAAGATTTGTAGGCCTTGAAGTCTTCTTTTCATCCCAATAAGAATCAGGTCAATTGGATATTGGAGCAGAACGTTATGCCCAAAATACTAACAATTGTCTAATAATTAATGTAAAATCATGAAATAAAACCTAAAAATAGTTCTAAAAGTCATAAATAAAGCATGTAATAAAATAAAATAAAATAAATTCAAGTGTATAAAAATATCGCTATCAATAATCCATGCCCTTATTTGAGTGTAACTCTCGGCTATCAAACGGGTCTTATATCTTTCTACCGATCCGTCAACCTTTCTCATCTTGAGACCTACTTGTTTCCAATTCCCTTTCTATCTTCAAGCAAATCAACTAAATCCCAAACCCCATTGATTTTCAGAGATTTCATCTCTTTTTCTATGGCCTTTAACCAATGGTCCTTCGTACGATCCTCAAGAGCCTCCTGGACCATTTTGGACTCCTCATCATCCTCAAAAGTCACAATGAGGGTCTCACCCTTAACGGGAAATGATGTTTATGTACATGTTCTTGGCTACTCCTACAAAGAGGGAGAATCTTTTCACATTTAGATGGATCACTCCTACTAGAACTAAAATCCATAATGGGTTTTTGGATCCCGCCACTGGGTTTAGCTGAGCTACTAGACTCATCCATCTCATAAAAGGTAAAATTCCAATTCATTTCACTCTTCAAGAATGTAGCATCACGAGAGTCAACCTCAATGACAGTACTGTCTATGTGCTTACCGATGAATATATACCCCTTGGAGTGTTTTAAGTATTTTATAAAAATACATTTCTTTTCTCGCAAGCCTAAATTGTCGTATGGATGCGAATAATCGTGAACATATGTAATACATCTCCATGGTCTTGATTAGATAAGGTCAGGCTATCTCCCTATCTAAACTCAAATGGGGTACTGATTACGGACTTTGATGGGACATGGTTGAAGACGTAAGGTACAGTTAATAAAGCATTTTCCCAATAGGAGATAGCTAAATTGTAGCCAAATTGACTTGTGCCATTATTGACCTTACTATTTCCTATAAAGTCCTATTCCTTCTCTCAGCTACTCTATTCTGTTGAGAAGTAGTAAGAATAGTTAACTATCTCGTAATACCTTTCTCACAATAGAGCAATTTGAATTGTTCAGATGAATACTTGCGCTCCCGATCGGTTCTGAGAGTTTTCATTATCAAGTCTAACTGATTTTCAAGCTCGCTAATAAACTTCCTGAATTATTCCAATGCCTTAAAGTTATGTGAGATTAGATAGACGTAATCAAAACATGTGTAATCATTTCTGAATGTAATAAAATACACAACTCCATTTTGGACTCTCATATTCATAAAGCCACAGATATCGTAGTGGACTAATTGTAATGGAGTTCTAACTCTCATTGTCTTATCAAATAGTTTTCTTGAAATTTGCCAACAAGGCAAAACTTACATATGGGCAACTCAGCCCTATTAGAGGGCCTTGCATACCACTTGTATCTAATCGGTTCATCCTCTCTTTACCTTATGTGTCAAAGTCTACTATGCTATTCATTCACATCATCTTCAACACAATCAGATGTAATGACAATAGAAGAAAAACAAGAATCACCATTGAACGAAGTAACATCCAGTGCATAAAACTAGAACAAATTAAAGAACTGTCATAGTAAATAGAAACAGAAGAGCTACCAAAAGATAAAGCATATCCTAAGCGATCTTGACAAAGTATAGAAATAAGGTTCCATCAAATATCCAAAGCATAAAGAATATTGGTAGGTATAGAGTCTGACCACTTCATAGCTCCAGCTTGTAAATGCCAATCCCTTTGACGACAACAAATACTCTATTTCCCCATGTAGATCCTCCTTGCCTGAGGACTCATTCGGTGAAACTCCATATACGTACTCCTATCTTGAACTACATTGTCGATGGCTCCTGAGTCTACAATCTATAAAGAAGAATAATCAGTTAACATCACAGTAAAAGAAACAAAGCTCAAACCATGTAAAGAAGGACATACATTCCGCTCGTCACACTTATGAATGAAATGACCAAGTTTGCCATATACTTAATACTTCACTTTGACCTTATGAAGCTTATTCTTCTTACGCTTTTGTAATTTGTTATTGGATTTCTCATAAGGCTTCTTTTTGTCTAAGTCTTGGATCTTCTTCTTACGCTTTTTCCATTTATGTTTGGTACCCTAGGAGCTCTTACTTGACTCTACTACATACGCAAGACCCAAGCATGGCTTACTCACCTCCAAGCACTCCTCCTCGAGCTTATAATGCCTGCTTACATCAATGAAAGTACGAAGATTCTCATTGTGCATAAGATAGGTTTTGATGGTCTTTCATGAATCAGGTAATGATTAGATCACATATAGTACCTGAATCTTATACAAAATAGGCTTACTTGCATTTTTTAGACAAGCGATCACATTCGACATTTACATCAAATGTTACTTCATTATATAATTGAGCTTTTGTCTTATGAATGATTAATTTATAAGTCGGCATCCTCACCTTAGGAGGTGAGAGGGTATCGTAATGTTCTTTAAAAGTTAACCAAACCGACATAACCGTAAGATGCTACTTATAGACTACAATTAGTTATCATGCACGCTACTGATCAGGATAGCCCTAACCTTGTGATAGAGATATTTTTATATATTTGAATTTATTTTATTTTATTTTATTTCAGACTTTATTTATGACTTTTAGAACTATTTTTAGGTTTTGTTTCATGATTTTACATTGATTATTTTCATGGGTTTTGTTTTAGGATTATTGGGCTTATTTAAAAATATTGGATTGCACAAACAGTTGTTAGTATTTTAGGTTTAACTTTCTGTTCCGATATCCGATTAACCTGATTCTTGTTTGGTTTGAAAGAAGACTTCAAGGCCTACAAATTGTATGAAGACCTCAGAGGTTGGGTCAGAACAGAAGATATCCAAAATTGGAGTTGAAATTACTACAGTGCTAGAAATCAAGGCCCATGAGTTCTAAAAGCCCAAACCCAAATGAAATATCAAGATGTTACGAAGACCCACGAATTATTAATCATTCAGGACTGTTAGGAATTAGATTATAAGAAGGAGAAATTATTTACACTTGAAGAAAAGGAGGAGAAATCCTAGCAGCCGCCTCCTTAGTCTTCTTGGATGGGATTCTTCAATCTTCATTCGGGTTGAAGGGGTTGTAATGTTTTCTTTACCTTTCGTGCGTTTCTTTATTATGTCTACTTAGATTTCTTGTTCCTAGGACTTGATAAATTCTATTCTTTGGTTAATAGTTTGGTTTGATTCGTTTCTTTCCCTTAAATTTTTATTGGTATGTTCTTTCTTTGATGAGATTTCATTATTGAACTTAATGCTTCATTCGTAAAGGGTCCTACGATTTGATGATTTACGATTACATGTATGAGATCGAGAGAAAATTGCATGAAATCTGATCAATACAATAAAATCTATATAGGGTAATGAGTTTGATGGATGATTAACTCTATGTGTGGAGATTTTAGGGGAAACCCTAGATTACAAAAATTCCATAGATCTTAATTCACTTCGGTCTAATCAA
Organism: Dillenia suffruticosa; assembly: GCA_033439265.1. Lineage (NCBI taxonomy): Eukaryota > Viridiplantae > Streptophyta > Magnoliopsida > Dilleniales > Dilleniaceae > Dillenia > Dillenia suffruticosa. The sequence goes on from JAVTVX010000019.1 coordinate 10,950,710, forward strand.
GATTATATGACCATTAAGTTTTGATTAGTCGAATTGGAATTTCATTGCATAACCATTGGGTGAATCTAATTTAGGAAAATTTACCATCATCAAGAATGAATCTTTAGTTAATATACTTTAAGGGATTTGAAAGAATTCAATCTTGTGAAAAAATTTAAAACGGATAAAATTGATATTCTAGAGTTTTATAAAACTAGGGTTTTTGTCTATCAATATTTCTATTTTTAATATTTTTAATATTTTCATAATTTTAATATTTTTACTGTTTTGATTCGTTCTGTCCAACTTAAATAGGGTATTTTATAACTGGTAATACATAATATCTTCATGGGATTGACACTTGTTCTGCACTATACACAATACTCGACTAGGGTCTATTTGCTTGAAATCGTGATATACCTAAATCGCGTAACACCTAGCTATACTTTTTCTCTGCACACAATAGGCCTCCTAATCCCACTTAACTTAAGGTGTGGTACCCTTCGTGGAGTCCACTATTTCATGCTTCAGATTCTCAGAAAGACCTTTCTCCTCTATGATTAACTGAATCTTTCTGCACCAAATATTGTAGTTTTCACCATTCAGTTTATCTCCATTTTAAAGATCTAGTACTATAGTTTTTGATACAACTGTAGTCTTTAGTACACAAAAAAAATATTAGTGACTTATTGATATTTATTCACATATTTTATACCCCCTTCACAGTCTTTAGTACACAAAGCAAACGAATGGATCAACGGATCCATTCACTACAACCTGAGGTTACATCTTACTATCTGTACTTGGATTCAGTATATAAAAACCCAACAAAAAGTTACAATTATTGATGTGGAACACTAAAAAAATGAGAAAAGTCAGTCTGGAACAGCTGATGTGCCGCCTGGAGGTTCCATGAGCCACCATATGCATTCCTACATGAGCCAACAGTGTGTTGGTGCATGCACCAAACACGTGACATGTCTGGCACATGCGTGACCCGTGTACCAGGTTACATCTCGAGTCAGGACACAGTATTGGGTCGATCTGACATGGACCACATTCCTGATCCGTCACGCACCTTAGTACATATGACATGCATGTCCCTGCAGGCCAAGTCGGGTCTTCTTCACCCGATAGTTTGCAACCGAGTCTCCACGACCTTGTTACTAGAAAACACATTTCTAGCCAATTTCATACGCTAATTTTGACTAGAAATTGAAATTAAACTACCCTTATTCATCTTAAACTTGATTTTTGGAGGTTTCATGTTCTAAACATGGCAATTCAAGTGTCTTCTATCACTTTCCAGTGACTAAAACTCCCAATCAATGCATCAAACATGTAGATTAGATCACCAAGAACATATTTAAAACATTTTCACAAATCAATTTGTTCACAAACTCGACAAATCTAGGGTTCTATGGTCGTGATCACTATGCATGGCTGAAAATTTCGATTGGATTTTTCATGGCCAACAAAAAATATATTTGTGATTCTTGGGTCGCGGGTAATGTCGTGGTATTATCGGATTCATCAAACTCATTCATAATTCAAACCTTAAATTTTACGCTACATATTTTTATCCCAAAAATTTTGAAAAAATTCGAAAATAAATTTCATCATCGCTCTGATACCAATGTTAGATTTATTATACTAATGAAAGCATGAAAAATCACAAGAATAAATAGATTGGATTTTTGGAATAGCACCTCAATATGTAGATCTCCAAAGTTTGAATTGCGAATCATCTCGACCAAATTCAACAGTCGGGATGATGATCATGAAAAATGAACCACCATCATAGTTTCACGACACCTCAACCTATAATCCAATGAACCACAAATGACCTGAGAAAATTTCCAACGTGAAATTTGAAATTTTCTCAATACCCTCACTATTTTTCTTGTGTATCTTTCAAAGTGTATATCTCAATCTCTCTTTCTCAGCAAGTATGCAAAGTAAAATTTGTTTGTGCAAAAAAGAAAAAAAATTGAATGATCATCTAAACCACATTAAAAGAGATATCACAATATATGGAAGAGAGCGAGGGAGAGCTTTTTTGGGAAGTTTATGGGAGTTGGGGATAATGGGTTAACTACCAATTATTTTTTAATTAATATTTAAATAAATTTAAATCACTTTAGTTGTGGTAAAATCTACCTCATGGACATATTTTACCAACAATGGTCATAAAATTTTTAAAAAATTAAAGAAATTTTTTATGTAATGTAATTTTATAGGACCATTTTGCAAACACATCCTGAGCAAAGGTGACTTTTGTTTTCTCTTTCTTTCTTTGCAATCACCCTTTTCACAAGGTGCCGCTACAAAAAATATATATATATACTTTTCTTGATTTTTTTTACCATTTCTGAAATTTTATAATTGTTGCTACAGAAAGAAATGACAAAAGAAAAAATATCGGGCAAAATGCTAGGAGAAAATTAGGGATTTCCTTAACATTTGTGAGTAAACATCGAGAAATATTAAATTTTTCCGACATTTGCATGACAAAAACATCGGCAAATTGTTGGTATTTGCCAACATATTGGACAAGTAAAGCATCAGGAAGGGTGAGAATTTCTAGACATTTAAACCTCAGATGTCGGTTAAAACTAAAGTATTTACCAACATTTTATAGTTAAAATATTGGCAAATCCACGTGCACTTAGTGATGTTTTTGTGCAAAAACATCTAGCCAAGCAAGGGAACATGGACTAGATATAAAAGATAAGTATGAGTTGAAAAAAAATAAGGAAAAAGGAATGGAAAGAGTTATTATTATTATATTTAAAGTTTGGTTTGCTTATGTTTGTTTCTAAGAATAATATACTACAAAAACTTTCATCAAATATCCATCAACCACAATATTCATACTTAATACTTCTTCTATAGTTCACTCACATATAATGATCCAGCAACAACACTTTAAATATCAAACAAATAATTATCAACCACAAACATGAACTATAACTCCAAATATCCATCAACTACAAACTCCAACCATCCATCAAGTGAAAACATAATATAAATACCATTTGAACCACAAAAATAAAAAACTTATTAACAATCATTTATAAGTTAAATAATTTTGTATAAAATAGTTAATGAATAAATATCTATATCCCATCAATATATTACATACAATATATCCATCGTGTAAAGTTCTATTTTCAGAAAATATCAAAGTATGCATTCGCATTTGCATTTTATTGAACACACTTAAATTTTTCGCATCGCACTATGATAAAATCTATTGATTTCCTTTTATTTGCGATACATGTTTTGATTTTTATATTTATAGTTTTAAGTATAAGTCGAGCATATTAAAACTAGCATAAACTATGGAACGTATTGGCGAATGAGAATGATCAGAATAAGGTAACAAGAGAACTGAATTAGGGTTCTATGTGAGACCCACAAAAGGGGAAAAAAAAGAAGAAGAAAAGCTACAATATCAGCACCCAACACTTGGCATCCACACCTTTGACACATCACCATACTTGGGGCCCCACATTCCACTTAACTAGAGAGAGAGGGAAAAAGAGCTTAAGACACAACCTTCCTCTTCTTAAAAGCCCTGTTTTCGGATTTCACTTTCCTCCACAAACTCATCCTAAACTCCATTAAAATGACTACATGAGCTTTGACATAAACCACCTCCATCCATATATATATGTTAACCCTAACCTTTGGGAAGCAAAAAGAAGTTTAGAACACCTATAAAATAATCTACAAAATACATAGAATGCAAGAAACTTGAAGGAGCTAAAGAGTAATGGACTTTGAAGCTTGGAAAGGCAAGTACTATGCTTGTGCTTATTTCCTTGATGCCTAATTGACATGTTTAACATGTTTTTAGATTGTTTTGGTATTAAAATAAGGATGAAATGAAAAAAGAAATGAAAATCTCACATTGGAATATAAAAAAATAGAAGAAAACTATGATTTAACATTTTGAATAGTATGACCTTGATGTAGTTTTTAGTTCATAATATTTTCTGCACAACTCCAAATTGAATACAGTTTTTTAAACCAAACTAGAGTTTTATAGCTTTAAAATGACATATGACTCAAAGAGTGTCATGGAAAATTGAATTTTTGAAGAATTTTTGAAATAACTTGATTTCTACAGAAAAGATACCCTATTTTACACCATAAACATACTATGTTCTTTATATAATATCTTTTTGTGCACAACTGCAAATCGAGTGCGGTGTTTTCTTAAAAAACTAGTGTTGTATAATTTTAAAATGACATATGATTCGAAAATGACATATGATTCGTTGATAAATTTTCAAAATGACATGTTTTTTGCAAAGAAACTGCTCTGTTTCTACCTGATTCTATGCTGAACTTTGCCTTGATTGTTAGCTATCTTGTAGCTTGAATTAGCTAACCTTTGAACACAAACATTATAGCCCTGTGTTTTATCTTTAAATGATCACTGAAATCAGCTCAATTCAATATGTGTAGAAGAAGTTATGTTAATTTTTTTATGACTGCGTAAATTATATTGTGAATTTTAGGCTATAACATTATTTGATATGGCTATTTCTATGCAATTAGAATTGAAATTAGATGTGAATATAATAGTTGTAACCTTAAATCTTAATTTTGTATGATAACTAAATTCATTTCAATCCAAACATTGCAGCCAAAGATATGATAGTTTTATCAAAACTTGTTTGTGTTGGAAACTCATTAAAATAGTTCATTGGAGTGTTATGAGTTGGTTGACTATACGGACTACATATTTGTGATGTTTGGTTATGAACCCTATGTTAACCTTGTGATAAATTGGAATCTTTGTTGTCATTATCTCGTGTAAATATAATGTAATATAAAGAGAAAGTAATAACATGATGATTCCTCCGAAAGCTTTGCGAAGTTTGCATGTAAAGTTTAAGGAGTACAGTTAGTATATGGAGTTCTGAGAGTTTTGCGAAATCTGCAAGTGAAACTTAAGGAACTATGAATATATCTCTTCACCCTGCGAGGGTGGAATTAGAAATATGTGAAGTGTGTGAGGTGTCTAAACTAAAAAGATCTAGATTTGATTTAGAAATACCAAATTTTGGCTTGCTCTTCTAGTCACTTAGACACTAACTTGATTTGACATCTACTCCTTTATTTAAATATCAATTTCAAATTAGAACAACAAAAATAGGGAAGAATAATGAATTTAAAGTGGTAATTGTACTTATTTCTTTGAGATTGTTTGAGATAATGTGTATCTTTTGTGTACTTTTCGATGTCATGCTATTTGCATGCCGATATTGATATTCCTATGCCTGATTGCTTGCTATTAGTCCCCTGTATACTTGTTCAGTTTATATTGACCCAATATGCTTGTTTTTAGGTAATCAGGGAGACAAGAGGGAATTGCATGGTAAAGACCTTTGAGACAAGGGATTTCGATCCCTACTCTTTTCTGACCCACTTATATTGATAAGAAATGTTGTTGTTTTATTTTTTTTTTGATTTGTACAAGTTACTTGTTATATGTAAACATATAATTGAAAGCCAAAGAGAACTTTATATGTATAGTTTTATTTATATTATGATTATATACCATAGAATGTTATTGAATGGTCAGAAGAGTCATTAATATCAGTTTGTTTGAAAATAGAGGTGTTCTATTTGTTTTATCAACTTTTATATTAATCTTAGCTAGCTAAATAGTCACTAAATAGGGGAGGTTTTATCATAATTTTATTTAGAGAAACAAAAGACAATTTATTTTCTTTTAATATAAATCTCTTTCTGCGTTATCACACATAGGGAGTGCGACTATTGTGAGTCCAAATATCGCATTTTAATCATGTTGGTTACTTCCACGTTTGCATGTCTGTTCTCTTTTGTTAGGGGGTGTGACGCTTGGATAGTGGATCATTATAGTTGGTATTAGAGCCTATGGTTTTAGGTAATCTACAACTAGGATTTGAGACTATAGGTATAGGTTATTAGATAAAGGATGGTTTACCTAATGAGTGACATTGTTTGTTATTGCATTCATTAGGTTATTTGCATACAAAATGGTTAAGACTAGGAGACAAAATGAAATTCCTCCTGAAAGGGAACTAAAAGATGATGAACAAAGACAGGAGTCTCAGTCCTAGACACCCAGCGTTCAAAGACCACCAGAGCTAGATCTATGACAAGTTTTAGATACACTAATGACTATGGTAGGTATTGTATCTAGGGACATTCTCAGATTGAAAGAGAGACTATCTCAACCAGTGATAGCAAGTGAGACTACAGATATCGCTTAGTTATTCATGCCACTCCTACTTCCTTAGCCATGTCAATTTCAATATTTTCAGCCATATCAATTGGTCTGAATCAATTTAGCCTATCAAGTGGAGATCAGAGAGTCACACAGTATGGAGAGGGACATAGAGATAGAGGGATGGTAGTGTGTCTCGAGACGACCTTCGATTTTAGAAATTGATGACTGAATTTAGGAAGATTGAGCTGATGATTTTTTTGGGAAGTAATTATCCTCGGGTTGTAGAGACCTGAATTGTGGAGATGTAGAGACTCTTCTTAGAATTTTTTATTATTGAGGAATACAAGATTAAACTTGCCACCCATTATCTGAAGGAATCTGCCTATGATTGGTGGAGTTCAGAGTTAAGACTCCGATATGAGAATGACTTTTAGTGTGCTTGCTACGGTGATTTTACTCAGATTTTTCATGAGAAATTTGTATCTATTTTTGTTAAAGATCAGAAAATGTCTGAATTTCTGAATTTAAGATAGAGCGTCAAACTGTTGGCCAGTATGAGAATTGTTTTGCTAAACTATCGGTTTATACTCTAGAATTAGTTGATACAAAAGAAAAGAGAGCAAAGAGATTTAGAAAAGGATTACGATCCTTCTTCCAAAGGTACCCGGTAGCTTAGCCTTTTACCACTTATAGGGATCTAGTGAATAATGCAAAGGCTTTAAAATTGGTTATTTATGATAGACAGGAAAGGCTAAAGGGAAAAAGGCTAGCAAAAGTCCAAACTTCAAGCATGAAGAAGAAAAAGGAGAAAAAAGGTATTTTGGGCAGGGCGAGAGCTCCCGAAATAGGCCATCATGTCCTATTTGTGGAAATCTTCATATAGGGCAATGTAGGAAGGAATGTGACTTTGTTTTACACATTTTCAACTGGGATATTATGCTTCATGTTGTCCTCTTAGACCCAGGCAGTCATAGCTTGCTCCTTTAAAGCATGTTCCACCACTTAGACTTTTACAGCCACAACAAGCAGCATCCCCTCAGGTTCTATTGAGGTTAAGGCCAACTAGACCAGCTTTACTACCATAGCCACAGTAAAGATAACCTCAAGGGATGCCACCAGGCTCAAGAGGTATGGCTAGAGTTCATACAATCACTGCTCAGGAGGCTTATGTTTCACCTGATGTAATTATAGGTACGTTGAAATGATTTTCTTGGTATGTGTATGTTTTGATTGACCTATGTACCCGCATTCATTCATTTTATTAGCAATTATTATGCATTTTCCTCGTAAGTCTGAACTTCTAAAACAATGGTTGTGGGTAGCTACCCCACTTGGGGATGAGATTCTTATTACTGAGATTTATAGAAGTTGTATTGTGAGCTTCCAGGGGTATGATTTTAGCATTGATTTGCTACTATTGGAGTTGATAGATTTGGATGTAATTCTGAGTATGGATTGGTTATCAGCTAATTATGTACTGCTTGATTGTCATTAGAAGATTATTTACTTCTCACCACCAGGACAACCACCGATTTTCTTTATTGGTGATAGATTTATCAGAGCGCCAGTTATATCTTTCACTCAAGTGACTAGGATATATCTAGGGATTGTTAGGGATATTTAGCTTATGTTACTGAAGACAAGAAAGTGCAATCTCATTATTTGACATAATAGTGGTTCGGGATTTTCCAGATGTATTTCCAGATGATTGTCTGGATTGCCACCGATTAAAGATAGAGTTCACTATTGATGTGATGCTAGATACCATACCTATCTCCATAGGTCTGTATAGGATGGCACTAGCTGAATTGAAAGAGTTGAAAACTCAGTTACAAGAATTGGTAGACTAGAGGTTTGTTTGTCCAAGTATTTCTCCTTGGAGTGTACAAGTTTTATTCATAAAGAAGAAGGATAGTTTCTTAAGGTTGTCTATTGATTACCTCTAATTGAATCAAATTATATCAAGAACAAATACCCTTTCCTAGAATTGATTATATGTTTGATCAGTTGAGAGATGTCATAGTTTTCTCTAAACTGGATCTTAGATCTGACTATCATCAAATCAGAGTCAGAGAGGAAGATATACCTAAGACGGCGTTTCACCTTCGCTATGGTCCCTATGAGTTCTTGGTTATGCCATTTATGTTAACCAATGCCCTAACAGTTTTTATGGATTTGATAAACCATGTTTTCAAACCCTATTTAGATAACTTCGACATGATGTTTATTGATGACATGTTGGTTTATTTTAAAGATAGAGCTCAAACAAAGTAAATGTAAATCTAGCTCAGTGAAACAACTTTCTTGTGTCATATTGTCTCTGGTAGAGGATTTTCTGTAGATCCGAAAAAGATTTAAACTATTGTTAATTGGTCCATACCTAGTACAGTTACAGAGGTACGTAATTTTCTGGATTTGGCAGATTATTACTGTAGATTTATTAAGGATTTCCATTTGATAGCTACTCCACTTGCGAGATTAATTCGTAAGAATGCACCCTTCAAATGGGATTGTGAGACTAGTTTTCAGACTCTAAAGAATAAGCTTATATCGGCTCCAATACTAATATTACCAGTTAGTGGATAGAGATATATGATCTTTAGTGATGTATCTAGGACTGGTTTAGGTTGTGTACTAATATAGAGACAGAATATGATAGCCTATACTTCTAGATAATTGAAACCTCATGAATAAAATTATCACACGATCTAGGGATTGCAACTATTGTTTTTGTTTTGAAAATTTAGAGACATTACCTCTATGGTAAATATGTGAAATATTCACTAATCATCAGAATTTCAAATACTTATTTACCTAGAAGGAGATGAATTTAAAGTAAGGCTGATAACTTGGATTATTAAAGAACTATCAACCCGACAAAACAAATGTTGAAGCAGATGGCCTCAGCTATAATTCTATTATACTAGTAGTAGCTCTACGAGTAAAAGAATAGCAGATGATAGCTGAGTTTGAGCAGTTCAGGATTGATACTGAGATTACCAGTCAAGGGTCTCTTTTGGCTCAGTTAATGGTCTGACCAGATCTATCAGATTGCATTAGGATAGCTAGCAAATTGATGAGAAGACAATTGAGCTCAGGGAAAACGTTTTTAAAGGGAGGAATCGTAAATTCAATATATTAAATGAAACAATTAGATTTGGCATATGTTAGTAGTTCCAGAGGCTTATGGATTGTGAAGATTGATTTTGGAGGAAACACATAATTCAGTCTTTTCTTGTAACACCAAATATAAAAAAAAAGGGAGAGCCAAAACGCAGCGTTTTGGCCCTCCCCAAATCGAATTAGGGCTGAAGCCCTAATTCGCCCCCCTCTCTCTCTCTCTCTTTCTCTCTCTCTCTCTCCCGACCCTTCGTCTCTCTCCCCCACCGCGGCGCCGCTCTTCGCCGTGAGCTTCGCCGCCATCGCCACCACCGTCCTTATCTTCTTCTTCTTCTTCTTCTTCTTCTTCTTTCCCTCTCGGTTTCTCTCTCTATCTCACTGTTCTTTCTCTCCCTCTCATGATCTCCCGCGATCGCTCTCTCTCCGCCTCGCCTTCCTCCGCCGCGAGCCTCCGCGAGCACCGCCTTCCGCCACAGCTCGAGCCTGAAGCGCGATCCCCCACCGTGTCCATACATGTCACTATAAGATACATGATTTCAAAAAGGGAAATCAAAATAGCTAAGCCTTTAGAGCTTTAGCTAGAAGTGGATGTACATAACTATCAAGGTACTCATGATCTCAAAAAAAAAAAAGAAAGAGTACATAAACTCCTAAACAAAAGGATCTACTGGAGGATTACCCATGATTACATCCGGGTTTGCCTGAGCGTCCTCTTGAGTCATAGCATACACCTAGGCCTGTGCTGCTGTCGTGAAGGTCCTGGTATAGTATTGCTCCCGGCTATAGTCCATAGAACAGTGTGTACTGAAGGTATAGGTGCTCCTTGCTGTCCTACTCGCGAACCTCTTTAATGACTTGAAGTCGCCTAACCTCCGAGTCCTAAATCAGGACACGAACTCCTGATGTGTCCTGGCTTTCCACAGTGGAAACAAGTAATAGGTGCCCTGCAGGCTCTCAGAGGGTGGTGCCTGCCATATCTACAGCAAAGAAAGGGCTGTTAAGTAGTAGTCTCGCTTGTGACACTGGGGGCTGGTACTACAAACCTCGATGGACGTTGTCCTTGTCCAAAGTATGCGAAAGTAAAGCGAGAGAGGCCTCTGTGAAAGTCTGAAGTCCTACCCCTCTTCGAGTTCTAACCTGACTGTGCCCCAATCCTCTTCTTTCTCTGCTCTCTACTCTCCCTTTGCTTACTCTCAGCGTGGACAATCTCTTCTGCAGAGTAGGTTGAGTCTACTATCTCCGCGAGGGAGAAACTAGGAGTGACTGTCATGTACCTTCTAATATTTAAGTTGAGGCCGTCCTCAAACTTGAATCTCATTTGCTTCGGTGTAGCTAAGTCGGGGATAAAGGCAGCTAATCGTCTCAATTCTACTTCGTACTTTGCCACTAAGCTAGTCCCCTGTCGCAAGTGAAAGAACTCCGTCCTCTTACGGTCCTACTGAAACTTGGAGAAGTATTTACGGTCAAACTCCCTCAGAAAGTCATCCTACCGTAGTGGCTCGGTAGCGTCGTCACTAATTGCCTCCCACCAAGTAAGGGCATCTCCATCTAGTAGCCTCTTTACTACCCATAGCCTATACTCGTCACCCAACCCGAAGTTTGTCAATATCCGGCAGGTCCGGTTAATCTAGTGTTTTGCTGCTGTAGCATCACCAGATCCCGCAAAGTCTGTGCATCCCAATTGTCGAACTTCTTTGACTAACTGAGTCAGCTCGTAGATACGTTTAAATGTGGAGGAAGTTGTGTCAATCTGACCAGAGACTGAAGAAGGACCAGCCAACGGTGGAGGATCCGGTACCGTAACTGTAGGTGCTGCTAGAGGAATAGGCACTACTGTCGGTGGTGGTGGGGGTGGCATCTGAACCCTGTGGGAGGTATACCACTCATACACCTGCCTAAATGCCTCGGGTGACGGTGGTAGAACCTCGGCTGTAGTAGCTGACTGAGTAGGCACTGCAGGGGGCGCCCGTGAAGAGGAAGCAGCCTCAGGAACTCTAAGGGTCTCAGGTTCCCTCGGAGGGTCAGGCACTTGAGGAGTCTCGGGTGGCGCGAGTCTAGCTTCGCGTCCCGCTAATCTACCACTTCTAGGCGGCATAATTCTGCAAAGGGAGATTTTCATTAGATATAATTCTAGAGTTTGGCATGATTTATGGATTAGGGTTAGTTACGTAGTAACTAACCCCCTAAAATGAATGAAGTCATTGGTCTAAGAATCAATAGAAAATGACATACTAAGTTAGATATGAATCATATCTAACCCCCTAAAATGAATTGAACTCATAAACCTAAGACCATATGGTATGCAGGGATATAAATATGACTGTATGAAACTCTCATGCATTCAGGACTTTAGATATGTTCATGCTTGGGAAACGATTTACATAGACATAAAGCTCTTAACTTAGAGCTCTAATACCAACCAAACTGTCACGTCCCGATCCTCAATCCAAGGCGTGAGCAGCCGCCACGCTATCCCGGATGCTGACATTAAATTCCCAAATATCAACAAACAAACAGACAGAACTTCCCCATAAATCGGAGGTCCATCCTATATCAAAATCCCGTCAATCAATAACATATCAATATATAAAGGTCAACCTGGCAAATCATCAACACAACCAACCAATCCACATCCCTATCAAAATCCAAAATAACATAAGGCTAATTCAGTCCTATCCATAGACCTCTACTGCCATGCTCCCATCAAAGGCATGAACAGTCGCCAGTCATCCCTCCTATGATTTAGAGATGGCACCGAGCAAACCTAATAGACAATCCTAGACATGACACATTTTCCTAAGAGATTGAACACAATAGTGCAATCATGCCTCAATGCAATACAATGAAATGAGAGTTACAATAATACATACAATTCTTTACATACAGTCATCCCTTTTATATACAAGTACAATAGTCTATCTACAATCCCAAATATACAAATATATATATATCATCACATATCTTTAAATACAATCCTGCAAAAGAATGGTTAACACCATACCCAGGTCCGATATCTCCAACAAAACCTCGTGCACTATTATGTTGCAATGCGTCCCACTATAGCTATCTTTGTGGAACAGAAAATGAGGAGTAAGTATTATTGGGAATACTCAGTGAGTGAGAGGGTATGTATAAGTGTGTTCATTGTGTTGGTAAAAAATAGAGTGTAAAAAATGATTCAATAAATCCACAAGTACACATAATGTATGAAAACAGTGCATAATGAACAATTCATCATAAATCATTCTTTTTCATACATTTCAAATACATATGCATCCATATCAATCGAATCACATAAGTATAGAGCATGCAAAATTAGTTCCTAGTAAAGGTTAACCACGACCAATGGCAGGCGCATCGGGGGTTTTATATGCAAAGTTAGACAATGCTCTTTACCCCAACGTTGGCGACGGACCTCATTAGGTGCTAGACCAGAGTGTTACCTAGTCCTCCCCCTTGTGGGTTCAACCCAACTAGTATCGTGTCGAGTCCCAATATCATATACGATGTTTGGGGATATCTCTTACAGAAACGTATCCGGGCACAATGGGTGTCTCTGGAAACGCCCTTCGTAGCTACGGCATACCCAACTCATGGGCGTATCTCATAAATCATATCATCATGGCATGCATAATGGCCCTCGGCCGATAACATAATATCATCATAATGTACATATCATGCCAACATTTATCAAACCATATCAAATATTTCTCATAATTGATTTCATAAAATCATATGCATATCGATGCAATGACACATTTTTCATTTCGTAAATCATTTGGATGCATATTTCACAATAAAATCATATTGTGGACACTCCAATGATTCACAAAACATTTCACAAATCCATTCCAAAAATCATAGTACAACAATAACAACAACAAACTCATACTTATTCCCAAAATTTGGGGTCGACCATTTAAGAGACAAATTTATAAAAGAGAAAAAAAGAGAAAAACAAGAATAATATATATATATATATAAATAAATGAAAAGAAAAAGAAAATATAGAAAATAAAATAAAAGAAAAATAAAAAATAAATATATAACTTAATAGATTAATATCTAAAATATATTGGTTTAATTTGTGCGAATTCTACTACGCCATCCATTTCTATCTAAGATAATTTTTTTTTCTAAACCCTTAACTTTCATATTTTTATGGATAAATTGCATCCAATTTTTCAATGGTCTACCTGTCACGTCCCGAACCAAGATCGTGAGTAGCTCGCCCGATGCCCTGAATGTCGGCTGTATTTTTATAAAAAATCGGATAGAATCTCCCCATAAATCAGAGGTCTCCCATATACAAATAAACCTATATAATTTAAAATCATTCCGTAAATAAAATAAAATGGTCATCCCTGTAACACCAATACTGCAGTGTCTGTAATTTAATTATATAGAGAGAAATTTTATTTATTTAAATTGATTTTTGATTTTGTGGTACTTAAATTAAATTTTTGGTATATTTTAATTTGCCAAATCTATGAATTGAAGTAAACCCCGTTTTTACAAAAAATTTAAATTTTAGTGAAGTGTGGGTGTGAAGATATATATATATATATATATATAAATAAATATATATTAAAAAAAGAGAGAGATAGGAGATGCTTCATTTTGGAGTGAAACGCAGCACCTCCCCCTCTTACCAATTAGGGTTGAAAACCCTAATTTTAATTTTCTCTCTCTCTCTCTCTCTCTCTCTCTCTCTCGTGACTGTTCTTCCTCAGCCACGATCGGTCGCTCGCCCCGCCACCTCTCTCCACCACAAGTAACCACCACCATCTTCTTCTTCTCTCTCTCTACCTCACTCACGATCTCTCTCTCACTGTTTCTCTCTCTGTCTCTCCATTGCTTACTCTCTCTCTATCTCTCGCGATCTCCCCCCACTTGATCGCATTCCGTCGTGAGCTTCCACTGCTATCCGCCACCACCATGAGCGCACCTAGCTGCTACAGCTCCTCCCTCCTGCCAGCAAGCCGCAACACATGTTTCCTCACGCGTGCACGCCACAGTGCAAGCACGAGCGTGCGAGCACACCTCAGCACGAGCGCGCCTGCTCAGGAGCTACCTGGGCGCGAGCGTACCCCTACGCTCGAGCGAGCTCTAGCCCACTAGCGCGCAACCCGCATGCCCAGGACTGCAGTCCAGCTCACGAGCGCACGTGCCAGCTCAGGAGCCCACCAGCCCGCGAGCCCACGAACCAGCGAGTCGCGAGCCCACGAGCCCACCAGCTCGCGATAGCCCATAAGCCCACGAGCACACTGCGGCCGTGAAGCCCGCTGTGGTTCATAGCCCGCAATAGCCCGTGACAGCCCGTGAGTCTCTGCGTAGGTAACTGACTCAAGGTTTTGATTTTGTTCTAAGTGTTTATGACCTAACTAATAAATCTTATCTTGATAAAGAGTATTGTAGATTTTGGAGTGATCGAGGAGACATTTAAACGAAGGTCTACGCTTTGAGAAAACCCTAGGTGAAAAAAATTTCTTACCCATTCGATTTAATTGAATGAATGTTAGGGTTAAATTAAGAAATGAGGAGAAATGGTTGGTGTGCAGGCACTGTGTGCCCTGGGCCCTGCACATAGGCCCTGCACATGGACCCTGCACATGGGCAATACACGCCCTACACATGGGTGCTGCGCACTGCACCGAAAAGTACTGGGCTGTGGCCCTGTTGGCCCTTGGGTGCGAGTGAGAGATTTGATTGGTGTAAGCCCTATGCGGGATTGGTTGAGTACCAACACTTGAGTCTTGTAGAGTTGTTGTATGCATGAACAAAATATGAGGAATTAGGGTAGGGTTCTAAGGGATTCGAACTACTTGATTTGCATACGTGTATTAGAAGTGATAGCTTATTTCCTATAACTATGTAAGTTTGAAACTTGTTGATTTTTATATATATATATATATATATACATTCATAGGTGTTGGGTGTCTTGAGTTAGGGGAACACTTTTCTTCGCTTCATGGTATTATTGGGGAGTGCGCTACCCTCCCCCATACTATAAGTGAGATTTATTTTAATGCCTTTGTTTAATATGTAAACCCTGTTTTACAACATTTTGATAAATGAGTATAATTTATCGTATGCTTGAAATATTTTGATTGGTTTTGGAACTAACTTTTTGTGAACCGATGGAGTGTCCAAAAATTAGGTTGAATTATGAAATTATGTATCCATGTGGTTGAAATGTATAATGTGTCATTTTACGCTGTATATTGCATTTGGTTTGTGAACCTGATTTCGGCACATTCTTGATACGAGTTTTGATTTTGGCCTTGAGAGCCATGGTATGTATTGTTCCGTAGCTACGAAGGATACCGTGAGAGACGCTAAGGTGGCGTCTGGATATGCCTAGGCCTGGGGTATCCCACGAATTGTTGTGATTTTATTAACGATACGGTACTAGCCAGATTGAACTCAAAGAGGGAGAGGATTTGGATACTCTCTCCAAGTCTAGCACCTGGACGAGGTCCGTCGCCAACGCTAAGGTAGAGAGCACTTTAAAATAAATTTGCATATAACACCACTGGTGCGCTTGTCATAGGTTGAGGTAAACCTCTGCCAGGACACTTTCGGCTGGCAGCTCTATGACTTTTAATGATAGTGTTTTGGATGTATATTTGACTTAATAATGCATGCAAATGATAAATTGTTGAAATGAAAAGCATGATGATTTGAAGTATGATTTGTATACTTACGCTTTGACATTCCAGTTTTACAATTCTTATTAGATGATTACATTGACTCACTCACTCACTGAGTATTCTTTCCCTGAGTACTCACCTCTCATTTCCTTTCTTTTTTTAGAGATAGTATTTGACAAGAAGCATTGCTTTTAGGACGCTTAGCATCATTGAAAGATCTGGTCTGGATTTGAGGAATCATTGTATATTTTCGTTACAATTTCGTGAATTAAAAATTATATTGATGATATATATGTATTTTGAAATCTATAGATGACCATTGTATAATTCTGGGATGACTGTACAAATATAGATATTTAAATTATAGAACTCTCATGTCATTATATAACACTTGCATTGAGGCAATTTATATTCATTGTGTATGTTACTTAGGAACGTGTCATGTCCTAGAAGTATACTTTATGACCGTTCGGTGCACCTCTAAATCACAAGAGGGGCGACTGGCGGCTGTTCATGCCTTTGACGGGGGCATGACAGTAGAAGTCTGTGGTTAGGTCTGTGAAAATTCATTTTGTTAGCTTTGCGTTGTCCTAGATTGTGCGGTATGGATGTGTTGGTCTGATATTGGGATGTGATTTATGCATTGTGAGGCCGGGTTGGCCCTATTGTACAAGTAGCAGTTTGATTGCTATATGGGAGACCTCCGATATGTGGGGAGGTTCTACCCAATTTTCTGTAAAAATATAGTCGGCATTCAGGACAACGGACAGCTGCTCATGATCCCGGTTCGGAGTGTGCAGTTGACTTGGTATCAGAGCCTAGGTTGAGAGCTATGTAGGAAAAGAGTCTTGAAAACATTCCCGAGTATGTTTGTGTTTAAAGTCCTCAATGCATGAGAGTTTCATACAGTCATGAAGTCCTAGTACATGGTCATAGGTATATGAGTTCATCCATTTTAGAAGGGTTAGATACAGATGTATCTAACTTAACATTTTTTTTAGGATTCCATTTTTTATGAGGGTAGTCAAGATGTGACTAGTCCAAATTTCTTGAACCATGCCTATTCTTTGAACGATACCTAACAAGGATCCTTCTCTTGTAGAAGTATGACGACTTGACGGAACACACGTTTTGCCTCACCAAAGGAATTAGACGAACCGGAGGACCGTTCCTCGACTCACATGCCACCACCGGCACCTACTCAGCCAGTTGTTCAGGCTAAGACTCCCATATCCACACTCGATGCCTTTCGCATAGGGTCTGGATTTTGCCCCCACCACCTCCTACAGCGGTGCCTACACCTGCCGTAGCGCCAGTTCCTTCGGCACCGGTTCCACTGCCGGTGGTCGGTCCTTCTATCTTGTCAGAGCTGAGTGAGACCACATCGGCTACTCTTAGACAGGTACATGGGTGACTCAGTTGGTTAAGGAGGCTCGTCAGCTGGGGTGCACTAATTTCACAGGGCTTGGTGATGCTGCGGCAGCCAAGCATTGGATCAACTGCACCCGTAGGATTTTGACTGATCTAGGGATTGGAAATGAGCTCTGCCTGAAAGTGGCATAGCGATTACTAGAAGGAGAGGCCCTCTTATGGTGGGAGGCCCTCAATGATGAGGTGATAGAGCCACTGCGGTGGGACGACTTCCTTTGGGAGTTTGACTGTAGATTCATCCCACTCTACCTGCAGGACCGGATGAGGTCAGAGCTGGGACGGCTTACACAGGGGTCCAGATCTATCTCAGAGTATGAGGCAGACATGTGAAGACTTGCCGCATTTGTACAGGATCTGGCCACACCTCAGTATTTGCGCTTCAAATTCAAAGACCGTCTTAGCCTCAACATAAAGAATTATATGACTGTTACTCCACAGTTTACACTGGCCAAGTTGATAGACTTTGCTTACCGCACGGAGGCTTTGGTCCGTACCGAGACTAGGCAGAGAGAGAACAGAGAGCTGAAGAGAAAGAAAGAGAAGTCTTATTCTACGCATAGCTCCAAGAGGGACAGGGGATCCAGTTCGCACAGAGACAGATTTGGATCTGGATCTTCTAATCTGGGACAAGGGCAGTACTCCCTGGGGTTCAGACAGCCCGCTCTGAATCACCCTACACAGTATACTACTCAGCGGCATCCTTATTGCCGCAGGTGTAATAGGTCCCATTTGATAGGAGCTTGTTCAGTGCTGATCACTTGCTTCCACTGTGGGAAGCCAGGGCATATCAGGAGTTCCTGTCCTGAGTTAGGACACGGAGGATAGAGTTCACAGAGCCATACTAGTACTCCTCATATAGGTCAGCAAGAGCAGTCTACTCAGCCAGTATCTTTTACTCCTAGGGTGACCACCGGGAGTAACATAATGTAGACCCAGGCACGAGAGCAGCCTAGGGCTCAGGCCTGGGTTTATGCCATGATGCAGAAGGACGCCCAAGCAAACCCCGACATCATCATGGGCACTCCTCCTTCTGATCCTGTAGAATAGGATCTTTATTCTTATTTCCACTTCTTTTGAGGATGTCAACATTGTATCATGATAGTTGTATAGGTATTTTATGTTGTGTACTCTTTTGTCGACATGATACTACTCTAACATTTTTATACACTGAAGTTATAAAAGCCTTAGAGGCTCAACTATTTTGACATATATATTTATCAAATTCAAAATTATTCTAACTCTATGTGCATTTTGTTCAATGATAGGTACTCACCTATCTTCGGAATAGATACTCGTATCCTTATTGACATGGGGTCTAACTATTCGTATGTAAGAGATCAACTCTCCTAACATTCTGACAGGCCGCTCTCACCTTCGGAAGAGGAGATATTGGTCATCACTCCTCTGGGTGAGCAGATTGTACGCGACATAGTGTATAAAGAATGTGAGATCAAAGTTGGGGATACAATGCTGAAGGCAGATCTAATCTCTCTTGCCATGACTGATTTTGATTCCATCTTAAGGATGGATTGACTACATATGCATCGGGCTTCAGTTGATTGCCTTAAAAAGAAGGTGGAGTTTTGAAGACCCGATCAGCCAGTGATATTTTAGGGGCGAGAGGCGGGTTTTACCCCACTGTGTCATTTCAGTCTTGGAGGCCAAACGCATGATTCGCCACATGTGTGCGACATATCTGGCTCTCATCATAGACACCAATGCTCAGGTCGAGACTTAGGATGTTCCAGTGGTACAGGAGTTTATCGATGCTTTCCCTGAGGAGCTACCCAGATTATCACTTGTTCGAGAGTTCGACTTTGAGATCGATTTAGCTCCAGGGACTACCCCTATCTCTATGCTACCATACAAGATGGTGCCGGCTGAGTTAAGAGAGCTCAAGGTCCAGCTACAGGAGCTACTGGATAAGGGGTTTATCTATCTTAGCATGTCACCTTGGGGTGCTCTAGTGCTGTTTGTAAAGAAAAAGAATGGCTCACTGAGATTTTGTGTGGATTATAAGCAGCTTAATCGGGTGACTGTGAAGAATAGATATCCACTGCCTCGCATAGATGATTTGTTTGATCAATTGCAAGGTGTCCGAATTTTCTCGAAGATTGATCTTCGATCGGAATATCATCAGTTGTGGATTAGGACTCAAGATTTGCCAATGACAACTTTCCGTACTCGATACGGGTACTCTGAATTCCTTGTCATACCATTTGGGCTGACTAATACCCCAGCTGCGTTCATGGACTTAATGGACAGAGTTTTTCATAACTATCTGGACTAATTTGTCATAGTCTTCATAGACGATATACTGGTGTATTCGCGGAGTGACAAGGATCATGTTCAACATTTTCGCACCATTTTATAGATCCTCCGCGATGAGCAGCTGTATGCCAAATTCACAAAATGTGAATTTTGGCTAAGATAGGTTAGATTTTTGGGGCATGTCATTTTTGTAGAGGGGACTTTTGTCGATCCGCAAAAAGTCAATGCCATTATGAGATGGGAGCAGCCGCAGACAGTGATTGAGATCAAGAGTTTTCTTGGTCTGACCGGGTATTACTGTAGATTTGTTGAGAGATTTTCCCGGATAGCTGCACCATTGTCTAAATTGACACAAAAGGGTGTCAAGTTTGTATGGGATAACCGTTGTGAGGCGAGTTTTCAGGAGCTCAAACAACGGTTGACTATAGCTCTGATTTTGGCACTTCCCACTAGCAGTCAGGAGTACATAGTGTACAGTGATGCTAGCCGACAAGGGTTGCGTTGTGTTTTGATGCAAAATGGTTGGCTGATCGCCTACGCTTCTAGACAGTTGAAGAAGCATGAGGTGAATTATCCGACACACGATCGGGAGCTTGTGGCCATAGTCTTCGTATTGAAGAAATGGCGCCATTACTTGTATGGGGTGACTTACCAGGTGTATACAGATTATAAAAGTCTGAACTATTTATTCACCCAGCGAGAACTTAATCTGAGACAGAGGAGATGGTTCGAACTTCTCAAAGATTATGATCTTATCATTGATTATCATCCGGGCAAGACCAATGTGGTTGCTGATGCCTTGAGCTAGAAATCAGCTTCATGGTCTCAGGAGAACGATACGGCATACCTCACTTATTTGATGGGACTCCGGGATTTAGGAGTCAGATTGGCTAGTGATGATCAGGGCACTCTGCTAGCCAGATTTGAGGTCAAGCCGATGCCGTTGGACCGTATTAGGGAGATTTAGGGCACTGATACTGAGCTCCAGGCTCTTACTGAGAGATCCCGCAAAGGTGATATAGATGATTTCAAAGTCCGTAGTGATGGACTTTTGACTTATCAAGATAGAGTAGCTATACCCACTGATGAGGATCTCTGCAGGTTCATATTAGAGGAGGCACACTTCTCGGCCTATACCTTGTACCCGAGTAGTACAAAGATGTATCGAACTATTCAGGACAGCTATTGTGGCCAGGTATGAAGAATGATATTACGGAGTTTGTAGATAGATGTTTAGTCTATCAGCAAGTGAAGGCTGAGCATTAGAGGCCAGCGGGTTTACTACAACCTCTTCCTATTCCCGTATAGAAGTGGGAACATGTGACTATAGACTTTGTTATGGGATTGCCATGGACTCAGGCCATATATAATGCCATTTGGGTGGTAGTCGATCGACTCACCAAGTCTACCCATTTCATCCGATGACCGTATCCATAGTCTCAGATAGAGATCCGAGATTTACTTCTCGATTTTGGCCCAAGTTGTAGGATGCTTTGGGCATGCGGCTCAGTTTTAGCATAGCATATCACCCACAGACATATGGTCAGTCGGAGAGGACCATTCAGACACTCGAAAATTTGCTTCGGGCTTGTGTCATGGATTTTCGTGATAGTTGGGATAGGCATTTACCGCTAGTGGAGTTTGCATATAATAATAGCTATCAGGCCAATATTGGTATGCCACCCTATGAGCCACTCTACGACAGGAAGTGTCGCACCCCATTGTACTGGGATGAGGTAGGCGAGAGACACCTTACCAATGTTGAGTTAGTCGAGGAAACTAAGGAAAAGGTTAGGGTGGTCCGCGAGCGGTTGAAAGCCACCCAAGATAGATAGAGAGCATATGTGGATCGGAGACGCCGGCCTTTAAAGTTTGAGATGGGTGATATGGTGTTTTTGAGGATTTCTCCCTTGAGGGGACTCATTCGACATCGACAGCGGGGCAAATTGAGCCCCAGGTACATTGGCCCGTTCTGTATCCTCACTAAAGTTAGGACCGTGGCATACAAAAATTAGAGCTGCTAGACGAGTTATCTCGGATCCATGATATCTTCCATGTATCAGTGTTGAGGAAGTACATCCCAGATCCTTTGCATATTTTAAAGCCTCCACCTGTTGAGTTACTAGAGGAGCTCAGTTTTCTTGTTCAGCCCGTGGCTATTATAGATCAACAGGTCAGGAAGCTGCGGAGCAAGGAAGTCTCGTTGGTCAGAGTCTTGTGGAGGAGTGACTAGATTGAGGAGGAGACCTGCAGGCTATGAGGAGACAGCACCCCCATTTGTTTGTTGTTTAATCCTCTTTTAGTTTCGAGAACGAAACTTGTTTTTAGGGGTTAGAAATGTAACACTAACACTGTGATGTCTGTAATTTAATTATATAGAGAGAATTTTATTTATTTAAATTGATTTTTGATTTTTGGATATTTAAATTAAATTTTTTGTATATTTTAATTTGCCGAATCTGCGAATCGAAATAAACTCTGTTTTTACAAAAGGAGAGAGAGGAGATGCTACGTTTTGGAGTGAAACGTAGCACCTCCCCCATCTTACCAATTAGGGTTGGAAACCCTAATTTTAATTTTCTCTCTCTCTCTCTCTCTCTCTTCCTCTTTCTCTCTCTCTCTCTTCCTCTTTCTCTCTCTCCCTGACTCTTTACCTTCCCATAGCTGTTCTTCCTTCGCCGCGATCGGTCGCTCGCCCCGCCACCTCTCACCACCGCAAGCAACCACCACCATCTTCTTCTTCTCTCTCTACCTCACTCACGGTCTCTCTCTATACCAAAAAATTTGATTTAAATCTCCCAAAAATCAAAAATCAAAATAAATAAAAATTTCTCTATATATATAACTAAGAAATATTTTATTTAATTCTTGAACAGGAGTACAATAGTATAGACACTACAGTATCGGTGTTACACTACTTCTACGTTTTAATAGATCTCCTATATTTAAATTGTCGGTTCTCCTAACTGGTGCATCGTTGGGCTTTCTTTGCACATGCCCGAACCACTTTAAACGACACTCTCGCATCTTATCCACAATTGATCTAACTCCCAATTTATTACGAATCTCTTCATTTCTAATTCTATCTCTTCTAGTTTTCCACACATCCACCTAAATATTCTCATTTCTGCTACAGCCATCTTTTATTCTTGTTATTGTTTAATAGCCCAACACTTGTACCATACAATAGTGTAGGTCTAACCGTGATTCTATAGAACTTTCCATTCAGGTATAATGATATCGTCCGATCGCAAAGAACTCCGGAAGCCTTTCTCCATTTCATCTAACCCGCTTAAATCCTATGGTTCGCAACTCCATCTTTATTACTATCATTTTGAATGATTGAGCCTAAATATTTAAATCGTTCATTTTTTGAGACATCTTGCCCATCTAATTTAATCGTTTTTTCATCATTCCTATAATTATTGCTAAACCTATATCTCATATACTCGGTTTTTTTTATCTACTCAATCTAAACCCTCCAGATTCTAATGTGAGTCTCCATAACTCTAGTTTAGCACTAACACTCTCTCTAGTTTCATCAACTAGAACTATATCATTTACAAAAAGCATATATCATATATTTCATTTTAGATATTTTTTGTAATTCATGCTTGCATTGAAAAGCGTATTAAAACATGTCGTTATGCATTAAACACATAATATAATAAATCTCACTCACTATATACGGGAGGATCAATCACTCCTTAAAATACCAAACTGTATGGAAACTGTGTCCCATCATCAATCTGTTATTATGTCACTACAAAAACAACACAAAGTACATATGAAATCTTTATGTAATACAAATGAAGACTTTTAGGTTAAATACATTAATTTAACCTCTTTTATAGGTTATCCGTGCTCCCCACTCTCTAATACACCATCCAATGACCACGCCTACACGCCAAGGCAATACACATATCTTGATAGTACACATACAAAGAAATCAACTCCCTCCTTTCTCAATGCACAACAAATCATGCTCAATGTCCACAAAGGGACAAATTAAGCACACATTTACATCACCTTACACAACATTTTCAATTCATACACACATATGCTTCACACTCTTGATCTCAAATACATCCATTCACATTCATCATTTCACCAAAATAGTCCACAAGTTTGAAATCTAAAATTCTGCACACAACATAATTTGTGCAGTTGTGGGAAAATGGTCATAACTCCTACTACACAACTCCAAATCACATGCTTTCTATGTCATTGTAAAGTTAAGAGATAGCATTACAACTTTTATTTTGAACATTCCTTCAGATTCAAATCACAGAATTTCAGATAGACCAATCTTTGTCTTAGTTCTGTTCCAAAAGTTCATTCTGTCATGTCTTAGTAAAAATGTAATAACTCTCTGCACATAACTCCAATTCAAGTGCTTTGTGGATAGGTTATAGATGAGACATAGACCTACAACTTTTATGTTGAAAGTTTTTCTTCGTTCAGTCCAGAAGAGGGTCAAAACAGATCACCTAGAAGGCTGTCAATCTAGGACCGAAAACAGAGTGACAATTTGTATAGTTTTTGGAGAATTTTCATAACTTTTGATATAAGAGTCAGATTAAGGTGATTCTTACTTTGTTAGAAAGATAAACCTAGAGCTACAAATATTATAACTAGGGCTCAAGCTAGTTCAGACCGGAAGGCACCTCAAAATTGAGGCAAACATCATGGCGGAATAGGACATCAGAACATAACTTCTGCAGAACACCTAATTTTGAAAATTCACTAAAACTTCATTTCTCATCAGAATTAAATGAATCATATCTCATTTAAAAGCTATGAAGGTCTAGTTTCATGTATAAAAATTTCACTCAATTTTCCTATTCATAGAAAATGCTATATTCTAAACATTACAATCTGTTCAGACTTCCGAAAACCCAGAAATTCTGAAAACCTAGAGGGTGGTGGGTATTTATCTTATGAATAGCAAGCTGATTGAAGCTTGGACTTTCACATTTGCTCCATTCTTTGAATTTTCGTCCCTCCCTAGATCTCCACATGTGGTGCTTCTTTTGAGTTGGTTTCTGGATATATGATACTAGGTCTAGGGTAGAGCAAAACTATGTAAAAATTTTGAGAGGTTGTGAGGAAAAATCATGGTTGCTCTTCAATGGGGTTCACGACTAAGGAGAAAGGAATAAGAGAAGAAGGTTTTTTTTGCTCTCCTTTGGGCATCTCACACTTTTTTTTAATTAACCCTACCCTAGTTAAATTTAACTATAAGAGAAGAAGGTTTTTTTTGCTCTTCATGGTTAAGTCATGTTTTAACCCTAATTAGGTTTAATTAACCCTACCCTAGTTAAATTTAACTATAGTAAATCAACTAAGGTTAATTCCTTCCATTCATGTGATGCTACTTGTCAAAGCCACACAAAGTCCAATAAAGTGAATTCACACATTGCAAGGATATTAATTGTTTGTCCTTTGTACTTATCCATTTTTTGACTCGTGGTCCAAGATCAGTCAAAATTACTATTTATCTAATAAAATTTTTAAATCACACACGGGACCCAGGCTTTCGTACTGAGTCCAATTCTGCTAGTTTCGTATAAATCTGAGATCGTTTGGTCACCCAAACGTTTTTCAAAGTAAATGAAATCCGCGATCGGTCAAAATTTGACATCGACCTCAAAATGCGTAGAATCTCACTATGGACTACGTTTTATGGGTAGATTCCAAAAATATGTCTTGAGTGGAAACGAGACCATTTGCTCGGTTAGATTTTGATTTGGCCTACAAATTTAGGGTTTATCAGGTAAAAATCTAGGGTACCGAATACTATTTTACTACGGCTTAAATTTTAATTTTTCATCTTAGGCATTCAATTTTAAAGTGAATTTAGCATGTACAAATCACACTGCGTCAATTTTGCATGTGTGAGTTTCATTTTGGCTCGGTAGGGTAAATTCTCACCCTATTAGGCGAGTTTTTGCAAATTTCTTAAAATATTATTTTGACTTAAGAAAATCATTAGTTAGCTTAAATTTGACTTCTTGACAAGATTTCAGTAATTTCGCACGGGTAGATTTTGATTTGGCTCGGTATGAGCTCATTTCTCGTCCCTCGGCGAGTAGTCATCAAGCACTCCTGAGCAAACGATGTGGTTTTGCCCAAATTCAAGTTTTATTAACTTTTTCGGGTGATTTTGCATGTGTAATTTCTTTGAACTTGAAATCGCATGCGTAGATTTCAAGATAGCCCGAAAGGGTTCTTTTTTAGCCCCCGGGGCCATGCCCAAAATTCTAAAGCATTTTGGCTCGAAAAAATTTCTGAGTGATTTTCTATATAAATAAGAAGATGTATCATATATAGAGTAATGAGGAGTACAATATACAGTACACCACATGTCGGTGTTACACATTTTGAGAGGTTTTCTTAATTTTGTCCAGAAGGGGGTTGAAATAGGTCGCAAAGAAGGCTGTTGATCTGGAACCGAAAACAGAATGAAAATTTGCACGGTTTTGGGAGAACTGTCATAACTTTTAATATAAGAGTCGGATTCAAGTGATTCTTATCTCGTTAGAAAGATAAGATCTAGACTACAAATCTTATAACTAGGGCTCAAGCTAATTCAGACTGGACGGCACCTCAAAATCAGAATAAATTCCAAGGTAGAAGCAGGGCAAAACAGAAATAGAACAGGACATGATTCTACAGAATACCTAACTTAAAAAAATCATAAAAAAATCCATCTCTACTCAGAATGTAATGGTTCTTATCTCATTTTAAAGCTATGAATGTTTAGTTTCTTTTATAAACATTTCGCTCAATTTGCCTTTGTGTAGAAAGTGTTATGGCTAAAATACCACTACAAGGTCAGAATACCCAAATTTCAGAAATTCCAAAATTTCTTAAGTCTCCTTCTCGGCTGCCCTATGTTCATCCACCAAATCTCCTCATTTTTATCCCAAATTTAGATATGTTGTAACTCAAGATGTATGGAAAAGATCTATAAAATAAAATTCGGGTAATATGTGGAGATTTGGAGATCTTACCTTAGCAGTCCACGGTTATGAGGAAGAAAATAGAGAGTTTCTTATATTTCTTCCTTGGCTCTTACGGTTTGGCAAGCAAATGGAATGAACAAGCCACACAATTTGGCTTTTTGTCTTCTCACACCATACAATCCAAGGTTTCCATTAAATATTTTGTCCCCCAACTACTTGATCCAATGGCCCCAAGTATTTTCATTTTTTTCTCATCCCATTCCTACCATTGGATTAGTCCCCAAAAGTCAAGAAATTCTCTCTCTCTCTCTCTCGCCATGTCACATTCCACCATCCACAAATACTTGTTGGGTCATGTTTTGGAAGAATAGATTTATTTAAATTATTCCCAAATTCATGTAAATTGCAAATAAGTCCCTTGACTTGTAAAAATTCTAAATTGGCCCCAAATACTCTCAAATTTTCACATTAGGCCCAAAATCCCATATTAGGCCTAATTTCTTTTTTTGATGAGAACAAATTTTTGCCTCCAATGATAATTGCACGCATAGGTTTTAAAATGGCACGGAAGGGAAAATTTTAGCTCTCGACAATCTTGCTAAAAATTTTCAAGGGTATTATAAATCGAAAAAAGTTCTGAATGGCTTTTCTCTATAAGAAAATGAAAATATATCATATATGGAATAACGATGAGTACAATAAATAGTACACCGAGTGTCGGTATTGCATAACATAAAATTTTTATTTAATGTCATTGTTGATTACATGAACATTATTTTATATGGTTTTAGCGCATATAACTAAACTTCTCCCCTTGTGCTAGAGCAATTCTCTATGTTATTGAAATCTAATCCTCCAAAGATGGCCTTCAAGCTATTTTTAAGACATTGACTTTATTAGTGGATTAACTAGGATCTTTGCAAGAGCTACTTTTCACATGATAATATCGTTTTGTCATCCATCTCATGTATAACATGATATTTTCTCTTTATATATTTTGATTTCTATGAGATCTAGGTTCCTTAGCCTTTGCAATGGCTCTATTGTTGTCATAATAGAGAGATAACATTGACTTAATAGTAGGAACTAATCTAAATTCATTTTCAAACTTCTTAATCCAAACATCCTCTTTTGTAGCATTAGATATCACAATCCATTCAGCATCTATAGTGGAATTGACTGTGTTTAATTGCTTGGAACTTTTTTGAGTGACCCGACCTCCATTACGAGTGAATACATACCTAGAGATAAACTTTTTATTTTCTACATGCAAGTTGAAGTTAGAGTCAGTCAAGCCCTCTAGCGTAAACTCTCATCATCCATATACTAATACTAAATTCTAAGTCCTTCATTAGCATTTAAAGATATTCTTCACAGCAACTAAGTGCTTTAATCTTTGATTGGATTAAAACCAGGTGAATGCTATGCATGACTAGTATAAGTTAAGACATCTACTTTGAGAGGTGAATGCTATGCATGACTAGTATAATTTATCTCTTGGAAATCTCTATGTTGAATCTTTCCGGCATTTTTTGTATGTATAAAATTTGAGAGAGTCCTATGAACTTTCTCAATCTATATTTATAGATGCGAATTTTGAATATATGGGTCGCTTCTCTCAAATCTTTCATAGAAAAGGTGTTTGATAACCAAATCTTCATAGAGTTTGACATGCTTATATCATTTTTTACCAAAATCATATTATCTATGTACAATAATAAAAAAGTGATGGCACATGTACTAGTGTTCTTGGACACATCTGGTTCATCTTCATTCTTGATGAATCTATAACTCCTTACAGTTTCATCAAAATGTCAATTCTAGCTATTTAAAGCTTGTTTGAGACACCAAATTTATTTCTTAAATTTGTATACTTTGGAATTGTCATGAGATTCAAAACATCTAGGTTGTCTATATACACATCCTCCTCAATGTAATTGAAATACAATTAAGAGGGGGTGGATTGATTATATGGTAATTTTTCAAAAATTTTGGAAATTGGTTCAAAGAAAACGATAATGGAAGAGAGGAAATGAAATAGAGCACACAAGAATTTTATAATAGCTTTACGAAACTCAGCATATGTCCACTTCTAGACACCTCTTGGATTTCAACTATCTTATCCAAATAGTAGAACAGACTCTCTCATAGGTGCAAACACAACCTTTACTAGTATTTTCACGAAATATTTTTAACCTTTTATAGGTTGATACTTTCTCTCTTTAAACCTCAAACCCAGAAACTTTACTGTGGTTTCTAACTTTTTTTATAAGAAAGGAGTAAATGTTACAAAGAGTGAAGTTATAACTTCAAATGTAACAAATAAAAGGCTCAGAATGAGAATTTATAGAAGACTTGAAGAACAGAGTATGTTTCATTGAGTGCAGAGAGTGAATGCTTAGTTTGCTATCTTTTTTCTTCTTTTCTTTTCTCTTCAATGTTGTGTATTTATTTCTTTGAGTACTGAAACTCATTAGGTAATTTGAAAATTTGAATCTTTTTATTAAGTGTTTCACCCACTACATTTAATGTCTTCAATGCTCCCATTAAATGCTTTCGACCGTTTAAAATTCAAACGTTGATTTGCAGAGTCAAAGAAAAACATTCCATTTGCTTTGTTGTAAGAGCTAATCGTTAGCACACAAAAGTTGAAATAATATACTAGCATGTGTTTGGATTACTTGAGCATGCAAAGATGCTTTTGAGTTGTGTTCTAAAGCTCAAGGGTCGATTGTTTTTGTTGATTTGTCAATTACATCATATTAAATTTTTAATAATCATATGATTAATCGAAAAATATATACATATATGCATATATTATCATTAGACTGAGACTTTACTTGACTTATATATTGTCTAATGCTTTCAAGAAATTTAACCACAAGCTCACATAATCATGTACAAGAGGATGATTTGGTATTTGATTATGTATTATGATGTTGGTCAATAAATATATGTTGTCATTCTCACATATGCACATGGATATGCAGTGATGGTCAAAAAATGTGTGTTCAAATTAAATGCATATGCAATGAGTGTACTTAAATTTTTATCAAGAATAGTACAGGGGTAGTCGACCGATATTTGGAGTTAGTTGGCTGAGTTTTTAGTCAGTCAGGTGACTTAATTTGTCGGTCAACTAATTTAACTGGAACAGTTGATTGACTTTCATACTCGATCAACTGACTTTGAGTCAGTCAGCTGAATTAATTTTTTTAAATCACTGAGTGGGTTGAACAAGTCTAGTGAATGAATAAAGTAGTCAACTGAAGAGGATGATGGATTGGCTCAGTTTTTTAGTCGACTAAGTTATGCTCATTTGTTTTATTTTGCTAACAAGAGTCCTAATTTTTTATTTGTTTTAAGCCAAATATTTTTTAGTTGGACTTTTAGTTTCTGTACTATTACATCTTAAAATATTATTCTAATTTTATTTTGAGCCAACTAATTTCTTCCAAATTTAAGTTTCAAATTTACAAACTAATTTTTTTTTAACTTATTATCAAAATCTAAATATATCAACAATCTTTCTCTTTTTAATGAAAACAAAATAATAACAAATTTGAAACATTTTCTCCCTCTTATTCTATGCTTTCTCCCCCTCAGTTTATGCCTAAATGATTAAACAATTGTAGTTTAGAAATCACAAAATGTTATACAATATAAACACTATATAATGCATTCTACTACTAAAATGTCACATAATATAAACATCTACTACTCTCTCCCCTTTTGTCATAAGAAGAAAGGCCCATGAGGATAAACTCAAAGGCAAAAAAATGGCCCGAATTTGAGATCATTGACCTATTGTTACGAGGAACAAACATCATGGAACTCAGTAGGTGTTGTTAACAAAATGTTATACAACATAGTTAAAAACCAACTAGATGTCATTTTGTTTGAAACAACAATAAAGAAATGGACATACAATATGTTGGAAACAACACATATTTTCACTAGAAAAAAATACGGTTTTAGCCACGGATTTTCGCGACGAAAAAAATTCGTCGCTATTTTACGACGAATTTAGTGACAAAAACTTTTTCGTCGCTAATTTGCCACAAAATTTGCAACAAAAAGGAAGTCGTGGCTAAATTAGCGACGGACACATCATTCGTAGCAAAATTTCGCTAATTAGTGACGAAAAAATTTTCATGGCTAAATTCGTCGCTAATTAGTGACGAAAAAAATTTCGTGACTAAATTCGTCGCTAATTAGCGACAAAAAAATTTTTTCATTGCAAATTTCGTCACTAAATAAGTTTTTTATATATAATTAAATAAAATAAAATATTAATATAATATTTAAATTAAAAAATTAATTTAACAACCATGGTTTAGCGACGGATTTCTAAATCCGTGGCTGATTCAACGACGGATTCGAAATCCGTCGCTAAATAGGTTTTTTATATACAATTAAATAAAATAAAATATTAATATAATATTTAAATTAAAAAATTAATTTAACAACCGAATTTAATTTAGCGACGGATTCCAAATCCGTCGCTCAATAATTAGAATTTTATTTTATTTTTATTTTATTTTAATAAAATTCAGCGATGGATTTGGAAATCCGTTGCTGAATCAGCGACGGATTCCAAATCCGTCGCTGCTTCTTTTACTTATAATTTTATTTTATTTTTATTTTATTTTATTATTTTATATTAACAAATCATATTATTATTTTATAATATTTTAATTTACATTTTAAAAAAAAATCATATATTTTATTTTATTTAAATTATAAATATTTTTTAATTAATTTATTTTTTTTTTCTTTTTTTTGATTTAATATTTTTTATTATTGTATAGGTAATTTTATTTTATTTGTTTTATTTTATTTAATAATATAAATTTTTTAATTAAATATTAATCTAGCGCGGGCGCCGGCCCATGCACGCACGGGCGTGTGCCTGCCTGGGCGCCCGCGCACTGCGCGTGCTCGCCCGTGCGCCTCCCTGCGCGTGCTCGCCCGCGCGCCTCCCTGCGCGTGCTCGCCCGCGCGCCTCCCTGCGCGTGCCCCACAAATAAATCTGTAGTTGAAGGGATTCGAACCTTGGACTTGGATCTCGACATCAAAGACATGTTACCACTACAACACTGGTGTTGTTGTGTGACTTTTTTCCTCCTCTTTGTTTTCTATTCTCACTTTTTTTTCCTTATCTCTATTTTTTTTTTCTTTCTACTCTCATTTCTTATATATAATAATTTTATTATAATATATAATAATTTTATTATAACGAATAAAAATATTTTATAATTAAATATATAGATTTTTTAAATTATTAATATATTATAATTTATTGATAATTATAATTTGATAGTTTTGAGATATTGTAATCCATTTTTAAATTATGGATTAAAAAATAAAATAAAAATGAAAAAAATAATAAGATAATAAGATAAAAGAGAAAAGAAGAAATCAAAATATAATATAAACATATTTTTTAATTAATTTATTATTTTATTTTAAATTAGTATTTTATTATTTTTTATTTTATTAAAAATTATCATATTTATTATTTTTAATTAATATTATTTTAGGTGGGTGGTATAAATAAAAAAAGTTATGATATTTAATATTTTAAATTATTATTATATATTATTTTATTATTATTAGAAAAATGTGAAATAAAGATAATAAATAATAAAAAAAGAAATTTATATCATAATAATATATTTGGCTCGGTGGTTTACAGGTTGCATGCAGGAGTCCGGAGTTCAGAGTTCGAAACACGCTGGAGGTAGGAGGCAGAAGGCATTTTCCAGAAATTAAGAGGGCCTGCGCGGGGTGCGGGGTGCGGGGTGCTGGCTCAGGTGGCACGCGCTCAGGCGGGCGGGCTCGGGTGGGCAAGGGTGGCGCTCGGATGACACGTGCCCTCCCTGAACATTTCATTTGACAGAATTTGAAATTGAATCCGTCGCTAAATGTAGCGACGGATTTTTGTGACGGATTCCAAATCCGTCGCTGAATTTAGCTACGGATTTTTTTATTATTATAGATTTTTTTTCCCCTAAATTAGTGACGGATTTTAGCGACAAAAATTATCTGTCGCCAAATTTAGCGACGAATTTTAGATTTTCGTCACTAAATTTAGCAACGGATTTTTTTATGTCGCTAATTTAGCGACGGATAATTTTTCATC
The DNA here is from genome assembly GCA_033439265.1 of Dillenia suffruticosa. NCBI lineage: Eukaryota > Viridiplantae > Streptophyta > Magnoliopsida > Dilleniales > Dilleniaceae > Dillenia > Dillenia suffruticosa. The sequence goes on from JAVTVX010000019.1 coordinate 10,983,509, forward strand.
GCTAAACTTTGTGACGAATTTTAGCGACGAAAAATTATTTATCGCTAAATTTAGCGACGGATTTCAATTTTCGTCGCTAAATTTAGCGACGGATTTCTAATTTCCGTCGTTAAATTTTTGCGACGCGTTATTAGGGACAAAAAATTTTTCGTCGCTAAATTTGTGACTAAAAGGCTGTTTTTTTGTAGTGTTTGATCCAACTCAGCAGGTTTTCTCTCCAATAGTTACAGATGCAATATGGACATACAAGCCACATACAACACACATTTTGTTTGTAACAACAATAGAAGCAAATTAAATATCGGCAAAAGAAAAGGACAGTCAAGAATATAACATTGCTCAATCAGATGCATCTTCAACTACTACTTCATCAACAGAAGTAGGTTGTAGAGGAGCAGGATGATCGGCCATAGGAGGAATGGGTTCAACTACTACATCAACTGAGGAAGATGGACCCACAGGCATAGTAAAAGAGGGAGGAGTGAAGAGAGTGAGAGCTATGGGCGAGTGAAATCTAGGAGAAGGAATATCCTCATTGTCAGAACTTAGCTCTCTAGCAAACCTTTTTGATCCAATTTTATCCTTTTCTTTGCCCATTGTTTTAATAATAGAGAGCTTTTCTAAAATCTTGTTTTGTTTTTCAAATGTTTTTGCTTGATTCTGCTCAATCTTATGAATATGGTCTTCTAAATATCCAACTCTTTATTGCATGCCAAAGTTAAATATAGTCCTTTTAATCAAGTCCCCTCCCATCATTTGCAAAGAAAATTCTCCTCCTAGCTGAGGGTCAGGAATATGTCTTATAACTATAAGGTGTATGTCTATCTCTTCTTCAGCTTTAGTTTGAATTCAATGAGTGTGAGTTTCTCCTAGATTTTGTTTCTCAACCTTTTGATCCATTCCTAAACTCCTATCCCCATTGTGCAAAGCTCCTTCTCCAATACTTAGTTTCATCGACAATTTGATCATTGGTTCATTTCCTAAATTGAACTTCATAGTACTTAAAAAATAAGTTATTAAGGAGCAATAAGGAAGATCAATTTTCTTACATTCAGCTACCTGTATCATATAGTAGGGTATAAGGAAATACAGGTCTGGGTTCTTCCAATTCATTATACATGCCATCAACTAATAGTTTTCCTTGGTTACTATGGAATAGTTTCCTCCCCTAGGTCAAGTCACATGGATTTCTAATAGATGTAGTACTCTGTCATGTAACCCTATGTTAGAAAATTTGTGACTAATTTCTTCCAAAGAGAGATTGTTGAAAATTGTTCTGTAGTTTGTCAAATAGTTCCTCCTAAGATATTCTTCGCATTCATTATTGGGAGCCTGTTCAATTCCACTAATCTATAGAGAATTTTAGGTGTGACCTTTATCTCTTTCCCCTTTATTTATGTCTTGAATAAGCAATTCCTAGACTTATTATTAATGTGAACTCGTTCATTCTTCTCAGATTCTATTTATTCTAGGTTATTGTAAAATAATCAGACTATTCTCTAATGAATTTTCTTATTGGTCATAACACCCACCGAGGACATACATTGCTTCATACTTAAAATCAATACTATTCAAAAACTCCCAATCTATAAGACAACCTATGCTTAAATTGCAAGAAAAGAAGGATTTTTCAAAACGCTTACTTTTAGCTGCTAATAGAAATGAGTACTAATCGTATTTTGCTGGTTCTTTTGTTTTGGGTACCATAGAAGCAGATCTTTTTGATTTCCTAAGAAGATTGCTCGCAATTTCTAAAAGACTTTCACTGAAAGTTGCATGAGCTTTCAAGAGAGAGAGAGAAAAAAAAAAGATTCAAGACAGGAAGAAGGAGGAGAGATTTTTGGCTCAGCCATGCCTAGCGCATGGTCGACCGCATAGCCTGGTCTGCCGTACATAGCACACGGTCGACCGCATAGGCTAGTGCGCTAGCCTATGCGCACTGTCGACTGTTGCGCATGGTCGAGTATACCTTGTGCATGATTGCGTACTGCACGCAATCAACTGCACCTTAAATTTTAATAACATCAGAACTTCAACAATTTTGTAACACTGACACCTCAGTGTACTCATTTTTTTACTTCTTGTCGCTTTATGTATGATATTATACATATTTGATGTAGAAAATTTACAAAGAAATTTTTTCACTAAAACCGCTCCCGAGAATTTCGACCCAAATCGCCAGAAGTGAAAAATTTTCAAAATGTTCACCTATGGTCTAATAATAATTCGGATGAATCTAGAGTACATGAAAACCTCAAATTTGGGTAAATCTTACTTCATAGAGTAAAATTGTAAATTTTTCGGGAAATCGCTCGTAAAACCCTAGTCGGATCGGATGTGGCTCGACAAGACTAAATGACCCCGTTTTGACGCGTGACAAATTCAATTAGACCTAATATGAGATTTTGGGTCTGATGTGTAATTATGAAAATTTTTTGGGTCAAAATGAAATTTTTTATAAGTCAAGGGACTCACTTGAAATTTATAAGAATTTAGAAGTATGGTTAGGGTCTTTGGTTAGTGTGTGACTAGATTTTAATTATGGATTGATGAAGTGAGAGAAAATGTGTTGGGTTTGGTGTAAGATGATCCAATGGTGAGAAATGACCCTAGAGATGATAAATGGTTGAGATTTAAGGAAATTAACTAGTGTATTCTCTCAAATCTCGACCAAACAAGTGAGAATGTGACTTGGATGAAAATCAAGGGAAAAGAGAGAGAATGGTGTGACCTTTGGGAAGAAATCCAATGGTAGAAATTGAGTAGGTGGTGAGATGAATTATTTGGACCATTAGATTGAATTAATGGGAGAAAAGAGACTACTCATTGAGTGAAAGTGAGTGGGCTTCTTGGGAACAAACCAATGGTGAGGATTTAATTTGGATTAGATCAAATTTTGTGAACCCTTGGATTTGGTTGTTGGGAGACATAACATTAATGAGAAGTTGAGTGTAGTGTGAGAAAAGAGTGCTTGTTGTGTGAGAAAGAAGCCAAACCGTGGGAGAGAGAAAGAGAATGCTTGTTATGGCCAAACAATCCTAGGGCTAAGAACTTATCTTGAAAATATTGGATGGATAGGATTGAATGAAGCAAATTAATAAACAAACATTTCTTCTCTTCTTCCAAACACTTCAAATAAGGCAAGCTAAACAAGTAAACATTAGCTTCTTCTCCCATTCCCAAAACCATGAGAGTCCGAGGCAAGAAACAAAAGAGAGCTCTTCATTTTTCTCTCAAGAACTGTGAGTTTAAAGGAGAAGAACTCACAAATTTTCTACAACAATACCCAAATATTTTTACATAAATCAAATCCTCACAAGCCCTAGAACAACATATCCAAAAACTAGAACCAAATGAGAAGTCTAGCTTGGTGAACCAAGAGGAGAGCCGTGGGTTTCAAGTGGAAGAGATCTATGGTTTCTTCAAGTTTTATTCCACATCTCTAGGTAAGGAAGTTTTCTCTTTGTCTCTAGTATAACATATGTTGATTTGGAATCAAAAAGGAGAAAGCTAACATGGTGAATCTTATGTAACCGTGAGCTAGAAGCAAGGGGAAAAGAGAGATCTTTGGAGAGAAGTTTTGATTGAACTTGAAACATCTCAATCTAAGGTATTAAAAAAATTCTGCACTTGCTGAAATTTAAAGAACCATGTGCGAATGCTCCATATGTTGTGTTTTAACATGATTTCATAGCTTAGAGTTTAGAGGAAAATCCAATAGAACTTGAGAAAATGTGTGCAGGAAAATTTCAACATGTGTGGCCTAGAAATTGGGTGATTTTAATGTGTCTTGGTGTGCTGAAAAGGTTAGTTTTCCAATGTAAATCATATGTGCAGAATTTGTGGGTAATTGGTTGAGAATTTGAAGGAGAGAAATGTGAAATTTTGGGTTGAAAATGTTGTTTTTAAATACAAAAACATGTGTGCAGAATGTTAGTGTAAAAATGATTAAAATATGTGTATGATTGTTGATTTAAATGTTAAGAAAAAGTATGCAAAATTTGTATGTGTTTGGCTAAGAAATTGGAGGAGAAAGAGGTGTATAGTGTGCAGAAATTTCTGCACTAAAACGAGAAGAAAGATTTGATGTAAATATTAAAACTTTAAATTTCTACAAAATAGGGCAAATTAACTAGATTGTAGTCTTTCTATAATAACTTTTTGTGCACAAATACAAATTGAGTAAGTCGTCTGCATATAAAACTAGACTTTCGTAACTTTAAAATGAGATATGATTCGTTTAATTCTGAAAAGAATTTGATTTTTAATGATTTTTTAGAGGTAGATGTTCTGTTCTGTTCTGGCCGTGGAGTTGTTCTCAATTTTGATGTGTCTTCTGGTCTAAATCAATTTGAGTCCTTGTTATGAAATTTGTATATCTATGTTTTATCTTTAATTTAAGATAAAAATCATGTGATTTGGATATGTGGGGTGGAAGTTACAGTCTGTTTTCCATAACTGTGCAGATTTGAAATTTCACAGTCAAGTTCACTTAAAATAAATTTCTATGTCTTTGTATAATTGAGTTAAACTTAAGCTAGAAATGAAAAGAATTGAAGTTTTATAGTTAGTAAGGGTGTACTAGGCATGGTGACAAATTGTGTTCTAATTTGATAAGTGATTTGGAATATAAAGAGTGTGTATGAGCATATATTTTGTATTCCTATTGTAGTAATACACTGATTATCGATCGAGGGAGCACATTTTCGACATGTTGTGGTGTTTTAGGGAGTGTTATACCCTCCCGTATATGGTAAGTGAGACTGTAGAACTATGTTATTGATTTAACAAATCCATGTTTTTATAACTTTTCAAATGATAAGGTTTATGATGTGTGTGAAAGAATGAGATTGATATCTTTTTATAAATGTTCTTTTGTGATCATTGAAGTGTCTCAATGGTTTGTTTAAATGATATGCATCCGTGAAATTTGTGTTGAAATGACTTTATTCCACTTTTGAGAACTTGACATGAATTATATACTTCCATTTACATTGGCACATTGACTGACTCGGTCTTTATAAATTGATATAGGTCAAATTTGCTTACTTGTGATGTGTGGGTCAGATGCCCACTTGTGATATGATGATATGATGATATCCATGATAGACTTCCGTAGCTACGAAGGGCTTTGGCCGTGGCACCCATTGTGTCCAAATACTCTTCTGTAGTAGGTATCCCCCAAATGCCATGTGTATAGTTGCGGCCGGATGAACCATTTAGGGGAGGACATGTGTACGCTACTGTCTAGCTACGGACAAATTCTATACATGATTGATATTGTTGTGCTTGATACTATTGAGGCATGTGGCCAACATTGGGGAAGAGAGCTTGATTTGTTTTATAGTTGCACAAAAGCCCCCAATGCATCTATCATTGGCGCCATAGACCATCGCCAGGGATATTTTATTGGCCAACTCTATATGATTTTGAAACGTTAACGGATGCTTATGTTGATACTTCGATGCATGACATATGATTCATGATTTGTGAAAATGTCATGGTTGTTTATAATATCATCGTATTTTAAATTGTGTTTTGACACTCCGTGCTCACATATATAATTGATAACATATTATCGATCCTCTCACTCACTGAGTATTTCCCCATAAATATTCACCCATCATTTTCCATGATTCCAAATATAGATTGGCAGGGAGACGTATCGAGGGATATTTCAACACACTTGATATACTTTTGGAAACATCAGACTTTTGGGTATGGATAACCATTCTTCCACGATGGATTTGATGATATATTCATTTGAGGTCTATAGAATGACCATTGTACATTTATTTGAGACGACTGTATTTATGTCAGGTAAATGTAATCTGAAACTCTCGAGTTGTTGTTTATTCATGCATTGAGGCAAAATGTTACATTTTAAATTTTTTACTTAGGAATATGCTTTTGAGGAAAAGCAGCTTTTAAACAAGTTGTACAGATTGATTTGATAGTCTTGTAGTGTCCCGATATATGGGGAGGTTCTGCCCGTATATCGAGATATCACGACAGTTGTCGCGTGCTTGATCCGAGGATCGGGGCATGACAATATGGTCCAACTTCTTCTTAAACCTAATACTCTAATTTCTCACCACATCAGCCCCAAAACCAATGGTCAACACCTAGTGCTCTAACAATCATCTTGAATTTCATATTCCTCCTATACAACAATAACTTCAACCCTCCGCCGTGGTTCTATTAAATATGCTTAACCATCAATCTGTTTGTCATGCCTCGATCCATGATCCAAAGACTGTGAACAGTCGCTTGTTACCTTAGATACCGACCCAATTCCACCACGTATCCTCAAGGTAACGCAAGATAATTACTATAAGTGGTCTCTGATATTATGTACGTCGAAATAAGTCAACGTGTCTCTCCAATAACTAACTCTGTATAGATTTTAAAATATTGAGGGTTGAGTATAATCAAATACTCAGTGAGTGAGAAATCCATGACAAGTAATTAATAAGTGAGGTGAGGATGAAGTGTCAAAGTCATAAATATATATATATATATATGTATGTATATCCATATAAGACATATTATCAAAATCATAGCAATTTCAATACAGTTTTCCTTCCAATCAAAACATATGTATCCCAAAATCTCATATCATAAATCGTAGGGTCATGCCCAATCATGTTCTCAGCAAAGGTCTATCTCGATCAATGACGAGCCACTAAAGGGTTTTTGTATGTAAACGAAAAACAACCCCAAAAGCTTGGAGTTGGCATCGGGCCTCCCCAAGTGCTAGACTGAAATGTCATTCAGTCCTCCCATTTTGGTTCAACTTGGCTAGTCCAAAACATAGTATCATATACACGCCACCTAACCATGTGGAGTGTTTGCGTCCCGAGACATCGCAAACGTGCGACAATCTATATAACGAGATAGGACTGCTATAACATATGCGGCGAGTCTACGCGGGATGATGCCTATCATATCATAGTATCATAGCTATAAGTACTATCCCCGATCTACGATCAAGGGGATTCAGGTACTAATGCCGGGGTACCTAGTCTTATATCAAAATCATCAATAAACCAACCATACCATACATGTCAAGGAAAATCATGAAAATCCAATATATTATATTATAGCATATATCATCAAAGTAAATTTCATAATTTAAAACATGGCACATATATTTTTCATCAAAATTCATAGATGCATATTTTAGAATTTTGGGACACTCCATTCATCACAAAATATGTTACTAGTCATTTAACAAAGCATTTTATAATCATTTGCCAAATCATGCTTTGAAAATGATAAAACATGATTTTACTTATTAATTACATGGCAACAGTAAAACCAACTCACATGACTGGGGAGGGTACCACACTTCCCCGACATCTCCTTGTTTCTCGAACAAGTTACCCTTCATACAACTATGTCTCTACGCCTAAGTCAATAATAAGCATAATTCATTAATTTAATCATTTTGACAACAACGCATCATCGGACTGTGAAATGTATACATATACATATGTGTATACGTTTTTATGTATACTCTATGTGTTTCCACGGACGTTCCCTCGCTAGGGCTTAATTTTTATTATAAATGTACTAGTCTTTATTTCCTACTTTAATATAACATAAAACTAGGTCACTTATATGTTATAGTAAACTCCTAAATTCCACTTAGCAAAATAATCTCAAATTTCATAATTTTCCTCTTATGCAAGTAAATTCATAATAACTTTCTCTATTTAAATCGGATTCAAATGATTTAAATGCTAATTAAAGTTAAAACATATATCTACATTTTTCGTGTTAAATTCATCTCCAAATTCTCACTACACGAATTTATAAAAATTTATCTTCCATGCAATTCGTACTTATATAACTAAATTTGCACAGTTTTGGTAGCAAATTCATATCTCAGTATATATATCTCTGATTTACATGATTCCAAATTCTACTGAAAGATAAGAGACAGTCCTACAACTTTCATGTTTAGTATTTCCTTTAATTCTATGTGTAAAATTTCGTAAAATTTCATTTCGACCTCAGTTCTGGTTCTAAATTATGCTCTGCATAGTTTCAGTAAAAACACCATAACTTTTAGTATATTATTCCGATTCAAGTGAAATTTAGCTCATTTTAAAGATAAGACCAAGAGCTAAAATTTTGTTGTTTTACATTTCTCTAAATTTTGTACAAAAAAAAATTTAGATTTTATACAACATACTAGTCGTGCACAAAAGATAAAAAATAGAACATGTCATTTTACTGTCCCTTTCCAAAAATCACTATAAATCACATTCTTAATGAAAATTTTTGTGTCATACCTCATTTAAAGCTTAGGGAGTCTCATTTACACAGGAACAAATGGTTTAAAGTTTCAAGTCCTAAACAATGAGATATTATGGTAAGACTACACATATCTCAAAACTAAAAACATTTATTTCTAGCATACTGGTACATCCATTTAATTTAACTACTTGTAAAGACTTTAAATTTGAGTATTTCACCTTCTTTTGTATAATCTTTTGCTAACTAATATCCATCACCCCAATCTTTATTTTCTTGAAACCTCGATCACCTTAGCACCATAGCAACATAATTCATCAAACATCAATCTCTACACAAATCCTTATACTATTTCAATCAACTAGAGATATAGATTCAAGAATGTTTTTACCACTTTTACTTGTGTTCCTTCTTCAATGCTCCAAGAATTTCACTTGAACATCAGAGATCCTTCTTCCCTTACTAAAACTCTCAGCCAAGTGAGGTGAATAGAAGAAAAAATGGTTGGTTTTGGTCTTTATATAAACCTAATCAACTGTCTTGACCCTTGATTTTTTTACATGTTTTATCTCTTCCTATACTTGTCAAGACTCCTCTTATGTACATGAAATCTTCAATGCTCCAAGAATTTCACTTGAACATCAAAGATCCTTCTTCCCTTACTAAAACTCTCAGCCAAGTGAGGTGAATAGAAGAAAAAATGGTTGGTTTTGGTCTTTATATAAACCTAATCAACTGTCTTGACCCTTGATTTTTTTACATGTTTTATCTCTTCCTATACTTGTCAAGACTCCTCTTATGTACATGAAATGGCAGCAAGCAACTACCATGCATGCAAAAGAAGTGTCCAAGTCGGCCAAGAGGAAAGAAAGCACAAGAAATCCACTAAAATCCTTTTCAAATCACATTACATGCATTATTTGTTCTTTACAAGCAATCTTCTCCCAACTTGGTTAACGGAATTGTCCTATGTGGCCATTAATAGTCTTGGTGTCCTTTTGTCCAATCATTTGGCTTCAATTGTCCATCCTTAAGTGTTTTACAACTTAGTCCCTCCACTTTCCTTATTTGCATTTAGACACCTGACTTTAACAAATTTGTATTTTTGGTCCCTATAAAATTTTGTTCAAAATTTCTTAAATATGTGAAATTTCATTTAAACATCTCTATTTAAATGTGTAGGCCTTCTCTTAGCCATTTTTGACTTCTTTAGACCCTGTCAGTGCTGCTGAGAGGATTTTCGATTTACCGATAAAATTTTCGATTTTAGTGATTTTGAGGGAAACCTCAAGTAAATAATGGAAAATTAAAATTTCATTTTAGATGCTTTAAAAGAATGTTAATATATATAAAAAAAAACTATGAGGAGTGATATATAATACACAGTCACCGAAAAACGGTGTTACACAGTTCCTCAGGATTAATCCATCTTGATAGACATGGTTTATATAGGAATTTGAAATCGACAACTCTTTGATATTGACAAACTCCATTCAACATGCCTGCACGTGACCGCATCCATATCTTTAATCAAAGAAATGACCAAAGCATCGGTGCTAGAGCTCAAACTACACAATTAATGAGAATCTTCATTTACTTCCTTTTTTACTAATCAATTTTGAGTGTTAGAGATGGCTTTTGCTTCATAGATGACTACCCTACTGGCCATAGTGGGAACCAATGCTAATGAATTTTCTAGGCCTACATGGATAAAGAGACCTACAAATATTCGCTAGAGGTGGTCCAGCTGGTGGATTGTTGTGCCAAGTATATATAGCACGTGCATGCATGACAAGTATTTTACTTGAGGGTGTAAAAACCCTAGTTATCTTATGGAGAGATTACTGAAAATGTTTTGAGATTAAAGGAACTGTAGTAAAAAAATTTTAGGAGAATTAGGATCCAATAGATTGATGGAAATTCAAGTTGTCATGAAAATTCCCTACCTTATCGTAAGGGATTATGGAGATTTCCTTTCAAGACTATGGATGTTCAAATCTTAAATGAACATGATCTTGACTCACTTGATAAAAGTATTATCCATTGGGAGGCTATTTGCAATAACCTAGAGAGTTTAACCAAGACGTAAGCAAGAGGCTTATTTGAAAGGGTTTAACCAAGGTGGTTGAGAAGACGAAGTAAGATTGTGCGATTGAGGGGGGATTCAACTGAGAGAGTATTCGACCAAGGGAGTGTTTAGTCATTTTAGGTGTTTACTGAGAGACCCCTTAGAGGTTTGTGGACTTTCTGAGGGCTTGGTAGTCTTTGGGCTTTATGGTTATGGACCGTTGGACTATATACCATCATTTTCCCCCACTCCTAATGTCATTTTGAAAAAGTAGCATTAACAATAGAGTTAAAGCAGTAGGAATTGGGAAACTTGAGAGAGCATGAAGGTAGAACATTTTGGGTAAGCAAAAACGGCAAAGTAATGGAACACGTTCAAGAATTGGAAGAGGAACAATAAAGAAGCATTAAATGTGAAACGTATCATTTTGATTGCAAAGCATGTCGCTTTTATTACTGCGACTCATAATCAATATGCTTTCTATCATTATAAATAGTAAAGGGCAGTTGGTGGAGTTTCAACAATTCATTTAGTGAGATGAAATTATGAGCTTAGGCTTTAATTCATGAGTGGGGAATAGGAATGAATTCATGAGTGACGAAGTTTACAAAAAGCAAAGATGGCAAGGGGTTCTGAATCACAATTTAACTGCTATATTGGCAAGAATAGGAGTACGATGATAGAGAAGGAACTGTGGGGACATATAGTTTTTTCTTTCTGGAAGAAGACAAAAAAGGGACTGTAGAAGTACACGGAAGGTTCACGATCATAGAAATGCAAAGGGATTTGAATGGTGATTGTCAACTGCATCCCATTGTGCACTACTGGATGCTTTGGAGAGTCCTTTGTAAGGTGGAAATGTTTCTACTCCTTTCTATGAGTCCCTAGGTCATACGATTTAAAGGAAAAAATCTTGCGCCTTATGATCCAGGTCGTAGTCAAGAGGACTAGGGAAATGAAATATATGAAGGTTGAAGTTTCAAGGACGAACCTCATCAGCAAGGTAAAGAATTAGGCTCTGAGTTGCTTAGTGGTTAAGGGATAGTCTTTCTTTTCCTTTATAGTCTCCTCGTCTATGTACTTCATTGTCTATGTAGCTTATATTTCCCTCATTTTAATGATGTACTATGTTTTTATGTACTTTGTCTCAATTTGAATGAACTATGTTTCCTTCAAATGTGTAATACATGAAAATTTAAATGAACTTGTTGAAAACTTGCTCTCTTGCCTTTGCCTTACCTTGCTACTCGTGTATTGGAACAAAAACTTGAGCTCTAAGTTGTCTACAAGTGTGTTATAACTGAAAGGGGTGTTAAAACCCTTTTTGAGTGCTAAAGCCAAAAGAACAAAAGTTAGACTTCACTCGAATGTCAGGATCTGTAGAGCTGAGAGGTAAGAAGTTACATCCTGCTAGGGCTTGTGTAAGGCATAGAGTCGACATGGTAGATTAGAACTCTTATGTGGTGTAAAGCTAAGAGAGTGGATATGGAACCCATTTGTGACATGTAAGAGGGGTGGAGCCAAGATTGAGGCATAAAGCCAATAAAGAGGGTGCAAAACCTGTTTAAGGCATAGAGCCAAGAGAGGGGATACAGAACCCGTTTGAAGCATAGATCCTAAAGAGTAGGCCACGTCTATCCGCTTAGGTGTTAGGACCCGTATGATGATGCATTTGGGGTGTAGAGCTGAGAGAGTAGGTGTAGAACCCATTTGAGGCATAGAGTTGAGAGAGTTAACCATATCTACCCGATCGAGTGCTAATACCAATATAATGGCGTGTTTAGGGCATAGAGCCAAGAGAGGAGCTGCAAAACCTATTTGAGACATAGAGTCAAGAGAGTGAGCCGTGTCTACTCAATCAAGTGTTAGGACCTGTATGATAACTCGTAAAGTCAAGAGAAAGGGTGCGGAACCCATATGAGACATAGAGTTGAGAGTGTGGGCCGCTCTACACAATCGAGTGCTAGGACCCATATGATAATGCATTTGCAGTATAGAGCTGAAAGAGTAAGATTACAAAAGAGAAAGTATAAGACTATAGGCTTGTAAGTGCAAAGGTCCAAACTGCTCATGATCCATTAAATAGATGACATTATGTAAAAAAGAATATTGTTTTTGCTAACAAGTTGTGAGATGACAAATATTATGACCAAGAGAGTGATAAAGATTACTAGTAGTAGATTTGCAAGTTCTCTGAGTTCCATGTTCTAGGTATAGAAGAACCGTCTAAGTGGCTAAGACAATATGTTCCTAGATGAACTACAAAGCTGACCTAATATGAGCCTTCCCAGTTCAATGTGAGCTTGCCTTCCAATTGGGGCTGGCTCATTGCCTTTACTCTCCAAAGGACTAGGTCTCTTATTTTGAACATCTAGCTCTCACCCTTCTATTATAATATCAGGCTATCTACTATTGATACACCACCATTTAGGCGAAAATGGTATCTTGTAACTCTAGTAGGAGATCCAATTATTCGCATAATACAGGATTATTCGACTTTGACTGATCTAGTCTATGCATAATGAGTGAATTCCTATTTCCACTAGCATAGCTACTTTACATCCATAAGTTAAGCTGAATGGTATTTCCCCTGTAGACATTTAGGGCATAGTTCGGAAGGCTCAAAGGATTCCATAGAATTCATCTACTCAATGACCCTTAACTTCGTCTAATGCCATTTTGAGCCCTTGAAGGATCATTTGATTGGTCACTTCGGCAAGACCATTGGCTTATGGGTAAGATATAGAGGTGAAGCGATTCTGAATCTGGGAAATGATGCTAAATTTCTAACTTATTACAGAAAATGAGGGGTAAGTATCTATGGGAGGATACTTAGTAAGTTAGGGGATTGATATCAAACTATCAATATCAAGGGTGAATCTTAGAGTGTCAAAACATGTAACAAAATATCAAGTGTGCAAAAATAACGTACTGTTACAGAATAAAACATATCTCAAGATACATATCAGAAAATAATAATGTATCCATCCATGTATCAAGTCACATATATGGAGCCGGCCGAACAAACAACCCCGATAATGGTCACCTAGACTAAGAACGGGCGCATTGGGGGTTTTCACTATGCAAATATCAAATAATGACTCTTTACCCCAATGTTGGCCATAGACTACTCCAACTAACCTGTAAATAATAATAATGATGCATATATATAGTCGGCCGTGTATGGTGTCCCGCCCAGTGCTAGACAGAGGTAAACTCACATCCTCCCCGATGAGGGTCAACCTGGGACACCTATACACATGACGATCTGACAGATACCTCCAACTGAATCATATCCGGGCACAAGGGGTGCCTCTACCAAATGTCTTTCATAGCTACGGAATGTTATAGGAAGCATATTACCATATCACCAAGTTGGCCGGGCACGTAGCCCCATGCATCACATCATCATGTCGGTCGGGCATATAGCCCCATGCATCGTAACATAATTTCGGCCGGGCTTATAGCCCAAATAGTACATATAAATACATTTAAAACTATGTGCCAATACAGTAGAAACATTAAAACATGTCAATATATCAAAAAGGTGGCACAATATCAGTTATCAAACTCATAGATGCATAATCTATAAAATTAGCAGCTGGGACACTCCAATGGTCACAAAAATATATCTATCAAAATCTAAAAATTTAGTTTTCACACGTATAGAAATCATGTCGTTTGAAAATCGGTAAAACATAATTTGTCAATCAATAGAAGTGTCAAAGTCCCACTCACAGTTCTGGGGAGGGTAGTCACTCTCTATTTTCAAAACAAATCTAATCTAACTCCTCAAGTTTTCAAAAAGATCAACCTAATCAGATCATCAGAATTTAACATCAAATTTCAAGTATTATAGGATTTATCCATTTTTCGTAAATTTGTACAAATCTTAACTTTTCAATTTATGAATATACTCTAATGTCATCAGTTGTATTTCATTTATAAACAATTAACATACCTTTAAACCTAATCAAATTCAACCCTAAAACCACTCAAGGTCTGAAATAAGCCTTAAAATAAATAATTTTCCTATAAGATAGAAAATCTTTGAAAAATCATACACTTTTCGATTCTCATCTAAATATTTCAAGCCATATGTTATTTTCAAGGTATATGAGTCTATTTTCATAATACGGAAATCGTATTTAAATTGTCTATAAGCAGAATAATTTATAATGAGAAGGGCTGCATCAACCCTTGCACTCAAATCCCAATTTCTGACTATTTTCATGCATAAGTCAATTTAAACTCCAAGAGAAACTATTCAAATCAACTTAATTTGATTTTATCATCCTGAACACTCCAATTTCATATAAATTCCTACACTTAACCTAATGTGCTGCATATAATGTCCGAAAATGCATTCATTTAGAATCTAGTATACATTCTAGTATATACAAGACTTCTTATCTTAAATTTACCCTAAATTCGATAACCAAATTGAATGGATCCGAAATCACTAACCTAGGGTTTTTCTCATATCGCAGACCTTTGTCCGAATATCTCCTCGATCACTCCAAGATATGAAATGATACCTATCAATATAGGGTTTATTAGTTAAGTTCAAACACTTAGATCGGAAGCAAAACCCTAAGTCAGTTACCTGTATGGAGGTTCGTGGGCTATTAGGGGCTCACGAGCCGTCGCGGGTCGTCGTAGGCCGTCGGGGGCTCGTGGGCTACAGCGGGCTCGTGGGTTCACGGGTCAGCGGGCCAATTGGCTTCGGCTAGCGGGCTCATTGGTCTACGGGCCAGTGAGCTAGCTGGCCGGTAGGCCTGCGGACTGGCGGGCCTGTGGGCTGATGGGCCTACGGTATGGCAGTGGCTTGCGGGCTAGTGTACTCCCGTGCGCTGGTGTGCGCCCGTGCGCTGGTGTGCTGCGCTGGTGTGCGCTCGTGCGCTGCGCTGGTGCGCGCTTGTGCGCTGGGTCCGACTCGCGGCCTGGCTCTCGCTCGTGCGCTGGGTCCTGTTTGCGGCCTGTCTCTCTCTCTCTCTCTCCCCGACCCTTCGTTTCTCCCCCACCGCAGTGCCGCTCCTCCTTCGCCATGAGCTCCACCGCCAACGGGTCATCACCATCTTCTTCTTCTTCTTCTTCTTCTTCTTCCCTCCCTCTCGTGAAGGAGGAGCGGCGCCGCGGTGCCGCGGTGGGGGAGAAACGAAGTGTCGGGGAGAGAGAGAGAGAGAGAGAGAGAGAGGGGGATTAGGGTTTCCAACCCTAATCCCCAAATCAATTTGGGGACGCAGCATTTTGCCCCAAAACGCTGCGTCTCCATTTTTTTTTTGTTTACTAAATAAATAATTATATATATATTTATGCATCTATATTTTCACACTCATATTTCATTAGAAATGCGAAATTCATAAAGATAGAGTTTACTTTGATTTGTCGATTCGGCAAATTAAAATATACCAAAAATTTAACTTAAATACCCCAAAATCAAAAATCAATATAAATAAAAATTTTTCTCTCTATATATATATAATTCAAAACTAGTACTCTTCTACAGACACCGCAATGTTGGTATTATATTTTCTAACCCAGTAAAAATAAGTTTCGTCCTCTAAACTACAAGAGGACTAACCAGCAAACAAATGGGGGTACTGTCTCCTAATAGTCTCCTCGGGCTCCCAGTTCTCTTCCTCGACCTGGTCACTCCTCCAGCTGACCAATGAAATTTCTTTGCTTCGCAGCTTTCTGACCTGTCGATCAGAATACCTATAGGCTAAGCCGGAAAACTAAGATCCTCTCTGACTGGCCTTCCGTCGTCAGTTATTGTTTGAGCTCCTGAAAGCTCATCTCACAACGATCGTCCCATAAGAACTTGACGTCCCTCCGCGTCAATCTGGAAAGTTAAGCAGCGATCTGGCAGAATCCTTCTACGAACCGCCGATGACACCCCGCAAGACCAAGGAAACTCCGCACCTCGATCACTGTCTATGGCTACTGGTGTGTTGGTCAGCCCAAACGGCATGACCACGAACTCGTAATGTTCATATCGAGTACGGAATGCGGTCTTGGGCACTTTCTCAGCCCTGATCCGCAACTGATGATATCCAGATCGAAGATCGATTTTTGAGAAAAACACGCATACCCTGGAACTAATCAAATAAATCAGCAATACGCGGCAGAGAATACCGATTATTGATGGAAACCTTGTTTAGCTACCTATAGTTCACACATAATCATAGAGTCCCGTCCTGCTTCTTCACGAATAACACCGGAGCACCCCACAATGAAGTGCTCGGACGGACTAAACCCTTGTCCAGCAACTCCCGCAACTGGACCTTGAGCTCTCTAAGCTTTGCTGGCGCCATTCAATATGGCGGAATAGATATGAGAGTAGTCCCTGAAGCTATGAAGCGAAGTCAATCTCAAAATTAAACTTCCGAACTGGTGGTAGTCCAGGTAGCTCCTCGGAAAATACATCTGGAAACTACTGCACTACTAGGACCTCCTTTAGCCTTGGCCCCTCCATAGTGGTGTCAATAATTGAGCCAGGTATGCCGTGCACCCTTGGTATATCCATATCCTGGCTTTCATTACCGATACAACACAGCGAGGTAACACTCGCCCCTCGCCTGGGAACCTCAACAACGGCTATTCGGGTCTCTGAAACTCCACTTCTTTGGTGAAGCAATCTACTGAGGCCTTATGCATGCTTAGCCAATCCATCCTTAGGATGGCATCGAAATTTGTCATTTCAATTGGAATCAAGTCTGCCTCAAGTACCGCGTCTTTGACCATGACCTCGTTCCCTCTGTAGATGGAATCTCTAAGTATCTGCTCACCGACAGGAGAAATGTCCAATATCTCCTCATCAAGTGGCTACAAAGGCTTACCCAACTCATGGGCAAAAGACACTTTCACATACGAATGGTTTGACCCGGTGTCAAATAGGACACAAGTATCGACTCCCTATATTTTCAAAACTTCTAATGTGAGAAAAATAAAAAGATCAGTTGATAATTATAGAAGAAAATATGCTTACATATATATATATCAAAATGTATGTACAAACCAATATAGTTAAGCCTCTGCGGCTTTAACTAGTGATGGTTCTCAAAAGAAAGTACATGGAACATTTCTAAACATGGGGATCTGTGGGAGGAACACCAATCATCACGTTAGGACTCGCCTAAGTGTCCTCCTGCGTCATGGAATATACACGGGCCTGTGTCCTCTGCTACTGTCGGAATGGTCCTGGCACCGTGTTGCTCCTGACTACTATCTGTGGAGTGGTGTGACTCGAGTGAGCAGGTTCTCCCTACTGTCCTCCTCGGGGAACACTCGAGTGTCCTGCAGCTATCTGACCTCCCAATCCCAACTCAGAGTAGGCGCTCCTGATGTGCCCTGGCTTCCCACACTAGAAGCATGTAACAAACACCATACACTCTCCAAAAGGGTGGTGTCCACCACATCGGTGACAAATAAGGTGCCGCTGATCTGAAGTCTGAGTACTAGAGCTAGAGGCCGGTGCTCTAAATCCCTGAGATCATGATCCCTGTCCAGGATGTGCTTATCTTGGCTGAGAAGAGCCTTCCTGACATCTTGAACTCCTGCCCTTCTTCGAGTCCTGGCTCAAAAAAGCCCCAGATCTCTTCTTCCTTAGCTCTCTGTTCTCCTGCTGTCTGCCCTCAGCACAGACAATCTCCTCTACCCTAAGTGCTGAGTCCACTATCTCCGCAAAGGAGAGGTTAGGAGTCACTGTCATGTACCTCCTGATGCTCAAGTTAAGGCCATCCTCAAACTTGAAACGTAGCTGTTTCGGCGTCGCCAAGTCTGGAACGAAAGCAGCTAGTCGCCTCATCTCCGTCTCATACTTTGTCACTGTCCTGGTTCCTTGCCGCAAGTACAGAAACTCTGCCCTCTTATGGTCCTGCTGGAACTCAGAGAAGTATCTGCGATCAAACTCCCGCAGGAAGTCCTCCCATTGCAGCGGCTGGTAGCATCATCACAAACACCAAGTAAGGGCGTCACCATCCAAGAGTCTCTCTTCTATCCAAAGCCGGTAGTCCTTGCTCAACCCCAGATCCGTCAAAATTCTGCGGGTGCGGTTGATCCAGTATTTCACTGTTGTGGGATCACCCGTTCCCACGAACTCCGTGCAGCCTAACTGCCTCGCCTCCTTCACCAACTGGGTGAGCTCGTGAATACACCTCAAGGTGGAGGAGGTAGTGTCACTAGGTCCTAAAACAGTGGAAGGACCGACAACTGGGGGCTAATCTGGTACAACTGAAGGTGGCACGGCCGTAGGAGTCGGCACGGCCGTAGGTACTGGTGGAGGTGGCACAGTAGTAGAAGTCGGCACTGCTATCGGTGGTGGTGGGGGTGGCATCTGAATCCCATAAGAGGTGTACCACTCATACCCTGCCTAAATGCCTCAAGGGACGGTGGTGGAACCTCGGCTGGAGCAGCCGGCTGAGTAGGCGCTGTAGGGGGCGCCCGCGAAGAGGAAGCAGCCTCAGGCACTCCAAAGGTCTCAGGTCCCCTCGAAGGGTCAGGCACTTAAGGAGTCTCGGGTAGCGCGAGTCTAGCTCCACGTCCCGCTAGTCTACCGCGTCTAGGCTGCATAATTCTGCAAGGAGAGAACTTTCATTAGCTATAATTTTAGAGTTTGGCATGATTGAAAAATTAGGGTTAGTTACGTAATAACCAACCCCCTAAAATGAATGAAATTATTGGTTTACAACCGTATAGGAGACTTTAAATGACTATATGAAACTCTCTAATGCATTAAGAACTTTTCTATGTACTTGGGAATACTATTATTACTATCCTTTCTCTAACCTAGATGCTCTGATGCCAATCGAATTGTCACACCCCGAACCGGGGTCATGAACAGCCGCCCATTGCCCTAGATGCCGGCTACTTTTTAACAGAAAATCGGACAGAATTTTTCCATATTTCAGAGGTCTCCCAATTACAATTTGACCTGTATATCAACATTCATCCTGTAAAATAAATAAATGGTCATCCCGACCTCTCCAAAATCAATCAATGCCACAGCCAACATCCAGAACAACGAAAGGCTATACAAATTTCCAACAGACCTAACCACAAACCTCTACTGTCATGCCCAACTAGAGCATGAGCAGCCGCCACACCAAGCGGATCTAAAATTTTACATAATATACAATAATTTTCCCAAGTGACATTCAAATACGTACAATCGTCTCAATACAAATAAACTATGAGAGTTTCACAAATAAATATACATAAATTATAAAATCATCCCAAAAATAAATAAATGAGTCATCTATCAAACTAAAATCTCCATTAATCAGAACGGAAGATATGATAACATCCATACCCAATCCCGATACTATCAAGTCCACGTCGCAACACAATAATTCTTCTTCAATCCAAAACTAATCCTGTAGGGTGAATGTGAGGGGTGAGTATCTATGGGAGAATACTCAGAAAGTGAGGGGATTGATATCATACTATCAATATCAAAGGTGAATATTGGAGTGTCAAAACATATAACAAAATATCGAGTATACGAAAATAACGTACTGTTACAGAATAAAACATATCTCAAGACACACATCAGAAAATAATATATGCATCCATCCATGTATCAAGTCACATATGCGGAGCCGGCCGAACAAATAACCCCGACAATGGTCTACCTAGACCAAGGACGGGCGCATTGGGGGTTTTCACTATACAAATATCAAATAATGGCTCTCTACCCAAATATTGACCACAGACTACTCCAACTAGCCCGTAAATAATAATAATGATACATATATATAGTCAGCCGGGTATAGTGTTCCGCCTAGTGTTAGACAGAGGTAAACTCATGTCCTCCCTGATGAGAGTCAACCTGGGACACCCATACACATGACGATCTGGCGGATACCTCCAGCCGAAGCGTATCCGAGCACAAAGGGTGCTTCTACCAAATGTCCTTCATAGCTAAGAAATGCTATACGAAGCCTATCACCATATCACCAAGTCGGCCGGATACGTTGCCCCATGCATCACATCATCATGTCGGCCGGGCATATAGCCCCATGCATCGTAACATAATTTCGACTGGGCATATAGCCCAAATAGTACATGTAAATACATTTAAAACTACGTGCCAATACAGTAGAAGTATTAAAACATGTCAATATGTCAATATGTCAAAAAAGTGGCACAATATCATTTATCAAACTCATGGATGCATAATCTATAAAATCAGCAGTTGGGACACTCCAATGGTCACAAAAATATGTCTATCAAAATCCAAAAATTTAGTTTTCACACGTATAGAAATCATGTCGTTTGAAAATTGGTAAAACTTGATTTGTCAATTAATAGAAGATGTCAAAATCTCACTCACAGTTCTAAGGAGGGTGGTCACTCCCTATTTTCAAAACAAATCCAATATGACTTCTCGAGTTTCCAAAAAGATCAACCTAATCAGATCATCAGAATTTAACATCAAATTTCAAATATTATAGGATTTATCCATTTTTCCTAAATTTATACAAACCTTAACCCTTCAATTTATGAATACACTCTAATGTCATTAGTTGCATTTCATTTATAAACAATTAACGTACCTTTAAACCAAGTCAAATTCAACTCTAAAACCACTCAATGTCTGAAATAAGCCTTAAAATAAATAATTTTCCTATAAGATAAAAAATCTTTAAAAAATCATACACTTTTCTATTCTCTTCCAAATGTTTCAAGCTATATGTCATTTTCAAGGTATATGAGTCTATTTTCACAATACGGAGATCGTATTTAAATTGCCTATAAGCATAACAATTTATAATGAGAAGGTCTGTATCAACCCTTGCACTCAAATCCCAATTTCTGACTATTTTCATGCATAAGTCAATTTAAACTTCAAGAGAAACTATTTGAATCAACTTAATTTGATTCTATCATCCTAAACAGTTCCATTTCATATAAATTCCTACACTTAATCTAATGAGCCACATATAATGTCTAAAAATACATTCATTTAGAATCTAGTGTACATTCTAGTATATACAAAACTTCTTATCTTAAATTTACCCTAAATTCGATAACCAAATCGAATGGGTCCGAAATCACTCACCTAGGGTTTTTCTCAGATCGCAAACCTTTGTCCGAATGTCTCCTCAATCACTCCAAGATATGAAATGCTACCTATCAAGATAGGGTTTATTAGTTAGGTTCAAACACTTAGATCGGAAGCAAAACCCAAAGTCAGTTACTTGCGTGGAGGTTCGTGGGCTGTCACAGGCTCACGGGCCGTCGCTGGTCGTCATAGGTTGTCGTGGGCTCGTGGGCTATAGCGGGCTCGTAGGTTCGCGAGTTAGCGAGCCAGTGGGCTTTGGCTAGAGGGAGTACTGGCCTACAGGCCAGTGGGCTAACGGGCTTGCGGGCTGGCGGGCCTACAGGCTGGCACGCTGGTGGGCTGGCTGGCTAGCTGGCGAGCCTACGGGTTGATGGGCCTGCGGACCTGTAGTCGCTCGCGGGCCACAGTGGCTTGCAGGCTGGTGCACTCCGGTGCGCTGGTGCGCACCCGTGCAATGCGCTGGTCCGCGCTCATGGGCTGGGTCCTGCTCACGGCCTGGCTCGCGCTAGCGGGCTGGGTCCTACTCGTGGCCTGGCTCACGCTCGTGGCCTGGCTCGCCCTCACGGGCTGGGTCGCGCTGTATTCGTGCAGGGGCACGATCGTGCTCACGCTAGGTAGATCGCGTAGCAGAAGCCGCTGCAGAAGGCGCTGCAGTCCGCGCTGTAGCTCGATCGCTTGCAAAGGCGCTGGGTTGCACTCGCGGACGCTCACGGGAGGAAGGAGCAGTGGCAGTCGCGAGTGGTGGCGTGCAGTGGTGGAGCTCGCGGCGGTGTGTGGCGAAAAGGGGAGAAACCGCGGTAGATTCACGAGACGGAGAGAAGAAGAAGAAGAAGAAGAAAAAGATGGTGATGACCCGTTGGCGGCGGAGCTAGCGGCAAAGGAGGAGCGGCGCCGCGATGGGGGAGAAATGAAAGGTCGGGGAGAGGGAGAGAGAGAGAGAGGGATTAGGGTTTCCAACCCTAATCCCCAAATCAATTTGGGGATGCAGCATTTTGCCCCAAAACGCTGCGTCTCCATTTTTTTTTTTTTTGTTTACTAAATAAATAATTTTATATATTTATGCATATAATTTTCACACCCATATTTCGTTAGAAATGCGAATTTCATAAAGATAGGGTTTACTTCGATTTGCCGATTCGACAAATTAAAATATATCAAAATTTTAATTTAAATACCCCAAAATCAAAAAATCAATATAAATAAAAAGTTTTCTCTCTATATATATATAATTCAAAACTAGTACTCTTCTACAGACACCGCAGTGTCGGTATTATATTTTCTAACCCCCTAAATATAAGTTTCATTCTCGAAACTAAAAGAGGACTAACCAACAAACAAATGGGGGTACTGCCTCCTAATAGTCTCCTCGGGCTCCCAGATCTCTTCCTCGACCTGGTCACTCCTCCACAAAACTCTAACCAATGAAACTTTTTTACTCCGTAGCTTTCTGACCTGTCGATCTAAAATAGCTGCAGGCAAAGCTAGAAAACTAAGATCCTCTCTGATTGGCCGTCCGTCGTCAGTTGTTGTTTGAGCTCTGAAAGCTCATCTCACAACGATCATCCCATAAGAACTTGACATCCTTCCCCGTCAGTCTGGAAAGTGGAGCAGCGATTTGGGAGAATTCTTCTACGAACCGCCGATGACACCCCGTAAGACCAAGGAAACTCCGCACCTCGATCACTGTCTGTGGCTGCTGGTATGTTGGTCAACCCAAACAGCATGACCACGAACTCATAATGTTCATATCGGGTACGAAATACGGTTTTGGGCACTTTCTCAGCCCTGATCCGCAACTGATGATATCCAGATCGAAGATTGATCTTTGAGAAAAACACGCATACCCTAGATCTGATCAAATAAATCAGCAATACGCGGCAGAGGGTACCGATTATTGATGGAAACCTTGTTTAGCTACCTATAGTTCACACATAATCGTAGAGTCCCGTCCTTCTTTTTCATGAATAACACCGGAGCTTCCCACGGTGAAGTGCTCGGATGGATTAAACCCTTGTCCGGCAACTCCCCCAATTGGACCTTAAGCTCTTTAAGCTCAACTGGCGCCATTCAGTATGGCAGAATAGATATGGGAGTAGTCCCTGAAGCTAAGTCAATCTTGAAATTAAACTCCCGAACTAGTGGTAGTCCAAGTAGCTTCTCAGGAAATATATCTGGAAACTCCTGCACCACTGGGACCTCCTCTAGCCTTGGCCCCTCCACAGTGGTGTCAATAACATGAGCAAAGTATGCCATGTACCCTCGACATATCAATCTCCTGGCTTTCATCACTAATACAATATAGTGAGGTAACACTCACCCCTCGCCTGGGAACCTCAACAATGGCTCCTTGGGTCTCCGAAACTCCACTTCTTTGGTGAATCAATCTACTGAGGCCTTATACATTCTTAGCCATTCCATCTTTAAGATGGCATCGAAATTTGTCATTTCAATTGGAATCAAGTCTACCTCAAGTACCACATCTTTGACCATGACCTCGTTCCCTCTGTAGATGGAATCTCTATGTATCTGCTGAACGAGAGGAGAAATGACCAATATCTCCTCATCAAGTGGCTGCAAAGGCTTACCCAACTCGTGGGCAAAAGACACTCTCACATACGAATGGTTCGACCCTGTGTCAAATAGGACACGAGTATTGACTCCCCATATTTTCATAACTTCTAATATAAGAAAAATAAAAAGATCAGTTGATAATTATGGAAGAAAATATGCTTACATATATATATATATATCAAAATGTATGTACAAACCAACATAGTTAAGCCTCCGCGGCTTTAACTAGTGATGGTTCTCAAAAGAAAGTACATGGAAAATATGGCATTAAAACATGTCAATATATCAAAACGTTGACACAATATCAGTTATCAAACTTATTGATGCATAATCTATAAAATCAGCAGTTGGGACACTCCAATAGTCACAAAAATATATCTATCAAAATCCAAAAATTTAGTTTTCACACCTATAGAAATCATGTCATTTGAAAATCGGTAAAATATGATTTGTCAATCAATAGAAGATGTCAAAGTCCCACTCACGGTTCTAAGGAGGGTGGTCACTCCCTATTTTCAAAACAAATCCAATCTGACTCCTCAAGTCTCTAAAAAGATCAACCTAATCAGATCATCAGAATTTAACATCAAATTTCAAGTATTATAGGATTTATCCATTTTCTCTAAATTTGTACAAATCTTAACTCTTCAATTTATGATTACACTCTAATGTCGTCTGTTGCATTTCATTTATAAACAATTAACGTACCTTTAAACCAAGTCAAATTCAACCCGAAAACCACTCAAGGTCTGAAATAAGCCTTAAAATAAATAATTTTCTTATAAGATAGAAAATTTTTAAAAAATCATACACTTTTCGATTCTCATCCAAATGTTTCAAGTCATATGTCATTTTCTAGATATATGAGTCTATTTTCATAATACAGATATTGTATTTAAATTGCCTATAAGTAGAACAATTTATAATGAGAAGGACTGCATCAACCCTTGCACTCAGATCCCAATTTCTGACTATTTTCATGCATAAGCCAATTTAAACTCCAAGATAAACTATTCAAATCAACTTAATTTAATTCTATCATCCTGAATAGTCCCATTTCATATAAATTCCTACACTTAACCTAATAAGCCGCATATAATGTCCGAAAATGCATTCATTTAGAATTTAGTGTATATTCTAGTATATACAAGACTTCTTATCTTAAATTTATCCTAAATTCGATAACCAAATCGAATGGATCCGAAATCACTCACCTAGGGTTTTTCTCAGATCGCAGACCTTTGTCTGAATGTCTTCTCGTCACTCCAAGATCTAAAATGCTACCTATCAAGATAGGGTTTATTAGTTAGGTTCAAACACTTAGATCGGAAGCAAAACCCCAAGATAGAGAGATTGCGCTGCAGAAGGCGCTGCAGTTGCGCGCTGTGGCTCGATCGCGTGCAAAGGTGCTGGGTTGCGCTCACGGAGGCTCGCGGGAAGAAGGAGCAGCGGCAGTCGTGAGCGGTGGCATGCGGTGGTGGAGCTCACGGTGATGTGTGGCCTAAGGGAAAGAGACCGCGGGAGATTCACGGGAGGGAGAGAAGAAGAAAAAGAAGAAGAAGAAGAAGAAGATTGTGATGTCCCATTAGCGGCGGAGCTCACGACGAAGGAGGAGCGGCGCCACGGAGGGGGAGAAAAGAAGGGTCGGGGAGAGAGAAAGAGAGAGAGAGGGAGGATTAGGGTTTCCAACCCTAATCCCCAAATCAATTTGAGGACGCAGCATTTTGCCTCAAAACGCTGCGTCTCCATTTTTCTTTTTCTTTTTTTTTTTGTTTACTAAATAAATAATTATATATATATTTTCACACCCATATTTCGTTAGAAATGCAAATTTCATAAAGATGAGGTTTATTTCGATTTGCCGATTCGACAAATTAAAATATACCAAAAATTTAATTTAAATACCCCAAAATCAAAAATCAATATAAATAAAAATTTTTCTCTCTATATATATATAATTCAAAATTAGTATTTTTCTACAGACACCGCAGTATCGGTGTTACAATGGACATCCACATGAAGGTTTGAATCTTGTCGGCTATTATCTGAACTAGTAGTTCAGCTTCCACTCACTTAGTGAAATAATCTACAGCTGTATTAATAAACTTCTATTTTCCAATAGCTTGCGAGAATGGTCCCAATATATCCATCCCCCATCATGCAAATGGCCATGAGCTTGCAATTGGATAGAGCTCAGAGGAGAGTTGATGTAGTGTTGAGGAGAAAAGTTGACATTTGTTATACTTTTTAATGTAATCCTCTACATCAGCTTTTATGGTGGGCCGAAAGAATCCTTAACACAAAGACTTGTTGGCTAAGTTACGAGTGCCTAAATGGATACCACCTACCCCTTCATGAATTTTCCTAAGGATATAGTTCCCTTCCTCAAGCATTAGGCATTTAAGATAAGGGTAAGTGAAGGATTTCTTGTAGAGAGCTCTATTGATGATAGTGTAATGCACAGCTTTGTGTTTGATCTTTGTTGCCTCCTGTGGTGAGTCCGATAGTTGACCATGTCTTAAGTAAGCCTAGATAGGATCTTTCTAGCTCGATGAGTCATCTACTATCAAGATCTGCTCTGGTTCATTGATACTTGGGTATGGGGGGCTATCGATGTAAACTATTCAACTGGCGGCCACTGAGTCCAAACGTCAAGCTAGAGACCATATCAAACCTGGCATTCTTGGATCTAGGAATCTGTTGTATGTCAACCTTGTTGAACTTACCCATCACCTCCTAAAGTTTGCCAAGATATTTCATCATCATTGGCTCTTTGATTTTGTACATTCTCTCAATTTGCTTGACCATGAGTTGATTGTAGGTAAAGACCAAATGTCCTTAACTCCCAACAATGATGTGATCTATAGTCCCATCAAGAGTGCTTCATACTCAACTTTATTACTGGTGGCTTGAAAATCAAAGCGAAATGCATATTCTATTTTGAAGTTGTTGGGACACGTTAGGAAGCATCCAGTACCACACCCTGATAAATTAGAGGATCCATTTACATGCAAAGTCCATGTGGGTGGTAGACACCAATTCAAATGGTCATCTATGACTTGCTCGGTAAGGCTTGGGAGTGTGAATTAGAGAATAAAATCGACTAGGGTCTAACCTTTGATGGCGGTTCTCAATTGACATTTGATAAAAAAATTCATAAAGTTCAATATTCCATTTGATGAGCCAACCCAAGGTGTCCCTTTTCTACAATATCTGCTTCAAAGGTAGGTTAGTTAGTACTACGATCATGTACACCTAAAAGTAAGGTCGAAGGCACCGAACAGTCATTACAAGGGCGAAGGCCACCTTCTCGATAGGCCTGTACTTGATTTTTGACTCTAAAGTACCAAGATGATATATTATACTGGCCTTCATATGACAGCATCTTGTCTTACAAGTGTAGAGCAAAGGGCTCAGTGAGAGATAGATAAATAGAGATAGAGTTTCTCGACAAAGATAAGCCAAGAGAGCAGAGGAGGATACGAGAGATACTCCTTAAGCTTATCGAGGGTCGTCTACCACTCCAGTGTCCAAATGAATTTCTGAGACTTCTTCAGAGTATCAAAGAAATGTTTGTATTTTTCTCCTGCTTTTGACATGAATCTGCTCAAGACTGCAATCCGTCCCATGAGGCATTGCATCTCTTTCAATGTTCTAGGCAGTACCATGTCTAGGATGGCTTGAATCTTCTCTGGGTTGGCCTTGATTACTCGGTTAGTGATCAGGAAGCCTAAGAACTTGTCTGAAGTGATCGTGAAGGCACATTTGGTCAAGTTCGGTTTCATATTGTAACGTTCCAATGTCTAGAATGTTTTCTCAAGATCTGTAACGAGGCCTTCTGGCCTGGTGCTCTTGACGAGATGTCATCTACGTAGGTCTCCACATTTCTACCAAGTTGCTCACTGAAGACTATACTGACCAGTCGTTGGATGGTTACTCCTGCGTTCTTCAGGCCAAACAGCATGGTCTTGTAACAGTAAGTACCAAACTCTAGGATAAAGTTTGTTTTTTCTTTATTTTCTGGGGCCATGCATACTTGGTTGTAACTAGAGTACGCGTCCATGAAATTTAGTAGCTAGTGGCCTGATGAGCTATCCAGAAGTTTGTCAATGGTAGGAAGTGGATAGCGATTCTTTGGGCACGCCTTGTTAGACCAGTGAATTTATACACATTCTCCACTTGTCATTCGCTTTCTTCACTATGACCACGTTTATTAACCACTCGAGATATTTTACTTCTCTAATGAAGTTCGCCACTAGGAGTTTTTGCACCTTTTCTTGTATCACTCACTGGTATTATAGTGCAAACTCTCTTCTTCTATTTCACAAGCTTGCAACTGGCATCCACAATCAATTTATAAACGTTCAAGATGGATTCCTAGCATGTCTTCAAGTGACATACAAAGGCTTTAGAGTATCGTCACAAGCATTCAGTGATGGCATCCCAGAGAGGTATTAGCAGGTAGGCCCCAATTTGAATAGTTTAACTGGGTACATTTGTGATTGGGACCTCGACCATCTCCTTACTACATATGGGTTTAGTGACTTGTTCTATGTCGTCTCTAAGTTCTGTGACTTCTATTGAGTGGTTCTTCTTTTCCCTTTTGGTACAAAGGCATTTGGGGGGTCGAGATTGCAATTGAGTGTTGTGATACCAAAAAACACTCTGAATTTGATATTCATATGCTTGGTACTTGGTAACGCTTCCAAACCATGAAAACTGGGGCCACCCAGAATGGCATTGTAGAGAGATGGAAGTTTGAGCGTATTGAAAGTGGTCATGGTGGTAGCATGGTTAGTGGGTGCTCCCAAGGTTACTAGGAGTGAGATAATATTTTCGGAATATAACCACTTGTCAAAGAGTCCCTTTAAAGGTCCAGTGTGGAGTTAAAGGTGCATTCAATTGAAACCGATTTGCTAAAAGGCATCCCAATGAAGAAGATTGCAGCTCACCTCTTGGTTAATGAAGACTCTTTTCACAATGTAGTGGACTATCTTGGTGGTGATAACCAGTGGGTCATGTCAATTCGGGTTGACCCCCCAAGGTCGTCATCGTCGAAATCAATCATTAATCTTTTTCTCTTTAGTAGCATGAAGATAGGAAAAATGGAGTAGAATAGGGTGTGAAGTTTATTCGGTTAAACAATTAGTCTGCTCCCGTAGATAGTCCCAATCTATTGAAAGTGGGTTTTGCTCCACAAATAGCTGCTTTCCTAACTAGAGCGAGGAACCGATGCTGACAAACCTTCTAAGACTACATGGAAGGAGAGACCTGTAAATATTTTCCAAAGGCGGTCCAGTAGAGGAAGTTTTAATATTTAAGTAAAAAAAAAAAAGAAGTGAGAAAGAAAAAGAGAACAAACTGAGTAAAGCCGTAGAGTAGTCATGTGTAGTCTCTGTGTGATGTATGTATGTAGAGCTATTGAACGTAGTTGAAAAATTGCCTATGTTAAGTATATATAACATGTGCATGCGTAGCAAGTATTTTGATTGAGGGTGTAAAATCCCTAGTTGCCTTATAGAAATATTGTTAAAGATTTTTTGAAATTACAGGAACTGTATTTAAAGATTTTTAGAAGATTTAGGATCTTATAGGTTGATGGAAGTTTAAATTGTCATGATATTCCTTACGTCATCGGAAGGTATTATGAAGATTCCCTTTCTTATTGGGAAAGACTACTCTCGAGATTAGGAGAAGTTCAAAACTTAAGTAATCATGATCTTGATTTGCTTAATAGAAGTCTTATCCGTCGGGAGACTATTTGCAATAGCAGCGAGTTTAACCAAGAGGTGAGCGAGAGGCTTACTTAAAAGGGTTTAACCAATGTGGTCCAGAAGCCAAAGTAAGAGTCTGGGACTAAGGGGGATTCGACTGAAAGAGTGTTCAATTGTTTTAGGTATTTACCCAGAGAGACTCCATTGGTAGTCTATGAATTTGATGTTTATAGTCCCAATAGGGATGATAATCTTTGAGTTTGATTGTTATGGGTCGTTGGATTATATACCATCATTGGATAATTACCAAAATCAGGCATACCATTTTTCTTCTTCAGCTTTAACAAGTTCTACACTTCTAGTAGGAGTACTAACATCATTTTCGAATTCAACATGATACTCACTATATTCTAAATGCTATAATGCGATAGTTGAATATGATCATTAGGCAAAAATAAAATCTATTCTTTAACAATTGTCTCATTCATATCCACATATGAATAAGGCTGCGACTATCTCTCCTAATTTCTAATAACATATTCACCACTCCAAAACCCTATGTAGCATTTTATTTTTTATAACCTTAACCATGCATCATATAATCCTGATTTCGAATACAATAGGAAAATTCATCACACTTTTCCAACGAATCTAAAAATTCTTTCCCATAGAAATCATTATAAATAATAATAGGAATATTATCTTTCTTGTGAGAATACTTGAAATCAACACCATACATATTATTTCCACGAAAAGCTTATGGTGAAGGTCGACCACAGGCATCATTCCTCACAAACTCTTTTCCGATCCTTGTTTAGACCATGGCTTTGAGTTCTCCAAAATCAATCGCATGTTTTACTCCACAATGAATTATGGATGTCTTCTTAGATTTTCCAAACCACCTATAGTGCCCAATCAATGTCGCAAGATTAGCTGCTCCTCTCAGATTCAATCGACTGTTCACGGTTGGAGTCGGCCTCAAAAAATAAAAACTCAACTAGGATCAAGAACTCAAAATTTGTTGATTCAAAAATCATGTTTACAAGTCTATAAGAGTTCAAATAATTCTAAAACAAGCCAATTAGAATATGCAAGTAATATTAAACTTTAAACACCATTCTAAAATAATAAGGAAAAAAATAAATAAATAAAAACAAATAAAGGAAAGACATAACAAAATAAAATGAGAAAAGCATGTGGTCTGGTTGAGTGGGTGCACCTGCATTGGTGTAGGCATGCCACGGTAGTGCATGTTGCCAAAGAGGTTTGGCTCAAGTGGTGTCTTCTCCTCTCCCCATAATAGATTTGGATTTGTGTCTACAACAAAAAAACAAAACAGTAGTGCATGTGAACCGGTGTAGCTGCACCAATTGGGCTCAACTACACTACCCCTACGCTATTGCTTGTATTGCAGCCTTCTTGGATGTCTTGGCCGTGTTTTTTCCTTCTCGTGCCTCTTTCGTGCATTAATTCTATCCATTTGACTTGTAAATTCGACTTCTGGATCACCCTCTTGTTTTACTAATGAGATGTTTGATTTTGAAGGTTAGTTGTCGTGTGTTGAGTACCAACAGAAACTTCAGCCGATCAGCTTTGATCCGATCACCTCACACCAACCATAATATAATAGGGTTGATTACAACCTGTTTTTGCGTAAGAAAGATTCAAACTCAAAACCTAAAAAAAGAGAGAATGATACCCATTTAGTTGAATTGCTACTCTTAGAACACCGATCAAAACTTGAGCACCGGTAAGGGAACATCATAAACAATGAAAGGGACAACACAAAATTTTATGCATCATTACAAAGCACTAAAGGGGCTAGACAATACTAACACCTCATTGGTCTAGTGGAAAGAGCACTAACACCCCACATCAAGAACCGAATTTTGAGTTTTGATAATGACAAAAATGATATTGAAAAACCTCCCACCCGATTGAAACCCGATAGCAACTCAACCAAAATTAATTGGAGTAAACTTTGGATATTCGACAGTAAACCAAGTCCAGAGAACCAAAAAAAATAAGGGGCCAGACAATGGAAAAAGCCAACAGAAAGGCACCTTGATATTTTAATAGCCCATACAAGAGTATCTTTTAGAAATAAGCAAAGAAGTAGGATGGTGAATGAAATAAATAGAAGTGGAAGAGTAATCATGTGAAGAACATTAAACAAAAGAAAGAATTATAATCATGTGTAAAGGGGCAGCCCCATTCATTCCTGAAAAACAACTGTACAACGAGACCCTCTCTCCTCTCTCTCTCTCTCTCTGTGCCCGTGCCGTCCTAGAATTGAAGCATACATCAAAAACGGATCTGGGCTATTTCTAACCCTATTACTCTCACACTAAGGAAAATATTTCCAGAAGCAAACGGTAATACTTTCTTTTTTATCAATCAAATGGGTTATTGAAAACTTTTGAATCTGATATGTTATAAGAAGGCAATGATCTCTGGTCATGCGTGTTTCTTGTCAGTCCATCCTAAGTTCCTACCCCTGAATTATCTCGGATGCTTGACCCTCTGACTCCGTCAGCTTATTTTCCAATCTTAAGGATTCACTGTCCATGCTGATAGTTCGGCTCTTCATGTTCCTTCTATCCTGCAAAACAAGCCAAACAATATCAGGATCACCTGTTTTTTCCAAAATCCCATCTTCATGATAAGCCTGTTTGATGATAGTGACATTGAAATATCTTATATTAATTTCACAGCAATACAAGACTAAATCTTGAGATTGGTTAGCCATAAAGCACCTGTCCTTTTCTTTTCAGGTTTTCTTTTGATAAACGTTCCCTGCACAGGCACAGCACGAGGCAGGGTGGCAGTGGTTGAGAAGGAGCCTTGAGGTAGAATTGCCACAGTAGAAAGGTAAAGTTAGTTAGTGGATTTTACTTCAGGGCTCAACAATAAACCCTGATGTCCCAAACTTGGTGAAATCAACTAAACGCATCCCTAATGAAAATGTTTCCTCACCACCTCATACAATATTTACCAACTTTTTAACCTTGTTGGATGACATCTTATACTTGCATACTGTCCATTCTGCACATGACAAAATCATTCTCTTTTCCCTCATCTTATCATCATAGCCAGGTCTGAGGACATTGAAAGGTTATAAAGTGGTTAGTCGTTTGTTTCACGTGAATGATAAATCTAAACGGCTATTCAAATAATAACGAAATTTCATTAATATATTGCAAGAGTGCACTGTCCTTTAATGCTGAACCTAGGCAGAAAGATATCTTACACCATTTCATTGGAGCATTCCAATTAGTTCAGAAGTTCTAAATAGTTCCAAGCACTGTGAATATAAATGCTAATCAGCTAAAGATAATAAATGTTGATATAAGATAAATGCTGATGCCCAACACCGTTTAAGTCTACTTCTGGAGACCTCTGAAAAGAGACGGTGGGCCATATATACATTGGCCCATATATACACACACATTATAAAGAGGAATGGTTGCTGAAACCGGAGTTGTTACAGAATTGTATCATTCCACAATCAATCTATAGTGGTAAAATGAATCAACACACCCTAAAAATCGCATAGAAGAAGAATTGCAGTATAATAGTAGACAAGTATCATAGAATTGTGGGATTGGTCGTAGAATCAGAAGAATCATAAGATCCAACCTCATGCCCAATGATTTTTCTAAAACAAATCTTATCTCCCCTTTTTCCTTTATAGTTTTTTTCTTTTTTTTGGTCGCATTTTTTCCATCTTTAGAAGCTTACTTCTTGTGAACTTGCCTTCTTGTACCATTCATTCTATTTTTCCTCCACTTCTTCTTCTTCAACCCTAGAATTTGATTTTTTTTTTCCTTGTCATACCATATAAATACCTAATTATATAATATAAGTATGAATAAATTCACTTGATCTTTATTTCGACCAACAAATATTCTCAACAGCAATTGACAAACAGTATTAGGCCTTTATCTCTTTTTCTTTTTTGATAGAAAAAGATATTAGGCTTTTATCTCATTTAAACATTTACTTCTTTCCTTTTTTTTTTTAGACTGGTATTTTATCTTTGAGGTGTATGAATATTCTATTATTCCTAATAAAGGTCATATGTACACATAAAAAGCAACAAACACCAATAAAAGATAATAACAAAATGAACCTTAATTTCAAATTTTTGGGTCAACCATTCCAAAGATCAATATAGGAGAGAGAGGAAAAAAATAAAAATAAAAACATAAAGTTAAAATTTAAAAACAAAAATAAAGAAGATAAAACTAAAAAACAAAAAAATGGAAAGAAAGAGATAAA
The DNA here is from genome assembly GCA_033439265.1 of Dillenia suffruticosa. Lineage (NCBI taxonomy): Eukaryota > Viridiplantae > Streptophyta > Magnoliopsida > Dilleniales > Dilleniaceae > Dillenia > Dillenia suffruticosa. The sequence continues at coordinate 11,017,473 of JAVTVX010000019.1, forward strand.
AATAAACTATTCATAACAACTTAAAATAATAATAATAATAATAACAACGTCAACAATAATAATAAAAATAATAATTCAATTTATTTGAGTTTTTCTACGCTACTCATTCCTATATAAAATTATTTACTCAACTAAACGCTTGACACTCATTTTTGCGGATAATTTGCATTTAAGTTTTTAACAGATTAACCCAACGTTTTACTAAATCTACATTTCAAATCTCATTCTTCCCAACTGGTGCATTTTTTGATCTTTATAGTATATGTCCAAACCATATTAAATAATACTCTCTCATTTTATCCATAAATAACTCACTTCCAACTTAACATGTACCTTTTCATTTTTAATTTTATATTTTCTAGTTTGACTACACATCTCTATAAACATATTCATTTCAATTACAACCATTTTTTACTTTTGTTGTTTAACGGTTTCACACTCAGTGTTATATAATAACGTAGGTCTTACTACGATTATATAAAACTTCTCTTTCAATTACAATAGCATCATGCAACCGTAAATAACTCGAGATGCACTTCTCCAATTCATCCAACCCACTTGAATTCTATAATTCACATCTCATCTATATTGTCATCGTCTTGAATGATAGATCCAAGATACTTAAAGCACCAATATGCTTTATTTATAAAATAACAAGCATAGTCTACTGTTGTTTTAACATTGATTTTGGATTTTTTTTTATTTTTATAGTAAAATGTAGAATCTTAAGATTCATGATCTGATTCCATGGAACAATTCCTAGAACCCTCACAATGATCCCAGGTAGAATCCCGATTTTAACAACCTTACATACATGTGTCTTTGTATGCATGTGTGCATACTAGTATAATTTTTTAAACAAAATGATCTATCCTCAGATCAATTTATCTTGAGATAAATGAACAGCAACTATAGTTCCAATAACAAATTGTGAAGTTATCACTATCAAAGGCTACCAATTAGTTATGCCATATCAGATTACCATGAGGGAAGATCTTGTTCATCGGATTAGTATAATTAAAGCACAAATAATGTGCATGAGTTAGCCACATATGCAAGTAGTGAGATACTGCATGAAAAGAGTAGCCACATATGCAAATAGTGAGATACTGCATGAAAAGAGAAGAAAACATAAGCAATTTCTAGATATGAAATTATATACTCACATCACGGTATGGAGATTCGTCAACTTCAAGCATCCGTACAACCTGGGTCATTTTTGGTCTTTTTTCTGAATCAGGATCAATGCACCTGACTGCAACTAGTAAGGCACGCTTAAGAGCACGTGTAGTAGGTTTAACTTCAAGGTTCGAATCCACAACTTCCTCTGCCCTTCTTGCTCCTACCATTTGTTTAACCCACTCAACAAGATTAACCTGTCATGGGAGTAGAAAATGCTAAGAGAAAAAGTTATAGCACTAAATATATCTATGGTAAGAGATATATATAGAGCAGATTATCAACAGTTACAAAATTGAAGACAGTAGTTCAGTATTCAGTACTTCATTAGTAGGTCGTCCAGAGTCCACAGGATCCCTTCCAGTTATGGCTTCTAGGAGGAGGACACCAAAACTGTAGATGTCACTTTTCTCATTCAACATGCCAGTGTTGGCATATTCTGGGGCGACATACCTGAAATCATATAAAAGCCATCAATTTTTGTGTCTGTGAGCATTTGCAAAGCTGGTCACCAAAGAACCTCGAATTTTCATGGGCTGAAGAAAGTGTTAAGAGATTAGATCAAGGCAAATGCTTACCCAAATGTTCCCATGACTCTAGTCGTTATATGACTTTCTCCAGAATCTAAGAGTTTGGCCAATCCAAAATCAGAAACCTTAGCATTGAACTTATGATCTATCAAGATATTGCTAGACTTTATGTCCCGATGCACCACTTTGGGCTCGATTGCCTCGTGAAGATAGGCAAGTCTGCAGGCCATTTAATCGGTTTAAGTTTACATAGATGAACTTCAGCTCCCAGTGCAATGATCAATTTTACCAAAGGGAATTTAGGGAAATTAAATTCAAAACATAGATACCATTGCCGCGTTACCAAAATTCAACTGAGATGCTATCATTAAATAAATTAGATAGGTTAAATGAAATTAGTCAACTTCTTGAATGTTCTCCAAAGCTCAGACGAGATAGGTTTGAAATTTCATCCTACAAATTCTTGGAGTACATTCTTTGTACTCTCATTCACTTTTTTCGGCTAAGCAAAGTTATCAGAAAATGTTAACTTACGCATTTGCTGTACCAAGAATAACTTTCAATCGAGCCTCCCAAGTAAAAGAGCCATGCTGAGACATTGCACCATGAAGCCACTGTTCTAAGTTGCCATTGTTTACATATTCATACACCAGCATCCTAGATAAAAGAGACCAAGTAAATTTCTGACGTGGGAAAATTTCTGACGTGGGAGATCCTTAACCAGTTGCAGAAAGAAAAGAGAAAAGAATCACAGCCCAAAAGGAAAAGGGAATGATTCGAAAAGGTTTTGAGCGAAAATAACAATAACAATAATAATAATAATAATAAAATGAGGCAAATGAAAATTACCGATGCACTCCTTCTATACAATAGCCCAAAAGTCGCACAAGATTCTTGTGCCGAACATGGCCTATAGCCTCAACTTCAACCCTAAATTCCTTTTCTGCCTGCCCCCTGTGATCAATTGCAAGAAACATTCAACAAAGATCCATAGAACTTGAGAGATTAGTAGATCAAAACTTAGATATTCCATGCTTACAGATTATTAAGAAGCCTCTTAACTGCTACCTCAGTTCCATTAATCAATCTGCCCCGATAAACAACTCCATACCCACCTTCCCCAAGAACATTCTCTGCTGAAAATCGATTAGTTGCAAGTTCAAGATCACGAAGAGTAAACCAGTGTCCCCACCCAAGATGCGATACTTCAGGCAAGCCAATTAGAGGAGAAGCCATCACATATCCATATGAAAGTGAAGATTGCTTCCGAACAGTCCCAGAACTTCCTTCATCTCCTGAATGTGAACTAAAACCTCTTTCATGATGATAAATAGAGCTGCACTGACTGAGGTTATCAGGGTCACTTGACTTGCTCATACCCAAATGAACCAACATCTTCTCAGAATTCTTATCACTTGACTTATCATGAACTGAGAGAAATCCACTTTCATTCTGATCACTGACATTATGAGCCCCAACTCTGTCAACCTTGATGTCCTTTGAGATATTGGGTATTTGTGCAAGATTGAACTTGTCTAGGGTTCTTTTAGATTTCCTCCGGCACATGACCCACACAGACAAGACACAGAGAATTGAGAATATGAATACACCAACAATAATACCAATCAAAACCCACAACTTGAGACCAAACACCAATGTCTTCTTAGACAATACTTCATTCAAGTCGCCTGATGACATTCTGATGTCGCAATAAAAAGAAAATGTGGAAATGGGTTACTCTCCCTCAGTTTCTATGTTGCAGAATTAGTCCATTTACCACCTGTAAAACATAATGTTTCGTTTCAATCAGCATTTCCAACACACAAAGTAATAGGCTTTCTCTAAGTTATCAAAGCAATTAGGTTAAGCTGTGTACAAATGTCAGAAATTCACGCACAAATAATCCATCCCAGGAAACATCCTTATCCTGATTTAGCACTTCAATAGAAAAGGACAATAAATTTTTATATCCAATAAAACTAAACATAAAAAAATAAATAAACAAATGAAACCTAGATTATTGCCTTCATATGCACAAACTCAAATTTCCAAACCCAAATCAAAATCAAAAACCAAAAAACAAAAGCAAAAAAAAAAACAAAAAAATAAAAAACGAAAACCAAAAGAACAAAGGGGGCATCATGTAAAATTATAGCACATGGAGAATCAAATCTTTTGAAGTAAAAATAACAATAACAATAACAATAAATTAGAATTAAGAATGTAAATCTAGAAGAAGAGCATCACTTATGATCCAAGTAAGAGAAAAAGGAGAAGTAAATCGAACACACTTGAAGATTATCTTTAAAACGTGGGATTATAACCTTAGCCACCTTGATCTTCTTCCTTGAGAATCCAGAAAAGTGAAGGAAGGGCTTTGTTTTGAACCAAAAGAGAACCAATAAGCATAGAGAGGCCAATGTAGACCAAAGACTAAAAATATAGGAGAACACAAACCCAACCAACCCCCCCCCCAAAAGGCTTCAAATCAAATCGTTTCTCAGAAGAGTAGCTTACAAGTAGTAAGAGGGGTTTGTGGACCAAACGTGTGAACGTATCAAAATTCAATATTGGGAGGCCAAATGTAGAGAGAGGGAGAGAGAAACAAGGGGCAAGAGAGAGAAAGAAATGGCAGGTGGGGCTTTTGAGGGAACGAGAGAGAGAGAGAGAGAGAGAGAGAAAATGGTAAAGGGAAAGCAAAATGAGATGGAGAGAGTGCATTTAGAGCCGGATACGGGTGGGGAAAGAAAAAAAAAATTGTAGAAAAAGCAACAAAAGGCCAAACGGAAACCATAAAACAAAATTAAAAACTAAAAAAAGGCAGAGAGAGAGAGAGAGAGAGTCAACCCAACGGGAGGGATAGTGGAACTCCAAATCCAGCTTGCTGCAATAGCCTTGACGTCTAAATTACGAAATTATCCTTACCATTCACTTGTTTTCCGAATTTAGCTCCATTTTTGTTGATATTTTGGGAAATTTACCATATTTTCTCTGATTTTTTAAAACACACCCTTTCAATGTAATCTGTCATCGTGAGAAACTGAGAACTCATATTCTTCCTTTTCCTATTATTCTATATCACAAAAAAAAATCAACTATTTTATTAAATTGTAAGTTTTTTTTTAAACCAAATAAAAAATTAAATATATTTCAATTGAATTTTTAAATTCATAGAATTTTGGAATAAAATTCTAATAGGAATTTAAGAGAAAAATATAGATTTCTATTAAGTTATTGAGGTTTAATATAAAAATTATTAGCTAGTATTATTTATCAAAAAAAAATGTACATCTCATAAACTCTTATAAAGTTTAGTTCGAAATTTCTTTTTTTTTTTTTTTTTGTCATTTTACACATCTTCATTTTTTTTATAGAATTTATTCGGTTTCAAATACAGTGTACTGAAGTTTAAAAAAAAAAACAATTTAATTAGTGTTTTTCATAAAACAAATTTCAAATTTAATTTTGAACAATCATTTTTCAAGTTGTGTACTTTTTCCTAAATTGCCTATTGCTTGACGAAAATAATTGTCTATTGCCAGACAAAAATGGTTTTTCGGTACTAAACAAATGTTCAGCTATTCAAAAAGAAAATGAGAAAAATATTTGCAAAATAGTTTGTTCAAACAACTCCAGTATGGTAGAGAGAAAATCAAGCATCAACAACTCTAACAAACATCTTATTTGAAACTGTTTTGTTTTTCTTTTGAATTAAAAAATAAATAAAGAAAATGAGAAAATATCGTGAACTCTTTAGTATATATAGAAAAACTTTAAATATATAGATCTAGTTTATAATCCTAACAACAGAGAATATGTGATAGTATATTCTCTTAATATATGGCAAACATTGTGTTATCAAAATAATGAATACTGTCAAAATGTTGTATGAATATTGTATTAGCATAATTACATTAACGTCCTTTAATTCAAATAGGTTATCAAATGTTTGGGTTATAAGAAATTTGATATTATATTTTGATTCAAATAATCATTTAAAATATTTTATAATTTCTTTTCTTTCGAAGTGCAGGGTTGGACTCCAAGGTTTCCCGACAAATAAACAAATAACCGTTGAGTCCTTTTTTTTTTTTTTAATTTTAATTTAATTTAATTTTTTTTATTTCTTTTTGAGCAAGCATGGTGATATGTAATGACGTTGGATTACTCATTCGGTGAGGGAACTGCCCGTGTAAAGTCAAATAGCAAAATCCAAGTTGATGTTATTAATGGTCCCCCAAACTCCTTTTCTTTAATTTTGATTATTTTTCCATCGTGGTTGCAACTTACCACCACTAAACGGTCTGATTTACTACCAACGACTTTGATACGGAAGGATACACGGTCTGATTATACAATCACATTTAATGGCGTAATATATTTTAAATAATCATATTTTATATATTTAATCTATACTTATTTTGAGTATTTTCTATTCATTTATTTTTTAATTATTATTTTTTTATTATTTATTATATTTTTAGTTATAAAAAAATTTGATATAGAACTAAAATAGTAAGTAGTTGTACAGAATATAGTATATTTATCTATAGAGTTGGACCAAATGTCAAAAAAGAAAGAAAAACAGAAACAATGAATTTGTTGACCAAATTGATATCGAAAAATGTTAAGGTGTTAAAATTGAACAGAACGGTGCCATCTTTCATGCGTTGACTCAAATGGTTGCCATGCCAGCCAACCCAAGTATAGAATTAAATGCATTTAATAAATAATGAATTTGTTGGGTTTTATCCAATTCCATGGATTTGATGGGACCAATCACTCATCCTTTTCACTCAACCTAATCAAATCTATTTCTATATCCATATGTAACGGCTCCAAAACAAGGATAGTTTTGACCTATTGCTAAGGTAAGAAGCTCCGCTCCTTGTGAGCGTGCGTGCACGATGAGAGAGAGAGAGAACGAGAAGATGTTAAAATATTAAATGCCTTTTTGTTCAACAGCATTATTATGGTTGGGAGGAGATAAAGCCTGTGGTGAGGGAGTGAGCAATAAAAACTTTGATTTCAAGCTTCACTTTTTATTAAACTATGTCACAATTTTGTAACTTTTCCTTTTTATTTATTTATTTATTTATTTATTTTATTGTGAAGTCCTTTTATTTTTTTATTAAATTAAAAACAAAACATACCTGGAAAGACGATTACTTTATTACACATTGACCATTTTGTGTGGATCGCACTTTCAAGAGATCTTCCTTGCCAAGTTCACATTCAAATCGGAACATCTTGGCCCTCTATTTCTCTTAAAACTTCTACCGAGACTATATCTAAAGGTCATGCCTCCCTCCGCAGTTGGGTAGCAGAGGGACCGGAAAACTTCACGCGAGGTTCACATGCATGTCACCTGGGGATCCCCTGCCTCCCCATCGTAGCACTCTGCTCATTTTATTTCTCCATATGTATATGTGAATTTAAGCTTATAATAAAATTTTTTATATAATTATTATTCAAATTCAAACTCATTTTTTAAGAGAGTTTTTAAGTGTTCTAATTTTTTCTAGTTTGCAAGAATCTCAATTATCACACAATTGACTTATTAGGATTTTCTAAATAAAAATATTTTTAGTATCTCGCAAGAATCATACTTTTTTTGGGGTGAATTAGGAGAAGAAGGATGAGATTTTAAACTCTCAAGTCTCACCACTAATAAAGGTTAAATCCTCCTAATACGGCTTGTCTAAATAGGGGTGGGTAATATTTATAGAATAAATACTGCAATAATTTATTAATTTATTTAGAGCAATACCAAAACTAAAAACAAAATATAATTAGATAATGCGACTAAAAAATTGAAAATCATTTTTTTTTTCTTTTCCTCACTTCTCTCTCTTCTCTCTCTTCTCTCTCCTCACCTTTTCCTCTCTCTCTCTTTCTCCTCCTGGCAAGCTGCGGTATCGAAGAAAAATCAAACTCAAGTTTTCTAAGATATTGAGTGAGAACAACATTGTCATACAAAACTCAAACCATGCCAAATAATAATATGAGTATTCTCAAAATTAATTAAGAATCTTTTTCTTGCCTTTTATTCTAAAAATTAAATTACATTTGCTCTCGTGTCTTCACTTTTGTCTTGATATTTTACACCACATGTGATAATCAAATGGTTGAAAATAGAATGTAACGTAAACAATATATCACTACAAAAAAAGAAGAATTTAGCGATAAATTTTAGCAACGAGAAATATTCGTCGCAAATCTGCAACAAATTTAGTAACAAAAAATGTTATCGTTGCAAATTAGCCATAATTTTAGCAACAAAAATATTTTCGTCGCAAATTTAGCAACTAAAAACCTTTTCGTTATAAAATTTGTCACAACTTTTTGACGAAAATTTTTTGAAGCACAATTCGTTGCAAATTTGCGACGAATAAAAATTTCGTTGCTAAATTTGCAACGAATTTAAAAATTCGTCGCAAAATTTGCAACGAACAAAAAATTCGTCCCTAAATTTGGGACGAAAAAAAATTCGTCCAAAAATTTACGGCGAATGAAAAATTCGTCCCTAAATTTGCGATGAATGAAAAATTCGTCTCTAAACTCAGGACGAAAAAAATTTGTCCCAAAATATTGCGACGAACTTCTCAATTCGTCCCTAAATTTTGGAAAAAAATGAATTTGTCCCTAAATTTGCGACGAATTTTTAAATTCGTCGCAAAGTTAGCGACAAATATTTATATTCGTCGCAACAAATTCGATTATTTGTTGTAAATTAGTGACAAATATAGTATTTGTAGCAAAATTCGTCACTAAAATTAATTTTTCAGTAATTAGAAACATTTTCTAGTGTTATAAACATTTTCCAATATAAAAAATGATTTGAAAACGGTGTTATACACTTATAGCGTATAAAATCTTAAGATATTCAAAAAATCTTATATAAAATCTTTCATTCATTATCTATTTATATAAAAGAATGATAATATAATATAATATTTTAAATTTGTACATTTATTTTCTATAACTTTACAAATGTTTTAAATTGTTACAAAAGAATATTATTAGTATATTCATTTTCTATTCATTATCTGTTTAATTTTCCATTTCTAGTACTGATATCTCTATTTTATAAATTTGTTTAAATATTCGATTAACTAAACTAAGAGTTAAAGTAGAAATACTTATTAACTAGTAATCAATACATTGAATATTTTTTATAATTATACCATAGTACGCAAATATTGTTAATAGTTTATTGATTTAGTTTCTATTTTAGTGTAGTGAAAGAGCTATTTATCAAAAACCATAAATATTTTTGCAAAAATCGTTGTAAATTGTAAAGGAAAAAATTATTTATCGTTAAATTTGCTACAAATTACTACGAAAACATATATTTATCGAAAATTTAGCGATGAAAAATCTACGATGAAATAATAGTTTCATCACTAAATTTCGTCCCTAATGTTTGAAAAAAAAATTCATAATTTAGGGACGAAAAAAAATTTCATCCCTGATGTTTAAAAATAAAATTCGTAATTTAGGGACGAAAAAAAATTTCTTTCCAGAATCAGGGACAAAAAAAAATTTCGTCCCAAAATCAGGGACGAAAAAAAAATTTCGCCCCTGAGTCCGGGACGAAAAAGAATTTCGTCCCTGAGTCCGGGACGAAAAAAATTTTTGTCCCTGTATCTGGGATGAATTTTGGGACAAAAATGTTTTTGAAGCAAAATTCAATATATTTCACAACTTTCTCTCTCTCTCTCTCTCTCTCTCTCTCGGGTTCATTTTTTAGGAATAGCTGTGAAGGGGTACTGCGAAGGGATGGCAGATGGGATGCCAGATCTACGATGGTGTTAGGTAATCTCTCTCTCTCTCTTTCTCTCTCTTGGCCGTAGATGGCAGATCTGGCAGCCAGCCGCTTGATCTGAGTTGCAGAAAGCAGATCAGACTGCCAGCCGCCGACTCTGAGATTTTGAAGGCAGATCCATGCGGCCGAGGTGCGAGAAGGGGCCGCCTCCCCTGTGCTGCCCAGGTACGCGAACGGGCCGATGGCCCCTTTGCGGCTCTGCCGCCCCTACGCAGCCCAGACGTGCAAAGGGGCCGCTGTCCCCTTTGTGCCTCCGCCGCGCGAAGGGGTAGCAGGGGTTGCGTGGCCCAGACGCGCGAAGGTGCCGTGCAGCCCCAGCGCGGCCCTGCTGCACGAAGGGGCCGCCGCCCCTTCGCAGCCCAGACGCGGGAAGGTGCCGCGCAGCCTCTGCGCGGCCCTGCTGCACGAAGGGGCCGCCGCCCCTTCGCGGCCCAGACGCTCGAAGGGCCGCTGGCCCCTGCGCAGCCCATCGTGGCCCATTGGCCTATGCCATTGCTGGGCCCGGCCCGGCCCAAAATTTTATTTTAAATGATTTTTTGTTAAAATTTTTTGAAAAATATTATTTAATAAAATGTTTTTATAATATTATTTTAATAATATATTAGTTATTTATAAATGTTTTTTATGTGTTAGGTTTTGCGATTCTCGAATATTTGGATTGGAAGCTGTTACTGGTGTTGATATCGGAGTCTATCGGTGAGTTATTAATTGGTGGTGAAAAATGTTTTAATAAGTGCTGTAATGATATTAAAATGCAATATATAGTAAATTTTATGTGATAATTGATTATGAGAAATATTATGTTAACAATAATCAGCAGTTTATAGTAAATCTTATATCGATTTGTAAAATAATCAATATTGTTAAATGTTTAATATTTGATACTTTATTTAATTCTATGATAATATTTAATATTATTGTAATAATTTAGTTAATTTGTTTGATATTAAATAAGTTTATAATATTATTTATTATTGTACTTAATTTTTGTGAAATTAAGTTTTGTATTAATGATGATTTATGTTTTGTACGATTAACGTTTTTATTTATCGTTAAATGAACTTAGTTGGAATTAATGATGAAATTAGTATTGATGATTTAGGAGTTTTTTTGTAGTTTTTATTAATATTTAAAAAATTTTAAATTTGGAGATAGGGAAAATACAGAACGAAAGAAGTTGGATGTATAAAAAGAACTTATCTGATCGTCGGGGTTTAATTGATTAATTTATTTTTAAGTTGGAGCAATTTTTAGATTTTGCTTGTACTCAAGTTGATTTTATGGATGGAAATAAGTTAAGGTATCCGTGTAGAAGGTGTCGTAATGGTAAATTTTTATAGTGTGATAAAGTTAGGGAACATTTTTGTAGAGTTGGTTTTACCCCGAATTACTATAATTGGACATGTCATGGTGAACCATTCATTTCTGATGAGAAATATGGACGAAATAGACAATTCTCAGTTAGTGGGGATCGGAGTTATTATAAACAATTGAATCCGTATTAGAGGATGGTAATTGATGCAGTGGGTCCGAATTTTGTTCCTGATCCAAGTGCTGCAAGTTTTAGCTTTGCTCCAACATTTGAACATGGGTATACTAGTTATGCATCACCATTGGAGGAGGTAGAAGTAGTAGGTGTTAATGAAAATGTGAATAATGAATCATCTCTCCAATTTCAGGAAGTCTTAAGAGCTGCAGATGAACCTTTGTGGGCTGGTTGTGACAGCCACACTAAACTATCTCTAACCGCAAGATTGTTGAATGTCAAGGCAGAGTATAATGTGTCTGAGAATTGTTTTAATGATTTTGTTCAAGTTATTAGAGAAGTATTACAGCATGATCATATTATGCCCAATGATTTCTACAGTATGAAAAAACTTGTGAAAGAATTAGGTCTTCCAGTCAGAGAATAGATGTTTGCAGAGATGCTTGTATATTATATTGGGGAGATGATAAAGATGTAGATTTTTGTAAATTCTGTAATCAAAGTAGATACAAGAGTACTCGGAGGTCGGGTCGTGATCAGCAGCGTAAATCATACAGACAAATATTTTATTTTCCTTTAACTCCTAGATTACAAAGACTTTATGCATATGAAACCACGGCTAAACACATGACCTGGCATGCAAATCATGAAACAGAAGAGGGGTAATGTGTCATCCTTCAGATGCAGAAGCGTGGAAATATTTTGATAGAACATATCCTAAGTTCGCGAGAGAGACTCAAAATATTAGATTAGGTCTCTGTGCTGATGGGTTTGCTCCATTTGGCAAATCAGGAAGAATTTATTCTTGTTGGCCAGTTATCTTAACTCCGTATAATCTTCCACCCGGTATGTGTATGAAGACACCGTATATGTTTTTAACATTGGTCATGCCTGGCCCGCAAAATCCAAAGAAGTTAATAGATGTTTACATGCAACCATTGATTGCGAAGTTGAAACAACTATGGGATGAAGGTGTTCCTACATATGATGTTCATACTAATAAGATGTTTGTAATGAAGACTGCTCTTCTTTGGACCATTAATGACTTTCCAGTGTATGGTATTTTATCGGGATGGAGTACCGTTGGGATTTTAGGATGTCCAATTTGTTTGGAGAGATCAAAGTCATTCAGATTGAAACATGGGAAAAAAACGAGTTATTTTGATTGTCATAGACAATTTTTACCGTTAACTCATAAATTCAGAAGAAATAAAGAAGAATTCACTAAGAATAGAATTGAAAGAACACCTCCTCCACTGAGATTAACCGATGAACAAATTTGGCATAAAGTCCTTAACTTTCCATCTGTTATTGAAGAGCTACATGGTACAACATATGGTTATGGACATTCGCATAAATGGACTAAACGAAATTTATTTTGAGATTTACCGTATTAGAAGACTCATTTGGTTTATCATAATCTTGATGTAATGCATATTGAGAAGAATGCCTTTGATAATCTGATAAATACAGTAATGGATATCACTGGGAAAATGAAAGACAACATGAATGTAAGAAAAGATATGCGACTCCTTTGTAAACGACCCACTCTTGATGTCGATGAAAGTAGTAGGGGACCAAAACCGAAGGCAGTTTATACATTGAATAAGGATCAGAGACGGATTGTTTGTGAATGGTTGAAATCATTAAGGTTTCCTGATGGTTATGTCTCAAATTTTGGAAGATGTGTCGATTTAAATGAATGTAAGTTAATTGGTTTGAAAAGTCATGATTGTCATATATTTATGGAAAGACTAATTCCTATTGCTTTTAAGGAACTCTTACCGAATTTTGTTTGGGGTGCCATTACGGAGCTAAGCATTTTCCTTCATAATATTTGCTTGACAGTGTTGAGACATTCATATATGGAGATGTTAGAGAGAGAGATTCCAATCATTTTGTGTAATTTAGAAAGGATATTTCCACCGTCATTTTTTGATTCCTTGGAACATCTTTTGGTTCACTTGCCATATGAGGTGAAAGTTGGAGGTCCTGTCTAATTTAGATGGATGTATCTATTTGAAATGTGAGTTTTTCATCTTTTATACTTCGTTATGAAGGCATATAAATTTTGTAATTTCATTACATATAATTTTCTAAAACATTTTGTTTTATTACAATTAGATTTCTATATCATTTGAAGAAGAAAGTGAAAAATAAGACACGTGTTGAAGCCTCTATTGTCAATGCATATATTGTGGAGGAAGTAACAATATTTGCATCATATTATTTTGAGTCTCATGTTCAGTGCAAGAGGCGGAGAGCGGGAAGAAATGATGAGGGTCCTATTGATCCCAATTTGAAATCATTCTCAATTTTTAACTACCTTAGTCGACCAAGTGGATCATGTAAGCGTAGATATTTAACTGATCAAGAATAGCGGGCAGCCCACACATATATTTTATTGAACTGTCCAGAAGTGACGCCATATTTCGAGTAAGTGTATATTTAATATTTTATGTATTTCTTATGTCATACATTATTTGTGTTAAAATTTATTTCCTTTGATGGTAGAATTTTTCAAAATGTATATTCTCAACTTTCGAGACATGAATTTGATCGTTTCTGCGATGAAGAATTTGCACCATGGTTCAAAAAATATGTAAGTAGACTATAAATTATTTAAATATTTATGTTAAAACATATTAACATATTTATTTAACTTTAGGTCCATGATAATCAAGCTCAAATTTAACAAAAATTGTTAATCCATCTGTCATGGGGTCCAAAATCAATGGTATGAACTTGGCCTTCCTATTCTATAAACGGGTATAATTTTCATACTGAAGAATATGGAGTGGGGAAAACGACAATGAATAGTGGGGTTTGTGTTCAGTCATCCAATGATGGTGGAGGTCAAAATGATTTTTATGGTTTGTTGGATGAAATCGTAGAAGCAGAGTACCCTGGTCCAGTATTACAGGTTGTTTTATTTATGTGTCGTTGGTTTGACCTTGTCAAAGGGATAAAAGTGTATCCACAGTTTAATTTGGTTGAAATAAATCATAAGAAATTGTATAAAAGATATGAACCATTTGTGTTGGCACAACAAGCGATTCAAGTATTTTATGCTTCATATCCTAGTTTGAAACGTGACAAAATTGATTGGTGGGCTGTTTTTAAAACGAAAGCATGGAAAAAAATTGAAGAACATTGGGAAGAGACAGCATATCAACAAGAGGAAGTTGCCAATATAGTTCAGACCGAGGAATATAATATTCCAATGTTACGAGATCCTAGCGGAGTAGTGATAGATGTGGATGCAAGTGAAATTCATGAAGAAGACGATGAAGAATCTAATTTTGAGACAAATGATGAGGATGAGGATTCTGATGAGGATGAGGAAGAGGATGATGAAAATGATGTTGAAGAGTCTAATTTTGAGACGCAGGATGACGATGAGGATGACAATGAGGATTTTGATTTTTGATGACGGGTAAGTTTTGTTCTCTTCATATAATAAAAATCGGATATCTATCTTGATATATAATAATATATTTTTTTTAAGTGAGTAAGTTAGTCGACACATATAATTTGCAAATTTTGTTACTCAATTTTTTGTTTATTTACTGTTTCATTCTTAAATTTATATATTGGATTTGTTAATATACTATCTTTTTTTTTTATAGGTCATTAGAGAAAATTTCTTCACATATTGGTACCTTGTTTCGTCGGAACTAATTTATCAAATTAAATATGGTAAGTTTATTCATATTCTTCATTATGCATATGATGAATATGTAATTTTTATTTTTTATTTTTGTTTAAAATATATTATGGTTGACAATTTCAACATGGCAGCCATAGACGAAATTCTGATGGAAATTTACGCTCTTCACCATCGCAGTCCGCTTCGGCACCTTTGCAATCTCATTCCCTTGCCGGCAATGTACCTTCGCCTCCCCCTTCTGTTGCAGGCCCTTCGCATTCTCAACACATCGCTAGCAATGTACCTTCTGCAGTCCCTTCGGTAGAACACTCGTATGCAGATAGAGAAGACAATCGAGAGTTAATAGCTCCTTATGGAAATTCGTAAGTACTAAATTTTAAATTTATAGATGTATTATTTCTTTTATTTATAAAATAATTTCTTCTTTTAACTATCTTATTTATTTAACATTGTTTGTTTGAAACTTTGCGATAGATTTATAAATTTTGTACATGTTATTCACAAGCTTAATAGAATAGTGAATAATCATTGGGGAGGGCCTTCGATGTCTTACACAAGCACTCCGGATGAAACAAAAGAACTATGGTGGAACGAATTCAAGATAAGTTATCTCAATCAGTTTATATATGAAATTAAGTTAATAGCTTTATAAGTTATTGGTTTCTTTCCATTGCAACGAGTATTCACTTGGGACGAGACTGAAGAGTTGGAAGTAAGAAGGATTTTCAAGAAAAAATGTGGCGATCACATTCAACACGTTCTAAATCATGCAAAGAGACATGTAAAAAAGCCCAACTGCATCACCGAGCAAAATTAGGGCAAGATTCTGAATTTTTGGGAATCGGAGGAGAGCAAACGAAAGAGTGAGTAGAATAAAAAAAATCAAGCTTATAATTCAGGGGAATCGTCTGCGACGTATGCGGGAGGCTCGATCATTCTCGGTGAACATAGAAATAGATTGGTAATTTTATACAAACACTAATTTTTTTTCTAATTTAAATTATTTCATTATTTCTAATAGTGGATTTTTTTTAGGCCAAGGAAATGGAGACCGAGCCTTCATTCATAGATACTTTCACGCTCACATTTCAGAAAAAAGAGAAAACTTGGAGCGGGAAGAGAGCTAGAGCAATTAAGGTTTGTAATTTCATATTTTTCAATTATTTTATGAACATTTTCAATATTGATTTGAACATATCATAACAATGTAGGAAGATGAATTCTTTATGTTAGTCTCTCCCAAGTTTATTTTTATTGCTGATTTCATTCTTTGATTTCTAATGATTACTTGCTAGAGATTCTCTTTTATTTTATTTTCCTAAAATTTCAACTTATTCAATGTTAATATGAATGTTCATAATTTAGATTCTATATGGTCTCATAATTTATGTTACAAAATTTTTTATTTTCCTTCATATATATATATATTATATATATATCTAATCAAGATTATATGTGTTTGTATTATAATATTATTGTAAATTTATTTTAATTTTTCTCATTACAATGTAGGAGAAATATAATGAGTTAGCATGTAGAAGTTCGAGTACTAGTGATGATGTTGGCGGATCCGAACCATTTGTTGATAACATGAATAAATGGCTCAAGATGACTGGTGGACAAAAAGGGGGTTGAGTAGTTGGGCTAGGTTCTTTGAGCAGAACATACAAAATCGTCGGTTCAACTTCTTCCACCCCACCAGCAGTTAGAGCACAAATAAATCAATTGAATGAAGAGGTGAGCCATTTGAAGGATTTGCTACTGCAAAGAGATCAGGCATTCAGTGAACTTCAAGCAAAGCACACGCAAGAATTGAACGAGGTCCGCACGTAGCAAATGTTAATCATGCAGCATCTTCAGTTAGTATCCGCTCCATATCAGATTCCCCTTCTATTTCTCCTCCTGATAATGCTTGCGATGGTGATGAGCGTGATGATTTCTTTGATGATGATGATAATGATGGTGATGGTAGAGGTCATACTTGAAATTGTGAACTGTTATTTTACTGTTACATTGATTTTTTTTTTTATGTATGGTTATTGATATTTTAATATTTAGTTTTGATATTGCTTTTTTGTTTGATATTATAATTATGATTTCTTGTTAAATTTTAAATTTATTAATTTTATTGAATAGTTAGTTACAATTATGAGTATAGATTGCTTAAATTTGATATTACAAACGATTTGGATGATTAATTGTTGATGAGGTTGGGTGAGCAGACAAATTTGTCAAAATATGTTGCTAAAATTTATATTCGTTGCAAAATATATATTTGTCACAAAATTTGTCTCTGAAAACTATGCTTATCGTAAATTTCGTACTGTAAATTTTGATTTGCGACGAATTTTGCAACGAAAAATATTCGTTGCATATTTGCGACAAATCAATTTTTCGTTGGTGATTTGCAACAAAAAACTTATTCGTTACAAAATTAGCAACAAATATTATTCCGTCGCAAAATTTGGGATGAAATAATATTCGTCGCAAATTTGCGACGAAATAACATTCGTCGCAAATGTTGCTACGAAAATTTTTTTCGTCACAAATCAACGACGAAAAAATATTTGTTGCAAAATTTGCGACAACGCTTTTTCGTCGCGAAATTTGCGACGACTGTTGTTTCATCGCAAAATTTATGACGAATTTTGTTTCGTCGTAAATTTTGTGACTAATTTTGCGACGCAACGTTTTCGTCACAAATTTTGCAATAAATTGTTTTTTCGTTAGAAATTTTGCGACGAAAATGGGTTCGTTGCAGCATTTGCGACAAATATGTTATTTGTGGTAGATTTGCGATGAATAAGTCTTTTGTCGCAAAATTCATTGCAAATTTGCGACGAATTTAGCAACATATAAATATTTGTTGGAAATTTTTGCGAAAAATAATTAATTTTTCGTCCTAAAATTTTGCGACAATTTATTAGCAACGAAAAAATATTCGTTGTAAAATTCGTCACAAATTTGTTTTGCGACGAATTTTTCTTAGAATTTTGTCCCAAATTTTGTCGCAAATTTTATCTTTTTTTGTAGTGTATTTGCTAATTTAACTGCTTCCAAAATAAAAAAAAAAATTAATTAATATAAAAAAGAATAACTTATGGTATGCACTTTTCATAATAAATAACCCCCAAAATAATCAATTTTTCAACCAAAAACCAAATGGATTAAGAAAAAATTCTACAAAACAAGAGGTTTTTTTTTTTCTTTTTCTTTTTTGATAAAGAACTACTAGTTTGGTGCATGGGTAAAAAGAATTTCCAATTTGTTTAAAATAGTCAAACTAATAAATCAATCAATTATTTTTCCGAGTCTATCAGATTTGAAAAAATAACTTAAAATGGTTGAATATATTATTTTGTTATATTTTATGATTTTTAGGATTTTATGAAGAATTTAAAGAAGAGAAAGAAAGAGAATGAGAACACTATAAATTTATAGTAGTTTCCCCTACTCCGGTACATGTTTACTGTCAATCTTCAACTATATTTTTAATCTACTATTTTTTATAAATAGTACACAACTAGTTTGTTCAATTGTTAATTAAATCTTCTAAATGTTTCACTTGAA
This sequence comes from Dillenia suffruticosa, assembly GCA_033439265.1. NCBI lineage: Eukaryota > Viridiplantae > Streptophyta > Magnoliopsida > Dilleniales > Dilleniaceae > Dillenia > Dillenia suffruticosa. The sequence goes on from JAVTVX010000019.1 coordinate 11,035,736, forward strand.
TACTCTTCACTTGCTTTTCACATGAACAAATAAACCCCATAAGTGTTTCACACTCTAATCTTTAAGCCCAAATCAAAAGACATCTTTCTTTTGATCTTTTAAAGAAGCGAAACAATGAGTATAAAGATGAAACTTTAATTTTTGATGTAATCGTTAAAATCCAGAATGAAAATGCACTATAAAAAAACAGAGTATAAATGACGAAAAAATCCATCGCTAATAATAAAAAATCCATTACTAAAAACCAACTGTTAAATATTATCGATGAAATACTATCCGTCGCTAAAAATTTCGTTGCTAATCCGTCGTTGATTCTTGAAGCCCGCACGCATCTTCACGGTTTGCATTTTTTTTTTACGAAAAATGTCACGACTCGAAATCCAACCTGCGCCTTCAAGATGGATTCTGAGTTGCATAACCATTGTGCCACAATCTGTTCCGTAGTATCTTCTTTTTTATTTATTATATAAATCTCACTTTTTTTTAATATTAATCTCACTCACTTTTTTTTTTTTTTTTAAATTATCTTACTTTCACATTTATTTTTCTTAATTCACTCTCATCTCTTTTTCTTCTTTACCTGGGGGTAATTTTTTTATTGAATATTCTCATAAAATTTTCTAACTAATTAAATTTGACATTAATTAAATTTGCGTTAAATAAAAAAATAAAATATTTTTTGATTAATTAAAATAGAATAGTAAATTATTATTTTTTATTTACCCATTAAATTGAATAATAAAATAATAGAAAAAAAGAAAAAAATTAAATAAATAAAAGAAAAAAGAAAAAGAACTATAAAATAAAAAAATAAAAAATATCCGTCACTAAAAATTCTGTCAGTAATTCGTCGTTAAAATTTCTGTCGTTAATCTGTCGCTAATCCGTCGTTGATAGTAATACATATATTTTTTTTAACCATTCACCACTACACTGACGGATTAGTGACAGACGTTTTCTATCGCTAAAAATTCTGTCGCTAATAGGTTTATATATATATTTTTTTACTTTAGACTACTATAGCGATAATATAGCGATGAAAATTTTTCCGTCACTAAAAAATCCGTCGTTGATAGATTTTACTTTAGACTACTACAGTGATAGATTAGCGACGGAAGCAACGGAAATATTTCCGTCACTAATTTCATCATTAATCTATCACTAATATCTCGATATTCCATCAGATATTAATCCATCGCTATTTACGATAGATTTTTTTTTATCGATAATTTTCCATCGCTGATATCCTATTTTCTAGTAGTGATACAACAATGAAATTTAAAATATAGAAGAATAAATGCTTGTGTAAATGCTTAGTTCAATGTTATCTAGAAAAACTATCTATTCTTCATTATTTATATTGTATCTATAGCTGTTGAGAGCAAAACAGAAATTGAGATTCATTTAATTCTATTAATGTTTTTCCGGTAACTATTAAAGATGGTTGAGTTTCCATTAAATATTCGAATAGTTTTTTTAAATAATTAGTGTTACTCTTAACAGGTCAACTTCTCATTTGCTTAGATCGATTGATTTTTGAATTTTGTATAGTGTAGGTTGACTTGGCATCATTGATAAGTCGACTTTTTCATCTCGCTTCACTTATAGGTCAACTGCTCTTACTACTTGGGTCAGCTCGAACATTGATTTGATTTGCCCAAGTTGACTTGGTATCATTGATAAGCCAACTTGTTCATCTTACTTCACCTATAAGTCGACTGCTCCTACTACTTTGGTTGGGTTGAACATTAATTTGATTTGCTTAGGTCGAGTTATGTTAAGTTTGGGTCGACTTACTATTTAATAAGTTACCTTTGGATTTTTATTAACCATTACTTTGTCAAAAGTTCTCTCTAGCCCGACTTGTTTCTATGCTATTTTGACTTATAAATATTACTAAGTCCACTTGTTTTCTTCCTAGATCAACTCCATATGTTTCAGACTTGAGTTTTAGAGAATATGTTTAGTTAGGTCAACTTATCATATTCTCAAGTTAACTTATGAATGTTACTAAATCAACTTGTGCTCTTCCTAAATCGACTCAATTGTGTTTTAAATTTAGATTTATGAGAGTATGCTTGATCATGTTAACTTATTATTCTCCTAAGTCAACTTACAAATCTTAATGAATTGACTTGTGCTTTCTACGGTCGACTAAATGTGTTCTACAACTAAACTTCTAAGAGCAAGCTTAATCACGTCGACTTGATACATTTTCAGGTCGAGTTCTTCGATACAATGCATGTGGGTCAACATTCTTAGGCCTATTTAGTGATAAAGGTCGACTTGTTCTCTACTTAAGTTGACTTAAAATAATTTCTAAGGTATCATTAGGTCGACTTGCTCTTCTTATAGGTCGACTTATTATTTTTACATAATTGAATTTCTGACCCTTGATTTCTTAGGTTGACTTGATCTCATTTGTGAGTCGAATTAAAGTTTTACAAAATTAAACTTCTGTGCTTGATTTCATCCGATCAATTTATCAAACTCTCTAGATCGACTTGTTGTGTTCTATATTTAGATTATTTTCAATTTTCTTTAACCTAACTCAACTTGGTCTCAAAGTTGAGTCGACTTAAAGTCCTGTTAAGTCAACTTGTGCTTTAACGCGGTTAACTTCTTATCTTAGGTCTAAGGCAGGTTTATGTTGTTGGTTAACTTATTCGCTATGTAGGTCGACTTGTTTTGAATAAAATTGATTATGACAATTTTTCTGACTTTTCAAATTCTTGTTTAATTAATTCTAATCTTTCTTGTTAACATTTGATTATCATTAAAATACATTATAGTTAACAATCTTTCATTTTTTATGATGACAAAACCTTTTTAGAGTTATCTACTTATAATTTGGTACATGTTCCCCTTCAATTTATATTCGTTCCTTTTAAACTATTTAGAATTCTCCCCAATTTTTTCAATGATTTCAATTTTGTCTTAGATATAGACAATGTCATTGACAATACTATTATTCCCTACATGCCATTGCTATATGCCGTATTCTTCTTCCCTACATGCCATTGACAATGCCATTATTGTTTTTAAACATAGACAATGCCATTATTGTCATGGACTTCAATTTTGTCTTAGATAGACAATGCTATTGTTCTTTACATACTATTGTCATACATCTTATTTTATTCATCTACATGCCATTGACAATGCCATTATTGTTCTTCCTCCATTATTATAGTATTTCTCCACCCTTTCTCCATCAATAAAAGAGGGATTAAGACTACACTATTGTTCTCCCCTTAAATCAATTTAGTTATATATTTTAATGCTATGCATTTCAACTTCATGTTGTATACGTCAATTCTTAGAAAACTTCAAGTTATAGTCATATACATAGTATATCAATACAAATAAGGCAACTAAATAAATCATTTAATAGAAAAAACATTCATTCATTTAACACAAATATCCAATACATACGATTACATAAAGAAATCAAAAACAACAAAATATCAAACTTGAAAAGCTATGGGTTTTAATAGCTCAGTACGAAGAAAAATGGTAGGATAAGAAGGTGTTTAAGAGGTGTTAGTATGTTCGGGCAAGGTAGGATCTCTTCCTCTGACTAGGACTTCAATGCTAAGCATATGTTCTCTCATTTCAACATTTTGAGCCTCTAGGTTTTTGGAGTTGACCTTGCATTTGTGAATTCTAGACCATAACCTTATCTGAATCAAAGTACCCCAAATCATGTCTAATGTCATCCCAAAGGCAGAAGAGGATGCACCACTAGTCGGAATGATTTGAAAGACTTCTTCCCTTGAGATTCTTTTTGCTCACTTAGCCCTACTCCTCCTTCTCTTCTCTCCTTTGTCATTAGTGACCTTGCTTCTCATTCTTCCTCATCCATACTCCATCTCTATATATCCATTTGGCTATGGTGAGAGAGGATCCCCGAATTCCATTCTTAAGCAGTAATTTATTTCCTGCTTCTTTCCTTAATTCTATTCTATTTGCTGCAAGAGTGTCCATGATTATAGAGCAATATGAGAGATAACACCAAAGATTTTGATACTTCAATCATAGAGAAGGAACTATGAAATGTAACTCAGGACTTTTTTCTTATATTATACAAGCCATAATTTGAAAATCTTCTCTTGTGATACTAATATGATTTCCTCTTCTTGGCTTTAATATGTGTGTGATCAAGAAATGCAAAATCTTTTCTTGTACACCCAATGCATTAGCATTGGTGCTCACCCTCCTCTAACTTTGGGTTATTAAACACTATTTGTGGATATTCTAAATACCCCATCTCTATTTACTTGTCACACTCACTTTGGAGCACCCAATTCATTTTATTCAATTGGCACATAATTTTGGGTGAGATAATGATCTCGTTCACCTTAACATATGTCCAAAAAGTGCATGATTCAGGGGTTCTATAAAATACATAATAAGTTTGAAAAATATTATCACCCACATTATCAATCAACTCTAGATTATTGTAGAACAAACACATTAAATTGTCATACACCATCTTGTATAGGATAATCAATCAATTTGGCCATATTTCATTTAGATACTCATCATATGGAAATCTTATAAAACAAACACATTAAATTGTCATACACCATTTTTTGTAGGTTAATCAACCAATTTGAGCATATTTCACTTAAATACTTATCATATGGAAATCCTATTTTTTTCAAAAAATTTCAGTCAATTAATCTCCCTAAATTCAACTTCCTTTAAGAAAAACTTTGGGGGAAAAACTTACTCTTTGCTAGCAAGAGAAACTTGAGAAGATCAAATTTAACCAAAACCTTTGTCTCAGGAGCCATTGCAACGAGAGATGAAGATTGTGAGAGAAAGTTAGGGTTTTGAAGTTAGGGATTTCATCGAGAGAGAGAGAGAGAAAGGATTTTCACCAAGAAACTTTGGGTTTTGAATATAATGAGAAAACTCGATTTTTGGAAGGGTTTTAATCGACTTTTTTTTTTAATATTCAGGTTGATATATGAGAGAAAATGGATTTTGGATCAGATTCTAGAGTTTTAAATTTGAGTTTGAGCTAATTAGGTTAACTTGTGGGAATCACAGATCAACTTACTTTGTTGCAAGTTGACTTTATATGAATTACAAGTTGACTTGCTTCAGTGAAAGTATATTTTGACTAGTAGCAAGTCGACTTGTTCGATGAACAAGTTGACTTATTGATTGCCAAAAATTGTTCTTCTATGACTATATAAACATAAGTCGATTTATTCGACTTATCTTTTATAGACTTCATTTCTTAGTCGAATTATGTTCCTTACAAGTTGACTCATACACACATAGGTTGACTTACATAAATTCTAAGTTGACCAATTGCTTGTAAGAAATAGATTTCTATGGTTATGTAATCACAAGTCAACTTAAACTAAGAATATGTTAACTTGTCTTGTACAAACAATGCATATAGGTTAATTTATGCTCCTTATAAGTCGACTCACTCACGCATATAGGTTGACTTACAAGAATTATAAGTCGATATATATTCACAAATTAACTCAAATAGTCAATTTGCGATAGCAATAGATCAAATTCCTCAAGCAAGTTGACTCGAATCTCATCAAATTTCATAAATTCATTCAGAAATTCATTCATATGCCACACAAACATTCCAAACATATATTTTGATTAATTTTAAACATTTTAAACAATGAGATTTAATTTATCATACCTAATTCTCTTCTTAAATTACAAAATCTTTTTTTTATCTATAGATTTTGCGAATATATTTGTTATTTGCTTTTCTGTCTCAGCATATTCAAGGATAACATTATCTTTTGCACGTAATCTCTAATGAAATGATATCTAATCTCAATATGTTTAGTTTTAGAATGATGTATTAGATGTTTTGTTAAATTTATAACACAAATATTATCACTTTTGATTGCAATATACTATTATAATCCCGGAGTTAATGTTTAATTCAAAAGATTTGAGCACAATATTGTCCAATAGCCATATATTTTGATTTTGTAATGGAAGTAGCAATACTATTTTGTTTGTTAAATGACCATAAGACTAACATACTCCTAAAGAATTGGTATGTGCAACTTATGCTCTTTGTATTTGATTGACATCAAGCAAAATTAGTATTTGAGTATCCATAAAATTTAAACGATGAATCCCTATCATATCATAATCATTAATTGCATGTATCCTTTAAATATTTTGAAATCTTTTTTACTACAGTTAAATGTGACTCCTTAAGATTGGTTTGAAGCCTAACATAAGCATATGTTATACATAATATTTGGTTTAAAAGCAGTCAAATATAGTGATGATCTTATTATACTCCTATAAAGTCTTTAGCATACCAATTTTCCTTTTTCATCTTTATCAACCTTCACATTAGTGCTCATAGGAGTTCCATATTTCTTTGCATCCCCCGGTTCAAATTTCTTAATTAATTTTTTAATAAATTTGGATTGACTAATGAATATTGTTTTGTCAATTCCCCAATTATATTCATTTCAAACTTAGTACGTATAGTCTTAACAAATTCTCGATAAATGTTTTCATTCTCAAATACTATGTCATCTACATAAATTTGAATTACTAATATTTCTTTTTCTTTTTTGTTAATAAACAAAATTGTATCAATTTTATTTCTATCAAATTCATTTTCAATTAGAAAATTGTTAAATCTCTTATACCAATCTCTTGGAGGTTGTTTAAAACCATATAAGGATTTGAAAAGTTTGAGTATATGGTCTGCATATTTTAGATATTCAAATTTAGGACATTGTTCTCATACAATGTTTCATTTATTACTTTATTCAAAAATTCACTCTCGACATTCATTTGATATAATTTGAAATTCATAAAATAAATAAATACAAAAAACATTCTTATTGCTTCCAACCTAACTGCAATGACATATGTTTTATTATAATTTATTCATTCTTCTTCGCTATATTCTTGTACCACTAATCTAACCTTATTTCTTATAATAGTTCCACGTTTATCAAGTTTGTGGGTTCCTTATTGATTGATTATTGGGTATAGGAACTAAATCCCATACTTTATTTTTTTTTTCAAATTGATTCAACTCTGCTTGCATGCCACTATCCAACTTTTATCCTTTAATACTTCATTTATGTTTTTAGGCTCAATTTGTGATATGAAGATAACAAATTCACAATGATTTTGGATTAGAAACCTGGTCCTTACTTCAAATTCTATATTTCCAATAACACTCTCTACATTTACACTTTTACTTATTTGAGGAAATTTGATTTCTTTTTCTTCATTTTTCTCTTCGTTTCTCATATTCTTTTCTTCCTTTTTGGACAATTCTTTAATGTTATCATTTTTTATTATACCTTATTTTATTGTAAATTCTACTTCTATTACTTTATTATCGAAACTCTTTTTACTTAAAAATTACTTTCATTAAATTGTATATTAATTGACTTTACAACTACCATTGTTCTCTTGTTGTAAACTCTATAACCCTTGCTATTGGTTGAGTATAATAAAAAAGATGCTCTCATAAGTTTTTGTATCAAAATTTTATAGATTATCCTTTCCATTATTTTTTACAAAACATTTGTATCCAAAAATATGGAAATAGCCAATGTTGGGCTTTCTACCCATATATAGCTCATAAGGTGTTTTCTTTAGAATTGGCATAATTAGGGCTCTATTCAAAATACAACAAGCTGTATTTATAGTTTCTGTTTAGATATATTTGATTAAATTGTTTTCCCCCAACATTATCCTAACCATTTTCTTTAGATTTTTATTCTTTCTTTCCACAACTCCATTATACTGTGAAAAGAAAGAATATCAAAGAAGTTGTGATTAATTTCATTTTCATCACAAAATTTTGGTATTTGCCTATTTTTAAATTCTTTTTCAAGGTTAATTCTATTGTTATTAATCTATATTCACAGTTTCTACAAAAAATATTGGGTTAAGTTGTTTTCACTTAATATTGTTCTAACTATTTTCTCTAGAGTTCTACTCTTCTTTCCATAACTCCATTTTATTGTAGGATTATAGGTGTAGAGAAATTATAATTAATTCTATTTTTATTACATAATTTTGTATTTACCTATTTTTAAATTATTTGTCATGGTAAATTCTATTGTTGTTAATTGTGCAACTTTTCTTATTTTAGATTTTCTTTCACAACTTAATGAATGTATTGCTATTTTCTTCTTTTCTAACAAAAAAAGTATCCAAGTGTACTTAAAGTAATCATCTATTCTTATAAAATTATAATACTTTCCTCCTAAGTTTCGGATTCTAGTAGGTCCAAATAGGTCTATATAAAATAATTCTAAAAATCTACTGGTTAAGACTATATTTTTAGCTTTAAAAGATAAGCTAATATTTTTTCCTTCATGCAAAAATCACATAATTTGTTTTTTTTTTCATATTTTAGTTTAGAAAACCCTTTAATCATATCTTTTCTAACTAATTTAGATATTAATTTCATATTTGTATATCCTAATCTCCTATGTCTGCTTTATCCACTTCTCCTATATTATCTAAATAGATTAAATAAATATTTTCTTGCATAGTTTCCCTAAATTTTACCGTTTTATTTAATTTATCTACTATTTCACAATATTTACAATCAAATACAACAATATATCCTATATCACACAATTGACTAATACTAAATAAATTATACTTTACACCTTTAACTAATAAAATATGTTCAATTTGAGTAGAGGACTTATCTATATTTTCGATATTAATGATCTTCACCTTGGAGTTAGCTCCAAAGATAGCATTTTCCGCTTTCTTTTCTTGTAAATTGCCAAATTTTATGGAGTCTCCCATTATGTGCACTATACCGGAACCAAATATTCCCTGAAGCTTTGGGTTTCAAGTAAGTCTGCATAAAAACTCACTTAAATGTTTGACTTTGGTACCAAATCTTTTTGGCTCTGATATTGTTATTAGTAATAGTGGATTTAGGGATCCATTTTAGTTTATTTTAATTTGTGAATTATTTTTGAACCAACATTCATTTATGGTGTGGACTATCTTAGAGAAGAAGTTACAATTGGTGTGTTTTATCTTGTTTTTATTTTTAATTCTACTAGATTTTCTTTGTTTCAGTATTGAGCATTATGACCATGTTTTGTGCAGTTGTGATATCTTTTTTATGTTTTATTGTTTTGTGAGCTAAGTACAAAAAATGTGTATAATTTCTTTTATGTTTCAACGTGATTGTATCCTAGTTCAGGTTTATCAAATACAATTCTTTGTGCTCTTAGAATCGATTATAGTTTTTTTTTTTTGGCCTTAAATGAATTTATATAGTAAAGAACTTAATTTCTTGTTCTTTTCTTTTTCCTGTACAAGTTGACTTATTAAGTTTCATTATCATTTTTATTTTTTTTATTCAAATTCTCTTTTTTTTTTGTTTTCTTAATTTCAATTTGCAATCATTTACTTCATTAGTTTTATTTTCAAGTTTAGCATGTAGGTTTTGTTTTTCCCCTTCTCTTAATGAATTATTTTCATTTTCTATTTTTAGTTTATTTCTTTCCTCTTCTAGTTCAGTCATTAGTCTTTTTTTTTAATGTGGAATTTTTCTCGCTCATTCTCTTAAAATCTTTAACTGATTCCATCAAGATTCATGCATCTCAATTAATGAAAAATCATCATTGAAGGAATCAGAGGAATCATAAAAGTAAGAGATTACGTTATAATTTGCTCTTCCTCCAACACCATAAAACAAAGATTGGCCTGCTCTTGCTCATTCTCCTCATCACTCGTGTTGTTATCCTCATCACTCCAAGCTGCTAAGGCTTACTTCTTTCCTTTTTTTTCCTTTTTCTCTGTCTTCTTGAGCAGCGGACTGTTAACTCTGAAGTGTTCAGGCTTCTTGCACTCATAGCATTTGATATCTTCTTTCTTTACTTGTTTCTTAGATTCTCTCCTACCTTTTTTTTTCTCATCATGAATCTTTTAAATTTTTTGGTGATGAGTGTCATATTTTCGTCATCATCATTACTTGAACTATCTTTATTACTATCAATTTTGAGAGCTATTGTTTTGCCCTTCTCCTCATTGCATACTCCTTTGGAATTTATTTTCATCTTGTGATTGTTAAAGAACCCACCAACTGATCCATCGTGAGAGTTTCCAGGTTTTTAGAATCCTCTATAGTTGTAACCTTAGCTTCAAAATATTTGGGTATACATTTAAGGACCTTATTTACCATATCTTCCTAACTAATTCCTTTTCCTAGTAATTTTACCTCGTTTGTGATGGTGTTAAATTTAGTAATCATATATTTAATTGTTTCTCCATCTCTCATCTTAAAAACTTCATGCTTTTGTTTCAATATCCTAATTTTATTTTTCTTAACCTTATTTGTTCCTTCCTAAGTGGTATCTAATCTTTTCCAAATTTTTTATCACAGTGATACATGAGAAAATCATATTATACTTATTTAAACTTAAAGCTAGATGAAATAAATTGATTATTTTACAATTTGCTCTATAAGTATTCTTCTCTTCAGTAGTCAAATTTTTTATTTTCATCGGTACTCTAACTTTACCAAACTTTGTTAGGAATTCAATTCCCACTTCTAAGATTTTTCAAGCTGCTTCATCCTATATAATGATGAATTTCCTCATTCTCTGCTTACAAAAGTTATAATTGTTGTCGTCGAGGAATGATGCTTTATTTGTGGAACTAGTTTCGAATGAGACGCTATCACTATTAAGTGCCATTTTTTATCCTTACTTCTGAGGTTGTTAGACCTTTTCCAGAAAACCTGCTTTAATGCTAATTGAAAAAACAATATAGAGGGGGTGAATACATTGTTTTGACACTTTTTATAATTTTTTGAATTTTTTGAAAAATTTAAAGAAGAGAGAGAAAGATGATCAGAATATAAAAAATTTATAGTGGTTTTACTTTCTCCGATGTATGTCCATTCCTAAACTTCACTTAAAATTTTAATCTATTATTTTTCACAAATAATATACAACTAGTTTGTTTAGGTGCTAATTAGACCTTTCAAGTATTTCATTCAAACATTTTCCACTTGCTTTTCTTAGGAGCAAGTAAAGCTCACCAGTGTTTATCTTTTAGCCCAAATCAAAAGATTATTTTCTTTTGATCTTTTATAGAGTTTGAAAGTGAAACAATGAATACAAATATGAAACTTCAACTTCTGATGTAATTATTAAAACCCAAAATGAAAATACAACAATGAAATTTAAAGTACAAAAGAATGAATGTTCATGTACAAGTTTGGATCAATGTTGTTAAAAAAATTATCCTTTCTTCATTGTTTGTGTTGTATTTATAGTTGTCAAGAGCAAAAGAAATGTTGAGTTTCATTTAATTCCATTTAATACTTTTCCAGTAGCTGTTGAAGATGATTGATCCTCCACTAAATATTCAAATAGATTTTCTAAACAATTAGTTGTTACTCTCAATGGGTCGACATCTTCTTTGTTCAATTCGACTGGTTTTTGAATTTTCGTTAGTGTAGGTTGAGTTGATATCATTGATAAGTCGACTTGATATCATTAGTAAGTCAACTGCTTGAGTTAGCTTGAACATTAATTTGATTTGTCTAGCTTGACTTATGTTAAGTATGGGTTGACTTACTATTTAATAGGTTGGCTTTAGATTTTTATTAAGTCGACATTATTTAGTCAAAAATTCTCTCTGTGTTGATTTGTTTCTATGCTATATCAACTTATAAATATTATTGGATCGACTTGTTTTCTTTTTAGATTGACTCAATATGTTTTAAACTTTAAGTTTCGGAGAGCATGTTTGGTCAGGTCGATTTATGAATATTACTGAGTTAATTTGTTTTCTTCCTAGGTCAATTTAATTGTGTTTCAGATTTAGATTTTTGAGAGCATGATTGATCAAGTCAACTTGTTATTCTCTTTGGTCGATTTACAAATCTTAGTTAATTGACTTATATTTTTCTAGAGTCAACTTAACGTGTTCCAAAACTAAACCTCTGAGAGCAAGCTTAATCAGGTTGATTTGATACATTTTCAGATCGAGTTATTCAATATAATGCAAGTGGAGCAACTTATCTTAGGCCCATTTAGTGATGTTGGTCGACTTATTCTCTACCTAGGTTGACTTAAAATCATTTCTAAATCATGGTTAGGTCGATTTAATATTTTTATAGCATTGAGATTTTGATACTTGATTCCTTATGTCGACTTGAAGTTTTATAGAGTTTAAATTCTATAACTCAATTTCATCCGATCGACTAAAGGTCGACTTGTTGTAGTTTATAATTAAATTATTTTTAAATTTCTTCGGCTTATGTTGATTTGGTCTCAAAGTTGGGTCAACTTGAAATCTTGTTAAGTCAGACTTGTGCCATAACTAAGTCAAATTCTCATCTTAGGTCTAAGGTAGGTCTTGCATGTCAACTTACTTTGAACAAAATCGATTTTGAAATTTTTTCTAATTTTCTAAATTTTTGTTTAATTAATTTTAATATTTCTTATTAATATTTTATTATTATCAAAATATATTTTACTCAACAGAATTTGTTTGTTTTATTTTAATAGTAATGAATTCGATTTTTTAAAATTTTATTTAAACTTATTTCAATCATAAAATATATTTATTGAGATAGAACTAAAATAAATAAATTGTAAATAATCACTATATAAGGGCTAAAATAAAACAAAACTAATAAATTGAGGGGATCAAAATTGACTAATCCAAACAAAGGAAGAAAAAGGGTGGTAGAAGGGATAAGGCAACGGAATCACCTCCTTTGACAGGGGACCCAAAGCCAGTTGTCTAGGAAGTTTTCAATCCGCATACAAAGCACAAAGCTCGTGACCCTGAGAACAACTCCTTTGATAAAATCTTCATTTCCCAGGTATGTTCCCTCTCTCTCTCTCGCTCATGCGTTTGCGTCTGTTGGCTTGTTCAAATAGCATGCGCGCCACCAGTTTGATAATTTGACTCTGTGAGAAATCTATTTATTTTACCCTCTTGTTAGGACAGAAAGATACTAATACACCAAAATTTCAAAAAATATGATGAAATATACCCAAGCCATCTAACTTAATCGCAAGGGGAAAAAATGAAGGATCCTAGTTGTCCTACTGTTGTTTTATCTTTTCTGGGCATTGTTGTACAGACCATGCCATGCATCCCACTTGAGATGCGACCATCAAGATTTTGCCCTTTTTATTACCTACACAAATAGTTGAGACCAAGTGGAGATTTTAGACAGACAACGTGACCCATTAAAGCGTCTGGTTAGCCCTGTTACACTCGCCCCTTGTGCTATCATATTTCGTACATCCATTTGTAGTTTCTGAAAGCCAGTCTGTTCGTTCTGGGTGGAAAGGGGACTTGGGCAGATGGAGTGCTTATTCATGGTGATTCTCCACTATTTACCTCGTCATATTGGGTTTCGTTCTTCTGTCGCGTATTGATTTTCATTGCACCAGTGTTCTATTAGGTTATCTAATTTTGTATTACCTCTACTGATTGAGGCAACAAGCACATCTAATGGTTTTCCTTATACAAACAAACGCTAAAATATTGTAATGCCATTTGTCCAATCCGATCCCTTTGAACCCTCTAAAACCTTTTTGCCCTTTCATGAACATGAACCATTAGTAGCACTTTCAGGATCATGAACCATCTTTGTCAGTCAATCTTCTGATTTGTGCTTCATGAACTGTTGATTTCTCTTACCAAGAATGAAGCCTGATGACAGGCATAGCTGTTTCCTTCTGTTGTTACCTTTTTGCCAACATTACTTGTTTTCCCCTTCTTTTGGGAAACCATGTCATGAATGGTAATTTAGAACGTCTGCTTTCATATCACCAGATGCATGAAGGGCTAATTCATGAGTCATCAGTATCACTGTCCTCAAATTTATTCTATGAGAAACATTGGTATTAAATGCAAAGAGCAGTTTATGGAGAAGCTATAATGAAAATCTGTTTCATCTGGAGGATACAAGGCAATCATGGCTGGACAATTGGTTTCAATATGGACACACTAATCATAGTTGTATGGTTGGAGCTAGAAGTTACGAAATTTCTACTCCATTTTAACTTTAGATCTCTGTAGAGTCTTTTTTTTGGGGGGGGGGCTGTCTGTACTCCATTTTGCATAGATATTACATAAAGTATGTGCTTAAAGGTACGATTGCATGTTAGTTTATTTTTTATTTAATAAAGCTCATGAAAATCAATATTGATTTTTAAGTTCAAAAATCTCTAAATCAATACTTATGATATCATAGAAGTTGTTTCTGTTGAGTTTTCAAATTATTTTGACCTTTTTGGTTTGCAGCGAGCACCATTTGATAACTAATAAATTCATGCCTGGTGATACATTATAAGCATCTCTTCTTGCTATCTGTTGATCAAATCTTGGTGTTTTGAAAAGAAGATGATTTTAATTACTTCATATGATGTATTCACAAATGCTGGAACTGACTATGACAGTGCAGATAATTTAAAAAGCTGAATCATGGAGAATTTGTTAAATTAATTTTGCTCGGTCCTTACTAGGGATGGAAATTTGTACCCAACCTAGTGGATACCCGCTCCTACCCTTCCTGGTGGAGGTGGGTAAGGGGCGGGTGAGGGTATGAAATTTTCAAACCTGTGGAGGATCGGGTTTTGTACTCACTGTCTACCCTATCCGACCCTCCATATATACACACACACACACACAAGTAGCTCTTGCTCTAGAACTATTTTGAAAATTGATTTTGGAGTACTTGAAATCGATGTGATGGAAATCGAGTAATCTGAATGTAGTTATTGTCTTTATTTTGATGTAATTGAAATTGATTTTGGAGTTTTGTTATTTGTCATTTGATTAGGTGATACTATTAAACTGGAATGCTAATAAAGGTAGAGGTCATGTATATCTGAGCGACAAACAAGTCAACTTGTGAATGCAACAAGTACACTTGCGAAGGCAACAAGTCATCTTGTTGTGTGGGTGGAGGGTAGGGTATAAAACATCTCACCCAATGTAGGGGGAGGGCCGGGGGTGGGTCTGGAGTTTAAGGTGAAGGGATGGGTTGGGTTTGACAGAAACCCACCCCTACCCACCCCATTGCCATCCCCAGTCTTTACAAGAATCAGTAACAAATGTCATATCTGTTTAAAAGCTTTGTAACTCTGAAAGTACAAGATGGGTATTTTTTTTGTTTCCTTTTACCCATACAGTAGGTGGTGTTACTAATCTTAAAACATCTATAGCTTTCATTGTTTTCTAAGTTACATTTTCCCTTTCTGCTTTGGCTGTATTTGCAGTATAGACAAACTAATGAAATTAAATTTATCTAGTTTATCATTTCCAACATGCTCAACTGACTATAATGGTCCTTTTTCCGTTTTCAGATCCAGAGGACACACATGCTCATAGAAAGATCGTAAATATTGAATTTTCTGTTGTGATATTCAGCCAAGTTTTACATGGACACAATCTTTAGCTAAACCTTTCTTGTTGTTACCTTTATTCATTTTGTTTTCTCTGCCCTACTTATACTGTTGCAGGATCTTCCCACTTTAAGAAAAGTAGCCCGAGTCCATAAGAAATGTCCAAAGCCCTAGTTGTTGCATCCCAACAAGGAAACAAGGAAACTCAGGGGCAAACGCAGACTTTACTGAGTCCGAGCTTAGCAAAAGGGACTCTGACATGCTTGGAGGAATTTAAATGGGGTTTTCCATCAGCTGGTTTGTCTGTCGTCTCAAATAAATGGTGGGGAAGTACCAGTATTGATGGTTATGAGTTTATGTTTGAAAATGAGAATACAAAAGATAAAGAGGAGCTTGACGGTAAAGAATTGAAAAAAAATGAGGGCACTGGTATTTTGACAACAGATAGAGCACAAATGGAGAGTGGAAAGGGAGCGCACGGCACAGGCTTGTTGTCATCTGTTAGAGGCAGTGTTGTGGAAGAAGGACGAGAAGTCCACAGACTTGGTTTTCTTAGAGACTTCAGTTTGGACAAACTTGAAACTACAGAGAAAAAGTTGCTTCTGCAGATCTTCCAGTCCTCATTGCCAAGATAATGTCTTGGCTGGAACAAGTGCAGCACCTTTTCAATATGAGGAAAAGTAACTGAGGAAGGCCTGAAGATCATTTGCTGAGCTAATGATTCTTTCTTAAGTGTATTGCAAAATTTCAGTTGAGCAAAATTTCACTATCCTTCTAGTGCCTTGGTCTTTGTCATCAGCCGACTAATTCATTGTTGTGAAGAGTGGTCTTTAGAATCTATATATGTAGTTTATTTTAGGTTGTTGTATAAGCATAATATTCCAAACTAACGTATGTTTGGATAATTGCAACTTGTCTGAACTTTGGTTTATCCTTCTTGTAACATTTTTCAACTAAAATGAAAGTTTTTTCATAGAAAATATAAAATTTTCATATGCAAAGGGCTACAATTAACATTATACTGGTTGAGGCTGGACTCAGTTTTCCAAGTGAGCCCTTACTTCAGTGAAAAATTGTTCATCAACGTATTAGTGCCGTCACATCAACTTAACGCAGTTTGGCTCTTGATTTCATTGCGAGCAATAGCAGTGTGTATTCCAGTGAGCAAAAAATAAAAATGAATTGCACCATGACCTTTTCCCGTTTGAATATAAGGATGAATCCAACGGGCAAAACAAGCTTATCAAACAACTTTAATCATTGCTAAGGCTTGAGGTTTAGGATGCGTAGAACTTTGTGGCACTATTGGTATGGAAATGGCAAATGGTGCTGCGACCAGAGCCTAGGGTGACCTGTACATTTGGCAGCACTCAAACTCCCAAAAGCCTACTCAGCTTCCCTTGGCCATAACTCTTGTCATGTACATGGACAGATTCACGCCTTCGGCTTCTCAGAAGGAGATGGCCCAAAGAACCGAAAGCTGACTTTCATGTAGTCTTGTTTTTGAGAAGAAACATTGCGCTGATCACAATTATTCCATGCTGCGTCCACTCATCTTCATCACTTCATCAATCATCACTGCCCTGATAATTAACCATGTATATTGCAACCAAAGTAACAAGGGCACCACCCAATTGCACCAGTGAGAATGTCTCTCCCAGATATAGGAATTTGTGATCAAATAAAACAAGGACTTTCGGTTAAAAAATTCAAAAAAAAAAAAAAAAGAATCAATGAAAGAAGCCGTTTTCCGGTTGCATGTCATTTTCACTTGGTTGTCTTAATCTAAAAGTTGCCTTGCATGGATAAGCCTTACCCAAAAAATGAAGCAAACATTGGGGTCAGGAATGTGAGTGAGCTGAGCTTTATGGGGCTACCTGAAAGTCCAAAGCCACTCTTCATTAAGAGCAAACTTGGAACTAATGTTTAGCAAATTGACTAGGAGAAACATGATGGCTCTAACAATCTCAACATTAAACCTCTGGTGGCGTTGTAGAAGAAAACACCATAGCTTATGGCACTTCCAAATATGGAGGTATAAAGAAGTGACAAAATATCTTCCTCTGCCAATTCCTGAACACCTCCGCTGAGTGCAGAGAATGGAGATCACTGCAAGTGGGAGACCACCTATAACCATGTGCTGGAAAGCAAATCATACTTACATATTAGCCTCTGCTAGAAATCGAATCACAATTAGGCCAGCGTCAAGGATGGAAGCCATAACACAGATTCTTTGACAAGAAAATACCAGGAAAAAATGGAACTCTTTCTTAATGTCAACTTAATATGTCAACTACCACCAAGATAAATCATATATATATATAACATCACTAAATAAATCATCATCTCAGCTAGAGAATATTATTGGGTTTTCTTTGTTTTATCATTTAGATAGCCATTTCAAATTTTTACTTCTTCATGTTTCAAAAAATTCCAAATGTAATACTCGATTTCTAATTGAACCAATTTAATCCCTGGTGAACTAAAATTTTTATCATTAGTCCAATTCACTACCAGGTGTCAACAAGGAAAATGAAACTATCTGATGTTCCATGGATACATCAATGACCTAAAATGAAACCTAAAACAAATAGTTGAACAGTCATTTAAAAGTCTTTTGACTCTAAAGAATAAATGAATTTACAAATTGGATACATTCCTGCACAAATGAACGGAAACTTTGAGGGATGTATGGCCAAATCATCTATTTCATTTCTAAGCTAGGTTTGTGCTATATTACCTGAGTGTTTAACAAGCCATTGTTATCTTTTGCACTATTGTCTCAACATCTGTTTGTATTAGCAAATTAGTATAACATTTAACACTAAGGGCTGAAGCGAAATTTGTTCGTTCGAGAAACAGTTTATACAATACGACACAAATACTCAATAAAGATCACAACTAATTTAGACAGAATTTTTGTGAGAGGCTAATCATTATTTATTATTTATAGATTAAGCTGATAGATTTTTGCTCTCCTAATCATCTTTCACCTCTGTCTCTCTCCCTTCTTCACTCTCACTCTTCCCTCCCTTCTATTGGCGCTGCATCATTTGGCAAGATAATATTTCGAACTCATCCAGTAATACAAAGTAAAAGTAAGTAACTGGGTGCAGAACATTAATATTCCAAAAATAGAATCCATGATCTGAGAAGAATTGACAATGTTGAAAAACCAAAGGGTCAACCTACCCAGCCGGTAGCCATAACTGGATCAGAATAACTGGAAACCCAACGGACCATGATTGTGTCAACCCCCATGCTCTGAGCTGCAAGCAACATCCACCATTCTCCGCTCCCCCACAGTGAAAAATCTGTCATCTATAGCAAGTGCAGGTACCTGCAATGAAATTAAAACTTAAAACATGACAATAACAAATTAATTAAAGAGCTAGTCACACAAAGCAGGTTAAGGGAACCAACTTCCATAGCAGATAGAATACAAACTGCTATGCAGAATAACGTATGTAAGAGCATTTTAAATGCTCATTTTTATTTATTTTTTTTCTTTTATCAATTTCCTAAAGACCAGAAGCTTCAATTAAAGAGTCACACAAAGCAGGTTAAGTGAACCAACTTCCATAGCAGATAGAGTACAAGCTGCTCTGCAGAAAAACATATATAAAGCATTTTAAATGCTCATTTTTATTTTTATTTTTTTTCTTTATCAATTTCCTAAAGACCAGAATCTGACCTAGAGGTAGTTGAAATAAAGAAACAAGGCTACAAAGGGCCAATGATTGAGATTCTAAATAGAGATTGAGATTGAGATTGAAGCAAAATAGCACAAGTATTTTGGCAATCGGTTCTTTCTCCAAAATTGTAAGAGAGAGAAAGAGAGAGAGAGAGGGAGAGAGAGAGAGAGAAGAGATTTTTTGGTTTTTGGGAAGTAAATCCAAGGGTGAAGATTGAGTTGGTGTGAGATAAATTAATGTGGGCCTTTGGATTTGAGTTAGTGGGAGACAATAATACTATTCATTGAGTAAAAGAATGGGTTTTCTTGAAAATCAACTAATGGTGAGAATTGACTTGGAATTTGAACAAAATTTGTGAGTTCTTGAATTTTGGTGGCTGAGAGACATGCAAAAATGAAGAATAAAGAGATTAGTATGAGAAAATAATGAGTTTATTGCGAGAGGAAGGGAGAAAACGTGGGAGAGAGAAAGGTTGCTTGTGACCAAATAATCCTATAGCTTGAAATGAATCTTGAAAAGGTTGGATGGCTAAGATTGATGGGGCAAACCAAATAAACCTAAATACATAGGCTTATTTCCTTCCCAGAACCGTGAGAACACATTCAAGCAAGAAGAGGAAGCTCTCTCCATTTTTCCTCTATGGCCATGAGTTCAAGGTAAGGGAACTCAAATTTTTTCTTCTACACTACCCAAATATTTTTACATAAATCACTTCCCCACGAACCCAACTACAACATATCCAAAAATTGAAGCAAAAGGAAGAGTTTTGCTTGGTGAAGAGTCAGGGGGCTGTGAGCTACATTCTTGAAGAAATGTATGATTTCTTCAAACCACACTTTTAAATTTTTATCTAGAATCATTCCCCTCAAATCCTAACACAACATCTTTAAAATTGGAGCCAAAAAGAGAGAACCTAACTTGGTGAACAATGAGGAGGCCGAGAGTTAGAAAAACCATGGGAGAAGAAAGAACGCCATTCTACCATATTTTCAGTAGAGAATCCCCCTAAGATTTGAGATATCTTCTCGACAGAATCTGACCAAGTGCTAAACATAAAGATTGTAGCTCTAGATCCTATCTTTCCAACGAGAAGGAATCACCTAAATCCGATTTCTGTACCAAAGGTTATGGTAATTCTTCTCAGACTGTGTAGAGTGTTCCTCTGTTTTCGACCATAGATTAGCAGAATTTTTAGTGATCAATTTGGATCCTCTTCTAGACATAATTAAGATAAATGCCAAACACCAAAGTTGTAGGTCTCTGTCCCACTTTAACATATCCAAAATTTGCTTAGATTAGAGTAGTATACTAAAAATTATAGCACTTTCACTGAGACAGGATAGAGCATGAGTTTTAGAACAAAATTGAGATACAGTTTTGAATTTATGAATTTTTGTGTTTAGAATCAGAGGAAATGCTCAAAATGAAAGTTGTAGTACTATCTCGTATCTTTGATATGGAACTAGAATTAATTAATTTGGAGTTATATATTAGGAGATATGAGAAAACTACCAAAACTATGCAAATTGAGTTATAAAAATCTAGATCAAACCAAAGATAAAATTTTATAAATTCATACAGTGAGAATTGGAAGATGAGTTAAACATAAAAATGTAGGTAAATGAAGATGAGTTAAACCTAAAAAATGTAGGTAAATGTCTTGTTTTAAGTAGCAATTTGAATCACTAAATTCCGAGCCATATAGAAAACGTTATAGCATTTTTCCTAAACCTGCACAAGAGAAAAATTTTGAGTTAGAAAATTTATGAATGTTTGGCCTTGAACCACTAAGGCAAATTTGTATTGGGCTCAAAATTTTAGTATTATGCCCAAGTCCAATTAGAACTTTAAAATCCAACAACTCAAGACCCATAATGAGAGATGTAACCCTAAAATATTTAAAACCAATCAAAAATTGTGAAAGTGTTGTAGAACAATAAAGAATTTACAAGTGTATATTGTTGCTTTAGGGGTAGACTATTATTCTACATATGAGGGACGACTTGGTGGAGGTCGAGATTGATAGGGGAGTGGTGTACCCTTCCCATATCAGTGAGTAGGACTTTGATACTGTATTTTTTATTGAACAAAAAAAATCCGTGTAATATATCTTTTCAAATGACATATTTAATGATATGTATGAAAGTGTGATATTTGATTTATATTTTGTAATACTTATCTTTGTAATCATGAGAGTGTCTCAAATGATTTGTTTAGATGATATGCATCCATAAATTTGGTTGAAACGAAATCGTGCCACTTTTTGAGAAACTTGATATGATTTATATGCTTCCATTGTATTCGCACACGAATTTGAAATGATTTAATTAAAATGTGTGGGCTGGATGCTTACTTATGATGTGATGATGTGATGATATCTTTGGTGGACTTGATATGATGATGTCCTTGATGGACTACCGTAGCTACGAAGGGAGTTGACAGAGACACCCATTGTGTCCGGATATGCTTTTGTAGGAGGTAAACGTCATATGTATAGTTGCTGTCAGTTGAACCATATCAGGGAGGACATGTGTGACGCTACTATCTAGCACTGGGTAAGATTCTATACATGGTTGATTTTGTATATATGCGAACACACGGGCTAGCCTTGGTGAGGTTCGTGGCCAACATTGGGGTACAGAGCTAAATGTGTTTATACTTGTATATGAAAAACCTCCAATGTGCCCGTCATTGGTCGAGGTAGACCCTTGCTGGGAATATTTTATTAGCAAGCTCTAAATGATTTGGAAATGTAAATGGATGCATATGTTGATATTATGATATATGATATATGGTCATCTGATTTATAAAAATGCCATATTTGATTTTGATATCATTATGGTTTAAAATGTGCTTTGACATTCCGTGCTCACACATGTTATTAATAACATAATGTCGATTTCCTTACTCACTGAGTATTTTTCCATAATACTCACCCCTCATTTTCCATGATGACAGACATAGTTTCGGTAGGGACACGTGTCGAGAAGCATTCGACACATTGGTATACATTTAGAGATGCCGAGTTTTGGGTATGGTACTAGCCATTCTTTCGTGATAAAGTTGGATAACGTAAATATTTGAGATCTATCGACTGACCATGTATGTATTTTATAGGATTACTGTAATTGTATTATGTAACTTGTAAATTTAAGACTCTCAAAATTTGTTGTATGTTTATGCATTGAGGCAAAGTGTTGTATTTTACTTTCTTTTACTTGGGAAAATTTTACTTTGAGGAAAAATGAGTTTTAAACAGGTGAAGATGTTAGCCTCCGTTACCTCGGTATGTGTGTCATGTGTTAGGCAGTATACGGGGTAACAGGCAGTTGTTCATGGCCTTCGAATGTGGATCGGGACGTGACACTTAGAGGGTATGGAAATACACCTAGAGTTGGAAATACTGCTCAGCAAAGAAGAGACCAAGAAACTTACCTAGCACGGAAAAAGAAAGATTCCACTGTACGTGACATCCTGGTTAATTCTATGGTAGATGACTTCATTCATGAATATGAACAATTTCCAACTGCTCATGACATGTGGGTGTACCTCAGAGAGAAGTATGGGGGTACCAATGTGACTCGTTTGAGACTGTTGATGATCAAGTTTGATATGTATAAAAAGAAATCTGATCACAGTATCAAACAATACCTAAGAATCATGTCAAATATGACAAGGGAATAGAAGTCAGCACGTTACGTTTTATCTAATGAGCAGCAAGTTCAGGCTTTAATCCGATCCCTTCTACATCAGTAGGAGCACTTGAAAGTCAATCTTGCTCATCATGATAGCATTAAGACATTCTCTGATGCTGCTCGCCACGTGGAACTTGAAGATGAGTTGCTTGGTGCTGTAAGGTCGATTTCTAATATCTTTGTAGCCGAGTTTAGTTTCAAGAAAGTTTCGGGTTTTAAGCACAAGGGGAACAAGAACAAAGGCACGAAATGGAAGGAAATAACAGAAGGGTCTAAGAAGAATAATTCCAACTGTAAGAACAAGTGCAAGTGGTTTTGGAAGAAAAAGAATAAGAGCAAACTGAAGTGCTACAATTGCAAAGCTCTTGGTCATTTTGCTTGAGAATGCCCCGAGTTGAAAAAGGTAGCACATTGTAATGCTTTTGTTGTCACACCCCGACCTGTAGGTCAAGCACACGAACAGACCACCATTACTCCTCGAAACACGGGTATGTCATACTTGCATATCGAGATGACGCAAGACCAATATTATGTCTAATATCACAATCATATTCAATATCCTAAGTCAAATTATACAGTGAAAGAAGAAAAAAATCTTCAGAAAATTTCTTTAAAATATTTGCCTCCAATTTACATATAACATTTATATGTATGGTCCAATGATAAACAAGGGTGGGTATGAACACATACCCGATAGTGTCTATCGGTAAAGCTTGTGGTATAGTATTTCAACGTAAGTCAACACAGTACAAGCTGAAAATGTAATTATGAGGGGTGAGTATAATACACATACCAGTGAATGAGGTGCAATAACTATATAATGACAATAAATGAATTTGTGAGGTGGCAAGTCAAAACATCATTTTCAAATTTATATTTCATTCCTTTGCAAATATATCATATAACTCAAATAATAGGCATCCTTATCATCAATCATGCATCAATGGGATGCCAAAAACGTATTCTACCCCTAGTTTGGCCTAATTAGGGTAAAATCCACCGAGAGGCCACTAAAATGTCATAAGAATAAAACACATATATTTTCCCCCTTCCCTTGGTATTGACACGGTCCTCACGTGGTGCTCGTTTATTGGATTGTTGGATAGAGATAGGAGACTCAAACCCCTACTCCTGTGTTACCCCATTATGTTATCCCGTTGGGTAAATGCTCAATACCGTGATAGGGAGTATGCTATAGCCACTATACACCATCCCATAATCATACACATGTGCCATATGTCATCATTTATAAATCTTTATTCGTAAAAATAAGGCACTATCAAGTAAACATAATATCAGGACACAAATTTTTAGCGAACAACATTTCAGGACATGCCACAAATACTAAATCATTTCTAAATCACATTTCAAAATTCATTTATAAAATCATGATCAAAACTATTTCTCATTTAAAATTAAAATAGTTCGTCCCACTCATCTCGACTGGAGATGGTATACACTCCCCTAATTGTCCTTATTTCTCGAATGAGTCACCCCTCAAACCCTAAGCCTAAGTTTAAACTCTATGCATCATTTATCAATTCAATGTTATGTCGTTGGATTACAAGATGCATATAGAAATGTTCTTTTTCATAAGATTAAATCTTAAATTTCATACTTAGAGAAAATTTTCTACAAAATCTTTCATGCGCAGATTTAATAAAATCATGATATCTTCTAAAATCTTGATCGGATTCAAATGATTTAAATTTTCTCTTGAAACTAAGAAATATATCTCCAACGTTTATTTCAGACCAACTTCAAATTCTAAACACACGAATTTAGAAAAATTTATCACTTTTTCAGTCTAAGTTCCTAAAACCAATTCTGCATAATTTTGGGAGAATTTTGATATCTCCCTATATACTTCTCCAATTTAAGTGATTCTTATCTCAGATTGAAGATAAGACATAGATCTAAAACTTTCTAGTTTAGACCATTCTCAAATTGTAAAGGTATAATTTTATAAAAGTCCATTTTCATCTCAGTTTTGGTTTTAAAACTACTTCCGCATAGTTTTAGTAAAGATACTATAACTTTCTGCCTACAACTCCGATTCATGTGATTTATATCTCAAATTAAAGATAAGAGAGAGAGCTAAAACAGTTATGTTTAACATTTCTCTAAATGCTGTACAGACAATACCTCAAAAAGTTACACAAGTAACTGGTCGTACACAGGACATGAAACAAAATTGGTGAAACATGCCAAACTTACAAAAATCACAAAAAATCAATTCGTTCATGAAATGCCTCACATGATATGCCATGTTAAAGCTTAGTAAGTCTAGTTTATAGAGAAATAAATATCTTAGATTCTTGATATCTATAGAATGAGTTATCATAGCAAAACTATATAAAACTCAATTTAGAAATCACTATCTAGTATGTTAGTATGAATGCCATAGTAACTATTTATCAAATAATTTAATCTTAGCATAAGTTAAGATATGTTACCTCCTTTGTAAAATCTTTTTATCAATAACACTAACACTTCTTTTGAATCCTTGAATTTTTTTTTTACTTTAGCAAAATCAAATCACAATGAACATAAATTTTTACACAATACTTCATACTTCCAATTGAAATTTAAGAATTTCAAAAAATTGTTCTTACCTCTTTGGCTCCATAGTTGAACTCAAAAATGAAAATGGACTCTACATATTTCGTGCAAGGGGTGGTTGAATGAAGAAAATGAGCCAAACTTTTCTTAAACAAGTTCTTTTATAAACCTAGACAAATATCCTTGACCATTGCATCATTCCATGCATCATCTCAACCTTCCACTTGTCCTAACACTTAAACCATGCAATTGTTGATTCAAGTAACCTCCATGCACTCCATTAGGTGTCTTGTGGACGTCCTTGTCAAGGGGAGATGTGTTACAAACTAGAACAAGTTATTCTAGTTAGGTTTCATACAAAAATTTCTATCAAATAAGATTTCATGCATAAATTTCTATCTAATAAGTTTTTTTGAATGTGAAAAAATCCTATGTGGCCACTAACCAATCTTGCTTTTCTCTTGACCAATCATTTGGCTCCAATTATCCATTCTTGAGTGGTTTACTACTGAGCTCTTGATATATTCGCTGGTCACATGATCTATTTATCTGTATGAAATTATTGGTATATGAAAATGACAGAGCTAAGTATAGGTCTAACCCTCATGTGCGAGTGAGAGATGTTAGAAATTGGGGGTCGGGTCACTCATCTGGGTTTGACCCGACCCAAACGCTTTTAATGAGATTCAAATGATGTAGAAACAAGGGGGTAGTTTTTTTTCTCCCAACTCCCTTTGTTTTTTTGAGTTTTAAAAGGGAAGGAAGTTATTATTTTTTTGCACAACACAAGGAAAAGGGACGTGGGAAGTTTATCTTCTTAATTTCTTCTTCTCCATTTTTGAAAACATAAGAAAATGAAGAACAAAAAAACTGCATTGTTAAGGGATTAAAATAGACCAATTCATATATTATATTCAAGGGTATTCGGATTGTGGAATCAAAGGCAAATCTGTACGTGATTGCTTTTAGACCTAGGCATAAAAAAAGGTTAGTGATTTAACCCTAAATTTTGGAATTTAATTTATGACAATTGATTTTTAAAACATGAAAATTCATGTGTTGATTGTTAGAAAATGTTTTCATAGATATATTATGAAGAAAAAGAAGATACCAATGGGAGGAAGAGCCTTTGCTATTTTGCTGTTTGCTAAATCTTGGCTTCGCCTGTTGAAAGTATACCAAGGTTCTAAATGCCTGGCAGGCCTCTTTAATGGAATAAGTTTGGAAATGCTTTTTGTGAAACCCTTGTCCTTTCTCTCTATGATTCGCTGTTAGCAACTTAATTCCTATCAGTTTATCATTTGGCCCAATATGGTAGGATGGCTTTCCATAGTTTCATTTGTATCTCCTTCGCTGACTGGTATGTTTTGTTCCATGTCGGTGTTGATAACATGCTTGTGTTGGCAGTTGAAATGTCTTAAGGATAGAGTGAAAGATGATGTGCAATGCTATCAGAGAAGCAAACAAGGTTTCAGTGGATAGTTTGTAGTATTGTTATGACCCTATTTGGGTTTTGATATGTTAAGTTTAGAACCTCCTTGGCTTGGGCTTACATTTGCACAAAATATTGTGACTCCATCCGTGTCTTCGATTCCAATTTTCTTTTGTCTTTCTTGTTATACTTACTGTCCTCTCTATAAAAAACCAAGTTTTCAAGACTTAGATGGTTCTTTATGAACCCATTATTGGGTGCTCCATACTTGCTTAACGGAGAATTTTCTCATTTAGTGAAAGAGCTCCTGCCTTTTTTTTTTGTGCAAAAGGTATAGCTGAACTTGCTATAGGGTTTTGCTTAATCATTTTTTATGGGATTTGTGATGCAGAAGTGGAGTGGCAAGTTGGAAAGATGAAGACATCCTTAGGTTGTATGCAATTCATTGAGCTAGAGGAATGACCCATCTGAGCCACCTTTGCACATCCCCATGTGAAGGCAATGAGGAATTGGCTATGGTTGGGTATACATGGAATACTAAATGGGGCCCTTTCCAAAAGATGAAGTGAGAAAGGTGCAAGAGAGACTAGAAGCCACCATGCCAAAGAGGTTGGAAATATGAGGGGAAAAATAAACAAAATAAGGGGAAAACACCATGGACACTTTTTATGCCAAAGAGAAAAAGACACCACATGCAGCTGGTATAGAATGGTCAGTGAAGCTTAAAAAAATAATTCCAATTTCTCTTTGTTAAACAAGTTTTCTATCTTTGGATTGTAAAGAAATAGGCTTCGCCCTTTTCTTTTGGCACAATCCTATCTATTGACATGTGTAGGGATTATAAATAGTAACAAGATGTTTAAGAAGAAGATGAGCTATAACAACAACAATAACAAACTGAAACTTAATTTCAATATTTGTAGTCGGCCATTTAAGAGATAAATTTTAAAAAATAGAGAAAAGAAAAATGAAATAAAAATAAAAATAAAATAAAAAGAAAAAAAGAAGTAAGTAAATAATCAATAGATAAATATTTAAAATATATTGGTTTAATTTGTGTGGATTCTTCTACGCCACTCATTTTTATCCAACACAATTTTCTTTTCTAAACCCTTAATTTCCATATCTTTACGAACAACTTGCATCCAAGTTTTCAACGGTCTTTCTCTACGTTTTACTAGATTTTCTATATTTAAGTTCTCGATTCTCCTAATCGGGGCAACTTTGAATTTTCTTTGCACATGACTGAACCACCTCAGATAACATTCTCGTATTTTATCCATAATTGAACTAATTTCTAATTTGTTACGAATATTTTCGTTTCTAATTCTATTTTTTCTGGTTTTTCTATATATCCACCTAAGTATTCTCATTTCTGCTATAGTCATGTTTTGTTTTTACTGTTGTTTAATAGCTCAACATTCAGTAGCATACAATATTATAGGCCTAACCACGGTTTTATAAAATTTTCCCTTCAAATGCAATGATATTATACGATCGCAAAAAATTCTGAATGTATTTCTATATTTCATCTAATCCGCTTGAATCCTATATTCACATATCTATCTATATTGTTATCGTTTTGAATAATGGAATCTAAATATCTAAATCGTTCACTTTTGGGTATATTTTGTCCATCTAATCTTATCATTTTTTTATCATTCCGATAACTTTCGCTAAATCGACATGTTATACATTCAGTTTTCGATCTACTCAATCTAAATCCTCTAAATTCCAATGTAAGCCATAATTAAGCCATTATTCTAGTCTTTACATAGACAAACAATATGTACTTTAAGAGCAAATAAGTCTTAATGTTGTTTGTTTCTCATTGTTGCATATGGCAACGAAGAAAAGTAGACAAACAAATGTAGGGCCTCCTTAGGAATCAGCCTCATTTTCTTCTTCTTGTGTACTTGTATAATTATTATTTTTTTGTTGGGGGAAAGTTTAAAAAAAATTAAAACAGTACTCCTAAATAAAAGTGACTCTAGTGTTATCATAATTCCTTTTAAACCATTTTTAGAGCCTCCTTAACTTATTGTAGCCTTCTCCTCTTGTATATATACGCTGCCCAATATATATACACCCCAAGAACTTTTTCCTTTTCTTTGCTTTTTTTTTTTGAATGCCATGGTGATATCAAGTGAAATGTTTATTTATGAACAAAATTTGTTTCAAATAAATCGTTACTTGAAATTTCTCCCAAAACCTATTTTTGATATCCTTTGGCACCATGTGCCAAGTAGGCCATGCACCAGCAATACGTCCCTTAATGTCCTCAATAATGGAACGAACAATTTTAGGATAAAAAAACCTATTGTCGAAATTTTTTTGATTTAGTATTAATTTTACACATAAAATAGCACGAACACATAAATATAAAATTAAAAAAGTATTTGTCTTATGTATGATTTGCCGCTTCAATAAAGGTTCTACCGTTCGGATTGAGTGGCACCTCAGTCCCATTGTTTGGGCCTCCACTTTGAGGGGGAAGAGGAACCGATATTAGCGTCATCCTCAGCTCTTGACTCTTCGTGTTGAACATTGGTATTCGGGAAATTACTTACATGTAATGACCCTTGCTTACTCTTGTTGCCTCTCCTAGAGCTTCTCTTAGAGCTAGATCCTCTGCCTCATACCGCATTTGTTTAGTTGAAATAGATTTGTATATACAAATTAAAGAACAAAACTTTGAAATAAAGTTGTGATATTATAAAAACTGTATGAATGAAACAAAAGTAAAGAAATACGAATAACATATAGAGTAATAAAAGATCCATAGAACTAGCATACCACTGAAATCAAGGATGGGTGTAACACCGACTCTCGGTGTATTCCATTGTGTATATATGATTTTTCATGAATTTGCTTATAAATTTCACTAAGAAATTTTTCCGATAAAGCAACCCCAGAAAATTTTGCCCTGATTGGCAGCATGGGTAAATATTTTCGGAAATGACCACAAATGGTCCTACGATAATAATAATGAATTTGGAGAGTATAGAAATTATTAAATTGAGTAAATCCAAATTGTAGAGTTTAAATCGGCAAAACCCCAGGAAATTGTCGATAAAACCCTAGTCAGGTCAACTATGACTCGGAAAGGCTCAATGAACTTATTTTTACACTAAATAAATTAAATTAGCCCTAATATAAGATTTTGGGTCTAGTGTATAATTATGAATATTTTTGGGGTCAAACTTGAATTTTGTAAGTTTAGAGACATGTTAGCAATTAACAATAAACTTAGAATTTAATTGACAAGTGTATTTCTCTTATTGAGGGAGTTAATCCAAGAGTGGAGAATCAATTGAAGTCACATGCATAATAAGGACCCTTGGATTGAGTTAGTGGGTGATGACAAGACTTATGCAATCATTTGAGGTTGGAAACAAATCAAGGGTGGGTATTTTGCAGGGAGAGGATTAATGATTTTGAGCCATAGATCTTGGTTAAGTGCAATGTGATAAAGCTAAACAAGAGTGCCATTTCTTTCCTTACCTTAATCGTGAGAATGCCAAGAGAGGGGCTGCCAAAGAGAGTTCTTCCATTTCCTTGCCAAACCAAGAGCTTATGTGAGAAGATCTTGAAATTTCAGCAATTGTTCTTCAATTTTCCATTGGTAAGGCCTTCTTTTGCATCCCAGAATACTATATTTTTGTTTTGAAGCCAAAGGGAGACTCTTAACTTGGTGTATATAGGGTGACCAAAGGCTGGGACTAAGTGGAAAGCTTGCTTGAGTTTTGGAAGGTAAAGAAATTGAGGTAAAAACAATCTATTCTGCCTTGCTTTAAATTTTATTTCTGTTAGTGACTTCATATCTGTTTTAAGATATCTTACAGTTAGAATTTCAAATTTCTCTAGTCAAGTAAATTGTAGATCTAAGTCTTATCCTTCTAACGAGATAAGAACCACTTTAATCAGATATTTGTGCCAAATGTTATGGCATTTTTTCCTGAAACACGACATAAAGATGTCCTGTTTCGAACCATAAAAACAATGTATAAAAATGACCCTTTTCAGGCATAATTGAATAAAACTCAAAACATGAAAGTTGTAGATCTATGTCTTGGGTACAACATGTTAAAATTTCATTAAGTTCGGATACGTAGAATAAAGTTATAGCTTCTGCACAAAAATTGGACAGAAGCTAAAATTGGAATGCGACTGAAACAAAGTGAGGATTTTTGGGAATTCTGTGATGTGAATTTGAGAAAGTGTATAAAATAAAAGTTCTAGGTCATGAAGTTACCTACAACATATCAACATATCGCTTGAATTGGAGTTGTGTACAAAGAGTTATTGCATTCTTACTAAGACAGGACATGATGGACATAAAATCTGCTTAGGATAACATAATTTAATGTACTTTTATGTGTTGAAACCTTGTGTTAAAATGGCTATAAAGGGTGCAGAGATGTGTGGTGAGATTTTGATGACATGTAGTGGTGTTTGAGGCCTTAGTTGTGTTGAGGATTTTGGTGCAGGGGCACCGTGTGCATGGACATGGTGTGCTGTGCGCTTGGGTGCATGGGCGCCGAGCGATGAGCACAGGGTGCTGGGCCATGGCCCGGCCGGCCCTAGCGCGCGGGCGATGAGTTGATTGAGCGCTGTGTGCATTGGCGGTGGGTCGACATGGGCACGGTGTGAGCACGAGGACCGTGCAGTGATTTTCGACTGGACCAAATTTTGGGAAATTTGATATTTTGTTAAAAAAGACACTTGGAGATAAATTAGAACACCCTAGAACTTGGCCTTAGACTAAGAAACTGCTAAGATACAATTTATATACATTGTTTTCCATATAGTGACATATATATATATGTGTGATCCTTGTAGTGATAGATTTTGGTGATTGAGCAAAAGGAACACATTTTCCTACGCGTCGTGATATTTTGGGGAGTAAGCTACCCTCCCCCACAGGTGAGTGGGATTTTGACGTCTACTATTGATTGAAATCCCGTTTTAAATACTTTTCAATAACATGGTTTGAAATGATGTGATGATTTGAATTTCATATGATTTATGAAATATTCTTTTGTGATCACTGGAGTGTCCCTACTGTTGATTCTATTGATATCCGTACATGGTTTTGACACTTGACGTTGTGCTACTTTTCAATATATCCACTTGTTTTAACGCTTCCATTGCATTTGGCACATGATTCTGACATGATATGGTTTTGGATATATGATTGGGCTGGATACCCTATATTAATATTATGATGACACTATGATGATTGTGATATGTTTCTTATGGCATTTCGTAGGTACAAAGGACATTTGGTAGAGGCACCCATTGTGCCCAGATACGCCTCTGCATGGGTATCCGCCAAATTGTCATATGTATGGACGCAACCGGTTGAACCTCATCGGTGAGGACGTGAGTGCTGCCTCTGTCTACCACTGGTCGGGGCACCATATATGATTCATGATTGATGTCTATGGTTATTTACGGGCTAGTTGGAGTAGCCTGTGGCTAACATTGGGGTAGAAAGCCTTGTTTTATCACTTGCATTGTAAAAAACCCCCAACACGCCCATCCTTGGCCGAGGTAGGCCCTTGCCGGGGTATTTTTCAGGCCGGCTCTTTATAACTTGATATATACTGGATGCATATGTTGATTTCGATATGTGTGCAAATGCCATGATTGATTTGCATACTATGGATTTGTTGACACTACAAAAAAATAGCCTTTTAGTCACAAATTTAGCGACGAAAATTTTAAAAAAATTCGTTGCTAAAAACATTAGCGACGAAAAATTTTTTGTCGCTAATAACGCGTCGCAAAAATTTAGCGACAAAAATTAGAAATCCGTCGTTAAATTTAGCGACGAAAATTGAAATCCGTCGCTAAATTTAGCGACAAATAAATTTTCGTCGCTAAAATTTATCACAAACTTTAGCGACGAAAAATTATCCGTCACTAAATTAGCGACATAAAAAAATCCGTTGCTAAATTTAACGACGAAAATATAAAATTCGTTGCTAAATTTAGCGACAGATAATTTTTATCGCTAAAATCCGTCACTAATTTAAGGGAAAAAAATCTGTAATAATAAAAAAATTTGTCGCTAAATTCAGCAACGGATTTCAAATCCGTCGCTGATTTCAAAGTCTGTCAAAATGTCCAGGGAGCGCACAGGGAGTGCACGTGTCACCCGTGCCACCCTTGCCCACCCGAGCCAATACCACAACTTGCCCGCCCGCCCGAGCCAGCGCACGTGCCACCCTTGCCCACCTGAGCCAGCACCAGCCTGTAACCTGCCCGCCGCCCTAGCCAGCACCCCCGCGCAGGCACTCTTAATTGCTGGAAAATGCCGCGCCTTCTGGCTCCACCGTGGCTCCACCGTGGTTCGAACTCCGAACTCCTGCATGCACACACGCAACCTATAAACCACCGAGCTAAAGATATTATTATGATATAAATTTCTTTTTTATTATTTATTATCTTTATTTCACATTTTTCTAATAATAATAAAATAATATATAATAATAATTTAAAATAATAAATATAATAACTTTTTTTATTTATGTCACCCACCTAAAATAATATTAATTAAAAATAATAAATACGAAAAATTTTAATAAAATAAAAAATAATAAAATACTAATTTAAAATAAAATAATAAATTAATTAAAAAATATGTAAATATTATATTTTGATTTCTTCTTTTTTCTTTTATCTTCTTATTTTATAATTTTTTTTCATTTTTATTTTATTTTTTTAATCCATAATTTAAAAATGAATTACAATATCTCAAAACTATAAAATTATAATTATCAATAAATTATAATAAATTTATAATTTATAATTATAATAAAATTATTATATATTATAACAAAATTATTATATATAATAAATGAGAGTAGAAAGAAAAAAAAAGCAAAAAATAGAGATAAGGAAAAAAAAGTGAGAGTAGAAAGAGGAAGAAAGAAAAAAAAATATTATCACACAACACTAAGCGGTGGTGCAGTGGTGATATGTCTTCTGTTAAATTCGAGATCCAAAATTTGAATTCCTTCAACTACAAATTTATTTTTTGTATTAAAACAATGAAGGGCGCTCAGGCACGCCCACGCAGGCGCGCAGGGCTCAGGCATGCCCACGCAGGCAAGCGCCCGTGCGTGCATGGGCTGGCGCCCGCGCAGGTTCGATTAAATATTTAATTAAAAAATTTATATTATTGAATAAAATAATACAAATAAAATAAAATTACCTATATAATAATAAAAAATATTAAATTAAAAAAAAGAAAAAAAATTAATAAATTAATTAAAAAATATATATAATTTAAATAAAATAAAATATATGTTTTTTTTAAGAATTAAATAATATTATGCTTCTAAAAAAATGAAATAATATAATAAAATAAAATGTAAATTAAAATATTATAAAATAATAATATGATTTGTTAATATAAATTAACAAATAAAAATAAAAATAAAATAAAATTATAATTAAAAGAAAATAAAATTCAGCGACGGATTTTCAAATCCGTCGTTGAAATTATTAAAATAAAATAAAAATAAAATAAAATTCTAATTATTCAGCGACGGATTTGGAATCCGTCGCTGAATCAGCCACGAATTTAGAAATCCGTCGCTAAATTAAATTATCAACTGATATATTAAATTAATTTTTTAATTTAAATATTACACTACAAAAAAACACATTTTTTGCGACGAAATTTAGCGATAAATTTTTTTCGTATTTGCGACGAATTTAGCGACGAAATATTTTTTCATCGCTATTTCTAACGAAATTTTTAACAAAAAAAAAGTCGTAGCTAATTTAGAGACGACCAGAAATTTGTCGCTAATTTTGCGATGAATTTCAACATTCGTTGCTAATTTTGCGACCAATTCTGAGATTCATCGTTATTTTGCCACGAATTTTGAAATTCGTCGCTAATTTTGAAAATAATAAAATAAAATAAAATATTAATATATATTTATTAATTAATTAATTAATTTTGCGACGAATTTCGAAATTCGTAGCAAAATTAGCGACGAATCTCAGAATTCGTCGCAAAAGTTGAAAAATAATAAAATAAAATAAAATTTTAATATATATTAATTAATTAATTTTGCGACGAATTTCAAAATTCGTAATAAATTTTACGACGAATTTCAAAATTCGTGGCAAAATTTGCGACAAATTTCAAAATTCGTCGCAAAATTTTAAAAATAATAAAATAAAATAAAATTTTAATATATATTAATTAATTAATTAATTAATTTTGCGACGAATTTCAAAATTCGTGACAAATTTTGCGACGAATTTTAAAATTTGTTGCAAAATTGTGAAAATAATAAAATAAAATAAAATATTAATATATATTAATTAATTAATTAATAAATTTTGTGACGAATTTCAAAATTCGTCGCAAAATTTGCGACGAATTTTGAAATTCGTCCCAAAAATTGAAAATTATTAAAATAAAATAAAATTTTAATATATATTAATTAATTAATTAATTAATTTTGCGACGAATTTTAAAATTCGTGGCAAATTTTGCAACGAATTTCAAAATTTTGTTGCAAAATTTTGAAAATAATAAAATAAAATAAAATTTTAATATATATTAATTAATTAATTAATTAATTTTGTGAATAATTTTTAATTTTCGTCGCTAAATTTGCGACGTATTTAACGATAAAAAATTATTTGTCGCTAAATTTAGCGACAAATTTCTAATTTCTCGTCGATAAATTTTTGTGACGCGTTATTAGTGACGAAAAATTTTTCGTCGCTAATTTCGTCGCTAATGTTTTTAGCGACGAATTTTTATTAAATTTTCGTCGCTAAATTTGTTGC
The DNA here is from genome assembly GCA_033439265.1 of Dillenia suffruticosa. NCBI lineage: Eukaryota > Viridiplantae > Streptophyta > Magnoliopsida > Dilleniales > Dilleniaceae > Dillenia > Dillenia suffruticosa. The sequence goes on from JAVTVX010000019.1 coordinate 11,071,335, forward strand.
TAAAAGCTGGTTTTTTTGTAGTGTTATATTAATATTATATTTTATTTAATTATATATAAAAAACTTAGCGACGCTATTTAGCGACGAAATTTGCAACGAAAAATTTTTTATCTCCAATTAGCGACGAATTTAGTGATAAAAATTTTTTCGTTACTAATTAGCGACGAATTTTGCTACGAATGATGTATCCGTCACTAATTTAGCCACGACTTCCTTTTCGTTGCAAATTTTGTGGCAAATTAGCGACGAAAAAGTTTTTGTCGCTAAATTCGTCGCAAAATAGCGACGAATTTTTTTCGTCAATCCGTGGCTAAAACTGTGTTTTTTTGTAGTGTGACCTATCATTTGACACTCCATGTTCACACATGATATTAGTAGTATGAAGTCAATTCCCTCACTTGCTGGGTACCATCCCCCTTACGGTACTCATCCCTCATATTCCCATTTTACAGGTATATTCTTGGATTTAGAGATTTGTTAAGACTTGCTTAATTGAACTGACTTTGGAAACTTACTGGGCTTGGGTATGGTATTACCTGCTCTTCCGCAAATTATTGTTTGATGACACTATTATATATTGGAGATATGTAGTTGACCATTGTATCCAATTATTCAGGGTTGACTGTATTATTTTGGATATATATTCGTGAACTCTCATGTTGATATATGATCATGCATTGAGGCACATTTTGACATTACTATATTTTTATACTTGAGAATTTATATGAATTGTTAGAATTTGGTTTGGATATATTGTTCTTAGCCTTACGGTATCTCGATAATGCGGGACATTGTGCTTGTGTATCGAGGTGCCGTGGTGGTTGCTCACGTGCTCGGCCCGGGGTGGGTCGGGGCGTGACAATGGGGACCCAAAGGTAGCAGCAGCTGAAATGAAAGCCGAAGAAAAGCATTGTGAAATGAAAATTATAGTGCCTGAGGAAATAAAGAGAGAAATCAGTAGTGAAGAGGAATGGAATTATAGGTTTCTGATGTTAACTCATTTCAATAAATGAACTCATTTTTTTTCTCTCTTTATCTTTTCTAATTAAATAAAGAACACTCCTAAAGTTGTACCCATCATACAGCTGCAATCTGACAAGCTAAACAAAATTTTATACCATAAAACAACTAATTGCTCTTTATAATTCAGTACGCTATTTGTATAAATGAAGAAACAATGTTGGATATGGTGGCTACCTAGCATGTCTTTTTGGTGCTACGTGGGCAGCAGTTCAAAAGCTTAATGCTGAGTTCTCATCTGGCAACCACCCATTCAGACAGGCAATGCAGGTGTAGTGGAATCATTGAGAATACTAGTCCCCTGAAATTAAGTTCATCCTATCTAGTAGCAGCAGCTTCAGCAAGTACCTGCTATAGCTCCCACAAATTTATTTCCTTAGAACCCATTTACAACATCTGAAATAATCTTAACCAGCTTTCAAAATATAGCAACAAGAAAAGATGGAAATAATTAATAAATGAGGCAAACTGAAGATAAAAGATAACAGTACAAATACCGTCACAAAATCAAAAGGAATGAATTTGTCAGGTATGTATCTTTTATTACTAAGCAGTGGACACAAAAAGCTAAAGTCACTGAGTGAGTAGCATTTAAGTTGTTTCTCATACTATTTTGTCACAGCATACTGGAAGGAGATTAAAAATATATGATCATTTGCAAGATGAGAAGACCACAATAGCTGGTGTGTTAACTTATTCCCATGCAACAGTCAATAGATTATCAAATGAAAACTTCAAGCAGCGGCAAGTACCAGACAACTCTTGAATTGATTTGCAGTTAACATGGTTTTGGATATTGAAAATGATTAGGTTAGCTCAGGGGACCGAAATTTCATACTGAAATGGCCAAACCAGTCCGCCTTTGAAAGCAAACGATACATTTTCCAATTTATGAAACAATGCACAATCTATATATATATATAGCACATCTAAAATACCATGTGCAATCCATATATATATTGCTACAGGAAGGGAATTGAAAAGAATAAAAAAATTGTTCTCTTCCAAACTCCTAAGCTTTTCTTTGCATTCAAAAATCACGTCTTTCAAATAATAGAAAACTACATGCCTGCTCTTCATAATAATTAAAATATTTCTCAAAGAATTATGCGCAGTCAAGATGTATGTACCCTTGAGACCAAACCCCTTTTGCCTCCTACCAAGTACTCAAAAAAATTCTCCAAAGGACTAAGCCATACTTACTAAATGAGAACCAAAGCTAGCATTTTGAATATTTTCAAGCACACATAAAAAGCAACAATGTGTGACCTGAAACTACAAAACCATTTCAACTTTTTAAATAGTGTAAAGTACGGACCACAAAGCTTTGTCAGGCACCCCATATGCGTAAATGGACTGGAAGGAACAAAGATCAGGAAACTTAAGTTGTGTCTACACTCAGCACTTAGTAGAGTTAGTAAAACATCATATGTAACCATTTTCTTTTCGAATAGATGAAGAACCACATTTTAAACCTCTAAAGAACGGCAAAATACCTTAATGTCAAACGAAGGATGTGGCACTTCCTGCGAAAGTATAGACAAATGAAATAAGCTCAAAGTGATTGTATAAATATAAAATGAATAAAACAAAGGAGGAGAAAATGAACTAAATACTGTTCAATGAAGGTTCATACCAATCTAATGCTGCATAACAACAAAGGAACAGAGAAAGAAAGAAAGAAACAGAGAAAAGCCAAAGGAACAAGGGACAAGGGGCAGTGCACATGTATTTGGCATTATGTACAGGCAATCTCCAAATTGCTAAAATTCCCATAGCTAAAACAAAGGTACTACACAAACTTTATAAGAAGAGAGAGCGACAGATAGAGGCCAAAGAAAAGTAAGTCGAATCCTCTGTTACCCTATATAGATTAACTGCTAAATGGCATCTCTTCTCACCAAAACCAAGCACTCCATTGAACAAAGTCTTTTTTTTAATTGATAACTAAAGAATCCCAAAAGGGGAAAAAAATTAAAAAAAAAAAGAAAAAAAGGGTTCAAAGAATTGGACTCAGCCCTCATTTGAAAGAAATTTCATAGATTTGGACAAAGCCTCATTTCGAAGGCTATTACAACAATATATAAATAATTATAACTTGATATAACAAGCATCATATAATAAGCAAACAGGCATAGGGTTCTTGCGGGAGGGTAGCCATAATAACAAACTAAGGTAGCATGGCAATCTTCGCATTATTATAAATTTGGCCCTTTTAGCAATTTGTGCAAAAACTCACGAATAACATCCTAATAAAAATTAGACAGACAGGAAACCAAATTCGACGTATATTTTGGATGACTACCTAATGTTTTTCAAAAGTAGAAAAATAAGCAAACCTACCAGCATTGAAGGTGTAATAATTCCATGTCATCGTCACAACCATCAGAATCAATTTCTTCATTCTGCTCACTTTCTAAAGAAGACAAATCTTCCTCTTCTTCCTTTTCTTTTTCTTCTTCTTCTTCTTCTTCTTCTTCAATATCCACTGACGAATCAAAGTGGTTGTCTTCATCTCGGGGAACTTTAGTTGGATGTACCTCTTCCATATCAAAACCAATTAGAATCCTTGAATCATCAAGTTCAGTTGTACAATCAACAACAAAAGGAATTGATGGTTCATCTTCTTGATAAAAGCTTTCAGCTACAATCGGAAGCATAAGTCCATCATTAGCTCACCCTCGAGCCTTAGTTTTACATACAACCTACTAGTCAGATATCTCTCTCTTTTTAGAAGGGTATGATATGTAGTAAACTTGCTGTGTTTGTGTTGCCAACATCAAAGGCTCATTAGAATGCAGTCTTGATTTATGATTAACTTCAACAAGACCGCAACGGGGGTGCTCCTTGACTCCTTTTTTAGTATCATACTAAATGCACTTAAATAACACCTGCCTGTTACCAACTCCAAAGTATTCCAACTCAATGATGTTAAGCAACATGCCATAGAAGTCACGCTCAAAATCATTGTAACAACTCCCTTTCACACATACACCGGTATTCATTGTTGATTTATCTATTTCATACTCGTGTGTGTGAAATTTGAAACTATTAGCAAAATATCCCTTGTAACATTTTACTGAGTGTGATGGCCCTACACACAAATTCCCTCAACCAACTTTCAAATACTTGTTCATGACTTTTCTCTAGTTGCGCGTAATCTTGTTGCCTAACAACATCATGAAACATCCTACTCAAAACAACGATATAACACTTCATTACCTTCTCAATTCCGATCCATGTCAAAATTAAATGGTTACCAAGATACTTACTCTATAAATTCAGTTAGTACAATACAATTCAACAACATATATAACTGCAGCCTTATATTCAGATTTTGATAAAAGTCTATGATGACATTCCCCAATTGCTCAACCTGAGAGAGAAAATATTGATAATCTCCCCATAGATTGAACAAATACCCCATCATCAATTCGAGAAACTCGATTCAACTTTGTTTTAATATGCGGTTCAAAATAAAATGAGCCAAATATGGAAATTTCCTCAATAATATAGTCATCACAGATGGAACCTTCAATGCATGCTCGATTTCGTACTTTTTTCTTTAATCTAAACATACACTTAAACATTAATTCACTATAATTAGAAAATGAGTATATAATGTAAATTGAATAAAAGTTGTAGACATTACCTCTCAAATGGATATATCTATTTATATTGAACGGGTCCTCACACCTTGACTTCATAAGCTAAGTGAATAGGCAAATGCTCTATACTATCAAAGAATGATGAGGGAAAGATTTTTTCAAGTTTACATAGCATTTCAATTATATTTCTCTCGAATAACTCTATATGCTTAATATGCAATTCAGTCACACAAAATTCTCTAAAGAAATTATTGAGTTCTGTTAATGTATCCCAAGTAATGTTAGGCACAAGGTCATAAAAGACAATATGGATCAATTTCTGAATGAAAATGTGGCAGTCATGACTCTTCATCTCATAAAATTTTGCAATCCTCCGAACTCACACATCGAGCCATGCTTGAAGCATATCCATTAGGAAACTTCAAAATTTTCACCTAGCGACATACATCAAATATTTGATCTTTATTTAATGTGCATAAACCTTTTGGCTTCCAAGTCCTCTCGTTCATTTCTTTCAATTCTAATTCAGACCGTTTGCAATACAACCTCAAATCAAGTCTTGCCTTAACGTCGTCCTTTGTTTTTCCATTAACATCCATAATAGTGTTAAAGATATTGTTAAACACATTTTTCTCAATATGTATCACATCTAAGTTATAACGAATAATAAGTATTTTCTAATAAGACAACTCTCAAAATATATTTCTTTTCACTCAGTTATATTCGATGCCAAAATCTTGAATAGTCTGCTTAATGTATTTTGTGCCAAATATAATATTCCGACAAGATACTCAACAAAATATTTCTTCGCCCGACAATCTAGGATGCAGCTCATCAATCTTAACTTGTCCTTTGCAAAATTTATCCCTTTGTTTCCAATATAGATGATCAATAAGAAGAAATTGGCGATGAGAATAAAAAAATGTCATCTTTTGACCATTAGCAAGAACAAAAGACTTTGTCTACTCCATGCAATACGGGTAGGTTAACTTTCCATAAGTCCTCTATTCAGACAGCATTGCATAAGTAGGAAAGTCACTTATTGTTCACAAAAGTATTGCCCTCATATTAAAGTTTTGATTTCTTGAAATATCATAAGTGTTTAGACCTTCAGTCCATAACATTTTCAATTCCTCAATCAAAGGTTTAAAAAATACATCAATATTCTTAATCGAATTTCTTGGGCCTAGGATAATCAGACTCAGAAAAATAAAGGGTTATTTCATATACATAAAAGGTGACAAATTGTACACAGTGATAAATACTGGCCAATAAGAATATAGAATGTTTGACTGACTAAAAGAGTTAAATCCATCTTTACATAACCCTAAGTGCACATTTTGAGATTAAGAGGCGAATGATAGATGATTACAATCAAAATGCTTCCACATTTCACTACGGGTCGGGTGTGTAACAACTTCATCATCATTACGTTCATTTCTAGTATGCCATGTCATGTGCTCTAATGTACATCTTGAAATGTAAAGCCTTTGAAGTCTTGGTATTAGAAGCAAGTATTGTAATACCTTGTTAAGGACTTTCTTTCGTCTCCCACTAGCTACATTTCTTATTGAATCTATCCATGAATTTATGTTGACAATATGCAAAATTCAAGAACTCATAAATACCCTTAACAAATTCATCTGTCAAGTATCTATTAGTTAAGTGACGATACATCCAACTGCGATCAATGGACCTTATTTTCGAATTACAAACTGTATAACAAATAATAAATATATCAAAATTATATAAAGTGGTATATTTCATATATCAAAATTAGTGATGCAAAGGATGACAGTTTGGTATAAGAAGGTTAAAATTTTGAAATTAGAACTAGATGGACTAACTTGCAAGACATGAAAGAGAAGAGAACTAAGAGTGGACCAATTGGGGGGCAGTTCATTGAGTTATCCAATTTATGGGGACTATTTGGGCCTTCATGGATATACCAAACCAATCCCCAAATATTGCAATACAGAAAACCATGCATGGTCCCAGAAACTTGTCTTCTATTAGATTGGACCCGCACAAAAGCAACCGACCCATTGTCTATGATCAACTTCATTTGATTTGATTAGGGCTAAAGCCATGAGAAGCAAAAAGGGAATTTGGAGGGTAAACTCTCTTTATAAACACAATTGTCAAATTTAAGGGTTAATTGTATTTAAGAGAAATTGTGATTAATTAGAAGTCTGTACAATTATTTGTAAAAATTTTATTTTTTATATACATATATTTTTAGTAAATTTATGCCTTTATAACTTAAAATTTTTTATTAAGGATTGCTTTGTGACAAATGGAACTCCTATAATTTTGGCTTCAATGAAGCACCCGTTTGGAAAGTGACATAAAAGTGTTAAAAAAAAACAAAGGGAAATGTATGGTTGGTTTAAAATTAAAAAAAAAAATTTAAAAATCCCACAGAGAGAGAGCATGGCATGATCTTGTATTTGTTGGTTAGTGGATGTGCTGTTTAAAGAGGTATATAAAGGAGAAAAGATTTGATGGAGATTTGTGATTTCCATGTGCCCCTTAGTTTGTTTCTTTGACAAGCTAAGAGAATTGTTTAAAGGAAAGAGAGCTCGAAATTAGGAAAAACATGAATCCAAGACATTGTTTCATGCTGAAATGAAAACTTTACAATCATGAAAGGTGTTCTGCAAAGAGCCACTCATTGCTTGACGAGTGTAGGTTAGTTATGTCGTATTGATCTAGGGTGAAGCAAAGCCACCCATTCTAAAAAGTGGCTCTGCATTAAACTACGACTTATAAATTATAAATTATAAAATTAGTGATGAAAAAGGATGAAAGTTTGGCATAGGCTATAGTATTTAAAAATTATAGAGGCATGAGAGAACATCATAAAGTACAATCTCATCCCAAAGAAGAGAAGTATAAAGTTATAAAATATCCTTTTCCTATAGTTGCTTCACATGGAATAAAATTTAGATAATGTTTTAGTTGAGGAAAAGAGATAAAGGTGACATAAGGGTGAACTCCACCCATGATAGATAGCAGTATTTAAAAAAAAAACAAAAGGGTTTGGATTAACAACCTGTATGAGCCGGGAGTGACAACTCTTTGCAGTAGCCAATGCACAGTTGGGATGAATGTTGACTGCAATCAACATTTTGAGCCGAGTTAGTCGGTACCAAAGACATCACAACACAAAATTGAAGACTTCAATCACAATTTCTTCCCCATTTACAATTACTATTTCTTATCAACCACATATACATTTGCAAATAAGAAATACCCCCTTTAAAATTCTCTTTTATTTGCAAATTTTTCTAGTTCTTTATGTATCCTATTCCTCTGACATGAATAAAGTTCAGATTTGAAGGATTAGTTTTGATTATGGAGGGAGGGATAGGAATTGGTTATATTAGGACTTCATAATGGATTATAACAAGATCTAGGTGAGAAGCATAGAACTTCTAGATCTAGGTGAGAGTTTCCTCCTAGCAAAATTCGACTTTCAACAGGATTACAACAGGATTATAACCACTATTTGAGCTCTCTTTATGAAATTTTATTTGTTTCAATTGTTAACAAAGCTTTATCCTCTGATTTGATTGATAAAGGTTATCTCAGTTGTTTGCCTTTCAATTCATTGACATAATAAAAATGTTAATTTCCATTCAATCCTATTGTCAGCTTCTTCATTTTGTCCTTTCAATGCTGATAAAAGATTTCATTAGAATTTAGTAGTTGAAAATGCTTCTCGGTTAGATTGCACTAACTACAATGCCTACGGAACACTTGGAAGCTGCAATGTTCATAGTGGATTCATAAAGTGAAAGTGCTTTCCTAGATTTCAGTCAAGTACAGTAGAAGAAATGACAATATGCAAATTATTATGATGTGTACAGAAAAAACATGCCTCTGTTCTATGAAGAAACCCTAATCTAAGAAAGAGAGAGAGAGAGAGAGAGAGAGATAGAGAGATGAACCTAAAGGGACAATCGAAGGCGACGACGACTACGACTTAAATTGCATTTCATTGATTTCGTAGCTGACAAGACACGATGACGAATGTATACCAACCTGAATAGTATAGTGAGGGAACGGAGAGAGAGAGAGAGAGAGAGATGCGAGTGAAAGATAGAGGCTTGTAGAAATTAGTTTTTTTTTTTAACCGATGGAAAAAATCTATTGGTAACTTCTATCGATATTCTATCGTTAATGAAAACTAAATGTTACACTTGCGACTGATTATCGACAGATTGTAATCCATTTCCAGTTCCCTTGCTTATCCGTTGTTATTCACTCAAAAATAAGATTCACAGAATATTAATAAGTTTGGCTCATGTATTTCCGTTGAATTTACGAATGGAATTTTTCCGTCGATATTTCTATCGCTAAATCTCTTGCTAATCTCTCGATAATTCATAACTTTATTTTCCCTTACTTCTGATGTTAATCTGTCACAAATCCGTCAATTTTTCTAATGGATTTTTTTTGTCGGTAATTTTCTGTCATTGATACCCTACTTCCTTGTAGTGTAACTTTTTAAAAAATAATAGTTATCTTAGTTTTTGGAATTTTTCATATTAAAATAATTTTAAGAGTTTGTTTTTACTAAGAAATTTATTATATTGTGAACTAAAGATTTTCTTATTTAAAGGGAGGATGATCAATAAAAAATAAATCTAATTGTCAAAATATAAGTGTGGTGGGAAATTTGTGAGGAAACAAACTCCTAACCATCAAACTTAGGGTTTAAGAGAGGGAAAATTTTAGCAAGGGATGAGAGAAGAATTCTCTACAGATTATCTATCAACTGGATTCTATACTAGAATTCATATCAATATTGCAAATCATTGGAAAAAAATTATTCTAAAAAATATATATCATTGGAAAGAGATTTTGTAGAAAAATATTTAGAAATCAGTAATAAGAAAATATTTTGCGAAAGTAATAATTTTTTTTTTAATTGATATTTATATTTTTGAAAAAATAATAGTTATTTTAGTTTTGAAATTATTTGTATTATAAATGATTTTAAGAGTTTGTTTTTAATAGAAAATCCATTATATTGTAAACAATAATTTTCCTATTTAAAGTGACTATGATCAATAAAAAAATAAGTTTAATTTTTATAAAAAAATGTGAAAAAAATTTTGTTAGGGAACAAATTCCCAACGGTCAAACCTAAGCTTTAAGAGAGAGAAAACTCTAATAAGAGAAGAGATGAATTCCCTGTAGAGGAGCATGTATTAAGGCTCATATCAAATTGGTATTTGAGCCAACCATCATGGAAGGTTCTGCAGAATGGTTTGGTTGGATGGAGAGTTTCATGAGAGAATTGGAGAAGTGAATGGAGTAGCCACCGGCTAGGATGAAATGACTCTAGTAGTCCAACGTGAAGTTGCTGCAGCAACATCAGACAACATTGATCTCGTAGATGGAAAGTCTTTTGCAATAGCTGCAGGGGTGTAGCAAAGGTCAAGAGGTAAGGATTAGTTGCTACACCCATGTTGACCAAGGAAGGAAAGGAGTAGTCCGCTGGAAGGAGAAACTATCTTTCCTAGGAAGTATCCTTACTTTAGGGGCACAACAAAACCACTCAATATGGCACCAAGTGGTGCACTAGCATCACCTCCATCCCTTGCCATTGGTAATCTTAGGTTGTCAGCATTCCCCCTATTGACTAAATTTACTGCTGGCGATGGAAACCATGGTAATGCATTAAACTTGGCATCTCACAAGTTAAGTGTTTCATGGCAGCCAAGGAAGTGCCTTATGGAAGTGGTCAAATCAATGTCACAAAAGACATTAAGTGCTTTAGTTAGTAACAATGGATCAGTTGATAGTATGATTGACAAGATAACTTGTGTCATGCCCTGACCCTTAGATCGAACACGCGACAATTGTTATGTTATACCGAAATGCATGTGAACTCCACTCTATGTTCTGAGATACCGCAAAACATTCCAATATCAACCCATTTTCCAAAAAAAATCTAACTATAAAAATAACTAGCATGCATTCATTCGCACAATCAAAGGACTAGGTCGGTCTATCCTTAGTCAAAAACATGCTTGCATCGGGCCAACCTGACCTTTCAAATCAAATCCATAAAGTATATAATCAAAACTCTACTCAAGGGATCCAAATCAAATTCCACCAAAATAATTCTCAAAGAAAAATTCAAGGAGATAAAAAAAGAGGTCCTCATTTTAGGTAAACAAACCATAATCAAATTTCAAACTCATATAAATATAGTATGAAATAAGTTTTCAAAATAAATGCATGCTATGCCTCTACCTGGGTCCACTAATACCTCAATTCAAAAGAAAATTATTATCCGAAGAAGTCCAACGAAACAGACTATCACCTTAAGCATCCTCAAGTCTCGACTAAGCTTTCTCCATGAAAATGGAAGTAGGAGGAGTGAGTATATATTATACCCAGTGAGTGATATACAAATTATATAAAAATAAAATTTGTGTGATGGATATATCAAATACATATATTTTAAAACTATCATGTCGTTTTCAATTTCATTCAATAAATAAATAACTCAAATTATTGTTTCCAATATCAACATAATTCACAATTGTCATAACTCAATCTCATATGCATCTAACTATTTCATATTTTCAAACACGGGGCAAACCAAAATTACTGTTTCCAACAAAGGTCTACCATGATCTAGGGTGAGACCATCAAGCGAATTAATAATTTTACATTTAAAAATGCCCCCATCATTGACATTGTCTGTGGGCTCTCATTGGTGGTGCACCTACTATCCGATGCCCGTGGGTACTATATCCAGCCATGAATGTACCGCATGTGCTCGACTACATCACATAGTCTACCAACCGTACTAGGTCACTCTGTATAGGGAAATGACTAGTCACGTGCTTGACTACGTCTCATGATCTACCAACCCTATTATGTCGCTTTGTAGAAGGAAATGACTAGTCATTTAATAGGGGTTCAGATTCTCACCCCAAACCAAACATTTGCACCCTTTTATAAAAATTGTAGATCAAATTCATGTGCCATCATTTTTAACAATTTCTTAATAGTAAACATCATACCAATGAGTTCAATATCAATAAATTCACATAGCAAATTTGTTCATTCATAAGAATTCAAAATTCAATATTTTAGATATTTCACACATACTAAAGTATATAAATCCAATTTTAAAAATCATTTAGAAAATTCAATAAAAGTATTTTTCTTATTTAAATACAATCATGAAATTACTTATCTCGTGGGAGGGTAATCACTCTCAATTGACAATCAATTCAAAAATAATCCTTTCTTGGATTCCAATTGATTTATTCTAAACCAATAAACATGAATTAAATGTTAAATCATGTCCATTTCTAGGGTTCATAAGTTTTCCCAAACTTAATGCAATCCTAATTTCTCAAATCTATAATTCTATGTTTTCAATCCATCATTTACATATTATGTGCCTCTACATACAATCCTCATTTACAAAATTTTCCAATTTTTTCTCATTTACAAACCCTAGATTTATGTTCCCAAACAAATCCCTCAAATCTCAATAACAAATTTAAATCCACTAATGAGGAAGCTAAATACAAATTTAGAAAGAAATTATCTCAATTTTGTAGTCGGATTGAGCCTTGAATGTTGGGTTTCTAAAACCCTAGATTTTCCCCTTTTTGAGCAAACCTTAGATTTTTCCCAAAATCACCTTCATTCATGAGTTTGCTTGAGGATTTGGGAGGTTTAATGAGTGGGTTTGGGAAAAATGGGAATGACTTCAGGAGAGGGATCGAGAGTCAGATGGGCAAAGGAGAAAGATGAGAGTCGAGAGAGAGAGAGAGGCGAGCAAGAGAGTAGAGAGTGAGTTCGAGAGAGAAGAATGAAAATGAAAGCTTGTTTAAGATTTGCTCAAGTTTGGTTGTCCATTTTTGTCATTTCACAGCCGTGCGCATCCATGAGTTGAATTACAATACAACATAAGTTTACTTATGTATCTCAGGTCTTCAGAAGCCAAGTCCACTTGTTTTCTGACAAGTAGGCTTGATCTTTGTTTTTATTGAGCCCTCAAATAGAATCAAAATTGGCTCAATGTGACCCAATTTCCTTTTCGTATAAACCCCAAGTTGGTTCACTTCTTTGGTGGGTCACCTTGTTTCATGTGCGGACATGTTTTTCGGTGAGCTAAATCTAACGAGTTGACTCCTCCTAGCCACAAGTAACCCTATAGACACAAAGTTTGGAATCACAAGTCGACTTATCATTGGGCAAGTTAACTTATCTATGTGCAGAGTTAAGAATTCTGAGACCTAATCTCCTCAAGTCGCCTTGGCCCTTGTTCAAGTCACCTTGGTGTGCTCTACACTTAACCAAAATTCAATTTTTGATCTCCAAGTCACATTATCATAGGGCGAGTTGGCTTGTTTATATTTAATTGACTCCAATTGAGTTTTAATTATCCCAAATTATTACCAAAACTTATTTTTCTTCCAATAAAATTTTATAAAACCTTCATTGATAAATTAAAACCAATTGCAATCTCTTGTTTTCAAAGAATATTGAAAATTTAACAAAAATTTTCTAATATCGCATTTTTGGTGTTATAACACTTAACCCTATAAAAAGAAATTTCATTCTCGAAATTTTGTTCTCAAAATTTCAAAGAAGATCATACTTCCAAAAATATAGGGGTGTTGTTTTCATTTTTCCTTGCAAGTCTCCATCCAACAATCTCTGCTGCTACTATTTTATCAGATCCATATCCACATTTTCAATACAATTATGAAAATCAATAACACAAAATAAATTTTAGAACAAATCTCCCATGACTCATAAGTTATTTATCAACAATCCATTCTCATTTTCGTTTCCAAATTTTTTTTGGAGTTGCCAAAATTGCTATCCTACCAATGGCCATTGATAGAATCCACCAAAGGTTTTCCACAATTTTTCATAAAATACCCCCTCCTTTGTGTTGGTTCGGAGTTTAGTGGGGTTCCGTCACATTATCATGGGAACAACTTGAGGAGATTCTTTATCCCCTACCACCAAACCAAATTTTAAGTTAGCATTTACTACGCTGCCCCAATGGCCCGATTCATGGAAGATTTAAACTATATTTCTTTTTCCTAGTACTAAGTTTTAAAATATCCATTTTATCATTCAGCATTTGTGCTCATATACAAAAGAGAGCAAATTCACAATTCACAATCAATGTTCTATTATAACACATTGCAAACAATTTAGAGATCAATAAACGAGTCATGGATTTATTAACAATTTCATTTTGGGCTCACCACAACCACAAAGCATTTCAAATCCATTTCAAATTTCTTCCAAAATTCAATTTGCAAATAATAATTAAAAACATTTTATCATCCACATTCAAATAACCATCAACTCACAGGTTGAACCAAAAGCTACTAACAACGATGTATGATCCTTTATTACTCTTAGGAAAGAAATTCGGCAGTATTCATAGCACCTCATCTCAGATTTTATTTGATACTATTGTATTTCCAAATTCAAAAACAAGTCGGATCAACATTTCAACAGTCTAACCCTATGTGAATAACTCCTATATGATTCCGAGAGAAATTAAATGACAAGTTCAATCAACTCTCAATTAAGGTATATAATCACTATTACCATCATAAGTCATCAAAATCGTATCTCCCAACTTTACTATCATACAATGTCATCAATATGTGTCCACATCAAAACAAAACATACAATAACCATACAGTATTTGTATCAAAATTTTCTAAATCACCAAATGGAAGTCCGAGAGAATTTATCTGTGACTATGTTAGGATTGTTTCAAACATTTTCTTTCATCATTATATTGATTTTTGTTTAAGTTCTTGTTTGTGGATATTGGGTTGGAGTAGCCACTATTGTGACGACCCGCTATCCAGGCGTCACACACCCTAGCAAAAAGAGATAAAATGCAAATGCAGGAGGTTGGGGTGAGTTTTTGGAGGTGGAAGATGAAATCCGAAAATGAACATTTTTGGAAAAAGAAAGTTAAAATTTTGAATTCTTTCTCCATCTTTACCTCTCTACCTAAGTGAAATATGGGGCGTAAGTATGGTGAGGTGTCAAAGCTAAGGTCGCCATGTGTTGGGTGATGGTGTGCCATAGTGTCCAAATGATTTTTATGTTATTTTCTCATTTTTCTTTTTCTTTTTCTTTTTCTTTTCCATTTTTTTCTTTTCTTTTCATTTTATTTTTCTTTTGTGGGTCCCATACCAAACCCTAATTCGGTTCTCTTAATGTATTCTTTTTCGATCATTTTCATTCGCCACTATGTTCTATAATCTATGTTAAGTTCAATATACCAGACCTCTATTTAGAATCATAAACATAAAAATCAAAATATATATCGCAAATGAATCTAAAATCATAGTGTATCTAATTTTATCATAATGCGATGTAAAAGAATTTGAGTGCGTTAAAAAAAAATGCAAATGCAAACGCATACTTTCATATTTTCTCAAAACGAGATCTTACAACTATGTTGCTCTTTATTCCTATCTGTGGTGTGATATTAAGGGAGGAAGTGGGGATGTTGACTTGACTGCCTATAGATCCACTAGGGTGATCTCGGCTTAATTTTCCTCCCCATCCCAACTCTAGGCAAGTATTGTAGAAATGACTCTCCTTTTTACATTGATAACATCTCCTGGGTTTACGACAAATCCTTAATTGATACTTTCTGCAGTGCTTGCACTGCACCTTATTTCATGTCGATTTAGTTCCAGAGATGGTACTAGATGTGGGGGACCCAAAATAGAAGGTCGTTGGCCTTGTGGGGTACAAACGGATCCGAATATGGAGATACGACTATAGGGATCTGTGCTCCTATTCTTTTTGTGGCCTTGGCTTGAAGTAAATTCAAACTTCTTTCTTTTGTCATGCCTTTCTTTAAATTTTGCCTTCTCAACTAGCATTTACTCTTCCCGCAAGGCCAATTGCAACATATCCTTGTATGTACGTATTTCAATCACTGACATTTTTTCCCTTATGTTCAGATTCATGCCCGCCTTAAATTTATCACACAAGATCTCTTCAGGGTTGAGAAACTCCGGGACATATCTTGACAATTCCCTAAACTCTGCCTTATATTCAATCACCGTTCTATTTCCTTGTATAATTTTGTCAAATTTCTCCCGCGTTTTGGTCTCTATAGAAGTGGGTGTAA
This sequence comes from Dillenia suffruticosa, assembly GCA_033439265.1. Lineage (NCBI taxonomy): Eukaryota > Viridiplantae > Streptophyta > Magnoliopsida > Dilleniales > Dilleniaceae > Dillenia > Dillenia suffruticosa. Next base: position 11,087,136 of record JAVTVX010000019.1, read on the forward strand.
CACTTTTCATTGGATTTCCTAAGGGACTCATTCCAATTCAAAGGAGAAGAAACCTAAAAGAAGAAGCTGGCAGGGGAACTAAAGTTTGATGTGGAGCTTGTAACTGAGCTTTATAAGTGTTCCACTACTCCATCACTTGTTGGAGGGTAGCTAAGGGAGGAACAGGAATCCCGATCAAAAGAGCCAAATGTATCGGTGTCGGAGGAGGCGCGTTTGAAGATCTTGGGTTGGGAAGAAAGAGTAAGTGGGAATTTCATTCGACTTCCTCATTCTTTGTTTAGGAGGAATAGCTTTACAAAAGAAAATATAAACTTAACAATTGTAATAGGAATTAAACTAGATGCTTAATCACCTAAAACAAAATTCCTAACTTCCTAGGACCCGTAGGAGAATTCTATAATCATTTGAAATATTATGAATATCAAACTTTTCAAAATAATGTGAAAACAATTGAGGACTTTTATAATATTTGGGAAACTTTTCAAACATTTTAATATATTTTCAATTAGAAAACCTCGCTCTAATACCAATAGCATTGTCATGTCCTGACTCTTAAATTGAACACGTGACAACTATCGCGTTACCCTAAAATACGTGTGAACTCCAGTTCGTGTTTTGAGATACTGTAAGGCATTCCTATATCCACTCATTTTTCAAAAATAATCTAACCATAAAAATAACCAGCATGCATTCATTCGCACAATCAAAGGACTAGCTTGGTCCATCCTTGCTAAAAAACATACATGCATCGGATTAACCCGACTATTCAAATCAAATCCACAGAGTATAATCAAGTCCTTACTCAAGGGATCCAAATCAAATTCCACCAAAATAATTCTAAATGAAAATTTCAAGGAGATAAAAAAAAGGGTTCCTCATTTTAGGTATACAAGCCATAATCAAATTTCAAACTCATATAAATTTGTGAGTTAAATCTGGCGGGTTGACTCATTTTGGCCACAAGTAGCCTTATAGACACAAAGTCTAGAAGCACAAGTCGACTTATCATTGGGCAAGTTGGCTTGCCTATGTCAGAGTTAAGAATTCTAAGACCTAATTTCCTCAAGTCGTCTTGACACTTGCTCAGGTCACCTTGGTGAGTTCAACACTTAACCGAAATTCAAATTTTGAACTCCAACCTTTTCATGGGGCAAGTTGGCTTGTCTGCATTTAATTGACTCCAATTAAGTTTTAATTATCCCAAATCATCATTAAAATTTATTTTTCTCCCAACAAAATTTTATAAAACCTTCATCGATAAATTAAAACCAAATGCAACCTCTTTTTTTTCAAAGAATATTGAAAATTTAATAAAAATTTTCTAACAATGCATTTCAGTGTTACAACATGAATGTTGGATTACAAAAAGACTCTGTCAAAGTTCAAGAATTCATGAAAAAGAAAGGCCTTGTAGATGCAGAAAAGAAGGCAAGCAAGGCCACTGCTTAAGGAAGAATTGACTCATACATTCATGAGAGTAGAATTGGTGTCATAAGAGAAGTGAACTTTGAGATGAGATATTTTCAAGGAATTCATTGATGATCTTATCATGCCCTGATCCGTGATCCAGAGGCCGTGAACAGTCACCCATTACCTCGGACCCGCCAAGTATCCTCAAGGTAACGCAAGGTTAATCATAATTTCAGTTACAAATATTTTATTAGTATTTAAAATACAAAAGTTCTCAAACATATATATATATATATACTACAAATGAAAGTTCCTTTGTTTCATGTAGTCATTTTAACATGATCAACTAATATCCTCAAATATACAACGGAAGTTCCATACCTTGATACGTCTCTAACAATAGTCTCTGGAATTTGTGTATGTCGATGTCTATCAACGTATCCCTCTAAATACTATCTCTGTAAAATTTAAGGGAGTGAGGGGTAAGTAAAATTATTTATTTAGTCAGTGAATAATCGTAACATGTAGTTAATAAATGGTGTGAAAATGGAGTATTAAAACCATAAATATATATATATATGTTTGAGTACTTTTGTATTTTAAATACTAATAAAATATTTGTAACTGAAATTATGATTTGCCTTGCATTACATTGAGGATACCTAGCAGGGTTGGGCTGGTGTCTGAGGTAATGGGCGACTGTTCACGGTCTCTAGATCATGGATCAGGGCATGACAGTTTTCTTGGTATTAGAGCCTAGGTTGGTTGAGCGTTGAGTTTTATGAAATATTTCAAAAATTTCCAAGTAATGTTTCCAAAGTCCTCAATATTTTGAAAATAAATTTGAATGTTTCCTTACAGTCATAGAATCCCTAAAGATGATCTTAGGCACATGAGCTCATTCCATTTAAGGGGTTAGATACTCCATATTTGGCCTAAATTTTTTATCTATATTTGATAGAGGTTCTCTCATTCAGAATCATGCCTCCTAAATGCAACACGAGGCAGACTCGCAAAGTTATGCCTATGCTCCAGAGGTCGCATCATCTTTGCATGCACCCCCTTCAGTACCACCTTAGTCGGCACCATTACCTAGGATTCTGATGCTACCACAAGATGCCTTGAGATAGTGGCACAAGTGGTAGAACAATTATGGGGCACAAATGTCACCCCTACCACCACCTCTGGTAGTTCCTACTCCTGCGGCACCTGCTTTTGCACCGGCTGCCCCTACGACTTCAGTTTTACCCCGAGTGATAGCACTATTTCGGTACTCTACCACATCCACGAGCTGACCCCTTTGGTTAAGGAGGTTCAACAGCTGGGTTGCATCGATTTTAATGGATCTGGCGATGCTATGGCAGCAAAGCGCGGGTTAACCGGACCCACCAAGTGTTGACAGACTTGGGTCTAGAGGATGAGTGGAAGATGAGCATTATAGTATGGTTGCTAGATGGTGATGCTTTCACCTAGTGGGAGACCGTGATAGATGACTCCACAGAGCCCTTAGGATGGGAGGACTTCTTGGGAGAGTTTGACGGTTGGTACTTCTCGGAGTACCAGCAAGACCAGAAGAGAGTAGAGTTCATTTATCTCCGCCAGGGGACCAAATCTGTTGCAGAGCATGAGGCGGAGTTGAGGAGACTATCTGCCTTCGTCCTCGATTTAGCCATACAGAGGAAGCTTCGGTTCAAATTTGAGGATGGACTTAACTTGAGCATTCGAAAATACATGGCAGTGATGAAAAAACACTCATTCACAGAGGTCTTGGAGCTTACCGCGCTGAGGATATCATACGGGCTGAGACTAGGCAGAGAGAAAGCCGAGACCAGAAAAAGAAGAGGCCTGGATTTCAAACCGATCAGAGTTTGAAGAAGGGCTGGAGTCAAGGCCCTCAAAGAGACGCCACAACTACAGGGTTAGCTGGCTTTCCCCAGAGGCCACGCCTTCAGAGTTATAGAACCTCCGCCCTTAGTACCGGATCAGTGAGTCAGTTCGCTGGGCCGAGGAAGCCCCTATGCTGCAATTGTGGCAAGACTCATTCAGGATTCTATAGAGAATCAGCGATATGCTACTAGTGTGGGAAGCTAGGACATATTCGTATCACTTGCCCAGATTTGGGATTCGGGGGGCAGCCAAGTCAAAGCTGTCTGAGTGGACCACGCGAGAGTCATCCGAGAGCACCTACCCCATCAGTTCCTACTGCTTCACGGACTGTAGCCGGAAGCAACACCGTACCCATTCCTCAACGACAGCAGCACAGGACTCAGGCTTGCGCCTTTGCAATGACGTACGAGGAAACCCAAGCCAATCCTAAAGTGATTACCGGTAACCCTCTGATAGACTCTCCCGTATAGGTTTCATCTCCTAATAGTTATTTTGAGGCATGACATGTTATGATGACTCATGTAATTCTTGATAGTTAAGACGCTAGAAGTCTTAATCCTTTTGATATATATATATATGATCTCATGTTGATTTCCTAAGTAAATATGGGTTGATGATTCTCTTTCATTTAATTTCACCATTAGGTGCCATGAAAATCTTCAGAGTTGACACTCGAGTTTTGATAAACACTGGGTCAAATTATTCATATATAAGCACCTAGTTTGCTCAACACCTTGATAAACAACTTCTCCATGGACTGAGGAGATAATGGTTATCACACCATTGGACAAGCAGTTAGTCTGGAATTCTGTTTACCAGGGCTGCGAGATATGGAATAGGGAGGAGATGTTAGGGCAGATTTTATACTTCTCGACATATCTGATTTTGATGCCATCTTAGGATCGGACTGGCTGAGTTTCCATCGAGCCGCTGTTGACTATTTCACTAAGGAAGTAGAGTTTCGAAGGTCGGGACAACCATTACTGATATTTGTGGGAGAGAGATGGATACTACCCCGATGTGTTATTTCAGCACTAGAGGCTAGGCAATTAGTACGCCAAGGATGTACAACCTACCTTGCCCGTATAATAGACACCACAATAGAAGGCCCAAGGCTTGATCAAGTCCCAGTGGTACAGGAGTTTACTGATATGTTCCCTGAGGAGTTATCGGGACTACCTTCTGTTCAGGAGTTTGATTTTGAGATAGATATAGCTCCCGGGGCAGCACCGATTTCTATTCTGCCATATAGAATGACACCAGCTGAATTGAGGGAGCTAAAGGTCCAGCTGCAAGAATTATTGGACAAGGGGTTTATTCGAACAAACACTTCACCTTGGGGTGCTCCAGTACTATTTGTACAGAAGAAAGACAGCTCTTTTAGACTCTGCATAGATTACCATTAATTGAACATAATGACCGTCAAGAATCGGTACCCGCTACTACATATCGATGATTTGTTTGATCAATTTCAGGGTACCCGAGTTTTCTTAAAGATTGATCTTAGATCTGGATATCATCAGTTACAGATCAAGGACGAGGACATGCCCGATACTGCTTTCCGTACTAGATATGGCCACTTTGAATTCCTGGTCATGCCGTTTGGGTTGAGAAATGCCCCAGCTGCATTCATGGACTTGATGAACCAGGTATTCCATGATTTTCTTGACCGATTTGTCATAGTATTCATAGACGACATACTTATCTACTCACGAAGTGATAAGGAGCACTCCCAACACCTGCGTGCTGTATTGCAGACACTCCATGAGAAGGAGTTATACGCCAAGTACTCTAAGTGTGAGTTTTGGCTCAGACAGATCGGGTTCTTAGGGCATGTTGTTTCTGCGGAGGGTATTTTTGTTGATCCACAGAAGGTTGAAGCCATTATGAGGTGGGAGACACCGCAAATAATTACTGAGGTCAGAAGTTTCCTTGTACTAGCAGGATACTATCAAAAATTTATAGAGGGATTCTCCAGTATTGCATCTCCATTGACTAACTTGACTCGTAAGGATGTCAAGTTTGTTTGGGATGACCGTTGTGAGGCAAGTTTTCGGGAGCTCAAACAACGGTTGACATCGGTACCAATTCTAACACTTCCTACTAGTGGCCGAGAGTATGTAGTGTTTAGTGATGCCAGCCGACAGAGTTTGGGCTGTGTACTGATGCCTCTAGATAGTTGAAGAAGCATGAGCTGAACTATCTGAATTTATAAGCATAAAGAAGTGAATTTGAAAAAAAAAATCACATAGGATCGAATTTATAATTATGGAATGTTTAGGAACTAAAGTGCAAATATGAGAACTTGAGGGACTAAGTTTCAAAACCAACCATTGAATGACAATTATGACAATTGGAGATCAACCATTGGCCAAAAGCATACAAAGTGGCCACCTAAGCTCATTCCACCGAAGAGAAATCTCATTGGTTGAAAAATCCTTGCATGAATTCTCATTGGTTGGTCAAAAACTCCTCTTTCTGTGCTTAAATTCTTCATGAATGAAATTGACATGAAAGAGGTGCATGAAGGTAGCTCGTAAGCAATCTTGCATGAGTGAAAGGATTAGGACAAATGTAGAGTAAAGATCTTGCATGCAAAATGAATCAACGGTCAAGATAGCTTGATTAGGTTTATAAAAGACCAAAATCAACCATTTTCTCTTCTATTCACCTCACTTGGATGAAAATTAGAGCAAGGAAAGAAGGATTTGCTGAATGTTCAAGTGGAATTCTTGGAGCATTGGAGAAGGAACACAAGTAAAAGAGGTAAGAATATCCTTGACTCTATATCTCTAGTTGATTGAGATAGTATAAGGATTGTGTATAGATTGATATTTGATGAATTATGTTACTATGGTGCTAAGGTGATCAAGGTTTCAAGAAAATTAAGATCAAGATGATGGATATTAGTTAGCAAAGGATCATACAAAGGAAGGTAAAATACTCAAAATTGAAGTCTTTACAAGTAGTGAAATTAAGTTCATGTACTAGTATGCTAGATATAATTGTTTCAGATTTGAGCTATTATAGTCTTGCCATGATATCTCATTGTATAAGACTCAAAATTTTAAACTGTTTGTTTCTCAATAAACTAGACTCCCTAAGCTTTAAAATGAGGTATCGCACGAAAATTTCCATTAAGAATGTGATTTTGGAAAGGATGGCAAAATAACATATTCTATTTTTCATCCTCAGTACACGGCCAGTATATTATATAAATTTTTAAAATATTTTTTGTACAAAATTTAGAGAAACTTAAAGCATAAACATTTTAGCTCTCGATCTTATCTTTAAAATGAACAACAATTTACTTGAATCGGAGTAGTATGCTGGAAGTTATGTTGTTTTTACTAAAACTATGCAAAGCATAATTTAAAACTAGAACTGAGATTGAAATGAAATTTTATAAATTTCTACACTTAGAATTAAAGGAAATACTAAATACGAAAGTTGTAGGGCCATCTCTTATCTTTCAGTAGAATTTGGAATCATGTAAATCAGAGATATATATATTGAGGTATGAATTTTCTACCAAAATTGTGCAAATGTAGTTATATAAGTACGAACTGTATTGAAGATAGATTTTTATAAATTCGTGCAGTGGGAATTTGGAGATGCGTTGAACATGAAAAATGTAGGTATATGTCTTAGATTTAATTAACAATTTGAATCATTTGAATCCGATTTATATAGAGAATGTTATGATATTTTTCCTAAGACTGCGCAGAAGGGGAACTTGAAAATCCAAAATTTTATTAAAAGAAATAGGGGGATTGACATATATATATTGTTATCTTAGGAGTAGACGACTATACTATAGTCGAGTGGCAACTCATTGAGGATCGAGGTTTTAGAGGAGTGGTGTACCCTTCCCGTACAAGTGAGTGGGTTTTTACTGTTACCATGTAGTTAATGAGCAAAACCATATTCTATCGCTTTTAAAACATGATTTTATGAAATAGTTGTGAAATGGCTTGTTAAATGATTTGGTAACAATTTTGTGTTAAATGGAGTATTCTAAATTTCTTTAATATGCACCCATGAATTTTAATGAAAAATATAAGTGTCATGTTTTAAATCATGAAATGTATTTTGATGTTATATGCTATAATATACTATATTGGATTTTCATGATTTTTCTCGACATATATATCACGGTTGGTTTATTGATGATTTTGATGCGAGACTAGGTACTCGGGCATTAGTACCTGAATCCCCTTGATTGTAGATCGGGGATAGTACTTATAGCCAGGATACTATGATATGATAGGTATCGTCCCGCGCAGACTCACCTCATATGCTATAGCAAACCCATCTCGTTATATAGATTGCCGCACGTTTGCGATACCTCGAGACTCAGACACTCCACATGGTTAGGTGGCGTGTATATGATACTTTGTTTCAGACTAAACAAGTTGAATCGAAAGGAGAAGATTGAATGATGTTTCAGTCTAGCACTTGGGGAGGCCCGACGCCAACGCCAAGTTTAGGGTTGTTTATTCGTATAAATGAAAAACCCTTGGTGGCTCGTCATTGGTTGAGGTAGACCCTTGCTGAGAGCTTGTTTTGGCATGATCCTACGATTTACGGCATGAGATTGGATGTATATGTTTTATGGATGATGATGTTAGAGAAATGTGTTTGAAATTGTCATTTATACTTGAAATATGATATAAAGTATATATATATATATGGTTTTAATACTCCATTTTCACACCACTTATTAATTATATATTTCGATTATTCACTGACTGAGTAAATAATTTTACTCACCCCTCACTCCCTTAAATTTTACAAAGATAGTATTTAAAGGGACACGTTGATAGACATCGATGTACGTAAATTCCAGAGACTATTGTTAGAGACGTATCAAGGTATGGAACTTCCGCTGTATATTTGAGGATATTAGTTGATCATATTAGAATGATTGTATGAAACAAAGGAACTTTCATTTGTAGTATATATATATATATATATGTTTGAGAACTTTTGTATTTTAAATACTAATAAAATATTTGTAACTAAAATTATGATTAGCCTTGCGTTACCTTGAGGATACTTGGCGGGGTTGGGTCGGTGTCCAAGGTAATGGGCAACGGTTCACGGCCTCTGGATCACTGATTAGGGCGTGACAGATCTGGCCTTGCAAGTGACTGCTTATCCACAAGTATAGTATCTTATTACAGAAGTATGTCATAATGATTCTAAATCTACATGGAAGCGAAATTCTGGAAAGTCTAAAGAAAAGGATGTGGGAGAAGGTTTCTTGGGAGTCTTTGAAGACTTGGCAAGGCCCGTCCTAAATTCAAACTTGAGAAGAAGCCCTTTGTTGAGGAGGGGAGCAAAGGGAACAATAATATGCACAATGCATATCATTGGGAAGAATTATTTTAAAAAATACATATCATTGAAAAGAGATTTTCTAGAAACATATTTAATAATTAGTAAAAGGAAATATTTTAGAAAAATAGTAGTTTGCTTATTTCATTTGATAGCTATCTTTTTAAAATAGTAATTACTTTAATTTTTGAATTTTTCATATTAGGAACGATTTTAAGAGTTTATTTTTTGTAGAAAATCTATTATATTGTAAATGCTAGTTTTCCCCTATTTAAACTTAGTATGATCAATAAAAAAGTTTAATTTTCATGATAAAAGTATGGTAGGAAATTTGTTAGAAAACAAATTCTCAACCATCAAACCTAAAGTCTAAGAGAGGGAAAACTCTAGTAAGAGAAGGGAGGAATTCCATGCGGAGTATTCATTGACTAGATCTTGTAATTGGATTCATATCAAATTCTCACGTCAAAAAAACAATTTCGTTATGAATTGTTTGTAATACCTTCCACTTAGAAACTAATTTCGCCACCCAAACATTCGCCATGGATGTTTTTAGCAATAAAGCTCAGTAGCTACCAATATCAACCACTCCCTACATTCTGTAATTTGGGATTCTAAACTCAAAAAATTCAAAACTCGGAAAAAGAAAAGGTATCAAACCATAAGATGTCACCAAATCCATTGATTTCAATTTTATCTTCTGCAAAATAGATCTGATCCAGTTTTCTTGATTGGGTGGGAGGCCAAGTTCATTGTCAAATCACGGTTACAAGTAACACCACCAAAAACCTGGGGAATTTTCACAGAAGAACTTTGATTGGGAGTTTGAGAGATGACCTTAAAATCAAAGTAGTGAAATAGAATATTTAAGAATGATGGAGCGACCTACAAATGAATCAAATATCTTGAAGAGATAAGAACACACTATACTTTGCTCGCTGCTTCAACAAAGATGGAAATTATTGCCTCAGTTGCAACAAAGAACCCAAATCCCTCTAAATTCCATACCTTGGTAGCCACATAAATCATGCAACTTCTGGAATTCTTCGGAAAATATATAAAATGTTGAAGGATGAACTAGAAAAGCCAACACTATCTCCATAACAATAACATAATACAGAATAAGTAACATTTCACTTTCATCTTATCTCTCCAAAAGAATAGTTACCTTATCCCTTTCAGTAGGTTTATTTCCAGAAAGGCCTAACGGTTACCCCCGCAATAAGTGGACAAACCCCATGTCCACAATAATGGGGTGCTATCGGTATGTATTTTGAAGTTCGAAAAAGTCCTTACTTGCTCAAACTATTTTCACATATGTCGGCTTATATAACAAACACAAACACATACATTGATTTAGTAGTAGGAAATCATTGTAACAGTAATAAATTATGGTAATGGTAATAAATCATGAAATCAGTAGTAAATCATGATAATCATAGAAAAACATGGTAGTTTATGCATAAAATTATATGAATACAAAGGACACTCATCTTAAAGAGTTAACTAAAGATCTTGAAGTAGTTTGTTTTTTCCCTTTCATTCTGTTTTCTTCTTTTCTTTCTTTCTGTTTTTCTTTCTCTCTTTCTTTCTTTCTTCCTTTTCCTCCTTTTCTCTCCCTCCCTCTTCTCTCAGGTTTGCTTGTGGTTTGGAATGGGAAGGGGAAAGGGGTATTTATAGGCATGGTTGGGTGATGGATTATTGACATGTGTCTTAACATTTGTTCATCATGTAAAACTTTTGTTGTTGATGCAAGCCATGTGTTCTTCCACATGTTAATTATAGAAGACACCTATCCTTGATGCAAGACACTTGTTTGGACACCTATTCATCAAGTTTTCTTATGGTCGGTGGTGTCATCCTTTGGTCAATGGTTGTAAAGATTCAATGTACTTTAAGTATTCAACAATTTTGGTTAAGTATTCTGGTTAGTTATTTTCGTGTAATATTATTTAAGTAAATGTACATTTACTTAAGAATTACATATAAATAAGGAAATACCCTTATTTGAATTTAATAAAAATAATTCCAGGACCTAATTCTTTAAGAATAAAAAGTCAACTCTCACTTTCAAAAACAAAACTCAAAACGGCTAATTTTTTTGGATTTTATTTGGAGGGCTAATGGCTTAGAAAAATTAAAAAAAAATAGATTTTAACTTATTTGATACATAAGAAACAATTACTGGGATTTTTCCTTCTTGATTTTTAGACATTTTAGATACCTCATTTTTTAAGTACTTAGTTTCCAGCGAATTGGTCAAATCTAGATTTTTCAATTTTCTAAGTGTTTGATTTTGTATCCAATTCTCATGTTTCAGGTAACATTCTATCTCATTATTAATCATAAGTAATTTCTTACAACTAAATTAAGGTATGTGACACAAAGAGTTAAAGCAAAGGATATGAATCTGTAACACCAACATCTCGGTGTATTCATATTTGTACTCTTTCCATTCTATGTATGATATTACTCATGTTTGATATAGAAATTTCACTAAGAAATTTTTACGATAAAACCATTTCTAAACAAATTTCGGCTAAAATTACCGTAGAATAAAAAATTTCCAAAATGACCACTGAAAGTCAAATAATAATTAGAGTGACCTTAAAAAGTGTATGAAAACCTCCAATATAGATAAATATCACTTTATAAAGTTAAATTATGGATTTCGGAAAAAGTGCCCGAAAACCCTAATCGAACGGTAATGAGAACGGGAAAGACTAAATGACCACATTACGATACAAAGTGGACTTAGTTAGACTTAATATATTGTAAGGGACCTATTGTGTAATCTTGGAAAATTTTGGGATCAAAATTGAATTTTCAAAATTTAAAGGACTTGTTTGCAATTTACAATAACCTAGAATTAATCTACTGTTTTTATTTTCCTAAAATCCTAATTGGACAAGTATGGAGAGAGGGACGAATGTGATTGGTTCAAAGGTTGGACTAGTGTGAACAAGTGTGAAAATAAGGTGGTTGAAAAGTTTGACTTTGGAAATTTAAACCCTAGGTGGAGAGGTGCTTGTATTATTTTGGATCAATTAGAGCCTTAGGGTTTTGAGGTGGGGCCCACATATTAAATATGGGTGTGAGTTGTAGAGAGGGAAAGAGAAATGGTGGGTCCCACACATATTAATTAAAAGTGTGATTTTAAGAATAAAAATCCTATTAACTAACTAAATAAAAGAGTGGGAGAGAAAGAGAGGGAGAGAGAAAACGTGAGGGAGAGAAGGAGTTTAAGTTAGATTTTTTTAAAAAAAAATAAAGGAGTAAAAATCAAGGGTTTGGATCAATTTTTGAGAAATGGTTGGCCGAGATTAAGAGGAATGATGTTAAATGAATTAAACAAAACCCTAGCCTCCCTATTCTTTTCTCCAAAACGTGAACAAGCCTAAGGAAGAGAGAAAGAACCCTTTTGTGACTTCTCCAAAACCATGAACTTTGAGTGAAGAGGAAACTTGATTTTCCTACATACCACCCCAATATTTTGACATAGATCATCTCTATTCAAGCCCTATTACAACATATCCAAAAATGAGAAGAAGAAAAGAAGGTTTGTTTGTGATTCAAAGATGGAAACCTAGAGGTTCAAGTGAAGAGATCTATGGTTCCTTCCATTTTCCTTGAACAACTCTAGGTAAGAAAGTTTCCTCTCCACCTCTTGTGTAGTATATATTGATTTGGAGACAAAATAAGTAGTGTAACTTGTGGTGCTAGGGTGACCGAAACCAAGAAGCAAAAGGGAAAGAAGAGATCTTTGGAGGAGAGGACTTATTTGTGGCTTGAGACATCAAATCTTGAGGTATAAAAAAATTATGCACTTTGATTTGACTTGAGAACATTTCATTTGGTGTGTTAATGTGTTGATTTTAACTTAGTTTAGATGTAAAAATCAAGTAAATGAATGCTATAGTGTGTGCAGAAAATTTCAACATGTGAAATGTTTGATTTAAGTCTTGAATGAACACATATTGAGGTGAGAAACCGTAAGGGAACATGTGCAGGAAAATTCAGAACTTTGGGTATGAAATTAGATGGATTTTAATGTGATTTTGAGTGTTAAAATGTGGAATTTATGTACTTGTGTGTGTGCTGGATTTTGGCATTGAAGTATGATGTGTACATATGTGTGTTAGTGAATGGAATGAAGAAGAATGAGTGCATAATTTTCTGCACTAATAGAAATGAAAAGAGAAACCATTTTCATGTGAAAAATGTAGTGGAATGTAAGGAAAATGAAAGGGGAAAGTGTGCAGAATTTTATGGTGTGTTATTGAGTATGTGTATGTGAAATTGAGGTAATAAGTGTGAGGATTTTTGTGTGTATGTATGCAGAATTTTGGATGGAGTTTATTGTGCATCTATATGTAAAATGCCTTGACTGAATGCATTAAAGAGAACAAGGAAATTGCAAGCTGTCCGGGAAAGTTTGAAAATGAGTTTAGTAAGCAAAATGGAGGCTTATATGTGTATGTAATGATGTATAAATGTGCATGCATGTAGAGTGATATCAGTGTATTTAAGTGATGTGAAAATGTATAATTGTAAAGATTGTGTAGGAGCATGTGTGTGTACATATATGATAAATGTATGGTGTTGTATTGGTGTATTGAAGAGGAGAAATTAATAAAGAATTATGAATGTGAAGTGAGTGTATAAGGTGCAATCGGATTGTTTTGAGTATACTAGGAGATTGGATATGTGAACGATAATTTCGATAATTGATAGTGGTATTGTGTTAGTTGTGTTGGGTACCTTTGATAATGTGTGGTTAAAGTGGTAGTTTGGATGTTTGAAAGGGAAATAATGTATGTATATATTTTTGGAGTCTAGTTATAATGTTTTGAGTTTTAATCCTATATAAGGGGATAGTTAAAATAAAATGTAACATTTAATTTTTCAATGTTATAACACTTATATGTGTTATATATATTATGATTGTAGTGATATATTACTTGATCGTTCGAGGGGAAACTCTTTTTGTTGTCGTAGAGCATTTTAGGGAGTGATGTACCTTCCCATATACTATGAGTGAGACTTTAATGTTATGTTTTTGATTGAACAAACTCATGTTTTACAACTTTTCAAATGATATGTTTTATAGCATGTGATGATTTGAACTATGTTTTATAAATGTTATTTTGTGATTCATTGGAATGTCCCAAAATAATTGAATTCGAATGACTATGCATCCATGGTTTAAAATGAAATGATATTGTGCCATTATTTGAGAACTTGATATATTTTCTGTACTACCATTGCATTGGTATATTGATTTGATATGATTTCATAAAATGTATTGGCACACGTATTTGAAATGTTTTGATGAACCTATGTGGGCTAGATGCTTACTTGTGATGGGATAACATGATGAGATGATGATGTTCTTTGATGGATTCCGTAGCTATGCAGGACATTTGTATAGGTACCCCTTGTGCGTTTAGATACGCTTCGTCTGGAGGTATCCATAAATGTCGTGATTGTGATATGTATAGTTGCGCTCAGATGAACCAAAGTTGGGGAGGATGTGTGTTACGCCACAGTCTAGCTCCGAATGAGGTACTATACTTGATTGTTGGACATACGTATAGACACGGGCTAGCCGATTGAACCAAATGTATAGAGGACATGTGTTATGCCACTGTCTAGCACTTGGTGAGGCCTATGGCCAACATTGGGGTAGAGAGATAATTTTAAATACTTGCATATGAAAAGCCCCCAATGCGCCCTTCATTGGTCAAGGTAGACCACTGCAGGGAATGTTTTATTGGCAAGCTTTATATGATTTTAGATATTGTAAATGGATGCATATTTGATATTATTATTATGTATGATATGTGATCACTTGGTTTCCAGACATGACATAATTGGTTTTGATATCATAATGGTTTGAAATGTATTTTGACACTCCATGCTCATACTTATATTGAGAACATATTATTGATCCCCTTACTGAGTATTTTGCCATAATACTTATCCCTCACTTTTCCCTGATTTCAGTTGTAGACTTGGCACAGAGGGAGAAGTGTCGAGTGAGTCAACACACTTGATTTTGTTAGGAGACCCCGGACTTGGGTATGGTATCGACCATTCTTCCATAGTATTATATTTAATGATGATGGATTGATATATTTGATGATACTATACATATTTGAGGTCTATAGAATGACCACTCTATATTTATATCGGGATGACTATAATTACATTATGTAATATGATTGAAACTCTCAGATGTGCTGTATAACTATGCATTGATGCATTGTCTTGCATTGTCTTGCATTTTATATTATTTACTTGGGAAATAATGTTTTTGAGAAAAACAGGTTTTGTACAGGTGTTGATGAGAGCCTTTGTTGCCTCAGAATGTGTGTCGTGAGATGGCAGCATATGGGGTGACGGGCGGCTACTCACGCTTTAGATCGAGGATCGGGGCGTGACAGAATCTATATGCTTGATTGAATATTTTGAAAAATCTTCACTCGCATTTGTTGTATTCAATTGTGTTTTTAAATTCTCTAATCAGTCTTAGCATTTCAAAAACTTGTACAAAATTTGTCATATCTGAAAATAGAAAGTCTCTATTCCTGACATTTATTTTTCAATTTGAACGAAGTGTCAAAAGACTAAAAAGTGAATCACTGCTTTAGGTCTTAAGGGTGAAAAGTCAATCTATGAAGGATTGAAACATAGTACTAGGTAGAAATACTATAAAGGTTGAACTTGAATTTGTAATCAAATTTGTATCCTTAAGTTGTTAGTGAAAAATCCATGGAGAGATTGAGAGTGGACATACACCAAGTTTGGTGAAAACACTATAAAAGGTTTTGGGTGTTCTCTACTCTTCATTATTTATTTCTTTCTGTAACAAGTTTCTAAAATTTAAAAAGACACAAAAAAATCCATGTCAAACTATTCACTTCCTCTAGTTGAATATCATTGGTATCAGAGCAGGTATGTTGATTAAAAGCCTAACAGCTTGACACTAAAGATCCAAACGGCCATCAACGGAGATAATGTACCAATAGAAGCTTGCTCGACAAATCGTGCACCTTTCTTTAACGGAAACAACTTTAGTTACTGGAAGTAAAAAATACGCAATTTCATAATTGTACAAAATCTAAATGCATGGGAAATAATTAAAAAATGAGTTGAATTTCCTACTAAAGAAATTGATGGTGTGCGTGTGATAGTCAAGTTCAAAAATATGACAATGGAGCAGAATAAGGTTTATCAAGCCAACTGTAAAGCTATAAATGTCACATACTCCAATTTAATTGCAAGAAATAAATTATAAATAATACTGAGATAAGGATGTTACCTAAAACATGTAAATTGGGTACGAAATTGGACACTTAGAATATTGAAAATCTAGATTTGATTAGATCATTGAAAACTAAATAATCAAAAAATGAGGTATCTGAAATGATAAGAAAACAAGGAGGAAAAGTCCCGATAATTGTTTTTCATATATCAAATAGGTAAAAAACTATTTTTAAAAAAATTTTTCTAAGTCATTTGCCCTCTAAATAAAATCTATCAAAATTAGCCGTTTCAAGTTTTGTTCTTGGAAGAAAGAGTTGATTTTTTATTCTTAAGAAATTAGTTCCTGAAATTATTTTTATTCAATCCAAATGGGAGATATTTTTTTTTATTTATGTGTAGTTCTTAAGTAAATGAACTAAAATATATTACATGAAAATAAGTACCAAGTGTTGGATGCCTGAATATTTTGTGATATGGTTGAAAGTACATCGAACCTAGATACCTAAGCTTACCACCTTATCTTCCTTGCACTACCATTGATGTGCCATCACGCATGTTATCCACATGCCACCGCATGACATGTGTCCATACATGTGTTGAATCCCTTGCCATATGTCGTCATCATAGGTACAATTACTGAACTCATCAAACATCCTAACACCTATAAATACCCCTCCTCCCTTCCATCCTTAAACCAATTCGGCCAAGAGAGAGGGGAAAGGGAGAAGAGGGAGGGAAAGAAAAGAGAAAGGAGAGAGGAAGGAGAAAGAGAGAAAGAAAAGAAAATGAGAGAAAAAGGAAGTGGTGTGCTCCAAGAAAATGAGTCAATTGACTAAACCCCTGATTAAGATAAGTCTTTGAGCTGAGTGTCCCTTGTATTCATATAATTTTATACATAACTACCGTGATTTTTACTATTATCATAATTTATTATTGTTATAATGATTTCTTATTATTACAATAATGTATATGTTTATGATTGTTATATAAACCGATATGTGTGGAGATAGTTCGAGTAAGTAAGGAATTTTTTGAATGTCAAAATGCATATCGGTATTTAAAAGGTTTGTCTATGCGGAAGAGACTGTTAGGCCTTTCGGGAAATGGACCTCAGGAAATGGACCTCCTGGGAGGGATAAGGAGCTGTTCTTATGGAGAGATAAGACAAAATGAACTATTACTTGTATTATATTGTGTCATTGTTATTATTTAATTATGCATGTAGTTGCCGCATAGAAAACTTTCTCAAAAAGATTTTACAATATGACCATTATCATATAATTTTATAATAAATGTTTTACACATGCATACACGGACCACATTGGGCTATCAAGCTCACACTGAAAACGATTTTTAGATCCTGCAGGATCAAAGGTCAAGGAGGATTAGGTGAATGGGTAGAGGTAGCTTTGTTGTGAATAACCTCTCTAATATAGAAGTTTCGCTACTTTGTTATGTATAGAAGACTTTTGTAATATGCAGTGGTTTAAATAATTGAAACTTCTACTATTTTAGTATGACTTCTACTACCATGCAAGCGACTGATCCCTGGTGAGAACCAGACAGTTTGTCGCCGATGAAACTCCAGCAATAGGGTGGATTTGGGGCGTGATAATTGAGTGGTATCAGAGCCTATGTTAGGAAGACAATGATATTAAGTAGGAAAATTTGCACATGAGTATTTATCATAATTATGAATAATCATTATGTCTCATGAAGATTTTCTAACATTGGTCGGGAATTTTGTAGTAATGGAACCATATAGAAATCATATTGCAATTGAAGAAGATCCTTTAGAAGAGAGGGCTATGACAAGAATTGGATGATCACCAACAAATATGTAGTTGCCTTTGGCAACAACTAAATGAAGCTAGAAAGGAAATCGAGGTAGAAAGACAATTATCGCATGAAGCCTATCGTGAAAATAATAAGTGAGAGAAGAATTGGCTACATTGAAATATGTGCACAAGATGGATATGTTATCATCGAAAGTGAAGTTGGATTATCAAGAAAAATGGAATAATTATTTGGGAAAGTACTATAGCAAGGTAGTGGAAGAAGTAGATAGGTTGACAAAGAAGAACTTATTGTTAAAAAATGAAAAAACTAGATATGTTAATGAAATTTATCAATTAACTAGGAAAAGCATAACATTGAAATATGAAAAAGCAAGATATTGAAGATTATAGAAGAATAATTTGAGAATTGCAAGATGACTAACCGAACTATAGGATAAGGAAGGATAAACGGGTAGCTAGTGAAAGTTCTGTAAATTAACTAAACCATAGAGTTTAGTTAATCTTTGTTTAAAAGAATGCCTTAATTGTTATGAATAGTGTAATATTGTAAAAAGAGTTGTACTAATATATGGATAACTTCTTCCTTTGATAGTTTTCCAGTAATTTATAACCTTTGCTTTAAAGATGGTTAGAACAAGATGACATCAGGACAATCTGGATAAACAAGGCTTAAATTCCCTGGATCAAGTGATTGTAACACTAGATAGAGTATCTCAAATAATGGAACAACAAGCCAACAATATAGCCAACCATCAGTCTCCCTACGACTTGCCACCAAATACTGAACAATCTAAGGATATTATCTTGGAATGATTTCTGAAGTTCTATCCTCCAAAGTTTAATGGAGGACTTGGATATGATGAAAAAAGTTGAATTGTGGTTAGAAGAAATGGAGGAAATTTTTGTATTATTAAACTATATAGAAAGAAAAGTTAAATTAGCAGTATATCAACTTTTTAGGATATCTAGAGAATGGTGGCGAACCATCTCATATAAGTGGGAACAAAACAATACCCCACATACTTGGGAAAATTTCTTGAGGGAATTCAATGAAAAGTATTACCCACGTCACATACGAGAAAAATGAGAAGAAGAATTTCTTATTCTCAAACAAGATAGTATGATAGTAGTTCAATATGAAACCAGATTTATGAAACTTTCAAAGTTCGGTCTTTCGTTAGTATCAACTAAAAATGATAGAATTAGACGTTTCATTGAGGGATTACATTGGAAAATTCAAGATGGTTTAGCCCTTATCATCATAGAAACATATTCTAAGGCCATAGAGTTGGCATGTCAAGTAGAAGATAACAAAAATAAATCATAGGTGGGACCTAGTAAGAGAACAATTTTAGCAAATTGATAGCAGGGAAGGTTTCAAGAAGGTGCAAAGATGTTTAAAAGGGATTCCAATGACTTAACATCCCAAGGCCAAGAAAAACGTATGGGAAGCTCTAGTAAGCAAGTAGGACAGAGAGAATTTTGTGATTATTGTCAAAAGTTAGGACATAATGAAACTAGTTATTGGCTAAAGGCTGGAAAGTGTGTGAGATGTGGAAGTAATGAACACTATATTAAAGATTGCCCCAAGATACTAGGGAAAAGAAGCCCACCTCAAGGTCAAAGACAAGGCAATCAAAATAATAAACCCAAGATACAAGGAAGAGTTTTTCCCATGAAAGGAGAAGAAATCTCTAAGGCATCCAATGTTGTAGGAGGTATGCTACTATTCAATAATCATTAAGTTAAGATATTATTTGATCCTGCTTCCACACATTCATTTATCACTCTGGTTTGGTAAAAATTTTAGAGGTTGGGGTTGAAAAATTACCATACATATTGGAGGTAAGTACTCCAATGGGAAATAGTATTACTACTAAATTTGTAGTAAAATCATATAAGGTCAAGATTGGTGGAAAAGAATTTATAGTAGATTTGATAATTCTACCCATTCAAGAATATGATATTATACAAGGAATGGATTGATTATCTTAGTATCATGCAAAAATAGATTGTAGAACGTATGTAGTAAAACTTTGTATTCCTGGACAAGCTGAAATTGAATTGAAGGAAGATAGAAAGCTCTTTTCTAATCTTATTATATCTGGAGCACGCTCTAGAAAACTCCTTTATAAAGGATATACTGGATATTTTGCTTATCTTATGAATCAGCCCACCGAGAAAAAGAAAATTGAGAATATCGCTGTAGTGAGAGAATACTCAGACGTGTTTCTTGAAGAATTAACCTCATTACCTCCAGAAAGGGAAATAGAATTTGGTATAGATCTTGTTCCAGGAGTAGAACAAATAACAAAGACCCCATATAGAATTACTCCTTTAGAAATAAAAAAACTTATGGTACAATTGCAAGATTTACTTGAAAGGGGGTTTATTTGATCAAGTGCATCACCATGAGGAGCTCCTATGTTATTTGTCAAGTAAAAAGATAGTACACTATGATTGTGTATTGATTATCGAGAATTGAACAATGTCACAATAAAGAACAAATACCTCTTGCCTGTGATAGATGATTTGTTTGATCAGTTAAAGGTGCTAAAATTTTTACTAAGGTTGATTTAAGACAGGGGTACTATTAATTGAGGATTAAAAAAGAGGACATTCCCAAGATAGCTTTCAGAACTCGATTTGGTCATTACGAGTTTGTGGTCATGCCTTTTGGATTAACTAATACACCAGCTGCTTTCGTGGATTTCATGCATAGAGTATTTCATCAATACATTGATCTTTTTGTGGTAATTTATTGATGATATACTGGTATACTCAAAATCAGAAGAAGAATACAAAGAACATTTACATTGTGCATTACGGACACTTAGAGAAAATAAATTGTATGCCAAGTTCAGCAAATGTTAGTTTTGGTTGGAAAAAGTTACTTTCTTTGGTCATATAATATCTGCAGATGGAACTTCTATTGATCCTTCTAAAGTAAAATCCATTTTATCATGGAAAATGCCAAGGACAATAACTGAAGTACGAAGTTTTTAGGATTAGCAGGTTATCATCGAAAATTTGTGTAAGATTTTTTGAAATTGGCTGAACCATTGACAAAATTACTCAAAAGAATACTAAGTTTGACTGGAATAACAAGTGTGAACAAAGTTTTTTTGAATTGAAAAAGAGATTAACTATGGCTCCAATACTTGGCTTGCTTAAAGAAAAGGATGAGTTTGTAGTATATACTAATGATTCAAAAGAAGGATTAGCGGGTGTGTTAATGCAAAGAGGAAAGGTTATAGCTTGTACCTCACGACAATTGAAACCCCATGAGCAAAACTATCCCATACATGATCTAAAGTTGGTCGCTATCATTTTTGTCCTTAAAAAATGGAGACACTATCTGTATAGAGTTAGTTTTGAGATATTTATAGATCATAAGAGCTTAAATTATTTATTTTCTAAAAAAGAACTTAACTTGGGGCAAAGAAGATGGATAGAATACCTCAAGGATTATGATTGCGCCATCAACTACCAGCCAGGAAAAGCAAATATAGTTGCAATGTCCTTAATAGAAAAGTAAGGATAACAAAAGTAAGGGAAAAAGAATGGGAGTTGATGGAGTAATTGGCCTATTGGAAGTTTATCAGGACTTACCTAGGAATTAGATGTGCCAATATAAGAATCCATACAGATTTATACTCAAAGATCAAGGATGCTTAGGAACAAGATCAAGAACTACAAAAGTTCAAGGAAAAAGCTAAAGGAAAAGAGTTATCAGATTATCAAGAAACTGAGGATGGAATGTTAAAGTTCCAGGGAAGAATATGTATACCTAAAAATTAGGTCTTGTGAAAAGAAATCCTTGAGGAAGTACATTACTTAAAATATATTATCCACCCTGGAGGAACTAAGATGTATAGAAATCTAAAGGAACATTATTAGTGGCATAATATGAAAAAGCATATTGCAAAATATATTTTTGCATGTTTGACTTGTCAACAAGTTAAAATAGAATATCAAAAACCATTTGGGTTGCTGCAACCCTTACAAATTCTAGAATGGAAGTGGGATGAAGTAACTATGGACTTTGTTTATGGATTACCAAAGAGTAAGGATGGCATGATGCGATATGGGTAATTTTGGATAGGTTCACTAAATCTTTTCACCTTTTGCTAATCAAAATGACTTATCCCGTTGAGAAATTGGGTAGGATATATATGGATGAAATAGTTAAATTGCATGGGGTACCTCTTAGTATTGTTTTTAATAGAGATCCAAGATTTACTTTTTGACTTTGGAAACAACTACAACAACTTTTAGGTACTAAGTTAAAATTTAGTATAAATTTTCATTTTCAGACTGATGGACAATCCGAATGTACTATTCAAGTCTTAGAAGATATACTTCAAGTATGCATATTAGATTTCAAAGGAAGTTGGGATAAGCATTTACCACTTATTGAATTCACATACAATAACAGTTTCCAATCCACGATTGGTATGGCACCTTTCGAGGCATTGTATGGAAGAAAATGCCAGTCACCAATTTATTAGGATAAAATTGGAGAAAAAATACATCAAGTATCATAACATAGATGAAAGAAACCCTTAACAAAATCAAAGTATCAAACAAAGAATGATGGCCACTCAAAATAGACAAAAGAGTTGTGCTGACCATTGTAGAAAAGATTTGGAATTCCAAATGGGAGATCAAGTTTTTCTTAAGGTATCCCCCCAAAGAGGAATCATCCAGCATGGAAAACGGGGAAAATTAAGCCCGAGGTATATTGGACCATTTGAAATATTGGAATGAATTGGAAAAGTTGTATAACGGTTAGCCCTACAGCCCACTTTATCTAGAATCCATAATGTATTCCATGTATCATTATTTCAAAAATATCGGCCCAATCCAAATCATACACTAGACAACTAGCGACTCCAACTTCGTCAAGATCTAACTTATGAGGAAAAACCAATCAAGATCTTAGAATTTGATGTAAAGAAGCTTAGATCAAAGGAAGTACATCCGGTAAAAGTACTTTGGAGAAACCAAGGATTAGAAAACGCGACATAGGAACTTGAAGATAAGATCCAACAAAAGTATCCCACTCTGTTTCTATAATTGGGTATGAATTTCAAAGATGAAAAATTTTTAAGGGGGAAGGAATGTCACATACCCCAATTTAGTTACAAGAAATAACTTATAAATAATAATGAGGTAAGGATGTTACGTAAAACATGTAAATTGGGTACGAAATCAGACACTTAGAGTCTTGAAAACTTTTGACCAGCTTATTAAAAACTATATACCCCAAAAATGAGGTATCTGAAATGTTTAGAAACCAAGGAGGAAAAGTCCCGATAATTATTTCTCATGTATCAAATAGGTGAAAAATTATGTTTTTAGAATTTTTCTAAACCGTTAGCCCTCCAAATAAAATCCATCAAAGTTAGTCGTTTCGAGTTTTGTTCTCAAAAGGAAGAGTTGACTTCTCATTCTTAAGAAATTTGCTCCTAAAACTATTTTTATTCAATCCATCAAAGTAAATGAACTAAAATATATTACATGGAAATAAGTACCAAGTGTTGGATGCATGAATATTCTATGACCTTATTGAAAGTACATCGACCCTGGATACCTAAGCTTACTGCCTTATCTTCCTTGCACAACCATTGATGTGCCATCCCACATGCTGTCTACATGCCACCACATGACATGTATCAAATCCTTTGCCACGTGTCGTCATCGTAGGCGCCCAATTGCTGACTCATCAGACATCCTAACACCTATAAATACCCCTCTTCCCTTCCATCCTCAAACCAATTCGGCCAAGAGAGAGGTGAAAGAGAGAAGAGGGAGGGAAAGAAAAGAGAAAGGAGAGAGGAAGGAGAAAGAGAGAAAAAAAGAAAACGAGAGAAAAAGGAAGTGGTATGCTCTAAGAAAATGAGTCAATTGACTGAACTCCTGATTAAGACAACTCTTTGAAGTAAGCGTTCTTTGTATTCATATAATTTTATGCATAACTATCATGATTTTCTACTGTTACCATAATTTACTACTGTTACAATGATTTCCTATTACCGCATCAATGCCTGTGTTTTTGATTAGTATATAAGCCGGTATGTGCGGAGATGGTTCAAGTAAGGATTTTGTTGAATGTCAAAATACATACCGAAAACACCCCATTATTGTGGATAAGAGGTTTGTCTACTTAATGCAGAGGAGACTGTAAGGTTTTTTCGGAAATGGACCTCCTAGGAGGGATAAGGAGACTGTTCTTATGGAGAGATAAGATGAAAATGAATTGTTACTTGTACTATATTATGTTACTGTTATTATTCAATTATGCATGCTATTGTCACATAGAAAACTTTCTCAAAAAGATTTTACAATAAGGTCATTATCATATAATTTTATAATAAATGTTTTACATATGCACACACGAACCTTACTGGGCTATCAAGCTCACACAAAAAATTAGTTTTAGATATTGTAGGAACAAAGGTTGAGAAGGATTAGATGAACAAATAGATATAGTTTTGTTGTGGATAACCTCTCTAGTATAGAAGTTTCATTGCTTTGTTATGTATAAAAGACTTTTATAATATGCTATGATTTAAATAAATAAAAGATCTACTATTTTAGTATGACTACTACTACCATACAAGTGATTGAACCCTGATGAGAATCAGGCAGTCCATTGCTGATGAAGCCCCGGCGAGGGGGTGGATTTGGGGTATGACAATAAATCTCCTTCACCTTACTCTAAGTATCAACGAATACAATCGACTCTCATCATGCATCATAGCTAAGGAAATCTGGGAAAGATTTAAATCTACTTATGAAGGCACTGATCAAGTTCGCAAGAGCAAAATCAAACTACTAAAGTAAGAGTATGAAGTATTCAAAATGAAGGAAAGAGAAACAATTAGTGAAATGATAGCAAGATTCAATAAAGTAACAAATGAGTTGAGATTATGGGAACCTAAGGTTACTGTAATAGAAGATTCCAAGAATCTTGAAACTCTGATAATGGATGAACTCGTGGAGTCTTTAATGGCCCATTAGATGAAACTGAATGTAAGGGAGCCAGTAAAAGAAAAAAGAGGCAAAGGAGTAGCTCTAAAAGCTGACAGTGATAAGAGCACTTCAAACTTAGAAGAGGAAGATGATAAAGAAGATGAAGCACTTTTGGCTAGAAGATTCCAGAAATTCATGATAAAAAGAAGAAATAAGTACAAACCATTCTTCAAAAAGCCAGAAAAGAAAGAGAAAATCAAGTGCTTTGATGCAAGAAGCCAGAATATATAAAAGTTGATTGCCCCTATCTGAAAAAGGATGAAAAGAAACATAAGAAAGAAAGAAAAGAGAAGAAAAAGAAGAAGTGTAACACCGACTCTCGGTGTATACTCATGTATCCTATTTTATCTTTATATATGATGATTTTTTATAAATCCATTTATAAATTTCACTCAGAAATTTTTCCGATAAAATTCTCCCAGAAAATTTTCGCTCCAATTTTTAGGCATAAGTGAGTAATTTTGAAATGGGCCACAAATAGTCCTATGATGATGAGATCTGATTTTGAGAGTGAGAAAATTTTTAAATTTGATAAATAATTATTTTTAGGGTTAAAATGGCAAAAGTCCAGAAATTTGGTCCGTAAATCTTAATTTGGATCGATTTTGACAAATAGGGTTTAGACAACCATATTAAATTTCGAAATTGGTCCCATTGGGCCTAATATGTGATTTTGGGCCTAGCATGTAATTTTGAAAAATTTTGGGGTTAATTTATAATTTTTATAAGTCCAGGGACCAAATTATAATTAACAAGAATCTAGAAGCAATTTCTCAAAATATAGGGACTTCAATGCAATAAGATGGTAGACAACAAATTGGACAAGCACTTAATGCCAAAGTATGGTGTGGTATGGAATGAAAAAGCAAGCATTTATTGAGGTATGTTAATGATGTACAAACCTTGACTTTTGGGGAATGAAGTGTGCTTGTAAAAATTAAAAGATTTCAACCCCTTCATTTGTTGCACCATAAAGTGGACGTGAGTGAGAGGAAGGAGAAAGAAAAATGTGGAGCTTTCTTCATTTCTTCAAGAGCCAAGAGTGAAAATGAGTGAGTTCAATCTAGGAGGAGAAGATTATGTTGGAAAATTTTATTCAAATCTCTAGACACATTTAAAAACAAGGTAAGGACTTCTTTTGCATCCTAGAATACTATATTTTTGTTTTGAACCCAAAGGGAGATTCTTTACTTGTTGTACATAGGGTGACCAAAGGATGGGACTAAGTGGAAAGCTTGCTTGAGTTTTGGAAGGCAAAGAAATTGAGATAAATTTTCTGTTGTGTCTTGTTTTAGATTTTATTTCTGTCCGTGAATTCACCTTTATTTTAAGATATCTTACAATCAGAATTTGAAAATACTATAGTTCAGTAAATTGTAGATCCAAGTCTCATCTTTCCAACGAGATAAGAACCACCTTAATCAGATATCTGTGGCAAACGTTATGGCATTTTTCCTGAAGCATGACAGAAAGTTATTTTGTTTCGGACTACAAAATCAGTGTGTACAAACGAACCATTTCCAACTCTATTTTGGAGAAACCCAAAGCATAGATGTTGTAGCTATCTTTCGTGGTGACCACATATTAAAATATCAGCCAAAACACATGAGGGAATCAAAAGTTATATTGTTTTTCCTAAAGGTGTGTTGGCAGAAATTTTGTTTCCAACTAAAAACTGCCTGTTTTGATCATGATTTATTTCAACCCCTTTATCTGCATAATTGAGTAAAACTCAAAACATAAAAATTGTAGATCTATGTCTTGGAAATGACATGATAAAATTTCATTGAGTTTTGATAAGTAGAATAAAAGTTATAGTTTCTGGACAAAAATTGGACAGAAGCTGAAATTGGAATGCGACTGAAACAAAGTGACGATTTTTGGGAATTTTGTGATGTGAATTTGAGAAAGTGTATAAAATGAAAGTTATAGGTCATGAAGGTACCTATAACATATCACAATTTCGCTTGGAATGGAGTTTGGTACAAAACGTTATAGCTTATTTCCCATGACTGCGCAGGTTTGAAAATCTACGGACTGATTTTCTTCATAAGAGTTATTTGATTTGAACGAGGGGAGCACTTGATTTACACTTCGTGGTAATATTGGAGAGTGCGTTACCCTCCTCCAAACTGTGAGTAGGACTTTGACGTCTGCTATTGATTGGAAATCCTGTTTTAAATACTTTTTATAGCACGATTTCAAATGTGTGATAAACCGAGCTTTCGGATTTTCATATATGCTTTACACATATTTTTGTGACCATTGAAGTGTCCCAATTACTTAACTTATTTGATATGCATCCATGCGCTTTCACAAATGATATTGTGCCTCTTTTTCATAACATATGGTATTCAAATGATTTTCATATCTATTGGCACACGGTTTTATATAACTTGGATTTGAACATGTGATTGGGTTGGATGCCCTATGATGATTCCACGCTTTGGGCTTGGTGCCCCCCATTTCCCCATAGTATAGCAATGTTCCGTAGTTACAAAGAACATTTGGCAGAGGCACTTGTTGTGCCCGGATACGCTTTGGCCAGAGCTATCCCCCAAATGTCAAATCTATGTTGATGATTGTACTTGTGATATTTGTGGGCTTGTTGGATCAGCCTGCGGCCAATATTGGGGTAGAGAGCTATTGTTTTTGTATACATGCATTGTGAAAACCCACAATGCGCCCGTCATTGGTCGAGGTACTCCCTTGCCTGGAATATTTCATTGGCCGGCTCTTCATGACATTGATGTAAATATTGAATGCATATCTTGATTTCTGATGTGTGTGTATGATATATGGTTTTGAAATGATATGATCGGTTTGCACACTGTGGATATTATTACCTTATGCTTTAAGACTCCAAGTTCACACCGATATTAATAGTATGATATCAATCCCCTCATTTGCTGAGTACCATACTCCTTTAGGTACTCACCTCTCACATTCTCATCTTACAGGTTTAGTCTTGAACTGTGGGCTAGTAGAGTTTGATTAACCTTGGGCATTTCGAAGACATTAGGCTTGGGTACGGTTACCCACTCTTCTACGGTAATCATTGGAGGTTATTGTTATATTTGGAGCATTTAGTTGACCATTGTATTTATATATCTGGGATGACTGTATTATATTTATGTTGACTTGTGAAAATGATAACTCTCATTTGATTTGACATATTAATGCATTGAGGTACATTGTGATGACTTGGGAATTGATTTGGTCTGTGATACATTAGATTGGATGTTGTTATTAGTCTTATGGTTCTCGATACGTGGGACATTGTGCTCGTGTATCGAGGTGCCGTGGTGGTTGTCGCGTGCTAGGCCCGGGGGCAGGTCAGGGCGTGACAAGAAGGCACTTGTGGTGTGGAGTGATGAATACTCTAGCTCAAGTAAAGATGAACAAGCAGATGAACAAGTCAATGTATGATTCATGGCCAATGAGGAACTTTTGGATAGTGAAGTAAATTCTACTTCTTATTCCTCTTGCTCTGATTCTAATGAAAATAACTTCAGTATCACTGAATTGCATGAGACACTACTAGAATCACTTAAAGAACTAAAAATACTAAAACTAAAAAATAACTTGTTGAAATAGGAGTTAACAGAGACTATTAAAATGTTAGAAATGTCAAAATTATAAGTTAATGAATTAAACAAGGAAAATGCTATATTAGAATTTAAAAATGCTCAAATTGAAAAGGAGTTGAATAATAAGGTGGAAAAAACTAATGAGAATCAAATAAATCAAAACATAGCTCGTAAAAAGAAATTAACTAAACAAAAGGAGAAAAACCTCAAACAAAACATTATATTGATAAATTCATGCAAGGTCAAAAAAAATTAAATGCCATGCTAGGAGCACAAAGAGCCATTTTTTATATGACAGAATTAGAATATAATCCAACTCAAACTCAGAAAAAGTTATATAAATTCTTTGTGCTAAGCTTTGAAAATGTCAAACTACAAAGATGTCATACATACATGAAAATTAGGCACAAGTTAGAGAACTGCAATCTCATAAACAAATTCTCAGGCAACATTAAGAACACAAGTGTGAATAACAACCATTGTGTATATTGTGAAAATATTGGACACTTTATTTACACCTACTGGTTTCTGAACTCATCAAGAAAGAATTTAAAATGGATTCGTAAAAATAATTTAAAGCTAACTCATCCGACCCAAGAAGATATGGGTACCAAAGGCAAAAGTGTGATTGAATCTTGTTGCAGGTATGTTTAAAATCAAGAAAATCTCCTGAAAAGTTAGTCTGGTGCATAGACAGTGGATGCTCAAGGCACATAACTAGGTATATCTCAAAATTCTCATATCTCGAGAGTAAGAAAGTTGGAAAGGTAGTCTTTGGTGATAACTCAAAAGGAAAGGTTATTGGAATAGGCAACATTGAAGGTAGGTTCACTTATTCTTAAATTTAAAATGTTCTTCTCATTTCTAGTTATAAATTTAGCATGTTAAGTATAAGTCAACTGTGTGACAAAGGTTATTCAGTCTTATTTGAATATGATGCATGCTCTATTATTGGCAAAACCTCTAGTGATGTTAAATTCACTAGTCACAGAAGATGAAACATATATGTGATAGATTTAGAACACTTAAAAATCCCAAATAAATCATGTTTAGTTACAGTAAGTAAAAACACATCATGGCTATGACACAAAAGATTAGCACATGCAAGTATAGACACAATCTTAGTTAGGAAAGACTTAGTGATGGTTCTACCTAAATTAAAATTCGGAAATGATAGATTGTATAATGCCTGTATGAAAGGGAAACAAAGCAAAACCTCTTTCAAACTAAAACATTTTGTATCAACTA
The DNA here is from genome assembly GCA_033439265.1 of Dillenia suffruticosa. Lineage (NCBI taxonomy): Eukaryota > Viridiplantae > Streptophyta > Magnoliopsida > Dilleniales > Dilleniaceae > Dillenia > Dillenia suffruticosa. The sequence goes on from JAVTVX010000019.1 coordinate 11,116,717, forward strand.
ACAACCCTTTGGAACTACTTCACATTGATTTGTTTGGTCCAACTAAAACTCAAAGTTTAGGTGAAAAATAGTATGGTTTTGTAATCATTAATGATTACTCTAACTACAAATGGGTTTTATTTCTTGCCAAGAAGGAGGAATCTAGTGAGATTTTTATTAAATTGTGCAATAAAATTCAAAATGAAAAATGAATGTCAGTTAAAAGTATTAGAAGTGATCATTGCAAGGAATTTAAAAAAAGAACCATGGAAGAATTCTGTAGCCATCATGGTATTGATCATAATTTTTCGACACTAACGCCACCTCAACAAAATTGGGTGGTCGAGAGAAAGAACAGAACTTACAAGAAATGACTAGAGCCATTCTCTGTGAGCATAACCTACCAAAATTCTTTTGAACAGAAGCAGTAAATACTGCATATTACATTCTAAATAAAGCATAAATAAAACTAATATTAAAGAAAGCACCTTATGAGCTTTACAAAGGAATAAAGGCAAACATAGCATATTTCAAAATCTTTGGATGCAAATGCTTTGTTCTAAATAATGGAAAAGAAGCATTAACAAAATTTGATACCAAAAGTGATGAATCAATCTTTTTAGGATATTCAACAATGAGTAAGGCATATAGAGTGTATAACAAGAGAACAATAATAGTAGAAGAATCAATCCATGTTGAGTTTGATGAAGAAAACGACTTTAGTCCAAAAAGATTAGATGATGAAGATGTTACTAAAAAATTAAATAAACTAAACCTCACTAATGACAAGAATTCCCAAAAAGAAGAAACCAATGAAGTCAATGGCCAAGAAGAAAAGGATAAAACTCAATGATAATAGGAAATTAAATACCTCCAAATCAGAAAAGATGTAAATCCAAAAAACATAATAAGAGATATTGGCTTAGGGATCATAACTAGATCAGCTCTGTAAAACCAATGTGAATACATAGCCTTCATCTCTCATAATGAAGCTAAAAATGTGAAAGAAACCTTAGGAGATGAAAATTGGATAATGACTATGCAAGATGAATTAAATCAATTCGAAAGAAACAAAGTATGGAATCTTGTCCCTAAACCATCGGATTAGTCTATGATTGGAACTAAATAAGTTTTCAGAAACAAACTTGATAAGTATGAAACAATCACGAGAAACAACGCAAGATTAATGACTAGAGGTTATAGTCAAGATGAGAGAATTGACTATGATGAAACATATACTCCAGTGGCTAGATTAAAACTAATTAGAATGTTTCTAACCTTCTCATATTATATGAACTTTAAATTATATCAAATGGATGTCAAAAGTGTCTTTCTGAATGGATATTTAAATGAAACCGTATATATGGAACAACCACCTAGTTTTAAAAATATAAAATATCCTGTACATGTTTACAAATTGACCAAATCCTTGTATAGTCTGAATCAAGCTCCTAGAGCTTGGTATGAAAGGTTCAGTAACTTTCTCATTGAAAACAACTTTGAAAGAAGAAAGATAGATATAACCCTCTTTAACAAAAGATAAAAAAATAACTTTCTGATAATCCAAATATATGTAGACGATATAATATTCGGAGGAACTAGTGTAAAAATATATGAAGAATTTACAACTAAAATGTAGGGAGAGTTTGAAATGAGTATGATGGGAGAGTTAAATTATTTTCTTGGACTTCAAAGTAAGCAATTAGAGAATGAAATTTTTATCAATCAATCAAAATATATAAATAACCTCATTAAAAGATTTAGATTCAGTGATTACAAGGGAATTGCTATTCCAATGAGTATAAATATAAAATTAGATAAAAATGAAAATGACAAAATAGTCTATCAAAATCTATATAGAAGCATTATTTGATCCTTATTATATCTCAAACATATAATTCGGTGTATGTCTTTGTGCTAGATTCCAGTTGGATCCAAAAGAATCCCACTTAGTAGCCTTGAAAAGAATCTTTAAATACCTAAAAGAAACTACACATTTAGTGTAAGATCCCGTTTCAAGTAAGTATGAAAGTATGCATTTCCATTTGTGTTTTTGTTTTTTTTAACGCACTCAAATTCTTTTACATCGCATTGTGATATAATTAGATACATTGTGATTTTAGGCACATTTGTGATACATGTTTTGATTTTTATGTTTATGATTCTAAATAGAGGTCGGGTATATTGAACTTAGCATAGATTGTGGAATATAGTGGCGAATGAAAATGATAGGAAAAGAATGCAACAATAGAACATAATTAGGGTTTGGTGTGGGACCCACAAAAGAAAAAGAAAAGGAAAAGAAAAGAAAGAATGGAAAAGAAAAAGAAAAAGAAAAAGAAAAATGAGAAAATAACATAAAAATCATTTGGAAACCATGGCACACCACCACCCAACACATGGTAACCTTAGCTTTGACACCTCACCATGCTTGGGCCCCACATTCCACTTAGGTAGAGAGGTAATGATGGAGAAAGAATTCAAAAACTTCACTTTCTTCTTCCAAAATGTTTATTTTCGGATTTCATCTTCCTCCTCGAAAAACTCACCCCAACCTCCATTAAAACTACCCTTTCAGCTTGAAATAACACACGTCTATCTATGTATATGGTAACCCTAGCCTTTGGGAAGTAAAAGGAAGTGCAAAATACCTAGAGAACAAGCTAGAAATTCAAAGGAAGCTTGGAGAGGAAAGGAAGGAAAATCAAAGGAAAAGATTGTAACTTTGAGGCAAGTACCTTGCATGTCCTTGTCAAATTGATACCCATTAATCTTGTAGAACATATTTTTTTGATGTAATTGTATTGTTGGAACATGAAGTAAATGAATTACGGAAAGAGAATTTCGTCCTTGAATGAAACCCTAGAGAGTTGGTATGCTGGATAATCTGTCCATGATTTAATATTTGATCTATAATTTTTTCTGTACAACTCCAAATTGAGTATGGTTTTCTCCCAATGAAACTAGACTTCTGCAGCTTTAAAATGACATAAGATACAAAGAGTTTCAAAGAGAATTGGATTTTTGATGAATTTTTAAAGTAGCATGGTCGCTGCAGAAAAACTGTTCTGTTTATAGTATGACCATGCTCCATTTCTTGTTAAATATCTTTCTCTGTAGAACTGCAAATTGAATGAAGTTCTCTTTGTAAGAAACTAGACTTCCATAGCTTTAAAATGACATATATTTCAAAAGGTTTCATTGAGAAATGCATTTTTGATGAATTATTAAAGTGCCACATTTTCTGAAGAAATCCCTGTTTCAGTATGTTTTTATGTTGAACTTTGCCTTGATTGTTGGCTGCCTTCTAGGCTGAATTAGGCTAACTTCTAGGTTGAATTAGGCTAACTTCTGGGCATAAACATTGTAGGCCTATGTTTTATCTTTAAATGGCTATCAGAATCATCTCAATCCAACATTTGCAGAAGTTATGATAGTTTTTCTATTATTACGCAAGTTATATTGTTAAATTTGGGCTTAACATTATTTGATATGGCATGTTTTGTACAATTGGTACTGAATCTTCCTACGAATCCTATGTGATCGTTGTGATGAATTGGAATCTTTGTAATTATCACTCATGTGAATATGAAGTAATATGAAGAGAAAGTAATATAACGATGATAATTCCGAAAGTTTTGCAAAGCCCGCGGGCGAAACTTAAGGAGTACAGTTGACATGTGGAGTTCCAAAAGCTTTACGATGTGCTCAACAAAGTGTCGACCCAAGTAAATGTTTTCATTAGAAGTACACAACAATATGAGATATTAATCCTTGTTGACTTGACTTACTCATTGACCTAATTTTATGGTCATGTCGACCAATTTTAAGTGGAATAGAGACAGGCTGATATATAATTAAGACACATTGATCTAATGTAATGAATATAATACATCGACCTAGTCCTTAATCGTGTCGATATACGCCAACACAATGACCAATTTCAAAAGACAGGTCCATCTATTTTAGTGATTGAATAGTACACATCAATATTTAAAGAAAATATGTCGACTTGGTAGTTTTTTTTCTTAAGTTCACACATCAACATGTCTTAATCTTGTTGGCATGCATGCATACACCAACCAATTCATTTGTACAAGTCTACCAATTTTTTATCTGCATAGTAACATGTCAATATATACAATAGACTTGTCGACTTGATGTTTATTGACTCCTTGAATTCACACATCAATCTGTCCTCAATCTTGTCGAGATGCACAAACACATCAACCAACTTAAATCTGTTTATCCACCAATTTTATTTGGTACATGATCTTATCGACCTGATTGTCCAAAAATACATTACAATTTTTTGAATTCAGGTAGATGTGCTTCTTAAACATGTTGACCGAGATTGTCATAAACCAAATCTGTGAAACAAATTTGAATTCAACCGCTATTTCATTTCCCTGATTCTCTGATTATTTCCATTTCTATCAAATTAACATTCAAATGTAGCATAAACTAGCTTTGATTGGCTAAGATACAAGTGAGGACGCGAGAAAAGGAATGGAGGTTCAGCGCGAAAAAATGGGTACTGCTGTAGAACATTAATGGTGAACATGTAATTCAAGCACAACAACCCTCAACAACTCCCAATGGATCTCTTCAATGCATCAATAAATACTAGAGAGCTGAAGCGAAGGGTAGAGATGAATTTGTATGCTTGATTGAATATTCTGAAGAGTCTTTACTTGTATTTGTTGTATTCAATTTTATTCTTAAATTCTCTAGTTCATCTTAACATTTCAAAAACTTGTTCAAAATTTGTCACATCTGAGGACAGAAAACCTCCATTCTTGACATTCATTTTTCAATTCAAACAAAGTGTTAAAAAACTAAGGAGTGTGAATCACTGTTTTAGGTCTTGAGTGTGAAAAGTTAATTTGTGAAGGATTAAAACATAAAGTTGGGTAGAAACATCGTCAAGTTTGAACTTGAACCTACAATCAATTTTGTATCCTTAAATTGTTAATGAAAAATCCAGGGGGCCTGGGAGTAGATATACACTAAGTTTGATGGAACCACTACAAAAAGTTTTGGGTATTCTCTACTCATTATTATTTATTTCTTTCTATTACAAGTTTCTAAATTTTAGGAAGACACAAAAAAATCCATATCCAACTATTCACCCCTCTAATTGAATATCAAATAACATCTAACAAACATCCATCAATCATCCTACTGCTCATCAATATTGGGATCACTGTAGGAGGTATAGAAGGGGGAGTCTGACTCTACAAGGGGAAAAACTGACTTGCATCCAATTTGAGATACTGTAACAAAAGTCATTGCATTAACTCAAATGATTGTCTGATTTCATTGATTTCATTGATTTCTTCATCTTTCTTTGCAAGTTGTACTTTGAGATTAAGCACTTTTTCGTCTAGTTGCACTTGTCTCCTTAACACTGCTGCAGTAGAGGAAGATGGGCTAGGTGTGTACATTCTACTCAATGATCTCATCCCAAGTATTCTTTCTTTTTTTACCGCACCAGATGCCTCTAGCCATAAATCCATTTTATTAACAAACAGCTCAGATGAGGCACCATCATCAGTATTACTCGAATGAGTTAGTAGAAGTTCATTATATTTCTTTTGCATTATTATTGTAACACCGACACCTCGGTGTACTCACTATTATACTTCTCTTCATTTTTTATATGTTATTACTCATATTCTATGTTGAAAATCCACAAAAAAAAAATTTTGCTAAAGCCACTCACGAAAATTTCGACTCAATAGTCAGAAATTCAAAATTTTCAAAATGACCACCGATGGTCCAATAATAATGAAGATGACTCTAGAGTGTAAAGAAATCTCAAATTTGGGTAGATCTTATTTCGTAGAGTTAAATCACAAATTTTTTGAAAAATCACAGGTAAAACTCTAGTTGGGTCGAATGTGTCTTGGAAAGGCTAAACGACCATGTTTTGACACAGGATAAATTAAATTAGGCTTAATACAAGGTTTTGGGTCTAACTTAAAATTTTAAAAATTTTTGGGATCAAAATATAATTTTTATAAGTCATGGAACTCATTTGAAATTAATAAGAACTTAGAAGAAATAAACAATTAATGAAGTTGTGGTATGAGTGGATAAGTAGGACCTTTGATTTGCTTTGTGACTAGAATATTAACCATTGGATAAATGGAGTGAGAGAAAATTATTCTTGTGTTGGCACAAAATGATCCAATGGTGAGAAATAAACTTTAAGATGATCAATGGTTGAAAATTGAATCAAAGGCACATAATCCTTCCCCAAAACCGCGACCAAGCAAGAGTGTGGAAAATGGGTTGGTGATATGGCCAGATATGTGTGAGGAGAGAAGAGATTTTTAGACTTTGAAGAGTTAATCGAAGGGTAAAAATTGAGTTGAAGTGAGATGAATTAATTTGCACCTTTAGATTGAGTTAGTAGGAGACAGAATGTTATTCATTGAGTGAAATGTATGGGTTTTCTTGTAACACCGACACCTTGGTATACTTACTATTGTATTCCTCTTTGTTTTATATATACTATTACTCATATTCTATGTAGAGAATCCACTAAGAAAATTTTCTATTAAAATCACTTTCGAAAATTTCAGCCCAAATCGTCGGGAATTCAAAAATTTTCAAAATGATTAGCAATGATCTAATAATAATGTATCTTGGAAAGGCTAAATGACCACCTTTTGACGAGGATAATTTAATTATGCCTAATACAAGATTTTAGGTCTAACTTAAAATTATAAAAATTTTCGGGATCAAAATATAATTTTTATAAGTCAAGAGATTTATTTGAAATTAATAAGAATTTAGAAAAAATGAGTATAATGAATGGATAATTAGGATCTTTGATTTGGTTTGTGACAAGAATATTAACCATTGGATAAATGGAGTGAGAGAAAATGATTTTTGGGTTGGCACAAAATGATCTAATGGTGGGAAATAATCCTAAAGATGATCAATGGTTGAAAATTAAAGCTAATGTTCTTTCTTCCCCCCCAAACCGTGACCAAACAAGAAGAAAAGAGAGTGGAGGTGAGAGAAAACATGAGAGAGAGAGAGAAGAGATTTTTAGGTGTTTGAGAAGTAAATCCAAGGGTGGACATTGGGTTGAAGTAAGATGAATTAATATGGGCTTTTGGATTAAGTTAATAGGAGACATACAATTAATGAGGACTATTCATTGAGTAGAAGAATGAGTTTTCTTGGAAACCAACCAAGGATTGGAATTGGATCAAAATTATGGGCCTTTGGATATTAGTAGTTGGGAGACATGTAATTAATGAATACTTGAGTGTAGTGTGAGAAAATGTGTTTTGAAGAGAGCCAAAAACGTAGGAGAGAGAATGAGCCTTTGCTTGTGACCAAATAATCCAAGGGCCTAGAATTAATCTTGGGAAAGTTTGATGACTAGGATTAAATGGAACAATTCAATAAAGGTAAACACTTAGGCTATTCTTCTTCTTCTTCAAAAAAAAAAAACTGTGAGATGTTCAAGCCAAAGAAGCCGAACTCTCAATTTTTCTCTCCATGACCATGAGCTTCAAAGTAGGGAGACTCAAAATTTTTCTACAAGACCACTCCAATATTTTTACATAAATCAATTTCTCATAAACCCAACTGCAACATATCCAAAAATTGAAACAAAATGAGGAGTTTTGCATAGTGAAGAACAAGATGGAGCCGGGAGCTAAATACTTGAAGAAAGGTTTGATTTCTTCAAACACCACGTTGAAATTTTTGTGTAAATTCACCTCCCTCAAACCCTAATATAACATAGTTTGTTTTGGAGTCAAAAGAAGGAGGCTAGCTTGTTGAATAAGAGGAGGCCGAGAGCTAAGAGCAAGGACGAGAGAACGATCTTTTGTAGAAAAAATCTTGGTTGGGCTTGAAATATCCAATTTTGAGGCAAAGAAAAATTCTGCATTTTGCTGAAAATTTTGAACCTTGTGAGAATGTTTTTAATATGATGTTTTGGCATGATTCTATAATTTAGAGTTTAGGAGGAACCCAAGTGAACCATGAGAAATGTATGCAGAAAAATTTGAACCTTGTGTAGCCGAGAATTGGGATGAAAACACTATGTTTTAGTGAGTTGAATGTAGTTTTCAAAAGGTAAATTATGTGTGCAGAATTTTAATACAAAAGTGATGAAAATATATGTGTACTTGTTGATATAATTGATATGAAAAATGTATACATAAATTTGGCTGTGTTTGGCTAAGAATTTGGAGGAGAGAAAGGTGCATTAGTGAGTTAAAAATTATTCTGCATTGTTATAACTTTTGTGTGCAGAATTCAATGCAAAAGTATTGAATATGTGTATAATTGTTGATTGAAATGATGGGAAAAAGATGCATTAGTAAGCTGAAAAGTTTCCTGCATTGTGGTTTAATATGTGCAGAATTTTTGGGCAAGTGGTGATGAATATGTGTATGTCAACATGTATAGTTGTATATGTGTGCTAAGGTGATGGGATGAAATGTGTATTAAATTGGTGAGTTGCCGAGAATGTAAGGAATGCATATGAGCATGTGTATATGTAACGTTTGTAGAATGTGAAATCTTGTGAAGGGGATAGAATGTGGTAAAGATTGGAAATCAGTTTGATATGTAATTTAGAGACATATGTATATATATCGTGAGTTATGTAAAAGGAGTTCTAGGGAGAACCCTAAGCTGACAATGTAGAATTTTATTTATCAACGTTTGTGGTGAAATTATAAGGTGTATTTATAAATGAGCATTTGAAGTTGCTGGTTTGGTGATATAAAGGGACAGCCTATATACATATTAGAAGACTACCTATAATGTCATAAACTTTGGCTCTAGATACAAGATTTATTTAAAATATAATTTAACGTAGTGATTTTCAATTTTATTTATATATATTGTGTGTTGAATTACAGTGACATGTTTGGTGACCGAGCAAGGGGTGTACAATTTTTACACTTTGTGGTACATTTCAAGGAGTAACATACCCTCCTGTATCGGTGAGTGGGATTTTGACGCTATGTTCTTGATTGAGTAAAAATACATGTTTTATAGCTTTTCAAAATGACATGTGTAATAACATGAGATTTGATTTATATTTTATAAATACTGCTCTTTGTAATCATTGGAGTGTCTCAAATGATTGATTCAAATGATATGCATCCATGAATTGTGTTGAAATGATATTGTGCCACTCTTTGAAAATTTGATATGAATTATATGTTTCTATTGCATTGACACACTGATTTGAAATGGTTTAAATGGAAATTTGTGGGTCGGATGCCTACTTATGATGTGATATGCCTTTGATGGACTACCATAGCTACGAAAGGCGTTTGTAGATGCATCCATTGTGTCTAGATACACTTTTGCAGGAGGTATCCTCAAACGTTATATGTATAGTTACGGCTGATTGATCCAAATTGGGGAGGACATGTATGATGCCACTGTCTAGCACCGGGTGGGATTCTATACATGATTGATTATGTATGTACACGTAGATACGAGCTAGCCCTTGGTGAGGCTCATGGCCAACATTGGGATATTGAGCTAAATGCTTTTATACTTGCATATAAACCCCCCAATGTGCTCGTCATTGGTCATGGTAGACCATTGTCGGGGATACTTTCTTGGCAAGCTTTAAATAATTTTTGAAATGTAAAGGGATGCATGTGTTGATATATTGATGTATGATACATGATTACCTAATTAATAAAAATACCATTCTCGATTTATAATATCATCATGTTTTACGAATGTGCTTTAACACTTCGTGCTCATATTTACTATTGATAACATAACGTCGATCGCCTAACTCACTGAAAATTTTCCTTAATACTCAGTCCTTACTTTTCCTTGATGACAGATATAGATTTGGTAGGGAGACATGTCAAGAGACTTTCGACATATTTGACATACCTTTGAAGACGACGAGTATTGGGTATGGTACCAACCATTCTTCTATGATGAAGTTGGATAATGTACATACTTGAGGTCCATAGAATGACCATGTATATATTATGAGATGACTGTCATTATGTTACTATAAATATAAATTGAAACTCTCGAACTCGTTGTATATTCATGCATTGAGGCACAATATTGTATTTTAAATTTCTCTTACTTGGGAAATTATATTTTGAGAAAAAACAGATTTTAAACCGGTAAAGGTGTTAGCCTTGCATTGCCTCAGTATGGGTAGCATACGGGGTAACGGGCGGCTTTTCATGGCCTTCGATTAAGGATTAGGGCGTGATATTTCTTGAAAACATACCAATGGTGAGGATTTAACTTAGAATTGTATAAAAATTTTGAGCTATTGGATCTTGGTTGGTGGGAGACATGCAATTAATGAAGGAGTTGAGTTGTAGTGAGTGAAAGTGGGCTTGTTGTGTGATAAGGTTTCAATTCCCTTTTTACACATTGTGCATTCCAAACCTTAAAATGCGCATTTTCTCATGCATCTATCCTCGGTCTCAATGTTTCCCATACCTTTCTAACAAAACAATGTCACTTTAAACCACCAAAACCATTACTCCCATATTCTGTCCCCTTGTATATTCAAAACAGTCCGCATTCATATTGCACATTGAATAATTCATCCTCTAAAATTCTGAATACAACCACATTAACTGGATTCATCACTCCTTCATATGATTTTACATTCTACAATAATACACATACACATGCTTATACACTTTCCTTATATTCTCGGCTACTCCCAAAGCTACTACAATTTTATCTCATTAGTTTAGCATACATATACAACTATACATGCTCACACACACAAATTCATCACCACTTGCCCAAAAAAATTCTGCACATATTAAACTACATCCCTTGGCCTTTAAGTGAAATACCGTTTTTCGATAACTGTGTATCATGTATCACTCATCATGGTTCTATTTATATATATATATATATTGAATATCCTTTTGAGACATCTAAAATGAAAATTTAATTTTCTATTATTTACTTTGAGCTTTCCCTCAAAATCACTGAAATCGAAAATCCTCTCGATAAGCGCCGGTAAAGCCTAAAGAAGTCAAAGATTGCTAAAAGATGGCCTACACAATTAAATAGAGATATTTAAATGACATTTCATATATTTAAGAAATTTCGAACAAAATTTTATAGGGACCAAAATACAATTTGTTAAAAGTTAGGGTTCTAAATGTAATTAGGAAAAGTTGAGGGACTTGGTTGCAAACTACTCAAGGATGGACAATTGGAGCAAACTGATTGGTTAAGAGGGTAGTAAGTTTGGTTAGTGGCCACCTAAGCTTATCCCGCCAAGGAGAAATCTCATTGGTTGAACAATACTTGCATGAATTCTCATTGGTTGGTCAAAAACCCTTCTCTTTGTACTTGGAATCCATCATGAATGAAATTGACACTAAGGAGGTGAATGAAGGTAGCTTGTAAGCAATCTTGCATGGGAGAAAGACTTAGCACAAGTGTAGAGTAAAGATCTTGCAATGGAAATGGATCAATGGTCAAAATTTTTGTTAGGTCTGCGTAAATGAGTTATTTGAAGCATTGGACCTCATTTTGTTCTCAACATTCACCCTCTTGGCTGTGAGTTCTAGTGTAGAAAGTGAAAATTTCTTGTATTCATCCAAGTACTTGAGGTTTTGAAGAGGTAAGGAAAATCTTTGATTGATAGGATTTTAATTGTTTAGATATTATTAGTATGATGTAGAGGTTTTTTTTTTTTATATTTATATTAATGTATATGTGTTTGCAAGATGTGGCAATCAAATGTTAAAGGATAGTGTTGATGATGAATAATTAGATGTCAAGATCTTATTAAAGAGGTAATACATTTTTCCTTGAGTATATATTGGATTAAATTGGTTCCATGAAATAGGTTTGTTGAAGTAAGCTAGCATGGTTAGCAAGTTGCAGTAATTCCATACTGTCTTATTCTATGTTGATCAAAATTTAGATTGGTTTATTTTTTGTAATATTAGACTCCCTAAGCTTTAAAAATAAAATATGACACGAAAATTTTCTTTAAGAATATGTTTTATAGTGATTTTGGAAAGGGACAGCAAAATGACATGTCCTGTTTTTCATCTTCTGTGCACGGCTAGTATATTGTATAATTTTTTAAAATATTGTCTGTACAAAATTTAGAGAAACTTAAAATATCAAAATTTTAGCGCTCAGTCTTATCTTTAAAGTGAGCCACAATTCACTTGAATTGGAGTAGTATACTGGAAGTTATGGTATTTTTACTGAAACTATGCAAAGCATAATTTAGAACTAGAACTAAGGCCGAAATGAAATTTTATAAAATTCGGTACTTAGAATTAAAGGAAATACTAAACATGAAAGTAGTAGGTGTCATGCCCCGACCTACCCCAGGGCCGAGCTCGCAAGAACCGCCGTGCCACCTCAATACACGAGCACAACGTCTTGCGTATCGAGACACCATAAGGCTAATAACAACATCCAATCTAATCTATCACAGACCAAATCAATTCCCAAGTCATCACAATGTATCTCAATGCATCAATATATCAAATCAAATGAGAGTTATCATTTTCACAAGTCAACATAAGATAGGAAGAGTGGGTAACCGCACCCAAGCCCAGTGTCTCAGAAATATCTAGCGAAATCAAAACTCTACTAGCCCTCAGTTCAAGACTAAACCTGTAAGATAGGAATGTGAGGGGTGAGTACCTAAAGGGGGATGATACTCAGCAAGTGAGGGGATTGACATTGTACTATTAATATCGGTGTGAACTTGGAGTGTCAAAGCAAAAGCTAATAATATCCATAGTGTGCAAACGGATCATATCATTTCAAAACCATATATCATACACACACATCAGAAATAAAGATATGCATCCAATATTTACATCAATGTCATGAAGAGCCGGTCAATGAAATATTTCTGGCAAGAGTTTATCTCGACCAGTGACGGGCGCATTGGGGGTATTTCACAATGCATGTATGTAAAAACAATAGCTCTTTACCCGAATGTAGGCGCAGGCTGATCCAACAAGCCTACAAATATCACAAGTACAATTGTCAACATAGATCCAATATTTGGGGGATAGCTCTTGCCAAAGCGTATCCAGGCACAATGAGTGCCTCTGCCAAATGTCCTTCGTAGCTACGGAACATTGCTATACAGCGGGGAAATGGGGGGTACCAAGCCCAAAGCGTGGAATCATCACAGGGCATCCAACCCAATCACAAGTTCAAATCCAGGTTATATGAAATCGTGTGAAAGCGCATGGATGCATATCAAACAAGTCAAGTAATTGGGACACTCCAATGGTCACAAGAACATGTGTAAAGCATATATGAAAATCCGAAAGCTCAGTTTATCACACATTTGAAATCGTGCTATAAAAAGCATTTAAAATAGGATTTTCCAATCAGTAGCAAACATCAAAGTCTCACTCACTGTTTGGGGGAGGGCAACGCACTCCAATATTACCATGAAGCGTAAATCAAGTGCTCCGCTCGTTCAAATCAAATAACTTTTATGAAGAAAAATCAGTCCGCAGATTTTCAAACCTGCGCAGTCATGGGAAATAAGCTATAACATTTTACACAAAACTCCATCCCAAGCGAAATTGTGACATGTTGTAGATAATTTCATGACCTATAACTTTCATTTTATACACTTTCTCAAATTCACATTATAGAATTTCCAGAAATCCTCAATTTGTTTCAGTCGCATTCCAATTTTAGCTTCTGTCTAATTTTTGTGCAGAATCTATAACTTTTATTCTACTAAACAAAATTTAATGATATTTTAACATGTCATTCCCAAGACATAGATCTACAATTTTCCTATTTTGGGTTTCATCAATTATGCCAATAAAGGGGTTGAAATAAATCATGATCAGAACATGCAGTTTTCAATTGGAAACAAAATTTCTGCCAACACACCTTTAGGAAAAAAATATAACGTTTGATTCCCTCATGAGTTTTGGATAATATTTTAATATGTGGTAGACAAGAAAGATAGCTACAACTTTTATGTTTTGAGTGTCTCCAAAATAGAGTTGGAAATGGTTCGTTTGTACACACTGATTTTATAGTTCGAAACAGAACAATTTTCTGTCATGCTTCAGGAAAAATGCCATACTTTTCACACAGATATCTGATTAAGGTGGTTCTTATCTCGTTGGAAAGATAAGACTTGGATCTAAAATTTACCTAACTAGATCATTTTCAAATTCGGACTATAAGATACCTTCAAACAAAGGTGAATTCATGGACAGAAATAAAATCTAAAGCAAGACAGAACAAAAAATTTACCTCAATTTCTTTGCCTTCCAAAACTCAAGCAAGCTTTCCACTTAGTCCCAGCCTTTGGTCACCCTATGTACACCACGTTAAGAGTCTCCCTTTGGGTTCAAAACAAAAATATAGTATTCTAGGATGTAAAAGAAGGCCTTACCTTGTTTTCGAATGTGTCTAGAGATTTGAAGAAATTTTCCAACATAATCTTCTCCTCCTAGATTGGACTCACTCATTTTCACTCTTGGCTCTTGAAGGAATGAAGAATGCTCCACATTTTTCTTTCTTCTACCTCTCACTCATGTCCACTTCATGGTGCAACAACTGAAGGGGTTGAAATCTTTTAATTATTACAAGCACACTTCATTCCCCAAAACTTAAGGTTTGTACATCATCAACATACCTCAAATAAATGTTTGCTTTTTCATTCCATACCACACCATGCTTGTTTGTCTCAAAATGTCAAAAATTTCTTTTTCTCAACATGCTCTTCATGTCCACAAGACTTCCTCACCATGCTTTGGCATTAAATACTTGTCCAATTTGTCTCTTGCTTTGTTAAATCAATGGTTCAAATAATTTCATTAAATCTCCAATTTAATTTTCACCCTTGGATTGAAATTTCAAATTTTCAACACTCCATAACTTGACCATACTTTGTTGTCTACTATCTTATTGCATTGAAGTCCCTATCCTTTGAGAAATTGCTTCTAGGTTCTTGTTAATTACAATTTGATCCCTGGACTTATAAAAATTTTAAATTGATCCCGAAAATTTTTTATAATTTCAAATTGGATACAAAATCTTGTGTTGGGCATAATTTAATTCATCATGTGTTAAAACATGGTCATTTAGTCTTTCTAAATGGTCTTCGACCTAAATTAGGGTTTGTCGGCGATTTCTCCGAACATCGTCTATTTTTCTTTTTTCTTTTTTTTTTTTTGTATTTGCCCTTATTTAATGCTTGTGAGCATTAGAATTGATATTTCATGGTTTCTGGTTGTCCGTAGTTAATTTCGGATAATTTAGGTTTTGGTATTTGCTTATAAGCCCCCAACTTTCGATAATTTGAAAATGACCCCAAAAATTCTTAAAATTACACGATAGGCCCAAAATCACATATAATGCCTAATGGCCATGACTGAGGCTCGGAGTTTCCTTGTTCTTGCAGGTTATTATTGGCGGTTTGTAGAGGGATTCTCTCGGATTGCCGCCCCATTATCTAGGTTGACGTGGAAGGACGTCAAGTTTCACTGGCATGACCATTGTGAGGTGAGCTTTCAGGAGCTCAAACAGCGATTGACATCCGCATCGATATTGGCCCTTCCTACTAGTAATCGAGAGTATGTGGTATACAGTGATGCCAACCGATAGGGATTGAATTGTGTACTGATGCAAGATGGTCGGGTTATTGCATACGCTTTTTGGCAGTTGAAGAAGCACAAGTTGAACTACCTGACACATGATCTTGATTTGGCCATCATAGTATTTTCTTTGAAGATATGGTGACATTATTTGTACGGGGCGACCTGCACGGTTTTCACAGATCATAAAAGCTTAAAGTACTTGTTCACCCAGTGGAAATTGAACCTCCGATAGAGGAGATAGTTGGAATTATTGAAAGATTACGAACTCGTCATTAATTATCATCCGGGAAAGGCGAATTTTGTGCAGATGTCTTAAGCCAAAAATCATCATCTTCTCTTCAGACGATAGAGAGTGCTTATTTTTCTTGTTTGGTAGGACTCCATACTTTATGAGTCAGTTTAGCTAGTGATGATCGATGAGCACTACTAACCCGATTCGAAGTGAGGCCAACTTTGCTTGACTGCATTAGAGAGCTTTAGGGATTAGATGAGGAACTCCGAGGTATTCTTGATCGGATCTGCAAAGGTGATGGTGGGGATTTTCGAGTCCATGATGACGGACAAATGGTATTTTGAGAACGAGTTTGTATTCCTGTTGACAATGATCTTCGGAAAGCTATTCTTGAGAAACCTCATTCCTCTATTTATGCTATGCATCCAGGTGGTACGAAGATGTATCGGACTATCCGTTGTAGTTATTGGTGGCCCGGTATGAAGAGGGAGATCGTAGAGTTTGTTGCTCGATGTCTGGTTTGTCAACAAGTGAAGGCCGAGTATCAGCGACCCGCCAGCACTTTACAGCCTCTTCCCATTCTCAAGTGGAAGTGGGAACACATCACGATAGATTTTGTGATGGGGTTACCGCGGACTTTGACAGGCATGATGCTATATGGGTGATCGTTGATAGACACACCAAGTCTGGACACTTCATTCATATTCGGGGTGATTATTCTTTGGAGGTATTGGTACGCCTCTACATTGACACCATTGTCAGACTTCATAGCGTACCCATGTCAATAGTGTTGGACAGAGGCCCCAGATTTACCTCGAGATTTTGGCCCAGATTATAGGAGGCATTGGGCACTAGACTGAGTTTCAGCCAGCATACCACCCCCAGACCATTGTTCAATCTGAGAGGACCATCCAGACTCTAAAGGACATGTTGAGAGCATGTGTTATGGATTTTTGGGATAACTAGGATCGGCATCTCCTATTGATAGAGTTTGTATATAATAATAGCTTTCAGGCCAGTATTGGGATGCTTCCGTATAAGGCATTATATGGGAGGAAATGGCGTACTCTATTATGTTGGGATGATATAGGAGAAAGGTGGCTTAGCAGCGTCGAGATTATTGAGGAAACTAAAGAGAAATTGAGGATCATCCGCTAGTGGATGAAGCTTGTCCAAGACCGACATAAGGTTTATGCTGATAAGAGGCGGTGACCACTTGAGTTCGAGGTGGGAGACATGGTTTTCCTATGGATATTTCTTTGGAAAGGGGTGATTCAATTCAGGAAGCGGGGTAAGTTGAGCTCTAGGTATATTGGACCTTTCCGTATCCTTTAGAGGGTCAGAAATGTGGTATACAAGTTGGAGTTGTCAGATGAGCTTTCACGCATCCATGATATTTTTCACGTCTCGGTACTTAGAAGGTACCTACCTGATCCATCACACGTTTTAGAGCCTCTGCCAATTGAGTTACGCGAGGACTTGAGCCTTTCAATTCAGCCCGTGGCTATCCTTGATCGGCAGACAAAGAAGCTGCGGAGCAAGGAAGTCCCATTAGTCCTAGTTTTATGGAGGAATGATTAGATTAAGGTGGAGACCTAGGAACCCAAGGAGGCTATGAGGAGACAGTACCCCCATCTTTTTTCTGTATAGTTTTCTTTTAGTTTCGATGACGAAACTTATTTTTAGGAGGTTAGAAAACAAAATACCAACACCTCAGTGTACTCGATATTGTACTTCTTTTCATTATATATATATGTTATTATTCATATTTCGATATAGAAAATTCACTACGAAATTTTTTTGCTAAAATCACTTCGGAAGAATTTCGGCCAATCGTCAGGAATTAAAAAAAAAAATTTCCAAAATGACTACCAATGGTCCAATAATAATGATAATGACTCTAGAGTATATATGAATCTCAAATTTGGGTAGAACTCATATCGTAGAGTTGAATTGCAAATTTTTTGAAAAATTACCGGTAAAATCCTAACCGGGTCAGATGTATCTTGGAAAGGCTAAACGATCATATTTTGATGTGGGATAGATTAAATTAGGTCTAATATGAGGTTTTGGGTCTAACTTGAAATTATAAAAATTTTTAGGGTCAAAATGAAATTTTCATAAGTCAAGGAACTCATTTGCAATTAACAAAAATTAGAAGTATTATGGCAAATGTTTCTTTCTCCAAAAACTGTGAACAACAAGAAAGAAAGAGAGAGAGAGAGAGAGAGAGAAGAGATTTTTGGGTTTCTAAGAAGTTGATCCAAGGGTGGAGATTGAATTTAAGTAAGATGAATTAATATGGGCCATTAGATTAGTTAGTGGAGACAAGACACTATTCATTATATAGAGGAATGGGTTTTCTTAGAAACAAAACTAATGGTGAGGATTGACTTGGATTTGGATTAAAAATTGTGGGCTTTTGATCTTGGTAGTTGGGAGACAAGCATTTAATGAAGACATGTGTTTGTAGTGTGAGAAAAGAGAGTGTTGTGTGAAAGAGGAAGAGAGAGAATGTGGGAGAGAGAAAGAATGAGTCTTGGTTTGTGCCAAAACAATTCTAAGGCTTAGAATTTATCTTGGAAAAAGTTGGAAGGCTAGGATTCATTGGAGCAATTAACAAAACCCAAACACTTGGGCATTTCTTCCAAAACTATGAGACAATCCAAAGAAGCCAAGAAAATGCTCTCCATTCTCCTCTCCGTGGCCGTGAGTTTAAGGTAGGGGAAACCAATTTTTTTTCTACAACACCCCCAAATATTTTTACATAGATCAAATCCTCACAAACCCAATTACAACATATCCAAAAATTGGAGCAAAAGGAGAAGTTTTGCATGGTGAAAAATTCAAGAGAGCCTTGAGCTATATCCTTGAAGAAAGGTATGCTTTTGTCAAACGTTACTCTGAAATTTTGGTGTAGTTTCATTCCCCTCAAACCCTAACATATCATATCTACAATTGGAGCCAAAAGGAGACACCTAGCTTGATGAACTTGGGTTGGCCGTGAGCAAGGAGCAAGAAGGAAAGAAAGATTTTGTGAGGAGGAACCTTATTTGGGCTTGAAACATCAAATATTGAGGTAAGAAAAATTTTGCACTTACTGAATTTTTTAGGACATTGTTTGAATGTGTTAATGTGTTGTTTTTAACATATTTTCATAACCTAGAGTCTAGGAGGAACCCAATGAAGCATGAGGGATGTGTGCAGAATTTTTATGTGTTGAATTTGTCCTTCATTGTGGTGATTTAAGTGTGCAGAAAATTAAACTTTGTGTGGCCAAGAATTGGGATGAAAAACACTATGTTTTGATGAGTTAAATGTAGTATTCAAGGGACAAATTACGTGTGCAGAATTTTAGTTGAAATGTGATGAAAATTATGTGTGGTTGTTGATTTAAATTGATATTAGAAATGTGTGCATGGATTTGGTTATGTTTGGCTAAGAAATTGGAGGAGAGAAAGGTGCATTAGCGAGCTGAAAATTGTCCTCCATTGTTGTGACTTTGTGTGCTGAATTCTGGTGCAAAGGTGATCAATAAATGTGTATGATTGTTAATCTAAAATGAAGTCATTTTCAAATTAACCAAGGGGTGAATTGTGAGGAAAAAGTGGCATATTGTGTGCAGAAATTTTTAATGAGTTTTCATTGTGTGTATGTTTAGAAACTTTGGTGAAATCACCTTTTATCGTGTGCTGAATTTTGAATGAAGTATCATGAACATGAGATTGGGTGATCTGAAATTGAAAGAGGAAGGAACGATTTGATATAAACATTGAAACTGAAAATTTCTGTAAAACAGGGTAAACTGACCAGACTGTAGTCTTCCTATAATAACTTTTTCTGCACAAATGTAAATTGAGTGAGGCTTTCTGGATATGAAACTAAATTTCTGTAGCTTTAAAATGAGATGTGATTCGTTTAATTCTAAAAAGAATTGGAATTTAGTGATTTTTGAAAGTTAGATGTTTTGCAGAGAAATATCATGTTCTGTCATGTTCTGGCCGTGGAGTTGTTTTCAATTTTGAGTCATCTTTTGGTCTGAATCAATCTGACCCCTAGTTATAGAATTTGTAGATCTATGTCTTATTTTTAATTCGAGATAAGAATCATGTGATTTGGATATGTGTGGTGGAAGTTACAGTCTGTTTTCCGTGACTGCGTAGATTTGAAATTTCGCAGTCAGGTTCACTTAGAATAAATTTTTATGTCTTTGTATAATTGAGTTAGACTTAAGCTAGAAGTGAAAAGAATTGAGGTTTTATAGTTAATATAGTTGCACTAGGCATGGTGATAAATTGTGTCCTAGTTTGGTAAGTGATTTGTAATATAAAGAGTGCATATGAGCATATATTTTGTATTTACTATTATAGTGATACACTGATGATCGATCGAGGAGAGCACATTTTTGACATGTTATGGTGTTCTTAGGGAGTGTCGTACCCTCTCGTATTCTGTGACTGGGACTGTAGACACTGTGTTATTAATTTAACAAATCCATATTTTTATAGCTTTTCAAATGACATGGTTTATGATGTGTGTGAAAGCATAAGATTGATATATTTTTACAAATGTTCTTTTGTGATCATGGAGTGTCTCAATGGTTTGTTTAAATGATATGCATGCGTAAAATTTGTGTTGAAATGACTTTGTGCCACTTTTGAGAACTTGACATGATTTATATACTTCCATTTACATTGGCACATTAATTTACTTGGTTTTGATGAATTGATAAGGGCCAAATTTGCTTACTTGTAATGCGTGGGTCGAATGCCCACTTGTGATATGATGATGTGATGATATTCATGATAGACTTCCGAAGTTACGAAGGGCTTTGGCAGTGGCACCCATTGTATCCGGTTACTCTTCTACAAAAGGTATCCCCTAAACGCCATATGTATAGTTATAGCCGGATGAACCATTTAGGGGAGGATGTATGTACACCACTGTCTAGCTCCGGACAGATTATATACATGATTGATATTGTTGTGTTTGATACTATTGAGCCCGTGGCCAACATTGGGGAAGAGAGCTTGATTTGTTTTATACTTGCATATGAAAAAACCCCTAATGCCCCCATCATTGGTCGCGGTACACCATCGTCGGGGATATTTTATTGGCCAGCTCTATATGATTTTGAAATGTTGATGGATACCTATGTTGATACTATAATGTATGACATATGATTCATGATTTGTGAAATTGTCATGATTGTTCATAATGTCATCATATTTTAAATTGTGATTTGACACTCCGTACCCACACATATAACTTATAACATATTATAGATCCCCTTACTCACTGAGTATTTTCCATAAATACTCACTCCTCATTTTCCATGATTCCAGATATAAATTGGTAGGGAGACGTGTCGAGGGACATTTCGACACACTTGATATACTTTTGAAGACATCGGACTTTTGGTTATCGATAACCATTCTTCCATGATGGACTTGATGATATATATATTTGAGGCCTATAGAATGACCATTGTACATTTATTTAGGATGATTGTATTTATGTCATGTAAATATAATTTGAAACTCTCGAATTGTTGTTTATTCTTGCATTAAGGCAAACTGTTGCATTTTAACTTTTTTTTTAACTTGGGAATATGTTTTTAAGAAAAACAACTTTCAAACAGGTTGTACAGATTGATTTGATAGCCTTACGGTATCCTGATATATAGGGAGATTCTGTCTATATATCGAGATATCGCGACGGTTGTCAAGTACTCGATCCGAGTGTCGAGGCGTGACATTCTCTGTGCAGTCTTCTTTTAGTTTCAATGACGAAACTTATTTTAGGGGGTTAGAAAATGTAACATCGATACCTCGGTGTACTCACTATTGTATTTCTTTTCATTTTATATATGTTATTACTCATATTTCTATGTAGAAAATCCACTAAAAAATTTTTCTGCTAAAACCGCTCCCAAAAAATTTCGGCTCATTCGCCAAAAATTCAAAAATTTCTAAAATGATCACCGATGGTCCAATAATAATAAGGATGACTCTAAGGTGCATAGAAACCTCAAATTTGGATAGATCTTAAGTCGTAAAGTTGAATCGCAAATTTTTTGGAAAGTCACCGATAAAGCCCTAGCCTGTTGAATGTGTTTCAAAAAGGCTAAACAACAACGTTTTGACGCGGGATAAATTAAATTAGGCCGAATATGAGATTTTGGTTCTAAGTTGAAATTATGAATATTTTCAGGGTCAAAATGAAATTTTTATAAGTCAAGAGACTTATTTGTTATTAACAAAAACTAAAAGTATTTGGCAAATGATTTCCCCTCAAAAATCGTGAACAATCAAAAGAGAAGAGAATGGGTACGGTAAGTGCCTTTGATGAGAGCGAGAGAAGAGATTTTTTGACTTTTGAGAAGTAAATCCAATGGTGGAGATTGAGTTGGTGTGAGATGAATTAATGTGGGCCATTAGATTTAAGTTAATGGGAGACAAGACACTATTCATTGAGTAAAAGAGTGGGTTTTCTTGGAAACCAATCAAGAGTGAGGATTTAACTTAGAATTGGATTAAAATTGTAGGCTTTTGGATCTTGATAGTTGGGAGACATGCAATTAATAAAGACTTGATTTGTAATGTGAGAAAAGAGAGTTGTTGTGTGAGGGAGAAGAGAGAAAGCGTGGGAGAGAGAAAGAGTGATTTGTTGTGACCCAATAATCCAATGGCTAAGAATTGATCTTGAAAATGTGGATGACTAGGATTGGATGGAGTAAATTAAATAAACTAACACTTAGACTCTTCTTTTTCCCAAAACCGTGAAGTGTTCAAGCCAAAGAAGCAACAAGCTCTCTATTTTCTCTCTATAGCCGTGAGCTTCATGGTAGGGGAACCCAACATTTTTTTACAACACCATCCCAATATTTTTACATAGATCAATTCCTCACAATCCCATTTACAACATATCCAAAAATTGGAGCAAAAGAAGGAGTCTTGCATAGTGAAGATTTAAGAGAGTCGTGAGCATCATCATTGAAGACAGGTATGATTTCTTCAAACACCACTTTGAAATTTTGTGTAGATTCATCCCACTCAAACCCTAACACAACATATCTAAATTTGGAGTCAAAAGGAGATACCTAACTTGGTGAACACATGTTAGCCGAGAGTTAGTAGCAAGGGAGAGATGGAGGTTTTGTGAAGAAAAATCTTGTTTGGGCTTGAACACTTCAATTTTGAGGTAAGAAAAACTTTGCACCTTGCTGAAAATTTAGAACATTGTGTGAATGTTTTAAACATGATGTTTTAGCTTAATTCTATAGTCTAGAGCCTAGGAGGAACCCAAGTGAACCATGAAGAATGTGTGCAAAAAAATTTTGGATCTTGTGTAGCCAAGAATTTAGATGAATACAATGTGTTTAGGAAGCTGAAAATTTTCCTGCATTGTTACAAATTATGTGTGCAGAATTTTAATCCAAAAGTGATGAAAATATATGTGGTTGTTGATATAATTGATGTAAGAAATGTGTATATAAATTTGGTTGTGTTTGGATAAGAATTTGAAGGAGAGAAAGATGCATTAGTGAGTTGAAAATTGACTTACATTGTTGTAACTTTTTTATGCAAAATTCTAATACAAAAGTGAGTCCATTTGTCTTACCAAAAATCTCATAAATCATTCAAAATCAAAATATATTGAAATTAGGTACCATTTTATTAGAGATCATGCTTTAAATGGAGATATGATTTTGGGATAAGATATCAAATCAACTTGTCGATATTTTTACAAAACCTTTAGACAAAGAAAGATTTGAAAACATTAGAAATGAAATAGGAGTGTGCTTTTCATTTAAAAAAAAAAAATTTTCAGTACATAGCAGTTTTAGCTGACAGCCCACATAGAGCCTCTACAGCAAACAGTCCCTCTCTTTCTCTTCGAAAGCCGTAACAGAGATCCCTAAAATTTAAACCCTAAATGGCTGCACGCAAATATTCAAGAATCATTGGGAAAACTACAAAGAATCCATCTTCTTCATACATTAACATCTCAAGCTTTGATTCTTCAAGCTCTGAATCTTCTATTTCTGATTCTTCAAACCTTCATTTCAATCATGACGCTCAGAACCCTAGGTCAAATTTGACACCCTCTCGTGATTCTGATTCTCAATCAATTGAACATCAAGCTCATTACTCGACTTAAGAAACCCATCAAACCTTCTCAGAAAATCAGTTTCTTCAATCTTTTTGAATCCAAATTCCTTACACTCCGTCACATCCAATCATGTTCGAAGTTGGCTCTTGTAGGTTCGTAGACTTCAACTATTTTGAGCAAATGATGCAAACTGTTCTTGAGAGGATTGGAGGTGTTGGTTTGTGCAACACAAACCAAAACTCTATAAGAAAGACAATCTTTGATTTTTACAAGAATCTGAATGATGAAATCTTGATGTTTTGAAGTCCAAGATATTAGGCTTTCTCGTTGAGATTACCAAAGATGATCTCGTTCAGTGTTTAGGACTTAAGCAAACAGAGAATAAGTCTTTAGAAAGCATGATAAAAAAGGAGGTTTATAGACTAATTCATGTACATACTCACTCTGGAATTGGATATCTGTATGAGAAGGATATTTCTTTATTAGTTAGAATACTGCACAAGGTTGTTGTGATGTGCATAATTCCTAGATATAGAAGCACAACAACAGTGACTGTGGAGGATGCCAAAATTCTAGTTGGAATGCTTTTTAGGAGAGAACTTGACATGGTTAATGTGGTACTTCATCACATTCATAAGAACAAAAGCAGCAAACCGTATGGAAATATTCTTATGAGGTTATTTGAATTTAAAGGAATTGATTTTTTAGCTCTCAAAGATCCTATCGTAGAACCATTTCTCTTAGGAGAATCAATAATTTCTCATATGGGAATAACCATTTCTGATAGCAATGTTTGGAAAGCCAAGAATAATTCTTTCTAAAAAGGCAAATTTCAAAAAAGTGGTAGCATTGCTTGTCCATTTTCTGAACCAACCAATGAAGACATTCCAAGATCCACTTTTGTCTATGGTGAATCTTCAAGGAGGAAGAATAAACATGCTAAGTTTGATGATGACGACTAGAAGGAAAGGATTGAAAAGAAGCTTTGTCACGCCCTGAACCGGAATCGTGAACAGCAGCCCGTTATCCTGAATGTCGACTGTATTTTTATAGAAAATCGAGTGGAACCTCCCCATATTTCGGAGGTTTCCCAAGTACAATTTGTACTGTATAAATCACAACCATCCTGTAATATAATCAAATAGTCATCCCGGCCTCTCTAAAATCAAACAATCTTACAGCCAACATCTAGATAACGCAAGCTATAAAAACTTCCAACAACTTAGCCACAGACCTCTACTGCCATACCCCCGTCAAAGGTATGGACAGCCGCCAGTCGCCCCTCCTGTGATTTAGAGGTGGCACCGAGCGATCCTAGAGTAATTTCTAAGACATAACATATTCCCAAATACATACACAACGAATAAGAAATGCCTCAATGCAATATTATGCAGTGACATGAGAGTTCCACAATTTAAATGTCCATATTTATACAGTCATCCCAGAATTTCATAATGATCGTCTATAGACCTCAGAATGCATATACATTACCAATACAAATTTGCAGTATAAATATATAACGACTTCTGAACTCCAAATCAGATGTCCTAATGATACTGAGCGTCCTAAAGCAACGCTCCTTATCAAATACTATCTCTGAAACAAGAAGAGAAATGAGGAGTGAGTACTCGGGGAAGAATATTCAGTGAGTGAGTGGGTCAATGCAATCGTCAAATATGAAGTGTGAAACTGTAGTATCAAAGAATAAGTATACGAATTATATTTCAAATCATCATGCTTTTCATTTCAACAAAAATTATTAGCACGCATTTTTAAATCAAATATGTATCCAAAGCACTGTCACTAAAAATCATGGAGCTACCAGTCAAAAATGTCATGGCAGAGGTCTACCGCGACCTATGACAAGCGCACCGGGGGTATTATATGCAAGTTTATTTAAAGTACTCTCTACCCTGGCGTTGGCGACGAACCTCGTCCAGGAGCTAGACTTGGAGAGAGTATCCAAATCCTCCCCTTTTCGGGTTCAGCCTAGCTAGTACTGTGTCATTAATAAAAATCACGACAATTCGTGGGATACCCCAGGCCTAGGCATATCTGGACGCCACCAAAGCGTTTCTCACGGTGTCCTTCATAGCTACGGAACAATACATACCAAAGCCCTCAAGGCCAAATCCAAAATCGTATCAAAATGTACCGAAATTAGGTTCACAAACCAAATGCAACATATAACATCAAATGACACATTATACATTTCAACCACATGGATACATAATTTCAATATTTCAACACTGTTTTTGGGCACTCCATCAGTTCACAAAAATCAATTTCCAAACCAGTCAAAACATTTCAAGCACGCTACAAATCATGCTCATTTCTCAAATATTTTAAAACAGGGTTTACACATTAAATAAAAGCATTGAAATAAGTCTCACTCACAGTTTTGGGAAGGATAGCGTACTCTCCAATAAAATCGCAACACGTAGAACAAGGCTCCCCTCAATCGAATCACCAAGAAAGCCAACCTAATCAAATTGTCACGATTTTCATCAAAATTTCGACTATTGTCAGGGTTTATCATTTTCTTTAAATTCGTACAAACCCTAAATTCTTCAAGCACATTTAACAACATGTTTTAAGGATTTAAATATCGATTTTAAGCAACAATAACATATATATACATATATATATATAACTTTCGATTCTAAATTCAACATAAATTCGACCAAATTAAATTCAAATATGGAAATAATTTCATTTCCCTCACCTAGGTTTACTCGAATCTCAAACCTTGCTTTTGTTCGCCCGTCAAATTAATTTGAAACCTGTAACATTTTCAATTTTGAAATCACGTTAGCGACTAAATAAATTTCTAACACAAGACCACATCTAATACAGCCATTACCTGCAGTAAAGGATTTCTGCGAGGATGGCAGATGGCTCTCAAAGGAGAAAGCCGGTCACGGGCTTGCGGGCCACCACGGGCTCACAGGCTGGCCCTCTGGATGGCTCACGGGTCAGCAGACCGCAGTGGGCTTGCGGGCTGTGCGCTCGTGGCTGGGGCGCGCGGGCTGGCACGCTCACGGGCTAGGGCTCGAGCTCGAGAGCTGGATCGCATGCAGTGCTCTGTGTTGTCGTGCGCTGGTGCAGTTGTGGTGGTGGCGCGTGACAGAAGCGTGCGGCGAAGGAAAGCGAGAGGGAGATCGTGAGAGAGAGTGAACAGCGGAGAGAGAGAGAAACTGAGAGGGAAGGGTAGAGAGAGAGAGGTGGCGAGGCAGTTGGGCATTGGCAGGTTACGGCGAAGAGGCGTGAAACAACCGCGGAGGAGGGCGTCGGCCGCGGGAGGTGAAGGGTCGGGGAGAGAGAAAGAGAGAGAGAGAGAGGAAGAAAGAAAGAGAGAGAGAGAGAGAAAAGGGAGAATTAGGATTTTAAGCCCTAATTCTTTTTTTTCTTTTTCTTTTTCTTCATTTTCATTTTCTTTTTCTTTTTTTCTCTTTTCTTTTTTTTTTCTTTTCTTTTTTTTTAATGCTTTTTCTTCTCTCTTCTCTTCTCTTCTCTTTTCTTTTCTTTTCTTTATTATTATTATTATTTATATATATATATTCATTTTTTACTCAAATTTTCACGGATACGACAAGAATTTTAAATATACCAAAATTTTCATTTAAATACCCCAAACTCAAAAATCAATATAAATAAATAAAATTTTTCGTACAAAAATACGATATCACAGAGTCGGCATTACATTTTCTAACCCCCTAAAATCAAGTTTCGTCCTCGAAACTGAAAGAGGACTAAACAACAAATAAATTGGGGTATTGTTTCCTCATAGCCTTCTCGGGCTCCCAGGTCTCCTCCTCGACCTGATCACTCTTCCACAAAACTCTGACCAATGGACTTCTTTGCTTCGTAGCTTTCTGACCTGTCAATCTAGAATAGCCACATGTTGAACTGGAAGATTAAGGTTCTCTCGTAACTCAACAGGTGGAGGCTCAAGTACATGAGAAGGATCAACTAAGTACTTTCTGAGTACTGAGACATGAAAAATGTCGTGAATACGGGAAAGTTCATCCAGCAGCTCTAACCTGTATGCCACACTCCCGACCCTCTCAAGGATATGGAAGGGCCCAATATATCTGGAGCTCAGCTTGCCCCGCTACCTAAACCGTATGACTCCCTTCCAAGGAGATATTCTCAAGAAAACCATATCTCCCGTAACAAACTCAAGAGGTCGCCGCCTACGATCAGCATACGTCTTCTGTCTGTCCTGGGTGGCTTTCATCCGCTCACGGATGACCTTAACTTTGTCCTTTGTTTGCTCAATCAACTCAATGCTGCTGAGACATCGCTCTCTAACCTCATTCCAGCATATCGGGATGCGGCACTTCCTGCCATATAGTGCCTCATACAGAGGCATCCCTATACTGACCTGATAACTGTTATTATATGTGAACTTGACTAGTGAAAGGTGTCGATCCCAACTACCATGAAAATCAATGACACATGCCCGAAGCATATCCTCGAGTGTCTGAATCGTCCTCTCAGACTGGTCGTCCGTTTGAGGATGATATGCCGTACTGAAGTTCAATCTAGTACCCAATGTCTCCTGCAACTTAGGTCAAAACCTAGATGTGAACCTGGGGTCCCTATCTGAAACAATCGACACGGGCACCCCGTGAAGCCGAACTATGGTATCAATGTAGAGACGTGCCAACGCCTCTAAGGAATAGTCACCGCGGATAGGGATAAAATATACAGATTTGGTGAGTCAATTGACAATCACCCAAATCGCATCATGTCGTGTAAAAGTCCACGGCAACCCCATCACGAAGTCCATAGTAATATGCTCCCATTTCCACTCAGGAATGGGAAGAGGCTGCAGTAAACCCACTGGCCTCTAATACTCAGCCTTCACCTACTGACAGACTAAACATTTAGCTACAAAGTCCTTCTTCATACCTGGCCACCAATAGCTATCCCGAATAGTTCGATATATCTTTGTACTACCCGGGTGTAAGACATAGGCCGAGGAGTGTGCCTCCTCTAATATGGACCTGCAGAAATCCTCATCGGCGGGTATAGCCACTCTATCTCGATAAGTCAGAAGTCTTATCACCACGGACTCTGAAATCATCTATATTACCTCTACGAGCTCTCTCAGTAAGAGCCTAGAGCTCGGTATCAGTACCCTGAGCTCCCAAATACGGTCCAACAACGTTGGCCTGACCTCAAACCTGGCTAGCAAAGTGCCCTGATTATCACTAGCCAATCTGACTCTCAAATCCCAGAGTCTCATCAAACAAGTGAGGTATGTCGTATTGTTCTCCTGAGACAATGAAGCCGATTTCTGGCTCAAGGCATCAGCAACCACATTGGTCTTGCCCAGATGATAATCAATGATAAGATCATAATCTTTGAGGAGTTCAAACCATCTCCTCTGTCCTAAGTTAAGTTCTCGCTGGGTGAATAAGTATTTCAGACTTTTATGATCAATATACACCCGGTAAGTCATCCCGTACAAGTAATGGTGCCATATCTTCAATGCAAAGACCATGGCCGCAAGCTCCAGATCGTGTGTTGGATAATTCACCTCATGTTTCTTCAACTGTCTAGAGGCATAGGCGATCACCCGACCATTTTGCATCAAAACAAAACCCAACCCCTGTCGACTAGTATTATTGTACACCGTGTACTCCCGACTGCTGGTGGGAAGTGCCAAAATTGGAGCTGTAGTCAACCATTGTTTGAGCTCCTCAAAACTCGCCTCACAATGGTTATCCCATACAAACTTGATACCTTTTCACGTCAATCTATACAATAGAGCAGCTATCTGGGAAAACCCTTCAACAAATCTGTGGTAATACCCGGCCAGACCAAGAAAACTCCTAATCTTAGTAATTGTCTACGGCTGCTCCCATCTCGTAATGGCATCGACCTTCTACGGATCAACAAAATTCCCTTTCACAGAAACGACATGCCCAAAAAATCCAACCTGTCTTAGCCAAAATTCACATTTTGCGAATTTAGCATACAGCTGCTCATCGCGGAGGATCTATAAAACAGTACGAAGATGGTGAACATGATCCTCATCACTCTGCGAATACACCAATAAATCGTCTATGAAGATTATGACAAACTGATCCAGATAGTCATGAAAGACTCTGTTCATCAAGTCCATGAATACAGCGGGGGCATTAGTCAATCCAAACGGCATGACTAGAAATTCATAGTGCCCGTATTGAGTGCGGAAAGCTATCTTTGGCACATCTTAACTCTAATCCGCAACTGATGATATCCCTATTGAAGATCAATCTTTGAGAAAACTCGGGCACCTTGCAATTGATCAAACAAATCATCTATGCAAGGCAGCGGATATCTGTTCTTCACAATCACCCGATTAAGCTACCTGTAATCCACACACAATCTCAGTGAGCCATCATTTTTCTTTACAAACAATACTGAAGCGCCCCAAGGGGATGTACTAGGATGGATAAACCCCTTATCCAACAACTCCTGCAGCTGGACCTTGAGCTCCCTCAGCTCAGCCGGCGCCATCCTGTATGGCAGCAGCAAGATAGGGGTAGTCCCCAAAACTAAATCGATTTGAAAGTCAAACTCCAGAACCATTGGTAATCCGGGTAGCTCCTTGGGGAAAACATCAAGAAATTCCTGTACTATTGGAACATCCTCCAGTCTCGGTCCCTGAGTAGTAGTATCGATGATGTGAGCTAGGTAAGCCGCACATCCGCGATGAATCATGCGTCTGGCCTCCAAAACTGAAATGACACAGCGGGGTAAAACCCGTCTCTCGCCCTAAAAAATCAACACTGGCTGATCGGGTTTTCAAAACTCCACATGCTTCTTAAAGCAGTCAACTGAACCTCGATGCATATGTAGCCAATCCATCGCCAAGATGACATCAAAATCAATCATGGCGAGAGGGATTAGATCTGCCTTCAGCACTGCATCCTTAACTTTGATCTCACATTCTCTATACACTTTGCCTCGTACAATCTGCTCACCTAGAGAAGTGATGACCAATAGCTCCTCGTCCAAGGGTGAGAGCGGCATGTCAGAATATCAAAAAAAAATTGATCGCTCACATATGAATAGTTAGACCCTGTGTCAATAAGGATACGAGCATCTATTCCGAAAATAGGTAGAGTACCTATCATTGAACAAAATGCACATAAACTTAGAAAAATTTCATACTTGATATGTATATATATATATATATATGTCAAAATAGTTGAGTCTCTAAGGCTTCTACAACTTCAGTGTACAAAGATGTCAGAGTAGTATCATGTCGACAAAAGGGTACACAACATAAAATACCTATACGACTGATACAATGTTGACATCCCCAAAAGAAGTGGAAATACGAATAGAGATCCTATTCTACAAGATCAGAAGGAGGAGTACCTATGATGATGTCGGGGTTCGCCTGGGCATCCTCTTGTGTCATGGCATAAACCCGGGCCTAAGCCCTAGGCTACTGTTGTGCCTGGATCTGCACTGTGTTACTCCCGGTGGTCACCCTAGGAGTAGAAGACGCTGGCCGTGCAGGCTGCCCCTGCTGTCCTATACGAGGAGTACTAGTATAGCTCTGTGAACTCTATCTTCCGAGTCCTAACGTAGGGAAAGAACTCATAATATGCCCCGACTTCCCATAGTGGAAGCAAGTGACCGTCACTGAACAAGCTTCTATCGGATAGGACCTATTACACCTACTGCAATAAGGATGTGCTGAGCAGTATTCTGTGTAGGGTGAATTGGAGCGAGCTATTTGAACCCCTGGGAGTACTGTCCCCGCCTCAGCTCAGGAAATCCAGATCCTAATCCGCCTCCGTATGAATTGGATCCCCTGCCCCTCTTGGAGTTCTGCGCAAAATGAGACTTTTCTTTCTTTCTTTTATACACTCTGCTCTCTCTCTACCTAGCCTCTACGCGGACTAAAGCCTCCACGCGGTGAGCAGAGTCTATCACCTCAGTCAGTGTAAACTGTGGGGTAACAGTCATATACTTCTTTATGCTGAGGCTAAGACCGTCCTCAAATTTGAAGAGCATATACTGAGATGTAGCCAAATTCGGTACGAATGCTGCAAGTCTCTGCATATCTGCCTCATACTCCGAGACAAATCTGGACCCCTGTGTACGCCGTCCCAACTCTGACCTCATCCGGTCTTGCTGGTAGAGGGAAGCATCTATGGTTAAACTCCTGAAAGAAGTCATCCCACCGCAGTGGCTCTGTCGTCTCATCAGTGAGGGCCTCCCACCATAAGAGGGCCTCTCCTTCTAATAATCGTTGTTCCACTTTCAGGCAGAGCTCCTCTCCGATCCCCAGATCGGTCAAAATCCTGTGCGTGCGGTTAATCCAATGCTTGGCTACTGTAGCATCACTAAGCCTCGTGAAATTAGTGCACCCCAGCTGATGGGCCTCCTTAACCAACTAAGTCAACTCATGTACCCGATGTGGTCTCACTCGGCTTGGACAAAGTAGAAGGACCGGCCACCGGTGATGGAACCGGCGTCGAAGGAATTGGCGCTGCTGTAGGTGTAGGCGCCGCTATAGGAGGTAGTGGGGGCGGAATCTGGACCCCATGCGAAGCGTACCACTCGTACACCTACTGAAAGGTGTCGAGTGTGGGTATGAGAGTCTTAGTAGACTCTGTGACTCGAGGAACGATCCTCTAGCTCGTCTAATTCCTCTGCTAGGGAAGACGGGTGCTCCGTTGGGTCTTCATATTTCTGCAAGAGAAGGATCCTTATTAGGTATAGTTCAAAAAATAGGCATGGTTCAAGAGTATTGGACTAGTCACAACATAACTACCCTCACAAAAGAATGGAATCCAAAAAAAAAATAGCATGTTAGGTTAGACACAATCGTATCTAACCCCCTAAAATGGATGAACTCATGTACTTATGGCCATGTACTGGGACTTCATGACTGTATGAAACTCTCATGCATTGAGGACTTTAAACACAAACACACGTAGGAATGTTTTCAAGACTCTCTTCCTACATAGCTTTCAACCTAGTACTCTGATACCAATCCAACTGTCACGCCCCGAATCGGGATCGTGAACAGCCACCCATTATCCTGAATGTTGGTTGTATTTTTACAGAAAATCAGGTAGAATCTCCCCATATTTCGAAGGTTTCCCAAATATAATTTATCCTGTATACATCATAACCATCCTGTAATATAATCAAATGGCCTTCCCGGTCTCTCCAAAATCAAACAATCTCACAGCCAACATCTAGATAACGCAAGGCTATAAAAATTTCCAACATCCTAGTCACAGACCTCTATTGCCATGCCCCTGTCAAAGGCATGGACAGCCACCAGTTGCCCCTCCTATGATTTAGAGGTGGTACCGAGTGATCCTAGAGTACATTTCTAAGACATAACATATTCCCAAATACATACACAACGAATAAGAAATGCCTCAATGCAATATTATGCAATGACATGAGAGTTCCACAATTTAAATATCCATATTTATATAGTCATCCCAGAATTTCA
Organism: Dillenia suffruticosa; assembly: GCA_033439265.1. Taxonomy (NCBI): domain Eukaryota; kingdom Viridiplantae; phylum Streptophyta; class Magnoliopsida; order Dilleniales; family Dilleniaceae; genus Dillenia; species Dillenia suffruticosa. Next base: position 11,150,144 of record JAVTVX010000019.1, read on the forward strand.
CAATGGTAGTCTATAGACCACAAAATGCATATACATTACCAATACAAATTTGCAGTAAAAATATAGAATGACTTTTGAACTCCAAATCAGATCTCCCAATGATACCGAGCGTCCTAAAGCAACGCTCCTTGTCAAATACTATCTTTGAAACAAGAAGGGAAATGAGGGGTGAGTACTCGGGAAAGAATACTCAGTGAGTGAGTGGGTCAATGCAATCGTCAAATATGAAGTATGAAACTAAAGTGTCAAAGCATAAGTATACGAATCATATTTCAAATCATCATACTTTTCATTTCAACAATATATCACTAGCATGAATTTTTAAGTCAAATATGCATCCAAAGCACTATCATTAAAAATCATAGAGCTCCAGCCGAAAATGTCCTAATAGAGGTCTACCGTGACCTATGACAAGTACATCGGGGGTGTTATATGCAAGTTTATTTAAAGTACTCTCCACCCCGGCGTTGGCAATGAACCTCGTCCAGGTGCTAGACTTGGAGAGAGTATCCAAATCCTCCCCTTTTCGGGTTCAACCTTGCTAGTACCGTGTCGTTAATAAAAATCACGATAACTAGTGGGGTACCCCAAGCCTAGACATATCCGGACGCCACCAAAGCATCTCTTACGGTGTCCTTCGTAGCTATGGAACAATATATACCAAAGCTCTCAAAGCCAAATCCAAAATCGTATTAAAATGTGCTGAAATCGGGTTCACAAACCAAATGCAACATATAGCATAAAATGGCACATTATACATTTCAACCACATGGATACATAATTTCAATATTTCAACACAGTTTTTGGGCACTCCATCAGTTCACAAAAATCACTTTCTAAACCAGTCAAAACATTTCAAACACGCTATAAATCATGCTCAATTCTTAAATATTTTAAAACAGGGTTTACACATTAAATAAAAGCATTAAAATAAATCTCACTCACAATTTTGGGAAGGATAGCGCACTCCCCAATAAAATCACAACACGTAGAACAAGGCTCTTCTCAATCGAATCACCAAGAAAGCCAACCTAATCAAATTATCACAATTTTCATCAAAATTTCGACTATTGTCAGAGTTTATCATTTTCCTTAAATTCGTACAAACCCTAAATTCTTCAAGCATATTTAACCACATGTTCTAAGGATTTAAATATCGATTTTAAGCCACAACAACATATATATATATATATATATATAACTTCCGATTCTAAATTCAACCTAAATTCGACCAAATTAAATTTAAGTATGGAAATAATTTCATTTCCCTAACCTAGGTTTACTCGAATCTCAAACTTAGCTTTCGTTCGCACGTCAGATTAATTTGAAACCTGTAACATTTTCAATTTTGAAATCACGTTGACGACTAAATCAATTTCTAACACAAAACCACATCTAACACAGCCGTTACCTATAGTGAAGGATTTCTGCGAGGGGCGCACGGGCTGGTGCCCTTACGGGCTAGGGCTCGCGTTCGCGAGATGGATCGCGCGCTTACGAGTTTGAGTGCGTGCTCGCACAGTGGGTCGCACGCTGGAACGCTCGTGCTCGTGCTGGGGCACGCTTGAGCAGTGGATCGCGCGCTTGGCTCGTACGGAGGGTCGCGTTGGGGGGCGCGTTCGCATAGGGTAGCTCATGCTGAGGTGTGCTGGCGCTCATGCACGGGCGTGCAGGGGTACGCTGGCGCTCGCGCAAGAGCGTGCAGAGGTGCGCAGGGGTACGTTGGCACTTGTGCAGGAGCGTGTAGAGGCGCGCAAGGGCTCGTGCAGAAGCGCGCAGGGGCACGTTAGGGAGAGTGCGCACGTTGTCGCGCGTTGGTGCGCTCGCGATGGTGGCATACGATAGAAGCACGTGGCTGAGGAAACTGAGAGGGAGATCGCGAGATAGAGTGAACAGCGGAGAGAGAGAGAAACTGAGAGGGAAGGGTAGACAGAGAGAAGTGGCGAGGCTGTTGGGTGGTGGCAGCTCGCGGCGGAGAGGCGCAAAACAGCCGTAGAGGAGGGCGGCAGCCATAGGAGGTGAAGGGTCAGGGAGAGAGGAAGAGAAAGAGAGAAAGAGAGAGAAAGAGAGAGAGGAAGAGAGAGAGAGAGAGAGGGAAAAGGGAGAATTAGGGCTTTAGGCCTTAATTCACAAAGATTCCAATTCATCACAACAATCATATAGGATTCATAACAAGATTCAGTACCAATTATACAAAACATACCATATAAAATAATGTTAAGCCCAAATTTAACAATATAACTTGCGCAATCATAGAAAAACTATCATAACTTCTTTTGCAAATGTTGGGCTGAGACAATTCCAATGGCTATTTAAAGATAAGAGATAGGGCGGTTAGCCTATTTTAGCCTAGAAGGCAGCCAACAATAAAGGCAAATTTCAACATAAAAACAGACTAAAACAGGGTTTTCTGGAAAAAATGTGGCATTTTAATAATTCACCAAAACTTCATTTCTCAATGAAACCTTTCACAATATATGTCATTTTAAAGCTATGAAAGTCTAGTTTCTTACAAAGAAAACTTCATTCGATTTGTAGTTCTACAAAGAAAGATATTTAACAAGGAATGGAGTATGATCATGATGTAAACAGAACAGTCTTTCTGCAGCGATCATACTACTTTAAAAATTCACCAAAAAGAACCTCTTTGCCTCTTATGTCATTTTAAAGCTACAGAAGTCTAGTTTCATTAGGAGAAAACCATACTCAATTTGGAGTTGTGTAGAAAAAATTATAGATCAAATATTGAACCGTGGACAGATTGTCTAGCATACCAACTTTCTAGGGTTTCATTCAAGAACGAAATTTTCTTTCCCTAATTCAGTTCCTTCATATTCCAACAACACAATTACATCAAAAAATATGTTTTACAGGATTAATGGGTATCAATTTAACAAAGACAAGCAAGGTACTTGCCTCAAAGTTGCAATCTTTTCCTTTGAATTTCCTTCCTTTCCTCTCCAAGCTTCCTCTGAATTTTTAGCTTGTTCTCTAGGTATTTTGCACTTCCTTTTACTTCCCAAAGGCTAGGGTTACCATATGCATGGATGAAGATGTGTTATTGCAAGCTTAAAGGGTAGTTTTAATGGAGATTAGGGTGAGTTTTTGGAGGAAGAAAATGAAATCCAAAAATAAACATTTTGGAAGAAGAAAGTTAAGTTTTTGAATTCTTTCTCCATCCTTACCTCTCTATCTAAGTGGAATGTGGGATCCAAGCATGGTGAGGTGTCAAAGCTAAGCTTGTCATGTGTTGGGTGATGATGTGTCATGGTGTCCAAATGATTTTTATGTTATTTTTCATTTTCTTTCCCATTTTTTTTCATTTCTTTTCCTTTTCTTTTTCTTTTGTGGGTCCCACGCCAAACCCTAATTCGGTTCTCTTGTTGCATTCTTTTCCAATCGTTTTCATTCGCCACTGTGTTCCATAATCTATTCTAAGTTCAATATGCTCGACCTCTATTTAGATTTATAAACATAAAAATCAAAACATATATCGTAAATGCATCCAAAATCAGAATGCATCCAATTTATCACAATGCGATACAGAAAAATTTGAGTGCATTAAAAAAAATAGAAATGCAAATGCCAATGCAAATGTAAATGCATACTTTCATATTAATTCGAAACAGGATCTTACACCTTCCCTTTTCATTTTGAATTTTCTTACACAATTTTATGAATGTCTCACTAACTTCTTCCTTTTTGGCAACAAACAAAACCCATATGAATCTAGAGTAATTATCAATAATTACAAACCCATAATATTTTCTGCCTAAAATTATGTTCTAGTTTGCCCAAATAGGTCAATGTGAAGAAGTTCTAATACATTTCCTATTGACACATAATTTTTCAATTTAAAAGAAGTTTTGACTTATTTTTCTTTTATATATGTATCACACAATTTGTTTTTTTCAAATTTCAATTTTTGTAAACCTTTTACAATGTCTTTTCTAACTAATTTTGAAATTGTGTCCATATTTGCATGTCATAATCTTCTGTGCTACAGCTATGATGGATTCTTGATTACAACAACTAAGCATGATTCATTTAAGGTTTCTAAGTGATCTAAATAAATTGTATATATGTTTCATTTTTTGTGACCAATAAATTTTATAAAGCCAGAGGATTTGTCAATAATAGAACATGCATTAAACTCAAACAATACTGAATAACCTTTGTCACACAATTGGTTAACACTTAATAAGTTAAATCTCAGTCCAAAAACAAGTAGCACATTTTGAATTTGAGATTCAGAGAACTTACCTCCTATGTTGCCTATGTCGATAACTTTTCCCTTTGAATTGTCTCCAAATGCAACCTTTCCTCTTTTATTGCTTTCGAGATAAGAGAATTTTGATGCATTTCCAGTCATGTATCTTGAGCATCCACTATCTATGCACCACACAACTTCCCAGGAGATTCTCTAGATTTTAAACACACCTGCAACAAAGAACAATCACACTTTTGCCTTTAGTACCCATATCTTTTTAGGTCCGACTGAGTTAACTTTTAATTTATCTTTGGGGATCCATTTTAAGGTTATTCTTGAGAAGTTTAGGAATCAGCAATTGTAAATTGAGTGTTCACTCTTCTTGCAGTAAGTGTAGTATCCAATAATCATACTTGGATTTTTAGGACAGTCTTTCTTAATTTGCATGATTCTGATTTATGTCCAATTTTCAGACACGTGTGATACCTTTGTGAATTGGCATTCTCAAAACAAGGCTAAAAAAAAATTATATAACTTCTTTTGTGTTTGGTTTGAGTTATATTCTAAACCAGCTTTGTCAAATACACCTCTTTGTACTCCTAGTATAGCATCTAACTTTTCTTAACTTTGAATGAATTTCATTAGTATAATGTTTTGCCTATGATTCTTTTCTTTTTGTTCACTCAATCCTTTCTTTAAAAGCATACTTTCATTTGCTAAAGTGTCGTTGTCATTCTCTGAACAACTATCATTCAATTTCTTTTCAAGTTCTTCAATGTGCAGATCTGATTTAGCATTTTTCCTTTTTAACTCATTTACTTCACATTTTGAATTTTCTTATATTCTGACATTTTCAGGAAGTTCTTTCTTTAGCAAATTATTTTTAATTATTAATTATTTTTAATTCTTTTAGTGATTCTAGTAGAGTCTCGTGTAATTCAGTAATAGTAAAATCATTTTCAAATTCAGAATAAGATGACTAGAGTGTGCAGTTTACCTCTCTGTCTGAAGGTTCTCCATTTGCCATGAAACTACATTAGCTTGTTCCTCATTTTGCTCTTCATCACTTGAGCTTGAGTCTTCATCACTCCATGCAACTAGTGCCTTTTTCTTTTTCTTCTCTTTTCTGTCTTTTTTGTACTTCTTTTCATCATTTTTGAGTGAATGACAGTTAGCTTTCATATTCCCCAGTTTTTTGCATTCAAAACATCTGATTTCTTCCTTCTTTTCTGGCTTTTTGAAGAAGGATTTGCTCTTGTTCCTACTCTTCATCATGAACTTTCTGAATTTTCTTGTCGAAGAGCTTCATCTTGTTCATTCTCTTCTTCTTCTGAGCTTGACATGCTTTCCTCATTATCAACCTTTAATGATAGTCCTTTGCCTCTTTCTTCTTTTGCAGTCTCCTTCACGTTCAGCTTCATCTCATGGGTTATCAAAGATCCCACGAGCTCATACATTGTCAGAGTCTCAAGATTTTTAAATTCCTCAATTGTAGTAACCTTGGGCTCCCATGACTTTGGTAGACTTTTCAAAATTTTATCCACCATATTTTCTTAAGGAATTTATTTTCCAAGCAATCTGAGCTCATTAGTAATCTTGTTAAATCTCGTAATCATCTCACTGATTGTCTCTGTCACACCCCGATCCTCGATCCGAGACCATGAACAATCGTTCGTTCCCTCGTGTACTGCCCATAATGCAACACATATCCTGAGATAACGCAATGCTATTAAAACATAATCTTTCAAAATGCAATTTCCCAAGTAAACATTTACAATTTACAATATACAAGTATGCAAATGAGAATGAGAGTCTCAATTCATAACATGAAACTGTCATACCGTACATGGTCAATCTAAAATCCTCACATATATACATTTAGTGGAAGATCGAAAAGTACTTTGTCTAAGTCTCCGATAAGTCAAGTGCGTCGAAATTTTCTTGACGTATCACTTTATCAGTCTATCTCTATTACAATTTAAGGAGTAGGGTTAAGTATTTAGAAAGGCTCAGTGAGTGAGGGGTTGATATCATGAAATTAATACGTGGGGTGAACAATAGAGTGTCAAAATCAGAATAACAGATACATTTCAAAATTTTACATGAAATTTTCAAACAATATGTTATGATTCATGCATACACATCAATCATTCATATGCATCTAAATCACTTTTAGAAATCGATAAAGTTAGCCAGAAAATCGTTCCCGGTAAGAGTCAACCACGACCAATGACAGGCACATCGAGGGTTTCATATGCAAGTAATTTCATATATCGCTCTCTACCTCGGTGTTGGCTACGGGCCTCTCCCAGTGCTAGACCGTTTATGTTAGCGACCCTCCCCTTTCGGTTCAACTGGGCTAGTCCATAATCTATAAAACCACTTATGGGTCCAACCCATGTGGTACGCATCTTTTGTGGGATACCTTCTACAAAAGGCTATCCGAACACACATGGGATGTCTCGACAAACGTGCTCGTGAGTACGACTGTCCCCTAGGGACTATATCATATCTGTCAATTTCCATGGACTCTCAGTCCAAGTGCCAAATTAGTATCAATCAAATGTGCCAAGATGCATAGTCATATCAGAAATCATATTTCAGAATTTCAAAACATGGCACAGTATCATTTAACAATTCATATGGATGCACATTATCAACTCATTTCTTTAGACACTCCACTTTTCACAAAACATTTATCAAAATCTTTAGCAATATCATTTTTCACAAGGATAAATCATAACATTTCTAAAAATGATAAAATATGATTTGATATTAATAACATGGTATCGTAATCCAACTCACACATATGGGGAGAGTAAGCTACTCCCCTATCAATCTCGAACTCAACCAAGTCGCCCCTCGTATGTAGAATAATAATCTTCCCCTAAAACAACAATATACACATGTGTGAATTTCTTTATTTCTTTACAAGACTTTCAAAATTTTGATTAGTTTTAGATTTTTGGTCACATCTCTCATTATGGACCTTGGTTTGTTGGATTTCAAAATTCTAATTGGACTTGAGCCCAATACTATGATTTTTTATTTTGGATCGACCCAAATGCAAATTTGCATGGGCCTTGAATTGTTGGACTTTAAAGTTCTAATTGGATTTGAGGCCAATACAAATTTGCCTTAGTGGTTCAAGCCCAACATTCATAAATTTTCAAATTCTAAATTTTTTTACACTTGCGCAGTTTTATGAAAAATGCTATAACGTTTTCTATATAACTCGAAATTGAGTGATTCAAATTGTTGAAAGCTGAAACATATATTTATATTTTTTTATGTTCAATGCATCTACAAATTCCCAATGCACGAATTTATAAAAATCTATCTTCGATGTAGTTCGTACTCATACAACTAAATTTGCCCAGTTTTGGTTGAAAATTCATATCTCAATATATACATCTCTGATTTACATGATTCCAAGTCCTGCTAAAAGATAGGAGACAGTTATACCACTTTCATGTTCAGCATTTCCTTTAAATCTAAGTGCAGAATTTTATAAAATTTCATTTCTACCTCAGTTCCAATTCTAAATTATCATAACTCCTAGCACACTACTCTGATTCAAGTGCAATTTAGTTCATTTTAAAGATAAAACCTAGAGCTAAAACTTTGATGTTTTAAGTTTCTCTAAATTTTGGACAAATGATATTTTAAAAATTTATACAACATACTAACCGTGCACAGAGGATGAAAAACCGAATATGGCATTTTGCTATCCTTTTCCAAAATCACTATAAATCACATTCTTAATGAAAATTTTCGTGCCATACTTTATTTCAAAGCTTAGATAGTCTAGTTTACTCAGGAGCAAATGGTTTAAAATTTCATGTCCTACACAATGAGATATAGTAGCAATACTACACATTGTTCAAATCTATAACAATCATGTCTAGTATGCTAGTACATGCTTTTAATTTCACTACTTGTAAAGACTTCAATTTTAAGTATTTTACCTTCCTTTGTATGATCCTTTGCTAACTAATACCCATCACCTTGATCTTGATTTTGTTGAAACCTTGATCACCTTAGCACCATAGTAACATAATTCATCAAACATCAATCTCTACACAATCCTTATACTATCTCAATCAACTAAAGGCATAGAGTCAAGGGTGTTCTTACCTCTTTTTCTTGTGTTCCTTCTCCAATGCTCCAAGAATTCCACTTGAGCATTCAGAAATCCCTCTTTCCTTAATAAAATTTTGTTCCAAGTAAGGTGAATATAAAGGAAAATGGTTGGTTTTTGGCCTTTATATGAACCTAATCAAACTATCTTGACCTTTGATTCATTTTGCATGCAAGATCTCTACTCTACACTTATCCTAAGTTTTCTCCTATGCAAAGTTGCTTACAAGCTGTCTTCATGCACCTCCTTTATGTCAATTTCATTCATGATGGATTCCAAGCACAAAGAGAGGGGTTTTTGATTAACCAATGAGAATTCATGCAAGAATTGTTCAACTAATGAGATTTCTCTTTGGTGGAATGAGCTTAGGTGGCCACTAACCAAATTTGATGCCCTCTTAACCAATCATTTTGCTCCAATTGTCCATCCTTGAGTGGTTTGCAATCAAGTCCCTCAACTTTCCTTAATTACATTTAAACCCCTAACTTTTAACAATTTGTATTTTTATTCCCTAAGAAATTTTGTTCGAAATTTCTTAAATATGTGAAATTTCATTTAAATATCTCTATTTAAATGTGTAGGCCTTCCCTTAGTCATTTTTGACTTCTTTGGCCTTGCCGACACTTGCCAAGAGGGTTTTCAGCTTACCAATAAAATTTTCAGTTTCAGTAATTTTGAGGGAAATCTCAAAGTAAATAAATAGAAAATTAAGGTTTCATCTTAAATGCCTCAAAAGGATGTTAATATATGTATATATATATATAACCATGTGGAGTGGTACTCAATACACAGTTACCAAAAACAGTATTACAATTTCTAACCACCTAATAAAAAGTTTCATCCTCGAAACTATATATCAAAAAGTTCGGGGTAATGTCTCCTTATAGTATCCTCTAGTTCCCAAGTCTGCTCCTCGACTTGGTCACTCCTCCGCAAAACTCAGACCAAGGAAACTTCTTTGTTACGTAGCTTCCTGATCTGTCGATCAAGGATGGCCACGGGCTGGACCAGAAGACTCAAATCCTCACGCAGCTTAATAGGCAGAGGTTATAGGATATGAGAAGGATTAGGTAGGTATTTCTTGAGTTCCGAGACATGAAAGACATCATGTATACGTGGAAGCTCATCTGACAGCTCTAGTCTGTATACTTACCCCACTTTCTAACCCTCTTCAAGATACGAAAAGGACCAATATACCTAGGGTTCAACTTACCCTGCTTTCTGTCTATCTTGGGCGGCCTTCATCCATGCATGGATGATTCTTACCTCTCCTTAGTCTCCTCAACAAGCTCGACACTGGTAAGTTGTCTCTCTCCTACCTCGTCCCAGCATAACGGGGTACAACACTTCCTTCCATACAAGACCTCATATGGTGGCATCCCAATATTGATCTGATTGCTATTATTATATGCAAACTCTACCAATGGAAGGTGCTTATCCCAACTACCTTGAAATTCCATAACATATTCCCTCAGCATGTCCTCTAGAGTCTGGATGGTTCTCTCTGATCGGTCTATGGGTGGTAAGCTGTGCTAAAACTCAATTGAGTACTCAAAGCCTCCTATAATCCAGGCCAAAATCAAGAAGTGAATCCAGGGTCTCTATCTGACACTATCTATAACATCGACACTCGGTGAATTGTATATTGTACTCCTCATTATTCTATATATGATATATTTTAATTTTCAAATCGAGAAAAGTCACTCAGAAATTTTTTCGATTTATAATACTCTTGAAAATTTTTGACGAAATTACTGAGAGCTAAAAATTTTCTACTCCATGCCATTTTAAAATCCATGCGTACAAATTTGATGCCGTCAGATTTACACGTGTAAAAATCTACCCTAGAATTCAAGGGTCAAGGAATTTTGGCAAAACGCAAGTTGGAAAACAAAATCACTTTAAAAACCCTAATGCGTTTAAGGGCAATTTGGAAGGTAAAATGACTTCATCTATGTGCAAAACCAACTCTATTGGATTTAGTGCGCAAAACTGAATCAAATGAGTAAATTTAAATTTTCTCAAATTTTGGGTCAAATGTTGACCCCGCAGTGCATTACACGAAAATCGAGGTAGAAATTTTTACGCAAATTTAAAAAGGTGCTATTCAAGTATAATGGTGTTTGACTTATTAAAATAAAATCAATAGTGGAAGTTGGATGGAGAAAAGGTAGAAAATCTTGAGCCATTAGATTAGGAGATTGGGAGACAAGGCATTTAATGAAGCAATTAATAGAAATTTGACTTGTGGGATAGTGAGAGAACAAAAAGGCCAAGTCTTATGCTCTTCTTCACCCTTCCAACAACCATGAGGCACCCAAGGAAGAACCAAGAAAACTCTATTTTCTTTCTTCCTCATACCCGTGAGTCACTAAGGCTTGGGTCTCCAATTTCTCGAGCACCATCCTTCCATTGAGCTATGGGGTTTTTCTACCCACACCCAAGAGTCTAACATATCCAAAATTTGGGAGGAAAAGAGAAGCCTAACCAAGTAGATCTAGAGAGAGACTAAAAGCTTCAAGGAGGTAAGAAATTTTGCACTTACTAAATTCTTTTTTAGGGCTTTGTATGAATGCTTGAATGTGATGTTTTGAGTATGATTCTATAACCTAGAGCCTAAGTGGAACCCATTAGAACATGAGGAATGAGTGTGGAAAAATCTAAACCTTACTTGGCCAAGAAATTTGAATGAAAACTTTGGAAATTCCTACAAAAATGACATTCTGACCATACTGTGATGCTTTGGTCATAACATTTTCTCACAATGGTAAACTATGTTAGGTTAATTTTAGGTGAAACTAGACTCATAGAGCTTTAAAATGGATATGATTCGTTGCATTCTGATGAGAATTGGATTTAATATAATTTTTCAAAATTAAGTGCTCTGCACAAAAAATTTTGTTCTGTCCTGCTTTTTCTCTATTTCTGTCAGTTACTTAGCCTTTGTTTTTAGGTGTCTTATGGTCTGAATTTGTCACAACCCGACCTGCCCCTTGGCCGAGCATGCGACAACCGCTATGGCACCTCGATACACAAGCACAACATCCTGCATGTCGAGACACAATAGGGCTAATAACAATATCCAGTCTAATGTATCACAGACCAAATCAATTCTCAAGTCATTACAATGTGCCTCAATGCATCAATATATCAAATCAAATGAAAGTTATCATTTTCATAAGTCAACATATATATAATACAGTCATCCCAGATATATAAATATAATGGTAAACTAAATGCTCCGAATATAACAATAATCTCAAATGATTACCGCAGAAGAGTGGGTAACCGTACCCAAGCCCAGTGTCTCCGAAATGCCCAACAAAATCAAATCTCTTCTAGCCCTCAATTCAAGACTAAACCTGTAAGATGAGAATGTGAGGGGTGAGTACCTAAAGGGGGTTGGTACTCAGCAAGTGAGGGGATTGACATCATACTATTAATATCGGTGTGAACTTGGAGTGTCAAAGCATTTCTCTATTTCTGTCAGTTACTTAGCCTTTGTTTTGAGGTGTCTTATGGTATGAATTTGTCACATCCCGACCTGCCCCTTGGCCGAGCATGCGACAACCACTGCGGCACCTCGATACACAAGCACAACGTCTTACATATCGAGACACAATAGGGCTAATAACAATATCCAGTCTAATGTATCACAGACCAAATCAATTCTCAAATTATCACAATGTGCCTCAATGCATCAATATATCAAATCAAATGAAATTTATCATTTTCATAAGTCAACATAAATATAATACAGTCATCCCAAGTATATAAATACAATGGTCAACCAAATACTACGAATATAACAATAACCTCAAATGATTACTGCGGAAGAGTGGGTAACCGTACCCAATCCCAGTGTCTTCGAAATGCCCAACGAAATCAAATCTCTACTAGCCCTCAGTTCAAGACTAAATCTGTAAGATGAGAATGCGAGGGGTGAGTACCTAAAGGGGGTTGGTACTCAACAAGTGAGGGGATTGACATCATACTATTAATATCGGTGTGAACTTGTAGTGTCAAAGCATTTCTCTATTTCTGTCAGTTACTTAGCCTTTGTTTTGAGGTGTCTTATGGTATGAATTTGTCATATCCCGACCTGCCCCTTGGCCGAGCATGCGACAACCACTGCGTCACCTCGATACACAAGCACAACGTCCTGCATATCGAGACACAATAGGAATAATAACAATATCCAGTCTAATGTATCACAGACCAAATCAATTCTCAAGTCATCACAATGTGCCTCAATGCATCAATATATCAAATCAAATGAAAGTTATCATTTTCATAAGTCAACATAAATATAATACAGTCATCCCAGGTATATAAATACAATGGTCAACTAAATGCTCCGAATATAACAATAACCTCAAATGATTACCGCGGAAGAGTGGGTGACCGTACCCAAGCCCAGTGTCTCCGAAATGCCCAACGAAATCAAATCTCTACTAGCCCTCAGTTCAAGACTAAACCTGTAAGATGAGAATGTGAGGGGTGAGTACCTAAAGGGGGTTGGTACTCAGCAAGTGAGGGGATTGACATCATATTATTAATATCGGTGTGAACTTGGAGTGTCAAAGCATAAGGTAATAATATCCACAGTGTGCAAACCGATCATATCATTTCAAAACCATATATTATACGTACGCATCAGAAATCAAGATATGCATCCAATATTTACATCAATGTCATGAAAAACCGGCTAATGAAATATTCCCGATAAGGGTCTACCTTGACCAGTGACGAGCGCATTGAAGGTTTTCACAATGTATGTATGAAAAAATAATAACTCTCTATCCCAATGTTGGCCGCAGGCTAATCCAACAAGCCCGCAAATATTACAAATACAATCATCAACATAGATCCGACATTTGGGGAATAGCTCTGGCCAAAGCGTATCCGGGTACAATGAGTGCTTTTGCCAAATGTCCTTCGTAGCTACAGAACATTTCTATACAGCGGGGAAATGGGGGGCACCAAGCCCAAAGCATGGAATCATCATAGGGTATCCAACCCAATTACATGTTCAAATCTAAGTTATATGAAACCGTGTGCCAATAGATATGAAAATCATATATATACCACATGTTATGAAAAAATGGCACAATATCATTTGTGAAAGCACATGGATGCATATGAAACAACTCAAGTAATTGGAACACTCTAATGGTCACAAAAAATATATGTAAAGCCTATATGAAAATATGAAAGCTCAGTTTATCACACATTTGAAATCGTGCTATAAAAAGCATTTAAAACAGGATTTTCCGATCAGTAGCAGACGTCAAAGTCCCTCTCATAGTTTGGGGGAGGGTAACACACTCCTCAATATTACCACGAAGCGTAAATCAAGTGCTCCCCTCGTTCAAATCAAATAACTCTTATGAAGAAAATCAGTCCGTAGATTTTCAAACATGCGCAGTCATGGGAAATAAGCTATAACGTTTTGTACAAAACTCCATTCCAAGCAATATTGTGACATGTTGTAGGTAACTTCATGACCTATAACTTTCATTTTATACACTTTCTCAAATTCACATCATAGAATTCCCAGAAAGCCTCACTTTGTTTCAGTCGTATTCTAATTTCAGCTTCTGTCTAATTTTTGTACAGAAACTATAACTTTTATTTTACTTATCAAAACATAATGAAATTTTAACATGTCATTTCCAAGACATAGATCTACAATTTTTGGGTTTTGGGTTTCACTCAATTATGCCGATAAAGGGTGAAATAAATCATGATCAGAATTGGCAGTTTTCAGTTGGAAACAAAATTTCTGCTAACAAACCTTTAGGAAAAAAAATATACCTTTTGATTCTCTATTGCGCGAAATTTTAATATGTGGTAGAAAAGAGAGATAGCTACAACTTTTATGTTTTGCGTTTCTCCACAATAGAGTTGGAAATGGTTCGTTTGTACACACTGATTTTATAGTCCGAAACAAAACAACTTTCTATCATGCTTCAGGAAAAATGCCATAACTTTTGTCACAGATATCTGATTAAGGTAGTTCTTATCTTGTTGGAAAGATAACACTTGGATCTACAATTTATTTAACTAGAATATTTTCAAATTCTGACTGTAAGATATCTTAAAATAAAGGTGAATTCACAGACATAAATAAAATCTAAAGCAAGGCAGAACAAAAAATTTACCTCAATTTCTTTGCCTTCCAAAACTCAAGCAAGCTTTCCACTTAGTCCAAGCCTTTGGTCACCCTTTGTTGTCTACCATCTTATTGCATTGAAGTCCCTATCTTTGGAGAAATTGCTTCTAGGTTCTTGTTAATTACAATTTGGTCCCTGGACTTATAAAAATTATAAATTGACCCCAAAAATTTTGTTTTTTTAATTTCAAATTGGACACAAAATCTTGTGTTGGGCATAATTTAATTTATCCCGTATTAAAACGTGGTCATTTAGTCTTTCCGAATGGTTTTCGACCAAATTATGGTTTACGGACTAAATTTATGGACTTTTGCTGTTTTAACCCTAAAAATAATTATTTATCAAATTTAAAAATTTTCTCACTCTCAAAATCATATCTTATCATCATAGGACCATTTGTGGCCCATTTTGAAATTATTCACTTATATCTAAAAATTGGAGCAAAAATTTTTAGGGGGAATTTTATTTGCAAAATTTATGAGTGAAATTTATAAAAGGATTTATAAAAATCATCATATATAAAGATAAAATAGGATACATGAGTATACACTGAGAGTTGGTATTACAGAATTAGCAAATACTTCAACTATGTAATTTGTAGATCTAGTTCTTATCTTTCCAACAAGATAAGAATCACTTTAATCTGATTCCTATGTCAAAGGTTATGGCAATTTTCCTGAACCTTAACAAAAGGTTGTCCTGTTTCGATTCCTGTGTCTTGTTTCAAAGAAGGGTAAAGGCTCTAGTTATTACGGAGGGTCTTCTATCTGCAAACCAGTAGGACCAGGATAGGGACCCCGACCATAGGGTTTTGGGGTACCAGCCCCTAGCGTCTCTACACAGTTTACTATACAAAGACAGCCTTTTTGCTGTAAATGCAGCAACTATCATGCATTTGGGGAATGTAGAGTACCGGTTACTTGCTTCTAGCATGGGAAGCAAGGTCAGATTAGGAGTACTTGCCTAGATTTGAGTCAAGGAGGATGGACTTTACGGAGTCATACTGGTGCTTCTGGCACAGGCCAGCAGAGGGCACCTGCGCACTCAACTCTCACAACTCCTCGACTGTAGTCGGTAGTAATACAATGCCAGGACCATCGCGACAGCAGCCTAGGGCCCAGGTTCGTGTGTTTGCGATGTCACAGGAGGACACACAGGCAAACTCTGATATCATTATGGGTATTCCTTCCGCGGACCACTCAGTATAAGACTTTTATTGTACTTTCTTTATGAGATCTTGTATACCATGATATCGATGTACAGTTTTGACTAGTTAAAGCTTTAGAAGCTTAACTAGTTTGGTAGATATATATATATATATATATAAATATGTCTACTTGTTTCTCGTATTTTAAATATCTTTAATTTTTCTTATCCTTAAGTACCATGCAAATATTTGGTATCGACGTCCATATTCTCATAGACACCGGGTCGAATTATTCATATGTGACCAACACATTCGCTCGCCATTCTGATAGGCCTCTCTCGCCACTTGATGAAGAGATTATGGTTATCACTCCTCTCGGCAAGCATATCAGTCGAGATACAGTCTATATAGGCTACGAGGTCATTATTGAGGAGGCGGTATTAGAGTTAGATCTGATTCCGCTCTATATCACGGATTTTGATGTCATCCTAGGGATGGATTGGCTGAGTACAAACCGGGCTTCCATGGATTGTTTCACGAAAGAGGTTGAGTTTCGGAGGTCCAGGCAGCCACCATTGGTGTTCAGAGGCGAGAAATGGGTATTGTCCCACTATGTTATACCGGTTATAAAGACCAGACATATCGTACGCCGTGGGTGCATGGCTTATCTGGCTTATATCATTGACACCACCACTGAGGGACCAAGACTTGAGGAAGTCCCCGTGGTACAAGAGTTTCCAGATGTGTTCTCCGAGGAGCTTCCAGGATTTCCACCAGTTCAGGAGTTCGAGTTCGAGATTAATTTAGTACTGGGGACCGCTTCTATTTTTATTCTGCCATATAGAATGGTGTTTGCTGAACTGAGAGAGCTCAAGGTTCAATTGCAGGAACTTTTGGAAAAGGGGTTTATTCGGCCAAGCACTTCACCCTGGGGCGCTCCAGTGCTATTTGTAAAGAAAAAAGATGGTACACTTCGGTTGTATATGGATTACAGATAGTTGAACAAAGACACCATAAAAAATAGATATCCCCTGTCACGTAATGATGATTTATTTGATCAGCTACAGGGAGCCAGGGTTTTCTCTAAAATTAATTTTCATTCGGGTTATTATCAGTTGAGGATTCAGGCCGAGAATGTGCCCAAAACATATTTTCATACCCGATACGGGCACTATGAGTTTTTAGTCATGCTATTTGGGCTGACTAATGCCCTAACTGCTTTTATAGATCTGATGAACTGAGTCTTCCATGACTTCTTGGATCGGTTTGTCATCGTATTTATCGATGACATCTTGGTATATTCACGGAGTGATGAAGATCATGCTCAACACCTTCGGGTGCTATTGTAGATATTTCGTGAGAAGTAGCTATATGCCAAATTTTCAAAATATGAGTTTTGGTTGAGACAGATAAGATTTTTAGGGCACATTATCTCCGCGGAGGGTATTTATGTTGATTCGTGGAAGGTTGAGACTATATTGAAGTGGAAGCAGCCACAAACAGTTATCCAGATTCATAATTTTCTCGGTTTAGCCGGATATTATCGTAAAATTGTAAAGGGATTTTTTCAGATAATTGCTTCGTTGTCTAGATTGATCCAGAAGGGGGTCAAGTTTGTTTGGGATGACCATTGTGAGGTGAGCTTTCAAGGGCTCAAACAACGGTCGACTTCTTCTCCTATTTTAGCCCTTCCCACTAGTAGTAAGGAATACACAGTGTACAGTGATGCTAACCGACAAGAATTGGGTTGTGTTCTGATGCAAGATAGTTGGGTTATTGCATATGCCTTGCGACAACTAAAGAAACATGAGATTAACAACCCGATACATGATTTGGAGTTCACGCCATAGTCTTCGCGTTGAAGATATGGTGACATTATCTTTATGGGGTGACCTGCAGAGTATTTACAGATTACAAAAGTTTGAAGTATCTATTTACCCAAAAGGAGCTGAATTTGAGACAAAGGAGATGGTTAGAGCTCCTCAAGGATTACAACCTCATTATTGACTATCATCCAGGTAAGGCGAATGTTATGGCAGATGCCTGGAGCCGGAAGCAACATCATCCTCACAGTCGACAGAGGATGCATACCTTTTTTGTTTAGTAGGATTCCGAGCCTTGGGAGTCAGTTTGGCTAACGATAATCAGGGAGATTTACTAGCTAGATTTGAGGTTAGAACAACTTTGTTTGATAGTATCAAAGAGCTCCAGAGTACGGATGAAGAGTTTCAATGTATTGCGGATAGAGTCCGCATAGCTGATGGCAAAGACTTTAGGGTCTGAGAGGATGGATTGTTAGTGTTTAGGGAGCGGGTTTGTATTCCCACTGATACAGATCTCCTCCGCTTATGCATTGCATCCGGGTGGTACCAAGATCTATCGGACCATTCGGGAGACTTATTGGTAGTCAGGCATGAAACGGGAGATTGCAGACTTTGTGGCTAGGTGTTTAGTTTGCCAGCAGGTGAAGGCTAAGCATCAGTGGTTGCCTGGTACATTGGTACCCTCACCCATTCTTGAGTGGAAATGGGATCACATTACTATAGATTTTGTGACAAGGCTACCGTGGACTTCATCATGACATGATGCCATTTGAGTGATTGTGGATCGACTCACCAAGTCCGCATATTTTCTTTCTATTCATAGTGACTATCCTTTAGAGACCTTGACACGTCTTTACGTCGATATGATAATCAGGCTGCATGGTGTTCCTATGTCGATAGTATCAGACATGGACCCAAGGTTCACTTCGAACTTTTGGCCCAGGTTGCAGGAGGCAATAGGCACGAGGTTGAGTTTTACTACAGCTTATCATCCACAGCCGGATGGTCACTCTGAGAGGACTATTCAAACTCTTGAGAACATGCTGAGAGCATGCATGATGGATTTCTAGGGTAGTTGGGATTGGCACCTTCTACTGGTCGAATTTGCATATAATAACAATTATCAGGCTAGTATTGGGATGCCACCATATGAAACACTATATCGTAGGAAGTGCCGTACCCCGTTATGTTGGGATAAGGTTGGAGAGCGATGTCTCAGCAATGTTGAGTTGATTGAGAAAACGAAGGAAAAGGTTAAGGTCATCCGTGAGCGGATGAGAGCTGCCCAGGACAGATAGAAGGCATATGCCGATCATAGGTGGCGACCCTTGAGTTTGCTAAGGGAGATATAGTTTTCTTGAAGATATCTCCTTTGAAAGGAGTTATACAGTTCAGGCAGCGAGACAAGCTGAGCCCCAGATATATTGGGCCCTTCTGTATCCTTGAGAGAGTCGGGATTGTAGCATACAAATTGGTGCTGCCAGATGAACTATCCCGTTTTCATGACGTCTTTCATGTCTCTATACTCAGGAAGTACCTAGCTAATCTTCTCATGTACTTGAGCCTCCACCTGTTAAGTTGCAAGAGGACCGCAGCCTTCCAATTCAACCCGTAGCTATTCTAGATCAACAGGTTAGGAAGTTATGGAGTAAGAAAGTTTCATTGATCAGAGTCTTGTGGAGGAGTGACCAGGTCGAAGAGGAGACCAAGGAGCCCGACGCTGCCGCGCGTTACGCGAAAATTGAGATTGAAATTTTCACACAAATTTAAAAAGGTGCTATTCAAGTATAGTGGTGTTTGACTTATAGAAATTAAATCAATAGTGGAAGTTGGAGAAAAGGTAGAAAATCTTGAGCCATTGGATTAAGTGATTGGGAGACAAAGCATTTAATGAAGCAATTAATGGAAGCTTGATTTGTGGGATAGTGAGAGAACAAAAAGGCCAAGTCTTATTCTCTTCTTCACCTTTCCAACAACCATGAGGCACCCAAGGAAGAACCAAGTAAACTCAATTTTCTTTCTTCCTCATACTCATGAGTCACTTAGGCATGGGTCTCCAATTTCTCGAGCACCAACCTTCCATTGAGATATGGGGTTTTTCTACCCACACCCAAGAGTCTAACATATCCAAAATTTGGGAGGAAAGGAGAAACCTAACCAAGTAGATCAAGAGAAAGACTAAAAGCTTCAAGGAAGTAAGAAATTCTGCACTTGCTGAATCTTTTTTTTAGGGCTTTGTATAAATGCTTGAATGTGATGTGTTGAGAAAGATTCTATAACCTAGAGCCTAAGTGGAACCCATTAGAACATGAGGAATGAGTACGAAAAAATCTGAACCTTGCTTGACCAAGAAATTTAAATGAAAATTTTGGAAATTTCTGCAAATAGTACATTCTGACCATGTTGTGCCTTTTTTGGCCATAACATTTTTTACACAAAGGCAAATTGAGTTAGGTTAATTTCAGTGAAACTAGACTCACAGAGCTTTACATGGGATATGATTCGTTGCATTCTGATGAGAATTGGATTTATTATGATGTTTCAAAATTAAGTGTTCTACACATAAATTTTTGTTATGTCCTGCTTTAGCTCTATTTCTGTCAGTGATTTAGCCTCTATTTTGAGGTATCTTATTGTCTGAATTAGCAAATGCTCTAGTTATGTAATTTGTAGATTTTGGTCGTATCTTTCCAATGAGATAAGAATTACCTTAATCTGATTCCTATGTCAAAAGTTATGGCAATTTTCCTAAAACTCAACAGAAGGTTGTCCTGTTTCGAACCCTAAGAACAATGTATAAAAACGACCCTCTTCCAGTCCTAGTTTGGGCAAACTCAAAGAATAAAAGCTGTAGATATCCCTCTTAGCTACAACATATCAGAATTTCACCTGCTTTAGACTGATATATAAAATATTATGCAAATTTTCGTAGGACTGAGCAAAGTGGCACCAAAGTAGAGAACTATGAGTGAACTTGTTAGGTGACTTTTGCCCAAGCCATTAAAGAGAGCTCGATACATCGCAATTGAGGTTCATTTGGGAGTGCTATACCCTCCCTATTACAGTGAGTGGGACTCAAATCTCATGCATGAAAAGTGAGACTTGATTTTGTCGTATTTTCCACAAAACATGCTTTTGACATGTATGACTCGACATGTGTCACTAGATTTCAAATTTGTTTTGTGACTATTAGAGTGTCGTAAACTCATATTTTCTATGAATATGTATCCATAAATTTGATTCAACTGAAATGGTGACATGTTTTATGATTTTCACATGTTTAATTTCGTATAACCCAACATTGCACATTTATTTAGCACTATGGTTTCTATATCACTGATTTTGGGGCCGTGTGGCCGTGGGATGATTGTTACGATATGATTGAGTCCCGAGAGGACGACCATAGCTATGAGGGACGTTTGTTATGGCATCGAGTATGCGTTTAGGTACGCTTCGCACGGAGGTACCCGCAAACGTCCGGTATATGGTTATAGGCGTGGCCGGTTGAACTCGTAAGGGGGAGGACATGTGTGACGCCACTGTCTAGCAATGGGCCGGGTCCTATACGTGATCCGATCTATGTATGAGCTAGTCTCGGTAAAGTTTATGGCCAACGTCGGGGTAGAAAGCGACCTTTGAACATTTATGATAATAAAACCCCTGATATGCCTGTCATTAGTCATGGTTGACCTTTGCCAGGATCATATTCGGCTTGCTCTAGAAATATTTGATTTTGAATGGATGCATATATGTATGATACTATGTGATGGACTAAAAGATTTCATTTTACGGAATATATTATGTTTTTCTGCGAAATGTGAATTCTTGTTTACAAATAATCATGTTTGATACTCCAATGGCTCACACACACTATTTATTCTTGATATTGATTCCCTCACTCACTGGGTATCTCCCTTGGTACTCACCCCTCTCCTTTCCTTTCTCAGACATGATTATTGTGATAGACCGGCACGTCAGGCTCTAGACGTCTTTGTTACGTATTTGTGGATTTACGTATTCACTACGGTGAGATCTAAATTTCATTTGAAATATAAGATCCGTATTATATATCGACCTTATAAGGTCTTGATATTGAGGTACGTTGATGGACATATACATTTTATGGGATGACTGTATAAATTATTGACATTTATTTGTGAAACTCTCATATTGACTCATTACACCTGCATTGAGGTACTTGAAAGCATTTAACTTCTTAACTTGGGAATTTGATGTACATATGCACAAAAATTTTTGGTCCGTTCGGTGTGGTGGCTGCTTATGCTCTAGTTGGGCATGACAGTAGAGGTCTGTGGCTAAGACTACTAGTATTCATGATAGCATTACGTTGTCCTGGTTTATATGCTGTGAATTGATTGATATTATACGAATGTGGTTGATTTGTTGTAAGGCCGGGTTGGCCCATTTATTTAGGTAGTAGGATGATCATTTAATATACAGGTCGGTTTGTATATGGGAGACCTCCAAAATATGGGGAGGTTCTGCCTAATTTTTCATAGAATGTAACCGGTATTCAGGGCAACGGGTAGTTGTTCACGACCCCGGTTCAGGGCATGACACTATTGACACTGAAACCCCATGGTGCTTGACTATCGTGTCAATGTAAAGGCTAAAACCTCCAAAAAATAGTCACTGAAAACAAAGACAAAATGAGCGGACTTGGTGAGTCTATCAACAATCACCCAGATAGTATCATATCATGCTAAAGTCTGTGGTAGCCCCATCACAAAATCCATGGTAATGTGTTCCCACTTCTACTTAGGAATGGGAAGTGGTTGCAATGGACCAGCCAGTCGTTGATACTCGGCCTTCACCTACTGACTTACCAAGCATCTAGCCACAAATTCTGCAATCTGCCACTTCATCCCGGCCCACCAATAATTCACTCAAACAGTTCGATACATTTTTGTACGGCCCGAATGTATAACATAAGTGAAGGGGTGTGTCTCTTCTAGTATAACCCTCCGGAGATTGCTATCAGTGGGAATACAAACCCGCTCTCAGAATACTATAAATCCATCGTATCGGACTCAAAAATCCCTGCGTCACCTTTGCGGACCCTCTCAATAATACTCTGGAGCTCTATATCAGTCCCCTGAAGCTGTCTAATACGATCAAGCAGAGTTGGCCTCACCTTAAAACTGGCTAGTAGTATAACCTGATCATCACTAGCCAAACTGAATCCCAACACTCGGAGTCCCATCAAATATGGTAATCAATGACAAAGTCATAATCTTTTAGGAGCTCCAACAATCTCCTCTGCCACTGATTTAGCTCCCTCTGAGTGAATATATATTTCAGACTTTTGTGGTCTATATATACTATGCATGTCACTCCGTACAAATAATGCCGCCATATCTTCTACAGAAAGATTATGGCTGCTAACTCAAGATCATGGGTCGGATAGTTCAACTCATGTCTCTTCAGTTGTCGAGAGGCGTATGCAATAACCCAGCCTTCCTGCATCAGAAAACAACCTAATCCCTGTTCGCTGGGATCAATAATACACCATGTACTCCCGACTATAATGAGAAGGGCTAAGATTGGTGCAGATGTCAACCGCTATTTGAGATCCTGAAAGCTCGCTTCACAACCGTTGTCCCAAACAAACTTGACTTCCTTCCGTGTCAAGTTAGACAATGGAGCAGTGATCCGAGAGAATCCCTCTATAAATCTCTGATAATAATCTACCAGGCCAAGGAAACTCTGACCTTTATAATAGTTTGCTACTGCTCCCATCTCAATATAGCCTTGCGGAGCAACAAAATTACCTTCCACAGAAACGATATGCCCTAGAAACCCGATCTGCATTAGCCAAAATTCACACTTTGAGAATTTGGCGTATAACTATCTCTTGCAAAGTGTCTGTAAGACCACCCGAAGGTGCTGAGAATGTTCCTCATCACTTCGCGAGTATATGAGAATGTCATCAATAAATACGATAACGAAACGATCTAAATAATCATGGAAAATCAGATTCATCAAATCCATGAATGTAGATAGGGCATTGGTCAATCCAAATGGCATGACTAGAAACTCAAAATGACTGTATTGGGTACAGAACGTAGTCTTGGGCCCATCTTCAGCCGTGATCCGTAGCTGATGACAACCTGATCTGAGATCAATTTTTGAGAAAACTCTGGCACCCTAAAGTTGATCAAAGAGATCATCAATGCGAGGCAATGGGTACCTATTCTTGATAGTTACTTTGTTCAGCTGTCTGTAATCCACATAAATCCAAAATGTATTATCCTTCTTCTTCACGAATAAAATCGGAGCACCCCAATGTGAAGTGCTCAGACGTATGAAACCCTTATCCAGCAACTCCTCTAGCTAAGTTTTGACCTCTCTCAACTCAGCTGGCGCCATCCGATATGGCGGAATCGAAATAGGAGTAGTCCCCAGAGCCAATTCATTCTTAAATTTGAGCTCCTGGGCTAGTGGTAACCCAGGTTGTTCCTTAGGAAAAACATCGGGAAACTCCTACACTACTGGGACCTTATCAAACTTCGGTCCTTCTATGGTAGTATCTATTACGTAGGCCAGAGATGCCATACATCCTCGGCGTACCATCCATCTGGCCTCCATCATTGACACTATACAATGGGGTAGTACCCGTCTTTTTCCCACAAAAGTCAGTTGTGGCTCTCCCGACCTCTGAAACTCTACCTCCTTGATGAAGCAATCTATGAAAACCTGGTGAAAACTCAACCAGTCCATCCCTAATATGGCATCAAAATCGGTCATGTCGAGGGGAATCAAATCTGCTTCTAATATCATCACCTTGACCGAGACTTCATAGCCTCGATATACCGAATTACGGATCAAACACTCTCCCAGGGGGTAATAACCATTAGCTCCTCAGTCAATGGCAAGAGCTGTCAATCCAACTGTTGAGCGAAAGACGTGCTTAAAAATGAATAATTTGACCCGGTGTCTATTAGAACATGGGCATTAATTCCAAAGATTTTCATAGTACCTAGCGACGAGAAATTTAAAAGAGATCAATTATAAAGACTCTACAAATATATAGATATATCGAAAAGAGTTAGGCCTCTAAGGCCTTGACTTGTCATGTATATGCATAGTTATCATGATACATTGTGATTTCAAAAGGAGTATAAAATGAAGATCCTATATAGAGGGATCTAAGGGAGGGTTACCCACCCATGATCATGTCTGGGTTCGCTGAGCATCCTCCTGTGTCATGGAATAGATTCAGGCCTATGCCCTGCGCTATTGTCTTGGAGGAACTGGTATAGTATTGCTCTCGGCGACTATCTATAGAACAGTAGGGACTGAATGCGCAGGTACCCTTGATGGTCCTGCTTATTAGATAACTCGGTGACTTTGACCCGTCTGACATTTCCCGACAAGGTCTGGACAATCTCGATAATAGTGCCCATGCTTCCTACACTTGAAGCATCTGACTGGATATGTACACCGTCTAGAATGATGTTTGTCGTAGTTTCGATAGAGATGGTGTCTCTGTACTGTAGAATGACTTGTGGCACTGAGGGCCAGTGCTCTGAACCCCTGGGAATGTGGTCCTTGTCTAAAGCCCGCAGTCCTAACCTCAGAGGGGCCTCCGTAAGAGTCAAAACTCGTTCCTCTCTTCGAACTTTGGTCTATGTGAGATTCGGCCCTCTTCTTTTTCTGATCTCTACTCTCCCTTTATCTACTTTCTGCCCGCACAATCTCTTCCGCACGATAAGCTGAATCAATAATCTCCTGGAAGGGAGAGGCTCAGTATAACTGTCATGTACTTTGGGATATTCAAGTTGAGGTCATCCTCAAACTTATTGCTTAGGCATAGGCAAATATTCAGTGAAATATCTCCAGTCGAACTCCCGCAAGAAGCTCTCCTACCGTAAAGGCTCGGTGGCATCATCACAAATTGCCTCCCACCAAGTAAGGGCGTCTCCATCAAGTAGTCTCTCTGCTACCCGTAGCCTATACTCCTCATTTAAACCCAGATCCGTCAGAATTCAGCGTGTCCGATTGACCCAATGTTTAGCCGCAGTGGTATCATTGAGTCCAGAAAAATCCGTACATCCTAACTGACGAGCCTCCTTGACTAGTTGAGTCAGCTGATGCATACGTCTAAGAGTAAAGAATGTGGTATTACTCGAACTATATATTAACGAAGGACCGGCCACTGGTGGAGGATCTGGTGCCGTAGGAGTAGGCACTGCCGTAGGAGTCAGCACGGTTATTGGTGGTGGTGGGCATGGCATGTGAATCCCGTGATGCTATACCACTCGTACCACTACCTAAATACATCAAATTGTGGTGGTGGAACTACAGTTGTAGTAGCCGGCTACGAAGGCATTGGAGGGGGCACACATGATGAGGATGTATCCTCGGGTACTCTAGGTGGCTCAGGGGATGCAAATCTAGTGTTCAGCCTAGTCGTCATAGTTCTATAAAGGAAAATTTTTCATTAGACATGATTCAAGAATTAGGATTAGTTACAAAGTATCTAACCCCCTAAAATGAATGAAGTTATCGATTTAAGAACTGATGGCAACTATATGCTAGGTTAGATATGAACTGTATTTAATCCCCTAAAAATAAAGTAACTTATATGCCTATGACCATGTATCGGGATCTCATGACTGTAAAGAAATTCTCATATACATTGAGGATTTTGGAAAATGTAATTGGGAATATTTTCAAAACTCTTTTCATAAAATATTTCTCTCAACCTAGTCTCTGATACCAACAAAACTGTCATGCCCCAATTCTCGATCCAAGACCATGAACAGTCGCCCGTTCCCTCGTATACTACCCATAACATGACACGTATCTTGAGATAACGCAAGGTTATTAAAACATAATCTTTCAAAATACAATTTCCCAAGTAAACAGTTACAATTTACAATATACGAGTATGCAAATCAAAATAAGAGTCCCAATTCATAACATGAATACTGTCATACCGTACATGGTCAATCTAAAATCCGCACATATATACATTCAGTGAAGATGGAAAAGTACCATGTCTAAGTCTCCGATAAGTCAAGTGCGTCGAAATTTTCTTGATGTATCCCTCTATCAGTCTATCTCTATTACAATTTAAGGAATAGGGGTGAGTATTTGAAAATATTCAGTGAGTGAGGGATTGATATCATGAAATTAATACATGGGGTGAACAATAAAGTGTCAAAATCAATACAACAAATACATTCCAAAATTTTAAATGAAATTTTCAAATAATGTGTTATGATCTACACATACACATCAAATCATTCACATGCATCCAAATCACTTTTATAAATCGATAGAGCTAGCCAGAAAATCGTTCCCGGCAAGGGTCAACCACGGCCAATGACAGGCACACCAAGGGTTTTTTATATGTAAGTATTTTCATATATTGCTCTCTACCTCAGTGTTGGCTATGGGCCTCCCCAAGTGCTAGACTGTTTATGCTGGCGGCCCCCCCTTTCGGTTCAACTGGGCTAGTCCATAATTTATAAAACCACCTATGGGTCCAAGTACACATCATTTGTGGGATACCTTCTACAGAAGGCAATCCAGACACTCCCAAGCCAGGCACGCAACCAACCCGCCGTGGTACCCAGATGTACGGGCACCACGTCCCACACATCGAAGCACCATAAAGCTGTCGACATTCACATAATCCAAGTTTCCAAAACACAGAGATCCCCAAGTGATAAAAATAATATATGTATGCTTCAATGTAAATTAAAACAAGTGAGAGTTAACCTTATACAGATCAGAAGAATTATAAATATAGTTATCCCAATTTAAATAAATACAACGGTTATCCTAACTTTCTCAAGATAAAACAATAACCTCAATATATAGCGGAAGAACGGATAGTCATACGTCGGCCCAGTAGTCTCTAAAGAATATCCAATACAACAATGCGCACAAATCTCTCAGTCCGAGTCTACCCTTATAGGAGGCAAATGTGAGGGGTGAGTACCGTAGAGAGAGGGGTTGGTACTCAGCAAGTCGGGGGGATGACATGCTACAATTAATTTTTGGATGAATTAGGAGTGCCAAAGTTATGTTCCAATAAATCCATAGTATGCAAAAAAAAATATTATGACATCTCAATAAATCATTCATGGCATACGTATCAAATCAAATATGCATCCAGTATGCATGTCCGTTATATCATGTAGAGCCGACCGAAAATATCCCGGCAAGGGCCAACCATGGCCAAGGATGAGCAACGCTGGGAGTTTTCACAGTGCAAGTAACAAAATAAGGCTTTCTACCCCAACGTTGGCCACATACTACTCCAACTAGCCTGTATATATATATCGTACACGTATCAAGAATCAAGCGTGTATAAAAACCCGCCAGTGCTAGACCTACCAAGGTCCTCCCCGGAGTGGTTCAACCAACGACTGTCCATACAATATGTATGATAATCTGGCGGATACCCCTGCAGAGGCGTATCCGGGCACAACAGGTGCTTTTACCAAATGTCCTTCATAGCTACGGAATACCATAAGAAGCATATCATCATCATTACAGTATCCACAGGGGTATCCAGCCCAAATCACATATCTCAAGCCAAATCATAAAGCCCTATTATGTCAAAAGCATGTGCCAATATACAATGGAAGCATAAAATCATGTGGATATATCAAAGTGTGGCACAATCATAAAGTATCAAAATCATGGATGCATATCGATACAAACAAGTTGGGACACTCCATATATCACAAAACATTTTCATAAGTCCAGGAGAATAGGTCAATCATACCATTTTAAATCATGCTTTCGAAAGCTTTTTAAAACACGGTATCAATTAAAAGTAGATGTCAAGTCCCACTCACTGTTAGGGGAGGCTAATGCACTCCCCAATATCTCTACAAAGCGTAAATCAAGTGTTCCCTCCGTTCAACTTAAATAACTCTTACGGAGACAAACAGTCTGAAGATTTTTAACATGCGCAGTCATGGAAAATAGACTATAACTTTGGCTATACCAGTCCAAATCAGATGATTCTTATCTCATTTTAAAGCTGAGGGATAGCACTATAACTTTCATTTTGCACACTTCCTCAGATTCAAATCACAGAATTCCCGGTAAGCCTCATTTTGGTACAACCATATTTAAGTTTCAAATTCTATCCAGTTTTTGAGCAGAAGCTATAACTTTCATCCTACTCACCAAAGTCTAATGCAATTTGAACATGTTATAGCTAAGATGTAGATCTATAACTTTTGTGTTTTGAGTTTTATCTAGATATGTCTGGAAGGGGTTGAATAAAATTCATGAACAGGACAGATACATTTTAGTGAAACATACATTTTCTATCAACACAGCTTTAAGGAAAATTGTATAACTTTCAATTTCCTCGAGCAAAATGGCTGAACGCTTTATATGTTATAGGCAAGGAGTATATCTATAACCTTCATGTTTTGTGTTTCTTCAAACTAAGACTGGAGAGGGGTCGTTTTTACTCACTACTGTCAATGTTCGAAACAGGATGCTTCTATGTTGAGTTTCAGGAAAAGTGCCATAACTTTTGGCACAAGCATCAGATTTTGGTGATTCTTACTCGTTGGAAAGATAAAACTTAGATCTACAATTCATATAATTAGCACATTTTCAAATTCTGGCTCTAAGATGCCTTAAAACAGAGATGAAGTCATGAACAGAAATAAAATTTAAAGTGAGACAGGATAAAATTTCTTACCTCACTTTTTTTGTCTTCCTTGTCACGCCCCAAACTGGGATCGTGAACAGCCGCCCGTTGCCCTAGGATGCCGGCTGTATTTTTATAGAAAATTAGACAGAACCTCCCCATAAATCGAAAGTTTCCCGTGTACAATTAAACCTGTATAATCAAAATCAATCTATAATTTAAATAAATGGTCATCCCTGCCTCTCAAAAATCAACAAACACCACTGCCAACATCCAGAATAACGCAAGGCTATAAGTTTCTAGCAGTCTTAGCCACAGACCTCTACTGTCCTGCCTAATTAGAGCATGAACAGCCGCCACACCGAGTGGACCTAAATTTTATGAAAGATACAATAACTTTCCCAAGTAACACTCAAATACGTACAATCACCTCAATGCAAAGAAAATATGAGAGTTAAATTATACAATCATTCCAAAATAAGTACACGGCCAACTACAGACCTTAATGTCAAGATCTCGCAAGGTCGAAACTAAATTAAGAGTTCATATTTCTATTTAAAATAAATCTCAACGTTGTGAACACCAAATCCGCTCTAGAGCCTGTAACGTCGCTCTATCACAATAAACCTGTCTGAGGAAGGAAAAGAGAGGGATGAGTATCATGGGAAGATACTCAGTGAGTGAGGGCGATAATATCAAGCATAAATAGCATGGGTGAACAATTGTTTAGCAATTTGAAATCATTTAATCAATCACACGATAACAATCATATATGCATCCATTTAAAATCAAGTAATATCAGAGCGAGCAAAAAATGGTCCTGGCAAAGGTTAACCGTGATCAAGAACAGGCGCATTGGGGGTTTTATTATGCATAGGCTTTAAAACGCTCTCTACCCCAACGTTGGCCATGAGTTCGCTGGGGCCAACTAATCAACGTGTATAGGAACTTGCCCGGTGCTAGACGGTGGCGTCACACACGTCCTCCCCCTACGTGGGTTCAACCGGCCGTGCCTATAACCTTTAGAATAAATGACGTTTGCGGATACCTCCTGCAGAAGCGTATCCGGGCAATCCGTACCTCTACAAATGCCCTTCGTAGCTACGGAATCATCATAGTATCACAAGGGCACAATGTCCCATAGTATCACAAAGGTACAACGTCCTAGGGCACAACGTCCCACAAGTAAAATCATATCATCGCATAACAAGTGGGCATCCGACCCACATAGTTTATCAAAGCATTTCAAGTCTACGTACCAATACGTTTCATTAAATCATTTCAAAATAGCATATTAATGCAACAATAGAAAAGAAAATTTATCAATTATCAAGTAATGACACAAGTTTTGTTTTCATTTCAAACCATAGATGCATAGTCATTGTAAACATATTTTAAGACACTCCAATAATTATAAAACGGTTTTGAAATTCAATAGCATACGTCAGATCAATGCATATCAAAAGCATGTTTATCGAAAATACGGCAGAAAACACGTTTTACTATTTTATGCAAGAGATTAGAGTCTCATTCACATATCTAGGGAGGGTGGTCACTTCCTACTTTTCAACGACTCTCCAAAAGACAAACCTAATTAAATCATCAAATTTTAGATCAAATAAAACCCTAATAACTAGTGGGCTGGCCCGCTCACGGGCTAGGGCCCGCGCTGGCTCGCGAGTTGGATCGCGTGCTGGCTCGCGTTGGGTCGCAAGCTGGGTCGCATGCTGGCTCTCGAGCTGGGTTGCCCGCTGGCTCGTGCACTGGCTCGCGCGCTGGTTTGCGCACTAGCTCGCGGGAGATCGCGCGCAAGGCTCGCGATGGCTTAAGGCGACAGCGCACGCGGGAGGGAGGTGGAGCGCTGGAGCGGGGTGCGCTCACACTGTGGAGTGCTTGGACAGTCGCGCGCTCGGCTGGGCTAGTGCAGCTCGTAGGAGATCACGCTGCGCGGAGGAGAAAGACTGCTCACGGGAGGGCGCTGCAACTGCGGCGATCGCAGGAGGAAAGCAAGGCGGTGGGCGGTGGGCGGCGGGCGGCGGAGGAGAAGAGCAGCGGCTGAGGAGAAGAGAAAGAGAGAAAAGAGAGAGAGAGCAAAGTAAGGAGAATTAGGGCTTTAAGCCCTAATTTTGACTCTTTTTTTTTTATATTATTATTATTATTATGGTATTACATTCCTCTCTTGCTTCTCTCTTTGTTCTCACGAATTTGGAAAGAATGAACAAGCATTCTAAAACCTTCTTCTTTTATTATTGTGTTAATAACTCACTACCCAAGGATCAAATTTCCAATTAATCTAAACCATAGTATTATTTTAACTATTGCACGTGTTTTGATTGTTTTTTTTTTCATGTGCATGTGTTCTTATTGGCCCACCTTACCTTTCTCATCTCCATTTGGCCAACACTTGTCCTCCTCACTATAACACTTGTTCAATATAAAAATACACTTATCACATTTCGTTTAAGTTTTTTTAATTGCTAACAAGTCCTTTGACTTATAAAAATTCTAATTTGACTCCTAAAATTTTCATAATTACACATTAGGCCCAAAATCTTATATTAGATCTAATTAAATTTATTTAATATGAAATTAAGGTTTTGAATATCTTTGAGTCAAAATTGATCCGATTTGTATTTTACCGTCAAATATCATTTTTTTTGTGAAAATTCATGAACGTAGCAGTAGAAATATCATATATATATATATATATATATATATATATATATATATATATATATGAAATGGAATTCACTATAGAATACACTAACGGTCGGTGTTACATGGCGTGTCTCAACAAACGTGCTTGTAACTACGACTGTCCCCTGGCGACTATATCATATCCGTCAATTTCCATGGACTCTTAGTCCAAGTGCCAAATTAGTATTAATCAAATGTACCAAGATGCATAGTCATATCAAAAATCATATTTTAGAATTTCAAAACACGGCAAAATATCATTTAACAATTCACATGGATGCACATTATCAACTCATTTCTTTAGACACTCCACTTATCACAAAACATTTATTAAAATTTTTAACAATATCATTTTTCACTCAGATAAATCATTATATTTCTAAAAATGATAAAATATGATTTGATATTAATAACATGGTATCGTAATCCTACTCACACATATGGGGAGGGTACGCCACTCCCCTATCAATCTCGAGCTTAACCAAGTTACCCCTCGTATGTAGAAAATAATCTGCCCCTAATGCAACAATATATACATATGTGAATTTCTTTATTTCTTTACAAGACTTTCAAAATTTTGATTAGTTTTAAATTTTTGGATCACATCTCTCATTATGGGCCTTGGGTTATTGGATTTCAAAATTCTAATTGGACTTGAACCCAATACTAAGATTTTGTGTTTTGGATCTGCCCAAATACAAATTTGCATGGGCCTTGGATTGCTGGACTTCAAAGTTCTAATTGGATTTGGGCCCGATACAAATTGGCCTTAGTGGTTCAAGCCCAACATTCATAAATTTTCAAATTCTAAATATTTTTACACTTACGCAGTTTTAGGAAAAATGCTATAACATTTTCTATATAACTCGGAATTGAGTTATTCAAAATACTATTGAATGCTAAAACATATATCTACATTTTTTGTGTTCAATGCATCTCAAATTCCCAATGCAAGAATTTATACAAATCTATCTTCGATGCAGTTCGTACTCATATAACTAAATTTACACAGTTTTGGTAGAAAATTCATATCTCATTATATATATCTCCGATTTACATGATTCTAAATCCTATAAAAAGATAAGAGACAGTTCTACAACTTTCATGTTCAGCATTTCCTTTAAAGCTAAGTACAAAATTTTATAAAATTTCATTTCTATCTCAGTTTCAATTCTAAATTATGTTCTACACAGTGTCAGTGAAAACATCATAACTCCTAGCACACTACTCTGATTCAAGTGAAATTTAGTTCCTTTTAAAGATAAGACCAAGCACTAAAACTTTGATGTTTAAGTTTCTCTAAATTTTCGACAAAAGTTATTTTAAAAATTTATACAACATACTGGCCGTGTACAGAGGATGAAAAACCCAACATGTCATTTTACTGTCCCTTTCCAAAATCACTATAAATCGCATTCTTAATGGAAATTTTCGTGTCATACCTTATTTTAAAGATTAGGTAGTCTAGTTTACTCAGGAACAAATGGTTTATAATTTTGTTCCTACACAATGAGATATAGTAGCAAGACTACACATAATTCAAATCTAAAACAATCATGTCTAGTATGCTAGTACATGCTTTTAATTTCACTAGTTGTAAAGACTTCAATTTTGAATATTTTACCTTCTTTTGATGATCCTTTGCTAACTAATACCCATCACCTTGATATTGATTTTCTTGAAACCTTGATCACCTTAGCACCATAGTAACTTAATTCATCAAATATCAATATCTACACAATCCTTATACTATCTCAATCAACTAGAGGACTAGAGATATAGAGTGTTCTTATCTCTTTTTCTTGTGTTTCTTCTCCAATACTCTAAGAATTCTACTTGAACATTCAGCAATCCCTCTATCCTTAATAAAATTTTCTTCCAAGTGAGGTGAATAGAAAGGAAAATAGTTGGTTTTTGGCCTTTATATAAACCTAATCAAACTATCTTGACCTTTGATTCATTTTGCATGCAAGATCTCTACTCTTCACTTGTCCTAAGACTTTCTCCCATGCAAAGTTGCTTACAAGCTACCTTCATGCACCTCATTTATGTCAATTTCATTCATGATGGATTCCAAGCACAAAGAGAGGGGTTTTTGATTAACCAATGAGAATTCATGCAAGAATTGTTCAACCAATGAGATTTCTCTTTGATGGAATAAGCTTAGGTGGCCGCTAACCAAACTTATTGCCCTCTTGACCAATCATTTGATTCCAATTGTCCATCCTTGAGTGATTTGCAACTAAGTCCCTCAACTTTCCTTAATTGCATTTAGATCTCTAACTTTTAACAATTTGCATTTTTGGTTCCTAAGAAATTTTGTTTGAAATTTTGTTCGAAATTTCTTAAATATATGAAATTTCATTTAAATGCCTCTATTTAAATGTGTAGGCCTTCCCTTAGTCATTTTTACTTGTTTAGTCCTTAGTAGCACTTGCTAAGAGGGTTTTCGGCTTACCAATAAAATTTTTGTTTCAGCAATTTTGAAGGAAACCTCAAAGTAAATAAATAGAAAATTAAGATTTCATCTTAATCGCCTTAAAAGGATCTTAATATATATATATATATATATAACCATGAGCAATGGTACTCGATACACAGTTACTGAAAAACGGTATTACAGTCTCTCCATCCTTCATTTTGAAAACTTCATATTTTTGCTTCAGCAGTCTGATCTTACTCTTGCGAACTTGATCAGTCTCTTCATAGGTAGGTTCGAGCCTTTCCCAAATTTCCTTTGCTGTTATGCATGAAGAGACTTTATTGTATTCGATGACATTCCATACAAGGTAAAGAAGATTAATGGTTTTGCAGTTAGCTTTATATGCTTTCTTCTGTTCCATAGTCAAGTTTTTTAATTTGACTGGCATATGTACTCCATCTATTTTTTCAGTAGGGAATTCAACTCCTTCAATTATTTCCCTTGCATTCAGGTTTTGTGCAATTATGAAATTATGTAATCCTTTGCTTCAAGTAGCTGAAGTTGCTTCCATTGAAGAATGGTGCACAGTTTGTTGAGCAAACTTCAATTGGTACGTTGTCTCCATTGATTGCCATTTGGATTTTTTGTGTTAAGCTATTAAGTTTTCTGGCAACACTCCCGCTCTGATACCAATTATTATTCAACTAGAGGAGAGGGGTGAATAGTTGAATATGGACTTTTCATGACTTTTTGAAAATTTAAAATAAGATGACAGTAAATAAAAATTTAATGAAACAAGACATAAGAAATTTTTATAGTGGTTTCACCGAAACCGGTTTTCATCCACTCCCAAGCAACCTCTGGATTTTTCACTATTTGCTTTTATTACAAACTTGATTATAGGTTTAAGTTCAACCTTATGCAGTATTTTCTCTGAACACTTCAATTCAATCTTACTTAGACTGAATTTGACTTTTTCTAGATTTAAGGCAATGACTCTCACTCCTTAATGTTTGACACTCGTATTAGTCAATGAAATAAATATCAAGAATTGAGGTTTGCTTTCCTCAAATTTGATGGTATGAGAATTAATAGAAACACTTAAAATAGTTGGAAATTTCAAAGTGCATAGTGAGAATTTTTCTGTGTATTCAATAGCACATTCAATTCTCGTCTCTTCTCGTAACCCTCTTTATTTTCTGCTCCTTAATATTTATTGAGATATTGAATAGATCCGTTGAGAATTGGTGGTGGTTGTTGCATTTAAATGTTGGGTATTTAAGTTCCATCATTAAAACTCTATAACTGTTCCTTCATTCACGCTGAGTCTCCATTTCTTTTTCTAGCACCTCTTTTAAATAAGCCAATCAGAATATTCTTGCACTGCATTTGAACGTTAGCTTTGATGGAAAAGGAAACATTTCAGAAATCAAAGGAGCGAAATGTCCATTAGGTTTAAATTGGTTTCCCACATCTAATTTCTGGCATATGCAGGTCGACAACATCGAAGTGGATATCAACTTGAATTTGAAACATTTCTTGTGTAATTTTATCAAAACAGGTCAATAAGTTACTATTCTAGGTCGATAAGCCACTGTGCAAAATTCAATAGGTGGATATATATTTTTGAATTGGTCGATGTGTACATTTATGTCGATAAGTTTTCTGCTACTCGATGTGTGATGTTTTAGACTTAGTAAATAGTAGGTTGACAGGTCATTTTAATGCATCGACATATTTCTATTCAAGTAATGAATTGGTCAATGCATGTAATTAAATTGGTCGATGTGTATATGTGTGTCGATAACAATATAGTCAGAACGATATGCAACATCTTGGATTTAGTGAATATTGGGTCAACATGTTTATATCGACATACTCCTATTCACTCTGAAAATTGGTCGATGTGTGCATTTGAATTGGTTGATGTGTATGTTCTTTGTCGACAAGAAGAGAGTAGGTCGTGCATTTTAATGAGCAAAAAAATATTAGGTCGACAAATCTGATAGCATATATCGACATACTATTGTGTAAGTAAGAATTGGTAAACCTTGACAAATTAATTGGTCAATGTGTTTTATATAAGTCGATAAGATCTTTGATGTATCAATGTGTATATTTCATAAACACATATTAACAGGTCGACATATACCAATCTCAAGTTGATGTGTCATTATTCATTAGTTGAATTGATCGACGTGTCTAAGTGAATTGGTCGATATGTCTTGGCTAGGTTGACAAGCATAATAACAAGTTGAAGTGTGTGTTTTTGACACAAATGTTGTCAGGTTGATAGGTTGAACCAACAGGTTGATATGTTACCATTCAAAGGTGAAATTGGTTGATATGTTAGAATGAATTAGTCGATCTGTCACTATTCTTATAGTTTTATATCGACAATATTTGTGATAAGGTCGATGTGTTGGAATGTCTAATCTATAAGGCATTCTTTGTTCAGCTCGATACATGCTTGTGTGGGTCGAAGTATTCAGACACTTATTTCTATAGAAATCATTTATCTTAGGTCATATGTATATGTGAATATCATGAATTGGTCGATACAGTACTTGCAATTGGTGGATCTGCTCTGTAGGTCGACACGAACTATAGAGTTTTGAATTTTCTCACTATTTTTCTTATTTTTTTAAACTATTTTTCTTTTAATCTATCATTATCAAAATCCTACTAGATCAACGCCCACATTTAATATACTCCCATTGAATGTTAAGACTACTTTCATCAAGGAAACTAGCAATTAAATGTGGTACCACATTTCTACGCATGTTCTTTATTTTTTTTATCTTGACCTTTTTAGTATCTGGTGAGACCTTTGGATTTTTGTGACTCTCCTTATTTCATATTTTTAATGAAACTTGAATCTTCAAACATCTCAGTAATAATGGCTTATATGCATTGTTATTTTATCTCCTTATAAATATCAAATTTATTTTCGAACACTACAATATAGAGAGCAGTGATACTTGGACTAATGAGTTGTTGGGAAAGGCTAGATAAGGTAAGTACGCATTAGCTTTGGCTTCCATTGGGCGGTGGATGATGGATCACCCTGGTGCTGCAAGGCTCTCTCTCTCTCTCTCTCTCTCTCTCTCTCTCTCTCCCCCTGTTTCTGGCTCCAGAGAAAAAATTTTTAAAACGAGAAAATTTCGTATGCCAATTCTGATAGCGGATCAAGAGCATTTGGAGAAAACTTTCTTGCAAAAAGAAAACAAGTGTTAGTCTCTTGATCATTGTAAGTGCAACTTTGCCCATGGGTAATTCTCATCAAGAATTCCTCGGTAATATCAGACAGCCCAAATGTGGCTGGGTGAGCACCGCCTCTTGACCAATCTACCCAAGTGATGCTCCTGTTTGCTAGAAGTTGTGGAGATTGTATGCTGAGCATTGTTGGGAAGTAGTGTTCATCAACAAAACAAGGTAATTTGCAGAAGTAGTGTTCACTAAATTTTGGATAAAAGAGTGTGTCCTTGACTATGTCTACAGCAAGCCTTCGGTTGACTTCAAACCACTGTGACCCCTTGCGCCATTGCTTGAGGTCAACCAAGGGGGCCATGTTCCTATTGTAGCGACCTCTCCCACCAGGTCCCGGATCGTCCCAAACATCCATGAAGCCATGCTTAGAGTTCATAAGGTAGTCATAGATAGTGCTAAAGTTGCGGAGAGGAATACATGCTTCTGAAATGAGAACAAATCGCTCGTTGGCAAAATCAAGCAATGCATTAGCTAGGAGTCTTCTCTCTGCATCACACATGCTCATCATTCCCCATTCCACTTCCTACAAAATTTAGGGATGTTTAACTGATTAGGTCAAAAATAGCAAATCAATTTCTTCAATAAGAGTAAAACAAAGTAATGCATGTTGTGGAAGACCCAAACAAATGAACTATAGATGCAGAGGACTTAGGTAATTAGTACTTTACTCGATTATACTTCCATTTTAATATCCATCAACCATCAATTTCTTTTGGTTGTCAATTAAACTATGGATGGAATCATCAAATCTAATGATATTCAAATAAATTCCAAACTATTGGACAAAACTAAGCCTAGAATCTTTTCGTCTTGTACCATAAAATGCATCACCAGGTAAGGAAGTCATCGACTTTCTTTGCTCTATCCAATTCTGTCCACATATGATTAAAAAAGCCTACAACTAAGCTTTTGTCATTCTGTCTCAAACCTCTTATTTTACCAAGTAGAAAAGCAACTTCACCATTAGCCTGCGCAATGCTCCCAAGCAAATTTTGTGAATTAAAAAACCGTTGACGGGAAACAATGATTATAAAAATAATATAATAAAACAGGTACATTATGACTGAAGTAAATATCAGAAAACAGTAAATATAGAGAGAACATATAGGAGTTAGGGGGTGAAGACACTGGCTATTACCTGACTGGGAATTTGTCTGCCATAGAACACTGATGAAGGTGGAAAATCTGCCACGTAAGATGGCAGAGAATGAACAAAAACTGAGTAGAGCCCTTCATGACCCTTGAAAAACCTTTCCCAAAGAGGTGCCATTGGAAGAGGTCCTCTAGTCAAGAACATGAAAGCAATCTTAGGGGTCCTCTCAAAGGGGTAGTCCTTAATTTGGGGGACCAGTGAAGCCCTCCAAAGCAATTCCGCATCATTCATTGAATGCATCAAATTTGAAGGAGGCCTCACCCAACGCTCCAATTTGTTTGGCTCTTCAAAACAAGGCAAAAAAGTAGAGTTTGCGACAGGTGCAACATTATGTCCTCCAAAATACCTTAGTGTGTATATACTAGCAAGTGAACATGCAAGACCAAAGAATAAAAACATCAAGAAAAATTGTATAACATGAAGAGGAAAACTCTTTGCTGAGTTTCCTGTTTTTGGATCCTTCCTTTCCTCTATTCCTAAGAATCTCGAATGCGACTTCATCTTCAGGTTTTTCAACGAAATTATCCTTAAAAACACTCTCCTAAACCTCAAAATTCACATGGAGAGAAAACTAGATGAAATGTGTCAAAAGGGTTTTCATCAAAATTGGCAAATTGTGAAAAGGGTTTTGATGTTTGGTGAAGAAGATTTGTACAGGAAAGGAATAAGGTTTTATATTAGAAACGAAACAAGTAGAAGGCCTAATCTGTACCCAATTAAAAACTTTATCAAAACAAAACAAGAAAGGCAGTGTTTCTATAAAAGGCAAAGTTTGGTGTGGAATAAATAAAAGAATTAAATATGTTTGTACCGCAAAAGGAATCTTTCACACAGTCCTTCCGTTCTTGATTTGTGCCAGATTTCATTCAATGGGACAGTTATGTGTATCTGCCTGGGGCGTTGTACTTGCAAGCTGTTTTAGTTTCCACAAGACAAAAAATAGAATGTAATATAGAGAGAATAATTTTTTAAAAAATGATTCTTTTTCTCTATTGCTTTTGTTTATATTCAATATATTAAACAAATCTGGTATTTATACAAATTGGGAAGTGTATATAAAAGGAAAGTTCTAGAATCAAACCTATCAAATATTCTCTCAAATATACGATATTTCAATATTGTATTATTTGGAGTAGCAAAACTTGACATGTATAAAAATGCTAGTAATATTAATATAGGCATCATATGTATCTTTCAAAGATACTCATCTTAGATATATTAGATATCTATTCAAATTCCATAAAATTTATAATACTCACTCGTTGATGTCAATTACATAGGGAATATGTATTGTTAAAATTTTACTAGAAAAAATCCAATGGGAAAAAAAATCTTAGTAAAGGAAAAAAAAGTACCCTGTTCAAAATGTTTTACAATGGACATTACAAAATTAGAGCATTGAGGTGACGGTAACATTTATAGGCGGTGGTATGTAGCGACCGTTTTTTATGGCATATAGCAACACTTGTGACGAAATCGATAGGAAATATATATATTTTATGACGGTATAATATTATTCGTTAGGAAAAGTTTAGCAATCATCAGTAAAGATTAGATAATCGTTTGTAAAAAACGATATTGAATTTTTACTGTTATTATTTATGGTCAGTACATATAACACTTTTAGGGACGGTTTGAAAACAGTCAGTATATGACCGTTTTTACTGTCTATCTAACCAAACCGTCTGCATAAATTTTACATTTATGCTAACTCATATATTATACAGTTTTTAAAAATTATATTCAATTCAGACACTTATTTTTTGTGGTCAGTAAATAAGACATAGTTTTATAAATGGTTTGAAAATAGTCTCGATATGAGTACTTCTACTCACTAGTTAAGCATATCGTTTTCATAAATTTCACACAAATCTGATGAACATTATCTGTGGCTAGTAAATATGACAAGGTTTTAGAGACGGATTGAAAAATATCTCTAAATAACTCTTCTTTACTATCTAGTTAACTATATTATGGATACAAGTTGTATATCTATACTAACTTATTTATTGTACAGTCTTTAAAATTTATGTTCAATTCTGACGATTATCATTTGTGGTTAGTAAATATGGCAAAGTGTTAGGGACAATTTTAAAATAGTTTCGATTTGACTTTTTTTATAGTCTAGTTAAGCATACCAATTTCGTAAATTCTATTCAATTCTGACAATTATTATTTGTGATCAGTAGATATGGTAGAGTTTTAGGGACTGTTATTTAACTATCTCTATATGTCTATTATTTACTATTTACTTAACCATACCGTCTGTATACGTTCTTCATCTATCGTAACCCATATTTTTTCCATTCTCTAAAAGTTATGTTCAATTAAAACGCTCATCTTTTGTTGTTAGTAAATATTGCAGAGTTTTTGAAAAGATTTGAAAACAGTCTCGATATAACTACTTTTACTCACTACTTAATCATATCGTTTTTATAAATTTTACTCAAATCTGACGATTATTATTTGTGGTTAGTAAAAATGGTAAAGTTTTAGAGACGATTTGAAAAATGTCTGTAAATAACTCTTTTTAACAGTCTGGTTAACTATATCGTTGATATAAGTTGTATAGCTATGCTAACTTATACATTGTACAGTTTTTAAAACACATATTCAATTTTGATGCTTATCATTTGTGGTTAGTAAATATGTCAGAATTTTAGAAACAATTTAAAAATATTCTCAATATGACTCTTTTTACAGTCTACGTAAACATACCAGTTTTGTAAGTGCTATTCAAGTCTGATAGTTGTTATTTATGGTTAGAAGATATAGTAAAGTTTTAGGGACTGTTATTTAACTGTCTTTATATGTTTATTCTTTACTATCTACTTAACCATACCGTTTGCATAAGTTTTTCATATTTCCTAACTCATATATTATGCAGTCGTTAAAAGTTATATTCAATTGAAACGTTAATCTTTTATGGTTAGTAAATATGTCGGAGTATCTCGATAAGACTATTTTTTATTGCTAGTTAAGCATATTGTCTTCATAAGTTGTACGCAATTTTGACTGTCATTATTTGTGATAAATAAATATGACAAAGTTCTAGAGAGGGGTTGACAAATGTCTCTATATGACTTATCTTTTACAATCTAGTTAACCATACCATCGAGATAAATTCTATATCTATGCTAACTTATATATTATGCAGTATTTAATACTTATATTCAATTTTGACGCATATCATTTGTGGTTAGTAAAAATGACAGAGTTTTCAAAGCGGTTTGAAAAATAGTCTCGATATTTTTCTTTTATCTGTCTACTTAAGCATACAAATTTTATAAGTTCTATTCAATTGTAAGAGTTATTATATGGAGTTTGAGGGACGGTTTGAAAACGGTCACTATATGACTATTTTTATTGTCAACCTAACCAAACTGTTTGTGTAAATTCTATATCGATACGAACTCAAATATTATACAGTCTTTAAAAGCTATGCCCAATTCAAATGTTTATCTTTTGTAGTCAGTAAATATGCAGAGTTTTAGAAACGGTTTGAGAACATTTTCATTATGACTATTTTAACTTACTACTTAAGCACATCGTTTTCATAAATTCTACTCAATTCTGATAGTTATTATTTTTTATGACTACAAGAGTTTCGAAGTCTAATTTGTCATTCTGTAGTGTGATCACTGGTATTTTAAAAAGTGTTGGGATAAGTTTAATAAGAGAAAATAGAGTGGAACTAAGTTCGAGGGATAGAAGTATAAATCTATGAATGCCACAAAGAGCACAATGGATTTTGCAAGATGATGTGTGGGTTCATCCGAAGAATAAACTTCTTAGGGAGGATAGGGAAGAAGAAGCAAGGAATGAAAAAGAATTGAATGAACGAGGAATTGGTAACGAAACTGAAGAAGAAGAAGAAGAAGTTCAAGGGAATGAAGGAGGAGATGGGAATGAAAATGAAGGAAACGAGGGAGGAGATGGAGGATGAAATGACTACCATCGGAATTCCAATGACGAGGCAAGGTGGAATGATTTCTTTCAATGTATTTATGGTCTAAAAATAGACATTGGCATGCTTAATGAGCAAGTTGGAGGACTTGGGACGGAAATGCGAGAACATAGAATAGAAATGGGAGAAACGAGGACAGAAATGGGTCGACTGAGTAGTGAAGTGGATGAAATTGAGAGATGACTGTTTGGAATGCAACAATATACATATGAATTTGCATATTAGAATGTAGAGCAGTATCGCAAAATGATATGTCAAATGTTGAACATCAGAGCAGACCTTGGGGCAAATTCCAAATCTATTGAATGCATTAGAGACCATTTGCAGATAGGTAACTCGGCCCGATCTTCATGCTCTGCTGCTTAGCCTTCTTTATCTCCCAGTCCTGCCACTCAACCTTCTTCCTCTGCCACTCCTACACCACCACGTCGCTCTGGCTTTGCCCACCTATTTGTTTTACACCCACTTTCTACATTTGGTTCTCCTGCTCCTAATACTCACCATCATGCTCCTGACACTCAGCCTAACCGTGACAATCCTACCCCTAGGCATCCATTTCTGACATTTGGTTCTTCTCACACACCGACAACAACTACCTGGGGTAACACTCCTACCCTTATTACTACTCCCAATCCTTTTGCCATTGAGCAAGTTGTTAATGCTGTAATAGCAAATCCGGAGTTGAAAGATGTTACAAAAAAGAGTGTCAAAAAATTTAAACCAAAAGTTAAAAATAACAATTTGAAGTAATTATGTGTACTTGCTTCCCTTCCCTTGTTTTTTGCATTTGTATTTGTAGTTTTGTTCATTTTGTATTTTCATGTGTATTTTAATATTGATGTGTTGATCTCTTCTGTTTTTCAATGTTAAAAAATTCTAGTAATTATGTCTATTTTGTATTTTGATATGTTTTGTAATTTTTTTATTCTCATTGTATTTTGATTTGTAATGTAATATTTAGTTGTATTTATAAGTATCTGAATTTTAATTTTCTAATGTAATGATATGTTGTAGTTGTAATGTTTATTAAAAATGTGAGATTGGTTGTGATTAAATTTTGTTGATCAACCAAACTGTTAGGTCAATTAAGACAGTAACGAGTGTTAAACAAAATGTATAAAAAGGAGTAAGCTCTAGAAGAAAGAGAGAAAGAATTGATTCCTTAATTTGTTCCTAGTCTTCTCTCTGTCTCTCTATCTCGCTCCCTATCTATCTCTATCTCTCATCTTCTCCATCTCTACAACTCTTTCTTTATGCTCTCCTCAGATTTTCTTTTCAATCTCTAACATTTCTTCTATGGCCCCTATGAACTCTATCAAAATGCACAAACTAATCATGCTCTATTTTGACTTCTTACTCTGTTTTTCAGTTCCATTTCATGTGTACACTTGCTCTTTTTTTTTTTTATTTCCATTTGGGTTTGAAACCAATGTCTTTAATGTTCCAGTCCTGTGCCACCTAAGCAATGGGTAGCAAGGTGAGCACCTGTGCAAGCCGTCGTGCTTTCGTGCACCATGGGCAGAGGCCCCTGCTAGCCGCACAAGCCCGAAATCCCTCGTGGGCACAATCTCCTCTCATGCGGGCGCAGTCTCCTGCTCATGCAACCCCCGCCCAAGTATGGGCATAAGCCCGGGAATCCCTTTGCGGGCGCAGCCTCCTGATCATGCTGCCCCCGCCAAGGCATGGGCATAAGCCTAGCAACCCCTACTGGGCGCAGCCTTGTGCTCATGCTGCCCCGCCCAATCATGGACATAAACCCTACAATAATAATCAGCAATAGTGGTAAATATGATAAGTAGTGATAAGTAATTATAAGCAGTGGTAAGTAGTGGTAAGTAATTTCAATTTTCATCTGAATATTTTTTATCAATACAATCTAAATTCTATACCTCTCAATTCTATCCGTTCAAGATTTATTTACGATTTTTTTGGCTTTGCTTTGATTAGTTTGCTTTGCCGTGCTGATGGTCATGAAATCTTCTCCATAATGTTACTTCGAACACTATTACGCTCAAACATTAAAAGTTTCAAAAAATATTCCTTTCTCAAAAAATTTAACTCCTGAAACCATCAAGGCATGAAAATTCATAAATTAATCATATTAGTCCAATTCAAATAAAAATGATGAAATGCAATAAGAAAATATATATACTTCTTGAGTTGGTGTAGTCAAATTCAAGTTCTTCTTATTTACCAAATAATAA
The DNA here is from genome assembly GCA_033439265.1 of Dillenia suffruticosa. NCBI lineage: Eukaryota > Viridiplantae > Streptophyta > Magnoliopsida > Dilleniales > Dilleniaceae > Dillenia > Dillenia suffruticosa. The sequence continues at coordinate 11,195,007 of JAVTVX010000019.1, forward strand.
TACTATGTATAGATGATAAAATAAGGAGTGAATAAGAGACTGAGAGTATGTCAATTAGTGTTCATTAGTGTTCAGTTAGCAAGATTCATGTGTGTGCACTCAGGAAGAGTAAATGCATATGCATTTGTAAGGTGTAAAGTGATGTGTGTGCACTCAGTAAGAGCTTGAAATTGGCAAATCTCATTACATAACCATTTTAATACAAAATCAGCCCAATTATATAAACCCGCTTTATCCACATCAATGGTTGCCTATAGGTGTCTGGAAGAAGGGAAGACACTTGTGGTAGGACATAAAAAGCATCCGAGAAGGAAGAGCAAGAAGTAGCGTTTAAATTTTTGGGATGAGGCATCTTCCAAGTGCATGTTCTCTTTCAACTCCATATGTTTTAGTTTCGAAAAATACTTTCTGATGTATGGAGACTCAACCAAAGATGAAGAGCCCAAAACTTCACGTCTAGTTGAAGTGATTCCTACGATTTGTCCTACTTCCATAGGTATCAACTTAAAGTTTTGGTTTGGACGAACACAAAGAAGTTTTTCCATCGGTTCAAATCTCATAATCAATTTTTCACACAATTTTCGACTTAATGTATCACAACTGAGCTTCAAGATATTGCCAAACCCCATATGTTTTATCTCTTCTTTCATCTCATGACTAAGCGAAAGAATTACCTTCTTTAATTGCTTTGGAGAGCACCTCGTTTGAATCAGTACCGGTGCAGGTGATGCCATTGCTTTACTCAGTGTAAGTAATTTCTTTGTTTCTTTCACTTTGTTGTAGTTGTCCCTCTCCCCTTTCTTTAATTCCATCCATTCTTCAATACTTTGAATCTATTCTTGCAATAATTTTTACACTATTGATAGTAATAATAATAAAATAATTAATATATGCAGATGATGTTAGATTTCATTAGCTTACTTGCATGCAAGGCACTCCTCTTCTTCCTGTTCTTAGCCACTCCTTTCTTCTTCTCTTCTGTATCTAGAAACGTAAATAACGTATATTAAATTTCTAGAATTTATAACATAAATCACTAAATCTCAAATCAATTACTAAAAATTCCTAAATACTCTAATAACCAATAACCATAAATAAGCTCAAATAAAGGATAAATATATTGGCGGACGAACCTGCAAAAGCCTCATTGTCGGAATAAACTTCCATTTGTAGTTCTGATTCAAAATTTTCAAAATATTTAAAAATAATATCTTCAAACCTCTGCTCTTGGCCTCTCTGTTTTCAAAAAAAGTTCTCGATTCTTCTTCTTTGCCCTATCCTTATCTTCACTCTTCAGTCTTCACTCTTTACTCCTCTTACTTTTTTCTTCTCCTCCTCCTCCGTCGTTCTCTCTTTCTCATCCTCCTCCCTCGTTCTCTCCCTCTCTCTGACTTAGTTCTTGCAACAAGTATTTTTCTGCAAATCTAACTTCGATAAACCATCAAAATAAGTAATTTCATAGAGAAATGGTAAAAAATGCCGAAAAAAACTGAAATGGTGACAACATGTTATTGAGAAATGCGGAGACATTGCTATTATTTCACCACCATTGGATAAAATGCCTTTTACCAGATCAAATGCCTATCGTTGATGGTGTTCATAGGGTGTTGTAAGCTGTGCGTGCTTTGGAACTCATTGTTGAAAAGACGTGTAAGTGACATGTCTCCTCTTCTGATGACTTTGAATCCCGGCCATTGGATCAAACAAGATAATCAACAACCAACCCTTACCGTCGATACTTTGCCCACAACTTACCATCCGTTACCATGACTTACCATTAATTAATACCAACTATCAATTATCATCAATACCTATCCATCAATTGCTATTGCATAATTGCATAATTGCATAATGTCTTAAACAAATATTTTAGTTTCAATTTACTATATTTAATTACTATATTTATGTAATACTATAATCTGTTTAATTTTATATTTTATATTTAAATAAAAGTATATTTATGTAATTACAATTACTATATCAATAATCTACTATATAAAGATAATGATAATGTTAAGGTTAAGTGACGAAAGTAGAGTTGGATCAGACAACTGCAATGTACACCAAACATTGCTCTATTAATGTAATTTACAATATTTGATATTTAATGATTAAATAATACTACATTATTATTATTAACTATTTTTTAATACTATATTTATTTAATAACAAATTACAAAAAAAGTTTATCCAATTATGAACATGACAATTACTAATTATGAAGATGACAATTATCAAAACAACCAAAGAAATCGAGTTTGATTGAATGCCAAATTACAATAGTCTGTTTACAAACCAAAAACTTTTTTAAAGAGTAAAATGTGACTACAAATACTTTGTACTTATTTAATCTTAACTTTATGATATATTCATATGGACAAAGCTTCTTGGCTCGAATATTAGCGCTAACACTATATTTCCTTCTTTTTCTATTTCTTTTTTTTTAAGCCAAAAAATCAAATCAAAAATCACAATTTATTTCATATGTTATTTTCTTAATTACTAACCGTCTATTGGTAGGGTTAATGCATTTCTTGAATTTGCATAAGCAAATATTCAATGTATGGATAGCAAGATATCATGTAACAAGTGATAAATTATAGGAACAAATTATAGGAACCAAATCCCCAAATTGCATTGTATCAAATTTTGAAATTTTAAATGTACTATTACTTTAGATAATAATATATAATATATTACATAATTTATTAAAAATATTAAATAATATAATATTAATTAGTATTAATTTCCGCCAGAAATTTTTTCAAAATTAAAGAAAGGATTTTAATTATCAACTGCAAACAAATCGACAACTTTATATACACATGTTACTAATATTACTACATGATACTATATATTATAATCTATTACTATTTATTACAATCTGTTACTATATACTACTATATATTACAATATTACTATGTGTTACTATATATTCAATTTATGGTATATTTTTTAATTACAATTACTATATACTTAGTATTAAATAACTATCACTATTACATAGTAGTATTACATACTATTATATATTATTTTATATTAATATATATTATCATACTAGATTATATTTGTTGGAGTGTCAATATATTATTATCTATTACTATATATTACTATTACCCGTATATTACTATTTTATTACATAATCTTATTCTAGTATATTAGCACTTTTTTTAATTACAATTACTATTTTATTATAACTTACTATTATATTATTAATATATACGACTATTATAGATACATTTAATCTAAAATTGGCATGCTATTTCTATTACCAATTTTATATAATAAGTTACATAAATAAGAGTAATATTTAAACAAAATATCTTATCATCAATATTATATGAACCAATAAAATTTCAAAGAAAAAGGGAGAAATTCTTATTATTTATTCACATTATATAATTTTATATAAATTTCAAATTAAACGAATGACAACATTAATATTAATTTCAATCTCGATGTTCATTTTTACTGTAAAGATAGTGTATTAATTAAAAAAATTATTTACACTATTCAACTCGATATAAATATATTTTATATATTTCTTTAATTTAATTTACATGTAATTTCATTTAATTTGGTTCATAAACATATATTTTGAATAGATGAAGATTTCTGAGATATGTGTTATCAGTTTTATTTAATTATTATTTACAATTATGCATACTAACTAGAGGTAATAAAATGGTAGCAATTAAGTCATGATGAAATCTAATTTAAAAAGAATTTAATAATAAATTTTAGATTGAGTGACTTTTTTACTATTTTAAGTTCTCGACATGAAATTGAAAATTATATAAAATCAATATGCAACAAATCTTACCAATTTAAAAATATGAAAAAAAAAAGAAATATATGAAAGAAGAAAAAGGTAGTGGTAAGAATTTTAATTTAAAAAACGTGGTAAGAAGTGCGGAAAAAAGGCGGGTGAAGAAAAAAAAGAATGCTACAAAATGTAATTTAAAAAAGGCGGTAAGAAGTGCGAAAAAAAGGCGGGTGAAAAAAAAAAGAGTGGTACAAAATGACGCGCTTTGTAATTGGATTCTAATCCAAAAATATTATATTAAGTATGAAGCATTTCTTTTCTCAAAACTCTTACTCCGAAAGCATCTACTCTGCGAACCACCGTAGCTATGGGATGAACTAAATGCCGGATGAATATTGTTACTCAGCATAAAGAATCACAGCAATCCCAACAAGAAGTTCTGTCACGCCCCGAACCGGGATCGTGAACAGCCGCCCGTTGTCCCTGGATGCCGGCTGTATTTTTTTTACAGAAAATCGGACAGAACCTCCCCATAAATCGGAGGTTTCCCATGTACAATTTCACCTGTATATGACATTCATCCTGTAAAAATAAATAATTGGCCATCCCGGCCTCTTCAAAATCAAGAGATATCCCAGCCAACATTCAGAACAACGCAAGGCTATAAAGTTCATAGCAGTCCTAGCAACAGACCTCTACTGTCACGCCCAACTAGAGCATGAGCAGCCGCCACACCGAGCGGACTTAAATTCTACGCATATATGAAATAAATTCCCAAGTTATTTTTAAATATTTACAAATGCCTCAATGCAATGAAATAATCAACACGAAGGTTTCGCGAATAAAAGTCCATAATTTATACAGTCATCCCAAAAATTTAGATAAATAGAATGGTCAAACTAAAATCTCCAATATATATAATAATATCACCAATCATCATAGCGGAAGAGATGGAAAATATCCATACCCAAGCCCAGTGGTATCTCCTCGATCCAACACTAATCCCGTGGGAAAGAAAGTGAGGGGTGAGTATCTATGGGAGGATACTCAGTAAGTGAGGGGATTGACATCATACTATCAATATCGAGGTGAATTTGGAGTGTCAAAGCATAGATAAGAAAATATCCACAGTGTGCAAATCGATCATGTTATTTCAAAATCATAAAAATACGCACACATCAGAAAGCAAGATATGCATCCAATATTTACATCAATGTCGTGAAGAGCCGGCCAATGAAATATTCCCGGCAATGGTCTACCTCGACCAAGGACGGCGCATTGGGGGTTTTTCCAAATGCAAGTATTAAATAATGGCTCTCTGCCCCAATGTTGGCCACAGACTACCCCAACTAGCCTGTAAATAATAATAATGTACATATAACTAGTCAGCCGTGTATGGTGCCCCCGCCTGGTGCTAGACGGAGCCGTACTCAACGTCCTCTCCGATGAGGGTCAACCTGGGACACCCATACACACGACAATCTGGCGGATACCTCCGGCCGAAGCGTATCCGGACACAAGGGGTGCCTCTACCAGATGTCCTTCGTAGCTACGGATCACAATATCATATCAGCCGGGCACGTAGCCCCATGCATCCCATCACCAGATCAGCCGGGCATATAGCCCCATGCATAATATCATAACGTCAGCCGGGCATACAGCCCAATGCATAATATCATAAAGTCGGCCGGGCATACAGCCCAAAACATAATATCATAAAGTCGGCCGGGCATACAGCCCAAATGTGTAAGTAAATCCATTTAAAACCATGTGCCAATGCGGTGTAAGTATTTAAAACATATCAATATGTCGAAAATGTGGCACAATATACGTTTATCAAAACTCATGGATGCATATCAATAAAGTCAACAGTTAAGACACTCCAAAGGTCACAAAACATTCATCAAATATTCGAAAATTCTACCAATCAGGCATTTGCAGAAATATGTCATTTAAAAATATTTTTGAAACATGGTTTTCAATCAATAGTGAATGTCAAAGTCCCACTCACTGTTCTACGGGAGGGAAGTCACTCCCTACTGACAAGCCAAATCGGATCTGACCGCTCGAGTCTCCAAAAGATCAACCTAAATCAGATCATCAAATGTCTGTAATATTCTATACTTAACCTTCAATTCATATATAATCATTTCATAATTTGTATTCTATTTGCATTCCACTTACACTCTAAACATATACAAAACCTTTCATCTTAGATTCAATCATAGATTCATCCAATTTATCAATTAAAGCCGAAATCTCCTCACCTAGGGTTTTCTCGAAACGTCGAGTCTCGTCCGAAAGTCGCTTCGGTCACTCCAAAGTCTGTAGGGTTTCCTATCAAAACAAAATTTATTTGTTAGATCTAAACACTTAGATCAGAAACAAAACCCTAAGTCATTTACCTGCGTGGAGGTTCGTGGGCTGTCACGGGCTCACGAGCCATCACGGGCCGTCGCGGGCTCGTGGGCTATAGCTAGCGGGCTCGCTGGTCTGCGGGCCAGTGGGCTAACGGGCTAGCGGGTCGACGGGCCGTCGGCTAATGGGCCGGCGGGCTGGCGGGCCGATGGGCTGAACTGGGCCGCGGGCCGTACTGGACCTGCGTGCTTGGACCGCTGTCGGGCCTGGTGGGCCCGTGGGCTTGCTGCTGATGGGCCTGCGGGCCGACAGTGGCTCGCGGGCTGGTGCTCGCCCGTGCGCTGGTGAGCTGTGCTGGTGCGTGCTCGTGCGCCGGCTCGCTCGCGCTCGTGCGCTGGTGAGCTGTGCTGGTGCGTGCTCGTGCGCCGGCTCGCTCGCGCTCGTGCGCTGCTGCGCGCTGGGCCGCTCGCCCGTGCACACTCGTGCACTGGGCAGCGCGCCTGTGCATGCTGGGCAGCGCGCCCGTGCACGCTGGGCCGCGCCCGCTCGTGCGCTGGGTCCGCGCACGCTCGTGCGCTGGCTCGTGCTGTGGCTTGCAGAAGGCGCTGCAGTCGCGTGTGGTGGCGGAAAGCAATGCTCGCGGAGGCTCGCGGCGTGCGGTGGTGCTCGATCGTGGCTCGCGGCGGTGTGCGGCGAGGCGGAGAGATGGCGGTCGTGGGTTATCGCGATGAGAGATCGCGGGAGATCGCGGGAGATTGAGCCGCGGGAGAAAGAAGAAAAAGTAGAAGAAGAAGAAGAAGAAGAAGGAGAAGGAGAAGAAGATGCCGGCGGAGCTCACGGGGGAAGAGCAGCACCGCGGTGGGGGAGGGAGGCGAAGGGTCGGCGGAGAGAGGGAGAGGGAGAGAGAGAGAGAGGAATTAGGGATTTAGCCCTAATTCAATTGGGGGGAAAGGGCCAAAACGTTGCGTTTTGGCTCTCCCTCTTGTTTTTTTTTTTTTTTTTTTTTTTTTTTTTTAGCTTGGTGTTACAAGTTCAATATGAAGAAACCCAATCTTGCGAAAATGTTACCTCAGGTATTATTTTAATTTGAGATTTGACATTATCATGGTATTAACTGATAATTCATGTTTATTTTTTAGTAGTTGTGAAAAAATGTAGAGGTCCAACACGCTGTCAAGATGTTTGGGATTTAGAAAAAGGACAACGTATACCGATTGAAATGAATGAATTAAATCACAACAACGTATGCTGCCATGACGAATAAAGAGCCCAAGTTAATCCCACGGGTAATATTTTCTTTTATAATCATTCTTTATATTCTTTATAATGTTACTATACAATTGTATTAACTTCACTTTTTTATTCATTTTTTTATTGACAAGAAGAAAGTTTGACGTAAACTTGTTGCTCACTGTTTTGCTTAATTTTGGAAATATGGTGGGATTGTGACCTCTAAATTGTAATGGTAATATTTTTGGCAATGGAATGAACATTTTTTGTTTCAGTTTGGGTTTCACCAAGAAATTTTTTTGTTTAATTTTTGTTTCACCATCTTACTATTAGTACAAGACAGACATGTTATTGTGGAACATGAATCTTTCTTTCCTCTTGGTCTTATATCTATTACTCAATGTAATGTACTACTCAATCTTGGTATGTTAATACAATTCTGTTTAAATTTATAATATTTTTGTAATTCTTTTATACACACTTAAATCATGTGGTGGTGATAACTAATTTTATATCATTACATTATTTAATTTGATAATAATCAAGATATATTTATTTAAATAATAATATTTTAAAATAAAAAATAATGAAATAATCGCTTTGACATGCATGGTATTTTCTTACGCCCGGCATGCATGCACAGGCCCCTGTGAGGCATATACTTACGCCCGTCCATCATGCGAGGGCCCTATGAGGCATATGCTTGAGCCCTTCTTGTACCCGTCTGCCCCTGTGAGGCGTATGCTTGAGCCCTTCTTGCGCCCGTCTGAGCCCTTCTTACACCCGTCTGAGCCCTTCTTGCGCCCGTCTGAACCCTTCTTACACCCGTCTGAGCCCTTCGCCCATCCGCCCCTGTGAGGCGTATGCTTGCACCCTTCTTGCACCAGTTCATGAGGTAATTCCAATAACCCATAATAACATATAGTAAGACATGGTAAGCGACGGTAACCGACGATGAAAAAAGTAACATTTTATAATATATGGTAACTGATGATAGATCAATAACATTTCCCAACTCAATCGTAACCTGACACTTACAGTTGCAACATCCAATGACACATGGCATGCGATATTAAAATCAGTAACTTACCCTAACCATAGTCTATCATAAAAGTAGTTACACATAGTAACACATAGTATGGTAACACAAAATAACACATAGTAACTGTATTTTGTCACTCAATGCTAGCTATATTTCGTAACACTTTTCACCCGTCCATATTTGACACCATTTTGTAACTCAATAGTAACCAATCATAAAAAACTAATTTTACTAACACTTTTCTATCGTCAATATTTTAAAACATTTTGTAATTTAATAACAATCGATGTTAAAATAAAAAATTTTACTAACATTGTTTTACCGTCAACAACCATTTTGTAACTCAGTGGTAACCGATAATAAAGTAGTAAGATCTCCTAACACATGATAAGTGACTATAAAATCACAAATTTGACTGACACTTTTTTACCATGGACATTATGTATAATTTCATTACTGAATGGTAACCGTCAATATTTAGTACAATTTTGTAACTCATTGGTAAGTGTCAATACTTTCTAACATTTTCTATCTCAATAGCAATCGATACTAATACTAGTAACATATGGTAACACATAGTAACCGATCATAAAACCACAAATTTTACTAACATTTTGCACCATCAACATTTTGTATCATGTGATAGCACATGGTGATTATAACACAGGGTAACATATGATAACACATAGTAACTGACGGTGAAGACACTAATTTTACTAACATTTTCTAATGTCAATATATTGTGACATTTAGTTACTCAACAGTAATCGATGATAAAAATTAGTAATGTCTCGTAACACTTTTCTACTGTCCACATATTATACAATTTTATAACTCAATAGTAACCGATCATATAACACTAATTTTACTAACACTTTTCTACCGTCAACATTTTGTAACATTTTATAACTCAATGGTAAGCGATGATGGAGTATTAACATCTCCTAACGCATGATAAGTGACTATACAAACCACTAATTTCACTAACACTTTTCTACCGTTGACAATTTGTATAATTTTGCAATTCAATAGTAACCGTCAATAATTGGTACAATTTTCTAACTTATTTCTGGCCGTCAACATTTTCTAACATTTTCTATCTCAATCGCAACCGAAAATAAAGGTAGTAACATATGGTAACACATGATAACCATCACTGGTTTTACCAACTTTATCCTTCCGTCAGTATACATATGTTACTTGCTCCAACAGTAGCCCATAGCTTCACGATATATCTATCATGACTAGTATATACCCAACTAAATGTGCTTCCTTTGGAGAAAGTATTGCTGACGGATTTGATGAGTTATACATATGGTTTTTTACCGTTACCTCAATGCTCTAATTTTGTAGTGGGATTTATTGCCCCGTTGAGAATATCAAATGAAATCTTTAAACCAATACATTTCAATTTTTTTATCAATCTTGTTAAGGTAGCAGTCGGTAGAGATTTTGTAAACAAATCTGCTAAATTCTTTTTTGATCGGATTAATTGCATGTTAATTTCACCATTATTCTAAAAATCACGTATGTAGAAAAAAATTGGTAAAATGTGTTTAGTTTTATCTCCATTAATATATCCTCCTTTTAATTGTTGATGTCTTCAAATAGCACTGTAGGAATAACTTTCTTGGAGGATAATCCATTGTTTTTTTGGATATGATAAGTCATTGACATTAACTAAATACATTCTCGGTTTGCTTTACAAATAGTTATAATCTCAGCATAATTCAAAGAAGTGGCAATTGTAGATTGTTCTATAGATGGCCATGATATAGCAATACCACCATAAGTATGGGAGCATTTGGTTTAGTTCTGGGAATTGGAATTTGAATCAGAATCAGAATCATATTCTCTAGATTTGGAATGGATAGAATCATTCCAATTCATCTATTTCGTTCAATACACTGAATGGGCACATTATCATACCTGGTGTTTGACTAATTTTTTTTTTCTTAATAGGAATTAATAATTTTTTAATTTTATCCTTACTCAAATTACAATAAAAACTATGAATAATTTAAAATAAACTATTTTAAAATATTATATGAAATTAATTTCAGTTGAAACAATAAATATTATATGAGTTTATCATATAAACTTTATATTCTTTTCCAAAATTAAAAAAAAAAAGAAAGTAACTTAATAATGAAAATTTTATTATTTTTTTCACTTGTTTATTTTTTTTTATATGTATGAAGTCTTGAAATCGAAATTTTAGAAAAGAGAATAGGGCTTGGCATTAAAATCTATATTCTAAAATTAATCTTGATTTCACTTATTCAAATTTGAAATTTAACTTTACAAAATTTTGAATTAATTAATTTATTTTGAAAAAGAAATTGGACTAAATGTATTGTCGAATCAAGGGTCTGAATTTTGGGTAATTATTTTAGAATCTGAAAAGACAAGTGTAAGAGCAGAGAATATTAGGGAATTTTGGATAAATGTGAGTGTAAATGGCTATTTGGAAATCAGATTTCTAACAAAACCCATCAATTTGCTTGGTTTTTTTTAGATTTTTAGGTTTTTAGGTTTGTTCATTCCTGTAGTATTAATCCAAACATTATCTTTCGGTTTTATTCCCATTCTTATTCCATACTCTTTTACTAAACACCAGCTAAATATGTATTCATTTAGAGATCGTGCTTTATGTAGATCAGATACGAGTCCAGTATCCACAAGACCAATTAGCATTGGTTTAGAATCGTTAGAATAAAACAAGTCAATATCAATTTTTTTTCTGAGATATCGAAAAATATGTTTGACCCCATTTCAATATCATTGTATAGGAGAAAAAATAAATCTTGCTAATTCAGTCTCCACAAATGATATATCTTATCTTATACGATTAGTATGATATATAAGTGCTTCAATGGCACTAAGATATGGTACTTCAAGATCGAGAAGGTCTTCATGCTTCTCATGTGGTTGGAAAGAATTTTTGTCAATATCAAGTGATCAGACAACCATTGGGATACTTTATAGATGTGCTTTATCAATATAAAAATGTTTAAAGATTTTAGCAATATAACTTGATTGATGAACAAATATCCCATCTTTTAAATGTTCAATCTATAAATCAAGACAAAATTTTGTTTTACCAAAATTCTTGATCTCAAATTCTCCTTTTAGATATTCGACAACTTTGGAAATCTCTTTAGAAATTCCAATGAGATTCAAATAGTCAACATGAATTGCAATGATCACAAAACTCACTTAAGTTTTCTTGATAAAAATACGTGGGTATATTGAGTCATTTGCATAGCCCACTTTAAGTAAATGTTCACTTAAATGATGATACCACATTTGTTCATATTGCTTTAAGCCATACAAAGTTCTTTGCAACTTAATAGAGTAAAGTTCACAAGAATTTGAATCACATCTGTTAAGTAGTTTAAATCCTTTAGAGATTTTCATGTAAATATCATTTTGCAATGTCCCATATTAGGTAAACAATAACTAATTCACTAAATGCATTTCAAGCTTTTCATGCACTATTAGGGTCATAAGAAACTGTAATATAATTGTATCCACTACAATTAAATATATATCATTATAATCAAAACCCAATCTTTGTGAAAACACTTGTGCTACGAGTTGTGCTTTATAGTGCATAATTTCATTTTTCTTATTTTGTTTGTGTACAAAAACTCCTTTATGTCTTGCAGGTTTTACACTTTTAGGTGCTTGAACTACAGGTCCAAAAACTTTGTGTTTAGTAAAGTAACTCCAATTCATATTGGATCACATCTTTCCATTTAATCCAATTATTTCTCCTTTGACATTTCTCAATCGATTTTGATTCAACATTCTTGATTTTTTCTATAATTTCAAGTGCCACATTATATGCAAAATTATCATTCACAATTGTTTCAACTATATCCCCGTATATCTTTGTTGTCATGAAATTTATAAAAATTTCATTATGTTCTCTTTAGGAGCTTGAAATTTGTACTCTTTGGGAGCTGTATCTAACTCTACAAAAGTCTGAGTTTTCTCATCAGTAACAATTATAGATTCTTTATTATTAAACTCGTTTAAATAATCATGATAAATAGATTCTTTTTTGTTTTGAGAATTTTTATTTTTGGCGTCATGAGGTCTACCACGCTTTAAGCATGTTTTATACTCATTCGCTATAATATTTGTGAATTGTACTGCTGGGACATCAAACATAATTTTCACATTTTATGTTTGAAAATTTGATTATATAACTCTTTTAGAGTCAATGAACACATCAGGTAATTGATTTGCGATATTTTATAAATATATTATATTTTGAACTTCTAGTTCACAGCCTTTGTACGAGAATCAAGTGGTGCTAGTAATGATATATGTCATACAATTTTATTTTTTCATTATTCATTTCCTCTCTCTAATGTTGAAAATTTTGTTTTATCTAAATAACAATCTGCAAATCTCACATTAAAAATATCACCCGTCATGGGTTCAAGATATCTAATGATAGAAGATGACTTATATCCAATGTATGTTTCCATCTTTCCTTGGGGGCCCATTTTAGTTTTGTGTAGTGTCACTATAGGGATATAAACCAAACATCCAAAATTTCTTAGATGGAAAATATTAGGTTCATGGCCAAAAACCAATTGTAGAGGGGTATATTTACAATAATTTGTCAGTCTTATAAGTATAAATGCCACTGCATATAGAATAGCATGTCTCCAGGCAGATATATGGAGTTTTGTTCTTCTTAATAATGGTCCAACAATCAATTAAAACCATTTGATAAATGATTCAGCTAAATCATTTTATGTATGAATATAAATTACAAAACGTTCAATACAATTACCAATAGACATACAATAATTATAAAAGGGATGAAATGAATATTTACTAGTATTGTCTAACCAAATTTTTTTAACCAAATAATCTGAAAATTATATTCTTAATTTAATAATTTGTGCAAGTAATCTAACAAATGTTGGGTTGCAAGTTGATATAAGCAAATGTGTGAACATCTAACAAATGTTGGGGGCCCATTTTAGTTTTGTTAGAGCAAGCAGCACATGAAAATTCGCTTATTTTTAAACAACTTTTTATTTTTCAATGTATGGATATATGAATTTTCAATTATTCTTTTCATCATAATCGATCCCCGATATCCTAGTCGATTATGCCAAGTACGAAAATCATGGGGATGAGTGAACTTTTAATTTACTAAATGGTACATTTTAATCATACTAATGTTAGTGCAGTATGAGCCGGAAGAAAGAGAAGGAAAGTTTTCTATGATACATTTCTTTCCAAAAATCATTGTTGTAATGTTTAAATATTGGATGTTTGTATCATTCATTATTTCAATATGATACCCATTTTAGTGGATATATTTAAAACTTAGCAAATTTTTTCAAAACTTGGTATAATATTGTGCATTATTTAGTAGTTGTTTCTCTCACCTTTGGGGTAAGAGACATAATTCTTATTTTTAACACTACAAAAAAACAACCTTTTAGCCACAAATTTAGCGATGAAAATTTTAAAAAAATTTGTCGCTAAAAACATTAGCGACAAAAAATTTTTCGTCGCTAATAATGCGTCGAAAAAATTTAGCGACGAAAATTAGAAATCCGTCGCTAAATTTAGCGACGAAAATTGAAATCCGTCGCTAAATTTAGCGACAAATAAATTTTCGTCGCTAAAATTCGTCACAAACTTTAGCGACGAAAAATTATCCATCGCTAAATTAGCGACATAAAAAAAATCCGTTCCTATATTTAGCGACGAAAATCTAAAATTCGTCGCTAAATTTAGCGACAGATAATTTTTGTCGCTAAAATCCGTCACTAATTTAGGGGAAAAAAAATCTGTAATAATAAAAAAATCCATCGCTAAATTCATGGATTCAAATCCGTCGCTGATTTGAAATTTTGTCCAATGAAATGTTCATGGAGGGTTTTTTTGCAATATTTGGATACTCTGCAATATTTGGAAGTGTGTCTTTTTCTTTCACATTTGAAACATGTTATATTTTTTAATGATTTTGAGATTGAAGGTTTTTCTTCCTTTTTGTATTGTTTAGTTTTACGGGATTTGCTATAAGGTTTTTTATAATAATCATGTTTATATTTTTTATAGGGTTTGAATTTCTTGGCATATTCTTTTTTAAAATATTTTTTGGATTGTCTTTTACTGCATTCTCCATTGTAGACTTTATGTTTATTAAGATCAAATTGATCACAAAATGATCATAATTCCTTTTTGGTTTTCTTCATTTCCCATTTTAAATGTTTTTGAAGTTTTAAATTTTGACAGATTTTAAGACCTTCCTTTTACGTGAAACTGACCAATTCACCATAAGTGAGCTGATCATATGGAATAATATGATTGCCAAAAGTGTCACGAATGGTATTCTTTACTTTCTCTCCTAATAAAGTTAGAAGTCCGACAAGGAATTTCTCTTTCCAGAAAGGTTGGTTAGAGTCTTCTCTGAGCATGACCCTAACTAGAAAGCTTGTTTTATACTATTGGAAGTTACTGAGTTTTTTACACCGGAGGTTGGATAATAAATCAGTATTTTTATCTTTTAGATGGGATGAGTCGCCAATGAATGAAGTGATATAGTGAATATGAGTGTTGCGACAGTATCTTGAATTAATTCATCTAAATGATTTAAAATTGGTTCATTTTCTTCACCAATTTGAATTGCATTTAGAATTCCTAATTGTTGTTTTTTAATGAGATGAAAATCCCACAATCCTTTTAATTGTCCAGAAAATCCTGTGATAAGGAGTTTTACAACTGTTTTATCAGTTGTTCCTTGTTGGGTTTTGTAGGCATTGGATGTCATCGTCATTTATTGTAATATATTCAAGATTTAATATTCACTCATTCCATCTATACTCCATACATAGATAGAATTGGCATTATATTTTGGTTGGACCAATATCTCGGGTTGATTACCGATTTCCAATTCAGGTAATCTGGTTTTAATATATTCGGATTTGAGAGTTTTCCAAAGAAGTTTGTTTATCTCAGGATTCTATTTCTGAAAAACTTTTTCTTCATCCTCATCTAACTCGGATGAATGGGTTTTATTTAGGACTGTAATATCCTAATTTACAGATTGAGGAGTGTCAGGGACAACTGGATTTGATTGTCCCAAAGATAACTCGATTTTACTAAGTTAAAGTTTTATGGCTTCCAAGAATTCTTGTTTGTTGGTTTTGATTTCTTGGTTTGCTTAGTTCGAAATTTGATAAGGTTTGAAAATAGGGTCTTTTGGTTTTTTAATCCTTTCTGTTTTATTAGACTCAGTGGGTTCATTTTGTGATTTTTCGATTTTTGAAAGTTGTTTTCCAATTGTATTTAAATGTGCATTTATATAATTATTTTGAATGATGATATTTTTTAAATTTATAAAGTCATTTTCTTTGAGTTTTTTTATAAGGACTAACCTCAATATTTTCTATACCAACAGGAATTTTGATCGTCCGAAAAGATGGATGATCAGACTCGATATTTTCACTATTCTTGGTTTCCCAAGAAGGTTTTTTATTTCTTTTTGTGATAGAGTTGATTGTTTTAAATGGATATTTAATGTTATATTTTTTAGTATATGTTTCAAGCCATGTGAAAAGTAAAATATTTATTTTATTTTTTCTACAAAACTTAAAATATTTTTCTTGAATTTTAAAAATGTTTTCTCCAAAATTTTTAAAAAACTAATTTCTCTTTTCTCTATTTTTATCAGAGAAATATTCCTTTTCCAAGCAATCTTTATTTATTTCAAAATTATCTTGGCTTTTAGAAACATCAATTTTTATGAAGATATTGAGTTTTGTCAAAATCTTATTCTCATCATATGTTTTATCAAAATCATTTTCTTTTTCTAAAACGTTTAATTCATTCTCTCTGTCAACGTTTTCTGTTATTGCTAAAGGTGTTGGACAGATTGGTTCTGAATCAATTTAGTTTTGTTCTTCCATTTGAGAACGTATATAGACTGGTTATGGGAGTGTTTTTCCTAATTCTATATTTTTCAGAGAGGTTGTTGGAATATTTGAGGTCGAATACCTCGGAGGTTTTATTGGGCTTTTATCATGAAAATTTATGACGGACGGTAATTTTGAGATTCTTCCCAGATTTATATATTCAAAGGATGTCATTGATGTATTCGAAAATCTAAAATTATAAAATGGTCTATCAAAACTTATTTTTACATTACCATATGTATATTGTGTTATTTGTTTTATTCTGGTACTCAGTTCTGGAATGTCATTATTTAATTTAGGTTAAACTATTTCTTCCAGTATCCAATCTTCTGGAAGGATTATTTCTTCCTATCTGATAGGTTTTAGAATAACCAAGTTGGATTTTGCGATATCGGTTTGGAGAAGTAGAGTTTCTCCTTTTTTGTGTTGGATTTTATGTTTTGAGCCGAAAACTATTGTCATGGCTTTATAATGTATTTTATATATCGACCGGAATTGATCCCCCATCATATCATAATTATGTATTTTAATTTGTAAAATCAAATATTTTAATATATTTTTATCATTCAAATAAATTATAAGGTTTGAGAAACAACCGAAGGAAACTGGACCCTTATATAGACTGTATTCAACAATTCCTAATAAAGAATCTGAGAAGTTATTATATCTAGCATTTCTAAGAGTTATCAGAATAGAAGTGTTTAAACCTTCTCTTGTTAAGGGTCTAAGACCGATTTGGACTAATTCGATATGGATATATTTATATCCTTTGGTCATATGTTTTTCTAAAGATTTTTTGAAAAATAGCTGTATAACTTCAAAAGATTTTAAAAGTTGAATATCTCTTTCCTCGGTTTTAATGGTGTAATATATTTTAAAGAAATTTATTTTGGGTGTTTTGTATATCTGGTCTATATTTATTTTGGGTATCTCCCATTCATCTATTTCTTTTTCAAAATCTTCAATTGTTATTTCTTCACTGTTTATTATATCTTTAGTTTTTGAAGAACTTGACAAAGAACTCGAAGAGTTAGTAGTTCTACAGAATATAAGATTCATCGTTTTGATTCTACATTGCAAATCTAAATATATATCTACGGAACACTGGGATGTCCAACGGCCTTACTGCCCCTCCTAGGTCTTACTTCGCCTAAACCACCGGTGTCTAAAGGATTCGGTATATAATCAGATCTGAAGTGTAGAATTTCAAACAATTTAATCTATACTCTATATAATACTATCCCCTGTGGCTCTGATACCAAGAAGTGTATATATATATATATATTGTACAAATGAAAGCTCTTTGGTTTCATACAGTCAACCCGACATGATCAACTAATATCTTCAAAATATAGCAGAAGATAATTACCATAAGAGGTCTCCAATACTACATATGTCGAAATAAGTCAACGTATCTCTCTAATGACTAGCTCTGCATAGATTTAAAAATATTGAGGGATGAGTATAATCAAATACTTAGTGAGTGAGAAATCCGTGACAAGTAATTAATAAGTGAGATGAGGATGGAGTGTCCAAGTCATATATATGTATATGTATATCCATGCAAGAAATATTATCAAATCATAGCAATTTTAACACAGTTTTTCATCCAATCTAAACATACGCACCAAGAATCTCATGTTATAAATCGTAGGGTCATGCCAAATCATATACTCGGCAAAGGTCTACGCAACCAATGACGAGCCACCAAGGGATGTAAACAAAAAACAACTCCAAAACGTTGGTGTTGGCATCGGGCCTCCCCAAATGCTAGACTGAAACGTCATTTAGTCCTCCCCTTTTGGTTCAACTTGATTAGTCCGAAACATAGTATCATATACACGCTACCTAACTATGTGGAATGCCTACATCTCGAGACATCGCAAACGTGTGACAATCTATACAACGAGACGGTTTTGCTATAGCATATGAGGCGAGTCTACGCAGGACGACGCCTATCATATCATATCCCTGATCTATGATCAAAGAGATTCAAGTACTAATGCCCAAGTACTTAGTCTCGCATTAAAATTATCAATAAACCAACCATTCCATATATGTCGAAGAAAGTTATGAAAATCCAATATAGTATACTATTACATAAATCATCAAAGTACATTTCATGATTTAAAATATGGCACATATATTTCTCATCAAAATTCATGGATGCATATTTTGAAATTTTGGAACACTCCATTTATCACAAAATATGTTACCAAAGCCATTTTACAATCATTTCACAAATCATGCTTTAAAAAAGATAAAATATGGTTTTGTTCATTAACAACATGGCAACAGTAAGATCCACTTACTTGTACGGGAAGGGTACTCCACTTCCCTAAAACCTCGATCCTCAAATGAGTCACCCCTCGAGTGTAGTATAGCCGTTTACTCTGAAGACAATAACATATATATATATATATATATATATATATCAATCCCCCTATTTCTTTTAATAAAATTTCGGATTTTCAAGTTTTACTTTTGGGTAGTTTTAGGAAAAATGTCATACCTTTCTCTATATAAATCGGATTTGACTGATTCAAATTTCTATTTAAAGGTAAGAGATATATCTACAATTTTCATGTTCAATGCATCTCCAAATTCCTACTGCACGAATTTATAAAAATCTATCTTCAATACAATTCGTACTTATATAACTAAATTTGCGCAGTTTTGGTAGAAAATTCATATCTCACTAAATATATCTCTAATTTACATGATTCCAAATTCTACTGAAAGATAAGAAAAGCCCTACAACTTTCATATTCAGTATTTCTTTTAATTCTAAGTGCCAAGTTTTATAAAATTTCATTTCAATCTCAGTTTCAGTTCTAAATTATGCAATGCATAGTTTCGACCATTCTATGTGCCAAGTATTTCTTTAATACGATCTTGACATCCAATTATTCAACACCATCCTTTAGCACTTGATTGCCACACTTGCAAACACGTATACATTAATATAAATATAAAAAAAAATCTCTATAACATACTAATACTATTTAAACAATTAAAATCCTATCAATCAAAGATTTTCCTTACCTCTTCAAGACCTCAAGTGCTTGGATGAATACAAGAAATTCTCACTTCCTACACAAGAGAGTGAATGTTGAGAAGAAAATGAGGTCCAATGCTTAAAATAACTCATTTATACAAATAAAGCAAAAATTTTGATCATTGATCTATTTCCATGCAAGATCTTTACTCTACATTTGTCTTAAGTCTTTTTCCCATAGATTGCTTACAAGCTACCTTCATGCACCTCCTTTGTGTCAATTTCGCTCATGATGGATTGCAAGCACAAAGAGATGGGTTTTTGACCAACCAATGAGAATTCATACAAGTATTGTTCAACCAATAAGATTTCTCCTTCGTGGAATGAGGTTAAGTGGCCACTAACCAAACTTGCTACCCTCTTGACTAATCATTTGGCTCCAATTATCCATCTTTAAGTGGTTTGCAACCAAATCCATCAACTTTCTTTAATTTTATTTAGACCCCTGACTTTTAACAAATTACATTTTTGTTTCCTATGAAATTATACTCGAAATTTCTTAAATATGTGAAATTTCATTTAAATATCTCTATTTAATTGTGTAGTCCTTCTTTTAGCCATTTTTGACTTCTTTAAGCCTTGTCGATGCTTGCCGAAAGGATTTTCAATTTACTGATAAAATTTTTCGGTTTCAGTTTTTTTTAGGGAAATCTCAAAATAAATAATAGAAAATTAAAATTTCATTTTAGATGTCACAAAAGGATATTCAATATATATATATATAGAACCATGAGAAGTGATACACAATACACAGTCACCGAAAAATGGAGTTACAATTTCTAACCCCCCTAATAAAAAGTTTCGTCCTCGAAATTAAATCGAAAAGCTCGGGGTACTGTCTCATCATAGTATCATCTGATTCCCAAGTCTGCTACTCAACTTGGTCACTCCTCCACAAAACTTGGACCAAGGGCACCTCTTTGTTTCTTAGCTTCCTGGTTTGCCTATCAAGTATGGCCACAAGTTGAACAGTAAAGCTCAGGTCATCTCTTAGCTCTACTGGTGGAGATTCTAGCACATGAGAGGGATCTGGTAAATACTTTCATAGAACGGAGACATGGAATATATTGTGAATACGTGCAAGTTCAGTTGGCATATCTAATTTGTAATGTCACGCCGCGAACTGAGATCGTGAGCAGCCACCCGTTGTCTTGAATGCCGGCTATATTTTTATAAAAAATTGGATAGAACCTCCCCGTATATTCGAAGTCTCCCATATAGCAATCAACCTGCTACTTGTACAATATGGCCAACCTGGCCTCACAATACATAAATCCAATCTCAACATCAGACCAACACATCCAAACCATATTATCCAGGACAACACAAGGCTAACAAAACGAATATCCACAGTTCTAACCACAGACCTCTACTGCCATGCCCCCGTCAAAGGCATGAACAGCCGCCAGTCGCCCTTCCTGTGATTTAGAGGTGGCACCGAGCAGTCTGAAAATACACTTCTAGGACATGATACATTCCCAAGTAACATGCACAATGAATAGAAATTGCCTCAATGCAAGTGTTATGCAATAACACGAGAGTTCCGCAATTTAAATATCTATATTTGTACAGTCATCCTAGAATTATATAATGGTTATCTATAGACCTCAAAATACATATACATCATCAATACAATTTTTAACTCACGAAATTGTAGCGAAAATATACAATGACTCCTCAAGTTTAGACCAGATCTCCCAATGATACTAAACGTCCTAAAAGTAATGCTCCTTGTCAAATATTATCTCTAAAACAAGAAGAGAAATGAGGGGTGAGTACTCAGGGAAAAAATACTGAGTGAGTGAGTGAGTCAATGCAATTGTTTAATAAGAATTGTAAAAATGGAGTGTCAAAACGTAAGTATACAAATTATACTTCAAATCATTATACTTTTCATTTCAACAATATATCATTTGCACGCATTGTCCAATCAAATATGCATCCAAAGCACTGTCATTAAAATCATAGAGCTGCCAACCGAAAGTGTCCTGGTAAAGGTTTACCTCGACCTATGACAGGCACACCAGGGGTGTTATATGTAAATTTCTTTAAAGTGCTCTCTACCCCGGCATTGGCTACAGACCTCGTCTAGGTGCTAGATTTAGAGAGAGTATCCAAATCCTCCTCCTTTTCGGGTTTAACTTGGCTAGTACCATGTCGTTAATAAAATCAAGACAACTCATAGGATACCACAGGCCTAGGCATATCCGGACACCACCTAAGTGCCTCTCACGATGTCCTTCGTAGCTACGGAACAATACATACCAAAGCCCTCAAGGCCAAAATCATCTCGTATCAAGAATGAGCCGAAATCAGATTCACAAACCAAATGCAATATATAATGTAAAATGACACATTATACATTTCAACCATATGGATGTATAATTTCATAATTCAACCCAATTTTTGGACACTTCAATGGTTCACAAAAAGTCAGTTCTAAAACCATTCAAAACATTTCAAACACACGACAACTCATGCTCATTTATTAAAATATTATAAAATAGAGTTTACATATTAAACAAAGACATTGAAATAAATCTCACTCACTGTATGGGGAAGGGTAGCACACTCCCTAATAATACCATGAAGAGAAAAAAAGTGTTCCTTTAACTCAAGGCACCCAATACCTATGAATGTATATATATATAAAAATCAACAAGTTTCAAACCTACGCAGCTATAGGAAATAGGCTATCACTTCTAATACACGTATGCAAATCAGGTAGTTCGAATCTTTTAGAACCCTACCCTAATTCCTCATATTTTGTTCATGCATACAACATGTCTACAAGACTCAAGTGTTGGTACTCAACCAATCTCATACAGGGATCGGACCAATCCAATCTCTCACTCGCACACAAGGGCCAGCAGGGCCACAGCCTAGGCTCCTCTGTGCAGCGCGCAACTTCCATGTGCAGTGCGCAGCGCCCATGTACAGGGCGTGCAGTGCCCATGTGCAGGGCGCGCAGCACCTGTGTGTAGGGCGCGCAGCACCCTTGCACAGTGCCTAGGGCACGCAGTACCCTTGCGCAGCGCCCAGGGCGCATAGCGCCTGTATGCAGGGCGTACAGTACTTGTGTGCAGGGCGCGCAATGCCTGCACACCAACCATTTATCCTCATTTCTTAACTTAACCCTAACATTCATTCAATTAAATCGAATAGGTAAGAAATTTTTTCACCTAGGGTTTTCTCGGAGTGCAGATTTTCGTCCGAATGTCTTCTCGATCACTACAAAATCTACAATGCTCCCTATCAAGACAAGATTTATTAGTTAGGTCATAAACACTTAAAACAAGATCAAAACACTAAGTCAGTTATCTACGCAGAGACTCGTGGGTTGTTACTGGCAATAGCGAGCTGCGGGCTGCGGGCTGCAGTGGGCTCGCGGGCTACGCAAGCTGTCGCGAGCTGGTGGGTTAACGGCTCGTGGGCTGGTGGGCTTATGGTCTGGGATGTGCGCTCGTGAGCTGGACTACAGTCGCACGCTCATGGGTTACGCGCTAGTAGGTTGAAGCACGCTCAGGCGCAGGCATGCGCTAGGGCGCAGGTGCGCTTCCAAACAGGCACGCTTGTATGGGGAAGTACGCGCTGTGGCGCGTTCGTGCTCATGCAGGAGGATCGCGCTACAGCGCGCTTGCGGAAGGGAGGAGCTACAACGGCTGGGGTGCGCTCGTGATGGTGGCAGATCGCGGTAGAGGGTGGCGGATTCAGGGTAGAGGGCGATCGAGAGGGAGGGAGATCGCGAGAGATAGAGAGAGAGTAAACAGTGGAGAGAGAAAGAGAAACAGTGAGAGAAAGACCGAGAGGGAAAATAGAGAGGGAGAGAAGAAGATGGTAGTGGTAGCTCACGGTGGAGAGAGATAGCGGGGCGGGCGACCGATCGCGGCAGAGGAAGAACAACCGCGGGAAGGTGAAGGGTCGGGGAGTGAGAGAAAGAGGAAGAGAGAGAGAAAGAGAGAGAGAATGAAATTAGGGTTTCGAACCCTAATTGGGAAAAGGGGGAAGGTACTGCGTTTTACTCCAAAACGCAGCATCTCTTCTCTCTCTTTTATATATATATATATATATATATGTCTTCACACCCGCACTTCACAAAAAATTAAATTTTTTTGTAAAAACGAGGTTTACTTTGATTCGTAGATTCGGCAAATTAAAATATACAAAAAATTTAATTTAAATACCCCAAAATCAAAAATCAATTTAAATTAATGAATTTCTCTCTATATAATAAATTACAGACACTGTAGTGTTGGTGTTACATATAAACTACCCTTCCGATCCTTTTTCAGGATTTGGAATGGTTCAATGTATCTGGAGTTAAGTTTCCCCCGTTGTCTGAATCGTATCACTCTTTTCTAGAGAGATACTCGTAAAAAGACCATGTATCCCTCCTCAAACTCAAGGGGTCTCCGCCGCCTATCAGCATAACGCTTCTGTCTATCCTGGGTAGCCCTCATCCGAGCACGGATGACCTTCACCTTCTCTCGAGTCTCTTCAATGAGCTCAATACTGTTGTGTCATTTTTCTCCGATCTCGTCCCAGCATAATGGTGTCTTACACTTTCTCCCATACAAGACCTCGTATGGTGGCATCCCAATACTGGTCTGGTAACTGTTGTTGACACGAACTCTACCAATGGGAAGTGCTACTCCCAACTACCTCTAAAATCTATCACACATGCTCTCAGCATGTCCTCTAACGTCTGGATGGTCTTCTCTAACTGACCATTTGTCTGGGGGTGGAAAGCAGTGCTAAAGTATACTCTGGTACCTATGGCCTCTTGTAGCTTCAGCCAAAACCTCGAGGTAAAATCGGGATCTCTGTTTAACACAATTGACACAGAGACCCCATGAAGTTTGACTATTTCACTGATATATAGGCCAACCAAACCCTCCAACGGATAGCTACTACGAATGGGTAGAAAATGTACGAACTTGGTAAGTCTATTAACACTCACCCAATAGCATATGTCGTGCTGGAGTTTACAAAAGTCCCATAATAAAATCTATCATGATGTGTTTCCACTTTGACTCAGGAATGGGAAGGGGCTGTAGTCTTCCGGCTGGCCACTGATGCTCGGCCTTCACCTGTTGGCAGACCAAACATTTGGCTACATACTCAGCAACCTCTTGTTTCATCACGGCCCACCAATAACTTCCTTTGATAATCTGATACATCTTTGTACTATCTGGATGCATCGCATAGGCAGAAGATTAGACCTCCTCAAGTATAGCCCTTCGAAGATCGCCGTCAGCGGGAACACAGACCTGCTCCTTGAATACCAAGAGTCCATCATTCCAAACTCTAAAATCCATGCTATCTCCCCTATAGATTTTCTCAATAATACCCTGGAGTTCCTCATCTAAACCCTGGAGCTCCCGAATATGATCAACCAGAGTTGGCCTCACCTCGAATCTAGCTAGAAGTGTACCATGCTCATCATTGGCTAGACTGACTCCCAATGAGCATCGTCCCATGAGACAAAAGAGGTAAGCACTCTCGAATGATAAGGAAGATGATGACTTGCAGCTCAGAGCATCCGCAACTGCGTTGGCCTTGCCAAGATGATAGTTTATGACAAGGTCATAATTTTTTAGAAGCTCCAACCATCTCCTTTGTTTCAGATTGAGCTCCTTCTGCGTGAATAAGTACTTCAGGCTCTTATGATCTCTATACACTCAGCACGTCACCCCATAAAGATAATGTCGCCATATCTTTAATGCAAAGACTATGGCTGCCAACTCAAGATCGTGGGTCAGATAGTTTAGCTAATGTTTCTTCAATTGTCTAGAGGTGTATGCAATGACCCCATCATCCTACATCAGTACACAACCCAAACCCTATTGGCTAGCATCACTAAACACTACATATTCTCGACCATGGCTAAAATCGGTGCTGATGTGAACCGTTATTTGAGCTCTCTAAAACTCACCTTACAATGGTCATCTCAAACAAACTTGACGTCTTTACGAGTCAAATTAGTTAGTGGAGATGCAATCCTGGAGAATCCCTCTATAAATCTCTGAGAGTATCCTGCCAATCCATGGAAACTCTTGACCTCAATAACCGTTTGTGGCTACTCCCACTTTATGATGGCTTTAACCTTTTGTAGATCAATGAAAATACCTCTGCAAAAATAATATGCCCCAAAAGCCAAATCTATTTGAGCCAGACTCACACTTGGAGTACTTGGCACATAACTTTTTCTCGCGGAGCGTCTGTAATATGACTCGAAGATGCTGGGAGTGCTCCTCATCACTCTGTGAGTATACAAGTATGTCATCAATGAATACTATGACAAATTGGTCAAGATAGTCATGGAATACATAGTTCATCAAATCCATAAACGTAGCTGGGGTATTCGTTAGCCCAAACGGCATGACTAGAAACTCGAAATGACCATATCTCGTACGGAAAGCAGTCTTGGGTACATCCTCGCCCCTGATTCATAACTGATAATACCCAAATCTTAGTTCAATTTTCGAGAAAACTCGAGCGCCCTAAAGTTGATCAAACAGATCATCTATATGTGGTAGCGGGTACTGATTTTTTATGGTCACTCTGTTTAACAACAACAACAACAACAACAACAACAACAACAGACCGTGTCTTAAACTCAATAATTTATGGTCGGCCATTTAAAAGACAAATTTAAAAATGATTTAAATAAATAAATAAATAAGTAAGTAAATAATAAATAAAATAAATAAAGAAATACACTAAAAGTAAAAATAAAAAATAACAATAATAAAAAGAATAAAAAGAAAAATAAGAAAAGAAAAGGGAATTAAAATATATATATATATAAATAAATATATATACCTAAACTATGTTAAGTTAATTTGTGTGGATTCTTTTATGCTACTTATTACTACCCAAGATCATCTTCTCGTCTATACCCTTTGTATCAAACTTTTCAATGGTCTACTTCTACATTTTTCTAATTCTCTTATATTTAAGTTTTCGGTTCTCCTAGCCGGTACTTCATTGGGTCTTCTTTGCACATGATCAAACCATCTCAGATAGCATTTTCGCATTTTATTTACAATTGAACTAACTTCTAACTTGTTACAAATTTCTTCATTTCTAATTCTATCATTTATAGTTTTGCCACACATCTACCTAAATATTTTCATTTCTGCTATGACTATTTTTTATTCTTGTTGTTGTTTTGTGGCCCGACACTCTATACCATACAATAATATAGGTCTAATCGTAGTACTATAGAGTTTTCCCTTCAAATGCATTGACATCGTGCGATCGCAAAGAATTCCAGATATCTTTCTCCATTTCATCCAACCCGCTTGAATCCTATAGTTCAGATCGCTATCTATATTGTCATCATTTTGAATGATGGAATCTAAATATTTAAACCGTACACTTTCAGGTATATCTTACCCATCAAATCTAATTTTTTTTTTCATTATTTCGTTGATTGTTGTTAAACCTACATCTCATATACTTAATTTTTGATCTACTCAATTTAAACTCTCGTGATTCCAATGTGTCTCTCCATTTTCTAATTCAGCATGAATACCCTCCCTAGATTGATCTACTCAATCTAAACCTTCATTTTGAATGTTTTTTTGTGATCTTCTATATTACTATTGCAAAGAAGATGACACTTAATGCCAAACCCTGATAGAGTCCTATGTTAATGGGGAAACTATTGCTCAAACCCCCACAAGTTCTTAATTAGTTATAGCTCCATCATACATATCTTTAATAAAATTAATGTATTTCGAGGAGATTTCTTTTTTTATCAGCGCTCACCACAATACACCTCTAGGAACTCTATCATATACTTTTTCTAGATCAATGAATACCATATGTAATCTCTCTTCTGTACTCTATATGTTTCAATCAAATGTCTTAATAGGTGGATTGCTTCTGTGGTGGATCTCCCAAGTATAAATCTAAATTAATTTGAAGATACATTTTTCTCCAATCTCAATCTATGTTCTATCACTCTCTCCTATAGTTTCATGGTATGACTCATAAGTTTAATTTCTCTATAGTTTGAGTAATATTGTATGTCTTATTTATTCTTATATAATGGTACAATTATACTCTTTCTCTATATTTGGGGCATTCTCTTGATTTGTCAAATTTTGTTGAAGATATCCGTTAATATTATTATACCATATTCACCTAAATATTTCCACACTTCTATGGGGATGCCATCAGGTCCTATGGCTTTATTATTTTTCATTCTCTTTAAAGTCTCTTTTACTTCATGGGGACGCATTTAATGTTCGAAATCTCTATTAATTTTTTCTACAGGTATCTCAATATTTTCTATATCTGTTGAACTCTTAACATTGAAGAGATTATCAAAATAATCCCTCAAATGCTTTCTTATTTCCCCATTCCTTATAAGTATATCATTAGCTCCATTCTTAATACACCTAACACCATTTAGATTTTTTCCCTTTCTTTCCCTTATCTTGGCAATTCTGTAGATATCTCTTTCTCCGTCCTTAGTCTTCAATTTCTTGTATAATTCGTTATACACCTTACTCTTTAATTGTTGGATAATCTTTCCCATCTCCTTTTTTGTACTTTTGTATTTTTCGTATGCATCACTATCATTATTATTTTTAAGATTCCTATAACGCTCTCGTTTACTCTAAATAGCAGTTTGTATTTCTTCATTCCACCACCATAATTCCTTGCCTACCGGGGCCTAACCATTAGATACACCAAGAATTTCTCTACCTATATTGTTAATATTAGTAGACATCTCTTTTCACGTTGTTTCTAAATCATTACTAGTGGACCAATTTGCTACTTGAATTAATTTATCTCTAAATCTCGTCACATTTTCTCCTTTCAGATTCCACCACTTAATTCTTGACTCCGCAAATGGATGATACTTCTTTTGTCTTTTAGACACACGTATATCTAAAACTAGAAGTTTATACTGTGTTGTCACACTCTCTCTTGGTATAACCTTACAATTCTTATAGGTCATTTTATCACCTCTCCTAGTGAGAAAAAAATCTATTTGGTTAATATTAGACCCACTTCTATATGTAACTAAGTACACGTCTTTTTTCTTAAACATGGTATTTACAATTACTAAATCAAATGTTGTGGCAAACTTTAAAAAAGTATTTCCTGCCTCATTCTTACTACCAAAACCTAAGTTTCCATGCACGAGTTCGAATCCTTCATTCCTCTTTCCTACATGTCCATTTAAATCTCCTCCAATAAATAATTTCTCCCTATTAGGTATGATGTGTATAAATTCTTCTAGATGTTTATCTTTTACTAATTGTATCTATACCTATTTAAGGCGCGTGACACTAACTATATTAATTACGTTTTCTCCGTCTAGTATCTTAACAAGTATAACTCTATTGCCTTTCCTTCTTATTTCTATTACATCATCTAGTAAGTTCTTATGTACGATTATTCCTCTCCATTCTTAGTTCTATCTCTATTTGTGTACCAAAACTTATGACCATATGCCTCTACTACTTTAGTCTTCTCCCCAACCCACTTAGTTTCTTGAAAACACATGATATGAATTTTTCATCTATTCATTGTTTCTCTTATCTCTCCTAACTTACCGGTCAAAAATTATATATTACAAGTGGTTAAATGAATTTTAGTTTCATGGACTAACTTATTTACCCACACCCTAGGGTCCCTTATTAACTTATTGCTATATTCGGGATCCGATATAACAGTCGCTGAGAGGGAAACGCCCTAAAAGTACTTATATGTTTGTTTCTCATATCTTATTTGACAAAAGGTTTTACGCTGGCTGTCAACCTATTGCAACCTTACTCCTTTACTTGGACTTGAGACCGGTCGTGGCGGAGTTCTTCAAATAATGATATATAAAACAAATTAGATAAAAAAATAAATAAAAATGATAAAAAAGATAAATATTGATAAAGAGGTAAATAAAGAAATATATATATCATAAAATATATATATCTATAATAATAAAATAAGAGATTTTATATTGAAATTTTACTGCTATAAGTTTGAAATATTATAAATTTTCGTAGTTTTAAATTCATAATAATATATGTTATATTAATAATACTAGTAATATTACTATTAGTAACACTACTACTACTACTAATAATAATAATACTAGTTAATAATATATTCTATATTAATACTAATTAAATTACTAGTAATAATACTAATATTTATAATGCTAGTAATAGAAGTATTAATAATATTAATAGTAAGATTAATTGTATTAGTAATGCTAATAATAATAATAATAGTAATCACAGTAATAATAAAAAATGACAAAATAGGAAATGTTAATGGGGCAGAAGGTTTGGCGAGATCTTTGGAGAGGGCTTGGGAGGCTTCAGCTGCAAGTAGGAAAAGCTATCTTAGGTTTCGGCTGAAGGCAAGTAGAGGGTGGAAAGTTTTGCAGAAGGCTTCGATTGAGAGAAGGGGGGCATGTATGCAGTGGGGGTAGCAAGGTATGCAAAGAGTTTCAGTTGAGGGGGGATGGAGGTCGACACAGGAGACCTACCGCAAAGAGGGAGATAGGTAGAGAGAGAGAACAAGGCGGGGAAGGAGCAGATCCGCATAAAAAAGGTGAGAAATCAATCTTGCAAGAGAGAGGAAGATATCAGGGAAAGAGGATCTGAGTTGATGAGGGGCGGGAAAGATTGAGAGAGCGAGAGGGAGAGAGGGAGGGAGAGTAAAAAGAAATACTTTGTCTGGGTCGGCACAGTGATAGATCCAACGTGATTGGGTCTTGTGAAGAGCAGATCTAAATCGGGAGAGGGCAAATTTGATTTGAGTTACAGATCTAGGGTTTGGGTCAGCAATGTCAGATCTAGGCGTTGGTAGCAAGATTCAGAGCAAAGGTAAGCAGAGAAGCGAAGCGAGGAAGGAACGGAAAGAAATAGGGAGTAGGCACAAGGAGGGGAAGAGAAAGAGAAAGAGGGAGGAAGAGAGAAAATGAGGAAGAGACCACTTATATGGTCGAACAGCATAGGCGAGCTGCTTAAACAATCTAACGAGAGGTTCTGGTGAAGTGAGCAGACGAAGGATGTTCAATTGACGGTAATATATGCAGAGTCTGAAAGAGTCGTCTTTTTTCTTTACTAATAGTACCGAAGCACCCCAAGGCGAAGTGTTTTGTCGAATAAACCCCTTATCCAATAATTCTTGCAGCTTGACCTTTAGCTCCCTCAACTCAGCCGGTGTCATTCTATATGGAGGAATAGAAATCGGTGCTGTCTCAGGAGCTATATCTATCTTAAAATCAAACTCCCGAACTGGAGATAGTCCCGGTAGCTCCTCAGGGAACACATCAGTAAACTCCTGTACTATTGAGACTTTATCAAGCCTTGGGCCTTCTACCGTGGTGTCTATTACATGGGCAAGGTAAGTTGTACATTCTCGACGTACCAATCGCCTAGCCTCCAACTCTGAAATAACACTTAGGGTTAGTACTCGTCTCTCTCTCATAAATATCAGTAATGGCTGTCCCGACCTTCGAAACTCTACTTAGTTAAACAGTCAACAATGGCTCAGTGGAAACTCAGCTAGTCCACTCCTAAGATGGCATCAAAATCAAATTTGTCGAGAGGTATAAGATCTGCCTCTAACATCACCTCCCCATCCAGATCTCGTAGTCCAAGTAAATAGAATTCTGGACCAACTGTTTGCCCAATGGTGTGATAACCAATATCTCCTTGGTCAATAAAGAGAATTATCTATTAAGGTGCTGAGCAAACTGATGCTCACATATGAATAATTTGACCCGGTATCTATCAAAATTCGAGCGTCAACTCTAGAGATTTTCATGGTACCTAATGGCAAAATTAAATAAAAGAGAATCATCAACCTTCATTTACTTGGGAACTCAACATGAGATCATATATATATATATATATATATATATATATATATATATATAGGCATCTAGCGCCTTGACAGTCGAGAATTACATGTGTCATCATAGTATGTCATGCCTTAAAATAACTATTAGGAGATGGAACCTATACAGGAGAGTCTATCGGTGGGTTACCGGTAATCACTTTGGGATTGGCTTGGGCTTCCTCGTGCATCATTGCAAAGACGGAAGCCTGAGTTCTCTACTGTTGTCGCTGAGGAATGTGTACGGTGTTACTACCGGCTACAGTCCGTGGAGCAGTAGGAACTGATGGGGCAGGTGTTCTCAACTGACTCTCACGTGATCCACTTGGGCAGCTCTGACTTGGCTGCCCCCGGAATCCCAAATACGAATATGTTCTGGTTACAACACTAGTAACATCTCGTAGGTTCTCTACAAAATCCTGAATAAGTCTTGCCACAATTGCGGCATAAATGCTTTCTCGGCCTAACAAACTGACTCACTGATCCAACACTAGGGGTGGGGCCATAGAATTCTGAGGGTGTGGCCCCTAGGGAAAGCCAACTGGTGCCATAGCTGTGGGGTCTCTCTGAGGGCCCTGACTCTAGCCCTTCTTCGAACTCTAACCAAACTGAAATCCAGTCCTTTTCCTTTTCTGGTCTCGGCTCTCGCTCTACTCTCAGCATGTACTATCTCCTTAGTGCAGTAGTCCAACTCCAAGACCTTCTTGAAGGAGTGATTCTTCATCACTGACATGTATTTCTTGATGTTCAAGTTAAGTGCATCCTCAAACTTGAACCATAATTGTCTTTGTATGGCCAGGTTGGAAACAAAAGCATCTAATCTCCTCAAATCTGCCTCAAACTCAGACACTGATCTCGCCCCTGATGGCGATGAAGAAACTCCACCCTCTTCTGATCCTGCTGGTACTCTGTAAAGTACCTCTCGTCAAACTCTAGCATAAAGTCTCCCCAATTGAGGCCTCTGTAGATTCATCAACCACGGTCTCCTACCAGGTGAGAGCATCATCATCAAGTAATCACACTATCACCCTCAGTTTCAACTCGTCTTCTAGACCCAAATTGTCAATATCCATCAGGTATGGTTGACCCAATGCTTTCCTATCGTAGCATCACTAGATCTGCTGAAATCGGTATAACCCAACAACCGAGCCTTCTTAACCAACTGTGTCAACTCATGGATGTGGCGGAGTGCCAGAATCATGTTGTTGCTTGGGGCAGGCACTGAAGAAATAGGGGCAGTCGGGGTAGGTATGTTGCAACTAGAGTAGGAACTGTCGTAAGTGGTGGCAGGGGCTGCATCCGTACCCTGTAGGTGCTCCACCACTCGTGCCACTGTCTCAAGGCATCTAGCGGAGGTGTCAGAATTTCGACTATCGAAATTTTGGCCATCAGAACCAGCAGAGGTCGTACTAAAAGGGGAGCGTGTGAAGACGACGCGACCTCTGGAGTAGCAGGTGTAACTCCGTGAGTCCACCTAGTGCTGCAACTAGCAGGCATGGTTCTGAACGAAAGAACCTCTATCATATATAGATAAAGAAATTAGGCTAGATACAAAGTATCTAACCCCTAAATAGAAAGAACTCATTTGTCTAAGATCAACTTTAAGGATTTTATGACTATAAAAAAACTTTCAAATAAATTTCAAAATATTGAGGACTTGAAAACAATACTTAGAAAATTTTGAAATCTTTCATAAAACTCAACGCTCAACTAACCTATCTTTGATACCAAGAAAACTGTCACATCTTGATCCGTTCTCCAAAGTCCGTGAATAGTCACCCGTTACCTCAGACACTGGCCCAACCCCGCCACGTGTCCTTAAGGTAAAGCAAGGCTAATCAAAATTTCAATTACAAATATTTTATTAGTATTTAAAATACAAAGTCGTTAAATATATATATATATATATTGTACAAATGAAATTTCCTTGGTTTCATACAGTCATCCCGACATGATCAACTAATATTTCAAAATACAGAGGAGGATAATTACCGTAAGCGGTCTCCGATACAATATACGTTGAAATAAGTCAACGTGTATTTCCAATGACTAACTTTGTATAGATTTAAAAATATTGAGGAGTGAGTATAATCAAATACTCAATGAGTGAGAAATCCGTGATAGGTAATTAATAAGTGAGGTGAGGATGGAATGTCAAAGTCTCAAATATATATATATATATATATGTATATTCATGCAAGACATATTATCAAATTATAGCAATTTTAACACAGTTTTTCATCCAATCTAACATATGCATCCAGAATCTCATGTCATAAATCGTAGGGTCATGCCAAATCATGTTCTCGACAAAGGTCTACCTCAACCACTGACGAGCCACCACAAGATTTTTGTATGTAAACAAAAAACAACACAAAATCCTCGGTGTTGGTGTTGGCGTTGGGCCTCCCCAAGTGTTAGACTGAAATGTCATTTAGTCCTCCCCTTTCAATTCAACTTGGTTAGTCCGAAACGTAGTATCGTATACACGTCACCTAACCATGTGGAGCATCTGCGTCTCGAGACATCACAAACATGCAACAATCTATATAACGTGATGGGTCTGCTATAGCATACAAGGCGAGTCTACGAGGGACGATGCTTATCATATCATATCTCCGATCTATGATCAAGGGGATTCAAGTACTAATGTTCGAGTACCTAGTCTCGCATCGAAATCATCAATAAACAAATCATGCTATACATGTCGAAGAAAATCATGAAAATCCAATATAGTATATTATTGTATATATCATCAAAGTACATTTCATGATTTAAAACATGACACATATGTTTCTCATCAAAATTCATAGATGCATATTTTGAATTTTTTGGACACTCTATTTATCACAAAATATGTTACTAAAGCTATTTTACAATCATTTCACAAATCATGCATTAAAAATGATAAAATATAGTTTTGCTCATTAATTTTATGGCAACAGTAAGACCCACTCACTTGTACAGGAAGGGTACTCCACTCCCCTAAAACCTCGATTCTCAACTGAGTCATCCATCAAGTGTAGTATAGTCATCTACTCCTAAGACAATAACATATATATATGTCAATCCCCCTATTTCTTTTAATAAAATTTCATATTTTCAAGCTTTACTCTTACGTAGTTTTAAAAAAAATGTCATCACTTTCTCTATGTAAATCGGATTTGAATGATTCAAATTGCTAATTAAAGCAAAGACATATATCTACATTTTTCATGTTCAACTCATCTCCAAATTCCTATTGCACGAATTTATAAAAATCTATCTTCAATACAGTTTGTACTTATATAACTAAATTTGCGCAGTTTTGGTAGAAAATTCATATCTCAGTATATACATCTTAGATTTACATGATTTCAAGTTCTACAGAAAGATAAGAGACAGCCCTACAACTTTCATGTTCAGAATTCTAAGTGCAGAATTTTATAAAATTTCATTTCGGTCTCAGTTCCTGTTCTAAATTATACTCTGTACAGTTTCAGTAAAAAAAAACCATAACTTCTAGCATACTACTCCGATTCAGGTGCATTTTAGCTCATTTTAAATATACGACTTAGAGCTAAAACTTTGATGTTTTAAGTTTCTCTAAATTTTGTATAGAAGATATTTTAAAAAATTATACAACATACTAGCCATGCATAGATGATGAAAAACATAACATGTCATTTTGCTGTCTTTTTCCAAAATCACTATAAATCACATTCTTAATGAAAAATTTCATGCCATACATTATTTTAAAGTTTAGAGAGTCTAGTTTTACCAGAAACAAACCAATCTAAATTTCGATTATCACGGAATAAGATATCATGGAATTACTATAGTTTGCTAACTATGCTAGCTTACTTGAACAAACCTACTTCATGGAACGAATTTAATCCAATGTATACTCAAAGAAAAATGTATTAACTCATTAATAAGATCTTGACATCCAATTATTCATCATTAACACTATCCTTAAGCACTTGATTGCCATATCTTGCAAACACACACACATATATATATATATATATATATAAAAAACCTCTACATCATACTAATACTATCTAAACAATTAAAATTCTATCAATCAAAAATATTTCTTACCTCTTCAAAACCTCAAGTGCTTGGATGAATACAAGAAATTCTCACTTCCTACACTAGAACTCACAGAAAAGAGAGTGAATGTTGAGAAGAAAATGAGGTCCAATGCTTCAAACAACTCATTTATACAAATCTAGCAAAAATTTTGGCCATTGATCCATTTCCATACAAGATCTTTACTTTACACTTTTCCTAAGTCTTTCTCCCATGTAAGATTGCTTACAAGCTACCTTCACACACCTCCTTTGTGTCAATTTCGTTCATGATAGATTCCAAGCACAAAGAGAGGGGTTTTTGACCAACCAATGAGAATTCATGCAAGTATTGCTCAACCAATGAGATTTCTCCTTGGTGGAATGAGTTTAGGTGGCTACTAACCAAACTTTCTACCATTTTGACTAATCATTTGGCTCCAATTGTCCATCCTTGAGTGGTACATGATATCTCCAATTGTCCTACCCTTTTGAAGGAAACCTCAAAATAAATAATAGAAAATTAAAATTTCATTTTAGATATCTCAAAAGGATGTTCAATATATAAATATATCTATAGAGCCATGAAAAGAGGTACATGATATACAGTTATCGAAAAACAGTGTTACAAAAGGTCATGACCTTTCAAGACATAACAGACCACCCATAAGGAAAAGGCTCTGAGGAAGGAAAGACATCAAGTACACTTGCAATGACATGAGTAATAAGGCCATCGCACGAAAGGACACATGTGCCCTACATGACAGCACTTGTGCACATGCCAAAGACATGCGAAGAAATGCTAGAGCATGGGAAGACACCATTGAGCAGTGAATAAGCACCAGCAAGCAGTAAGCACGCAACCATGCTTGAAGACACCTACTCGAAAACACATGTGAGCCATGAGCCACATATATAGGCCACAAAGCCATAAGGGCACTAGTGTCTAGGCGACCCAGTGCTGGGCATGGAGCAGCATGCCAGTGGCTGAGCCAATACTCAGTGAACCAAGTCCAGTGCCCAAGCCACCCAATGCCGGTGAATGAAGCAGTATGCCAATACCCAAGCTAGTGCTTAGTGTGTCACACCTCGACCTGCAGGTCAAGCACACGAACAGACCACCACAACTCCTCGAAGCACGGGTATGCCCTATTCGCTCATCGAGGTGACGCAAGGTCAATATTATATCTAATATCACAACCCTATTCATTATCCTAAGTCAAATCATATAATGAAAGACGAAGAAAATCTTTAAAAAATTTCTTTAAAATATTTATCTCCAATTTACATATAACATTTATATGCACGGTCTAATGGTAAACAAGGGTGGGTATGAACACATACCCGATTATGTCTCTCGGTAAAGCTCATAGTACAGTATCTCAACGTAAGTCAACACAGTACGAGTTGAAAATGTAACTACAAGGGGTGAGTATAATCCACATACTCAGTGAGTGAGCTGCAATGACTATATAATAACAATAAATGAATTTGTGAGAGTGGCAAGTCAAAATATCATTTTCAAATTTATATTTCACTTCTTTGCAAATATATCATGTAATTCAAAATAATAGGCATCATTATCATCAATCATGTATCAATGGGGTGTCAAAAACACATTCTATCCATAGGTTGGCCTAACTAGGGTAAAATCCATCAAGGGGCTACCAAAATGCCACATGTCATCATTCATAAATCTTTACTCGTAAAAACAAAGCACTATTAAATAACCATAATATCTAGATGCAAATTTTTACCAAACATTTTAGAACATGCCATAAATACTAAAACATTTCTAAATCACATTTCAAAATTCATTTATAAAATCATGATCAAAATTATTTCTCATTTAAAGTCAAAAAAGTTCATTCCACTCACTTTGACTGAGGAAGGTACGCACTCCCCTAATTGTTCTCGTTTCTCGAACGAGTCACCCCTTAAACCCTAAGTCTAAGTTTAAAGCATATGCATCATTTATCAATTCAATATTATGTCGTCGGATTACAAGATGCATATAGAAATGTTCTCTTTCATAAGATTTAATATCCAATTTCATATTTAGAGAAAAATTTCTACAAAACATATCACGCGCAGGTTTAGTAAAATCACAATATCTTCTAAAATCTTGATCGGATTCAAATGATTTAAATTTTCTTTTAAAGTAAGACATATATCTTTAACTTTTATGTTTAGACCAATTTCAAATTCTAAACACACAAATTTAGAAAAATTTATCACTTTTTCAGTGTAAGTTCCTAAAACCAATTCTGCAGAGTTTTGGGAGAATTTTCATATCTCCCTATGTACTTCTCCAATTTAAGTGATTCTTATCTCAGATTGAAGATATGATATAGATCTAAAACATTCTAGTTTAGACCATTCTCAAATTTTAAATTTATAATTTTATAAAATTCCATTTTCATCTTAGTTTCGGTTTTAAAACTACTTCTGCATAGTTTTAGTAAAAACATTATAACTTTCTATCTACAACTCCGATTCAAGTGATATTTATCTCAAATTAAAGATAATAGAAGATCTAAAACTTTTATATTTAACATTTCTCTAAAGTCCATACAAAAGATACCTCAAAAATTTACACAAGTAATTGGTCGTACACAAGACATGAAACAAAATTGGTGAAACATACTAAACTTCCAAAAATCACCAAAAATCAATTCCTTCATGAAATACCTCACATGATATTCCATTTTAAAGCTTAGGAAGTCTAGTTTATAGAGAAATAAATATCTTAGATTATTGATTTCTACAGTATGAGATATCATAGCAAGACTACATAAAACTCAACTTAGAAATCACAATCTAGCATGCTAGTATGGATGCCAAAGTAACTATTCACCAAATAATTTAATCTTAGCATAAGTTAGGACATGTTACCTCCTTTGTAAGATCTCTTTATCAATAACACCAGCACTTTCTTTGAATCCTTGAATTTCTTTTTCACATTAGCAAAATCAAATTACAATGAACATAAATTCCTACACAATACTTCTATACTTCCAATTTAAATTTAAGAATTTTCAAAAATTGTTCTTACCTCTTTGGTTTCATAGTTAAACTCAAAAATGGAAATAGACTCTACATATTTCGTGCAAGAGGTGGTTTGAATGAAGAAAATAAGTCAAACTCTTCTTAAACAAGTTCTTTCATAAACCTAACCAAATATCCTTGACCATTGGATCATTTCATGTATTATCTCAACCTTCCACTTATCATAATACGTAAACCATGCAATTGTTGATTCAAGCAACCTCCATACACTCCATTAGGTGTCTTGTGGACGTCTTTGTCAAGGGGAGATGTGTCACAAACTAGAACAAGCTATTCTAGTTAGGTTTCATATAAAAAATTCTATCTAATAAACTTTTCATGCATAAATTTCTATCCAATAAACTTTTTTGAATGTGAAAAAATCCTATGTGGCCACTAACCAATCTTGCTTCCCTCTTGACCAATCATTTAGCTCCAATTGTCCAACATTGAGTGGTTTGCAACTTAGTCCCTTAACTTTCTTTAATTGCATTTAAATCCCTAACTTTTAATAATTTGTATTTTTAGTCCCTATGAAATTTTGTTCAAAATTTCTTAAATATGTGAAATTTCATTTAAATATCTTTATTTTAGTGTGTAGGCCTTCTTTTAGCTATTTTTGACTTCTTTAGGCCTTGCCGGCACTTGCTAAGAAAGTTTTTGATTTACCGATAAAATTTTCGGTTTTAGTGATTTTGAGGCGAAACCTCAAAATAAATAAATAGACAAATAAATTTTCATTTTATATGTCTCAAAAGGATGCTTATATATATAAAATCATGAGGAGTAATACATGATAAATAGTCACCGAAAATCGGTGTTACACAGTGAACCAATGTTAGCGACCAGCACTAGCATGCCAATGCCTAAAAGGTCACAAGCAGTCTAGGGCAATAACTATCCAAACGAATAAATTCCTTTATTTTTCTAGGGCATTCAATAGTTGTAATAAAGGCAATTGTAACTACCCGATAGTTAATTATTTTAGGAGACTTTTGGCATTGAAAGACTTACATAATAAGGCCCTTTAGCCCCCAAGCCCTCAACAATAAATAGGGCCCCCTTCTCCCATTTGTAGGCAAACATTTTTCATAAATAAAATCAGAGTTTCTTGTCCAATGTAAAATCTATCTTAGGACTTAAGGAGGCAACAACCTCTTAAGTTATATCACATACTCATGTGAGTTGTGATATAGGCTCTTGACTTTGATAAACCCATCAAAGCCAAGATCAAATTCTTCCATCTTTTCCACTTCATTTCTATTCCATACTCTATTCTCTAGTGAGCCACTCTTGTGCGTAGGATATTTAGATGCCACGTATAAAATATACTCAACCCTCCACCGGAACCACCCCTAACAAACATTCACGCCCTTTAATAAATCATGTGTGTTAAGGCCACTCCTTGTACCCCAAAGCCACGGCATGCAACAAGCTATTATGGTCCCTTCAAGTATAGCTACCGGTCATAGCTGTTCAAAGGAAGATGGAGGGAACTCTCATCAAAATTATTGCCTTTAATAATTCTCTATTTGAATCTTGACTTTGATTTACATTTTTTAATTTAGTTCCTTATTTGGTTTAATTTGTTAATTTTTGTGACTTTAACTGATGTTTTTATTATTTAATATCTAATTATAGTATAGTTTTGTTATTTGATTTTAAATTCTAAATTTTATTCATTTTTTAGGATTTTAATTTCATGATTTTAGTTTCAATTTCAAAAAATATAATAAAATTTAAAAATATTAATTTTGACCTCATTAAGATTTTATGATTATTTCAGTATTTTTTGTTTTAGATAATTTTTAATTTTATTTTATAATTTATTTTAAAAATAATTTTTAGGGTTTCACCATTAATCACGTTTAT
This sequence comes from Dillenia suffruticosa, assembly GCA_033439265.1. Classification (NCBI taxonomy): domain Eukaryota; kingdom Viridiplantae; phylum Streptophyta; class Magnoliopsida; order Dilleniales; family Dilleniaceae; genus Dillenia; species Dillenia suffruticosa. The sequence goes on from JAVTVX010000019.1 coordinate 11,235,259, forward strand.
TTGTTTTACTACTTATTGTGCATTCGATTCTTTATAGAATTAGGATTAAAAAATGGCTTCATAATTTTATATAATCAAAATAAAGGTTAAATTGCATTTTATCCCCTGTTGTTTCAAGTTCGGCCACATACAACCTTTATATTTAAAAAATATCCACATATCCCGTTGTGATTTTCAAACGAGTAAAAAGTTAATAAAAATGTATAGACATTATGGAGATTGAGAAGCACGTAGGAGAAACTCCATGGCAAGATTAATTTTTTTTTTACCAAAATTATCCCTAATTTAAAGCAACTGTCTATAAGAACCCTAACAAATCAACTCCATCAACAGTATTCAACAAATTTGTTCTCCTAACAAAGCAACGTAAATTCCTTAAAGGGCTATGAAGGTAGCATCTTTTCTACAGATCAATTTATCATTTTTAAGATTTGTTCATATTATAAATTATGTAGGGTTTTGGGTTTTTTTTTTAAAAAAAAAAATTGTTGTTCTTATACCTAAATTCTGAAGGTAACATCTGTTTTTTTTTTCTTCATATCTACAATTCTATTTTTCTTATGCCCAGATTTATTCCTGTTTGTATCATCAATTATGTGGGTTTTTATGGTTTAATGTGTTTTTTTGTTTTATTTTTCTTATACAAAGATTTGTTTTTATTCATATCATCAATTATTTGGAGTTTTGGGGTTGAATGTATTTTTATTTGATTTTTCTTATGTCCAAATTTGTTCTTGCTTGTATCATCCATTGTGTGGGGTTTCAGGATTTAATCAAATTTTCTTTTTTGTTTTTTTTAATGCCCAGATTTGTAGGAATCATCTGCAATATGGGGTTTTTGTTGGGATAAACAACAAATTTTTAAATTTATCTTTCAAATGACCGATCCCAAATATTAGAATTAAAACTCAGATTGTTGTTGTTGTTTATCTGCAATATGGGATTTTTGTGATGACCCGCTATCCAAGTGTCACATCCTCTAGCAAAGTCTCCCCTATTTAGTGACTATTTAACACATGGGGTGACATGAAACTTGATAAGATATACAAATTAGTTGTAATATCAACAAATGGCATTAATGGCTCTCCCAACCATCCAACAACATATTACGAAAGATAGTCTCAACATAGACCAAAACTATACATATAAGACTCCCATTGGTCTCTTACATATAAAAAGTACTCATACAAGTCCAAAGGAAACACAAAAGTAACATGCCTTAATGGTACAATAGGTTCGGAAAGAGTAGGGAATAAAATCTCTTGGCTCAAAACCCTATACCCCGTGGTTCTCTCTCGTCTCCTTCATTGCCTGCAAACAAGAATATCGGGGTCAGTATAAACTCAGCAAGTACACAGGGAACTAATGGCATGCATAGCAATAAAAAAGGGACCAAGATATCAATATCTTCAGACAGTAATTAAAGAAAGGTATAAAATGTCAAACCAAATTAGTGTATGAGGGTTTGGAAGAGCAAGTCAAAATTTGGTATTCCTAAATAGAATCTAGGTCTTTTTAGGTTAGACATCTCAAGTACTTCACTTGCTTCTAATTTCACCTTCGTAGGGAGAAGAGATACATCCATAGTTCCTTAAGTCTTGTCCGCAGGCTTCGCAAAGCTTTCGGATTCATTATCGTAGTATTACTTTCTCTTCATAATACTTCATATTCACATGAGTGATAATCACAAAGATTCCAATTTATCACAAAGATCACATAGGATTCGTAGCAAGATTTAATAGCAATTATATAAAGAATGTGATATCAAATAATGTTAATCCCAAAATTTACAATATAACTTGCGCAGTTATAGAAAACATTGGATTGAGGTGATTCCAGTGACTATTTAAAGATACAACATAGAGTTGCAATGTTTATGTTCAGAGATTAGTCTAATTCAGCCTAAAAGGCAGCCATCAATCGAGACAAAATTCAACATAGAACCAGACAGAAACAAGGCATTTTGCGGAAAATGTGACACTTTAAAAATTAACCAAAAAATCATTTCTCAATGACACCATTCGAAATATATCATTTTAAAACTATGGAAGTCTAGTTTCTTACAAAGAAAACCCCATTCAATTTACAATTGTGCAGAGAAAAATATTTTATAAGGAACAGAGCATGGTCGCGCTGTGAGTAGAACAATTTTTCTGTAGAAAATATACTATTTCAAAAATTCACCAAAATTTCAATTCTCCTTGAAACTCTTTGAATCCTATGTCATTGTAAAGCTACAATAGTCTAGTTTCATTAAGAGAAAACCTTACTCAATTTGTAGTTGTGCAGAAAGAGATATTAAATAAATAATAAGCCATGGTCAGGTTATCTAGCATATCAATTTTCTAGGGTTTCATGCAAGAACAAGATTCTCTCTTCCCTAATTCATTTCCTCCAAATTCCAACAACACAATTATATCAAAATATGTTCTACAGGATTATTAAGTATCAATTCAACAAACACAAGTAAAGTACTTGCCTCAAACTTGCAATTCTTCCCTTGAGTTTTCTTTCCTTTCCTCTCCAAACTTTCTTTGGATTTTTAGCTTGTTCTCTATGTATTCTACACTTGTTTTCACTTCCCGAAGGCTAGGGGGTGCTTCACCTAGATAGCAGGTCATCACATATCTTCCTTCATAGGTCAACCTTGTCTTTGAATTTCCTTAGAACTTTAATTCTTTGGTCGACAAGATAGTCCTCAAGTTAGCTTGTGTCTATAGGTCGGCCAATTTAACTTTTAATTTTAACTGATTGAAATAGAACATTCAACTTATCATAAAGTGGGTTGACAATTTAGTGTAATTTTATCATCAATGATCAACTCATTAAAGTTCCTAGGTCGATAAGTGTGTTGTTAGTCGCATGGATGTATTGCTTTAATTCAAGATAGGTCGACAAGTTCAAATGAGGGTCAGCTTGTCCTTTCACTTTTATTAAGGATAGGTTGACATATTCTTTGTATGCAAGTCAACCTGTTGTGACTCTTCCCAAGAATAAAATGATCTCACGTCAATAGAGCTCCTTAATTAGTTGATATGTTTGTCTTCATAGGTCTACTTGTAACTCTAGGTTGATTTGTTTGTTTTGTGGTTGACTTGTTTTGTTATTTGAGTAGGGAAAGTTAACCTGATCCATATGTTGGTCGACTTGTCTAAGTCTTATTCTTATTTTTTGTGTTAGTACAAGCTTAAGTTGACTTGTTTTACTCTAAAGGTCGACCTGATGTCATTCAATCCTTAGCTATAGTGAAGTACATTGTCTGAGTCAATAGTTCCTTTCATAGGGTCAACCTCACTACATGAAAACACACTATCGGTAACAGAAAATTACTGACGAAAAAAATCTATTGGTAATAGTAATGGATTTGCGACGGATTAATATCGAATTAAATTAGTAACAGTTTAGCGATGAAAATTAGTAACGGAAATATTTTCATCGTTAATTTTCGCTAATGTGGTAAACAGTTAAAAAAAAAATTTGTACTGCTATCAGCGACGGATTATCGACAGAAATTTTACTAACGAATTACCGAAAGAAATTTTACTAATGGATTTTTTATTTTTTTATTTTTTTATTTAAAAATTCTTTTTCTTTTTCTTGTTATTTTATTTTGTAGAAGAATAATATAATTTTTTAAAAAAATATTATTTTATTTTAAGCTAATTATTTATTAATTTATTATTTTATAATAAATTATAATTTTATATTATTTTATTATTATTAAAAAAATTGTGATCTAAAGATAACAAATAAAAAAATAATAATATGAGTAGATGTATAGGTGTGGTCTGATGGTTGTAATGATGTTGAGCATTTCCTAGACACAGGTTCGAAACCACATGGAAGTGCTGGAGCAAGGAATTTTCACAAGTTAAAGAAGCCAGCACACGGGCGGGCAGGGCATGGGCCAGGGTGGGTGGGTAGGGCGCGAGCCAAGGGCGGGTAGGTTAGCGTATAGGGCGGGGCAGGTGTGGAGCCGCGTGCATTCTCCTTATAACTCAAAAATCAGCGACGGATTGAAATCTATCGCTGTTTTTTTTATCAGCGACGGATTTTTTTCTATAGCTAATCCATCGCTGAATAGTATCAGTGACGGATTTCTTACTTTCAGTGATGATAACGTTATTTTTATACATTTTATTTTATTTTATTTTATTTATTTTAGGCTTTATTTATGGCTTTTAGAACTATTTTTAGATTTATTTCATGATTTTATATTGATTATTTTCGTGGGTTTTATTTTAGGATTATTGGGCTTATTTAAAGATATTGGACTACACAAACAGTTGTTAGTATTTTAGGAATACCTTTCTGCTCCGAAATCCAATTGATCTGATTCTTGTTGGGTTGGAAAGATGACTTCAAGACCTACAAATCTTATGAAGACCTCAAAGCTGGGTCAGATCAGAAGATATCCAATATTTGAGTCAAAATTACTGCAATGCTAGAAATCAAGGCCCAAGAGCTCTAAAAGCCCAAATCCAAATGAAATATCAAGATATTATGAAGACCCACGAATTTTTAGTCATTTAGAACTTTTAGGAATTATATTATAAGAAGGAGACATCTTTACACTTGAAAAAAGGGCGAGGAGAAACCCTAGCAGCCACCTCCTTTGGAGGAGGATTCCTTTGGGTGCAAAGGGATATTTTCTTTACTTTTCTTATGTTTTTTTATCATGTCTACTTAGATTTCTTGTTTCTAGAAATCGATGAATTCTATTTTTTGATTAATAGTATAGTTTGATTCATTTCTTTCCTTTAAATTTTTGTTGGCATGTTCTTTCTTTGATGAGTTTCATTGTTGAACTTAATGCTTCATTCGTAAAGGGCCTTACGATTTGATTATTTGTGATTATATGCATGTGATCGAAAGAAGATCGCATGAAATTTTACCAATACAATAAAATCCATATAAGATTATGAGATAAATGGATGATTAACTCGTGTGTAGGGATTTTAGCGGAAACCCTAGATTACAAATATTCCATAGATCTTAATGCAGTTCAGTCTAATCAAAATTCATGACCATTGGGTTTTGGTTAGTCGAATTAGGGTTTCATTGCATGACCATTGGATGAATCTAATTTAAGAAAATTTGCCATCATCAAGAATGAATTTTTAGTCAATAAACTTTAAAGGATTTGAAAGAATTCAACCATGTGAAAAAATTGAAAACAAATGAAATCAATATTCTAGAGTTTTATAAAACTAGGGTTTTTGTCTATCAATATTTATATTTTTAATATTTTCATAGTTTTAATTTTTTTACTATCTTGATTCGTTCTGTCTAACGTAGATAGGATATTTTATAATTGATAATACATAATATTCTCATAGGATCGACACTTGTTCTGCACTATACACAACACTCGACTAGGTTATACTTGTTCGAAATCGTGATATACCTAAATCGTGTAACAAGTTTTTGGCGCCGTTTCTAGGGATATTTATGTATATCAATAAAAATCATCTTGTTTGAGATTGAACATTATTTTTTTATTTCTTTCTTGTTCTCGACAAATACTGAACAAAACCCGTAACTTTAGCTAGGGCACCAACCTATTTCCATCAAATTCCATCATTTTCGTAGACTTTTTTTTTCGTGAATTTTTTGATTGTCTTCTTGGTATTTTTTGCATTTTTTTGTTTTTTTTTGTAATTTCTACATTTATATTGGCATCATAGATTTTCTTGAGTGGTTCTTGCAATTGGTTTTGAAGTTTGAATTTTGTGCTATTTTTGGGTTCCGTACAGTGCATGCTGCAATCCAAGAGCCTTGACCTAGTTGATTTCGATCATGAGATTGAAAAAACATTACGAACCATTCGTAGACAACTCAAGGAAATTAAGAAGGAAGAAACAATGGCCCAAGAGAATAGAGCAATGAGAGAATACTCGATGCCCAGACTTCGGGACATTCAGACTAGCATCGAACGACCAACTGTGGAGGCAAACAATTTCAAGATCAAGCCGAGTTGATCGGGATGGTACAAGTAGATTAGCATTCGAAGATCCAAATAGTGACTTGAAAAATTTTCTAGAGATCAGTGACACCATCAAGCTAAATGGAGTCAGCGTAAATGCCATCAAGTTGTGGTTATTCCTTTCTCTCTTAAAGGAAAGGCAAAGGTATGGCTGAACTCATTCCCTGCTAATCATTTTACGAGTTGGGAGATTCTTTCTCAGGCATTTTTAGCTAAATATTTTTCACCTAGTAAGACAGCTAAACTATATAATAAAATTACTAGCTTTAGGCAATCTAAGGGTGAGTCTCTATATAATACGTAGGAACGGTTTAAAGATTTGATTAGAAGATGCCCACATCATGGTATTCATGATTGGTTGATTTTGCAAACATTTTATGATGGTCTTTTAAATTCTGTAAAAATTACCATTGTTGTTACGGCTGTGGGTGCCTTTATGAGTAAGTCATATAATGAGACATGGTAATTATTGGATGATATGGCTTCTAACCAACATGATTGGTATAACGAGAGTAAGATTCCTAGGCAAAGGGCTAGTGTGCATGATATTGATAGTTTTAGCATGCTTAATGCGAAATTGACTCTTTGATTAATTGCATGAAAACTAATCAACTTAATGTTGTATCTAACCAGGCTTTATATTGTGATTATTGTGGTAATTTTACTCACGTATCTTCTGAGTGTCCACAGGTGCAGTAAGCAAACTACACTTCTAACTTTGGGAAACCTCAATATAACCCTTACTCCAACACATATAACCCTAGATGAGGAACCATATCATTGACTTATGTTCAAGCGTCAAAACTTCCCCCTGAAAATATGTCTAAGTACATTGATGTATGATATGCATTAGCTTGTTCTGAACATTATACCAAAGCCAACAAAAAAACATATAATTTAACAAAACCAACAGCCAGAAAGTTTGCAAACAATGCCAAAGTTTACAAAACCAAGATGTCAAGTAGGGAGAAAATCAAACACACAAAAGTCCACATCCTAAACTTACAAGCTTTAAACACACATGCGTAAAAAAAAACGAGGAAAACATTATCAAATCACACATAGAGTTCAAGGTTCCTTACATCCAAAGCAAGTGCAAATACTACTCCACTCCCAAGCTCTCCCTGAATTTTTCACTAAATGCTTAGATTACAAACTTGATTACAAGTTCAAGTTTAAACTTATATAGTGTTATGTCTAAACACCACTCCTTAGTTTTTGACTCTCAAATTAATCTATAAAATAAATGTCAAGATTTGAGGTTTGCTTTCCTCAGATTTGATAGTGTGAGAAAATAACAGAGACAATTAAGTTGGTTGGAAATTTCAAGTGCGTAGTGAATAATTTTCAGAGTATTCAATATCGCATTCAATTCTCATCTCATTTCGTGTCATTGTGTCTTGTAACCTTCTCTATTTTCTATTTCTCGGTATTTATTGAGGCATTGAATAGATCCGTTAAGGGTTAGTGGTGGTTATTGCATTCGAACATTGGGCAATTAATTTCCGCCATTAAAACTTCTACAACTGTTCCTTCGTTCGTACTGAATCTTCATTCCTTTTACTAGCTCCCTTTTTAAATAGGCGGATCAAAACTTATTTGCACTGTATTTGAATGTTACCTTTGATAGAAAAGGAAACATTTCAAAAATCGAAAAAAAGGAAGTCCGTTAGGTTCAAAATAGTTTCCTAGATATGATTTTTGATACACGCAGGTCGACAAGTTTAACATGGATATCGACCTGAATTTAAAACATTTCTAGTGTATTTATATGAGAACATGTTGACAAGAGGCTATTCTGGGTCGACAAGGAACTGTGCTAAATAAAATTGGTGGACATGTGATTTTTAATTAGTCGATGTGTTCATATTTGTCGACAAGTTTTAATCCATGTTGATGTATAATGTTTCAGACTTTGTGAAGAGTAGGTCAACAAGTCATTTTAATGCATTGATATGTTCCTATTCAGATAATAAATTGGTCGACATGTGTAACTCAATTAATCTATGTGCATATGCTATGTCGACAAGAAAAGAGCAGGTCGATGTATGATTTAATGAGTAAACAAGAATCAGGTTGACAGATCTTACAACATACATCAACATACTACTATGCAATTTCAAATTGATGACCTGGAAAGGAGAATTGGTCAATATGTATTATGAAGACAGAATTCAACAGATTGATGTATTGTCAAACAGGTTGATGTGTCACTATTCATTTGTTAAATTGATTGATGTGTCTAAGTAAATTGGTCAATGTGTTTTGGCTAGGTCAAGAAATATAGTGATGGGTTGATGTGTGTATTTCAGAGTAAGACACCAATAGGTTGATTGTTATCCATGTAGGTTGATGTGTTCCTGTTCGTATATGAAAGTGGTCGAAAAGATGTTTGAAATTGGTGGACATGACATTGTTTAGATTGATGTGTTGTAAATAGGTTGATATGTTTTTACAAACTAGGTTGATGTGTGTAGACAATAGGTTGTTGTATCACTATTCACAAATGGAATTGGTTGATGTGTTGAGGTGAATTGGTCGATGTGCCACTATTCCTATAGTTTCATGTCAACAAGACTTGTACTTAAGTCGATGTGTTGGAATGTCTGTTCTATGAAACATTTATTGTTAAAGTCGATGTGTACTTATGTGGGTCGAAGTATTCAAACACTTGTTTATATAGAAGTCATTTAACTCAAGTTAACAACAACAACAAATGGGTCGATGTGTTGTGTGAAAGTCATGAATTGGTCGACATCGTACTTATAATTGGTATACCTGCTATGCAGGTCGATGTGTTTTCTAACCAGGTAGATCTGTACTATAGATTTCTAAATTTTCTAACTATTTTTCTTATTTTCTTAAACTATTTTTCTTTTAATATTTTATCATCAAAACTCTATTAGGTTAACATTCTCCCCC